>CM035844.1:180873314-182263314 GCA_020510985.1 Pholidichthys leucotaenia
AAAGGAGCACTCAAACCACCATTAATCTTAAGAATACTCTCAATGTCTCTATACAAAGCCTGGATCATGGCGATGAACCCTGAGCTGAAACCAAAGGCCTCTAATGTCTGCCAAAGGTATGGATGTTCAACTCGGTCAAACGCCTTTTCTTGGTCTATTGAAATAAGACCAAGTTCTTTGACCAATGAGCTGGAGAGGTCCAAAACATCACGAATTAAAAAAATGTTGTCTGTAACCAACCTACCAGGTACACAGTAGGTCTGGTCTACATGGATGACCTGCTCTATCGCCTTCCTCAGTCTGGTAGCCAACACTTTGGAGAGAATTTTGTAGTCAGTACAGAGGAGGGCCACCGGACGCCAGTTCTTAATGTCTTTCAAGTCGCCTTTTTTTGGAAGGAGGGTGAGGACTGCTCTCCTACAACTTAGGGGCAGGTGACCCTTCCGCAGACTGTCAGACAGTACTTCCAGCAAGTCCTCACAGATCTCAGACCAGAACGCCTTGTAGAACTCCGCTGTTAGGCCATCTATCCCTGGGGCTTTTCCACACTGAAGAGACTGGACAGCCACTGCCAGTTCTTGCAGAGTGATCCCGCTCTCCAGCTCCGCATTCACGCTAGCCATCACCTTTGGCAAGTCCGTCAAAAAATGACTCAGTGCATGTGGATTCTCAACAAATTCTTTCTTAAAGAGATCCTTGTAGAAAGCAACTGCAAAGCGACGGATCTCCGCAGACTCATGGATCGGCCGCCCGTCCTCGGAGCTGAGAGAGTGGATCATCCTCCTCTGACCATTCTTCCTCTCCAGACCAAAGAAAAAACGAGATGGAGCGTCCATTAGTGCGATGTTCTGGAACCTACTGCGTACCACAGCGCCCCTGGCAGCCACACCCAGTAGGTCAGTTAAAACAGACTTTTTGCCATTGAGGGCCTCAAAATGTCCTCTTTCTCCTGTGGAGCCTGCCAAAGACTGCAGCTCCACTACTTCTCTCTCCAGGTCCCTGACAGACCTGGCCAAGTCTCCAGAGACATTGCGAGTATGCTGTAGGCACAGATTCTTTATTTGGCTCTTCCCTACATCCCACCACTGCTGCAAAGAACTAAAATTTGATTTTGTCAATTTAAAATTACTCCAAAAAAACATAAAAGCAGTTTTAAAACTGTTATCCGATAAAAGTGACATGTTAAAATGCCAGTATGCACTACTGCACTTTATATTCTTGATAAAAACACAACACCGAACCAGGGAATGATCTGTGAAGCCAACAGGGACTATAAAAGCACTTTTAAAAATGCTAAAATGGTGCTTAAAACTGTAAACCCTATCCAGTCTAGCTAAGGACAAAATATTGTCCTTTCTATGGCTCCACGTGTATTGTCTAGCCTTGCCATGAAAATTTCTCCACACATCACACAGATCATGAGCTTCTATGAGACCTTTTAAAACTCTTTTGGATGCAGCATGTGGCTCTGGGTGATTCCTATCCATAAGAGGATTTTCTGTACAATTAAAATCACCTCCCACAAATAAAAAGTCATCATTACTGCAATTTTTGATCGTGTCATCTAAAATATTTAAAAAGGCCAATCTTTCTGTGCCTACGGTTGGAGCATACACATTTATAAAAACAACTTTCACATTCTCAAAAACAGCTCGAACTTTTAAAATGTGGCCTGCAATTATCTCATCAATGTCATAAGAAAGTGGAATAAAATCTCGAGAAAATAAAATACCCACTCCACCACATTTGCTGCTTCTATGACTAAGAATAATTTCACCCCGAAATTCCCTCCTCCAGTCAGCAGCATTGTCCTCAGAACTATGAGTCTCCTGAACAAACAGAACATTAATTTTCTTGCATTCTGCAAGAGTAAAAACACACGCTCGCTTGGACATTTCTCTTGCTCCATTGATGTTGAGTGTGCCAAAATTAAAACTACACATGTGTATAAGAGGGCAAAGCCAATACAAAAACAGAAAAGAAAGAATGAGCGATAAAAGACTAATCATCCTGGGCAATTTGGTTCTTAACTTTTAGTACAAGCTTTTTTAGTCTGTAGATCTCCTGATCAGTAAAACTTTCCTGCTCAAGCTCTCCCCTATTTTTCATGTAGGCCCGAGCAGAGTCAACAAAACGTTTTAGATCAGGGAAGAAGCTTTCAACTTTAACCATTCTGACCCCCTTAGTGTCCTGCAAAAACTTCTGTATTTTTGTGAAGGGGTAACCGCCTCCACTGGCCCCATCATCACTACTTTCACCATCATTCTCTATCTCAGACCCAGCATAAGAATCTGGCTGAGATAGAGAAACCTCAGAACTTTCTTTGACAACCCTTTTTACTTTGACCCTCTGCTGTTTGGTTTCCAAATTCTTCCGCTTGATGGAGATTTTACATAACTCTTCATCTATTTCGATGTCATCCTCATCCTCCAACACTGACTCAGCCACCCTGGTAGCTGTCTCTTCCTGCTTCTCGCTCACCCTGTGCTGTGCTTTTATATTTATCTTTCTGGTCCCACCATCTACCTCGGCCTCATTTGGCTCCTCTGTCTGATCCTCAGCGTGATCCCTCTCGGTAATCTCACCCTTGTCTGCAATGTTGGTCTGTGCAGCAGCCCCGCGATGTGCTTTAACTTTTGTTGCTGTTTCAGTTATGATCGACAGGCCGGCTGCGGAGGGCGGCAAAGCCGCCCCGCCGCCAGACAGCCTCGCGGCCTCGGCCGAAGCGCCGCCGCCAGACGGCCCCGCGGCTCCGGCTGAAATGCCCGACGGCGCGGCAGCGCCGTCAGCCTCGGAGGGCAGCAAAGCCGCTCCGTCACCAGACGGCCCCGAGGCCGCACTAGCGGCCTCCCCCGAGTGATCACCCCCCACTCCCTGAGGGCATGATCGAATCAAATGTCCCTCCATTCCGCAGCCGAAACACTTCATATTATCGGAGGTGACGTGGATGGTATAATCAAAGCCGTCAATCCGGTATTTAAACACGAGATTGAGGCTTTCCTCGCTATTCTTTAAAATCATGAGCACCTGTCGCCTAAAAGACATGACATGCTTTAAACGCGGGGACTTACAACCGAGAGGGATGTGCTTAATCGGGGACAAAAGCTGCCCGTGTCTCGACAGCTCCTTCTCCAACAGCTCATTCTTTAAAAATGGTGGGACATTTGAGATGGTAATTCTCTTCGCGGGATTAACCAGAGACAGAACAGGAACCAGTGTGTCTTTAATCACAACCCCGCTCTCCACTACCCGGTTAACTTTTTCCACACTATCGAGGAAAATCACCACGGCACTATTCATTCTCGAAGCTGATCTAACGCTTTCATAACCGACCAGCTCCCCCACAGCCAGACTACATTCCTCCACTGAGCAGCTGACAGCCGGTGTCAGTTTGACAGCATGCCGGCGTGTCAGCGTCTCGAATCCGGAGCCTCGCTCCAAAACCATGCTGACCAGCAGAGCTGGCAGCAGAAACCCCCCTCCCAAAACGCCTACCCCACCCCAGCTACAGAAAACAACAAAACTTAAGATTATTTAACAAAAAAACACCTTAAACACGAAAAGATAGAGAAAAAGTTTGAAATAATTCACTCACGCTGTCACACGCTCTCAGCTCGCACTCACGACCACACCCACTCAGAGAGAGAGAGAGAGAGAGAGAGAGAGACTTTGACTTTTAAAAAAGGCTTTATTGTACATTTCAAAAATGCAAAAACACCAATATCACTGCCCCAAGTGTGTCACATCTCAAAAGTGCAAACATAACTCATCCCCCTAACCCACAGAACACAAAACGTTCCCTACAGTCCATCTATTGATGAATGCCTCCAAATTGTCCACCATTTGATAGTAAGAGGACTCCACCTGGAGTCTGACTTTCAACAAAACCTTGAAAGCAGACACAGGATCCACATTGCCAGCGTTGCTAGCCCGATTTTTCCTCGTCAGCCAGATGGCAAGTTTAGCAGTACCAGATAGGAAGTTCATCAAAGTGTGGGCAGCCTTCCTTGCCACTTTATACTTTGGACCGTAAATGAACAGACCAAAAGAGAAACGTTCACCCAAAGCCTGAAACCACTCGCGCAAAATATCAAAAAGTCCAGATAAACGAAAACATTGAACAAACAAATGCTCCAGGGTCTCAACTTGGGAACACAACAGAACAATTTTTTTTTTTGATTTGGTATACTTTTTTAATCCCCAGAGGGGAAACTGAGGGCATCCAATATAAAACGAGAACTAAAATTACAACAAATACAGACTGAGAGATAAATACCAGCAAATACTCAATAAATAAATATACAATGAGCATAAACAGGAAAATAGGTAGAACTAAGAAACAATACAAGATATACGAAAACCAACTGAGGATAAAATGACGGGAACTAAAAACACAAAAATACAACAGATAAACAAATATGGAAAAAGACCACGAGACTGAGCCATAACAGTTCTTTTATATGGTGGTCCTGTGGGGTGTTTTTATAAGAAACTGGAACAATGATGAACACAACACTGCTCAGTCTCCATCCCATTTGTAATAAATGTCAGATAAATATGTTGGTGCCAGCCTGTGAGTGTCCCTAACACTTAATCAAAAATCTGTTAAAAAAAAAAAAACGCATCCTTTCATATTGGTTGCAATTACACACCTATGCATTTTCTTTATTTTATCTGAGCACAATGTCCAGTGTCATTATTCTTTATTTGTGTTCTCCATCACTATAGAGGCTTTGCTGAGTCTGTAGGTGGATTCTGGGTCAGAGATTTATCAGACGGCCACCCGATCAATTTCAGCCTTCCAGTTGCGCCTCTGTTTTATTGTTGGTGCCCTTGCTTTCTTCACTCTGTGCCACACTTTTCTGCCCTTCAGAACTGAGGAGCCTTAACTCTCCAACAAGTTATCCAACTAATACCTTTACTGTTATCGTAAGTTCTTCCCTGCCCAATATCACAAAAAAGTGTGATGTGTGTTTTAAGCCTGTGAAGGAGGTAGGGTGGTACTCAGCAGTTGCGTTAACTGGAAATTGTCTGTCATTGACAGTTTTTTTAGCAGTGACAGACAAATCTAAAATCTGTCATTTTGACAGATTACTCTGACCATGATCTATTGTAGCTTTTACTTGTACATTCCACCTGTTCACTTTATTGTGCATACTGAATAGTGATGATCCAGTATTGTCTCTCCAGTCTCTGTTCATCACTTCAACTAACCCCTTGCACTCTGGTCAATTTCCCTAAAAACGCCTAAAAATAATGTGCCCAAAGTAAATCAAAAGCTGTTCTTCAACCTTTTGCAGCATCTTCATGGGGTTGGTCTCATTTAAAAGAAAACACTTTGAATTGTTTGGCAAAACAGTCATAATCTCTCTAAGTGCTCCTGCCACTGAGTAACAGTCATCTAAACATACTGAACTTGAAGAAAATAAATTTCGCCTGGGTGTTTTTTTGGATACAAATGCTTGCAAATAACACACAGCTTCAGATCCGGGCTAGAAAATGCAACAGAAATGTAGAACCAAGTGTTATCCAGCTGAGGTCAAAATTTTGTAACAATACCACAAAAAATGAATATATTACACAGCTTTGTTCTCAGGTAGTTCCCAGGCGTTTTTGAACTGTGCCAAATTGTGCCAAATGGCACAGTTTGGAAAAACGTCTGTAACTTTTGAATGATTCAATATAGAAGCTTGATCTTGGGCTCTAATGAAAGGTGACACTCAGGGCTGTGTGTGTGTGTGTGGGGGGGCTGTTTATTCATTCATTCATGAATGAATGAACAAACAAGCCCCCACACACAAAGAAGCATGCCACGTAAAAAATGTGTGGCTTTTTTTTTACAAGAAAAAATAACCTACAGTGCACTAAAAATTATTCTAAAATATTTGTAATGTAGAAGATAACAACTGCCAGCCCCCCCCCACCCCCTGCTACAGAGGATGGACATCGGCCATCGCTACATGACGGAACAGTTATGTGGCGATGTGGCGACCGCGGCGCACAGTCCCCGCGGTCCCCGCTCCCCCCCCCCCCCGCTACAGAAGAGTAGCGGGGGGAGTGGGGGGGCATTCACGGTCCGGACGCAGCACACGAACCGTGTACCGCGGCGCACAAAGGTCTACTAAGCACAGCTGTAATTTACCGTTCGGTCAAAAGTCATTTTTGATTACAATTTTCAGGGATAAAGAATAATTTAGCTTATAACACTTACCTGTTCACAACAGCAGCATAGCTGGCGAACTTCTCTTCCTCATTGTCAGACGAACAAGAAGCTGGTCCGCTCGTGGTTCTGGTTACGCGACCCGGTCAAAACATAATTCCATTATTGCGGTTTTGCGCTTCCATGATTGCGGTTTTGGCGAACGATTTTTCAAAACAAATAACAGTAGTAATAAAAAAAAGACTGGCGAACGCGTGTGTGTCACCCAGTCTTCGTCGTCGGCCTCCGTCGGTCTATGATGACCATGGAAGAGAATCCTAAACGTCTACTCTGCTGGGACAGCACCGCCTGTGGCTGAACAGGCCGATGCGCGAATGGCAGTCCTTGTCACACAGGTCGCACTTGTGGGTGGTCTCCGTGCTGCTGGGTCTGTGGCGGTTCTTCCTGCGGGTCCTTTTTTCATCTGCTGCAGCAGTCAGTCTCTCTTCACCCAGCCTTACACAAAACAGCTTTCAAACTTCTGTGCTTCAATTGGCTGGCTGTATTCCCAGCCGTTGGTAGGCGGGTCCTTCTTGCTAGGTTTTCAGTCATTGGTTCTTCAAGGTTTCAGAAACCCAATTCAAGGCTCTTATTAGTCGTATGAGAGGTCAATCACATCTAATCTGTTTGCGGCTGTGTCTGTAGTGGAAGAACGGAAATGCAGCTTTTTTTTTTTCAGTGCGCTCTAGGACGCAGCGCCCTCGTGCGCCCTCATGCGCTCTAGGACGCAGAGATGTGCCCACCCGCGGTACACCAGAGTTGGAAGAGGTTAATAAATGAAAACTTTGCATGCTGTACCTTGTAGGCCCATGATAACATGTAAACAAAACAATTCAATTCAATTCAATTCAACTGTATTTACATAGCGCCATTTCACAACAACAGTCATCTCATAGCACTTTCAAATGTAGGGGAAACCCCCACAATTGCAGAAAGACCCCAGCAATCAGGCGATCCCCTCTGAGCAAGCGCTTGGCGATGGTGGAAAGGAAAAACTCCCTTTTAACAGGAAGAAACCTCTAGCAGAACGAGGCTCAGGGAGGGGCAGTCATCTGCTGTGACTGGCTGGGGGGTGAGGGGATAGAGAAGATAAGAAGAACAGACAGGTAGAGAGCAAACATTAAAGGGGAGAAGCCCAGTGTATTATTGGAGGTCCCCCGGCTGTCTAAATCTATTAGCAGCATAACTAAGGGAGGGTTTAGAGACACACGATCCCTCCTAATTGTAAGCTATATTGAAAAGGAAGGTTTTTACCCTATTCTTAAAAACAGAGATTGAGTCTGACTCCCGAATCCAGATTGGCAACTGGTTCCACAGGAAAGGAGCTTGATAACTGAAGGCTCTGCCTCCCATTGTACTTTTGGAGATTCTAGGTATTACAAGTAATCCAGCATTTTGGGAGCGTAATGCTCTATTAGGATGATAGGGTAGTATCAGATCTTTTAAATAAAAAGGGGCCTGATTATTTAGAGCTTTGTAAGTGAGAAGAAAGATTTTAAACTTAATTCTGAACTCTATGGGAAGCCAATGAAGGGAAGCCAAAATCGGAGAGATATGATCTCTCTTACTAGGCGACTGTGGCGCAGGTGTAGTGCGACTGACTGCTGATCGGAGGGTCATGGGTTCAACTCCCGCTCTATCTGCAGTCTGCATGGCGAAGTGTCCTTGAGCAAGACACTGAACCCCCAGTTGCTCCTGGTGGCCAGGCTAGTGCCTGTGTGTGTATGGCGGCTCTGCCGCCATCAGTGTGTGAATGTGTGCATGAATGGGTGGATAGCAGGATCTGTAAAGCGCTTTGGTCATCCAGAGATGAGAAAAAGCGCTATATAAGTGAACGCCATTTACCTGTTAAAACTCTTGCAGCAGCATTTTGGATCAACTGAAGACTTTTTAAAGATATTTTAGGACAACCTGATAATAAAGAATTACAATAATATAATCTAGAGCTAACAAAAGCGTGGATCAGTTTCTCAGCATCACTCTGAGACAAGATGCTCCTAATCTTGGCAATATTACACAAATGATAGAAGGCAGCCTTAGAAACAAATTTAATATGTGAATTGAAAAACAGATCTTGATCAAAATTAACTCCAAGGTTCCTCACAGAACTATTAAGAGAAAGACTAACCACATCCAAACTAAGAGTTTAATTTGGAACAGTATTTCTAAGGTTTTTTGGACCAACAAGAATGACTTCAGTCTTATCTGAATTTAATAGCAGGAAATTACAAGTCATCCAAGCTTTGATTTCCTTAAGACATGCTTCTAACTTGGCTAATTGATTACTATCATCTGGCTTCACTGACAGGTATAATTGTATGTCATCTGCAAAACAATGAAAATGTATACATTGCTTTCTAATGATGTTGCCTAACGGAAGCATATATAAACTATAAAGAGTAGGGCCTAGCACAGATCCCTGTGGAACTCCATGACTGAGCTTTGAGTTGGAAGAAAACTCATTACTGACATGAACAAACTGGAGCCACCACCGTTGTGTCATCTGCAAACTTGATGATGTGGTTGGTGCTGTAGGCTGGTCCACAGTCAACGATCTGAAAAAAGTACACTGTCTTTATTTCGTTTTTCTCTCAGAGAAACTTTCAAAAATGTTTTTTGACTCTTCCGGGTAAGTTTCCTACATCAAGTCTTGAAAAAGCCCTACCACTGCCATCCTAAAGATCCACCCACTGCTCTATTATTGGCCCAAGCTGTCCACCATGTAGATTGAAGTGGTGGCTAAAGATAGCCTATTAGCCCCTGAGCTATTAGCCCACAAGCTAGCACTGGTACCAGGATGCTGGCTGTAAGCACGGCTTATATTGTTATTTTCTTCAGATCTTAGTCACCCTAATAGCCATCCCTGTTACCACCTGGTTCACTCCGGCCCATCTCCAAGTGGCTTCATCATTGATTCCGCAGCGGATCACCCGCCCCTGCTCACCAATCGCTTTTATGGCCCAAGACCAGGGCTACTGGCCGCTGTTATATCGAGAACCCCCCCAGATTGGCAGGGGAGTTCTTGGCTCAACACCGGTACGTGCGATCTCCCTTGGAACCAGGACAAAGCCTCCGGTTCCCTGCAATCAAAATGTCCCGGGACCAGATGCTGCTGGCTCTCATGCCCAGCAACTCCACCATCCTCCGTGGATCCACTCTGCTCTCACGGGCAACGTAGTCGCTCTAGCTTTCAACTGACCGCGAGAGTACAGTGGAGTCCCACAGAGTCGCACTGCTCTTTAAGATCCCCTGGCTCGGTAGCTCGCCTCGGGTTGCGGTGATCGTCCAATGTGTGGTGCTCGTGATTTGTTATGGAATCACGGCAAAATTGTTGGGAGATAGACTGGACTGACCCAAGATACACCATCAAGAGTGGATCAGTGAACCAGAGTGCTGCTCAACCAAACTGGGAGGCTAGAAGCTAGTCAGCTATAATGGCTAACTGACATAAGAGGAAGGGCAGAGTTAAAACGGTGAAGGATGGTTATTAAAGTGACAGGCTTTAAATCAGAGCATTTAAAGAAAGCCAGGAAAAATAAAAAAAACAAATTTGCTTCAATAATTTAAAAAAATTATAGAAAATGTGAACAAAATATGACACAAACATTTCATTAAGACATGTATGAGCTATTAAAATGTGGAAAAAGTGCAGTCATTGATTGCTTTAAGGAGACTAAATCCTTCACATACTAAACCTCCCTTCCTGTGCAATTTTATACTTCATGCCATTATTTGTGTAACCAGAGGTCATGTTTTCCAAAGATGCAACTATGAGGCTAATTAATTCTAGTAAAAATACTCCTTAATGTAATTTTCTGTCAGAGGACAGTCTCTAACTATAGTGGTTGTTCTTTACTAAATAAATACTGACACATGCTGAGTTCAGGATCTTCTGCCAGACTCAGTTTCGTGGCTCCTTCTCTGCTATTATGTATATTTATTGTATTTTTTCCCCTTGAGTGTCATTATTGTTTTTTTATGTTTCTGTTTTGACTCCAGTTCTGTCTCCTGTTTATTTGTAGTGTATTATCAGTCTGTATTGATTGTGTTTGTTCTTCATATGTGTTCTGTGGTGTGTTTCTCCGGATTGACAGCTGTCAGGTGATGTTTCCGGGTTTGTGCTCTGCAGGGGGCGTCGCCGTCAAGTTGTCAGTCCAACCACTCCTCCCTCACCTCTCTCAGCTGATCTCATTATCACTCATTTTTTCCATTTGCTCGCTCAGGTGAACCCACACCTGGTACTTATGTGATGGTTTTTTATCCCTATTTAAAGGAAGCTGTAGTTCATTTTCATTGCTGCTGCCACATCTCATCAGGCTGAATTCAAGCCTCTCCTATCCACATCAGAGCCCTGTCTCTGCTCTGGCGTCCAACCCTTGTAAATTTTTCCTTCACTGTTATTTTGAGTCTCTTGTTGAACTTTATGTTTGTTGCTTTTGTTAATAAACCTCATAAGCTCGCAGTTCAGCACCTGGGTTCATTCTCTCTGCCCCGAAGGGGCAAACATTAACAATTGGCAGCAGCCAGTTAAGAACCCAGCTGCTGTGAGCTTGTGAATCTTTGTTGTTTTCTCTTTTTGCTCACCTGGACTTTGGAGCTTGTTATGTCCTCGGCTTGCCGTCCTCGCTCATCTGAGAAAGGAAGACTGGCAGCGGGGTCACCAACCCTGGAAGAGGAATGGGCGGGGGACTTTATCCAGAGTTATGTGGATGAAGCTCTTGCCGCCTGTGGTCCCAAGAAAATATGGGAGAGTGTGGAAGCGCTCACCCCGGCAGAAGTCCACCCCCTCTCCGGGTTCGCCAGCAACACCACTGCCACGTCATCCCACTTTGGACCGCCGGAGGAAGCCCCCTGCTGCCTCTACGACAGCCATCTCTGCAGCACCAAAACTGAAGCCTCCCTCAGCAGTGCAGCCTACGGCTCCTTTTTCCCTGGCTGGATCTTCAGCTTCTCGCCGCTCTGCAGCTGCTGTTACCCGCTCAACCTTGGTGTCTTCTCCCACTGCCCAGAGGTCCTCCATGGGTTCCCCGGCTCCGCCCATCTCCATGACTGCTGGGGCGGCTCCTCCACACTCCTCAGAGGGGCCCATGCCCACCAGAGCCACGGAGAGGGATGACTATTGAACCGCTGCAGCAGATAACATCTAAGACCGGGAGAACAGGCAAGTGTCATTTTATTCTCCTTCTATTTATGATGATACGCCTTGCCTGATTCCTGGTAGGGAGGCTCCGGAAACACAGTCCCCTGAGCTCTCCCCACCTGCTGCAGCAATTAACTGCTCACCAACTCTCTCCGTGTCCTCTTCCTTGGTTCCTGAGGGTCCGCCAGCCATGGAACACAACCTCCAAATGATGGAGAAGCTCGTGGCCCTGGAGGACCCAATTCCAGCGCCAGTGGTGAGCCAACCCCCAGCTGCCACATCAGATGAGCCACCTGCGTGGGTCACTCCACCTGGAGGCATCCAGACTGCAACTATCATCATGCCTACTGCGGAGGCCACGGCAGCAGAGTCAGCGACTGAGGTGGACCTCAATTCAATTCAATTCAATTCAACTTTATTTATATAGCGCCATTTCACAACAACAGTCATCTCATAGCACTATCAACTGTAGGGGGGAACCCCCACAGTTGCAGAAAGACCCCAGCAATCAGGTGATCCCCTGTGAGCAAGCACTTGGCGACGGTGGAGAGGAAAAACTCCCTTTTAACAGGAAGAAACCTCCAGCAGAACCAGGCTCAGGGAGGGGCAGTCATCTGCTGCGACTGGCTGGGGGGTGAGGGGACAGAGAAGATGAAAAGAACAGACATGTAGAGAGCAAACAGCACGATGGGGACTCAATCTATGGGAGAGAACAAACAAATGTTAATGACCAGCAAAAAAAAAAAATATTTCATAGAGAGTGAGGAAAGGAGTGAGGCCCAGTGCATTACTGGAGGTCCCCCGGCTGACTAAACCTATTAGCAGCATAACTAAGGGAGGGTTCAGAAACACATGATCCCTCCCTAATTGTAGGCTATATCAAAAAGGTAGGTTTTAACCCTAATCTTAAAAACAGAGATCGAGTCTGACTCCCGAATCCAGATTGGCAGCTGATTCCACAGGAGAGGAGCTTGATAACTGAAGGCTCTGCCTCCCATTGTACTTTTGGAGATTCTAGGTATTACAAGTAGTCCTGCATTTTGGGAGCGTAGTGCTCTGTTAGGATAATACGGTAGTATCAGATCTTTTAAATAAAAAGGAGCCTGATTGTTTAGAGCTTTGTAAGTAAGAAGAAGGATTTTAAACTTAATTCTAAACTCTATGGGAAGCCAATGAAGGGAGGCCAGAACCGGAGAGATATGATCTCTCTTTCTAGTACCTGTTAAAACTCTTGCTGCAGCATTTTGGATCAGCTGAAGACTTTTTAAAGATGTTTTAGGACAACCTGATAATCAAGAATTACAATAATCTAATCTCGAACTAACAAAAGCGTGGATCAGTTTCTCAGCATCACTCTGAGACAAGATGCTCCTAATCTTGGCAATATTACGCAAATGATAGAAGGCAGTCTTAGAAACAAATTTAATATGTGAATTGAAGGACAAATCCTGATCAAAAATAACTCCAAGGTTCCTCACAGAGCTATTAAGAGAAAGAGTAACTGCATCCAAACTGAAAGTTTGATTTGGAAAGGAATTTCTAAGGTTTTTTGGACCAACAAGAATGACTTCAGTCTTATCTGAATTTAATAGCAGGAAATTACAAGTCATCCAAGCTTTGATTTCCTTAAGACAGGCTTCTAACTTGGCTAATTGATTACTATCATCTGGCTTCATTGACAGGTATAATTGTGTGTCATCTGCATAACAATGAAAATGTATACAGTGCTTTCTAATAATGTTGCCTAACGGAAGCATATATAAACTAAAAAGAGTAGAGCCTAGCACAGATCCCTGTGGAACTCCATGACTAAGCTTTGAGTTGAAAGAAAACTCATTATTTACATGAACAAACTGGAACCTATCAGATAAATAAGATCTAAACCACTGCAACGAAGTTCCATTAAGTCCAACATAGTGTTCTAATCTATCAAGTAGAATATTATGATCGATAGTATCAAAAGCTGCACTAAGGTCTAAAAGGACAAGTACAGAAACTAGTCCATTATCAGATGCAATGAGGAGGTCGTTAGTGACCTTCGCTAAGGCTGTTTCAGTACTATGATGGATTCTAAACCCAGATTGAAACTCTTCAAGTAAACCATTTCCCTGCAGGTGATCGAATAATTGCGTAGCAACAACTCTTTCTAAGATTTTTGAAATGAAAGGGAGATTAGAGATTGGTCTATAGTTAGCTAAAGCTCCTGGATCTAGGGTTGGCTTTTTGAGTAAGGGTTTAATTACAGCTGTTTTAAAAGCCTGCGGTACATGGCCTAAAGTTAATGAAGAATTGATTATATGAAGAATAAAGCTACCAATAAGTGGGAAGACTTCTTTAAATAACCTAGTAGGAATAGGGTCTAAAAGACAAGTTGAAGGTTTGGATGAGGAAACTATTTTGTCTAACTCACAAAGGTCGATTGGAGTAAACTCATCAAGACAGACATCAAAAGAAGGAGTTGTAGTAGTTACAGTATTTAAGTTAACTGTGGGAAGAATCTGATTGATTTTATCTCTGATGGATGAAATTTTATTATTGAAAAAGTTCATAAAGTCCTGACTAGTAAGCTCTAAGGGAATGCTAGGATTGACAGGGTCCTGACTCTTTGTCAACCTGGCTACAGTACTGAAAAGAAACCTGGGATTATTCTTGTTCTCTTCTATTAATGCAGAGTAATAACTTGTTCTAGCTTTTCTAAGAGATTTTTTATAAATTAAAAGATGATTTCTCCAAGCTAAATAGATTTCATCTAAATTAGTAGAGCGCCATTTTCTTTCTAATTGACGAGTCTTCTGTTTTAAGCTACGAGTTTCTGTGTTGAACCAAGGAGTTAGAAATCTCTGATTAGACTTTTTCTTTTTTAAGGGGGCCACCAAGTCTAGAGCCTGATGCAGAGAAGCTGAAACATAAACCACCATGTTATCAATTACAGAAGGAGCAAGCTGTCCATCCATCCATCCATCCATCTTCTACCGCTTTTCCGGAGGTCCGGGTCGCGGAGGCAGCAGTTCAAGCAGAGAAGCCCAGACTTCCCTCTCCCCAGCCACCTGCTCCAGCTCTTCAGAGGGGATACCAAGGCGTTCCCAGACCAGCTGGGAGACATAGTCTCTCCACCGAGTCCTGGGTCTGCCCCGGGGTCTCCTCCCAGTGGGACGTGCCTGAAACACCTCAAGTGGGAGGCGTCCAGGAGGCATCCTAATCAGATGCCCATACCACCTCAACTGACTCCTTTCAATGTGGAGGAGCAGCGGTTCTACTCTGAGCCTCTCCCGGATGACTGAGCTCCTCACCCTATCTCTGAGGGTGAGTCCAGCAATCCTACGGAGAAAGCTCATTTCAGCCGCTTGTATCCGCGATCTCGTTCTTTCGGTCATTACCCAAAGCTCGTGACCATAGGTGAGAGTAGGAACGTAGATTGACTGGTAAATCGACAGCTTTGCCTTAGAACTAAGCTCCCTCTTCACCACAACAGACTGGTACAACGTCCGCATCACTGCAGATGCTGCTCCAATCCGTCTGTCGATCTCTCGCTCCATTTTCCCCTCACTCGTGAACAAGACCCCAAGATACTTAAACTCCTCCACTTGGGGCAGGAGCCTGTCCCCAACCCGGAGAGGACAATCCACCTTTTTCCGGCTGAGGACCATGGACTCGGACTTGGAGGTGCTGATTCTCATCCCAGCCGCTTCACACTCAGCAGCAAACCGTCCCAGCAAGAGCTGTAGGTCATTGCTGGATGAAGCCAACAGGACAACATCATCTGCAAACAACAGAGATGAGATCCTGTGGTCACCAAGCATGACACCCTCCATTCCCTGGCTGCGCCTAGAAATCCTGTCCATAAAAATTATGAACAGGATCGGTGACAAAGGGCAGCCCTGGCGGAGTCCAACTCTCACTGGGAATGACTCCGACCGAGTGTTGGCAATACGAATCAAACTCTCACAACGGTCGTACAGAGACCGAATAGTTCGTAACAACAAGCCCGATACCCCATACTCCCGAAGCACCCCCCCACAAAAATCCATGAGGGACGCGGTTAAATGCCTTCTCCAAGTCCACAAAACACATGTAAACTGGTTGGGCAAACTCCCACGAACCCTCAAGAATTCTCGAGAGGGTAAAGAGCTGGTCCGATGTCCCACGGCCAGGACAAAAACCACATTGCTCCTCCTGAATCCGAGGTTCGACCAACGGCCGGACTCTCCTCTCCAGTACCTTGGCATAGACCTTCCCAGGGAGGCTGAGGAGTGTGATCCCTCTAAAGTTGGAGCACACCCTCCGGTCCCCTTTTTTGAAGAGAGGAACCACCACCCCGGTTTGCCATGCCAAAGGCACTGCCCCCGACCTCCACGCAATGTTGCATCATGGGGGTCCGGTGCTATGTGGATTAGGTGGCGGTCAAAGGAGCAAGCTGTCTATAGCTTATTTCCGTTGTGTTGACACATGGCATAGAGGAAACAATCTGCATAAATTTGGAAACAGCATCATCTGAGAGGCATCTACTGTAATAATATTTTTCTTTAGGAGCCAAATAGTCAGAAATGGTAAAATCAAAGGTTAACAGACAATGGTCTGACAGTACAGGGTTATGAGGAGACACTACAAGATTTTCTAATTCTATGCCATATGTCAGAACAAGGTCCAATGTATGGTGGAGGTAATGAGTAGAATTTCCTACTTTCTGAGAAAACCCAATCGAGTCTAATATTGAATTAAATGCCACATTAAGGCAGTCACTATCTACATCCACATGTATATTAAAGTCCCCTACTATAATTATTTTATCAGATTTCAGCACTAAATCAGCTAAGAAATCAGCAAATTCGGATAAAAATTCTGAGTAGGTTGATGGGGGACGATAAACTATGGCAAATAAAATTGGGTTTAACCTAAAATTGCTAAAGTGCCCAATACTGAGGACCAGGCCCTCAAAGGAATTATAACATATTTTTTGCTTTACATTAACTAGTAATTTGGAATGGTAAATTGTTGTTACTCCTCCTCCACGACCAGAACTTCTGGGATTTTGACAGTTTAAATAACCAGAGAGAGTTGATTCATTTAAACCAACATAATCCTCTTGCCCTAACCAAGTCTCTGTAAGGGAAATTAAATCAATCTGATGATCAATTAACAGATCATGGACTAACAGAGACTTGGGAGTTAGAGACCTAATATTTAGTAAACCACATTTAATTTTTAAATTATGAGGAGGAACAGAGGCCAAATCATTCAATTTAGAGGCTTTATGTTTAATTTGAGTTTTACCAATGTTTTGCTTTATCACTTTGGGATGCTTATGCATGATATTTTTATTTACTTTGGAGGGAGCAGACAACGATTCTCTGATGGGGAAGACAGGGGCTAAGCTGAGTGGTGGCGGATGAAGAGGAGCTGCAGAGAGGCGTGTAAGACTGTGACTCTGCTTCCTGGTCCCAACTCTGAGTAGTCATGGTTTTGGAAATTTGGATAAAAAAGATGCCAGATTGTTAGATAAATGAGAAGCACCATCCAAAGTGGGATGAATGCTGTCTCGTCTCATAAGACCAGGTTTTCCCCAAAAAGAGCTCCAATTGTCAATGTAGCCCACGTCATTTTTAGGACACCACACAGACAGCCAGCGGTTCAAGGATGACGAGCGACTAAACATGTCATCACTGGTCAGATTGGGGAGGGGCCCAGAGAATACTACAGTGGCAGACATCGTTTTTGCAAAGTCACACACCGATTCTACATCAAGTTTGGTGACTTCCGACTGCCGGAGACGGATGTCATTAATGCCGGCGTGAATAACAATTGTGGAGTATTTACAGTTACTTTTAGCCAGCATTTTCAGATTTGACTCGATGTCGCCTGCTCTGGCCCCAGGAATGCATTGGACTATGACCGCTGGAGTCTCTAGGTTCACGTTTCTGACTACAGAGTCGCCAATGATCAGAGTTTTTTCCTCAGCGGGTGTGTCGCTGAGCGGGGAAAAACGATTAGAAACATGAACAGGTTGGTGGTGAACCGGGGCTTTGCGACTAGGCTTCCTTCTCACCGTCACCCACCCAGTCTCCTCGCTGCTGAGGAGAGCCGGGGAACCGCTGACAGGGGGGCCTAAGCTAGCTAGCTCCGCTGCAGCTAATGGGCGTCCGTCGAGATTAACTGGCGCAGACGGTGTTTCAATGCAGCGGAGCCGGGATTCCAAATCAGACAACCTCGCCTCGAGCGCCTCAAAAAGACAACATTTATTACATTTACCGTTATCGCTAAAAGAGGCAGAGGTGTAGCTAAACATCTGACAGAGAGAGCACACCAGAGGAGAGGAAAGAGAGCTAGTAGCCATAGCTAATAGCTGGAGAGCAACCACACAGGCAGACAGCAAAACAGGAAGGGATGATACGTTACGTTACCACAAGGAAGTGACGTTCTTAGAATCTTAGTCTAAGACTAAGTCGTCATCGTCTGAATCGACAGAGTCCTGGACAGCAGTGGAGCTCGAGCTCAGGCAAGTGCTCTCCCTTGTTTTTCTCTTTATTGTCTTGGAGAAATCTTGCCTGGCTCTTGGTGAGGAGAGCTGGGTGCAACCACCAGCTGCACCTGAGCTCATCTCGCTGGGCTCCACTGCTGCCGGCGACCCTGACTCTGTTTCTCTCCCTGTTATTTCTGAGCCTCCCCCCAGAGTTGCCGTGGGAGATCCATCCATCCCAGATGTCTCCGTGATTCCAGACTCGCCACCTGAAGTCGTTGTGGGTCCAGCTCCCCCTGCTGAGGTCGTCACTGGTGCAGCTCCCCCTGTGTTCGAAGCTGTTGTGTGGGTCCCTCCTCGGTCCAAGTCTCCGTGGGTGCTGCGTCACGGCCGGGGACCCTCGTGGGTGCTGTGCCCCAGTATTAATCCAATGTGGGTGCTGCACTCCAGCCTAGGCCCGCAATGGGCACTACGCCCCAGCCCGGGGTCCACCGAGGGTGCAGCGTTGGCCCAGCCCGGGGCCACCATGGGTGCTGAAGAGCTCCAGCCCGGATCCACTGCTGGTGCTGCAATGCTCCAGCCTGGGTCCACTGCAGGTGCTGCAATGCTCCAGCCTGGGTCCACCGCAGGTGCTGCAGTGCTCCAGCCCGGGTTCACCAAGGGTGCAGCGTTGGCCCAGCCCGGAGCCACCGTGGGTGCTGAAGAGCTCCAGCCCGGAGCCACCGCTGGTGCTGCAATGCTCCAGCCTGGGTCCACTGCAGGTGCTGCAATGCTCCAGCCTGGGTCCACCGCAGGTGCTGCAATGCTCCAGCCCGGGTTCACCAAGGGTGCAGCGTTGGCTCAGCCCGGAGCCACCGCAGATGCTGCAGAGCTCCAGCCCAGAGCCACCGCAGGTGCCACAATGCTCCAGCCCGGAGCCACCGTGGGTGCCGCAATGCTCCAGCCTGGAGCCCCCGCAGGTTCCGCAATGCTCCAGCCCAGAGCCACCGTGGGTGCTGCAATGCCCCAACCCGGAGCCACCACGGGTGCTGTCAACCAAACCAAGGACGTCATCGTGGTTCCCCTTTCTCCTTTGCCAGACGTCATCGTGGTCCCCCTTTCTCCTCTGCCAGATGCTATCGTGGTTCCCCCTCCAGTACTGGACACCATCCTGGTTCCTCCAGCTCCCCCTGGGCCGCCGCCCCCTGGGCCACACTCACAATTTGGGTGGCTGAAAAACCCTGGTTGACCGCCTGACAGACTGAGCCATCGGGTCAGGTGGCCTATGTTCTAGGCAGAGCACCTGACTCGTTCCACTTTGCTGTCCGTCAGGCCTGGTACTTTGGTCACCCACCTGAACCTTCCAGCGCTTTGGTCCGGGGGGCCTAAACCTATGAGTTTTGACTGGTGTGGGCCCTGAGCAGGATTGTTATTCATTCCCTCCTAGCCTGTTTCCCCCACCACCCACCCTGGGTGGGTTGTTGTTGTACCCTGTCCCCCCAGCAAGGGTACAACAACAACCCACACAGGGTGGGGGGACAGGGTTTTTCGGTTGGTGTTACCTTGGGGTGTCTGGGTACCACCCCTTGGGGGGGGAGGGGGGGGGGGCTCTGTCACGTGCTGAGTTCTGGATCTTCTGCCAGACTCAGCTTTGTGGCTCCTTCTCTGCTACTGTGTATATTTATTGTATTTTTTGCCCTTGAGTTTCATTATTGCTTTTTATGTTTCTGTTTTGACTCCAGTTCTGTCTCCTGTTTATTTGTAGGGTATTATGTCTGTATTGATTGTGTTTGTTCTTCGTATGTGTTCTATGGTGTGTTTCTCCGGATTGACAGCTGTCAGGTGATGTTTCCAGGTTTGTGCCTTGCAGGGGGGGGGGGGGGGGGGGTTGCCGTCAAGTTGTCAGTCAGCCACTTCTCCCTCACCTCTCTCAGCTGATCTCATTATCACTCATTTTTTCCTTTTGCTCGCTCAGGTGAACCCACACCTGGTACTTGTTATGTGATGGTTTTTTATCCCTATTTAAGGGAAGCTGTAGTTCATTTTCATTGCTGCTGCCACGTCTCATCAGGCTGAATTCAAGCCTCTCCTATCCATGCCAGAGCCCTGTGCCTGCTCTGGCGTCCAACCCTTGTAAATTTTTCTTTCATTGTTATTTTGAGTCTTTTGTTGAACTTTATGTTTGTTGTTGTTGTTAATAAACCTCATAAGCTCGCAGTTTAGCGTTTAGCGCTTGGGTTCATTCTCTCTGCCCCGAAGGGGCAAACATGATAAATACTGTCATGAACTGGGGTTGATGTTTCAAACCCAGTTCTATGACACAGTGGCTGTTTGCTCTTTTGTGTATTTTTATGTTCTATTTTCCATCAGGCGCTTTCAGGGAGCCTCTGAGGCTTGCTTGGCTCCCTGACAGCTCAGCCACGCCTCCCTCTCCTGCCAATGGTATCAGTTGTGTCTCATTATTGACTCTCACTCTCACCCATGCTACTCACAATGGCAATCTCTTTCCTCATTAGGGTTTGTATTATTCAAGCCCTTTGTCTGCTGGAAGAGATTGCCGGATCATTGTCCTACACTGTGATTATTCACTCAGTGTTTGTACTCCGTCATGCATGCCTAGATGCCCTGCCTATGTTTCGGTACCGCATCACTCTGTGTGGCATTGATCATCTTCTACAGTTTGGTTTTTGTTTGCCTGGATTATTACTCGGACTGACTCGGACTGCTCCAGCCTTGTGAGTACAAACTACTTCGTCCCTGCCGTCCGGTTCCGCCTGGAGGTTCTTTCCTGGGCTTCCCCTGTCTGTCTCCCACTACAGTTCTGCCTGTTTGTGTTTAAGGACATTTTTCCCAGTTTGATTCTCACCTGTGTTCTGTTGAGCGTCCTTGAAGTTTTCCTTGTATATCCTGTGCTCCTCATTTGTTGTTTTGGACTGTAACATTACGTTTGTTAATAAATACGCACAACTTACTCCTGCACGTGGGTTTTAATTCTTTCCTCCGTGCGCTGCATAAAAGCGCACAAGGAATCATAACAAATACAGGACTCTAAAATTCTCTCATGGAACATATTTGAATTTCTGTTACAACTGCATGTGAAACTGTCATTAAAAAAAGGAGAGCTTGGGTTATTCAGCTTGGGTAAGACATAGCTAGCAATTCTCCAGGATCATTTTTTTCAAGGTAATCTTTATTATCCCACAAGTAGGAAATTCATGTGGTCATTCCGCATCACGTCACAACAAGGACAAAAACAGACAAAAATAAACACTTAAACATATAAAACAAATAATATAAAAAATAGTAGAAATGTATAACAAGGATAAAAAAAATTGGAAATTATCATAGATGTTAAAAAGAATAATTGTAGTACCTAGAAACTTTCACTCTGTTACTGTATAGTCTAATTGCTGTGGGAACAAATGACTTATTGTACTAGTTGTTCTAATTTTCTGTTGCAGAATTTTGCCATTTGACCTGTTGCTTCTCAAAAATTTTAAATAAAGAGGATGGGTAGGACCATTAAGAATTTGGTCTGTCTTTCTTAAGATAAGCTCATTATACAGCTGAGCTGCCAAAACTTGATCGACTCCAATTTTTTTTTAATTTATTTAACCTTTATTTAACCAGGCAGGACAGATTAAGGGCACATTCTTATTTACAACTGTGGCCTGGGGGGAAGGGGCAAAGGACAACTCACATTCATACCTCCCCAGTTGATGCCGATTTACTTAACCTGTATAACCCTTTCCCCGTTCTGGTGAGTTTCGCTTCATTTCTTCCCTGCGTTAGTTTGCTTATTTATCTGTTTGGATTTTTGTGTTGGTGCTCTGTGTGGGACTCTGTGTTTTTTGTTAATAAATACCACAAACTACAGTTCAGCATCTGGGTCTTCCTCTCTGCCCCGAGGGGCAATTCCTGACACTGATGGCGGGAGTCGTCCTCTTTGGCACTCCTCCGAAACAGCAACAGCCTGTAAAGCTTAAGGGTTAGCTTGTATGCTATATTGCCTCGACACGTGTATCATAGTGTGTCCTGTAATAAAGTTCTTGTTTGGTACAACGCCTGCCTCCACTGTCCTATTTCCAGACATAACAAATGGCGACAAGGATAAACCCTGATAGCTTCAACATGAAAGGGTGCATTTCACCCCTGCCGCCGTTCCTCGCTCTACCAGGTGAGCCGCCAATCTCCTGGCCCCTCTGGCATGAGATGTTCCAGTATTTTATCACTGCTGCCGGCTTGAACGATATTAGAGACAGGTCAGTAAAGTGGATGCTAGAATACTGCCTCAGTGCCAAAGGACAGCAGATGTTGTATGCACTGGGCCCTGCGGAGAACTTCAATGAATGTGCTGCCTTGACGGCCGAACATTTCACTGCCCCACAGAACGTGATGGCCCAGAGGTTCGTGTTTTACCAATGCCAACAGTGACCAGACGAGTTGTTCATACAATACGTAGACATTGTTCACTCTTTGGATAGCACGTGTGAGTTTGGGCACGTGGAGGACAGGATAATACAGTCACAGCTGAAGACACTTCTGACGAAGGCTGCAGTGAACAGTTGAAACATGTAAAGAAGGTAAAAACATCTCCTTTCTATTTTTGTCTTTAATAAGAACAAAAGGTAAATAAGTCACAGCTGGAGTGGTACGCTGCAGATTCGGTGATATGGGGCAAGCTGGTGGAGAAGCCAGATGACCAGACAGTGGCAGACATGATGAAAAGGCTACAGGAGACACTGTTGGGGGTGTTGCACCTCCTATCGGAGATGGAGGCGATGGAATTAGTGGCCCAGCTGAGATAACAGCCCAGGTAGCATCGCGACTAATGGGGCCCCACCCGCATTCCCCACAGTCAGCTCCACTGGTACAGACGGTGGCCCCGGTTTCTGAGCCTGCCGACCCCACACCTTCTCGGGAGGGCCCCGAGGTAGAAACCGTGGGACAGCAGGGTACTACAGCGCAACAACCCAGTGGTCAGTTTGGATGACTATGACTTGAGTCCGCTGCACTCAGACATGGACGCAGCCACTCTCTGCCTCGCACCGCATGCTGAACAGAACCCAGCAGAACCGAAGTAGCCACAAGAGCCCCAGTCCACAGCCACACGGGACTCGAAGTCGGTCCCCGCGCAGCACAAGTGTTCAAGCTGCAGCTTCATCACAGGAGGGAGAGTATGATTTTGCGGACGTAGGTACAGCCAAAGATCAGAGCATAGAGAGAGAACACAGCACTGAGCGAGAGCACAAACCAGACTCACCTCCAATCCTCGCCCAGCATGAGCTTCAAACAGCTGCCGTGGAGCTGCAGGAGCGGGAGTTTGTGGAGAACTGGGACCCTAGTGAACAACGACAACCCTGCGCGCATCCCGTCGCCGACGACAGCGACACATCACCGTGACCACAACCAGCACCAGGAAGGAGAGGGCAGAAGCCGAAATCATCTCGCATCCTCGCCGAACATCAGCCTCAAGGAGCCACCGCAGCACTGCAGGATAGAGAGTTCGTGGCCCAGCAGGACACAGTAGAGCAACAGCAACCAAGGTCACATCCTGCCGCCAGCGTGAATGGCACACCAAGCGAGCCATGACTCCCAACGAGATGGCACCCAGGTCTGCTGCAGCCAGCGTCTCCAGGGGTGCACCCACCACGGGCTCGACAGAGGCCCCTGAAGTTTTTTATTTATTTAGCGAATGCAAAGTCCTTAAGCCAAGCAGTTGCCTCCTGGTTTGCTGTATGGAGGGTGTGTAATCCTCCTTCCAGTCTTTGGAGCGGGCAAGCCTCTATGATGTGTTCCATTGTTTGCTCCTCTCCACATGCGCACAGTGGGCTAGGGCTACTGCCCCATCTGTGAAGGCTGGCCAAGCAGGGGCCATGTCCAGTCCTGAAGCGATTGAGTGTAGACCACTGTCTCCTTGGGAGGTTGGTGCCCGGGACCTGTTGGCTGGGGTTTATCACCAGCTGTTTGTTTGGGACCTCCTTGGTCTCCCATTCCTCTTGCCAAGCTGTCTGGATGGTAAAGTCAGCTGGGGGAGGGTTTTTCCAAATCGGCCGTCTGGATGAAAGTCGGGCAGTGGGTGGGGTGTAGATATCTGCATGGATTGGTAAGTGAGGAGAATCTTTAACTTTTTGGAGCATCCTTTGAGTTAATGCTGCTCGCCGGATGTGTGGAGGGGCTATGTTTGACAGTACAGAGAGCCAGGGGAGTGGTGTTGAGCGGATTGTTCCAGTTATAGTTCTCATGGTTGAGTTGAGCTGGGTGTCTACATGGTGTGTGTAAGATGACCTGGACCAGACAGGGGCACAATATTCTGCTACAGAGTATGAAATGGCCAGTGCTGAGGTGCGCAGGGTGGAGACTGCCGCCCCCCATTTTGTACCAGCGAGCTTGCAGAGCAGGTTGTTTCGTACCTTCACCTTAGCAGCCGTCCCCTTTAGATGTTCCTTGAAGGATAAGGTCCTATCAAGGGTCACTCCAAGATAAGTTTGATTTGGGGCATGCTTAAGCTTGAGTCCGCTCAGGTGGATGTTTAGTTCTCTGGCAGCTTTTGCATTGTGGAGATGGAATACACTGGAGACGGTTTTTGCTGGGCTTGGTTTTAGGCGCCAGATTTTGCAGAACTGGTCCAGTTTGGCAAGATCTTCCGTGAGCACCCGTTCCAGTGGTTCAAAGTCTGGTGCTTGGAATGCCAGACAGATGTCGTCTGCATAGATGAATTTGCGGGATTTTGTAGTAGGCAGGTCGTTTATGTAGAGGTTGAACAGAGTTGGAGCTAGAACTGAGCCTTGTGGGAGTCCGTTTTTTGGGGGGCAATGGATCAGCGTTCTCGTCGCGCCCTCCGTCAGTACCCGGGCTCGCCTGGGGAAGCTAATGATCCTACCAGCAGACTAAATTCGAAGAGACGACGCCTCTGTGCCAAGTCAAAGAAGAATCCTAGTCACACTCCTAAAGCCGAAAGCAAACAGCCCCTGAAGTTGAACTGCAACAGTGACTCTGCTTTGCAACGTTTAGACAGAGCACAGTTGATTTCAGTGGCAGAATAACCCACTCAACCGTGTAGAGTCTACTGGCAGTCTACCCGGTGGCCCAGGTTCTGTTTGAAGCAGTTTGAAAAAAAAAAAAAAAAAGAGAGGGAGCTTTTGTGAATGTAAAGCTGCTGGAATTTAAAGTGTGCAAAAGGTTTTGGTTTTTTTTTTTGGGGGGGGTGGATATTAGCTATTCCCCATATTAACAATAGGCAGCATGGACGTGGAGAGGCACGCACGAGGTGACGTCATCACACCCTGCCTATATTAGGAGTCTGACAGCAGGAGTCGTCGTCTTTGGCGCTCCGCCTCCATAACAGCAACAGCCTGTATAGCTAAAGAGTTAGCTTGTATGCTATGTTGCCACGACACGTGTATCACAGTGCATCTTCCAATAAAGTTCTCATTCGGTACAACGCCTGCCTCTGCTGTCCTATTTCCAGACATAACAAGCACCACTGAATAAAACTTTGTATCTCCCTTTCAAAGCTTTCAATAGATGTAATGTCAAATTTTTTAAAAACTACTAATGCCGTGTCATCAGTATATTTAAAATAAGTATGACAAGGAGACAATTTTCCAGTCATAGTCTTCACCTTTAAAAAAAAAAAATAGAACTTTAAAACCACAAATGATGACAAACTAATATGCTAATGTGCTTGGTAATCCTTTAGCTAAACCGAATTCTGGCAAATAATTTATGCTCCTTTCACACCTAATGTGTTCATCATAAATGTGAAACCTCTAGATCAAACTGAATCTTGGTTATATATGTTTTAGTGTGTAAGTAATTTTCAGAAAGGTTTGGACTTTCAGACCAAATACAGGATGTTATTTCAGATGAAATGAGTTATGGTAGGAAAGTCATGTAAAATTGTTTCACTTTGTATAAGGAGCAGTGTGAAACCCAACCTAACGACACACACACACACACACACACACACACACACACACACACACACACACACACACACACACACATATATATATACGTATATACAGTATATATATAATGTAACAAAAACTTGAACCTTGGTACGGACTTTCAGGTGTAAAAAACAACAACAACAAAAAAAAGCTTAGTTCATGTTAACTTTGAGCATGATTTTTTTTTTTGGGGGGGGGGGCACTTTCCTGTAAATATATTGCACACATGAAGCACTAATAAACAAAGTAAATGTTTGGAATGTACTTTTTTTTAAATGGTTAAAATTAGCCTTAGTTTACATTTCTATTAATCAGCAGATAAATAACCATTTACTAAATACTGAGTGCAAAATTGATTTAGCAGTTAAATAAACATGTAGCCTAGATTTATTTGACTCTTTCATTTATGGTGTAATTATTAAATAGTTCCATGTATGAAGCCGGTATGGATTTTAGTACATTTAAACACTTTATATAAAGGGTGAATATAGTTTTTGTGACCGCTGCCCTTTGGCTGACAAGGTCCCAATATCATAACCAAGTATTTGGTTGACAGGATATTTCACCTGCTAAAGTGGCCAGAAAGAATAATTGAATTTGTCATGGCCAACTTCCACCTATATTTAGCTAGTGTCCAGGTGCTAAGTGGCCAGAAAGAATAACTGAATTCGTCATGGCCAACTTCCACCTATATTTAGCTAGTGTCCAGGTGCTAATGTCAAGCCATGATTACTGGACTAAATCTGTAAACATGACCTCTCTATGAATGATGGAAAACACCAACTCAGCCTTTCTGCAGCTTCTCCATCGATGTTTGTCCCACCCTGCTGACTTTTGACCTAACACACGACCAACTATGCCCCAAACACAAAAACCTTTCTCACTAATATGCCATCACAAACAATGCTACCTTCCATTCACCTAGCTTGCACACTGTGATGACAGCCTGTTGATGGAGAATATGCAGCTATCAATGTTTTTGTCCTGAATGAACACCTTTCTGGTAATTTCATTATTTGTGCTGTTGAATAGGACCCAGGAGAGCTGTTCCACCATGAGCCTTTGTCCTTGTGTTGTCAGTGGGGCAACGTTAGTCAGCTTTTCTCTCAGGAGCTTTTGTTGTCTGAGTTTAGCTAATCACTGTGAGTCCATCAAAAGGTCACAGTTTTGTTTGTGTACTTCTCTGCTCTGCTCTGAGAGGCCCCGGTAATGGAAAACATTCCTGTTCAGACATGATAGCTCTCAACAACTCATTCTGTGAAAAATAGCTGTTGACTTTTGCGATCAGACGTTTTTTTTAGTGCACTCATTCTGAGCTGAGGTCTGAGGTAGCCCAAGCAGTCCACTCGGGTCAAGGTGAAGTTTATCCCCTTTGGCTGTAATGATGGCTCAGAATCAGTTTTCTCTGCCTCTCTGGCTGAGCACAGAGGAAATTGTCTATTTCTTCTCTCTGTATTTGGCGAGAGTGATGATGATGAACCCAGAGGGGGAAACTTGTGACTGTTCATCACAAAGTTTCCAGAAGAGTCTCCAAGTCTTTACGGGGGGGCGGGGGGGGGGGGGAGGAGACAACGTGCTGCTCATGACTGGGTTTGGAGTTTTAGATTTGGGTTTGAAGGGCTGTCAGTTTTGTCTTCATCTAAACTGACATCTGTGTTGTAAATTAATGGCTTATGATAACATAATGATATTAAGAAGCTGAAAAACTGACCTTGACATGAAAAAAATCTAAAATCCTGCGATCTTCAAGCCACCCCCTCAAAAGACTACATAAGACATATGTGATCATAAGAATGTCATGACCTGATAGACTTCACTGACTTTTCAATAAAACCTGGGGTGCGTTCAGTTGACAAAACAGTTTGCAACTGTTCTGAACTGTTCGTTAGTTTCCGTAACTGAACTACACGGTCGCTGTGAACTGTTTTCTCTTTGGCAGAACTCTTTTGGAGGTGACTCGTGTAGCGAACAAAGATGGCAGCTAGGTAAGACAGTTTGCGATATTCTTTTGTTTTCTTTTATTTTCGGAGCAATTCCATCAGTTCAAGAGTAGACGTTATGTCTGTTTGTAAGTAAAACAATATCACGCATAAAATATTGTTTTTGGTGGGAGTATAACGGAGAATTCTTTGGTAATATGAAGCTGAAGTAGGCTACAGTCTACGCCATAGTTTCTAGGGTCCTCTACCAGCTGACAAAGGACCATAGATCTACACAACTACAGAATGCGCAAGCCAAAGAGAAAAACCGTTCACTGAGAACTGCCCATTCATTTAGGTCAGTTTGCCTTGCAAACTATGTTCGGCGAACTGTTTTGTCAGCTGAACACAGGGCTGAATTTGCAGTTGAGACTGGAAACCCATCAATGTTAGGATTTCTGCCTGCTCTGTGTCCTTGCCTCTCTCCCCTCTAATTAGGTGCTGCCCTCTGCAGCTGATTACACCATCTGTCGCTAACAGTGTTGAGCAAGTTACTAAAAAATAGTAACTAGTTACAGTTACTAGTTACTTCTTTTCAAAAGTATCTGAGTTACTTTTGCGTTACTGCATGATTAAAGTAACTAGTTACTTAGAAAAGTAACTTTCACATTACTTTTAAATGTATACTTAAATCAACTTGCACACAGAGCAAGATCAAGGGCCCCTTGATCTCAGAAAAAAGAAGAAAAAGAAAACTGATGAGAAAAAAGTCTCATCTCACAGAGAAAAAATGTCTCAGATTTCCATAAACTATTGTAATGAGTAGAAAGTCAGAAATTTACTAGAAATAAAGCTGTAAATTCACAGAGAAATTTTTGGATCCCCTGGTGGGCCGTTTTTGGCCCACGAGCTGTATGTTTGACACCCCTGGACCAGCCTAATAAAAATGCATATTTAGAGGATTTACTTCCATGAAATAGTTGCATATCACAACAGCATGTAAGTGAATAAGATAAAATAAAACAGAAAGCACAGATAAATGGAAGTTCACTGCTTAGAAGAAGCTGTTCTTTACTCCAACAAATCACAGTCACTTTTTCTCTGTGCGTAAGAAGACTCACACAATTACTTACACAGCTTACACATTTAGACAACTGCGGACATTAAATACAAGCTTCTTGCTCAAAAGATACTCATGTTTAACCACAGAGGTAGGAGCTGTTGGGGGCTACTCACCGCTCGGACAACAGGTGATCAGGGCTTGATATGAGAAGTCACCCCGGCCACGACATTTCTTCCTAAGGGGCTGTGGCGTGCCGAGCCGTGGAGGAACTGAGCCGTGGAGGAGACAGCTGTGCCAGCTATGGTAGGATCAGTTTATTTGTGCGAAAAATATCTATCCATATTAATAAAACGAGTAACGCAAGTAACGCATCTGATCAAATTTCAGTAACTGTAACGCGTTACTGAATTTTTAAACAGTAATTTTGTTTCACAGCACGCTACTGCAATAGTGGCATTACAGTAACACGTTACAAAGTAACTCATTACTGCCAACACTGGTCACTAATCAGAGGAGCCCCTTAAAGTGGACACTCTCCCCCTGCAGGGTTGCCAGATCGCTGTTGCACCATTTTTGCACAACAATTGTCAATAAATCATTGCTTAACCATACACAAGCACCCTCATCTGTGTCTGCTTCTGGGTCTGGGTAGTCAACCATGTCAGTATGCAACCAGCAGTCAGACGCAGCGGATACCATGATGGGAATGCTTGCGGCCCATCTCAATGTTCTGGAGCGCTGTGCTGACCAAACAGCATGCCAGATTCAGATTGTTCATAGCCAAATATCTAAAATGTCGGAAAGCCTCACACAATTAGACATTACCTTGCAGGGTCTCATGGCGGCGTCCTCTGTCGCAGCCCAATCTGGATCCATCTGCCCAGGTAGTGTGTTAATTCCCATGCCTTCGCGCTATGCTGGGAAACTGAGGGGACTAGTAGGTTCCTGCTACAGTGTCAGTTGGTTTTTGACCATGTGCCCGACAATTTTCCATCCGACCGTAGCTGCATTAGCTTCCTGGTGGGTTTCATCTCCTGGGCTCAAGCCATTATCCAGGGGCCGAATTGCCATGCTTATTCACTCGACCAATTTATGGAAGAATTTGTCAGAGTGTTTAATCATTTCAACTGCGAGGGGAGCACGTCTACACGTTTATTTAATCTCCACCAGGGTACCAACACGGCAGTGGAACACGCTCTCGACTTCCGGGTCCTGGCAGCTGAGGTGGGGTGGGGTGGGGTGACACGGAGCTCCATTTGGTTTTCATTCATGGATTAAATTCAAACCTTCGCGAAGAGCTTGCCCGTCTTCACGAAGAACCAGATTCGTTCAACTCCTTAGTCTCGCTGATAATCAAGCTCAATAATAGGCTTTGTGAACGATCATGGGAATGACAGTCCGGAGCCCGCCCCTCTCCTCGCGTCACACCCCCTTGTCCGAAGCTCCTTACATCACCACCGGTTGTCTCCACCTGCGACTTATCAGATCCCATAGCCTCTGATTGACCTAAACTTGTGCCGTCTGTATGACAGTGGCGTTTTGATAAGAGATTGTTTATATTGCGGGCAAGCGGGTCATTTGGTAGCTCAGTGTACCAAGAAGCTCAAGCTACATAGCCCGTCAGTTGCTTTTGGGGCACTGACAGGTGGTTTAAACAATCCATCTAAATTACATCTAGCACTGCCGAGGAGCTTGCTGCTCCAGTCCACTGAGTACGTAGGCACAGCCTTGGTTGATTCAGAGGCTGAACAAAATTTAATCTCCATGAGTCTGCAACCCAATTTAAAATCCCCTGTTACCAGTTACCACAGCCAATTAGCCTGGTCGCTCTCTCTGGTCAGTCCCTGGGCCAAGTTACAAAACGCACTGCCCCAGTAGCCCTCTTAGTTTCAGGTAACCACCACGAGCAGTTATCCTTTCTGGTTCTCCCTGCCTCTACTTCCCCTGTGGTGCTCAGTTACCCCTGGCTAAAGATTTATAATCCAGTAATCGATTGGTGCAAGGGTACTATTAATTTTTGGAGCCCCAATTGCATGGCCTCCTATCTCCAGGCTGCTGCTTGCTCACCCACTATCCCAATTCAGACCCCATTTCCCAAACCACCTGATCTGTCCAAAGTTCCCCCTGAGTACCATGATTTGGCTCCGGTTTTTAGCAAGACAAAAGCTCTTTCCCTTCCCCCGCACCAATCCTATGATTGTGCCATTGAGCTCCTGCAGGGGGCGTCTCTACCATCTAGCATGTTGTATAGCTTGTCGGCTCCTGAACGAGCAGCCATGGAAAAATATATTAAGGAATCACTGGTCGCCGGCTTATTTTGCCATTCCTCATCAGCTTTGGGTTCTGGATTTTTCTTTGTGGGAAAAAAAGATGGCTCATTACGTCCCTGTATAGATTTCCATGAGCTCAACAGCATCACTGTCAAGGATAAATAGCCCCTCCCCCTCATGAACTGAGTTTGATCTTCTTTAGGGCTCAGTCATATATTCCAAACTCGACCTCAGGAATGCGTATCACCTCATTAGAATGAAGAAGGGGCATGAATGGAAAACGGCATTCAAAACACATCTTGACCATTTTGAATATTGTGTAATGCCTTTTGGCATTACCAATGGCCCAGTTATTTTCCAGCACCTGATTAATGACGTGCTCATGGACTTCCTTAATTCATTTGTGTTTGTGTGTCTGGACAACAATCTAATCTTCTCTCACTCCCCTGAGGAACATCGGGTGCATGTCAGGATGGTCCTTCAGCACCTCTTAGAGAATCAACTCTATGTGAAAGTGGAGAAATGCCAGTTTCACACCACCAAAACTGCATTTCTGGGTTACATCATCTCCCATAGCTGCATTGAACCCTACCCTGAAAAAATAAAAGCTGTCACTGAGTGGCCTGTCCCCTCCTCCCAGAAACAACTTCAGCGGTTTCTGGGGTTCGGCAATTTTTATCGCCGCTTCATTAGAAACTATAGTACCATTGCCTACCCCCTCACCATCCTTACATCTGTGAAGGTCCCCTTTCGTTGGTCAGAGCAGGCTAATGAGGTATTTTTGCTGCTAAAGACTCGCTTTTCAGAGACCCCAATTCTAATCCAACCTGACCCTGGATGACAGTTTATTGTGGAGGTGGATGCCTCTGATATTGGGGTGGGGGTCACACTGTCACAGTGCTGGGTAGCCGACAACAAGATATACCCATGTGCGTATTTCCCCTGGCGCCTGTCACCCGGCAAGAGAAACTATGACGTCGGTGACTGAGAGCTGTTGGCAGTAAAGCTGGCATTGGAGAAATGGCGACATTGGTTGGAGGGGGCAGCTCATCTGTTTCTTGCATGGACAGACCACAAGAACCTTGAATATATCAGATGAGATAAGAGACTCAATTCCCATCAAGCCAGGTGGATGCTGTTTTTTTTTGTTTTGTTTTTTTTTACCAGATTTCGGTTTTCCATTACTTATAGGCCTTGTTCTAAAAATACTAAGCCCGATGCCCTGTCCCGCCAATTCATGGTAGAAGCAGCGGATCCCAAGGTAGAGACTATTGTCCCAGAGTCCCTGGTCATTGGAGCTGTCACCTGGGACATCAAACGGCAGATCAGGGAGGCCCAAACCACCAACCCGGACCCTGGATGGGGGGACCACCAGACCGGTTGTTCATTCCTGCTGCAGTGAAGGGGGTTGTGATTCATTGGCTCCACACGACCAAAGTCTCCTGCCACCCAGGGGTGGCTAGGACCCTGTCATCACTGCAACGCTATTTCTGGTGGCCATCGATGGAGAGGGATGTATGTGACTACATCAAGGCCTGTCCTCAGTGCTCCATGGGAGAGACCCTCACCGTCCCCCCTGCTGGCCTGCTTCAACCCCTCCCTGTCCCTAGCCGCCCATGGTTGAATATTGCACTCGACTTCATCACGGGATTGCCTCCCTCCAGCAGGTACACTGTCATCCTCACAGTGGTGGACAGGTTCTCCAAGGCGGCACATTTTGTGCCCCTTAAAAAACTACCATCCGCCTTGGAAACAGCTCACTTTCTGTCCAACCATGTGGTGAGACTCCAGAATCAGAATCAGAATCAGAATCAGATTTATTGCCATTGTTCATGTAGTACACAAACTAGGAATTTGTCTCGGTGCAATGCTACAACATTAAAACATGATAAGATAAAGAGATAAACTAAAAAAATAAATAAATTAAAGACTAAAACCATGCAATAAGTGTAGAATAATAAATAATAATAATAATAATAATAATAATAATAATAATAATAATGAGTAATACTAGTCACAGCAGTTTTAAATAAATTAGCAAGTAGCAGATGATGTGCAGTCGATAATGCAACAGAAAAACAGTGATGAATGACATGAGTCTGGTTGAGCTGCTGTATATAGTGCACGAGAGTCAATAAGTCACTTAATGTTCAGCAGTCTGATGGCAGAGGGGAAAAAGCTGTTCATGTGCCGGGAGGTTTTAGTCTGAATGGACCAAAGTCTTCTACCTGAGGGGAGGGGGGCAAACAGTACGTGACCAGGGTGTGAAGGATCGGCCATGATCCGGCCTGCACGCCTCCGGGTCCTGGAGATGTACAGATCCTGGAGAGATGGGAGCTTGCAGCCGATCACCTTCTCAGCAGTGCGCACAACGCGCTGCAGCCTTAGTCTGTCCCTCGCAGTAGCTCCTGCGTACCACACGATTATGGAGGAGGTGAGGATGGACTCGATGATGGCCGTGTAGAACTGCACTAACATCTTGGTGGGTAGCTTGAGCTTCCTCAGCTGCCGCAGAAAGAACATCCTCTGCTGGGCCTTTTTGATGAGGGAGCTGATGGTTGGCTCCCACTTGAGGTCCCGGGTGATGGTGGTGCCCAAGAAGCGGAAGGAATCTGCAATGGTGATGGGAGAGCCTGTGATGGTGAGGGGGAGCAGGGGGGTTGTGACTTTCCTGAAGTCCACAATCATCTCCGCTGTCTTCAGAGCGTTCAGCTGCAGGTTGTTGTGGCTGCACCAGGACACCAGCTGGGCCACCTCTGTCCTGTAGACGGACTCATCGCCGTTGGAGATGAGCCCGATGAGGGTGGTGTCGTCCGCAAACTTGATTAGCTTAACAGACTGGTGGGTGGAGGTGCAGGAGTTGGTATAAAGGGAGAAGAGTAGGGGGGAAAGTACACAGCCCTGGGGTGATCCGATGCTGATGCTAACAGAGTCTGAGACAGACTTCCCCAGCCGCACATGCTGCCTCCGGTCCGTCAGGAAGTCGGTGATCCACCTGCAGAGGGAGTCAGGCACGCCGAGCAGGGACAGCTTGTCCTGGAGCAGAGCGGGGCGGATGGTGTTGAATGCAGAGCTGAAGTCCACAAACAGGATCCTGGCGTAGGTTCCCGGGGAGTCCAGGTGCTGCAGGATGGAGTGGAGGGCCAGGTTGACTGCGTCGTCCACAGACCTGTTGGCTCGGTAGGCAAACTGCAGCGGGTCCAGGAGGGGAGCGGTGATGGACTTGAGGTGGGACAGGACCAGGCGCTCAAAGGACTTCATGACTACAGAGGTGAGCGCTACAGGTCTGTAGTCGTTAAGTCCAGTAATCCGTGGCTTCTTGGGGACAGGGATGATGGTGGAGGATTTGAGGCAGGTCGGCACGTGGCATTGCTTAAGGGAGGTGTTAAAAATGTCTGTGAAGACAGGAGCCAGCTCTTTCGCACAGTGTCTCAGGGTGGAGGGAGACACGCCGTCTGGACCGGGGGCCTTGCGTGGGTTCAGTCTGGAGAACTGTCTGTGCACGTCCTGCACACTGATGACAAGGGCAGGGGGGGAGGAGGAGGAGGGGGGGACCGCTTTTGATGAATTAGCGGCCAATGAGGCAGTGGAGCTGGGTGGAGGGGGGGAGTTGGACACAGTTGACGAGGTGTCAAAACGGGCGTAATGTTGGGACAGTTTTTGACAAAGGGCTTTGTCATCCTGACCTTTAGAAGCCTGAGGCCGATAGTTGGTGATTTGCCTCAGTCCTCTCCACACAGAAGCCGAGTCATTAGCAGTGAACTGCTGCTGGAGTCTCTCAGAATACACAGATTTAGCTCTCTTCAGCTCTCTGTTAAACCGATATTTAACCTCCCTGTAGCAGTCCCTGTCTCCACTTTTCAACGCTGCTTCCTTCTCCTTCCTGATCTGTCTGAGCTTGGCAGTGAACCAGGGCTTATCATTAGAGTATCTCACCCTGGTGCGCGATGGAAGAATGTTCTCCTCACAAAAGTTGATGTATGAGTTCACAGTGACTGTGTACTCGTTAAGATCATGTGTGGCTCCTTTAAACATGTCCCAGTCAGTTATTTCCATGCATGTGTTCAGTTTCTCTCTAACTTCACTGGTCAATTTCTTCCTGGTGGTCACAACAGGTTTAGTGAGCTTCAGTCTCTGTCTGTATGTGGGAATGAGGTGGACCATCACGTGATCAGATAATCCGAGCGCAGCGCGGGGAACAGCGCGATATGCGTCCTTCACTGTGGTGTAACAGTGATCTAGTGTGTTCTCACCTCTGGTTGGACATTTAATAAACTGTTTGTATCGGGGGAGCTCATGACTCAGATTGCTCTGGTTAAAGTCGCCAACCACAATAACCAGGGAGTCCGGGAAAGTCCGCTCCGCATGTTGGATGTGATCTGCGAGCGCGCGCTGAGCCATGCGCGCGTCCACGTTGGGAGGGGCGTACACAGCGATCAATATGAATGAAGCAAACTCCCGCGGGGAATAAAATGGCTTGCAGTTAATGGAGAGTCCACAGTATCCTGGTAGACATTGTGTCCGATCACGGCCCCCAGTTTGTTTCCCAGGTGTGGTGGGCCTTTTTGTAAATCCATTGGGGCCATGGTCAGTCTCTCCTCCGGCTATCCCCCGCAGAGTAATGGGCAGTGTGAGTGGGCAAACCAGGAGCTGGAGGCGATGTTGCACTGTGTGACAGCAGCGGACCCTTCATCTTGGAGCACCTACTTGCCATGGATAGAACATGTTCCCAATTCGGCCACTTCTTCTGCCACTGGGTTTTCCCCTTTGAGGCCTTGCTGGGGAACAACCCTCCATTGCTCACCATCGCATCAGAAAAAGTGGCCGTCCCCTCCATTGCCGCCCACATTACTAGATGCAAGTGCTATTGGCAAGATTCCAGAGCGGACTGCTCAGATCAGACCAGGAGAACTCTAGGTGGGCAAACTGGAGGAGATGTCCTGCCCCCGCTTATGCGGTTGGTCAGAGGGTTTGGTTATCTACCAAGAACTTGTCCTTGAAGGCAGATTCTAAGAAACTCACTCCCAGGTTTGTCGGATCATTTTCCATCAAGGCCATCGTCAACCCCTCTTCTGTCAGGCTCAACCTACCATCATCATTCCGGGGCCACCCCACTTTTCACGTCTCACGCATCAAACCAGTGTTTGCCAGCTCCCTGTGCCCTCCATCTAAGCCACCACCACCTCCAAAGATGATAGATGGAGGGCTTGTGTATGCGGTTACACACATCCTGGATGCTCACCGCAGCGGGAACGGTATCCAGTTTCTGATTGATTGGAAGGGGTATGGACCCAAGGAGAGATTGTGGATCCCTAGATCCTTTCTCATGAATGCTTCAATGATTCACAATTTCTATCAACGATACCCAGACAAGTCCACAGTTATGCCAGGAGGTGTCCCTTGAGAAGGGGGTACTGTTAGGATTTCTGCCTGATCTGTGTCCTTGCCTGTGATTAGGCCCCACCCTCTGCAGCGGATTACACCATCTGTTGCTAATCAGAGGAGCCCCTTAAATTGGACGCTCTCCTGCCATTCTGTCTGGTTGCATCAGACCTCCTGCTTGTGGGTTTCCCACCTGAGCATTGCCTGAAGATATCTGTGAATCTATCTCTTGTGTTTTGACTGTCTGCCTAACCTAGAATTCCAAGCCTACCTGCTGATTTGGATTTGTCTGCCTGCTCATTGTGTTGCCTGCCCTGCTCTGACCCTCGCCTGCCTGATCCCCTCGCCTGCCTCACGGATTGGATTGTTTCCTCCTTCCTCCTTCCCTGCTTTTTCCCCTCCATTCCCCTGCATTCAAGCCTGGCCAACCTGCCACTGTTCCCACCGAAACACATTGACATAACGTTCGGCTCAGGAGACGCACACACACAGGCTCAGAGTAGTTCAAATAGTTTATTGGCAACAGGGGTGAATGGATGTGTGTCTGCAAAATGTTAATGTGTTGGTGGCGGCGTCTGCTTCAGGCACAGAGGCAGGAGACCGTACAGCCGGCAACCCTATGGAAGAGAACACAGAGACACAGGGTGACGGGCACACACCAACACAGGAGGAGAATAGGCGAGGGAGAAGCTTACTTGCTAGGGACAGATGACTGGCACAACAAGGACGGAACCCGGGAGACAGCCACCTGCAGGACTCGGTGCAGCAGCGAGGAACGGCGAGGGAACGGGGTTGTCCGCCGCCGAGGAATCCACCTGTGCACAGGGAAGCAGACTGGAAAAGATGAGGTAAGGATTTCTTACCACACAGTGTCGTGCTGAAGAGTAGGTTGCTTCTCGTTGAAGGGGGGATGAAGTCTGACGGCTTCAGGCCGAAGCTCAGGGCGAGGCGGCTTATATCCTTCGCCGCTGATGATGAACAGGTGTGCGAGCAGGTGGCGCCACTGATGAGCGGTGCGGCGTGACAGTACTCCCCCCTCTAGCAGCGCCTCCTGGCGATGGCTTCTCTGGGTGCGCTCGGTGGAAGTCTGCGATGAGCGATGGGTCCAACACGAACGACGAGGGTACCCACTGTCAATGCTCGGGCCCATAGCCCTCCCAGTCCACCAAGTACTGCAACCCACGACCCCGGCGCCGGGAGTCCAGGATGGAGGCGACGGACCACGCCAGATGGCCACCAATCATCCGGGGCGCGGGTTGCGCAGCAGGAGGAGGGCAAAGGGGGTCGGTGACTGCCAGCTTCACCTTAGACACGTGGAAGGTGGGATGGATGCGGAGGGAGGGGGGAATAGCCACGCGCACAGCCACCGGGTTGATGATCCGGGTGATGGGGTAGGGACCCATGAATCGCTGTGCCAGCTTCCTCCTCTCGCCTTTTAAGGTTACGTCCTGGGTCGACACGTAGACACGTTGCCCAACTCTGTACGCCGGGGAAGGTCTTCTGTGCCGGTCCGCCACAGTTCTGTTGCGCTCCGCTGTGCGTAAAAGCGCATTGCGCGCGGCAGCCCAGATGGAGCGGAACTACCTGAGATGCGCCCTAACCAAGGGGACAGTTACCTCACTCTCCTGCACCGGGAACAGCGGGGGGTCATAATCCAGGGACACCTTGAAGGGGGACATCCCTGTAGCAGAAGAGCGAGCGGTGTTGTGGGCGTATTCAACCCAGGCAAGATGGTTACTCCAGGACGTGGGTTTAGATGCTGTTACACAGCGGAGCGCAGCCTCCAGCTCCTGATTGGTCCGCTCACACTGCCCGTTGGATTGGGGGTGATGGCCGGAGGAGAGGCTCACCTTGGCTCCAATGGCGTTACAAAAAGACCTCCAAACCTCAGAGGAAAATTGGGGGCCCCGGTCCGAGACCACGTCCACCGGAATCCCGTGCAGCCTGACCACGTGTTGGACGAGGAGATCCGCCGTCTCCAGGGCAGTAGGGAGACCTCGCAGGGGGACGAAGTGCACAGCCTTGGAGAAACGGTCCACGATGGTCAGGATGGTGTCATAGGAGTTGGAGACGGGGAGTCCGGTGACGAAATCCAACGCGATGTGTGACCAGGGCCTGCCAGGGACGGGCAGGGGCTGGAGCAGACCCGCTGGAGGGGCATTTCCCGACTTGCTGGTGGCACAGATTGGGCAAGCCCGGGCGTAGCGGGCTGCATCCCTCCGCAGGCCTGGCCACCAAAAGGACCGTTGGAGGAGGTCTATCATCCGGGAGGAGCCAGGGTGACAGGTGAGCTTGGAGGTGTGCAGCCAGTGGATGACGTCTCCTCGGACCGTGGATGGCACGAACAGCCTCCCCTCCGGTCCGCCGCCAGGATCAGGTTCCATTTCCTGCGCCTTCCGGATCTTGCTCTCTATGTCCCAGGAGATGGCTCCCACGACGCACGACCTGGGCAGGATGGTGTGGGGCGTCTCCTCCGACTCCACGGGGGTGAACTGCCTAGAGAGGGTGTCAGGCAGGCCGTTCTTGGAGCCAGGCCTGAAGGTGATGGAGAATTGGAACCTGGTGAAGAACAAGGACCAGCGCGCCTGGCGGGCGTTCAGGCGCTTGGCAGATCGTAGGTATTCCAAGTTCTTGTGGTCCGTCAGGACCACGAACGGCAGGTCCGCCCCCTCTAGCCAGTGGCGCCACTCTTGCAGAGCGAGTTTGATGGCCAGGAGCTCTCTGTCCCCCACATCGTAGTTCCTCTCCGCCGGGGACAAGCGCCGGGAGAAGAAGGCGCAGGGCCGTTTGGCGCCGTCGTCAGGCGACCGCTGAGATAGCACTGCCCCCACTCCCGTGTCCGAGGCGTCCACCTCCACGATGCACTGCAGCGTGGGGTCAACCTGGCGAAGGACCCGGGAGGAGGAGAACTCCGCCTTCAGCGCCTGAAAGGCAGCAGCGACCTCTTCGGTCCACCGGAACGGGACCTTAGGGGACGTGAGGCGGGTCAGTGGTCCGACGATGGAGCTGAAATTGGGGACAAAGCGGCGGTAGAAATTAGCAAATCCAATGAACTGTTGCACCTGCTTCCGTGATGCAGGTGTAGGCCATTCCACCACCGCCTTCACCTTCTCTGGGTCTGGGAGCACCTGGTCATGAGAGATGATGAAACCCAGGAAGGATGTCGTTCTGGCGTAAAATTCACATTTTTCAGCCTTCACGTATAGCCGGTTCTCCAGCAGTCTTTGGAGGACCCGCCTCACATGGACCTGGTGCTCGTCCCTGGACTTGGAGAAGATGAGAATATTGTCCAGGTAGACGAACACAAAGAGGCCGATGAAGTCCCGGAGGACGTCATTGATGAGGCGCTGAAAGACGGCAGGAGCGTTGGTCAACCCGAACGGCATTACCAGGTATTCAAAGTGGCCGTTTGGGGTACGGAAGGCTGTTTTCCACTCATCTACTCATCTACTCATCTACTCATCCACTCATTTTTTTTATTTTTTATTTTTTTTCGGTTCCAGTTCTGCCGGACCGGCGGCGCCACACGAGTCGGCTGCCTGTTGCAACAGCCTTTTTTTTTTATCTTCCTTCTTCTTTCTACACCTTTCACTCTGTATATATATCACGGACGCACGGATCGCCCTGGGGGTCTCCCGGGTCGGCGGACGGAGCCACGGTTTGCAGCGGGAGACGTTACAGCGGGGAGGAGCTAGTGCTAGCTAGCACTTGGCCGCCGCCCGGTGCTAATGGGAAACTCGACATACCGGGAGCTGTAGCGAGAACAACGCGGGTGCCGGGCTGGAGTTTAGGCGGCGTGAAAGAAATATAAGACAGAATAATAAAGAGCGATGGCAAGAACCAAGCAGACCGCCCGTAAAATCTACTGGAGGAAGAAGCCCCCCAGGAGACAGCTAGCCACCAGGGCTGCTCGGAGAGGCGCTCTGGCCACCGGCAGAGTGAAGAAGCCTCGCCGTCACAGGCCCGTGGCTCTGAGAGAGATCCGTCGCTACCAGAAATCCACGGAGCTGCTCATCCGTAAGCTGCCCATCCAGCGCCTGGTGAGGGAGATCGCTCAGGACTTCAAGACCGACCTGTGTTTCCTGAGCTTCGCCGTCATGGCTCTGCAGGAGACCAGCGAGGCCCACCTGGTGGGTCTCTTCTTCGCTAAGGGGGTCACCATCATGCCCAAAGACTTCCAGCTGGCTCGCTGCATCCGCGGAGAGAGAGCTTAGACTTTCTGCTGCACATTCACCAGCCATAATGCTCTGCACTGTGTGTCTATATATATACATTTATAGTAATATGGACATATGTTTACTAGATGTTGTTTTTTCTTGCCTTCTGACTGTTGCTCTGAGTGTTGCTATCCCTATGCTGTTGCAATCCTGGAATTTCCCCATTGTGGGACTAATAAAGGCTTATCTTATCTTATCTTATCTTATCTTATCTTATCTTATCTCCCTCCCGGATCCGGACGAGGTGGTATGCGCTGCGTAAATCCAGCTTGGTGAACCAGGTCGCCCCCTGGAGGGAGTGGAAGGCAGTGTCCATGAGAGGCAGGGTGTAACGGTCCTTCTCAGTGATGTCGTTGAGAGCCCGGTAGTCTATGCACGGGCGGAGGGATCCGTCCTTTTTCCCAACGAAGAAGAACCCTGCCCCCACGGGTGATGACGATGGGCGAATTATCCCAGCGCTCAGTGACTCTTTTAGGTAGGCATTCATCGACTCCTTCTCCGGCGCTGACAGGCTGTAGAGCCGACCAGAAGGTAAGGAAGCCCCCTGGCGGAGGTTGATGGCGCAGTCATAGGGCCGATGAGGGGGGAGAGACGTAGCTTTAGTCTTGCTAAACACCATACCCAGGTCGTGAAATTCCGGAGGCACCAGAGACAGGTCCGGGGGTGCAGCGTCCGTAGCAGGGGGAGAAGCGGACGGAGAGCAGGCAGCGGACTGAAGGCAGGTGCCCATGCAGAACGTGCTCCATGCCGAGACCCCAGCTGACTTCCAATCCAGGACAAGGTTGTGGAGGCGTAGCCAGGGATACCCCAGGATGACGGGCGACACAGAGTTGGGCAGGATGAGAAAGGTTATCTCCTCCCGGTGGTTACCAGAGATGATCACCGGGACCGGGACGGTCTGGTGTGTGACTCTCCCAAGGGAAGCACGGGAGAGGTTGAGCAGGGAGATGGGGTCTTTGAGCGCCTGGCAGCGGATGCCCAATCGGGTTGCCAGGCTTTGTGAAATGAAGCTGCCTTCTGCGCCCGAATCCACCAGTGCGTGGGTGAGGTGCCCAGTGGAGTTGTGGCAGAAACGGATGGGCAGCATTAATTGAGTGTGTGAGTTTAACCGATTGAGATCCGCAAGGCCCCCTACAGTGACTCACGGACCCCGCCGACTGGCTTTCCGTGGGCAAAGCTTCACCGTGTGTTGGTCATCGCCGCAATACATGCAGAGATCCAACTCACGGCGGCGTTGTCTCTCCGCAGGTGAAAGCTTTGTCCAGCCCGTCACCATCGGCTCCGACTCCTCGGGGCACGATGGTGGCGGCGCCACCAGGGGGCGAGCTTGGAACAGGCGCGGCGAGGCTCCACGAGGGCGAGAAGAAGACGACTTCCGCCCTGAGGAGCGCTCGCACAGCCTGTTATCCAAACTAATCGCTAAGGATGTCAGCTCCGCTAGCGTCTCAGGAATATCCCGCCCAGCCAGTTCATCCCTCAGATCATCATTGAGGCTGCGGAGAAAAAGGCCGCAGAGGGAGCATTCCTCCCAGCCTACTTCCTCCGCCGCTACCCGGAAGTCGACCGCGTAGTCCGCTGCCAACCGGCTTCCCTGCTGGAGGGCGAGAAGCCGATCGACCTGGACCGTCTCGGTTGGAGTATGGTCAAAGACCTCCAGGAAGCGCCTCACGAATTGGTCATATGTGAGGGCGGCATAACTGGGCCTCGCCATTACGGCATAGGTCCACGTTAAAGCTCGCCCCTCCAGGAGATTCCCGATATAACCAATTCGGCTATGATCTGAGGGAAAGTCTCCGGGCACACGGTGGAAAACGGACTCACACTGCATAATAAACCCCCGCGCTCCGCCGAGCTTACCGCTAAAGCGGGCGGGGGTTGGAATGGGTGTGAGCCGAACCGGTGCACTCGGAGCCTGCTGGACGGCCACTGGAGCAGCAGGAGCCGCGCCACCCTGACGAGCCGGGGGGAACGACTGCTGGGGGTCCAAGCGGCCCAACCGGTTAGTCAAATTTAATAATTGATTGAAAATCACCTGTTGCTGATAGGCTAATTGATCCACTCGAGCCTCGAGAGTGGAAAACCGGTGTGCGAGCCCGCCGTCTGCCGAGCCGCTCTGCTGAAGCCGTACTGACATAACATTCGGCTCAGGAGACGCACACACACAGGCTCAGAGTAGTTCAAATAGTTTATTGGCAACAGGGGTGAATGGATGTGTGTCTGCGAAATGTTAATGTGTTGGTGGCGGCGTCTGCTTCAGGCACAGAGGCAGGAGACCGTACAGCCGGCAACCCTATGGGAGAGAACACAGAGACACAGGGTGACGGGCACACACCAACACAGGAGGAGAATAGGCGAGGGAGAAGCTTACTTGCTAGGGACAGATGACTGGCACAACAAGGACGGAACCTGGGAGACAGCCACCTGCAGGACTCGGTGCAGCAGCGAGGAACGGCGAGGGAACAGGGTTGTCCGCCGCCGAGGAATCCACCTATGCACAGGGGAGCAGATTGGAAAAGATGAGGTAAGGATTTCTTACCACACAGCGTCGTGCTGAAGAGTAGGTTGCTTCTCGTTGAAGGGGGGATGAAGTCTGACGGCTTCAGGCCGAAGCTCAGGGCGAGGTGGCTTATATCCTTCGCCGCTGATGATGAACAGGTGTGCGAGCAGGTGGCGCCGCTGATGAGCGGTGCGGCGTGACACACATCTCAGCTGAGGATTTCCTCCTGGCATCCAGCTTCTCTGCAGTTGAAGATTATCACCAACTCCACGCAGCTCCCTCCTGAGAAGCCTGTAAACACAAATTAGCCAATTAATCCCTTTAATATAATCTGCCCATTTATATATTCTCACCATTGTCTCTGCTCTCTCCCTGCAGGGTTGCCAGATCTCCGTTGCATCATTTTTGCACAACAATTGTCAATAAATCATTGTTTAACCGTACACAAGTGTTCTCATCCGTGTCTGCTTCTGGGTCTGGGTAGTCAACCATGTCAATCAGGTTTTGTTTAAATCCTGTGAGAAGAAAGGTTGTTTACATTCTTCCTTTCAGTTATCGGTCTCTGACATCTTTTTCATGATGAGGCCTGTGCAAAAAGGGTAAGAATAGTTAAAAAAAATTGATTTAAATCACACAGTCTGAAACAATTGTATAATCACATAACCTGAACCAGGCCTAAAAACTTAATAAAAGAACTGGTAAGTATCATTTGGACTGATTTTGATTCATTTTGATTACTATATAACTAAAGGTGTGTTCACACCAAACGTGAACAGGCAAATTTTTTGCACGGCACGATTACATTATAAATCAATGTAAACATGCCAACAGACATGAATAGTGAGATGCAGACAGACGAAGTTGTCTTTAAAACTTCTGCAGCTGTGTTCAACCTGCTGTGGAAATTCCCAAAATAACGTCATGCTTAAGTTAACATTATCTGACCACAGGCTCACCTGAAAATGTCATCTCAAGCCTCCAAAACTTCACAGATGATGGGTGTTTACGTTGCTAGCTTGCTAGCTTGCTAGGACGTCCGTGGCCGGAAACCATGGGTAAATAATTCCAAAATCCCGATTCAGCTGAAGAGTTCCCGGTCCTCCTGTCTCCTGGTGAGTGAGTTTCATTTTCTAACTAGTTTATTCTGCAATGGTGATAATTTTCTCCAGTGACAGCAGAATCTCAAAGCTAGCTAGCAGTTAGCTAGCGGATGCAAATGCACGACCACGCAAATTTGTGCATACCCGCGTCTTCCCATTCACTTTGTATGGATTCGTGCCACCCATTCGCGTTTGGTGTGAACACACCTTAAGTCTGTTAGGCTGCAGGTTGCATTTGTAATACAGTAACTGGACAATATCAAAACATATATCAACAAAAAACTCTGGATCCTCCATCTATACTTATTGAGATGAACCAGATTAAATATGGCTTTGTGTGAGTGAATCAGATAACTTTGCTGTTTCTTTGGCACGTTCATATTATGAAATTTAGAACGTGAGCACTGTTTAAAAGGCTTGGAATGTCAGGGTTGTAAAAGACAGGAACCCAATTGCAAAACTCAAACAAGAGGGAGTGATTGAGGCAAATGAGTTATTTTATTTAAACAGGTAACTTGTTGATGATAGGAACCCGTACTGTGGAGTTTTAGCCTGCTGGAGAGAGGAGAAGGAGAACCTGAGTATGAGGAGCACAAAGATGGTAAGTATAATTGTTATTTTCAAGGGCTTACTGGCTGCAGACAAACATGGTGACTGGTGTGGGTTCTCAACAGGGAGGCAAGGGACCAGAGAGGTATAGTTGGCAAGGGGGTTCCGCCTGGAGATCCAGGTTGGATTAAAGAGCGCAGAGTTGATTCAGTGAGGTGAATTCATCATGTGGTGAAGAGTTGGCTATGGAATGTTTGAATTGTGAAGTTGAGCTTATGTAATGCCCAGGGAGCAGAAGTTGGAGAGGGAACCTGGTAGAAATTCTAGACTTGGGAGGTAAGTGGCAGATTGTTTGGTGAGCCTGCACGAATCAAGGAGGGCATGCCAGCAGACTGGCAGAACAGGACCCTTTCCAATAGGCAAAGGAGCAAAAGGGCAAGTGAACAAGAGTCATGAGCAAAAAACATGAGAGATTTGATCATAGCACATCTCTAGGAGGTTTTACCATGTAATGATCCCATGGCGTGCTGATCCCAACTGAGACCTTTTATACCAGGGTCGTAATCAGCCACCTGCATGCAATCAGCCCTCCTTGGTTCTGTGGAGAGAGGTTATGCAACAGCATAGATCTAGAAATGAACACTTGAATAAGCACGCTCACCTGTCCACTACATGGAAATACTACAAATGGCATGAAGGTATAGTTTTATTTACTGTGTATGTGTGTGTGGGTGCTGCTGACACAAGACGTCATCAGTAGTCAGAGACAGAGGGGTATCAACAGGAGAAAAGCAACTACAGCTGTACACAGCTCCCTTATTGAACTTTCAAATTAGCTTTATGTTCTTTCTTCAGGGTTGTTTGTGCCACAGGCGAGGCTGCTGTTATTACTTTCCTGTTATGCATGGACAACACTCGTAAATAAAACAGAGCAATGTGGCAAACCTTTCTCAAGTTTTCCCTCAAAGCAAAGCTGAATGATTTTGTGCTTTCAGTTCTTGTTACTCACAGCAAGATTGAAAAGACAGAAAAACGTAACAGCGAGCTCTGATCAAATGGAAAGGACCAAAACGGAGCAAACCTTGTTCTCCTCAAATTTTCAGCTGCCATGTTTCATAAATGCTGCAGCAATGCGGCTCTGCAACTCAACAAGTGGGACGACCGTATACATGAGCGCTCGCTGGAAAATTTGCACGCTTGCCGCCATCCTCAAACCTAAAAGCCTTGATGTTGCATGATTCTATTTCACTGATTTCGTCACAGACATCTTGATGCTCTTTAAAGTCACCCTAGGGAGGCTGTGTGCGGTGTGGTGTGGTGTGCAGCCCAGCAAAAGTTCAGCGCTTGATCCTGCTTTATGTCACACAGGACGGACAATGAAAGCGGGTGCTGTGGGAGATTTTCAGAGTGGTCAGCTTGTTTCTGCTGGATTTGTGGAACAAGGTGATTAGAGGGCTGAGAGCTGTGGCCACTTGAGTATCAGTTGGGGCTGCAGAGCATGTGTGGAAGCCTCTGGAGCTAAATCACATGACATCCTGAAGCTGGACTGAATCTGATTAAGAGATGTTTTATGGCCACACTGCATGTGCAATAATCTCCTTTTATGAGGGAATATAGTATATCACTAAGCAGCATGTACTATCTCTCTGTCTGAGGAGGATTGTTTGTGTTTCCTCTGCAGACATTTGATATAAGGCCCTGTGCTGGTCTGAGGGGCATGCATGAGTGTGTTGATCAAATCATGCCGAGGGTGGTTGGAATTTATGAGAGAAAATAAATGTGATATGATAGCGGATAGGTCCTGTCAGCGAATATTTGAGTCTTATGGCTGCCACACTCAGCTATGTAAAAGGGAAGTTAAAGACACAAATGTAAAAACAGCAGCACACCTTTTTCTTTTTCTAAGCTGAGTTTTAATGCAAAAAGTTTAAAGCGGCACTGTTTTAAGATTTTCACATTAAAATTCTTCTTCTTTTTTCTGCTGCTACCTTTTTAGGGGTCGCCACAGCAGATCCTGGTCTGCACATTAATTTGGGAAGGATTTTATTCTGGGTGCCCTTCCTGATGTAATCTTCCCCATTTACAGTGCATCTGGAAAGTGTTCACGGCGCTTCACTTTTTCCACATTTTATGTTACAGCCTTATTCCAAAAGCAATTAAATTCAGTTTTTTCCTCAAAATTCTACACACAATACCTCATAATGACGATGTGAAAAAAGTTTTTTTTAAGATTTTTTCAAATTTATTAAAAATTAAAAAAAAACAACTAAGAAATCACATGTACATAAGTATTCACAGCCTTTGACATGAAGCTCAAAATTGAGCTCAGGTGCATCCTGTTTCCACTGATCATCCTTGAGATGTTTCTACAGCTTAATTGAAGTCCACCTGTGGTAAATTCAGTTGATTGGACATGATTTGGAAAGGCACACACCTGTCTATATAAGGTCCCACAGTTGATAGTGCATGTCAGAGCACAAACCAAGCATGAAGTCAAAGGAATTGTCTGGAAACCTCCGAGACAGGATTGTCTCGAGGCACAAATCTGGGGAGGGGTACAGAAAAATTTCTGCTGCTTTGAAGGTCCCAATGAGCACAGGTGGCCTCCATCCTTAAATGGAAGAAGTTCAGAACCACCAGGACTCTTCCTAGAGCTGGCCAGCTGTGTAGACTGAGCGATCGGGAGAGAAGGGCCTCCTTAGTCAGGGAGGTGACCAAGAACCCAATGGCCACTCTGTCAGAGCTCCAGCACTCCTCTGTGGAGAGAGGAGAACCTGCCAGAAGCACAACCATCTCTGCAGCAATCCACCAATCAGGCCTGTACGGTAGAGTGGCCAGACGGAAGCCACTACTTAGTAAAAGGCACATGGTAGCCCGCCGGGAGTTTGCCAGAAGGCACCTGAAGGATTCTCAGACCATGACAAACAAAATTCTCTGGTCTGATGAGACAAAGATTGAACTCTTTGGCGTGAATGCCAGGCGTCATGTTTGGAGGAAACCAGGCATCGCTCATAACCAGGCCAATGGTGGTGGCAACATCATGCTGTGGGGATGTTTTTAAACAGCAGGAACTGGGAGACTAATCAAGATAGAGGGAAAGATGAATGCACCAATGTACAGAGACATGCTGGATGAAAACCTGCTCCAGAGCATTCTTGACCTCAGACTGGGGCGACGGTTCATGTTTCAGCAGGACAGCGACCCTAAGCGCACAGCCAAGACATCAAATGAGTGGCTTCAGGACAACTCTGTGAATGTCCTTGAGTGGCCCAGCCACAGCCCAGACTTGAATCCAATTGAACATCTCCGGAGAGATCTGAAAATGGCTGTGCACCGACGCTTCCCATCCAACCTGATGGAGCTTGAGAGGTGCTGCAAAGAGGAATGGGCAAAAGTGACCAAAGATAGGTGTGCCAAGCTTGTGCCATCATATTCAAAAAGACTTGAGGCTGTAATTGCTGCCAAAGGTGCATCAACAAAGGATTGAGCAAAGGCTGTGAATACTTATGTACATGTGATTTCTTTATTTTTTATTTTAAATAAATCTGCAAAAATTAAAAAAAAAAAAAAACTTTTTTATGTTGCTACACATTGTTGTGTGTAGAATTTTGAAGAAAAAATTAATTTAATCCCTTTTGGAATAAAGCTGTCACAAAACAAAATGTGGAAAAAGTGAAGCGCTGTGAATACTTTCCAGATGCACTGCACCTAGTCTTAAGACAGGCACTGGGCGTTTACTGGCTTGTGCTTCCCCTGTGGCTGAGTAACCAAGATTTTCACCTTAAAATATTGTTTCAAAAATCATTTTGATGGTACGTCAACATTTAACTGGGTAAATATCACTTCCACCAAAGTCTGAGAGGGCCTGCATGCCTGCAGCCTTCCAGATATTTCTGCTTTTGCTGTTGAATACTTACTAACTTAAAACTTTATTCTAGACACACAGAGGGTTCATGACACAGATCAGACAACATTAAAATACATGAGTAAAAAGAAAAAGCGAAAAGAAAAAAATATATAAAACAGAATTAAAAATGCAGTTTATCATGCCAATGTGCTCTTAGCCTGGATGAGTAACGATAGCAACGCTTGCTTGGGTTGCTTAAAGCCACAATGATGCCATCCCTACTTACAGTGATGTGAAAAAGTGTTTGCCCCCTTTCTGATTTCTCATTTTTTTGTACTGTATGTTTGTCACACTTAAATGTTTCGGATCATCAAACAGTTGTAAATATTAGACAAAGATAGCACAAGTAAACACAAAATGCAGTTTTTAAATGAAGGTGTTTATTATTAAGGGTAAAACAAATTCAAACCTTCATGGCCGTGTGAAAAAGTGAAAAAGGGATTGCCCCCTAAACTTATTGCGTTGGGCCACCCTTAGCAACAACAACTGCAATCAAGCATTTGCGATAACTGGCAATGAGTATTTTTACAGCGCTGTGGAGGAATTTTGGCCCCTCATCTTTGTAGAATTGTTGTAATTCAGCCACAATGGAGGGTTTTTGAGCATGAACTGCCTTTAAAGGTCATGCCACGGCATCTCAATCGGATTCAGGTCAGGACTTTGACTAAGCCACTCCAAAGTCTTCATTATATTTTTCTTAAGCCATTCAGAGGTGGACTTGCTGGTGTGTTTTGGATCATTATCCTGCTGCAGAACCCAAGTGTGTTTCAGCTTGAGGTCACAAACAGATGGCTGGACATTCTCCTTCAGGATTTTTTGATAGACAGCAGAATTCATGGTTCTATTTACCACAGCAAGTCTTCCAGGTTCTGAAGCAGCAAAACACCCCCAGACCATCACACTATCAACACCATATTTTACTGTTGGTATGATGTTCCTTTTCTGAAATGCTGTGTTATTTTTATGCTGGATGTAATGGGACACACACCTTCCAAAAAGTTCAACTTTTGTCTCGTCAGTCCACAGAGTATTTTTCCAAAAGTCTTGGGGATCATCAAAATGTTTTCTGGCAAAACTGAGACGAGCCTTTATGCACTTTTTGCGCAGTAGGGGTTTTCGTTGTGGAGCTCTGCCATGTAGGCCATTTTTGCCCAGTTTCTTTCTTATGGTGGAGTCATGAACACTGACCTTAACTGAGGCAAGTGAGGCCTGCAGTTCTTTGGATGATGCTGTGGGGCTTTTGTGACCTCTTGGATGAGTCGTTGCTGTGCTCTTGGGGTAATTTTGGTCGGCCAGCCACTCCTGAGAAGGTTCACCACTGTTCCATGTTTTCGCCATTGTGGATAATGGCTTTCACAGTGGTTTGCTGGAGTCCCAAAGCTTTAGAAATGGATTTATAACCTTTTCCAGACTGATAGATCACAATTACTTTGTTTCTTATTTGTTCCTGAATTTCTTTGGATTGCAGCACTTTTGAGGATCTTTTGGTCTACTTCACTTTGTCAGACAGGTCTTATTGAAATGACTTCTTGATTGAGAACAGGTGTGCCAGTAATCAGGCCTGGGTGTGGCTAGAGAAATTGAACTCGGCTTTCCAAAGATGTGATAATGTCATGAATTGCCTCTTTGGGCAGAAAATTGAGACCCATGCACCAACTGTGAGTTTGGATAATTTATTGACAAAAATAACTAACACAAAGTTCAACAGAACGTTCGCAAAATCGCAAACTCACAGCGGCTGGGTCACTACGGGCCGCTGAATTCTGTCATGAATTGCCTCTTAGGGCAGAGAATTGAGACCCATGCGCCAACTGTGAGTTGGGATAATTTATTGACAAAAATAACTAACACAAAGTTCAACAGAACGTTCAAAACACAAAGTATAACAAGTGAGAAAAAACTTACTTGTAGAAATATGCACCAGAGCGAGGCAGGGCTCCGGTGGAGACGAGGAGAAGACAATCAATTCAGCGGTGAAAAGAAAAGGAAATGCAGGTCTTAAATAGGGAATGAATGAATAACACAAGTGGTGACAGATGTGGGTTCACATGAGCGGGTGACATAACGCACGGCTCAGGAGATGCACACACACAGGCTCAGAGTAGTTCAAACAGTTTATTAACAGCAGGCGTGTATGAGTGTGTGTCTGCGGGATGTAAATGTATTGGTGGCGGCGTCTGCTTCGGGCACAGAGGCAGGAGGTCGTACAGCCGGACAACCCTATGGGAAAAACACAAGGAGAAGGGTGACAGGCACACACCAACACAGGAGATGAATGAGCGAGAGAGGAGCTTACTTGGGGAGGACAGATGACTGGCACCACAAGGGACGAGACCCGGTAGACAGCCACCTGCAAGGCCCGGTGCAGCAGCGAGGAGCAGGCGATGGAGAGGCGTTGTCCGCCGCCGAGGAATCCACCTGTGCACAGGGGAGCAGACTGGGAAGAGAAGGAAGGTAAGATCTTCTTACCCGAGTAGCACGCTGAGGGTGAAGGAAACTCACAGCGAACCATGAAGAAGTCTGACGGCTTCAGGCCGAAGCTCAGGGCGAGGCGGCTTATATCCCTCGCCGCTGATGATGTGCAGGTGTGCGAGCAGGTGGCAGCGTGACAGCGGGCAAAAGAGAACAGTGAATGGTAATTGGGATCAGCTGAGGGAGATGAGGGGGAAGCAGTTGGGCTTTGACAGCTGACAGGCGATGCCCACGAAGAACACAAAACCAGAAATGCAGCCTGACAGCTGTCAGCCCAGAGAAGGACATAACAGTAAAAGAATAAACATAATCAAATGCAGGCAAATAATTACAAATTGAAATGAAACAATCACTGAAGCAAAAACAGAAGAATAGAAAGCAGTACAACAACTCAAAAGCACAAAATACAACAAATGTATAAAAATACAAAGAAAAAGCCACGAGACTGAGTCTGGCAGAACTACCAGAACTCAGCTCGTGACAGATAAACCACAGTTAATTTATGTTTTAGTGGGGGGGTGGGGGAGTGCAATCACACAGGGCCATGTAGGTTTTGATTTTTTTTTTTACCCTTAATAATAAACACCTTCATTTAAAAACTGCATTTTATGTTTACTTGTGTTATCTTTGTCTGATATTGAAATTTGTCTGATGATCTGAAACATTTAAGTGTGACAAACATACAAAAAAAAAAGACAAATTGGGAAGGGGGCAAACATTTTTTCACACCACTGTACATCTAAGTGACATTTAAATCTGCACATAAAATTTCTTAAAAATGCTTCTAAAATTGGGACTCCAGATGACACAAACAACTGAGTAGTGCTGTGCCACCTAAGAAGCAGGAACGTGAAGCAGCAGCCACATACGGTCATTATAGGCCACTCTGAGGCTCCTGAAACTGCTAGTGCTATACTGTAGCTACACCACAAGTGAACTGTATACATAGATGTACAAAAAGATTTTTAAAAAGATGACATTTCACAAGGTACGTGCACATACTAAACCATCTAATTAACATGTTGGCTTGGGTATAAAGTTTACATGCACTGTCTATATACATCTCTGTCGTCATTCAGATCATCAGTGATGACATGGCCAAGATATTTTATTTCTTTACATAACATCAGAGCGTTCTCACGGGTGGGTGCCGTGCCCAGTCTCCAGTTTAAGTTTAGTCTTTTTCTGTTTGTTTGTTTGTTTCCTTGTTTTACCCTGTTTAATTATTGTCAGTCTGTACTCGTAGGATTATTATTTACATTTTGGGGTTTGTGTTTTATTTTGACAGTGCTGCGCAGCTCTTGGCTGTCAAACTGGTCCGCGGGCTGTGCAGCTGTCATTGATTGTATTATTTTCTGCACTCATGTATCCACACCTGTTGCTTGTTAAGAAACAGAATATAAGGGCACAACAAACCTTTCCCTGTTGTTGTGTCCTATCACTGTGATGTCCTCAGATGCTGAATCCCACTCTGAGAGTTATTTGTGCTTTGCTGTCGAGGACAGAGGAGAGCTCCGTTGAGGTGGCTTTCCCCATTTATTTCCTGCCGTGAGCCCCACAGTAATTCAGACATGCTCCGGCTGGTTCTGCCCTTTGGCCAGTGTCCCGAGGCTTCTGTTCCTCCTTGACGTCGAGCCCCGCTCTCCTTCAGCGCGTCATCATTTTGTATTTGTATGTTTAGTGTTCCTTGTTTGTTTCGTCCTTTGTTAATAAATGTGCAGAAACCACAGTGAGTGCTTGGTGTCCTTCATTAGCCCCTAAAAGGGCAGCTTATGACAGAAGGACATGACCAGGGTGTGGACACTAGCCACTGTGCGTTTCTGCTGCCCCCCCCCCTTTTCTGTTCTCCTGTTTTTGGTAGTCTCGTAGTTTTGGCATGTCTGGACGCTTGGACTGCGGGATTGTTGGGATGGACGAAGAGGAGCGTTGGGCGGCTGGTCTATGGAAGAACATTGTGTCAGACATTCTTCTCACCCACACTCCAGAGGAGGAGCTGCAGATGTGGGATAGCGCGGCACAGGTGATTGAGGCATTCCCCAGCCTGTGGAGCTATCCTGAACTGGCAGATCTCCTCAACTCTATTCACCACACTCAACATCGGCTCCGCAGGCTGGGGGAGGCTTCCTCACCATTTGAACCTGTGACCATGGACGCTATGCCCCAGTCTGGGGCCACCGCGGGTGCTACGTCCCAGTCCGGGGCCACTATGGATGCTACGCCCCCTGTCCATGGCCGCCGTGGGCACTATACTCCAGTCCGGGGCCCCCATGGGTGCTGTACTTCAGTCCGGGGCCACCGTGGGTGCTGTGCTCCAGTCCGGGGCCACCGTGGGTGCTGCACCTCAGCCCAAAGCCTCCGTGGGTGCTGTGCCCCCATCCGAGGTCGCCGCGCACACCACGCCTTCGTCTGAGGTCATCTTGGACTCCCCGTCCTCACCAGAGGTTCCCACGGAGCAGCCTCTTTCCTCATCTGGCCTCCTCGCTGGTCAACCACCACCATTGCCAGGCTCCACTGTTGGCCAACAGTCATTATTGGAGGTCAACCTTCCACAGCGTCGGTTCCACCTTCCCTGTGCTGGAGACCTTGTGGTCTGCCGGGAGCATGGGTTCCAGCTGCCACTGCCTGGGGGGGGGGGGCACATTGTGTTCAGCGGACCGGTGGCTCAAGCACTCTGGGAGGCTACCTGACGTGGTGCGCCTTCCGTACAGGTGGTCCAGGAACACTGGGTGGCCACTGGACGCGTTCTGCTGTATGCTCCAGTGGTCCTGGGACTCTGGCAGGCTGCCTGAACTGCCTTAGTTTCTTCCCTAGGTTCCTCGAGTCTGCGTCACCATATTGTGCAGGTTGTGGGTCATGAGTATTTTGTTTTTGTTTTGTTGTTGTTGTTGTTTTGTCTCGGTCCCTTCGTGCCTGGGTCTTCCCCCCTCCCGCCGGGATGGGTTGTTTTTCTTGTTGGGGGGGTCTTCTTTTTCCTTTTGATGTTGCCCTGGGGTGTCTGGGGTCCAACCCTTGGGGGGGGGGGGGTAACGATGGAGTGTCACCACTGTATGACTTATTGTATGTGTGATTGTGTTGTATTTATAATATGGTAAATGTTATTATGATTGTTTGTAAAGTTGCACACATTATTTTGGGATCTGTCTTTTGTTTAATTTGAATGCCCTTGGGAGATAATTGTTTGGTTAAGTATTTGGTAAAATAATTGATAATCATTTATTTCACATACCTTTGCCAACATGCTTCCTGTGGGTGTCAGGGCAAAAGACTCTGTTCGGGGTTGAGGGCCTTATATAGGACACCAGCAGGAAGGAAGCATGTATGGTACGTTAGAGGGGTGGTTTAGCTTTGTAAATAAGGGTTTGAATTATTTATTGAATTATTTATATTGTTATTTATTATGTTACTTATATTTATATTGTATATAGTCGGGAAAGTATTTAGAGATTAGTGGGTATGTGCAAAGAATGAAAAATGTTTATTGTTTTACCTGGGGTTATGGTAGGGGCTAATTAGCCCTAATTATCTCCAGTTAGTATAAAACAGGTGTGATGATTGATTGTGGATTGTTGCTGAGAATCGTGTCGGATGTGTTTTGGAACTATTTACTTGTGAGTTATTGAAAATAAAAATTGACTAATTGAAAATTGAAATCTGGCCTCGCCCCGCTGTTACCATGTGACATTTGGTGGCAGTCGGTGGTCCGTTCCCAGGACGTCGTAGCATTTGGTGGACGGAAGGACTCATGGCGAGAAGGAAAGTGAGGCAAGAGGAGCAGTCTGACCTGGACGCAGGTATGGCAGCTGAGGACCCGGGAGTCAGCGGACTGGGCAAGCTCGAGGAGCTAACGTGCCTGGTGAAATCTTTGGTGCGTTCGCTGACTCTCAGAGATTGCCAGATGGAGTAGGAGGCCGCGCTTCAGGAGCAAAAGTGGCAGACTGTGGAGAATCACATTCGTCGGATGGAGTCACAGGTTGCGGAGCTGAGAGAGGAGTATGGGAGCCGGGCTGAGCGTAGTGGTGATGACGGCGCTTCGAGGGAGGATCCCAGGGTGACGGCCAGTCGGGTCGGCCCGCAGGAGGATGGTTTGTCGCTGCAGGTGCAGCCAAGGAGGCCACGAACGCACCACGAGCCCAGGCTGAATCCTCTCTCTCCCGAAGATGACATCGAGCACTACCTGGCGATGTTCGAGAGGATCGCTACAGTCTGCCGCTGGCGTGAAGAAGAGTGGGCTATTCATGTAGCTCCTCTGCTTACAGGTAAAGCGCGGAGCGCATATGTTCTGATGGACATTACAGACACGGGCAATTATGAGAAATTGAAAGAAGCTATTTTAAATAAATATGAAATCACATCCGACACATATAGGAGGAGGTTTCGGTCCCTGGACGTTTATCAGGACGAAACCCCTCATGAATTATATGTACGTCTGAAAGACCTGTTTTGTAAATGGGTGAAACCAGAGACTTTAACAGTAAAAGACATTTCTGAACTATTGATTTTGGAGCAGTTTTTACGGATGGTGAACCCGGAACTGGGAATCTGGATACAAGAGCGGGACCCAAAGACTGCAGAGGACGCTGCGCGTTTGGCGGAGGTTTTTCTGTCAGCCAGGTCTGGGAGCAGGAGACCTACTCTTAGCCGTGACAGATCTTTCACCACACGGAGTGAGTTTAATGAGGGTGAAAGGGGTGGTCCAGCTCGAAATAGGTTGTATTCCAGGCCCAGTCAGATCACAAATTGCAGATATGATAATAGCAAAAAGTCACGTGTTGCAAATAAAGTTATACGCTGCTATCAGTGTAATAAAATCGGTCACACCCAGTATTCATGCCCTGCCATAAAGATTGAGAAACCATCATTATTATGTTCAGTTCCTAGACCCACTTTTTCAGCCCCAGTGCACAGTGGAGTGTATAAAACGAAGGTGTTGCTTAATGGTCAGTGTGAAGAGGCCCTGTTAGAGTCAGGTTGTTTTCAAACAGTTGTGCTACCCAGTTTGGTCCCTAGGGATTTGTGGAATGAGTCGGAAATAAATATCAGTTGTGTCCATGGGGATAAGAAACTGTACCCGACCGCTGAGGTTTATTTAACAGTAGGGGGTCAAACTTATCTCCTTCCTGTAGCTCTTGTGCCTGATTTGCCTTACTCAGTTATTCTTGGCAATGATGTTCCAACTTTGTTGGACATCATACAACAGATTAGAGAGGAACAAACGGAGGAGAGACAGGCAGGTGGCGCTGTTGAGCAGAGAGTAAACACACCTGTGGTGAAAAATTGTAATATGGTGACAACCAGGGCACAGAGGGCTGCCAATGTTCTTCAGGAGCTACCATTTTATGATTCTGAGATAGAGGCAGGCCCTATTAAGTAACCTAAATCCAAGGCTCAGAGGAGAAGAGATAAGGTGTTAGCGTCAGCAAAGAACTTGGGTGAAGAAACACCACAGCTAAATCAGTCAGTAGAGTTTGACATCCCTCCTGACATAGCTACATCGCAGAAAGCTGACCCAGCACTCAAACCATGGTTTGATAAAGTCTCGGAGATTGAGGGCGTGAAACAGGGTAGAATGGATTGTTTGGCTGAGGCCATATATGTCATTAAAAAGGGCATTTTGTACCAGCAACAAGGTGAAGTTATGACCATAGCTTTGCCACAGGACCATCCATCCATCCATCCATCTTCTACCACTTTTCCGGAGGTCCGGGTCGCGGAGGCAGCAGTTCAAGTAGAGAAGGATGCACGGTGGCGCAGTGGTTAGCACTGCGGCAGCACAGTTTACCCTTGGCCGGGGGATTGTGGGGATCGTGGGATCGTGGGTTCGATCCCAGCCCCCGACCAACAGTGATCTGTGTGGAGTTTGCATGTTCTCCCCGTGTTGCGTGGGTTTACTCCGGGATTTCTCCGGTTTCCTCCCACATGCCAAAAACATGCATGTTAGGTTAATTGGCTGTTCTAAATTGTCCCTAGATATCTGTTTCCTATAGGCCCTTAGAATAGAGGGTTAGTATTAATGAAAGCGCTTTGAGTGGTCTTTGTGACTAGAAAAGCGCTATATAAGTGCAGGTTAGTTAGTTAGTTAGAAGCCCAGACTTCCCTCTCCCCAGCCACCTGCTCCAGCTCTTCAGAGGGGATACCAAGGCGTTCCCAGACCAGCTGGGAGACATAGTCTCTCCACCGAGTCCTGGGTCTGCCCCGGGGTCTCCTCCCAGTGGGACGTGCCTGAAACACCTCAAGTGGGAGGCGTCCAGGAGGCATCCTAATCAGATGCCCATACCACCTCAACTGACTCCTTTCAATGTGGAGGAGCAGCGGTTCTACTCTGAGCCTCTCCCGGATGACTGAGCTCCTCACCCTATCTCTGAGGGTGAGTCCAGCAATCCTACGGAGAAAGCTCATTTCAGCCGCTTGTATCCGCGATCTCGTTCTTTCGGTCATTACCCAAAGCTCGTGACCATAGGTGAGAGTAGGAACATAGATTGACTGGTAAATCGACAGCTTTGCCTTAGAACTAAGCTCCCTCTTCACCACAACAGACCGGTACAACGTCCGCATCACTGCAGATGCTGCTCCAATCCGTCTGTCGATCTCTCGCTCCATTTTCCCCTCACTCGTGAACAAGACCCCAAGATACTTAAACTCCTCCACTTGGGGCAGGAGCCTGTCCCCAACCCGGAGAGGACAATCCACCTTTTTCCGGCTGAGGACCATGGACTCAGACTTGGAGGTGCTGATTCTCATCCCAGCCACTTCACACTCAGCGGCAAACCGTCCCAGCAAGAGCTGTAGGTTATTGCTGGATGAAGCCAACAGGACAACAGCATCTGCAAACAACAGAGATGAGATCCTGTGGTCACCAAGCATGACACCCTCCATTCCCTGGCTGTGCCTACAAATCCTGTCCATAAAAATTATGAACAGGATCAGTGACAAAGGGCAGCCCTGGCGGAGTCCAACTCTCACTGGGAATGACTCCGACCGAGTGTTGGCAATACGAACTAAACTCTCACAACGGTCGTACAGAGACCGAATAGCTCGTAACAACAAGCCCGATACCCCATACTCCCAAAGCACCCCCCCACAAAAATCCACGAGGGATGCGGTCAAATGCCTTCTCCAAGTCCACAAAACACATGTAAACTGGTTGGGCAAACTCCCACGAACCCTCAAGAATTCTCGAGAGGGTAAAGAGCTGGTCCGATGTGCCACGGCCAGGACGAAAACCACATTGCTCCTCCTGAATCCGAGGTTCGACCAACGGCCGGACTCTCCTCTCCAGTACCTTGGCATAGACCTTCCCAGGGAGGCTGAGGAGTGTGATCCCTCTAAAGTTGGAGCACACCCTCCGGTCCCCTTTTTTGAAGAGAGGAACCACCACCCCGGTTTGCCATGCCAAAGGCACTGCCCCCGACCTCCACGCAATGTTGCAGAGGCGTGTCAACCATGACAACCCAACAACATCCAGGGCCTTGAGGTACTCGGGGCGAATCTTGTCCACCCCCGGGGCCCGGCCACCAAGGAGATTTTTAACCACCTTGGCGACCTCAGCCCCTGTGATAGGCGAGTCATCCCCCTCGTCCCCAAACCCTGCTTCCTCTGTGGAAGGCGTATCAGTGGGATTGAGGAGATCCTTGAAGTATTCCTTCCACCGCCCGACGATATCCCCAGTTGAAGTCAACAGTGTCCCATCCGCACCATACACAGTGTGGACGGGGAGCTGCTTTCCCCTCCTGAGCCACCGAACAGTTTGCCAGAATCTCTTTGAAGCCGACCGAAAGTCTTGTTCCATGGCCTCACCGAACTACTCCCATACCCGGGTTTTTGCTTCAGCAACCACCCGAGCTGCACTCCGCTTGGCCTGCCGGTACACCTCAGCTGCTTCGGGAGTCCCACAAGCCAACCAAGCTTGATAGGACTCCTTCTTCAGCTTAATGGCCCCCCTCACCACTGGTGTCCACCACTTGGTTTGGGGGTTGCTACCACGAGATGCACTGACCACCTTGCGGCCGCAGCTCTGGGCCGCCGCTTCAACAACAGAGGTGGAGAACATGGCCCATTCAGACTCCATGTCTCTAGACTCCTTCGGAATGTGGTTGAAGTTCTTCCAGAGGTGGGAGTTGAAGACCTCCCGGACAGGGGCCTCAGCCAGACGCTCCCAGCACACCCTCACTATACGTTTGGGTCTACCAGGTCTGAATGGCTTCCTCCCCTGCCATCGGAGCCAACTCACCACCAGGTGGTGATCAGTTGACAGCTCTGCACCTCTCTTTACTCGGGTGTCCAAGACATACGGTCGCAGGTCTGATGATACGATAACAAAATCGATCATCGACCTGCGACCTAGGGTGTCCTGGTGCCAGGTGCACATATGGACACCCTTATGCTTGAACATGGTGTTCGTTATGGACAGACTGTGGTTAGCACAGAAGTCCAATAACTGAACACCACTCGGGTTCAGATCGGGCAGGCCGTTCCTCCCAATCACCCCCCTCCAGGTTTCACTGTCATTGCCCACGTGCGCATTGAAGTCCCCCAGTAGGACAATGGAGTCTCCAGGAGGAGCACCCTCCAGCACCCCAGTCACAGACTCCAAAAAGGTTGGGTACTCTGAAACATCATTTGTTGCATAGGCACAAATGATGGTCAGGACCCATTTCCCAACCCGAAGGCGCAGGGAAGCAACCCTTTCATCCACCAAGGAAAACTCCAATATAGAGGCAGCAAGGTGGGGCGATACAAGAATACCCACCCCTGCTCGTCGCCTATCGCCCGGGGCAACTCCAGAAAAGGCCAAGCTCCAGCCCCTCTCCAGGAGACTGGTTCCGGAACCGGAGCTGTGTGTTGAGGTGAGGCCGACTATATCTAGCCGGTATCGCTCAACCTCGTACACCAGCTCAGGCTCCTTCCCCACCAGAGAGGTGACATTCCTCGTACCAAAAGCCAGTTTAGAAAGCTTGGGATCAGTCCGCCAAGGTCTCTGCCTTTGACCGCCACCTAATCCACATAGCACCGGACCCCCATGATCCCTCCTGCAGGTGGTGAACCCACTGGAGGGCGGACTCATGTAACTCCTTCGGGCTGAGCCCGGCTGGGTCCCATGGGTGGAAACCCGGCCACCAGACGTTAGCCTTCGAGCCCCTCCCCCAGGCCTGGCTCCAGGGTGGGGCCCCGGTAACCCCATACCGGGCGGAGTACACTGAATCCTTGATACACAATTTATCATGAGAGTCTGTTGGATCGTTCTTAGTCTGGCCCTTCACCCAGGACCAGTTTGTCTTGGGAGACCCTATCAGAGGCAAATTGCCCCGGACAACATAGCTCCTGGGATCACTGGGGCACGCATCCCCCTCATGGGTCGTCACCTTATCGTGGTGGGGGGGTTTGCGTGCGTGCCACAGGACCTCACACCAAAAATTATGGAACTGGGACATGTTATCCCTTGGGCAGGCCATCTAGCATTTCATAAAACTTTGCAGAGAATTGCTAGAAGGTTTGTGTGGCCGGGAATGTATACCCAGATAAAGGACTTCTGCACAACATGTTCAATATGTCAGATTACATCACCTAGGGGAGTAGCCCGTGCCCAACTGCAACCATTACCAATCATTGGAACACCTTTTGATAGAATAGGGATGAATGTAGTTGGCCCCCTAGAGAGAAGCTCCTCTGGTAATAAATACATTCTGGTAATTTGTGACTATGCTACTCGGTACCCAGAAGTCTTTCCCCTGAAATCTATTAAGGCTAGGCAGGTTGCCAACTGCCTTATCCAGTTGTTTTCAAGGGTAGGCATACCCAGAGAAGTTCTAACAGACTGTGGAACAAATTTCTTATCAAAACTGTTGCAGCAAGTATATAAGCTGTTGGGTATTAAGGGTATTAAGACCACCCCATATCACCCTCAGACTGATGGACTAGTGGAACGATTTAACCAGACTTTAAAAAACATGCTGCGGAAAATTGTTTCTGAAACGGGCTCAGATTGGGACCAATGGGTACCATACTTATTGTTTGCTTATCGGGAGGTGCCCCAGGCTTCAACAGGGTTCTCACCTTTTGAACTGCTGTATGGTCGTCAGGTGAGGGGCCCACTGGACTTATTAAAGGAGCACTGGGAGAGTCCACCGAGTGATCAGGACAATGTGGTCTCTTATGTTATTAAGATGAGAGAGAAACTGGATCGAATGACTGCTTTGGCTCAGGAGCACATGAGGACAGCGCAGGCCAAACAAAAAACTTGGTATGACAAGAAGGCCAGAAAAAGGGTTTTTCACCTAGGACAACAGGTTTTGTTATTGCTGCCCTCGTGTGACAGTAATCTGTTGGCTCGATGGCAGGGGCCATATGAAATTTCTAAGAAACTAAGTTCAGTGACATATGAACTATATATGCCTGACAGGAAGGTAAAATATCAGACCTTCCACATTAACTTGTTAATGTGGAAGAGAAAAGAGAAATATAAATGTCAACTGGTTGATTTGAATACTTCACTTGAATGTTTAGCTGTTAATGTATGTCTCTCTCCGGTAATGAATTTCAACATTGCAGTAGTGTACAACCCACCGTCACACAACTCTTCCTTTTATAATGAATTAAGTGATCTGGTTAAACAACTTGAGAAGAACAGAGAAACAATAATTCATGGTGACTTTAATATCAACTGGTCTGATAAAAAAGACAAACAAAAACTGAAAAGCCTCATGACTAAATTTAATTACCAGCAAATCATCAAAGGACCCACCAGGATAACCAAACAATCCAGAACACTTATTGACATGGTATTTACTAATAAACCAGAACGAATAACCAGAACCTATAATCTTGTAACTGGTCTCTCAGATCATAACATGGTTCTTGCTGTCAGGAAACTTACTAAAAAGCGACTACAGTATTTTGGGGGAGTCGATATTGACAAATCAAATTTTATTATCCCCAAATCAAAAAATGAGGAGTTTGAACATTACTTAGAGAATCAAAATTGGGAGCAGCTCATGGCAACATGTGAAGTAGATGATTGTTGTAATTTTATAACTGCAACAATCACAAAGTCTATAGAAAAATTTTCAAAGCAAATTAAAAGTAGACAACAGAAGATTAGCCTACCATGGTTAAATAATGAAATAAGAAAACTTATGAAGAGGCGAGACTATGCACTGAAAACATCACTAACCTCCAAACTACAAAATGATCACCTTGTGTACAAAAGTTTAAGAAATAAAGTGGTACATGAGCTGCGAAAATCAAAAATATCTTATTACAATAAACTGATAGATCATGCAAAGGGTAACAACAGTTCCCTATGGAGGCATTTAAATAACTTAACTAATAAAAAAAACGATCAGAAGGGGGTAAAGGAACTTAGAATCAATGGCAAGACCGTCAGTGACAAGGCTACTTTGGCAAATGAATTTAATTCACACTTTGTGGGCTCTGTGGAAGACTTAACAAAAATTTTTGTGCTGCCAAATGTGCTCAACAACACAAATTCCATACTTCCAACAGATACTTTTCACATCGATGAGGTAAATGAGAAGTTAATTGCTGGTATTGTTAAAACACTGTCAAACTCAAAAACTAATGATATCTACAATATGAGCACCTCCTTTCTCAAAATGCACAGCAAAATATTAATCAAACCACTGACTCATCTCATTAATAAGATAAGATAAGATAAGATAAGCCTTTATTAGTCCCACAACGGGGAAATTCCAGGATTGCAACAGCACAGGGATAGCAACACTCAGAGCAACAATCAGAAGGCAAGAAAAAAAACAAGCAAGCAAGAGCAGCTAATAAACATATGTACGTATTACTATAAAATATATATATATACACACACACACAGACACACAGTGCAGAGCATTGTAGCTGGATGGAATAAATATATGAATATATGAACACACAGTGCAGAGCATTGTAGCTAGATGGAATAAATATGTAAATATATAAACACCCACAGTACGGAGCATTGCAGCTAGGTGGAATAAATATGCAAGTATATAAACACACACAGTGCGGAGCAATGTAGCTAGATGGAATAATATGTAGATATATAAATATATAAACACACCCAGTGCTGAGCATTGTAGCTAGATGGAATAAATATGCAAATATATAAACACACACAGTGCAGAGCATTGTTGCTAGATGGAATGAAACAGCATAACCGTCTACTTAGTTATCCTACATGGTATGATTATGTGCCCATACATATTCTCACCCTCCATAGCGACCGGTATGTTCCTAGTTGTATGCCGGAGGGGACCATTGTGTAAGTCTATTGCATCTTTTGCATTCAAAAAACTATTAGTTTGTTACGTCTTTTTGCTATCTCTGCGAGCAGCCCTGCTTAGGTTGTACAGTCTGACAGCCGTTGGTAGGAAGGACCTACGAAACCTCTCGGTTGTGCACCTGGGATGATGTAGTCTGCTGCTAAATGAGCTCCTCAGTGCATTCAGTATGTCCTGCATAGGGTGGAACTCGGACTCCAGCAGAGATGACAGTTTAGCCACCGTCCTTCTCTCTCCTATCTCCTCCATCGGATCAAGGCGCTGCCCCAGGACAGAGCTAGCTTTCTTAATCAGTTTGTTCAGTCTCTTCCTATCGGCTGCAGTAATGCCACTGCCCCAGCAGACCACTCCAAAAGTGATGGCTGATGCCACCACCGTGTCATAGAATGACTTCAGCAGCGCCCCTTGTACACCAAAAGACCTGAGTCTCCTCAGCAGGAACAGCCTGCGCTGTCCCTTCTTGTAGAGTGCATCAGTATTGTGTGACCAGTCTAGTTTATTGTTCAGATGAATACCCAGGTACTTATAGGATGTCACCATCTCGATGTCTGTTCCCTGTATATTTACTGGTACTGTGAGGGGCTGCCCATGCCTGCGGCAGTCCACCACCAGCTCCTTAGTTTTCCTCGCGTTGATCTGGAGGCAGTTCCGATGGCACCAGTCCACGAAGTCCTGGATAAGCCCTCTGTACTCAGCTTCATCTCCATTGGAGATGAGGCCAACGATCGCAGAGTCATCAGAGAACTTCTGTAGATGGCAGTGTGTTGTGTTGTGTGAGAAGTCCGCAGTATAAAGAGTGAACAGGAAGGGAGCCAGCACCGTTCCCTGGGGGGCCCCCGTGCTACTGATGATCGTGTCGGACACACAGTCCCGGGTTCTCACAAACTGAGGCCGGTTCGTGAGGTAGTCCAGGATCCATGATGACAGGTGCTGGTCCACCCCTGCGCGCAGCAGCTTGTCCTTCAGGATCATCGGTTGGATGGTGTTGAAAGCACTGGAGAAGTCAAAGAACATGATCCTCACCATATTCCCGGGCTTCTCCAGGTGGGACAGAGAACGGTGAAGGAGGAAGATCACCGCATCCTCCACCCCAATGCCATGCTGGTAGGCGAACTGGAGTGGATCCATCGCTGGTTCCACCAGGGGGCGGAGGTGAGCAAGGAGCAGTCTCTCCAGGGTCTTCATCAAGTGGGACGTCAAGGCCACCGGTCTGTAGCTGTTCAGGTCTTTGGGGTGGGAAGTTTTTGGTACAGGTACCACACAAGATGTTTTCCACAGCTGTGGTACCCTCCCCAGTTTCAGGCTCATGTTGAAGATATACGTCACAATCCCACACAGCTGGTCTGCACAGGACTTGAGGAGCTTTGCGCTGATGCCGTCCGGTCCCGGCGCCTTCCTCGCCTTGATCTTCCTCAGCTCCGTCCTCACCTGGGTCCTGGTCAGGGTCAGGATGGGGGGCTGTGTGTTGGGAGTGGGGGGGTGTTGGTGGAGTGGGGAGTGGGCAGCAGGACTTGATTTCTTTAGAGGCAGCAGTGGTTGTTGTGCAGTCAGGGGGGAGGGCGGTTGGTCAAATCTATTGAAAAACAGATTCAGGTTGTTCGCCCACTCCCTGCCCCCTGTGGCCTGGGGGGAGGTATTCTGGAGCCCCGAGATGGTTTTGAGGTTTCTCCAGACCCCGCTGATGTCGCTCTGTTGCAGCTTGTCCTCCATCTTCTTCCTGAAGCTGTCCTTGCCTTCTCTGATCTTTCTCCTCAGCTCCCTCTGTACGGACTTCAGCATCTCCCTGTTCCCTGACCTGAAGATCCTCTTCTTCTCTCTCAGAAGTGTTTTTATCTCAGGGTTGATCCAGGGTTTGTTGTTTGAGTGACGCCGTATGGTCTTGGTGGGAACGGATTTGTCCACACAGAAGCTGAGGTAGCCCGTGAAGGTGTGAATGAGGCCATCGATGTCCTCACCATGTGGATCGCAGAGCTGCTTCCAGGCGGTGGCTTCAAAACAGCCCTTTAGGGTGTCCATTGTCTCCTCAGACCATAACTCCACAGTGTGCATGGCCGGAGGTTGTCTGTGCACTAGGGGTTTGTACACCGGCCGGAGATGAACCAAGTTGTGATCCGATCTCCCGAGTGGGGGGAGTTGTGATGAGGTGTACGCCTCCTTAGTGTTTGCGTAGAATAAATCCAGTGTTTTATTGTCTCTAGTGTGGCATGTGACATACTGGGTGAACGTGGGTAGAATGGGAGACAGTGAAACATGGTTGAAATCGCCTGAGATGAGGAGAAGAGCATCTGGGTGTTCTGTCTGCAGCCTGCTGGTTACTGAATGGATGACGTCACGTGCTGTCCCAGCGTTCGCCGTCGGATTTGCATAAACAACAATGCAGATCATGTGTGAGTGTTCTCTCGGGAGATATGTAGGCCTCATGCTAACAGCTAGCAACTCAATGTCTTTGCTGCAGTGTCGTTGTTTAACAGTGATATGTCCCGGTCTGCACCAGTTGTTGTTAACATACATTATCACTCCACCGCCCCTAGCCTTGCCACTGTCTGGTGTTCGGTCAGCTCGTATCATGTGAAAACCCTCCAGCTCAATGTTAGCATCTGCTGCTAGTTCAGTTAGCCACGTCTCAGTAAACAAAAGGAGAGAGCACTCCCGGTATGTGCTATCATAACGGGAGATAGCCGCTAGCTCATCTAACTTTCCCAGTATCGACCGTACATTTCCCATGACAACAGATGGAAGGGAGGGTCTGTACCTTATATTTTTTGTCCTCCGCCTTACTCCAGCCCGGCAGCCGCGGCGTTTTCGCCTCAGTTCTCTCGGTATGTCGAGTTTTTCCAATGGGACCGGGTGGCGGTTGAATGCTAGCAGCTGTTCTCTGCTGTATCGTATCCTGCTATAGACAGTGGCTCCGTCCACCAGCTCAGGAGACATTTAGGACGATCTGTGTGTCCGTGATATAAGTGGGGTGAAAAAAAAAGACGGATCAAAAGAGAGAGGAAGGGAAAAAGACTCGGAATCGAGCCGCTGTTGCAAAAGGCAGCCGACTCGTGTGGCGCCGAGAGAAAAAAAAAAAAAAAAAAAAAAAAAATCTCTCCATTAGGTCTAGTACATTTCCATCTGGCTGGAAAAAAGCTGTCGTCATACCAGTTCATAAATCAGGCAGTAAAGACGATATATGCAATTACCGCCCAATCTCTATCTTACCAGTCCTATCTAAGGTTCTTGAAAAAGTTGTAGCTACACAGCTGATAGACTACTTACAAGACAGTCAACTTCTTCATCCACATCAATTTGGTTTTAGACCAGGATACTCAACAGAAACAGCAAATTGTTGCCTTATTGAAAACGTCAAACAGTCCTTGGACAGGGGTAATGTGGTAGGAGCTGTTTTTCTAGATCTCAAAAAGGCTTTCGATACTGTAAACCACAGTTTGCTTTTATCCAAAATGGTATCTTTTAACTTCTCCCCAAATACATTAGAATGGTTTGCATCTTATCTCCAGAATAGAGAACAGTGTGTAAAAGTTCACCAGGATAAATCCTCATTTTTAAACAACCGCATGGGTATCCCACAAGGGTCCATTCTTGGTCCTTTACTTTTCAGCATTTTTATTAATGACTTGCCGTTACACTGCTCAGCTGCAACATGCCAACTTTATGCAGATGATGCAGTTATTTACACAGCTGCCAAGACTCCAGCACAGGCTGCAGATGTACTGTCTACAAGTATGGTTGATGTCCAAGAGTGGCTCCTCAAGAACCATCTATTGCTGAACCTTCAGAAAACAGTCTCAATGTGCTTTTCAATCAAAAAATGTAACCTGCAACATTTTAAAGTTAATATACATGATCATGACATCAGTTTAGCTACAGAATTCAAATACCTTGGCATTGTACTAGATCCTCAACTCAAATTTAATCTTCATATAAAGAAAATTTCAAAAACAGTAAAAAAAAATCTGAACTGCTTTAAATTAATTAGATATTACATACCTTACGAAGCAGCTGCACTGTATATGCATTCTATGTTTTTTTCTCATATATCATACTGTTTGACAGTCTGGGCTCAAGCAGCCCCTTCCACAATAAGACATATAGGTTCATTATATAATCAAACCCTAAAAATCTTGGACAAAAAGCCCATTAGGTGGCATCACTGTAATGTTTTAAAAAAATACAACCTATTGAGTTTTGAGAGCTTCATTGACCTCTGTCTTCTGAAATTAACGTTCAAATGTTTCCATAAATCAGCACCCGAGCCACTTGCTGGTTTCGTCCAAAGACAGGACAGCAGCAGAGCCACCAGGAGTTCTGTTAACAATAACTGTAAAATATTCCACCGCAGAACCACATTTGGACAAACAGCTTTCTCTATAAAGGGCAGTCACATCTGGAACACAATGCCAAATGAAATTAAAATAATAACGGACTTTAAAACATTCACTAAAAATGTTAAAAACTGGCTGAAAAATAAACAAGAATGTACTCATGTATGAATTATTTGTCTGCAAAGTGAGAGTGAATGAAGGGAAGGAATAAATGTGTTTGTTTATAGTGAGTGACGGAGGGAGGAAGGCCTGAAATAGGCAAATGTGAGTTATGTTATATGTGTTAAATGTGAGTCAGGCTGTTATATTTGTGTATTTATAATATTTTATAATATATGTGTAGTTATAATATTTATAATATTTATGTTAAATGTGAGTCAGGCTGTTATATTTGTGTATTTATAATATTTATAATATTTATAATTGTGTATTTATAATTTTTCTGCATTGATGTATGTGGTTATTGTGTATATTTTTTATCTTGATTCTTTTTTCTAAAGCCCATCCAGGGACAAGAGTTGCAAATTAGCTAATAGCTATACACTCTATGTGCAACACATCAGATTGATTGTCTTTGATTAATTGTCTATGTTTATTGCACTGTCCCTGTCAAATAAACTAATCTACTACTATTAAAAGAGTTTCAGCAGCCTGGTCATCATCAGCAGCAACCTGTTCTTCAGGAGACACATCAGCTCTTGATTTGTGCGACGGAAGTGGATGAGGAGAGAGAACAGTCCTTTCCCACAGATGTGTCAGAGCCTTATTTGTTTCAAGTGTCTCATTTGCAGGTGGATCAGCAGAGAGAGTTGGAGGCACTTTTAGATCCAGAATTGTTTCAGGAAAGACCTGGTTTCACCACGTTGGTGTGTCATAAGGTTCATTTGAAAGAGGAAGTTGTTCCACATAGAAAATCTTATAGGATCCCGGAGCGATTGGTCCCAAAAATGAAGCAAGAAATTGACTTGATGTTGCAGCTGGGAGTGATCGAGGAGTCAGTCAGTGAGTGGTGTAGCCCGATTGTGCTGGTCCCCAAAAAGGATGGCTCATTAAGATTTTGTATTGACTTCAGATACCTTAATTCAGTATCTAAGTTTGAGTCATACCCCATGCCCCGGATTGATGAGCTATTAGAGAAAGTGGGCAGGGCTAGGTTTATTTCTACTCTGGACCTATGCAAGGGGTATTGGCAGGTGGCATTGGCACCGGAAACAATGGAACTTACAGCCTTTAAAACACCTTATGGCAGTTTCCAGTTTAGGGTCATGCCATTTGGCCTTCAGGGGGCACCTGCAACTTTTCAGCGGCTTATGGACCAAGTTTTAAGAAGGGTATCAAATTTTGCAGCTGCCTATTTGGATGACGTGGTCATCTATAGTCAGACCTGGGAGGAACATTTGATACACCTTAGGCAGGTCCTTCAGCTGATTAAGAGGGCGGGACTGACAATCAATCCACGCAAATGTGCATTCGGACAGCAGCAGGTGGAGTACCTGGGACATGTGGTTGGTCAGGGGGTTATTAGACCACGAGTAGGTAAAGTGGATGCCATCCGGACCTACCCTGTGCCCACCACTAAAAAGAAGGTACGATCGTTCATGGGAATGGTAGGATGGTACAGCAAGTTTATTCCCCACTTTGCTGAAAGAGCAGCAGTGTTGAGTGACCTCACTAAGGCTTCAGCACCAAATAAGGTAAAATGGACAGAGGAGTGTGACAGAGCGTTTGAGGATCTGAAGAGGGCTATTTCTGAGGAGAAGGTTCTCTACAGTCCAGACTTTGCTTGTCCATTTATTTTACAGACAGATGCTTCAGGAGTTGGCATTGGAGCAGTACTTCTCCAGGAGGAGAGGGGAGAGAGACACCCAATATTGTTCTTGAGCTGTAAGTTGTTGGACCGGGAGACGAGATACTCTACGGTAGAGAAGGAATGTCTTGCCATGAAATGGGCAATAGGGTCTTTGAAGTATTATCTACTGGGGCGTCATTTTATGTTGGAAACAGATCATCGGGCCCTACAGTGGTTGAACAGGATGAAGGACATGAACAGTCATCTCACAGGGTGGTATGTGTCCCTTCAACCATATAACTTTACTGTTCGGTATGTGGCAGGAAAAACTAACCTTGTGGCAGATATTCTCTCCAGAGTACATGACTCTTAGAGTACTGTACTCTTGGGAAAAGGGGGGAGGAAATGTGACGATGGAGTGTCACCACTGTATGACTTATTGTATGTGTGATTGTGTTGTATTTATAATATGGTAAATGTTATTATGATTGTTTGTAAAGTTGCACACATTATTTTGGGATCTGTCTTTTGTTTAATTTGAATGCCCTTGGGAGATAATTGTTTGGTTAAGTATTTGGTAAAATAATTGATAATAATTTATTTCACATACCTTTGCCAACATGCTTCCTGTGGGTGTCCGGGCAAAAGACTCTGTTCGGGGTTGAGGGCCTTATATAGGACACCAGCAGGAAGGAAGCATGTATGGTAAGTTAGAGGGGTGGTTTAGCTTTGTAAATAAGGGTTTGAATTATTTATTGAATTATTTATATTGTTATTTATTATGTTATTTATATTTATATTGTATATAGTCGGGAAAGTATTTATGTATTTTAGAGATTAGTAGGTATGTGCAAAGAAGGAAAAATGTTTATTGTTTTACCTGGGGTTATGGTAGGGGCTAATTAGCCCTAATTATCTCCAGTTAGTATAAAACAGGTGTGATGATTGATAGTGAAGATCGACTGTGGATTGTTGCTGAGAATCGTGTCGGATGTGTTTTGGAACTATTTACTTGTGAGTTATTGAAAATAAAAATTGACTAATTGAAAATTGAAATCTGGCCTCGCTTCGCAGTCACATCTTTACAGGGGGGGAGCACTGTCATGATCCTGGGCACAGGTGGGCACAATGCCCAGTCTCCAGTTTAAATTTAGTCTTTTTCTGTTTGTTTCCTTGTTTTACCCTGTTTAATTATTGTCAGTCTGTACTCGTAGGATTATTATTTGCATTTTGGAGTTTGTGTTTTATTTTGACAGCACTGCAGTTCCCGGCTGTCAAACTGGTTCGCGGGCTGCGCAGCTGTCATTGATTGTATTATTTTCTCCACTCATGTATCCACACCTGTCGCTTGTTAAGAAACGGTATATAAGGGCACGACAACCTTTCCCCATTGTCGTGTCCTTCTATCACTGTGACATCCTCAGATGCTGAGTCCCCCTCTGAGAGTTATTCGTGCTTCACTGTCGAGGAAAGAGGAGAGCTCCGTTGAGGTGGCTTTCCCCATTTATTTCCTGCCGTGAGCCCCACAGTAATTCAGGCATGTTCCAGCTGGTTTTGCCCTTTGCCCGGTGTCCCCAGGCTTCTGTTCCCCCGTGACATCAAGCCCCGCTCTCCTTCAGCTCTTCATCATTTTGTATTTGCATGTTTAGTGTTCCTTGTTTGTTTCATCCTTTTTTAATAAATGTGCAGAAACCACAGTGAGCATTTGGTGTCTTTCAATAGCCATTAAAAAGGCAGTTTATGACAATAAGGACTAAAAATTACATTAATAAATTTATGAATTTTTTTAATTTCTTAAGCAGTCTAGGTCCAGATTTACACATTTGCTTCTGTGTATAAATATATTACAAAAAGATTACCAAACAATAAAAGTCAAATCAAGATATATGTAATTATGCCGTAAGTTTGAGAGTCACACAGCTCTTTTAATAATTCAGAAACGTTTTAAAGTTTTGTGACAATTTTGTAATGATTTAGCTAGTTTAAACAATGTTTTATTTCAGCCCAGTCTCATCAAAATGCATAAAAACTACACTTGGAAAAGTTTTTTTAAATGTGAAATGGACATGTATTTCACTGGTGCAATAAGATTAAATGCTAGCAGAGACAGCTAATGTAGTGAAAACATCACCTTGTAGTGGTTGTGAAAATAAGTACATGCTGTGAAAAGGGAGACAGGAGAAATGTGAGAGGAGTTTTAAAAACGTTTTGAGGTGAGCTGTTCACCCTACCATAACCCTAAATATCACTGTAGAAGAGCTTGGAAGAACGAGGCGATGTGATATATAAACCAAAGTTTATTATCAGCTCCTCTAACAAGTCTCATCCTAGTGCAGCAGCAGAAGAAGGAAAAAGAGAGCGAACACCTCCGGCTCTCAGAACTTATACTTGCACATAACAAAAGACATGCATATCCAAAGCTGACATCCCTCATTATCTTAATCCCCCCATTGTCTTCGTACTCCTCCTCATGGCCCTGGGGGGTCAGGGCAGCTCCTCCGGTCTCCACCGCAGTGCCTGGGAAACTCTTTGATCCTCACTGGCGGTTGAGATCGCTTTGTCCTGTTCTGAGGTGTGAAGTCGCCTTACATATGTAATCACCAAACATTCTCACATGCTTCAACATATGTAGGTTATGGAATATATGATAAATATAGACCACAATCACTACCATTACAAACCGCTGTGTGGATATTCAGTTCAACCCTTTGATCCATAAATTGACATCTATATGATGAAATTTTGTTTTTAATTTGCATGCAAAAAAAGGGAAATATCTATTAAAATTAGCCAACTTTAAATTGAACCAACCAGGTAACTGCTTTTGTAAGCTTATAACAAATGAAAGTAAATAATGGCATGACTTTCCACTGTGGCCTTGTTCTCAAGGTTAACAGCAAAACCAAAACAAAACAACAAAAACAGCTCAAAGCAACAAAAAATAGAGTAGAATAGAATAGGCTTTATTGTCATTGTACAGTTGTACAGTACAACGAAATTGTGGGTGCTCCACCAGGCTACTGCACAATAATGTCATGAACAGGGTTGATGCCTCAATCTCGTTTCATGATCTGTGGCTGCAGTCCTTGATTGATTGTTAATTATTTCCAGCTGGCAATTTTGAGGCGCTGAGCCTGGGCTCTTTGCCAGCCTACTGCCACGCCTCTCCCTCTCTGTTGGCATCCACCAAGCTGTCTGTTGTCATTTTCATTTGTCCATGCACACCTGCCTGCACTCACACATTCTTACACACGCTATCACTCATACACACACACACTCACGCACTCTCATTACACACCAGTCTCCACTCACACTCTCATGCATGCACTCGCACATACACACACACTTACATATGCTGACACTCAACCATGCATCAGCGGCCGCCGCACAGCTGTCTCCACTTGTCACTCATTGGCACTCAGAGTACTTATGGGTGGCAGTGTGAACGGTTGTTGTGGCGGCGTAAGTCAATACTAGTCATAGTCAATTGTCTAGTCAAGCCTTTTCCTCGTCAAGTCTACACTCTGTTCACGTTGATGTCCTGGAGCTGGTTGGTTTTCCTTGTTGTTTGGACTGTTCACGGCGTTATTTCCCGAGCCAGTAGGTCTTCGACCCGGCTTGTAAGTCTTTCTCCATAGCATTATTTACTGCCCTTACTCCCACTCCAGTCCCGTCTGGGAGTGTGTGGGGCTCCTCTTCCTCCTCCAGCCAACTACCTCATTCATCCATGCCTTGTGTCAGACTGTATTCCATGGACATTTTTGTATGTTATTTTCTGTTAAATAAACACGTTCACCTGCATGTTGGGCTCGTACTAATTCATTTGTGTGCTGTGCCATTACACAGCATATATGACAAATAAAGTAAGAGAGAAGGATTTGATAAAACACAGTTAAAGAATACATGATTAACCCCTTGCACTCCGGTCAATTTCCCTAAAAACGCCAAAAAATAACATGCCCAAATTAAATCAAAAGCTGTTCTTCAACCCTTTGCGGCATCTTCATGGGGTTGGTCTCATTTAAAAGAAAACACTTTGAATTTTTTGGCAAAACAGTCATAATCTCTCTAAGTGCTCCGGCCACTGAGTTACAGTCATCTAAACATGAAGTTGTACTGAAGTTGAACTTGAAGAAAATAAATTTGGCCTGGGTGTTTTTTTGGATACAAATGCTTGCAAATAACACACAGCTTCAGATCCGGGCTGGAAAATGCAACAGAAATGTAGAACCAAGTGTTATCTAGTTGAGGTCCAAATTTTGTAACAATACCACAAAAAAATGAATATATTACACAGCTTTTTCCTCAGGTAGTTCCCAGGCGTTTTGGAACTGTGGAAAATTGTGCCAAATGGCACAGTTTGGAAAAACGTCTAACTTTTGAATGCTTCAATGTAGAAGCTTCATTTTGGGCTCTAATGAAAGGTCACACTCAGGGCTGTGTCTCTGTGTGTGTGTGTGGGGGGGGGGGTTGCCCCCCCCCTCGCTACAGAGGATGGACATCGGCCATCGCTACATGACGGATTAGCCTCATATGGCGATGTGGGACAGCAGCTCAGTCACCGCGGCTCCCCCCCCCCTCGCTACAGAAGAATAGCGGGGGGGGGGGGCGTTCACGGTCTGGACGCGACGAACGAACCGTGTACCACGGCGCACGAACTTCAAACTTCGTGCGCCGCACAGCTGTAATTTACAGATCGGTCAAAAGTCATTTTGGATTACAATTTTCAGGGATAGAGAATAATTTAGCTTATAACAGCTTACCTCTTCACAGCAGTGTCCTGGCGAACTTCTCTTCCTCACTGTCAGACGAACGCGACGCTGGTCCGCTCGTGGTTCTGGTCTCGCGACCCGATCAAAACATAATTCCATTATTGCGGTTTTGTGCTTCCATGATTGCGGTTTTTGGCGAACGATTTTTCAAAACAATTAACAGTAGTAATTAAAAAAAAGACTGGCGAACGCGTGTGTGTCACTCAGCCTTCGTCGTCAGCCTCCTTCGGTCTATGATGACCATGGAAGAAATCATAACGTCTACTCTGCTGGAACAAAAACAAAACTAGAAAAGCACTCGGGACTTCCGGTTATGGCTGCCACGTAGGACGGACGTGTCTCGCTCTGCTCTGCTCCTGGAGAAAAAAAAAAATCGGCAAATAACTCTCATTTGGGACAGAACGTATCCCAGCATTTGGGCGAAGATATGTCGGCGAAGCCTAAGGCTGGAAAACCAGGAAAAGGAAAAAGCGAGCCGCCGAAACAGTCCAAATTAACGGACTTTCAGGTCTGTGACGCAGTAAACAAAACTCCATATATGGCGGAGGAGGCTGGCAACGCTGCGATATCTGCGGGGAATGGCGCAGATGCGCTGATGGCTGCCATGAGTTCAATGAGAGCGGACTTTTCCTCTAGATTTGATGGGATTATGACAGCGTTGGAAGGAATAAGAAAGGAATTGGGTGACTGTGTAGAACGAACGGCGCAGATGGAGCTCCGTCTCGCTAGTGCTGAAGATGACGTCACCCGTCTTCAATTAAAGGTGCGCACTTTGGAAAAAAAAAATAAATCTCTGGAAGATAATATTTTGGATTTGGAATCTCGGTCGAGACAGAATAACTTGAGGCTGGTGGGTCTTCCAGAGGAATCAGAAGGTCGGGACGTATGTTCCTTTCTGGAAAAGTGGATTCCGGAGGTGCTGGGCAGCGAGGAGTTGCAATCAGCAGTGGTTCTGGAAAAAGCACATCGTATTGGCCCACGGAGAGATAAGGGACCGCCAAGGACCTTAATTATGAAGTTTCTTAGCAACAGAGACAGGATGAAGATCTTCAACGCTGCACGAGCTAAAAAAGGAGAGATTAAACACCAGGACCAGCAGGTGCGGTTCTACCCAGATTTGGCCACAGGAATCCAGCAATTGAGGAAGCAGTTTGATCCCGTACGTAAGGAGCTGCGCAACCTTGGGATTCGTCATGGTGTAATCTATCCTGCGAGACTGCTGACCACGTATGAGGGCAGAACCCACATCTTCAAGACCCCAGAGGAGGCGCAGGAGTTCATCAAGAAGATCAAAGAAGAAGAAGAGACTGGTGGGAGCTAAGCATGAACAAAATATAAGGTAGAATAATTAAGCATTTGCACAGGCATCTGACTGACTTGAAGTAAATAGTAAGTTTACAAAATATAGATTGTATTATATATTAAAAAAACAAAACAAAAACAAAACAAAACAAAACAAAAAAAAAACTATGATGTACAAAGTTGTTAAAAATTTTGGAGTTAAGTTGGAAAACTACAGAGGAGAGTTAATGTTACGTCATTAAAAGCAGTAGAGTTAGGGTGATTGGGAGGATGAAGAAGGAGTGGCTTAGGCTGTTCCCCGTGGGTGTGGAACGGTCGATGGCTATATCGGGAGACAGAATTTTTCTTTTGATTTTGGGGGGTTTGCCACAAGTGTGGGAAGGGGAAATTTGTTTGTGTGTAGTTTGTAGGATGAATGTTCAACCACTCATGTTTTTGCTTCTCTGTATGAGCATGTTTACACTGCAAGGTAATCCCAAACTCTCTATTGATCATGGACCAAAGTGTTAATCTTAATTTAACTTCATGGAATTGCAGAGGTCTACAAAATTTAAAAAAACTTAAACAAGTTATGAATAAAATAAAGGACATGGGTTCAAGAATTGTGTTTTTACAAGAAACTCATCTGATAGAGGAGGATGTTAAAAGAATTAGGAGTAGATGGCAGGGAAGTGTATTCACCTCTTCATTTTCATCCCGAGCCAGGGGAGTTATGACTCTCATACATAAATCAGTTCCTTTTCAAGTGAAAAATGTAATTGGAGACAAATTTGGAAGATATGTAATCATTCAAGGTTCTTTGCTATTAGAAAATATAAATCTTGTGAACTTATATGGTCCCAATATAGATGATCAGAAGTTCTTTGCTAATTTATTTCTCATCTTATCATCACTTACAGGGCAACATATAATAGCAGGGGATTTTAATTGTACATTGAATCCAGGTATAGATAGATCAACAGGACTGGATTGTACGCACATTGGATGTAGGATGACTATTAATCATTTTATGAAAGAATTGAGATTGTTAGATATATGGAGAGAAATGAAACCACAAGTTAAAGCCTATTCTTGTTATTCCAGTACCTACAAGACATTCTCACGTATTGATTATTTTTTGATTTCCACAGAATTAAGGTCCAAGATTCAAAACTGCTTTTATGATAACATTGTGATCTCTGATCATGCACCCTGTTGTCTAATATATGTAGATAAAAAATTGACAAAGGAATCAGGTAGATGGCAATTTCAGCATAAATGGCTTCAGGATGAGGAATTTGTCAAGTATATAGAAAAACAGATAGACGAGTTCTTTGACATCAATACTACACAAACATCAGCATGTGTAAAGTGGGAGGCTTTCAAAGCTTTTATTAGGGGACATATTATTAGTTATACAGGATCAAAATCTAAGAAGACTCGAGAGGAGAGAGCTAAATTGGAACATAAAATAAAAAGTCTTCAGGAAAAAGTGTATGCAGGAAGTGACCCAAGGTTGGAGAATGAATTACTGATTTTGAGAGCTGAATACGACAAAAAATCAGCGAATAGAGCTGCCTCGAGTCTTCTAAGATTGAAACAATCTTTTTATGAACAAGGTGAAAAATCAGGAAAATTATTAGCATGGCAGATTAAACAATTGGAAATTAAAACACCAATTACCAGTATTATAAGTAAGGGACAGGTAGTTATAGATCCTTTAGAAATTAATAGAGCCTTTAGAGATTACTATGAAAAATTATATGATACCAAAAATGAACCTGATTTAACAAAACTAAATGGGTTTTTGAACGAACTATCTATACCGTGTATACCAAATGAAAACAGGGAGATATTGGAGTCTAAAATTAGTCAAGAAGAAGTTGGGCTAGCCATTGATAATATGAAATCAGGAAAAAGTGCAGGACCAGATGGTCTTCCAGTTGACCTTTATAAAAAATTTAAGAATAAATTAATAAAACCTTTTTTGGAAATGGTTTTAGAAGCATTTCAAAATAATAATTTACCATCATACATAAATAATGCCTTAATTATACTGCTGCCAAAACCAGGTAAGCCCTCTAATAAATGTGAAAATATGAGACCAATAAGCCTATTAAACGCCGACCTTAAGATAATCTGTAAAATTTTAGCAAGACGAATACAAGAAATTTTACCAAATATTATTAATCGAGATCAGAATGGCTTTATAAAGGGTAGACAAGGCTTCCATAATGTAAGAAGACTATTTAATATTATTTATTTTAATAAAGAAGCACCGGATACAGCTCTCCTATCATTGGACGCCGAAAAGGCCTTTGATAGAGTTGAATGGCCCTTTCTTTTTAAGATAAGATAAGATAAGATAAGCCTTTATTAGTCCCACAACGGGGAAATTCCAGGATTGCAACAGCACAGGGATAGCAACACTCAGAGCAACAATCAGAAGGCAAGAAAAAAAAAACAAGCAAGCAAGAGCAGCTAATAAACATATGTACGTATTACTATAAAATATATATATATACACACACACACAGACACACAGTGCAGAGCATTGTAGCTGGATGGAATAAATATATGAATATATGAACACACAGTGCAGAGCATTGTAGCTAGATGGAATAAATATGTAAATATATAAACACCCACAGTACGGAGCATTGCAGCTAGGTGGAATAAATATGCAAGTATATAAACACACACAGTGCGGAGCAATGTAGCTAGATGGAATAATATGTAGATATATAAATATATAAACACCCACAGTACGGAGCATTGTAGCTAGATGGAATAAATATGCAAATATATAAACACACACAGTGCAGAGCATTGTTGCTAGATGGAATGAAACAGCATAACCGTCTACTTAGTTATCCTACATGGTATGATTATGTGCCCATACATATTCTCACCCTCCATAGCGACCGGTATGTTCCTAGTTGTATGCCGGAGAGCACCATTGTGTAAGTCTATTGCATCTTTTGCATTCAAAAAACTATTAGTTTGTTACGTCTTTTTGCTATCTCTGCGAGCAGCCCTGCTTAGGTTGTACAGTCTGACAGCCGTTGGTAGGAAGGACCTACGAAACCTCTCGGTTGTGCACCTGGGATGATGTAGTCTGCTGCTAAATGAGCTCCTCAGTGCATTCAGTATGTCCTGCATAGGGTGGAACTCGGACTCCAGCAGAGATGACAGTTTAGCCACCGTCCTTCTCTCTCCTATCTCCTCCATCGGATCAAGGCGCTGCCCCAGGACAGAGCTAGCTTTCTTAATCAGTTTGTTCAGTCTCTTCCTATCGGCTGCAGTAATGCCACTGCCCCAGCAGACCACTCCAAAAGTGATGGCTGATGCCACCACCGTGTCATAGAATGACTTCAGCAGCGCCCCTTGTACACCAAAAGACCTGAGTCTCCTCAGCAGGAACAGCCTGCGCTGTCCCTTCTTGTAGAGTGCATCAGTATTGTGTGACCAGTCTAGTTTATTGTTCAGATGAATACCCAGGTACTTATAGGATGTCACCATCTCGATGTCTGTTCCCTGTATATTTACTGGTACTGTGAGGGGCTGCCCATGCCTGCGGCAGTCCACCACCAGCTCCTTAGTTTTCCTCGCGTTGATCTGGAGGCAGTTCCGATGGCACCAGTCCACGAAGTCCTGGATAAGCCCTCTGTACTCAGCTTCATCTCCATTGGAGATGAGGCCAACGATCGCAGAGTCATCAGAGAACTTCTGTAGATGGCAGTGTGTTGTGTTGTGTGAGAAGTCCGCAGTATAAAGAGTGAACAGGAAGGGAGCCAGCACCGTTCCCTGGGGGGCCCCCGTGCTACTGATGATCGTGTCGGACACACAGTCCCGGGTTCTCACAAACTGAGGCCGGTTCGTGAGGTAGTCCAGGATCCATGATGACAGGTGCTGGTCCACCCCTGCGCGCAGCAGCTTGTCCTTCAGGATCATCGGTTGGATGGTGTTGAAAGCACTGGAGAAGTCAAAGAACATGATCCTCACCATATTCCCGGGCTTCTCCAGGTGGGACAGAGAACGGTGAAGGAGGAAGATCACCGCATCCTCCACCCCAATGCCATGCTGGTAGGCGAACTGGAGTGGATCCATCGCTGGTTCCACCAGGGGGCGGAGGTGAGCAAGGAGCAGTCTCTCCAGGGTCTTCATCAAGTGGGACGTCAAGGCCACCGGTCTGTAGCTGTTCAGGTCTTTGGGGTGGGAAGTTTTTGGTACAGGTACCACACAAGATGTTTTCCACAGCTGTGGTACCCTCCCCAGTTTCAGGCTCATGTTGAAGATATACGTCACAATCCCACACAGCTGGTCTGCACAGGACTTGAGGAGCTTTGCGCTGATGCCGTCCGGTCCCGGCGCCTTCCTCGCCTTGATCTTCCTCAGCTCCGTCCTCACCTGGGTCCTGGTCAGGGTCAGGATGGGGGGCTGTGTGTTGGGAGTGGGGGGGTGTTGGTAGAGTGGGGAGTGGGGAGCAGGACTTGATTTCTTTAGAGGCAGCAGTGGTTGTTGTGCAGTCAGGGGGGAGGGCGGTTGGTCAAATCTATTGAAAAACAGATTCAGGTTGTTCGCCCACTCCCTGCCCCCTGTGGCCTGGGGGGAGGTATTCTGGAGCCCCGAGATGGTTTTGAGGTTTCTCCAGACCCCGCTGATGTCGCTCTGTTGCAGCTTGTCCTCCATCTTCTTCCTGAAGCTGTCCTTGCCTTCTCTGATCTTTCTCCTCAGCTCCCTCTGTACGGACTTCAGCATCTCCCTGTTCCCCGACCTGAAGATCCTCTTCTTCTCTCTCAGAAGTGTTTTTATCTCAGGGTTGATCCAGGGTTTGTTGTTTGAGTGACGCCGTATGGTCTTGGTGGGAACGGATTTGTCCACACAGAAGCTGAGGTAGCCCGTGAAGGTGTGAATGAGGCCATCGATGTCCTCACCATGTGGATCGCAGAGCTGCTTCCAGGCGGTGGCTTCAAAACAGCCCTTTAGGGTGTCCATTGTCTCCTCAGACCATAACTCCACAGTGTGCATGGCCGGAGGTTGTCTGTGCACTAGGGGTTTGTACACCGGCCGGAGATGAACCAAGTTGTGATCCGATCTCCCGAGTGGGGGTAGTTGTGATGAGGTGTACGCCTCCTTAGTGTTTGCGTAGAATAAATCCAGTGTTTTATTGTCTCTAGTGTGGCATGTGACATACTGGGTGAACGTGGGTAGAATGGGAGACAGTGAAACATGGTTGAAATCGCCTGAGATGAGGAGAAGAGCATCTGGGTGTTCTGTCTGCAGCCTGCTGGTTACTGAATGGATGACGTCACGTGCTGTCCCAGCGTTCGCCGTCGGATTTGCATAAACAACAATGCAGATCACGTGTGAGTGTTCTCTCGGGAGATATGTAGGCCTCATGCTAACAGCTAGCAACTCAATGTCTTTGCTGCAGTGTCGTTGTTTAACAGTGATATGTCCCGGTCTGCACCAGTTGTTGTTAACATACATGATCACTCCACCGCCCCTAGCCTTGCCACTGTCTGGTGTTCGGTCAGCTCGTATCATGTGAAAACCCTCCAGCTCAATGTTAGCATCTGCTGCTAGTTCAGTTAGCCACGTCTCAGTAAACAAAAGGAGAGAGCACTCCCGGTATGTGCTATCATAACGGGAGATAGCCGCTAGCTCATCTAACTTTCCCAGTATCGACCGTACATTTCCCATGACAACAGATGGAAGGGAGGGTCTGTACCTTATATTTTTTGTCCTCCGCCTTACTCCAGCCCGGCAGCCGCGGCGTTTTCGCCTCAGTTCACTCGGTATGTCGAGTTTTTCCAATGGGACCGGGTGGCGGTTGAATGCTAGCAGCTGTTCTCTGCTGTATCGTATCCTGCTATAGACAGTGGCTCCGTCCACCGGCTCAGGAGACATTTAGGACGATCTGTGTGTCCGTGATATAAGTGGGGTGAAAAAAAAAGACGGATCAGAAGAGAGAGGAAGGGAAAAAGACTCGGAATCGAGCCGCTGTTGCAAAAGGCAGCCGACTCGTGTGGCGCCGAGAGAAAAAAAAAAAAAAAAAAAAAAAAAAAAACAAAGTCCTTTTGAAGACCTACAAAGGTTTGGACTTGGAAATAATTTCATAAAATGGGTTCAAATAATATACAATAATGCTACAGCAGAAATCCTAACAAATAACAATATTTCAAAACCAATAAAAATCAATAGAGGATGTCGACAAGGCTGTCCACTTTCACCTTTACTGTTTACTATGGCAATTGAACCTTTAGCGATAGCGATACGTTTACATTCACAAATATATGGAATTAAAGTTGGACCAACAGAACATAAAATCTCCCTGTACGCCGATGATATAATTTTGTTTATGTCGAATCTAAAAAAATCAATTCCAACCTTGTTGAATTTAATAAAGAATTTTGGGGAAATATCAGGATATAAAATAAATAAAACTAAATCTTCAATATTAATGCTAAATGAGACCCAGAGAAATTACCCAGCCCCTGAGGCAAATCAATTCAATGTTGTAAATCAGTTTAAATATTTAGGAATCCAAATTATGCCTAAGCTAGAATCAGTCGCCAGCGTCAACTATGAAGCCTTAATGTCAGATATCAATGAGTTAACTCAGAGATGGATGTCACTACCAATGTCGATGATCGGGAGAATCAATATACTTAAAAGTAATATTTTACCTAAAATACTTTATTTATTTCAATACATTCCCTTATCACCACCTTTAGATCTATTCTCAAGAATAAAAAAAAAGTTAGTGGAATTTATATGGAACAACAGGAGGGCTAGATTACGTCTGTCTTTATTATATTTACCATTTGATCGTGGAGGTCTGAAATGTCCAAATTTTATGTTGTATTATTGGTCGGCACAACTGAGGTCTATGACATATTATTTTTCATCAAATGATCTCCCTCACTGGACTGAAATGGAATCATACAATTTACCTTTACCTCTTCCCATATTCATATACTCAGATTCGGCAAAAAAATTACAAAAACAAGTTAAAAATCCATTTGTAAAGCATATGATCAAAATATGGTGTGAAGCTAAAAACTATTTAAAAGAACCACAGTTATTGTCACAATTTAGTCCAATATGGGGTAATCAATATTTTAAACCAGGGAGAGCGGACGCTGTATTTAAAGTATGGAATTTAAAAGGGATACAAAAGATTCAGGATTTATATTTGCCATGTGCAGACAACATAATGTCTTTTGAAGAGCTGAGGATCAAATTTAATCTCAATAGAACACATTTTTTTTAAATATCTTCAACTTAGAAACTTTATTCGATCAAATCAAAATAAAGCTCTCACTCGACCTATTTATTCATCCTTGGAAAAAATGATGATGAAAGATAGTAAAAGAAAGGGTATTATTTCAGAGTTTTATAACTCATTGACACTATCTTCAAGTGAAAATTCACTGAAAAGATTAAACTACTGGAAAGAAGATCTGCAAATTGAAATTTCGGAGGAACAATGGGAATTGGCTTGTACAGAAGCTCAAACCAAATCAATAAATGCACGCCTTAAATTGATACATTTCAAATGGTTAATGCGGATGTATGTTACACCGGAGGAGTTATAGTAGTAGATTAGTTTATTTGACAGGAACAGTGCAATAAACATAGACAATTAATCAAAGACAATCAATCTGATGTGTTGCACATAGAGTGTATAGCTATTAGCTAATTTGCAACTCTTGTCCCTGGATGGGCTTTAGAAAAAAGAATCAAGATAAAAAATATACACAATAACCACATACATCAATGCAGAAAAATTATAAATACACAATTATAAATATTATAAATATTATAAATACACAAATATAACAGCCTGACTCACATTTAACATAAATATTATAAATATTATAAATACACAAATATAACAGCCTGACTCACATTTAACACATATAACATAACTCACATTTGCCTATTTCAGGCCTTCCTCCCTCCGTCACTCACTATAAACAAACACATTTATTCCTTCCCTTCATTCACTCTCACTTTGCAGACAATTAATTCATACATGAGTACATTCTTGTTTATTTTTCAGCCAGTTTTTAACATTTTTAGTGAATGTTTTAAAGTCCGTTATTATTTTAATTTCATTTGGCATTGTGTTCCAGATGTGACTGCCCTTTATAGAGAAAGCTGTTTGTCCAAATGTGGTTCTGCGGTGGAATATTTTACAGTTATTGTTAACAGAACTCCTGGTGGCTCTGCTGCTGTCCTGTCTTTGGACAAAACCAGCAAGTGGCTCGGGTGCTGATTTATGAAAACATTTGAACGTTAATTTCAGAAGACAGAGGTCAATGAAGCTCTCAAAACTCAATAGGTTGTATTTTTTTAAAACATTACAGTGATGCCACCTAATGGGCTTTTTGTCCAAGATTTTTAGGGTTTGATTATATAATGAACCTATATGTCTTATTGTGGAAGGGGCTGCTTGAGCCCAGACTGTCAAACAGTATGATATATGAGAAAAAACCATAGAATGCATATACAGTGCAGCTGCTTCGTAAGGTATGTAATATCTAATTAATTTAAAGCAGTTCAGATTTTTTTTTACTGTTTTTGAAATTTTCTTTATATGAAGATTAAATTTGAGTTGAGGATCTAGTACAATGCCAAGGTATTTGAATTCTGTAACTAAACTGATGTCATGATCATGTATATTAACTTTAAAATGTTGCAGGTTACATTTTTTGATTGAAAAGCACATTGAGACTGTTTTCTGAAGGTTCAGCAATAGATGGTTCTTGAGGAGCCACTCTTGGACATCAACCATACTTGTAGACAGTACATCTGCAGCCTGTGCTGGAGTCTTGGCAGCTGTGTAAATAACTGCATCATCTGCATAAAGTTGGCATGTTGCAGCTGAGCAGTGTAACGGCAGGTCATTAATAAAAATGCTGAAAAGTAAAGGACCAAGAATGGACCCTTGTGGGATACCCATGCGGTTGTTTAAAAATGAGGATTTATCCTGGTGAACTTTTACACACTGTTCTCTATTCTGGAGATAAGATGCAAACCATTCTAATGTATTTGGGGAGAAGTTAAAAGATACCATTTTGGATAAAAGCAAACTGTGGTTTACAGTATCGAAAGCCTTTTTGAGATCTAGAAAAACAGCTCCTACCACATTACCCCTGTCCAAGGACTGTTTGACGTTTTCAATAAGGCAACAATTTGCTGTTTCTGTTGAGTATCCTGGTCTAAAACCAAATTGATGTGGATGAAGAAGTTGATTGTCTTGTAAGTAGTCTATCAGCTGTGTAGCTACAACTTTTTCAAGAACCTTAGATAGGACTGGTAAGATAGAGATTGGGCGGTAATTGCATATATCGTCTTTACTGCCTGATTTATGAACTGGTATGACGACAGCTTTTTTCCAGCCAGATGGAAATGTACTAGATTAGTTAAATAGATAGTTAAATAGATATAACAAAAATATACCAGATACATGCACAAAATGCATGGAAAGTAAAGGAACCCTATTTCATTGTTTATGGGAATGTAGATTAATAAGAATGTTTTGGGAAGAGGTGAGGGTAACAATTGAAAAAATAATCTCAAAACAAATCATACTGAATCCTAAACTGTTTTTGTTGGGTCTGTACCCAGAAAAGCATAATTTTAATAAAAGTGAAAGAACATTCATAGACCTCAGTTTGCTTAATGCCAAAAAATGTATTGCACTATTATGGAAAAAGACTCATAGACCAGATGTGACTCAGTGGTTAAGACAGATGTTAACAAACCTTCCATTAGAAAGAATAACATATATACTGAAATCAAAGGAAATTGTGTTTGAGAATATATGGAGACCTTTTATTGATTATGTAAAAAATTTAAACATAACTCTTGAAGAAGAAGGTGAATGATGTGTGTGGACCTTGTAAATTCCAAACTGGTGAACATAATATGTATACTTATGTATTGGATTGTCTAGACTAAACAGAGGAGCATTGTTGAAGACTTGATTTTGTTGGTGGTTGTTGGTGTTTTTAGTGCATTTTTTTTTTTTGTAGTACTTTAGCGTTAGTGTTTGATTGTTTGTATCATGTTTGTTAAAAAAAAAAAAAAAAGGTTCAATAAAGATATTGTGGAAAAAAAAAAAAGAAAAGCACTCGGAGAGCGCAGACCTCCGCCAAGCGCCACAGTTCCCCCCATACAGTGTTTGTGTGTACGTTTTCAGATTCCTTGACCATGAAAACATATGACTAGCAATTGGATTCACAATGATAGGATTAGTGGTTCAGTAGTTATTGACAAAAATGGCATTTTCCGTAATGGCGGTTTAGCGCCACAGTTCCCCCCATACAGTGTTTGTGTGTATGTTTTCAGATTCCTTGACCATGAAAACATATGACTAGCAATTGGATTCACAATGATAGGATTAGTGGTTCAGTAGTTATTGATGAAAATGGCATTTTCCGTAATGGCGGTTTTTTTCTGGAAGGTGATCCGGATCACCACCAAAATCTAATCATCTGTAGGATATCCCATTTCTGACAATCTGTGAAAATTTTATGAAAATCCGTCCATAACTTTTTGAGTTATCTTGCTAACAAACAGACAGACAGACAAACCAACGTCGATGAAAACATAACCTCCTTGGCGGAGGTAATAAGCACCACCTGTGGCCGAACATGCCGATGCGCGAATGGCACTCCCTGTCACACAGGTTGCATTTGTGGGTGGTCTCTGTGCTGCTGGGTCTGTGGGGTTCTTCCTGCGGGTCCTTTTTTGATCTGCTGCAGCAGTCTCTCTTCACCCAGCCTTAAAAAAAACAGCTCGCGAACTTCTCTGCTTCAATTGGCTCACTGCATTCACAGCCTTGGTAGGCGGGTCCTTCTTGCTAGGTTTTCAGTCATTGGTTCTTCAAGGTTCCAGAAACCCAATTCAAGGCTCTTATTAGTCGAATGAGAGGTCAATCAGATGAACTAATCTGTTCGTGGCTGTGTCTGCAGCTTTTATTTTCAGTGCGCGCTTGGACGCCATCACCATCTACATCATCAGGATCTTTATCATGCATCCTAGAGCGCACGAGGGCGCACAAGAGCGCCCTCATGCGCTCTAGGACACAGAGACTTGCCCGCCCACGGTACAACGGAGTGCAAGAGGTTAAACATAGGTCTGAAATAAAAATAAAAATAGCCCATAGGTAGGGTAGTGGCTTCACGGATGGAACTATGTACATAAGCATGTAGAACACATGAATGAATAAAATGGCCCAAGGATTATGGAAAATATACACAGGAATGGTAGTGGTTTCACGGATGGGTCAATGTACATGAAAGTGAGGAGTGCAAAGACAGATGTGTTATTGTGATAATTAAAGAGATCCTCAGTTCTGTGCATGTGAGCATTCGGAGGGAGGTGGGTGGGGCCTCTGACTGTATGCAGTCCAAATGGCCCAGGGGAAGAAACTTTGTCAGTCTAGAGGTGTGGGACCTGATTGATCTGAGCTGTATGTCATGCGGTTATCCTCGCGGATCACCATAAGACGCCAAGAGTCCACCAGTGAGTTTTGCGATTATGGTTTATTAACACACAAGACGAGACAGGACAAGACTGTGAGCCGCTCTGGGCAAAAACACACATAAATCAATACATGGGCTCGCAGGGCTAACCCCAGCCACTATGAGCTATACTGTGACATGGCAAAGACACGAACCTGACATGAAGGTCCAAACGACGCTCTGACAAGGCTTGACAAAGTTTTGACAAAGTCCGACAAGATGTAGGCAATACTCCTGCAACATTATTGTCGCTAGTGCCCGCTTTATGAAGGCGAACACTAACGAGCAGTAATGACACACAGCTGACCAGCCTTGACAGGCGGAAGCCCCACCGAGCACCTTCACAATAAGAGCCCGGTGAGACCAGAATACAGCCCACAGCTGTCAAGGCCGGCAGCGAGTTGAACTTAGCCCGAGCGCGATCAGAACCCAGCGACTCGGGTCGTAACACTGTCATCCAGACGGGAGCAGGTCAGACAGGTGGTGGGTGGGATGTGAGGGGTCTCCTTTGAAGGTCTTGATCTTTCTGAGACAGGAGGATCTGGAGATGTCCTCCAGGGAGGGCAAAGGGCTACTGATGATTTTTTGGGCGGTGTTGCTGACGTTCTGTACAGTCTTCCTGTTTTTGGTCACGGAGCCGCCATACCACACACCCAGACTGTAGATGAGCACGTTCTCCACTGAGCAGAGGTAGAAGGCCAGCAGCAGCTTCTGGTCCAGGTTGTCCTTCCTCAGGACACGGAGGAAGTGCATCTGCTGCTGGGCTTTCTTCACCAGGGCCTTGGTGTTGACAGTCCAGGAGAGGTCAGAGGAGATCTGGGCGCCCAGGAACCTGAAGGTGGGGACGGTTTCCATGCAGTCACCATTTATAAGGGGGGGGGGGGGGGTGCATCCAACTAAAATTCTTGAAAAATAATTTCAGTATCATATAAGTTAAAAGTCCACCTTTTCTTCTTGATCATATTTAACAACAGAAAAGATCATTTAAACAGTGGTGAAATCAAATAGTATAATGTGTGTAAAACACCACAGAGGCAGAAATCCAGACTGAGAGCCATAGTCATATAAGTGTAGTAATTTATGACGCTTCTATATGAGATTTCAGTCTCTTGTCTGTCACTTATAAATTACTGCACTAATTTATTTTGCACAATATTAAGATGTTGCAGAATTACCTTAATGTAGTCCTTCATTTCATTATGTAGGATACAGAACTGGTTTCTAGATTACACTAAAAGTGAAGAAAATGTGATTTTTTTTTATGCATTTTCTGGAGTTACTGTATTAGGAGACATGTTGTAGAGGATTGTGTGTGCCTATCAGATTTTAGCGCAGATAAATTATAAATCAAATCTTCCAAGTGCACATAGAAGCCAATTAAACTAAAAAAGGTTTCTTCCCTTTTCCATGACTGCAGCTCAGCTCCCGAATTCCCACAGAGAGTTTCTTAATTAGAGCAAGCATGTGGTCCAAGTTAGCCTTCCGGTGCAAAACTAGCGCCAACTAAGCAATGAGGAAGGAAAAGTTCGGTGAGTGGTCCCGAGAGCAGGCAGAACTCCCAGCGAAAGAAGAAAAATGTTCCCTCACATGAGAGGTTTCCAAGTTCCAGCTTCCAAGGAAGTACATGCAGCCAAGAGAGGGATCACCAGAATACATTGTCTGGTTGTGTATGTCTTGATTCAGATTTCAGGGGGTTACACTATCCATTTGGCAGAGATTGTTCCACATTTATATCCATCTATTATCTCACTGATGCTGTTTGGGTTACCGTTAATAGTAAAAAAAAATATTTAACTGCAACAGTCAACCCAGATCTTATTTCATGCTCTCATGTGTTTTCCACCTGCTGTGCTGCAGTGTTTTTGTGTCTAATTGCCTTCCCCCATACACAAGCTTTCATCTTCTTCTTGGTCCTCTCCTAGGTTGTCTCTTATCTTTTTCTTTTTTTTTTTTTCCAAACTCTTTTTATTATTTTTAAATACCACCACAACTCACAGTACAAATCCAGTTGCAGGGATTTCCACAGTGCCTGTCAGGAATCAAATACAAAGTGTCTTCCCAAGCATCAAAAATAATGTGGCATTACAAACAGAACCCAAAACAACAAAAAAACAAGGTATGGCGCATATTTAGGGCGCATATATGGCATGCTTGTATGGTACGCATTTTCTCCCACATGTATTTAGTAGGCATGACGGTGCATACTCTACAGACTTCAAACGTCCAAAAGGACATGCCCCGGCAGAGACCTCGGCAGGTGTGAAGTGGTTTCTGGGGAGACGGGAAGTCAGAGACAATGTCCCAGCAGGAGCCCCCGAGGCGGAGGAGACAACAGAGATGCCAACGAGCCTCGGAGGCTATACGTTACTGAAGGACTGTGGGTTCATATGTTTACTGAAGGACTGTGGGTTGAAGGTGTGATATATTTGATGTGGGGGGTTTTGTGTCTCTGGGGGTATAAGAGCTGTGAGGAAAGATTGTCCTGTCTCTTTTGTTGAGATACTTGCTGTTAGAGGGTGAGACTCCAAATAAACCTTTCCTGAGAAATAAACTCAGTCTCGTTTGTGAAGGCATCCTCTACACTGGTGACCTACGACAAACCATGGCCGGTGACGGCGAGCTTTCCGCACCGGACTCTTCAGGAGCCAACCGGGTTAACGCAGCTACCACACTACAGCTGCCCGATTTCTGGCAACATAACCCGCGCTCCTGGTTTACCACTGTGGAGGCGCAGTTCCACCTTCGGGGAATCTCAGCGGACACAACGAGGTTCTACCATGTCGTCGCAAAGCTGGACAGCCTCACAGTGCAGCGGGTGGAGAGCCTGACCAACCACCCGCCCCAAGACAACAAGTATTTTTTTGTTTTGTTTTTTTGTTACTTATTTGTACCCGTAGGTAGATTTGGTTTGCAGTCTGGTGACAAGCCACCGGTTGCCGGTCGCTGCGTGCGCGAGCGCCCTAAACCTACATGTTTTTTTTGGTATGCGGGAGGAAACCGGAGAAATCCCGGAGTAAACCCACGCAACACGGGGAGAACATGCAAACTCCACACAGCTCACTGTTGGTCGGGGGCTGGGATCGAACCCACAATCTCATGATCCCCGCGATCCCCCGGCCGAGGGTAAAACTGTGCTGCCACAGTGCTAAACCACTGCGCCACCGTGCAGCCAAGTATGGCGCACTGAAAGCCGCCCTCATTCGAGCCTTCACTCCCTCGCTGGGAGAGCGAGCAGAGAAGCTCCTGGCGCTGACAGAAGGGGAAGCAGACAGGCCGGCAGATCTGATGGCGAAGATGATGAGCCTGAGAGGCGAGGATGACGACAGCTTTATCTTCGCCCACCTCTTCCTCAGAACGCTCCCGCCAGCAGTGAGAGTCACCCTGGCCAGCTCGCAGCCACTCAACAACCGTGACTACCACGAGCTGGGCCAGGAGGCGCGGCTCGTCGACGCCCATAGACAGCACGCAGCCACGATGGCAGCAGCAGAGCTGAACGCCCCCCCCCCCCCCCGCGAGATGAGGGGAGACCAGAGGCTGCGGCGCCGGATCCACTGACGGCAGCAGCAGCAGAGGCCAGGAGAGGCGGGGCGGACAACGCCCTCTGTTTCTACCATCGGCGCTTCGCAGAGAAGGCGCGCAGATGCGTTCCAACGTGCCGGTACCAGCGCCAGGGAAATGGCAAGACCGGGAGCCGGTAGCAGCTGCGACTCTCGGCACGAAGAACAAGCTGCTTTTTGTGACGGACGCGAATTCAGGGAAGGAATTCCTGGTGGACACAGGCTCCCAGCTAAGTTTTGTCAAGCCTACCTACGCGGACACGCTGGCGCCTGCCAGCGGACCCCTGGTGTTAGCGGCAAACGGCTCCACGATCAAAACCTATGGGAAGAAGACGCTTCTCCTGTCCCTCCATGGGCGCACCTTCGAGTGGACCTTCGTTGTAGCTGCAGTTAACAACAACATGCTAGGTGCTGAGTTTTTATGCTCAAACAGTTTGTTAGTTGATCTTGCTAATAGACGTATTGTAAATGCACTGTCTTTCTACTCTCTCTCCTGCACAGCTCGGGTGGCCCTGCCTTCTGCACATCCCAATGTCACAGCTGCGGGTGGTAAGTTTCATGCATTACTCAACCAGTTCCCGACACTCACGGTCCCAACATTTTCAGCGTCAGTTGCCAAACACGGGGTCGAGCATTTCATAACTACCTCTGGTAGTTATGAAACAGGGGTACCAACTACCAATGGTAGTTGGTACCCCTGTTTTTGCAAAAGCTCGGCGTTTGGACCCAGCTAAACTGGCCATCGCGCGCGAGGAATTCGCCAACTTGGAAAAACTGGGCATTGTTAGGCGCTCGAACAGCTCTTGGTCGTCACCCCTGCACATGGTGCCCAAGGCTGACGGCTTGTGGCGCCCTTGCGGTGATTTCCGCAGATTAAATAATGCTTCAGCACACGACCGCTATCCGATTCCGCACATCCAGGATTTTTCCGCACATTTGGCGGGGGCGCGCATCTTTTCCAAAATAGATTTGGTGCGCGGTTATCACCAAGTTCCAGTCCACGCGCAGGACATACCCAAAACGGCAGTTATAACCCCTTTCGGGCTTTTCGAGTTTTTGTGCATGCCTTTCGGCCTCAAAGGCGCCGCGCAGACGTTCCAACGCATGATGGATGCAGTGCTGCGCGGCCTCCCTTTCGTATTCGCTTATTTGGATGATATTTTGGTAGCCAGTGCATCCAAAGCCGAGCACGAATGCCACCTCACAGCAGTTTTTCAGAGGCTGACAGAGCACGGGCTGATCATTAACCCAGCGAAGTGCCAATTCGGGGTAGCGCAAATCGATTTTTTGGGACACCGCGTGTCTCCAGAGGGTGCGGTCCCGCTGCCGGATAAAGTGCGCTCGATAACGGATTTCCCCCAACCGCAGACAGTTAAGGCGCTGCAAGAATTTTTGGGGATGGTCAATTTTTATAACCGTTTCCTCCCCAACGCAGCACGGCTCATGCACCCATTGTACGCGGCATTAAAGAAGCAAAAACCTGCATCTAAGGTTGAGTGGTCCCCGGACCGGGAGCGCGCTTTCTCACAGGTCAAATCGGCCCTCGCGAACGCTGCGTTATTGGCACACCCGGTGCCAGCAGCTCGCATGGCGCTAACCACGGACGCCTCCGACGTGGCAGTGGGAGCGGTTGTCGAGCAACTGGTAGCGGGGAGCTGGCAACCACTTGCGTTTTTCAGCAAAACATTGTGCGATAATGAGCGTAAATACAGCGCGTTTGATAGGGAGCTTTTAGCCCTGCATTTGGCCATCCGCCACTTCCAGTTCTGGTTGGAAGGGCGCCGTTTCACCGCGTTTGTGGACCATAAACCATTAACTTTTGCAATGGCTAAGATTTCAGAGCCTTGGTCGGGCCGACAACAGAGACAGCTGGCCGCAATTTCGGAGTTTACCACCGACATTCAACACGTGGCAGGTAAACACAATGTAGTGGCAGATTGTCTCTCGCGTGCAGTTGCAATGCCAGGCCCCCAGGGGGCAGACGCGCCGGCTGTAGACGCGGGCCAGGCTTGCGGCGCGGAAGCGCTCACAGCCCCGGTCTGCGTTGGGTTAGATTATGCAGCCATGGCCGCTGAGCAGGTTAACGATGCGGACGTGCGCGCACTCCAGTCTGGGCCAACAGGGCTAAGGCTGGAGCACAGGGTGCATCAAAAAGGTATGCCCCTCCTAATCTGCGATATCTCCACGGGGCGCCCCCGCCCCGTGGTCCCGGCTGCGTGGCGTCGCCGTGTTTTTGACTTAATACATTCGCTGGCACACCCGGGCGTTCGCGCGTCGATCAAAATGGTGGGAGAGAAGTTTGTTTGGCCGGGGCTGCGTAAACAGGTCAAAGAATGGGCTGCAGCCTGCGCGGCGTGTCAAAGAGCAAAGGTACACAAGCACACGCGAGCTCCTCTAGAACCTTTTCACATCCCAGCCAAACGCTTCGACCATGTGCATATCGACTTGGTGGGACCCCTCCCGCTGTCACAGGGGTTCACACACCTTCTAACTATGGTGGACCGCACTACGCGCTGGCCAGAGGCGATTCCCCTGGCGTCAACCACAGCAGCAGACGTTGCGCGTGCTTTTTTAACGGCTTGGGTCGCGCGCTTTGGAGTCCCGTCAGACATAACGTCTGACAGAGGACCCCAGTTTGTTTCCGAGCTCTGGTCGTCCATGGCACTCAGCCTGGGGGTGAAAATTCATCGCACAACTGCGTATAACCCCCAGGCCAACGGTTTGTGCGAACGCTTTCACCGGTCATTGAAAGCAGCCCTCAGAGCGGCTCTCACGGACACAAATTGGGTTGATAAGCTTCCATGGGTTTTATTAGGGTTGCGTTCAGCACCTAAAGAAGATTTGCAAGCCTCTCCGGCCGAACTTGTCTTCGCCCAACCTCTCCGGTTACCGGGAGAATTCCTTCCTGAGAACCCTGCACCAGATCGCCCCCCCGCTCAGCTGCTGCAGGGCGGCGCGGGGTCACACACCCTCCCCGGTCCAGTTCATCACAGTTTTCCACGCGTTTTTGTGCCTAAAGCCTTAAAAAATGCAGAATTCGTCTTTGTTAGACACGACGCACAGAGGTTAGGTTTAAGACCACCTTACGATGGACCGTTCAGAGTGTTAGAAACCGGGGAAAAGCATTTTTTGCTCGATTTGGGAGACAGGAGGGAATTAGTCTGCATTAACAGACTCAAACCTGCTTTTGTGTTAGCTGATGAACAGGTACAGTTGGCCAGGGCCCCCCGCCGCGGCAGGCCGCCAGGGAGACACTCTGCTAAGCTAACTAACTAACTAACTAACCTGCACTTATATAGCGCTTTTCTAGTCACAAAGACCACTCAAAGCGCTTTCATTAATACTAACCCTCTATTCTAAGGGCCTATAGGAAACAAATATCTAGGGACAATTTAGAACAGCCAATTAACCTAACATGCATGTTTTTGGCATGTGGGAGGAAACCGGAGAAATCCCGGAGTAAACCCACGCAACACAGGGAGAACATGCAAACTCCACACAGATCACTGTTGGTCGGGGGCTGGGATCGAACCCACGATCCCCACAATCCCCCGGCCAAGGGTAAACTGTGCTGCCGTAGTGCTAACCACTGCGCCACCGTGCAGCCCAAGCTTTCACAACGATGTGCTAATGACTCTGATCCACAGATGCAAGAGACAGCCACAGGCAGAGCGAGACCTGCTCACAGCAGATATGGCAGGGAGTTGAAGCCCAGGCAGTTGGATGTATGATCTGTTGTGCCAATTTTTTTCTCGTTCTGTGTGATATGTCATGATTCTATGCATTTGAGGTGTAACTTGTCCTTATTTAGACGTTTGGGGGGGGGGGGTTTATGGCACATATTTAGGGCGCATATATGGCATGCTTGTATGGTACGCATTTTCTCCCACATGTATTTAGTAGGCATGACGGTGCATACTCTACAGACTTCAAACGTCCAAAAGGACATGCCCAGGCAGAGACCTCGGCAGGTGTGAAGTGGTTTCTGGGGAGACGGGAAGTCAGAGACAATGTCCCAGCAGGAGCCCCCGAGGCGGAGGAGACAACAGAGACGCCAACGAGCCTCGGAGGCTATATGTTACTGAAGGACTGTGGGTTCATATGTTTACTGAAGGACTGTGGGTTGAAGGTGTGATATATTTGATGTGGGGGGTTTTGTGTCTCTGGGGGTATAAGAGCTGTGAGGAAAGATTGTCCTGTCTCTTTTGTTGAGATACTTGCTGTTAGAGGATGAGACTCCAAATAAACCTTTCCTGAGAAATAAACTCAGTCTCGTTTGTGAAGGCATCCTCTACAAAGGTCCCAATACTAAACCTGTCATGAATGGCCCATCTGGGGCAGAGAGACAGACCCACACGCTGGACTACAGTAGTGACATTTATTTACCAATGAAACAGAAAATCCAAAACTGTGTAGAGAACACAAAAATAGAAGCAAAGGTAACTTACAGGGAAAGCACTCCAGAGCTGAAATCGCTCTGGAGGAGACAAGGAGACAACTTAGTAGCATCAAGACTGCCACAGTGAGAGAATAAACTGGCAGTGCTTAAATAGCTGATAACGTGAAACAAATGAGCAGCAGGTGTGGGCAGGTGACCTAATTACACAGCTGCTCACAGCTGAGATGGCTGGGGAACACACAGTGAGTAGATGGTGGGAATGTCTGGAAAAGGAGGAAGGGCACTCATGTCACAGAACCAAAATATAAAGAAAAATTGACAAAATAATAATAGCAGACATAAAATACTCATAAATAAATTAAGAGTCTGAGCTCAGTGAAGACATCGTGCTCAGACTCATGACAGAGCCCCCCCCTTTAAGGGGTGGATTCCAGACACCCCAAGGTAACACCAACCCCCCCCCCCCCCCAAGAGAAAAGGTACAGCAATAAACCACCCCGGGTGGGAGGTGGTGGAAACAGGTTAGGAGGGAGCAAAAATATGGACCTTGCTCAGGACCCGCACCCGCGCTACCCCAGGCCCTTGGGCCCCCTAGGCCAAAGAACTAAACAGTTCCGGCGGCCGGCTGAAGTCCCAGGCCAGACAGACAGCGAGGTGGTATGAGTTGGGTGGCCTGCCGAAGAATATGGGCCACCCAAACCAATAGCTCAGTCTATCAGGTGGCCGGCCAGAGTTGTTAAGCCACCAAAACAGAAGGGGTGACCCAGGAGGTGGCTCCCCCATGGGGAGGCCCGATGAAGGGAAGGAGGGCCGAGGGAGGGGGACCACGACAATGTCTGGTAGCAAAGGAGGAACCACGATGGTGCCCGGCAGCAGAGGAGGAACCACAACAGCATCTGGCAGAGAAAGGGGGACCACGACGGTGTCAGGCAGAGGAGGGGAGGCCTCGATGCCCTCGGGCTGGCTGGCAACACCCTCGATGGTCCCAGACTGAGACATGGTTTCACCAGTGGGGGCTCCAGGCTGGAGCAAAGCAGCACCCGTGGTGGGTCCGGGCTGGAGCATGGCAACACCTGCGGTGGCTCCGGGCTGGAGCAATTCAGCACTTGCGGTGGGCCCGGACTGAGCCAATGCTGCACCCATGGTGGGCCCCGACTGGGCTAATGCTGCACCCTCAGTGGGCTCAGACTGGGCCAATGCTGCACCCTCGGTGGACCCAGACCTGGCCAATGCTGCACCCTCAGTGGACCCCAACTGGGCCAATGCTGCAGCCTCAGTGGACCCCAACTGGGCCAACACTGCACCCACAGTGAACCCGGACTGAGCCAGTGCTGCGCCCACAGTGGGCCCTGGGCTGGACCGTAGCGCCCATGGCCGGCCCATACTGGAACGCAGCACACAAGTTGGCTTCAGGCTGGGGTGCAGCACCCACAACGGTCCCCGACTGGGACACAGCACCCATGGAGACTCAGACAGAGGAGGAGAGACCCAGTCGTCGGCCTCAGGCAGAGGAGTAGCTGCACCCTTGGAGGTCCTGGGGTGGGACAGAGCACCCGCGACGACCTCCACTGTGGGAGAAGCTGAATCCACGACGACCTCGGGGGAAGCTGGAACCTTCTCAGTGACCCTGGGGAAAGGCTCGGACAAAATAGGAGGAAAGTCAGGGTGAGGGTCACCGGCAGCAGTGGAGCCGGGCAAGGTGAGCTCAGGTGCAGCGGACGTCTGCACCCCCCCCCCCCCCAAGAGCCAGACAAGATCTCTCCAAGACAGATACAAGAAACACAAAAGAGAGCACTTGCCTGAGCTCAAGCTCCACTGCCGTCCAGGACTCCATCGATCCAGACAATGACGACGTCTCAGGCCCAGTCCTTTGGAGGTCTAGCTCTAACTCTGCTGCGGCGGCCTCCGCAGCAGGCATGATGATGAATGCAGTCTCGGTGCCCCCAGGCGAAGTGACCCACGCTGGTGGCTTGTCTGGCGTGGCAGCTGGGGTTAGGCTCACCGCTGGCACTGGAACTAGGTCCTTCAGGGCTACGGGCTCCTCCAACATCCGGCAGCTCAATCCCAGGGCCAGCAAACACTCAGAGACAAAAGGAGGAGACACGGAGAGGGCTGGTGAGCAATTGGTAGTTGCAGCAGGCCATGGGGACTCAGGGGACTGCAAACCCTGAGCCCCCCTACTGGGAATCAGGCAAGGCACATCATCAGAAAATAATAGAGAATGAAATGGCACTTGCCTGTTTTCCTGGAGCTCGACGTTCCCTGCTGCAGCGGGTGAAAAGTCATCCCTCTCCGTGGCTACGGTGAACATAGGCACCTCGGAGGATTGTGAAGGAGCCACCCCTGTTGTCACGGAGACGGACGGAGACGGGGAAAAAACAGAGGACCTCTTGGCAGCAGGAGAAAACGCCGAAGTGGAGCAAAAAGCAGCAGCTATAGGACAGGATGAAGCTGACAATCCAGCCGGAGAAGAGAGAGACGACGACTGTACTGCTGAGGTGGGCTTCTGGCTTGGCATCGAGGAAATGGCTGCCAGAGAGGCAGGAGGATTCCTCCAGTGGTGCGGAGCAGGATGACGGTGTCATGGAGCTGATGGAGCAGGAACGGGTGCTGGAGACTGGTGAAAAGCCGAAACAACAGAAACCCAGGAGTGCCTCCCCTTCGGTGCAAGCCCAGGCTTCTCCGAGGAATTCCTCACCATCACGCTGTTTTCACGTTGCAGTGCCGCCACCAGAGAAATCCTCTCAACTCCCTCAGCATCCTCCAAAAGCTGAGGGCACCGGCGAGCAGCTGCCTCTGCAAGCCCCAGATACCACAATGCATCCTTCAGGGTGAAACTGCTGTGCACTATGGAGATTAGCCCATCTATCTCCATAAGGGCTTGGCAGCACTCCAACCCCAGCCGCATCGGGTAGCTGCATCCACCTGCTGAGTCCATGATGAGTTCCAACGAACAGGTGAGTGAAAAAACACAAAAGGGCAAAAATTCACTAACTGGAGCAGCTGGGTCATATTCCTGGCGGCAGTCTTCTGTCATGAATGGCCCCTCCGGGACAGAGAGACAGACCCACGCACTGGACTGCAGTAGTGACATTTATTAACCAATCCACACAGAAAATCCAGAGCTGTGCAGAGAACACAAAAATACAAGCGAAGGTAACTTACAAGGAAAGCACTCCAGAGCCGAATTCACTCTGGAGGAGACGAGGAGACAACTTAGTAGCATCAAGACTGCCGCAGTGAGAGAATAAACTGGCAGTGCTTAAATAGCTGACAACGTGAAACAAATGAGCAGCAGGTGCGGGCAGATGAGTGGGCAGGTGATCTAATTACACAACTGCTCACAGCTGAGATGGCTGGGGAACAGACAGTAAGTAGATGGTGGGAGTGTCTGGAAAAGGAGGAAGGGTACTAGTGTCACAGAACCAAAATATAAAGAGAAATTGACAAAATAATAATAGCAGACATAAAATACTCAGAAATAAATTAAGAGTCTGAGCTCGGTGAAGACACCACACTCAGACTCATGACAAAACCATCATTGAGATCAGTAGCACCATGAAACAACATTACATATTTAAAACAGAGAAAGAGAAAAAGAGGAAAGACACAAATAAGGGGTAAGGGGCAGCCAGCTTCACTGAGTTACACTACCGTTCAAAAGTTTGGGGTCACTTAGAAATTTCCTTATTTTTGAAAGAAAAGCACTTTTTTCAATGACGATAACTTTAAACTAATCAGAAATACACGCTATACATTGCTAATGTGGTAAATTATTATAGTGGTAAATTATAAGTTATTTTTGATCAGGATTTGTCCTTCAATTCACATATTAAATTTGTTTCTAAGACTGCCTTCTATCATTTGCGTAATATTGCCAAGATTAGGAGCATCTTGTCTCAGAGTGATGCTGAGAAGCTGATCCACGCTTTTGTTAGCTCGAGATTAGATTATTGTAATTCTTTATTATCAGGCTGTCCTAAAACCTCTTTAAAAAGTCTTCAGCTAATCCAAAATGCTGCAGCAAGAGTTTTAACAGGTACTAGAAAGAGAGATCATATCTCTCCGGTTCTGGCCTCCCTTCATTGGCTTCCCATAGAGTTTAGAATTAAGTTTAAAATCCTTCTTCTTACTTACAAAGCTCTAAACAATCAGGCTCCTTTTTATTTAAAAGATCTGATACTACCGTATTATCCTAACAGAGCACTACGCTCCCAAAATGCAGGATTACTTGTAATACCTAGAATCTCCAAAAGTACAATGGGAGGCAGAGCCTTCAGTTATCAAGCTCCTCTCCTGTGGAATCAGCTGCCAATCTGGATTCGGGAGTCAGACTCGATCTCTGTTTTTAAGAATAGGGCTAAAACCTACCTTTTTGATATAGCCTACAATTAGGGAGGGATCATGTGTTTCTGAACCCTCCCTTAGTTATGCTGCTAATAGGTTTAGTCAGCCGGGGGACCTCCAGTAATGCACTGGGCCTCACTCCTTTCCTCACTCTCTATGAAATATTTTTTTTTGCTGGTCATTAACATCTGTTTGTTCTCTCCCATAGATTGAGTCCCCATCGTGCTGTTTGCTCTCTACATGTCTGTTCTTTTCTTCTTCTCTATCCCCTCACCCCCCAGCTAGTCGCAGCAGATGACTGCCCCTCCCTGAGCCTGGTTCTGCTGGAGGTTTCTTCCTGTTAAAAGGGAGTTTTTCCTCTCCACCGTCGCCAAGTGCTTGCTCACAGGGGATCGCCTGATTGCTGGGGTCTTTCTGCAACTGTGGGGGTTCCCCCCTACAGTTGATAGTGCTATGAGATGACTGTTGTTGTGAAATGGCGCTATATAAATAAAGTTGAATTGAATTGAATTGAATTAAATGGCTATTCTAGCTGCAAATGTCTGGTTTTTGGTGCAATATCTACAGAGGTGTATAGAGGCCCATTTCCAGCAACTATCACTCCAGTGTACTAATGGTACAATGTGTTTGTTCATTGCGTCAGAAGGCTAATGGATGATTAGAAAACCCTTGTGCAATCATGTTAGGTCTGCAATGCTGTAATTGCTGCAAATGGAGGATTCTTTGACGAAAGCAAAGTTTGAAGGAAAAAATTATTATTTCAAATACAAATCATTATTTCTAACCTTGTCAATGTCTTGACTATATTTTCTATTCATTTTACAACTCATGGTGGTAAATAAAAGTGTGACTTTTCATGGAAAACACAAAATTGTCTGAGGTGACCCCAAACTTTTGAACGGTAGTGTATATTGACAAACTGTGATGTCTTTATGTGCTTAAGGAGAGGTTTCCATGTCGTAGAAAATTTTACATTTGAGCCCCGAAGAGTGTATTTTATCTTCTTCAACTTACTAAAGTAAAGAACATCTGTAACCCAGGACTCATATGAGGGAGGAGAGAGGGATTTCCATCCATCCATCCATCCATCCATCTTCTACCGCTTTTCCGGAGGTCCGGGTCGCGGAGGCAGCAGTTCAAGCAGAGAAGCCCAGACTTCCCTCTCCCCAGCCACCTGCTCCAGCTCTTCAGAGGGGATACCAAGGCGTTCCCAGACTAGCTGGGAGACATAGTCTCTCCACCGAGTCCTGGGTCTGCCCCGGGGTCTCCTCCCAGTGGGACGTGCCTGAAACACCTCAAGTGGGAGACGTCCAGGAGGCATCCTAATCAGATGCCCATACCACCTCAACTGACTCCTTTCAATGTGGAGGAGCAGCGGTTCTACTCTGAGCCTCTCCCGGATGACTGAGCTCCTCACCCTATCTCTGAGGGTGAGTCCAGCAATCCTACGGAGAAAGCTCATTTCAGCCGCTTGTATCCGCGATCTCGTTCTTTCGGTCATTACCCAAAGCTCGTGACCATAGGTGAGAGTAGGAACGTAGATTGACTGGTAAATCGACAGCTTTGCCTTAGAACTAAGCTCCCTCTTCACCACAACAGACCGGTACAACGTCCGCATCACTGCAGATGCTGCTCCAATCCGTCTGTCGATCTCTCGCTCCATTTTCCCCTCACTCGTGAACAAGACCCCAAGATACTTAAACTCCTCCACTTGGGGCAGGAGCCTGTCCCCAACCCGGAGAGGACAATCCACCTTTTTCCGGCTGAGGACCATGGACTCGGACTTGGAGGTGCTGATTCTCATCCCAGCCGCTTCACACTCAGCGGCAAACCGTCCCAGCAAGAGCTGTAGGTCATTGCTGGATGAAGCCAACAGGACAACATCATCTGCAAACAACAGAGATGAGATCCTGTGGTCACCAAGCATGACACCCTCCATTCCCTGGCTGCGCCTAGAAATCCTGTCCATAAAAATTATGAACAGGACCGGTGACAAAGGGCAGCCCTGGCGGAGTCCAACTCTCACTGGGAATGACTCCGACCGAGTGTTGGCAATACGAACTAAACTCTCACAACGGTCGTACAGAGACCGAATAGCTCGTAACAACAAGCCCGATACCCCATACTCCCGAAGCACCCCCCACAAAAATCCACGAGGGACGCGGTCAAATGCCTTCTCCAAGTCCACAAAACACATGTGAACTGGTTGGGCAAACTCCCACGAACCCTCAAGAATTCTCGAGAGGGTAAAGAGCTGGTCCGATGTGCCACGGCCAGGACGAAAACCACATTGCTCCTCCTGAATCCGAGGTTCGACCAACGGCCAGACTCTCCTCTCCAGTACCTTGGCATAGACCTTCCCAGGGAGGCTGAGGAGTGTGATCCCTCTAAAGTTGGAGCACACCCTCCGGTCCCCTTTTTTGAAGAGAGGAACCACCACCCCGGTTTGCCATGCCAAAGGCACTGCCCCCGACCTCCACGCAATGTTGCAGAGGCGTGTCAACCATGACAACCCAACAACATCCAGGGCCTTGAGGTACTCGGGGCGAATCTCGTCCACCCCCGGGGCCCGGCCACCAAGGAGATTTTTAACCACCTTGGCGACCTCAGCCCCTGTGATAGGCGAGTCATCCCCCTTGTCCCCAAACCCTGCTTCCTCTGTGGAAGGCGTATCAGTGGGATTGAGGAGATCCTCGAAGTATTCCTTCCACCGCCCGACGATATCCCCAGTTGAAGTCAACAGTGTCCCATCCGCACCATACACAGTGTGGACGGGGAGCTGCTTTCCCCTCCTGAGCCGCCGAACAGTTTGCCAGAATCTCTTTGAAGCCGACCGAAAGTCTTGTTCCATGGCCTCACCGAACTCCTCCCATACCCGGGTTTTTGCTTCAGCAACCACCCGAGCTGCACTCCGCTTGGCCTGCCGGTACACCTCAGCTGCTTCGGGAGTCCCACAAGCCAACCAAGCTTGATAGGACTCCTTCTTCAGCTTAATGGCCCCCCTCACCACTGGTGTCCACCACTTGGTTCGGGGGTTGCCACCACGAGATGCACCGACCACCTTGCGGCCGCAGCTCTGGGCCGCTGCTTCAACAACAGAGGTGGAGAACATGGCCCATTCAGACTCCATGTCTCCAGACTCCCTCGGAATGTGGTTGAAGTTCTTCCGGAGGTGGGAGTTGAAGACCTCCCGGACAGGGGCCTCAGCCAGACGCTCCCAGCACACCCTCACTATACGTTTGGGTCTACCAGGTCTGAATGGCTTCCTCCCCTGCCATCGGATCCAACTCACCACCAGGTGAGATGGGATTTCCACCTCAGTAAAATCAGTCGTCTGGCTAACAAAGTTAAAAAAGCCAAGAAGTCTGCCTTGAATTTTGGCAAAGTTATTTTAGCAGGTAAAACCCCAAATAAAGCAACTAAGGGAGTTGGGTGTAAGTGCACTTTCAGTACCTTGGACAAAGTGCTAAAAATTCTCGCCCAATAATTAAAAAGGGAGGGACAGGACCAGAACACATGAATTAATGAGCCTGGAGTTTGTTTACACCTATCACAGGCCGGATCAATGTTTGGGTAGATTTTAGAAAGTTTCAGTTTTGACCAGTGGGCATGAGGCAGCACCTTACACTGGAGAAGACTATGCCTGGCGCTAATAGATAAGGGATGGACCCGAAAGAGTATATCCTTCCATAAGTCCTGGGTAAATTCCTGGTCCATGTCTAGCTCCCAGAGAGACCAAATGTGTGAAAGTGGGGCATTCCTGAGAGAATGAATTCTTTCTAGCTGCTTGAAATGGCACCTTTTTAATTGGGGATTGAAGCAGAAGAGTGTCAATAGATGGAGTTAAAGGCTGAGATGGAAAATGGGGAATCATCCCTCTGACAAAGCTACAAACCTGTAGATACCTAAAAAAAAATGGGTTTTAGGGATCCCATATTTACTGTAGATACAAGTTGTTCGAAAGATGAGAAAACACCCTCAATGTACAGGTCATTAAATGAATTTACACCTTGGCCAGACCACAAAGCAAACCCTCCATTCCCCAGTGACGCTTTAATCACGTGGTTTTTACAAACAGGAGCTTGCAAGGAGAGTGTCCGTAGGCCAAAATGGCATCTGCATTGGTTCCAAATTTTAAGAGCTGTCTTCACCAGAAGGTTTCTACTATACTCTGTGCAATCGGGTGTAGACCAAAGCAGTCAGAGATGATGGTTCACAGGAGGAGCTCTCAAGTCTCGGCCACTCTGAAATGTCCAGTGAATTATTTGTATGCAGCCAGTGGTGTAACGTGCGTAAGGTTGCTGCCCAATAATAGAAGCTGAAATTTGGCAAAGCCGTTCCTCCCTGCCTCCTGGGACTCTGTAAAAATATTTTGTGGATCCTTGGAGGCTTGAGCCTGCGACAAAATATCCTCCAAGACACACACTGACCATCGCTCCACTTTGTCCAGTCTAAGGGTGGACACCTCTGGGGTGACAGACATGGTAATCCTGGCGTAAAAAGAAAACCAACGAGAAAAAAATAGAGAAACTAACGAGCTTCCGCCGCCGCTGAGGTGAATGAAAAGGCAAAAAAAAATTCAACAAACTCACAGCAGCTGGGTCTCTCCTGGCCGCTGTCTTCTGTCATGAATGCCCTTCGGAGCAGGAAGGTGATACCCACGCGCTGAACTGTGAGTTTGGGTAATTTATTGAAAAAAGCAACAAACATAAAGTTCAACACAGTGCTTTGAACACAAAAAACAAACAAAGGAGAAAACTTACAGATTTTATGCACCAGAGCAGGGCAGGGCTCTGGTGGAGATGAGGCAAATGGAAACCAAGACAGCAGCAATTGGAAATGAAAACAACTCCCCTTAAATGGGGATCAAAACCCTTTACATAACAAATGACCGGTGTGGGTATCTGAACGGGCAGGAGAAAGCAATGACATATAATTCGGACCAGGTGGGAATAATGAGGAAGCCATTGGAGCTGACAGTTGGCAGGGCCACCCCACACAGAGCAAAACCCCAGAAAGCTATTGACAGTTGTCAACCCCGAGAGAAAGAACACAATAGAATACAAACATAACGATGTGGCAAAAAATGGAGACAGGCAAATTCAAAAATGCAATAAACAAACTATAACAAACGTAAACTGAGAAACAATATAGGATAAGTGACAACTCAAAAATGACAACACAGTACAAATATGAAAAAAGGCAGACAACCTGAACCTGGTGGAATCCTCCCGCGCTCAGAACATTACAGAGATAATTAAACCAATAACAAATGTTTACTGGCGTAAAAGGCTGTCACCTGTATTTTTTATCCTGATTATGATAACATTGAGGGGGGAAAAAACTAAAATCCCACTCTCCCAAGCTTGTCAGAAGGACTAGGGTTAAACAGGGATGGTAAAGCAAATCAGAAAGGTACCAGCACACTCCCAACTGTGGAAAAAAAAAAAAAAATCATTTATTTGCAAGCAAGCTGACAAAATGACATGAAATAAAACAAGGAAAATGCTAGTTATCGCTACACAAATTCTGATTTGGATTGCAGTTTTTTTTTTTTTTTTGTTTTGGGGGGGGGGGGGGTTGGCTCTACATCAAAAGTAAAACTCCCTTAATGCCAAGCTAGCAAACTGGAGTGTGCTGATGCATATCTTATTTATTCTGATCAAGATGTCAGATTCTACTCTTTCATCATGATGTCTTCTCAGGTGCACTGGATGCTGCGTCTGCGTACATACAGCAGTTGTAGGTAGAGGTAAAGAGGCTGGAAGCAGAGCTGCGAGGACTAAAGCTGGACCCTCTACATTTTAGCAGGTTTTGTATCTCTGATGAGGACATCCGTTTTTACACAGGATTTCCATCACATGAAGTGTTTAATGCCTTTTGGGAAGCGGTCCAACCATCCGCATCCATGCTGGTGTACTGGTCAAAGGCACAAAAAATGGGACAAACATTTGGACCAGCCCGCCCCAGTCCAACTCGCAGCTTGAAACTAACTAATTGATGAATTTTTCTTATATTGTTGTCGTGTTGCCGTAGGCCTAAAGGAAAAAGTACTTGCTGACATCTTTCAAGTCAGTGTGTCCACAGTCTGCTGTATTGTGATAACTTGAGCTAACTACCTCTACCTGATTCTTGGCTCCCTTCCCATCTGGATGAGTAGACAGCAAGTGAACTCATCCATGCCACTCAAATTCAGACAGTACTGTCCCGAGGTGAGGGTGATCATCGACTGCACAGAGGTGCGTTGTCAGAGCCTATCATCTCTCACTCTCCAGTCAGAGGTTTTTTCTAATTACAAAAACACTACAACCTTCAAGGCTTTAATTGGGATTGCCCCGTGCGGTGCCATCACTTTTGTGTCCAACCTCTACACTGGATCAATCTCAGACAGAGAAATCACTGAAAGGAGTGGAATACTGGACTCGTTGGAGCCTGGAGATGGTTGCATGGCTGACAAGGGGTTCACCATTGAGAAGATGTTGGCAGACCGTGGAGTGAAACTGATCATCCCCCCCTTCAAAACCACAGCACAGTTCAGCAAAAAGGATGTATTGAAAACACAAGCCATAGCTCGGCTTCACATTCTTGTGGAAAGAGCAATACGCAGAGTGAAAGAATATCATATCTGGGACAGCACTCTACCTCTAACTTTGTCAGGGACAGTCAACCAGCTGTGGACCATCTGTTGCCTGTTGACACTGTTTCAAGGACCGCTTGATTTAAAAGGCCACGTCCCTGTTGCTTAAAGCATGTGCATATTATTGCGATATTGAGCCCAACAGTGAGAATCTGATAAAGTGTTAAATCAGTTTTATTTCACTTCAGTGAACCTGTAACCACGTGACACCAATCCTCAGGGTAGGAGCATTATACCAAATTAATCTCACCTGGGGATGCACATCCTATATATACCCCCTGCATCCATGCCATCTTTCTGACGACTGGGAGGAGCTTGCCTCCACCGACGAAAGACAATGACTGGTTACAGGTTCACTTTCATTCATAAAACTGCGTTTACATGCGTAAACGCACACTCTGCATGAAATTGTTGAAATGTTTTCATGTAATTAACATATTGATATTCTGTAACATCCATTGCCATTTTAGTTCCAATACATTAGAAACATTTTGAATTCAACATGTTTGTGTGTGTGTGTGTGTGTGTGTGTGTGTGTGTCTTAAAGATTGAACTTGTTTTTGAAGTACTCATTGTTATAGTTCTGTACCTTTGTAACCCTTTTGTTAGAGCTAGAGTCTGAACAGTATTCATGCAATTTTAGCTGTTGGCCTATATGCATTTTATTCATATCTTTTAATCAGTTTATTCACATGTTAAATATAGTTCTTAATACAAACTCATTAAATGTTTAGTTGTGTATTACCTGTAAAGAACAGTCATGTATTAGCAGTAAAACATTTTATTCTTTTTAAAACTGTTTAGAAAAAAAAAATCACATCAAATAAAAATTATTTACAAAAAATCTAACTGTTAAGTGTTCCCTTGATCTCCTTTCATTTACAAATATATACACACAAATAATTTACAGATTTGCATTCTTCAGTGCTAGTATACAGTAATTCACACACTGGGGAATTAAAATGTTGCTTGTTTGCCGTTATACCCCCTTTACACAGTGTTGGAGATCATTGAGAGATCTGGCCAATTTTTGATATCTCAATGATCTTCAGTGATCTCCACAGTCACCATGGCCTCCTCAAAGTTTTGACTCAGTCCAAAACACACAAGGATCTCTTAAACAATCTCAAATATCAAAAACTGGCCCAATTTACCAATGATCTCTGTGTTGTGTAACAGGGCCCTTAGCATTTAGCTCTCTGGAGATGTCCATATACAGTGGGGCAAAAAAGTATTTAGTCAGCCACCAATTGTGCAAGTTCTCCCACTTAAAAGATGAGAGAGGTCTCCAATTTTCATCATAGGTATACCTCAACTATGAGAGAAAAAATGAGAAAAAAAAATCCAGAAAATCACATTGAAGGATTTTTAATGAATTAACTGGTAAATTCCTTAGAAAAATAAGTATTTGGTCACCTACAAACAAGCAAGATTTCTGGCTCTCACAGGCCTGTAACTTCTTCTTTAAGAGGCTCCTCTGTCCTCCACTCGTTGCCTGTATTAATGGCACCTGTTTGAACTCGTTATCAGTATAAAAGACACCTGTCCACAACCTCAAACAGTCAGACTCCAAACTCCACTATGGCCAAGACCAAAGAGCTGTCAAAGGACACCAGAAACAAAATTGTAGACCTGCACCAGGCTGGGAAGACTGAATCTGCAATAGGTAAGCAGCTTGGTGTGAAGAAATCAACTGTGGGAGCAATTATTAGAAAATGGAAGACATACAAGACCACTGATAATCTCCCTCCATCTGGGGCTCCACGCAAGATCTCACCCCGTGGGGTCAAAATAATCACGAGAACGGTGAGCAAAAATCCCAGAACCACATGGGGGGACCTAGTGAATGACCTGCAGAGAGCTGGGACCAAAGTAACAAAGGCTACCATCAGTAACACACTATGCCGCCAGGGACTCAAATCCTGCAGTGCCAGACGTGTCCCCCTCCTTAAGCCAGTACATGTCCAGGCCCATCTGAAGTTTGCTAGAGAGCATTTGGATGATCCAGAAGAGGATTGGGAGAATGTCATATGGTCAGATGAAACCAAAATAGAACTTTTTGGTAAAAACTCAACTTGTCGTGTTTGGAGGAGAAAGAATGCTGAGTTGCATCCAAAGAACACCATACCTACTGTGAAGCATGGGGGTGGAAACATCATGCTTTGGGGCTGTTTTTCTGCAAAGGGATCAGGACGACTGATCTGTGTAAAGGAAAGAATGAATGGGGCCATGTATTGTGAGATTTTGAGTGAAAACCTCCTTCCATCAGCAAGGGCATTGAAGATGAAACGTGGCTGGGTCTTTCAGCATGACAATGATCCCAAACACACCGCCCGGGCAATGAAGGAGTGGCTTCGTAAGAAGCATTTCAAGGTCCTGGAGTGGCCTAGCCAGTCTCCAGATCTCAACCCCATAGAAAATCTTTGGAGGGAGTTGAAAGTCCCTGTTGCCCAGCGACAGCCCCAAAACATCACTGCTCTAGAGGAGATCTGCATGGAGGAATGGGCCAAAATACCAGCAACAGTGTGTGAAAAACTTGTGAAGACTTACAGAAAACGTTTGACCTCTGTCATTGCCAACAAAGGGTATATAACAAAGTACTGAGATGAACTTTTGTTATTGACCAAATATCTATTTTCCACCATAATTTGCAAATAAATTCTTTAAAAATCAGACAATGTGACTTTCTGGGTTTTTTTTTTTTTCTCATTTTGTCTCTCATAGTTGAGGTATACCTATGATGAAAATTGGAGACCTCTCTCATCTTTTAAGTGGGAGAACTTGCACAATTGGTGGCTGACTGAATACTTTTTTACCCCACTGTATGTACCAAAATAGAAGATGTCTAATTTTAGTTTCATCACATTCATCATTTCATCATCCCTACAGACATCCCCAAGGTCAGTTGGCGCCAACTGACCTTGAACTTGCCAGTAGTACTTGTTGGGTTTTTTTTTTTAGTTTTCTCTGGCTATTTACATCTCTAACATGCCCTGCCTCTGAAATGTTAGAAATGCTCGGACATTTAACTTCAGCAAGCCCAATACAAGGAGTTCCATTTGGGTCATATACTTTTGCATCTGGGCTGGCACCAAGGTATGAAGCATCAGGATGTATGCCAAAGCCACAGGGTGATGCATTTACATTCATGATTTTTGAATATTGTTCCAGCACCTGAGATTCACGTTCAGGGCCTGTTTTCATTGCAGAAGTCTGTCGTACTCCCTTCAGGATTCTTGCTGCCAGTGCCTGACTAGAGGACTCCCCTCGGACATGACAAACCTCATAAAATCTACTGGCTGTAACTCTGGGCTGGTGCACTTCTTTCCATAATGGACATTTAGACTGCTCTCTGGTGCTTTCTTCTATCAAAGCTGCCATCTCATGTGTCACAGTGAGGATCTCCAAATGGAAGTACTGATGATAATTTGGAACAAAGTTTAAGGTGGTCAACAATTTAGAGTCCTCAACAGACAGTCTAGGAAACCCCGGGGCATCTTGGTGGATACTGTGACTTGTTGCTGCAACAGGAGGGCACTAATATGACAAAGGTAAACAGTGTGGCACAGGTCCAAACCTTGAATCAACCAGTGAAAGTTCAGAAAAGTCAGGCAACACTGAGGACAGCAGGGGTTGAGGTCTGAGATGTTTTAGTTTTTCCCGAAATGCAAACACTGAAGGGTCAGGAAGGCCTCCTGAAACAAAGTACAACAGAATCCTTAAAAATTCTTCAGTGATTATCTTCCAAGTTTAAACTTTAAACAGAGAGGTGGCAAAGAGACCACCCCTCCTGCCCACTGCCCTCTTATAGCTGCGGGTGGTGGCAGAACCGGAAGGTGGAGCCACCACCCGTACCACACAAAAGTCCAAACTCTAGCAACAGTAAGGCTGATATATCTGTGCATCCCTCATCAAAACTAAAGATCAGCATTAGCTTATACAGTATATATGTCAATATGTGTGGATATATTTTTTTTTAAAACAGAATAATACAGACACGTGTTCAGGGTAACTTGGAAGTAGTGTCTTCCCACAGTTTTCCTTCATAACAGCTCACACTTAAAAAAAAAAAAATGTCAGCATGTGTGACATTGCAGTGAAGCAGACAATGCTGTGAATTTTACTCACTAAAAACTGATATATTGTTTTGGAGTGGCCCAGCTAAATATTGATTTTTAAATCATGCTTTTGATGGTATGTTTTATGCCGTGGTGTTTTTACAGATTCCCTTCATTTGGTGTCTTGGTTGTGTATTTCGTGAAACTCAACATATGATTTGACCTTTGAGAATCCATATGGTCCCTGTGACCAGCAGTGTTGGAAGCAACGCGTTACAAAGTAACGCCACTACTTTTGTGGTAATGTGCTGTGTAACAAAATTACTGTTTAAAAATTCAGTAATGAGTTACAGTTACTGAAATTTGAGCGAATGCGTTAGTCGTGTTACTCGTTTTATTAATATGGATAGATATTTTAGCACAAATAAACTGACACTACCATAGCTGGCGCAGCCGTCAGTCTCCATGAGTCGGTTTCCTGTCCTGCCCGAGTTCATACGCAATGTAGTGGCAGCTTCTCATATGGAGCCCTGATCACCTGTTGTCCCAGCGGTGAGTAGCCCCTAACAGCTCCAACCTCTGTGGTTAAACATGAGTATTTTTAGCGCAAGAAGCTTGCATTTAATGTCCGCAATAAATGCATTTAGTTTTCTTACACACAGAGAAAAAGTGACTAATTTCAGCTTCTTGTAAGCGATGAACTATCATTTATGTGCTTTCTGTTTTATTTTATCTCATTCATTTACATGCTGTTGAGATATGCAACTATTTCATGCAAGTAAATCGTCTAAATATGCGTTTTTAATGGGCTGGTCCAGGGGTGTCAAACATATAGCTCGTGGGCCAAAAACGGCTCACCAGGGGATCCAAAGTTTTCGCTGTGAATTTACAGCTTTATTTCTAGTAAATTTCTGACTTTCTACTGATTACAGTAGTTTATGGAAATCTGATGCATTTTTTTTCTCTGTAAGATGAGGTTTTTTTCTTGTCAGTTTTCTTTTTCTTCTTTTTTCTGATGAGAACAAGGGGCCCTTGATCTTGCTATGTGTGCAAGATGATTTTAGTATGTATTTAAAAGTAAGGTGAAAGTTATTATTTTCTTGTTTGTTTTTCTGTTATTTTGGTTGTTTTCGTTCAGAGCCTACTTCCTCATTTCTCTGTCACTCCCCTTTCACCCACAGTCTGCTCCCTAGTTCTCAGCTGTGGGTGATTGTCTAATTAGGGCACCTTCTCCTGCTCACTCAGGTACTCACATCTGGTATTGATTGTGTTAACTGTGCTGCTGCCTATTTTAAGGAGGCTGCACCATTGTCTGATGTAGCTGCCTATGGTCAAGTCTACTCTCAATGGATTCTCAACTCACTCTCAAGCTGTTGTCCTACATGTAAGTGCTCAGTTTCTCATTGCATGTATTTCTGGTAATTTGCAGGTTGGCTGGCAGTTATGCTCGCCGTAGTTTGGCTATTTTTGCTGCCTGTTCCTTTGTGTTTGCTCCAGGTTAGCTGGTGATTATGCTGACCTTAGCTTAAACTATTTTTTTGCTGACCTGCGATCCTTTTTCATTAGCATTGTGTTTGTCTTTGTTTATCCAGTAAATGTTGCAAACTCACGGCTGACGTGTGGTGCCTTTCTCTCTCTGCCCCGAAGGGGCGCTTATGACACTGTAACTAGTTACTATTTTTTAGTAACGCCTAACACTGGTGACGAGTATGTTTTTGGTTTTTTTTTGGTTTTTTGACAATTAAACACATTTCCCTTTTTTGTTTTCTTTTTCAACTTTTTTTAGGAGGGCTGTCATGATATATTTTTACTTAACAGTTAAGGTAGAAAGGAAATGACTGACAATATTAGACAGCCTTGTGAAAACATTAGAATATAGTAATTAAAAAAAAAAAAAAACACTGGTCACTTTAGAACTCATAGTGATCCTACCAAATGTTACGCTCCCCCATAATAAAAACAACATGAAATTTATTTTAATGATGCCAGTATCAAAGTGTTATGACCCGAGCGCCGATCTCGTCCGCGCTCGGGCCATGCATCATCTTTGCCGGCTTTGACAGCAGTGGATTACATTCTGGCTCCCCGGGCTCTTATTGTGACAGCGCTCCGTGGGGCTTCCTGCTGTCAGAGCCGATCAGCTGTTCGGCATCACCACTCGTTAGCTGCCGGCTTTATTAGTGGGCGCTGACAGCTGGTTGATGCTGGAGTATCATCAATCATTCCTGGTCCTCGTCATGTCAGGTTCGTGCTTATTCTTGCTCATGTCTTGTCCATAGTTAAGGTCGTAGTAGCTGGGGTTAGCCCTACGACCCCTTGTATTCTGTAGTGTGTGTTTTTGCCCACAGCGGCTCATAGCTTTGTGTTTCGTCGTGTCTTGTTATAATAAAATATCAATGCAAAACTCACTGGCGACTTTTGGCATCTTATGGTGGCCCGCGAGGGTCACCGCATGACAGTATACTCCAGCCAGGACGTCTAAACGGAGACGCCACACCGAGACGCCTTTCACCGTGAGTTTTTGCCGTAGGGTGGAGTTTTCACCGTTAGTTGGACTTGGTAGAGAGATGCCCGCCCGCGAGTGTGGTTTTTGCCCGGAATGGATGGAGGAAATTGACGGCTATCTTGCGGAAGCCGCCCGTCTCATGCCCACCAAAGCAGCCGATTACCACTTATGCCTCGCCCAGCGGGCCCTGCGCAGTTACCACCTTACCTCTACTCCGGAGGGAAGCGAGAGGTTGTCATGGATTGTGGCACAGCGCGAATGGATGGCTAAAGCGCTCCAGGAAACCCCTCCACCTCCCGCAAGGACAGCGTCCCTGGCGAGAGTGGGGATCCTTAGGCTGGAGGGAAAACTCGGCAGGAGACCTGCGGATCAGAACCCAGCTCCTGTCGCCCGTCCAGTCCCAGCACCATGTGTTCCTGGGTCCCGCGCCGCACCGTTGGCCAGTAGACCTCATCGCCATGCTCCTACCAAGTCCCAACGAGAATCCCGTCCGGATCCAGCTCCGGGTTGTCGGAGGAACCCAGCCTCCCAGTTGGCCGCATCTCTCATGTCACGACAGGAGGGAACCCCTGCAGTCGCCGCCCCTGGGTCACCTGTTCCAGCTGCGCTGTCAGCTCCTCATGCCCATTTCGCCCCAGCTGTCATGTCCTCCTCTTCGACGTCATCCCCAGCAGCTGGGAGTGCTGTGAGTCGTGCTTCGGTGAGGCCCGTCAGCAATCCTCCCCGAGCGGCTCCCCCTCATCACCCCGAGGGGCCCGCTGTTACCTCCCAGAGGGATAGAAGGAGGTCTCCACCCGCTGCAGCAGGCACCATCTTCTCCCCAGGAGGTAGGCAAGTGCAAGTTCCTTCATTCCACCATAGTCATGATCTGCCTTGTCTGACTTCTGGGGGCAGAGTTCGGGGTTCGCAGCCCCCAAGCTCCCGCCACCTGCTGTAACTGTGATAACCAAACCTGCTGCCTCTGTGTCTCCCTCTGCCGAGTGGTCCGCGACGCCAAGTCTACGTCGCGGGGTGAGGAGGGGGCCTGCGGTGCTGGAAAGCCTGGATCCGGCCCTGCAGCCACGTCGTGGACGGAGGAGAAGAGCGGACTGCAGCCCAGAACCTGTGCCGACGAAGAAGCGTCCCCGGGTCTCCACGCCGGAGCGGTCCGAACCAGTGGGTCGAGGGTCCCCTGCCTCCACGCCATACGGGCCATCGGCGTGGGCATCAGCGCGAGAGGAACCTCAGGCTGCGGAGTCCATCTTGCCAGCTGCGGAGCCCAACGCAGCTGAGTTGGAGCCTGCGCACGAAATTCTTCGCCCTGAGCCTGGATCGACGGAGTCCTGGACGGCAACAGAACCCGAGTGCAGGCAAGTGCTCCCTCTTGTGTCTCTGTCCCCTGTTTTGGAGCATTTTTGCCTGCCTCTCGGGGAGGCGAGTGAGGGGCAGCTGCCTGCTGCGCCCAAACTCGTCTCGCTGGGTTCTGTTGCTGCCAGTAATACTGATCCCGGTTTTTCTGTGTGTTCCCGAGCTTCCTTGCAGTGTCACCAGCACGGAGCCAGTCGGGGTCGCCGAGTTGGAGGTTCCAGGTTCGGGAGTGGAGGTCGTCAGTGGAGCTGCACCGACCCAGTCAGGGTCCGTTGTGGAGGCTGCTTTGGCTCAATCGGGGTCCGACGTGGGTGCGCCCGAGGCCCAATTGGGTCCACCGCAGGTACTGTTCTGGCCCAATCGGGGTCCAGCAGAGGTGCAGCGCTGGTGTGGTCCACGGACAGTGGAGGAGCTGCCGACCCTTCGCCGCCTGACCCATTTTGGGATCATCCTTGCCTTCTGTCCCCTCTTCAGAATCATCGCCCCTGCGCATCTTCGCTGGGGGCCGTGGGGGTCCCTTTTCACTCGCCCCGGCTCTCCCGTGTTTTGTTCTCGCCAGGGAGGCCGCTGCGGACTGTTTTCCCCTGGTACTGGTGGCTGAGGGACACAGGTCGGCCACCTGAGGAACTGTTTCGCCGGTTCGGCGCCTCGGGTCGGCCACCCGACATGTTATGTGTTCCACTGGGCGATCTGGTTCGGCCACCGGAGGAGTAAACTTTCCGGGCCTGGGACTGTGATAAGCCACCCAGTCACGTTCCGCCCCCCCATGACCACCCATCGGCCGTTGGACGCGGGGAGACCACCTGAACTGTTCCCGTGGCGTTTGGTCTCCGCTGGTCGGCATGAACTGTCGGGGGTAGAGGTCATTCCTGGTGGTGGTCTAGCCCTGTAATTGTTCTGTGTGGGTTGTTTTTTTGTTTTTTTTTCCTGTCCTGTGTTGTATTTGCCTTTTTACTTGAGAGTGTGGTATTTTTTTTTTTGTTTTGTTTTCGTGCCTGTGTAATTGTGTTTCATGTATTTTGGAGTTTAGTCTGGTCCTGTAACTGTTCTGTTCTTTTCGCTGTCCTGTGTTTTGTTCTTGTAGTCACCATTTGTGCATTTTGGGAGTTTGATTTGTGTTCTGCAGTTGCCTCATTTGCCCTGTCATCATGTTTTGTACTGTAGGGATTTTTTTTTCTTTTTTCTGTTCTGTTGGGCTGCACGGTGGCGCAGTGGTTAGCACTGCGGCAGCACAGTTTACCCTTGGCCGGGGGATTGTGGGGATCGTGGGTTCGCTCCCAGCCCCCGACCAACAGTGATCTGTGTGGAGTTTGCATGTTCTCCCCGTGTTGCGTGGGTTTACTCTGGGATTTCTCCGGTTTCCTCCCACATGCCAAAAACATGCATGTTAGGTTAATTGGCTGTTCTAAATTGTCCCTAGATATTTGTTTCCTATAGGCCCTTAGAATAGAGGGTTAGTATTAATGAAAGCGCTTTGAGTGGTCTTTGTGACTACAAAAGTGCTATATAAGTGCAGGTTAGTTAGTTAGTTAGTTATTTCGTGTCTGTGTGACTGTTCCACGTATTTTTTTGAGTCTTTTTTTTTTTTTCCCTGTCTGTGCCCTGGTTCTCGATCTGTGGTTTGATCCTCTCCTGCCCCAACCGCCCACCCTGGAGGGGGTGGGGATTGGATGTCTATGGGCGTTCAGGAGCCCGCCCTCAGAGTGAGGGTACTGTTATGACCCGAGCGCCGATCTCGTCCGCGCTCTGGCCATGCATCATCTTTGCCGGCTTTGACAGCAGTGGATTACATTCTGGCTCCCTGGGCTCTTATTGTGACAGCGCTCGGTGGGGCTTCCTGCTGTCAGAGCCGATCAGCTGTTTGGCATCACTGCTCGTTAGCTGCTGGCTTTATTAGCGGGCGCTGACAGCTGGTTGATGCTGGAGTATTGTCAGTCATTCTTGGTCCTCGTCATGTCAGGTTCGTGCTTATTCTTGTTCATAGTTAAGGTCGTAGTAGCTGGGGTTAGCCCTACGACCCCTTGTATTCTGTAGTGTGTGTATTTTTGCCCACAGCGGCTCATAGCTTTGTGTCTCGACTTGTCTTATTATAATAAAACATCGATGCAAAACTCACTGGCGACTTTTGCCGTCTTATGGTGGCCCGCGAGGGTCACCGCATGACACAAAGTGGCTGATTAATTTTGTGTGCGTTGACTAAACAAGGGTTACAAGCCTGCAACTCTTTGATGTCAGTATAAAGCAGTCCTTCTCGATGCGATGCCGGGGGGGGGGGCTTTTGCCGTGTAAAGTGTAATTGCACATCCACGGCAGCAGGTGGTGCAGTGGCACTCTCATTGTCAAAGTCTGTGCGGGAGTTTAAAACTTTTTAAATTGCTGTCAACAAACCCCTCGAGAGACACCATGGAGAAATATTTAACAGTAACGAAAAGAAAGGCGGAGAGAGACACAGGTAAAGAGACAAATGAAAGTCTCCCAAAAGCTAAGACGAGGAAATATGACGAAGCTTATCTAGCGCTTGGCTTCACTGTGACTACGGTGGGAGACGAGGAAAGACCGGTGTGTTTACTGTGTCTGAAAGTGTTGGCAGCGGACAGCATGAAGCCAAATAAATTAAGACGTCATCTACAGACATTACATCCTCAACACGTTGATAAGCCGCTTGATTTTTTTTTTTTCAGCGAAAACGTGCAGAGTACGGCCAACAATCATCCCACTTTGTGAACGCTACATCAGTAAACCAGCGAGCACTTTCAGCATCATTTAAAGTGGCGTACCAAATTGCGCAGTGCAAAAACCCACACACATTTGCAGAGGAGTTGATACTGCCTTTTTCTACCTTTTTCTTCAGACTAAAATGTTAAATATATTGGTACTCCTGTGTTAATGTTCCAGATCAATTTACATTTAATATTATTTATTGATTGAATTATTTTTCTCAGCATCAAATGGTTCAGTTGGTCAAAAATGTTTCTAGTTTAAATAAGGATTGACATATTTTTTATTTCAGGCACTTTGATGCACTTTAAGGTTTGTTTTTTTTTTCTGTTTTAGACTATAACAGGGTTTCTGTGTGGCAAAATAAAGTTAATATTTGTTGAAAGTTGATTTATATTGCTTTTTTCTTTTGTTAATGTTAAAAAGGATACAATTTTAGGTATCCTTATACAATTTTTATAGATAATGATCTTATTTATAGTCACTGCGGCGAGTTGGGGGGGCGCGAAATATTTTCTCTTTCCTAGGGGGGGCTTTGCAAAAAATAATTGAGAAGCACTGGTATAAAGGAACATAAATCTATCTGGATTATTGGTTTATTGGAGCACAGCCTGATGATTTCACACTAAAAAAAACCCCAAAAAAATACTGTCAGCAGTCATTTTAAAGCAATACTGAAGTTAACTCAGACGAAATGAGGAAATGCAACAAACTGGAATTGTCACCAATACTTAAAATACCCCCCAAATGCAAGTTCACTCACAGCAACGGAGTTACTACTACAAACATGTATTTTTCAGTAAGGTTAAATCTACAGAAATGAGTAACTCCAAGGATTAAGTTGTATTTACTTTTATTAAGAAGTACTGTTAGGCTCTACAGTGTGGCCCCGGGGACGGTGTCAGCCTCTGGGAAGTGGGTGGGAATGATCAGACAAAATTTGCTTGGCTGGGACCTCATTTCCCTAAGGAGCGATGTGGCCCAAAAGCTGTAGTCTTCTCCTGATGGCATTGTCAGGTCTGGCATACACTTCATTGGTGACATGGTGAAACCATCAGATGCCTTTCGGAGGCAGCTTTGGTAAGTAGTCAGTGGCTGACAGGGTCTATGACAGGTGTCTGTCTGCCTGTCTGTTTCAGCTCACCCTGTCAAAATTAAGTGGAACTAAAGGATTATATTATCTTGAATATTTATCATAAAATGAGCTGCTGCTGCGAGACAGGTTTGTCTGCAGCTTGGACACTGAAGTCTGAAAGTGGAAGTTCTCTAGCTCAGCGCAGCTGCTCCGCCCCCTGCATGCTCACAGAGAAATCTAAATTGCAGTGAGCAGCGATGAAAAGGAAGATAACAGAATAAACGTAGGCTCACCTTAAAGTGCTGATGACATATTTTTGACTTCCTCTAATTTTTCAACACATAATACAATATGACAAAATCGATTGGTCTGTGCAGTTCTAAGTCAAACAGACTTTTTTTTCACGCGAATATCCGACGTTTTCATGAGCGCCACGTCACCAATTGCGTCAGTGGCAGGAAAACCACCCGGCCATGTTGTAACGTCATCGACAGAACGCAGCGCTTGGCTGCCCATTGTACACACAGGATGGAAGCAGTTGAAAACATCGATGATGGTTCCAGCACATGTAGTCTGGAATTGGTTTGTTGTCCAATCTTCAGACGATTATAGTTCCGAAGAATGGGATGATAATGAAGAATCTTGGGGCATCAGACCCTATAGGTTTGAGCCGTGCCAAGCGGGCATCATGCCTAGCGAGTCACACTCAGAGGGACCGTGGAGAGGCACACATGCCCACCACAGCAGCAGCGACAAACACACGGCAGGGGAACACCAGTGTTATGCTTTTGTTACAGATATTGCAACAAATTATTTGTTCATAAATATAATTTATTTAAACCCGATTTTTCAATAAAATCATAGCAGTGTATTCTCTGTGGCTCAGGCATCGGGTTTAGTATGGATTATATTTTGAGTTCTTGTTGGTTTTGTTTTGTAGATAGATACATACTTTATTTCGAACAAAAAAGTAAAACAAAACAAAACAAATGACAAGTGCAATAAAGTAACAGTATACAGTGTTCGAAAGGGAGAAGGAAGAAGTGAACACTTAGTAATTCCAACTCCTCTTTTCCATAAATACAACCCATCTGAAATATATACAAATTACCACATTTAAGACCCCAAGTAAACAATTAACTATATTTTGTACATATCAACATTAACACCCATCCACCCCAACATACATATAGTCCATACATCAAAACCAGCCCCAAACAACACAAATATACACAGTGCTGTCCCACCCACCATTCCATAGTGTCCCAGAGTGAGCATAGTGAATCATACATATAAATACTACCCTTCTAAAAAAACAAGATGGCGCCCACAGCGGCCGCCGTGGTGTATCGCTGCCCTTTAATTTTTATAATTTGTCTGTTTTTGTTCACTGATTGTGCATCTGCCGGTTCATACACCCGTGAAGAACTACTAAATATCAGGACTCTCACCCCCATGGACCTTCTTCCAGTTTTTTTAGCTCCTGCCGCTGATCTGATCCATTGTTTGGCCAAAAAAGCAAGACGGCGGAAAAGAGGGAAGAGAGGAGGGATTCTCACTCGACTACGAAAAAGAGGCTCGCGAACAGCCTTGCCTGGCATATTTCTATCCAATGCCAATTCTCTCCTGAACAAGGTAGAAGAATTAAGACTGCTGATGCGTTTCAAGGACCTCGCTTCCTCGTCTGTCATCTGCTTCTCTGAGACCTGGCTTAATGAGAACATTCCAGATAGCGCGATCAGCCTCGAGGGTTTCCAGCCGATTCGTGCTGACCGCGTCACAGAGCTGTCCGGTAAGTCTATCGGAGGAGGAGTGTGCTTCTATATTAACAACAGCTGGTGCTCTGATGTAACGGTGATTTCCAAACACTGTTCTCCTGCCCTGGAATTTCTTTTCATTAACTGCAAGCCATTTTATTCCCCGCGGGAGTTTGCCTCATTCATTCTCGTCGCTGTGTACGCCCCTCCTGACGCGGACACGCGCGAAGCTCAGCGGGTGCTCGCAGATCACATCCAACTTACGGAGCGGAACTTTCCAGACTCCCTGGTTATCGTGGTGGGCGATCTTATCCAGAGCAATCTGAGTCACGAGCTCCCCCGCTACAAACAGTGTATTAAATGTCCAACCAGAGGAAATAACACGCTAGATCACTGTTATACTTCAGTAAAGGACGCATATCGCGCTGTTCCCCGCGCTGCGCTGGGACTATCTGATCACGTGATGGTTCACCTCATCCCCACATACAAACAAAGACTGAAACTCACTAAACCTGTTGTGACCACCACAAAGAAATTGACCAGTGAAACTGGAGAGAAACTGAACACATGCATGGAAATAACTGACTGGGGCATGTTTAAAAGAGCCACACATGATCTTAATGAGTACACAGACACTGTGAACTCATATATCAACTTCTGTGAAGAGCACATTCTCCCATCGCGCACCAGGATAAGATATTCTAATGACAAGCCTTGGTTCACAGCTAAGCTCAGACGGATCAGGAAGGAGAAGGAAGCAGCGTTGAAAAGTGGAGACAGGGACTGCTACAGGGAGGTCAAATATCGGTTTAACAGAGAGCTGAGGAGAGCTAAATCTGTGTATTCTGAGAGACTCCAGCAGCAGTTCACTGCTAATGACTCGGCTTCTGTGTGGAGAGGACTGAGGCAAATCACCAACTATCGGCCTCAGGCTTCTAAAGGTCAGGATGACAAAGCCCTTTGTCAAAGACTGTCCCAACACTATGCCCGTTTTGACACCTCGTCAGCTGTGTCCAACTCACCCACTCCACCCAGCTCCACTGCCTCCTCAGCCCCTAATTCACCAAAAGCGGTCCCCCCCTCCTCCTCCTCCTCCTCCCCCCCTCCCCTTGTCATCAGTGAGCAGGACGTGCACAGACAGTTCTCCAGACTGAACCCGCGCAAGGCCCCCGGGCCGGACGGTGTGTCTCCCTCCACCCTGAGACACTGTGCGAAAGAGCTGGCTCCTGTCTTCACAGACATTTTTAACACCTCCCCTAAGCAATGTCACGTGCCGACTTGCCTCAAATCCTCCACCATCATCCCTGTCCCCAAGAAGCCACGGATTACTGGACTTAACGACTACAGACCTGTAGCGCTCACCTCTGTAGTCATGAAGTCCTTTGAGCGCCTGGTCCTGTCTCACCTCAAGTCCATCACCACACCCCTCCTAGACCCGCTGCAGTTTGCCTACCGTGCTAACAGGTCTGTGGACGACGCAGTCAACCTGGCCCTCCACTCCATCCTGCAGCACCTGGACTCCCCGGGAACCTATGCCAGGATTCTGTTTGTGGACTTCAGCTCCGCATTCAACACCATCCGCCCCGATCTGCTCCAGGACAAGCTGTCCCTGCTCAACGTGCCTGACTCCCTCTGCAGGTGGATCACCGACTTCCTGACGGACCGGAGACAGCATGTGCGGCTGGGGAAGTCTGTTTCAGACTCTGTTAGCATCAGCATTGGATCACCCCAGGGCTGTGTACTTTCCCCCCTACTCTTCTCCCTTTATACCAACTCCTGCACCTCCTCCCACCAGTCTGTTAAGCTGATTAAGTTTGCGGACGACACCACCCTCATCGGGCTCATCTCCAACGGCGACGAGTCCGCCTACAGGGAAGAGGTGGCCCAGCTGGTGTCCTGGTGCAGCCACAACAACCTGCAGCTGAGTGCTCTGAAGACAGCGGAGATGATTGTGGACTTCAGGAAAGTCACATCCCCCCTGCCCCCCCTCACCATCACAGGCTCTCCCATCACCTTTGCAGATTCCTTCCGCTTCTTGGGCACCACCATCACCCGAGACCTCAAATGGGAGCCAACCATCAGCTCCCTCATCAAAAAGGCCCAGCAGAGGATGTTCTTTCTGCGGCAGCTGAGGAAGCTCAAGCTACCCACCAAGATGTTAGTGCAGTTCTACACGGCCATCATCGAGTCCATCCTCACCTCCTCCATAACTGTGTGGTACGCAGGAGCCACTGCCAGGGACAGACTAAGGCTGCAGCGCGTCGTGCGCACTGCTGAGAAGGTGATAGGCTGCAAGCTCCCATCTCTCCAGGACCTGTACATCTCCAGGACCCGGAGGCGTGCTGGCCGGATCATAGCCGATCCTTCACATCCTGGTCACGTGCTGTTTGCCCCCCTCCCCTCAGGTAGAAGGCTTCGGTCCATTCGGACTAAAACCTCTCGGCACATGAACAGCTTTTTCCTCTCTGCCATCAGACCGCTGAACACTAAGTGACTTTTGACTCTCGTGCACTATGTACAGCAGCTCAACCAGACTCATGTCAATCATCACTGTTTTTCTGTTGCATTATTGACTGCACTATGTGGTACTTCACATTATCTGCTACATGCTAATTTTTTAAAACTGCCTTGACTAGTACTACTCATTATTACTAGTATTATTATTATTATTACTTATTATTACTTATTTTTCTACACTTATTGCACGTCTCTAGTCCTTTAGTTTTTTAGTTTATCCCTTTTTCTCATTATGTTTTTAATGTTGCAGCATGGCACCGAGACAAATTCCTAGTTTGTGTATCACATGAACAATGGCAATAAATCTGATTCTGATTCTGATTCTGATTCTGATTCTAACATATATTCTTTCAGCAAATAATGTTTATACCGCTTTTTGAATTGATTTCTGTTAGTACATAGTTTCAATTCCGGCTCCAGACTGTTCCACAAATCCACCCCACAGACAGATATGCACATACTTTTCTTAGTTGTTCGTATCTTGGGTTTTGTAAAGTTTAAGTCTCCTCTCAAATTATAATCATTGTCTCTTTTTTTTTAAATATTTTTTGTATATTAGTTGGGAGTTGATTATTAATTGTACATGACTTGTGCTGTCTTAAATTTAACTAAATTGATGAACTTTATGACATGTGACTTTAAAAACAACAAATTGGTATGGTCTCTATATCCTACATTATTTATTATCCTTATAGCTCTTTTTTGTAATGTGCATATTGACTGTAAGTTGGTATTGTAGGTGTTTCCCCAGACTTCTACACAGTAGTTAAGATAAGGTAGAAACAGTGAATTGTACAGTATGAACAATGATTTATAGTCCAAGATGTGTCTTGTCTTCCCCAGTATCCCTATACATTTTGCCAGCTTGGCCCGGATGTGACTGATGTGAGGTTTCCAGCAGATTTTATTGTCTAGCATCACCCCCAGAAACGTATTTTCCTGTACTGTTTCTATTCTGGTATCATCTATCGTGACCATTATTTCATGATTTATTTTATGATTTCCAAACAACATAATCTTTGTTTTGTTTTTTTCAGATTTAGAGATAATTTATTTTTGTTGAACCACTGCGTTAACCTTTTCATTTCAGTTGTGACCACCTCTAAAACCTGCTGCAAATTCTCACCAGTGCAGAGGATATTTGTGTCATCTGCAAACAAAATAAATTTCAGAATTTTTGATACTTGGCATATGTCATTTATATTCAAGATAAAGAGTTTGGGTCCCAAAACTGACCCCTGGGGCACCCCACAAGTGATGTCCATGAAGGGTGATTTGTGCTCACCAATTTGTACAAATTGTTGTCTGTTACTTAAATAACTTTCCACCCAACTTAGTCCGACCCCTCTTATCACATACCTTTCCAGTTTCCTTAGTAGAATTTTGTGGTCAATGGTGTCAAAAGCTTTCTTTAAATCTATAAATACTCCTACACCAAACTTTTTTTTATCTATACAACTAGTAATTTCTTCAATAAGTTCGATCAGTGCTAAAGATGTAGACTTATCTGCTCTAAAACCATACTGGCTGGCTGTAAGGAGGTTGTGTTTTTCAATGAAATCATCCAGTCTCTTAGTGAAGATTTTTTCAAGTATTTTGGAGAATTGTGAGAGTAAAGAGACCGGCCTGTAATTTGTGAAATGATGACTGTCTCCTGTTTTGTATAGTGGTATTACTTTTGCTATTTTCATTTTGTTTGGAAATTTACCAGTTGGAAATGACAGGTTACAGATGTGGGTGAGTGGCTTAACAATTCCTTCAATTACTTTTTTCACTATTGTCATGTCAATTTCATTCCAGTCCATTGATTTTTTGTTCTTAAATTTACTCACAGTCTTGATAATTTCCTTTTCAGTAACTGCAAACAAAAAGATTGTGTTTGGATTTCTATCTTCTATTTCATTTACAGAACCACTGTTGTTTGTTTCTGGTGTCACTATTGATTTTGCTAATTCAGGACCAACGTTTACAAAAAATTTATTGAAACCACTGACCACATCCTCCATATTATTTATCAAATTGCCATTTTCAATAAAATATTCTGGATAATTAGCATTCTTAGGTCGATTACTAATAATCCCATTGAGTACTTGCCATATTCCTCTTAAGTTATTTTTATTATCCTCTAATATTCTGTTGTAGTATTCTTTCTTACAAGTCCTCATTATATTAGTAAGCTTATTTTTATATCTTTTATATTTGATCTCAGCCTCCACAGTTCTGCACTTAATGAATTGTTTGTATAATGTATTCTTCTTTTAACTTGCATTTAGTAACCCCTTGGTGACCCAAGGAATATTTTTGTTTTGTTGTCTGTCACTATATTGTTTTATAGGACAGTTTTTATTGTACAATGATTGAAATATTTGCAAAAATTTATCATATGCTTTATTTATATCATTTTCATCATAAACTATCTTCCAGTCTTGCATTAATAATTCCTTTGCCAGTAAATACATAGATTCTTCAGTTCTTATTCTTTTACATTTAATATTTTTGGTATACTTTTTCTTCCTATAATCACATTGATAGACAAAAATCGGCAGGTGGTCACTGATATCATTCAATAAAAGCCCACTCATGATATTATTTTCCATAATGTTTGTGAATATGTTATCTATTAGTGTGGCACTGTGTGACGTGATTCTGCTAGGTCCGGTAATTGTTGGATGTAAGCCCATACTGTACATTGTGTTGATAAATTCTTCTGTCAAACTATGTTGTTTTGAATTCATAAAGTCTATATTGAAATTCCCACAGATGAACATAACTTTATGAGTTAGTTTTGCATACATTTTTTCCATCCAGTCCTTAAATAAGTCAATGTTTGATCCAGGTGTTCTATATACACAGCTCACTACTATATTCTTCACATTGTCCAGACAGATTTCTATTGTAATACATTCAAATAAATCATCCACAGTTACTGACGGATTTTCAACAACCTTGTATTACAAGCTCTTGTCAACATAAATTGCAACTCCTCCTCCTTTTTTCACTTTTCTATTTATATAATTTAATTCATAGCCATCCATGGTAAAATCCATTCCTTTCTCTTCACTGAGCCACGTCTCTGATGTTGCCACAATATTGAATGGCTCTTTAAACTGATATAAATAATCTTTAATGTTATTAAAGGTGGCATAGAGACTTCTGCTGTTGAAGTGGATCACAGAAATATTGAAATCAGATGTGACCCTTGTGTTAAACTGTTCATCCGTGTAGTAACTACAGTCATTATTGATGGAGCTAAATAAATTATTGTCAGGGTCTATGTTACATTCTACGTCCTTTGGGTTGTGATCCGTATATCCAAAAACTTTCAGTTCCTGATGTTCCTGTTTGTTGATCTTTTGTTTCATGTTGTTAAATGTCCTGTTGCAGATGAGTATAATCCTTCAGTGTCCTACAATTGTCTCTTGTTGCTGTCAACTCCAGTACATAATATTCATTGATATTTGTCCAGTTCCATAATATTTTGGATGTTAATAACCTTGGCTTCTTCAGGTGATCCATTTAATTTTATGTATATTTTACATGTTTGATGTCCAGGTGTTTTGAATCTTTTTCTGCTTTCTCAGGTATCTTGCTTTTCTGGCTATTTCTGCGTTTTCTTTTGTGAGGTGCTCGTTTATATAGATGCTCGTTCCTTTCAGTTTCCTACTTTGTTTTAGCAGCGCAGTCTTGTGTTTTCTATTCACAAACCTCATGATTACAGCCGGTTTGTTGCTGTTTTTCCTGGGAAGAGGGTGGCAGGCCTCAGTGGTGTTACAGTCCAGCTGGATTCCTTTGGACTGCAGGAAGGCCGCCACTTGTTGCTCCGTGGATTCATCTTCCAACGCGTCGAGCCTCCCTCCGCTGTCCGCAGCCACTGCCCGAGCATATGATCGGGGTTTAATGTGGAGCCCAGTGATGATCACATCGTTCATCTGGGTGTACTGCTCCAGGTCCGACACTCTGCTCTCCAGATACGCCAGCCTCTTGTCCTTCTCGGCGTTCTGGATCCGCAGCACTTTCACCTCCTCGAGCAGGCCCAGGATGTTTTTTTGCTGCAGCTTAACAGCAGAAATCTCTTCAGCCAAGAAGTCGAGCGATCTTTTAATGTCGTCCACCTCCTCGGTCTGCTGAGCTTTCTTGGGACCCATGATCCCGGCCGATGTACGTATGTTGACTAAACAGCTAATAAACAGCCGTTTAGCTAGCTGAATGGCGGGCTGCTCTGCTCCACTTTCGTTTTCCAGTCCGAAGATGCCGGTATTGTCGTCTTAAATTAGACAGGGGTTGAAACTAAAATGTCCAGTCTGTAATCCAAATTCAGTTAACAAAGGATGAGGATGAAAGGTAGATGACATCTGACCAGGATGCACGGCGAGGGATGCTCAACGATGTCAGACGAGGGATAGTTTGACGCGGTCAGATGAGGAAAGTCTGACAGAGACTGCAGCGAGTGCATGTGTTTTATGTGCGTTTTGGGCCACTTTCAGGTGGGCACTGTCCAAGATTCGCCGGTCCAACCACGTGCCCTCTCTCTTTGACAGTCAGCTGTTCATGGTTTGTGTACATCATCTGCCGTGTTGTCAGCCAGCCAATATTGCCAACACTATCACGACGTGTTAGCCACTCCACACAGCCGTGGTTCTGTTGTGCCCCTTGAAGCGATGTCGGCCCTGGGGTGCAACCGTGGTTAACATGTCTCCTCTCCATATTCGCTGGGTGATGTCAGCCCCGAACGCCAACTGTAAGTGTTTCTGTTTATTTTTGTGGGTCTTCACCTTTTTGGGAACTGTTGTCATCATTCTTATGTTCAATACATGTGCTGTGGTGAATTCTGCGCGTAAATCCATTCATCATGACCCTCCGTGCGCTCTTTCGCAGGGCACGGAGAGGGAGGATGAAATAACGAGAATTTATGTGCAGGGTTCACTACAGCACATTTAATACAGAAAGACAGACAATTCCCTAAAAGATGAAGATGTACAAAAAACATAAACACAGTTACTGATGGCGTTCAGGGGCCGGCATTGCCCAGAGAACGAATGAGAGGAGATGTGTTAGCCACAGGTGCGCCCCAGAGCCAACATCGCTTCAAGGACGCACGAGAACCACACCGAACATGGAGTGACTTACGTCATGAGAGTGCTGAAAATACTGGCAGACTAACAGCATAGATGACCATACTATGGACCAGCAGTGCATTACTGGCAAACGGCCGTGAAGTACACAAACTGCTGGTGATGGTGTGATGAGAAGCACCTGGGCGAGGACCAGGAAACATGATCAGCAGGAGGGGAATCAGCTGGTGATAATGAGAGAGGGGACGTGGCCAGACCGGCGAGAGTCGGCCTGCGATCACAGAAAGTACGTCAAAGCTGCGTGTAAATCCGTTAATCCCCCCCCTCCTCGTGTGCTCCTCCTGTGTAAAAGCGCATGAAGAGCACACGAGCAGGCTTATAACAGTTGGAGCTGAAGCGTGTGATGTGGTCTTTCACGGCTTGCTGTTTATCTAAGTCTGCAACACAACGTGAAGGCATAGCTGTAAAATTAAAACAAGAAACCAGAGAAACTGTGAGCTACAAAGCTGCTGTCATTCCAGTCAACAACACTGGAGACCGTTCTGTCGCTGGCGTCATGGGGGTGCCACCCTTAATTCGGTGGGCGGCACCACAGTCCAGTCAGCAGCTGCGGTTTTTTTGATGATAACTAGTTTATGCAGGCGCGGTTGTAAATATTATATTGATCATCGACAATGACTTTTGGGTTTACACAACATCTAAAAAATGTCAAAATCGTGTCATCAGCCCTTTAAGCACAGCAAACGGCGGGGGTGGAATAAACATTTCAAGTCTGAACTCTGCATGTTCGTTTGCTAAGTGAAGAACTTGGCAAACGAACTTTCAAAATAAGAGCTCCTATCCGGTTTTGCAACTCTTTAAAATAAGAGCAAGCGGCTCGCCAAATAAACAACTGCTGGAATGTAGACACATTAAAAAAAAAGTGATAAATTATACTTCTGTCACTTATTAGACTGCCAAGTATTAAATATGTGTGGTAAACTGAAACGTTTCTGCCTATGTGGATAAACTTGTTCACTTGATAATGTGAGTTCTGTTAAACAAAGGAAAAAAGACACTTTGCTCAGTTACATATTGTTGTGAAGAATTTTCTGACATAAATTTTCATTTTATTATTCAGCTTTTTCATAAGTGAAATGAATACATACATAAATTTATAATAAAAATGTAAGTAAGCAAAAATTTAAAGGACATTCACAACACAAAATACATATTGTGATATGTATTGTGTATCCCACTAGAAGTGGCAGTGTGACTTTTTTACAGCCCCCCCCCCCCATGCTACCATGCCACAGGCACCAAGACATCAGCACCTTGGTGCATTCATTATAACTGATTCCTGAACATCAGTTCTTGTTCTTCTTTTAGATTTGATTGGCGGTTGGCAACCAGCTTACAGGTGCATTTCTGCCACGTACTTCACTCTACAGTATATCATCACTCTATCTGGTCAGGAGCTGTAGTGCTTACAAATTCATCACTGTATATCACTCCATCACTCTATACATCCAGCATCTTTCTCTACTATAGATACTGTTATGTCTGTGAATGAGGGACAGCGGAAGTGGTGGCTGTGCTGAACAGTGGTTTTAATAGAATGGTAGCATGTGTTATATACAGAACAGTGGCTTATTAGCTAACTAGAGCCAGGTACAGGCTGGTGTATTGGCTCGAGGCGGAGCACCAAAGAGACTCCTGCCGTCAGTCCCCTAATACAGGCACGGCATGATGATGTCATCCATGCCCGCGCCATCATGTCTGTGCTGCTCGTTGTTAATACGGGAATATCTAACATTCATCTCCCCCCTGGGAAAGTCAAAAACATTAACGTCAAGGCAGGCATATGAACTCACAACAATTTAAACTTGAATTGGCCACCGGGTGGACTTTCTGGTAGATCTTGCATGATTGAGTGGGTTATTCTGCTACTGTAGCCAACCGTGCTCTGTCTAAACATTTTAAAACGGTCATTGTGAGTGTTCAACTTAACCGTTAAGCTGTGTGATTTCGTCTGCCCCTAGTGGCAGAGCGCAGAGCTGCGCCTGTCAACTGATAATAATGTGCCAAACACTCCCCAGGTGGACTGAGGATTTGTACTGATCATGCAAGTTCACAAGGTGGCAGGCACGCGTTGGAGGACTCATGGATGACACGTAATACACCAAAGAGGAAGAAACCCTTCTTCTTCGTCGTCTTTGAAATTACAAAACAAAATGGAGGGCACCCATCATTGTGGACATGTGCGATTGCAGACGGACGAGCAAATTTGGAGGATTTGGTCCTGAATTTGCCAACTATGATTCTAAAAAGAGATTATTTAGCTTATGAAGGTAGATGTTTACATGTTCTTATAACACAGGGAGCACGAAGCTCGTTGATTTCACCTGCCGGTGCCCGGACTGCCATGTGACTGTAAAGCAATCTCTGGTTGCATGTTGTCATATAAGGTAAATTGCAGTGGAATAAAAGCGAAATTAAGGTGGAATAATCAATAACAGTTTCTGGATGCAGGAGAGAAAGCTAAAATGTCTGGGAGAGGACAAAATAACAGCCAGAATGTTGTAAAAGGACGCCGCCTTGCCAGCAGTAAGTGACGAATGTCTTTGTTTGTTTTTATGCAAATTAGATGCGTAAATTTACTCCTATCTGAAATTTTGGATCATATTCTACATCTTTCTAATCGACAGTAAGCCATTATCTCTTACCACTTTCAAGTTATAGCCTTGGAAATGACATGATTTACGACCTAAGAGACAGACGCTGACACGAGTGATTACAGACAATAATCTTTTATTTGTTAAAGTGAGGGTGTAGTGCGTGAGTGGATGTATGTGTGTTTGTCTGGTCACTGGAGCTGAGCCTGACTTGTGGTGACCCGGCAACCTGGCAGGTTCCGCAGTGTAAGTCCGGCTGGCTCCCGGTGTCCGAGTGATGTGGTGCTCGAGGTGCCCGGCGTTGCGGGGGTGAGGAGGAACTCCGAGGAGGAGGAGGCTGTGCCTCATCAGCTGAGGAGGAAAGTCCGCCGCCTGGGAGGTCCACCTGTGCACAGGGGATAGAACTTGCAGATGATGAGTGCTGGGTTTGCTTACGTGATTTGACTTGGCTTGGCGTTGGTTTCTTGACTTGAGGTCGAGATCTTGGCGCATTGCTTGGCAAGGAAGACAGACGACTCCGTGCTGAGGAGTCCGTGCGTCGGGCTTTTAAAGCCCGCTGATTACCACCTGCTGGAGTGAGCGCAGCTGATGATGATGATGCAGATGACGGCCTGGCGGCCATCATGACAGTATTCCCCCCTCTAGAGGTGCCTCCAGGCACCTGCCCAATCCTACCTGGATGCGCCAGATGGAAATCGCGGATCAACTGCTTGTCGAGGATCAACGCAGGGTGTATCCAGGAGCGATGCTCAGGGCCAAACCCCTCCCAGTCCACCAAATACTGGAGGCCCCGACCCCTCCTGCGGACGTCCAGGATTGCTGTCACCCCCCAGGCCGGATGGCCATCAATCATCCTCGGGGGGACAGGAGCCGCGGGAGGCGGGTACAGCGGGTCGGCGATGTAGGGCTTGACCTGGGAGACGTGGAAAGTGGGGCAGATGCGCATGTGAGGGGGGAGAACAAGACGCACAGACACAGGGTTGACAATGCGGGCAATGACAAAAGGACCGATGAAGCGCTTGGTCAGTTTACGCTTCTCAGCAGGCACACTGATGTTTCTCGTGGACAACCATACCTTCTGACCCACCTTGTAATCCAGGGCGGGCCTCCTGTGACGGTTGGCCACCTCAATGTTGCGTTCCGTGGTTCTCAGAAGGGCTCTGTGGGTGATGGACCAAATCCGCCTACAACGCCTGATGTGAGCCTGTACAGACGGAACCGCCACCTCTCCCTCCTCCTCAGGAAACACAGGTGGATCGTACCCCAATGAGGCCTTAAAGGGGGACATCCTCGTGGCCGAGGACACCGTGGTCTTATGAGCGTACTCGATCCACAGGAGATACGCGCTCCAAGAAGAAGAGCAGGAGGAGATGACGCATCGCAGCGCAGCCTCCAGCTCCTGATTGGCCCGCTCGCACTGGCCATTGCTCTGCGGGTGGTATCCAGAGGAGAGACTGGCCGTGGCCCCCAGTACCGTGCAGAACGCCTTCCAAACTTGAGACATAAACTGTGGCCCTCAATCCGAAACGATGTCAGCGGGGATCCCGTGAGGACGACCCACATGAAGGACAAGAAGGTCCGCTGTCTCCCGCGCTGATGGCAACCCCCCGGAGAGGCACAAAGTGGGCAGCTTTAGAAAAGTGGTCCACAATTATCAAAACAGTCGTGAAGTGGCCGGAGGAGGGCAACCCGGTCACGAAGTCCATGGCCACATGGGACCAGGGGCAGGAAGGGATGGGCAAAGGGTGCAGAAGACCCGCCGGATGATGACGTCTTCCCAGTGGCGCATTGAGCGCAGGCCCGGACATAGTTGTTAACATCCTTCCGAAGCCCTGGCCACCAAAAGGTCCTCTGGAGGAGGTCAATAGTCCGACTCACACCCGGATGGCACGCCAGTTTGGATGCGTGACCCCACTCTATTACGTGGCCCCTAACAGAACGAGGAACAAAAAGACGACCCGGGGGCCCCCCACCCGGATCGGGCTCCACCTCCTGTGCTCTTCTGACCTTGTCGCAGATTCCCCAGGACAACGCACCCACCACACAGGCAGACGGCAGGATAGTCTCCTCCTGTTCGTCAGAGGATGGCACATCAAACTGCCTGGAAAGGGCATCAGGCTTATCATCCTTGCTTCCCGGCTGGTAGGTGATCGTAAAATTAAAGCGACCGAAGAAGAGTGACCAGCGGGCCTGGCGTGCGTTCAGCCGCTTGGCCGTCCTGAGGTATTCAAGGTTGCGATGGTCAGTCCACACGACAAACGGCTGGGCAGCCCCCTCCAGCCAGTGCCTCCATTCCTCCAGAACGAGTTTGACAGCCAGCAGCTCCCTGTCACCAATGCTGTAGTTCCTCTCAGCAGGTGTTAAGCGATGAGAGAAGAAAGCGCAGGGGCGGATCTTTCCATCCATCGGGGAGCGCTGAGAGAGAACGGCCCCAACCCCCGAATCCGAGGCGTCCACCTCCACCAGGCATTGTAGCTCCGGGTCCACCTGGGTCAACACACGAGCCGAGGCGCACTCCTCCTTCAGTCTCTCACATGCCGCAGCAACCTCCTCACTCCAGCGAAAGGGGACCTTCTGGGATGTGAGTGCAGTCAGGGGTCTGGCGATGTTCCCAAAGTTAGGCACAAAACGCTGGTAAAAATTGGCGAAACCCAAAAAACCCTGCAGCTGTTTCCTAGATGTAGGTGTGGGCCAATCCACCACCGCCTTGACCTTGTCCGGATTGGGGAGCACCTCGTTACGGGCGATGATAAATCCCAGGAAAGAGGTGCGGTCCATGTGGAATTCACATTTCTCCGCCTTGACGAACAACTGATTCTCCAGGAGTCGCTGCAGAACCCGCCGTACATGCACCTGGTGCTCTTCCAGTGTGCACGAGAAGATGAGGGTATCATCGAGGTACACGAAGACGAAGGAGTTCAAAAAGTCCCGGAGTACGTCATTTATTAGACGCTGGAACACCGCCGGAGCGTTGGTTAACCCAAACAGGCATCACTAAATATTCAAAGTGGCCGCTTGGGGTCCGGAAGGCAGTCTTCCATTCGTCACCTTCTCGAATACGCACCAGGTGGTAGATGTTCCGTAGATCTAACTTGGTGAACCATGACGCCCCCTGGAGGGAATCGAAAGCAGTGTTCATCAAGGGGAGCGTATATTTGTCTTTGATTGTGATATCATTGAGACCCTGGAAATCGATGCAGGGGCGCGGCGATCCGTCCTTCTTCCCCACGAAGAAGAACCCTGCGCCTACGGCCGAGGACAAGGGACGGCTGATACCGGAAGCCAAAGACTCCTTGATATACGTATCCATGGCCTCACGTTCCGGAGCTGACAGGCTATACAGGCGGCTCGCCGGAAGAGGGGCCCCAGCCTTGAGATTGATTGCACAGTCATACGGGCGATGGGGGGGAAGGGACAGCGCCCGTGACTTACTAAACACCGGACCCAGGTCAGGGTAGACGTCAGGCACCTTGGACAGGTCCGGAGGAGGCGTCAAGGGAGGCAGCATCGGGACCGAGGGGGCGCACGCCACTGACTGGAGACAGGCGCTCAGACAAAACGAGCTCCAAGCCGTGATACTCCCAACTTGCCAGTCAAAAGTGGGGTTATGCAGTCGAAGCCAGGGGTACCCCAGGATGACGGGTGAAGAGGAGATGGGCAGGACCAGGAACCGTATTTCCTCCCTGTGATTCCCAGAGACTATTACAGACACAGGGGCCGTCTGGTGGGAAACTGACGTCAAAGATGCTTTGGATAGGGTGACAAGATGAACGGGGGGCATAAGGGCTGACAGCTGAGGCCCATCAGGGTTGCCAGGTCTCTGGAGATGAAATTCTGCTCAGCTCCAGAGTCAACTAAGGCGTGTGTGGTGTGTTCCTTGTGTTTGTGGAGGAGTCTAATGGGGATGTAGCAACTAGTAAGGGGTTTTTCCTGATTTTTGTCCGCGAATCCCCCTACTGTGATCCGCGGACCTCCCCTTTTAACGGGCAGTCCACTACTCCATGTGACCCATTCCCACAGAAGAAACAACCCCTGCTCCCTGCGGCGCTGTCTTTCAGCCGCTGTAATACCCGATTGCCCCACAGTCATATCCTCCTGCTCCGGAAGTTCCTCAGATGAGGGCAGAGCGAGGAGGGAGGACCTAACGGAGCGAGGGCGAGGTTTACTCGAACGGGAAACTGTTCGCCGTTCAGCCGCCCGCTCCCTTAGTCTGCTATCTAAGCTGATAGTGAGGGAGATTAACTCCCCTAATCTGTCTGGTTTATCCTTTGCTGCTAGCTCATCCTTCAACTCTGGGCTAAGACTGCAGAGGAAGATTCCACAGAGCGCTGGCTCCCCCCACCCAACCTGAGCAGCTAATACCCGGAAGTCAACGGAGTAATCGGCGGCAGACCTACTGCCCTGCCGAAGACCTAGCAGCCGTTCGGTTAACACCGCGCCCCGGTCAACATGATCGAACACCTCCATAAACTCTGCCACGAACTGCTGGTAAGTTAACAAAGGATAGTTTGATTTGGCCATGATGGTGTATGCCCAATCTAAGGCTCTGCCTCCCAGCAAATTGATAATATATACAATCTTGTTCAAATCAGTGGCAAAGTCCCCCGGGACGCGGAGAAACACAGACTCGCACTGCAGCAAAAACCCTCGTGTCTCCCCAAGTTTACCATTAAAACGAGCGGCGGTTGGCACGGGAGTGAGGCGATGTGCGGATGGTGGGTTGGTTTGGCTAGTAGCAGTAGCTGCGGGTGCTGAAGGCGCCCCGCTGGCCGGGGGAAACGCCTGGTGTCCTTCCAGGCGATCCAGCCGGCTGTTAATTTGTGTCAGCTGATTTAAAATTACCGTCTGTTGATGGGAAATCATGTCAACTCGTGCGCTGAGAGTGTTTAAGTGGCGCGACAGCGCGCTGTCTGTTGGGTCATTCTGACGGAGTCGTACTGACATGATTTACGACCCAAGAGACAGACGCTGACACGAGTGATTACAGACAATAATCTTTCATTTGTTAAAGGGAGGGTGTAGTGCGTGAGTGGATGTATGTGTGCTTGTCTGGTCACTGGAGCTGAGCCTGACTTGTGGTGACCCGGCAACCTGGCAGGTTCCGCAGTGTAAGTCTGGCTGGCTCCCGGTGTCCGAGTGATGTGGTGCTCGAGGTGCCCGGTGTTGCGGGGCTGAGGAGGAACTCTGAGGAGGAGGAGGTTGTGCCTCGTCAGCTGAGGAGGAAAGTCCGCCGCCTGGGAGGTCCACCTGTGCACAGGGGATAGAACTTGCAGATGATGAGTGCTGGGTTTGCTTACGTGACTTGACTTGGCTTGGCGTTGGTTTCTTGACTTGAGGTCGAGATCTTGGCGCATTGCTTGGCAAGGAAGACAGACGACTCCGTGCTGAGGAGTCCGTGCGTTGGGCTTTTAAAGCCTGCTGATTACCACCTGCTGGAGTGAGCGCAGCTGCTGCTGCTGATGATGCAGGTGATGGCCTGGCGGCCATCATGACAGGAAAGTTCTGACATCTGACCTGAATATTTTCTTGAAAAAAATCTTTACCACTCTTGACCACTAGGGGTTATGTCGCAGTTTGACAACATACACAGTTAAAGCGTTAAGGGGCTTCAGGCGAGCCTGCGGTGGACGCACCTCTGTAGCGCCGGCAGCAGCGGACCTGGGTGTGCTCTCTCGTCCGCGAAGTCCCACACTGACTGGGTCTGCTCCAGTGTCGCGGTTTGGTCTGGGGCAGCTGCTCTTCCCTTTCACAGACAGCTGGCATGCCATCTCAAACCACTGGCCATCTGGAAGGTGGTTGGCCCTAACTGTGCAGTGATCTGCATCAGCAGTAACAGGAGCATCTCCAGGTCATCTGGGCTTTCAGAGCGGCGTACCCAAACCCAATGAAGCACTGCGAGCAGTGATCTGTTCGGCTGCACTCGGCACTGCTGCTCTCTTGTCTTGGATGCTGGTTGCTGTTGTAGCAGCGTACCGATCATGCCAGCAGCAGGACGTGCTCTGGATTGGTGTTGCTCTGCTGGGTCCTGCTAGGCCATGAACCCTCTTTCCCACAGCGCTGCTGTGGCTCCCTGAGGCCCATACTGAGTGAGGATCAGAGACGAGTCTGGATTACGCCCTCCCCCTCCCACCACTGGCCGTGGTCAAGGTGATATGCCGCCCTCGCTGGCGACAAAACGCCACCGGGGTCCCTCTTGGCCACGAACTCCCACTCCTGCAGCTCTGCGGTGGCTCCCTGAGGCTTATGCCAGGTGAGGATCAGAGGCGAATCCAGTTTGTGCTCTCTCTCCTGCGATGAGGCAGTAGCTCGAGAACACTTGTGCTGCATGAGGACCAGCTCCAGGTGCTGTGTGACTGTGGTCTGGGACTCTTGTGGCTGCTCCGGTTCTACTGGGTTCTGCTCGGTGTGCGGTGCGAGGCAGGGAGTGGCTGCATCCATGTCTGAGTGCAGTGGACTCGAGCCATCATCAACCAAACTGAGTTTACCGCTGGGTCGGCACGCTGTGGTGCCCTGCTGTCCCGTGGGGTCTACCTTGAGGTCGACGGGCTCAGCAACCGGGGCAACCATCTGTACCAATGGAGCTAACTGTGGGGAGCGTGGGCCAGGGCCCGTTAGCTGTGATGCTACCTGGGCCATTATGTCTAGCTGGGATGCTAATTCCATCGTCTCCATCTCTGACAGGACACCCAGCGCCATCAGCACTGACTCCCGTAGCATTTCCACCAAATCTGCCACTGGCAGGTCATCCGGCTCCATCTGCAGCAAGTCTCGTATCATTGGATTCCTGGCATATGTCTTCAACTGCTCTCCTACCAACCTGTTTTCCAAGTGTCCAAACTCAAACGTGTTAGCCAAACAGCGGAGGATGGCCACGTACTGTAGGACCAACTCATCTAGTCGCTGTCGGTACTGGTAAAACACAAATCTCTGGGCCATTATGCTCTGTGGAGCAGTGAAATGCTCGGTCAATAAAGCAGCACATTCGCTGTAGGTGTCCACAGGGCCCAGTGCTCTAAACACATGCTGTTCCTCGCTGCCCAGGTTATGAATCAGCAAAGCACCTGGACGATGCTTGCTAATGTTAGATAGGTCCGTAGCCGACACGTATGTCTGAAACGACTCAAACCAACAAGACCATGGGATGGGCGGCTCACCTGGAGTTGCGAGAAATGGTGGTGGGGGTGCCAAGCACGCTTCCATGTCGATATTGTTATCTCTGGGTTTTGACAAAAACCAGTGGAGAGTGGGGTTTGCTGGGAACACAAACTTTATTACAAAAGAACCAACTATGGTCGTACAGAAGTGTTGTCAGTTGGGAGGTCAAGCGCCAAAGACCCTGTAAAATGGCCGTCCCTTACATTTATTTGTTCGGCGTGATGGCATCACTGAATGGCTGTGTAATCACACCGACTCTGACCAATCCTTTGGTTTGAAACACCACATTCACCACCCCTTGGAAAACAGAAAAACACTATCAATTAACCCTCCCCAATTTGGTAAATGTAGAACCCCAAAACTAGCTAGAGCCAGCGGGCGGACTACCGCATGGCCCAGCGTGGCTGAGTGGGTTATTTTGCCACTATGTTGGCAACCGTGCCCCTAGCTAAACAGTCCTTCTTGTGTTGGGGAAGGCAGCTCAGTTCAGAGGGACCTTGTGGCGAACCTGTGGTGGATGTGCCCCTGGAGATGTGGAGGCCCACAGACCGAGATCATCTTCTTCGAAACCCCAGGCCGGGTCCCACACCATGTGAGTCGACTCCCGCGTAGCCGCGTCATCCAGGGCAGCTGCTCAAACTCAGCGAAGATGGTTCGACCACACCAAACCATCTGCCAGCTGGAAGGTGGCTGGCCCCAGCTATGCGGTGATCTTGATGGGTGCTGGTAGTGGTGGAGATGGAGTTGAGGCCGACTGCAGGTCCAATCGTTCGATTCTGTGGACCTGGACCCAGTCCATCACTGCAAGTGGCATTCTGTTCGGCTACACTTGGTGTCGTGGTTGTGATGGTGTGGGGCGTCCACCAGGTTGTGGTGATTCTGCTGCATCCTGTTGGGTCACAGACTCTTCATCCTGCAGTTCAGTGGCGGCTCTTGGAGGTTGATGCCGAGCGCAAATTCGAAAGCAGTCCAGTGGCTCTACTGCGCTTTGTTGAATCGTGGACCCTTCATCCTGCAACTCAATGGCAACTCCTGGAGTTTGGGGCTGGGCATGGATTCAGAATGAGTCCAGCCTCTTCTCCCCCTCTCCTGGGAAGTCTGGTTGTGTGTTGGTGTTGTCGTTGATAGAACCTGTGCCGGGTTGTTGTGTCCCGGGGTTCCCGATAGACATGGGTTGCCTCTCCCGCAGCTCTGCAGCAGCTTCCTGAGGCTTATGCTGGATGAGGATCTGAGGTGAGTCCGGTCGCTGCCCCTTCTCCGGGTGGTGGTCCTCCTGTGAGCATGGGACGGTTGTACCCTCGTCGTTGTTGTCTGGGTGTGTTGCGTCTCACTCGTCGTCAGTCAAACAGAGTCCGTTACTGTCGCGGATGGTGAAGCCCAGCTGATAGAACAGGTCACATCCTAGTATGCTGTCTCCATGCGTAGCCACCTGGAAGACGAAGTCAGGAATGACTCTAGACACATAGCGTGCCGTTAGTGTGATGGTCCCCACATTGCTGATGCGGTAGCTACCATACCTGTACAGCTCCGCTGGGTTTTTCCCTATTGGGTGGTTGGGGAAGAACACCTTCATGGTGACCCAGTTCAACATCAATCTCACTGCAGTGGTGTCGAGCAGAAGCGGTAAGTTGGCGTCGTCCAGCCCTACCTTGCAGAATGTGTATGCTGCGCCTCCAGAGCTCATCGTGTGGATGGTAGTCGCCGGTGAGTGACTTGAACTGACCAGCAGGCTCTGTGGTGGCGCTGACTGGCAAACCTTGGCGAAGTGGTTGAGTTTGCTGTATCGCTGACATCACTGCCCCCTTGCTGGCCAGGAATGTACTCTCTCTGTGTGTCAGGGAGCCACAGTTGTCACATGGGAAGTGCCTTGTACTGTTCCTCTGATCCGTGGTGTTTACCTCGGCCTCTTCTGCCATGTCACTGGGCCATTCTGTGGTTACCATGTGTGTTAGCGGTGTCCGGCTTGGCTGTTGTTGCACACTTAGCTCCAATGCTATCCTGTCAGCAGCCTTTAGTTGCAATGCTAGCTCGATGGTCTTGGCTAGCGTCATGTCGTCTGGCGCCATTAGCATCTTCATTCGTAGCTGTGAATTGCTAGTGTGCTTGGCCAACTGGTCCTGCATCATTTCATCCTCCAACAAACCAAATTTGCCCATGCTAGCTAGGTGGCAAAGGTCCGTGACGAATTGTTGTGTCGTCTCGCCTGTCTTCTGTCGATGTTGGCGGAACCTGATGCGCCACGCCAACACGTTGTCGGGTGTAGCGAAGTAGCTAGCTAGCAGCGCGGCTGATTCAGCAAACGTTTCTGTTGGTCCTAGCGTGTAGAAAATAAGTTGGCCTTCTGTGCACAGGTTGTGTATGAGTAGAGCTTGCATCTGTACCTTGTCTAGCTTGCCCAGGTCCAACTCCGATATGTAGGTGGTGAAAGAACTGTACCAGCACGGTCACGGTGTGAGTGGCTGTCCGGGAGCCTCCAGAAAAGGCTGAAGTGGCTTCAGACACACCTCCATGGTTTATTCTCGTGACCAATTGTTACGTCTGGGTTTTGACAAAAAACAGAGAAGAGTGGAGTTTGCTGGGAACACGAACTTTATTACAAAAGAACCAGCTATGGTGGTACAGAGGTGCTGTCGGTTGGGAGGTCGAGTGCCAAAGGCCCTGTTAAATGGCTGTCCCTTATATTTATATGTTCGGTGTGATGACGTTACCGAACAGCCGCGTCATCACGCCAACTCTGACCAATCCTGTGGTTTGAAACACTACAGATATCATAAAGGTTTATCCTCATCGCCATTGTTGTGTCTGTGAATGAGGGACAGCAGAAGTGGTGGCTGTGCTGAACAGTGGCTTTAATAAAAGAATGGTAGCACGTGTTACAGAACAGTAGCTTTTACCGTAAGCTAACTAGCACCGGGTACAGGCTGGTGTGTTTGGCAGAGAGCCAAAGAGGCCATCTCCCACTGTCAGTCCCCTAATATAGGCATGGCGTGATGACATCATCCGTGCCTGCACCATCACGTCCATGCTGCTCGTTGTTAATATGGGAATATCTAACAAATACCACTTCATAATTTTTGCACAAACAGAAGTTTAACAAGAAGAAATTGGGGAAAAAATATTTTTAAGGGAAACGGGAACATTTTTTCATGCATTTGTCATTTTTACACTTTGTCAATAAAATTGCAACTGAAGAGGGCGCTCTCACAATTCACTCACTTGTCTGAACTTGAGGGAGAATTAAACACAGCTATTGATTACATTTTTGTAGCGTGGAATGCAAATGGAAAACAGCAACCAAACTCAAAAAGAACTAGAAAAGCACTCGGAGAGCGCAGACCTCCGCCAAGCGCCACAATTCCCCCCATACAGTGTTTGTGTGTACGTTTTCAGATTCCTTGAGCATGTAAACATATGACTAGCAATTGGATTCACAATGATTATTTGTTTATTTGACAGGGACAGTGCAATAAACACACAATTAATCAATGACAATCAATCTGATAGTGATAGGATTAGTGGTTCAGTAGTAAAAGCATTGCCTCCTTGGCGGAGGTAATAAACTGAAGTGTTGCTGTTGTGTCCATCTCCTCCACTGACGGATGCAAATTTGGTAGACAGGTTGGCGTGGGTTTTATATTATATTGTAACGTGCTGCTTGACATGGCGACGTCCCACCGGGAGGTTCGAACTGACGCCTCCCGCTCCGGAGTCCCGCACTCTACCTGTGTCGCCAATAGGGTCAACCCACTTGGCAAGCCAAGTAGGGTGCTCATATTGAGTTCGCTACAATATTATTTTTGGGGGGGTTGGGCTCTGCGGCAAACGAGAATTTAGAAGCTTCGCCGGCAGAGAGCTCGTTTTTGCGCAGCGCCTATGGCTGGCCGGTGAATTTCTGCCAAATGCGCAGCTCCTATGGCTGGCCGGGGAATTTCTGCCAAAGAATCCGTCGGCGGACAGCTGCCCGTGTGAGGTTTTGCAGTTGCGCGCTGGCGGGCCCAGGCCAGCAGTGTTTTCCGCGTCCTTTTGAGCCTAAAACGTTGAAGAACGCAGAGTTTGTGTTGCAGACACGACGACCAGCGCCCTCCATTGCGCCTGCGCACATGTTGAAAATGGCTGTATGTCACAGTGTTGAATGAAAAATGGTTTAAAAAATTCCTGTATCCAGACGGTGAACCGGATCACCCCCAAAATTTAATCAGTTCTTCCTTGTACCATTTCCAACAACGCCTGAAAGTTTCATGGAAATCCGTCCAAGATTTTTTGAGTTATCTTGCTAACCAACAGACAAACAGACAGACAGACAGACAAACACACAGACAAACCCCGGCAAAAACATAACCTCCTCCTGGCCTTTTCGGCCTGGCGGAGGTAATAAATAAATATGTAGAACCTAAATCCAGCAAAGGTTTTCCTTGAAGTTCCACAACAATCTCTGGTTTTAGCATCTAACTAGACCACTTCAGTAGTGCTAGTGCAGACGATAGGTAAAACCAAAGTGTGCTCTCCTAAATCTTGGTGTGGTTCTCCTGCAAACGTGGAGCATCCTCCAGAGGAAGAGAAGTCATTGGCTCTGAGGACTTGCGATGGTGGCGAGGGCACCATCTTCTCCAGGAGCGCAATTTTCCAGCCTCGTTCGGTCTCACACAGAATCAAGATAACAACTCAGTCAGATGGGACCACGCTGATGAACGATAACTTTTTTTTTTTTTTTTGTCCCCTCCTGATATAACTCCAGCTTATTATTTCGGAGGCGGAGAGCGCGTCTGCTGCTCTGGAGCGCGCAGCCGTGGCGCACGCTGGAACAAAAACGGCTCCGCGCAGGTTCCCTCTTTTAAAAGCAGCAGGGCAGGCGGCGGCAGGAGAGTTACGGAGTCCTCCCGGGGAATCGGTGTCGGCGCACGACTGAGCAGCCAAACGCACAAATACTGGGATACCGGGGAGGACTATCTGTCTGAGGAAACTTGGATATGGCGGCTGTGAAGACGTTCGACCTTCTCGTTGGAGTTGTTTTAGTTTTGCAGTGCGTGGGCACCGCGCGAGCCGGGATCACCACAGCCAGTGACGGTGAGCAAACGGCACCCCGGGCACACAACCAGCAGACCCGTTAGGACCGAGTTTAGACTCAAGTTCATGCAGAAGTCTGATGTCCGGAAACGGGCAGGAGATGAAAAAGGTGCAAACGCAGGTGGAGGGGTGGGTGTCCGGGTCTTATCTTTGCAGGAGATGGGGTTTGTTTTCTGCTCAGATTGCATTGTTGATTGCAGGAGAAAGCCTGTATTTACCAGGTTTGCATACAAAGTGGGTGGACTTATGTTTCTGCTTTTTATTTTTTGGAACCCTTTACAAAAATTAAACCTACTACGATCCACCAACTCACCCTCTTGACTGCCTATTTACAATAGATTGTACTACTTCTTATTACCCCATTTGCAATTGCAGTCACATTTTCATTTTAGCTCCTGCAAAGCTTTGAAAACAGAGTATTTTCAGTTTTTTTCTTCTAACCTATAAGATGGAGGTTACTTTTCTCAGCTCTTTTTTTATTTAAGGTTTAACTTCAGTGTGAACAGCATTTCTACTGCACCCCCATCCCCTATCCCCAATATTTCTTACTCTTAGAGGGACAGTGGAATAAAGTTAATGCCAACATCATTTCTAGCAAATCTAGTTGTTGTTTTTTCTTTTTTTTTTTTTTAAATTGTTGGCAGATATGGCACATATCAGATAGTGGTTGCAGAAATGTCCGTATGCTGTCAGTGGCTGTAAACTCATCTCTCATGTGTGTGTCAGTGCAGACCTCAGAGTTACAGTAATGTATGGCTAAGAGAGAGACAGAGAGAAAGAGAGAGATGCTATCAGCCATGTGTGACTGCCTGTAAAGAACCACACATTTTTTTGTTACTGATTCAGCCATAATGTGATCTTTGTTTCATGTTTTCATAACAAAAAAACCCATTAGAAATCACAAATTAAAGATCCACCAGCAAAGAGGACTTCTCTTCTCAAGACTGCTCCATCCATTCACCTGCATCTGGAACTGGACACTTGTATGTAGGACAGTATTTTTAGACATCTGGGTGAGGTGCTTCCCTCTCTGTAAAGTGGCCTCAGATGTGCTGGATGGAGCAGCCCCCCTGTCCTTTCCTTCCTTGGAAAGGCCTGCTTTAATAGAGCACAGGTGGACTCCTCGACACAATGCCCCATTCACCTGCAGAAAAGGTGTCTCAGCAAGTCCACTGCAACGTGCACCGAAAGGCATGTTTGAAACGCTCATCGTCCCTCATTGTGTTTAGTAGATCGATGCGCTGTGGTGCACATCTGGGTGAAATTACACAACATCCTTTGAGTGGATTGGGCATTTTCTAAAAAAGGCTTTCAGCTTGTAGGCTCCTATGATATCCAGCTGCTGATACACTCAGCTGGGACACTCTGACAAAATTGGAGCTGATTTTGTGGAGTGGAAAAAGAGACGTTCCACTAGAGCCTGGAGAACATCTGCATGTGAGATAGGGGGAATAAGAGGAAGCGCGTGAGAGAGTCTTGACTCATGTAATGATGTGGTTGGATTTAAAAGCTTCTGCTGACGGCTGTTAATGTGCTAAGATTGTGGTTGTGTGTGGAATTTCATTTTGCCTGCTGCGGATGCTGGGAGCAGAGGTTTCCTCTCATGGTCGATGAAGCTGGCGGAGGGGTTAACGCGCTCGCAGGCTGCAGCGCCGTGGACATCTCCGGCTACAACACACTGCTCCTCATCCATCATACTGCCAGCAGCCGCCTCTGCACTCAAAGAAACACACAAACTCAGAGGCACATGAGAATATGAGCTGCACTGCTCCCAGAGTTACCTGGTTCTTCTATGCAAGTAAATCATTCAGCAAATCTTTCATTTACATCCTCTATATGTTGAGTCACATGTTTTCTCTCTACACTACCAGTTTTTGCAAATTCTGGTGACATGTATGAGCATGTTCCACCTCTATAATTCAATGCAAATATCTGAAACTATTTCCTTTTTGTCTTTAGTTGCAGTTTAAAGATGTAGCAAAGAAAGCTTGAGAATGACACGCTGTAAAAATCTGGGAGATCAAACTGGGTTGTTGCTCCTTGAAGGCAAATGCAGCTACAGTAGGAGGTGTCCTTAACTGGGTTATCTTATTACTGTAGTTTCCACATAAATTTTTCAGTAAAAAAAGGTGAAATGTGTGACAAAGGAACTGGAGTGTCATAGAGAAAAGGAAAGTTCTATTAATCAAATACTGTGTCGGTAAAATGACATGATTGGCCTGTCTTTCTCACACTTCTTTATTTGCTTGCTTCACACGCTACACTACAGAGTTTAGGTTACACCCTATAATTCACTTGCTGAAACCAGTCAGAATCAGTTCTGCACACAGCCGAACTGTCACATAAGCAGAAATGTACTGATACACTGAGGAAAAACCCCTCCCTCTTGCATGAGGGCGTGGTTAAGCTTTATAAAAACTACAGGGCCCACTTTTTTAGCAGCACTCTCTTGGGGTATTTTCCTAAAGAGCTGTGTTCCAGCGCTGTCTGTATCCATATCTCACTTTAAGTAAAATAAGTGAAAGTATACTTCATCTCTCAGTCTGGTTATTTGGCCTTTGTATAAAAGAACTGGGGGTTAAGGTATTTTAGACCCAACAATTTGGTGTTTCCGCTCGGTTACGAGGCTAAATTTTAGTTTTAGTTTTGTAAACGGTGTGAGGATTTTTTTCTCTACAGTATGGTGGCCGCAACATTATAAGAGGTGAGCAGAAAACCTTTTTCAACAAATTTCTGCCTGTCCCTTCGGGGACAGACCTTTCTGTGGAGATTAAATATTCATGCACATGTAATTTTATTTGTGGAATGAAACTGAGATATGGTCTTGAATTTATGATATGTTGTTTTTAAGGAGTATTTACTGAATTTGATAAGGAAATCTTCAAGCGGTTTTGACCCCGGGGGATAAGTCAGATGCTTTAATACTGTCCCTAAAAGTCCGGTGGACATATACAAAAAGACAAAAAAAATTATAGGGGCACCGGAAAGGTTGAAGATAGCTTGGGCAAGAGGTTGAAATCCCTGGGTGGACAAAATAAAATGACAAAAAAAAAAATTATAGGGCCACCTAAAAGAAGTACAGTGGACATAAGAAAAAGACAAAAAAAATTATAGGACCACTGTAAAGGAAGATTTGCCCCGTTGAGCATTGCATAGTCTGGGTCAAAGGTTTAAATCCCAAGGTGGACATAAGAAAAAGACAAAAAAAAATTATAGGGCCACCTAAAAAGATCGGGCGGACATGAGAAAAAGACAAAAAAAATTATAGGGCCGCCGACAAAAGAAGTGTTACCCAGCTGATGCATAGCTTTGCCAAAAGATTATAACCCCTTGAAATCATTGCTTGATTTCAAAAAGGAGAAGGTTGGCACCCCTAGCGTATTTAGCTCAGACCAAAAGGTTTTAACGCCTAGAGAAATTGCAACGAGCACGTCTCTGAAAAACAGTTGGTCTTACTGCAAAAAAAAAAAGTTTTAAAATTGTGGAAAACTTGGTGTGAAAAAGTGGAAATAAATAAGATCATAATAATAACTACATTTTATGTTATAAGATATTGATATTGATTGATTGATTTTTATTTGAACATTGTTAAAGAAAGAAAAAAAAGAGAGTTCAAAACACAACAAAAAAACAACATTAGACTATAGCATTTAAAGACGGTCGGATTAAATGGCAACAGAACCAGATAACGATAAAATGGACAATGAGAAACACAGTTATTTTATTTTTGTGAGTGTTAGATAGAAGCAGCTGCAGTCAGGGTTGTTTTGTCTTTGTGTAAATCTGCTCTGGTGTGGAAGAGAAAAAAGTGAATTCTCCGCGGAGGCAGTAATACAATACAATAAAAAGATAAACTCACTAACCTCATAATTTAAGCAGTGATGTAAAACTGCAGCACTAAAACACATTGCTCGAAAAAGAAAATATAGTATATACAGTATGCATGAGATTTTTGCTGGCAGGTTGGGTGTTTGGGGAGTTACTGTGCATGTAGGTGTAATTATTGACCAAACAGTGAAGGTAATATTAGAATAAAATTTGACAATATATACGTTTCAATAATGCTGAGATTTCTTTGGCTCGGCATAAAGCATCTTAGTTTCATAGATGTTTGACTGAATTAAAATTTGTGATCCCACACTTGTGTCTGTTTGAATATACTGTAGTTGCCCCAGGTGTGCTCCTGTCATGAACTATGGCACGGTGGCTGTCTAGTCTCCCGTTTATTTTGGGTGCTTCATTTGCCGTCTGACAGCCGACAGCCACACCCCCTCCTGCCGGCTCCAACCAGCTGACTGTCATTACCTGCTGCTCTCTTCTACACACACACACACACACACACACACACACACACACACACACACACACATGCAATTATCCACACCTGCATTCACTCAGCATGTTTGCACTCACTCACTCACTCCACACACACAACCATTCCTACGCACTTACGCACCCTCTCTCTTTCTCTCTCTTTCTCCACACCGGCATGCACTGAGCTGATTAGTTTTGTATTTAAGATCTGGGTTCACTGTTGTGCATTGTCGGGTCATTGTTGTTTGAACCATGTGTTTAAACCGACTGCCAGTTTTTTTTTCCTGCACTGTGATCACTCGTGCACTGTCTTGGATTGTTCCAGCACTGTGAGCACTATTTGCTTCGCCCCTGCCATCCAGCCTGTCTGGAGAGTCCATTTCTGGGCTCTCTTTTCTCCAATCCCTGCCGCAGTTCCGTCTGCCTGCATGTTGGAACATTCTCCCGTTGTGAACTTACTTGTGTGCTGTTGAGCGTCCTGGAGAATCTCCCCGTTTAACCTGTGCTATCAGTTTATGATTTTACTGGACTGTTATACCATTTGCACAATAAAATACATGCAACAATCTCCTGCAAGTGGGTTTGTCATTTCTGCCTTAAAACGGCAGAGAATTCATGACAGCTCCAGAGCTCTACGTACATTATTGCTTTCTTATTTGTGTAATTTTAGTGCAGCTTCTTTTGGTTCTGGATTTTTAACCAAAATTATTCTCGAAACAGGTCTTTCCCTACTTGGCAGTCCTCTTTAGTGACCAAGACTAAGGTGCTGTATAGCATCAGGACTAATTTTAAATACAGGGCACAATCATATGCAAAGTTACATTAGGCTTTAGTTAGATTTCAGTTTTGTTCACAGTGAGAATGACATCAGGGGCCTTGCTATGATCATTCATGTTAAGAATGACCTGTATACCAATATATCGTCCTGAGTGGTAAGATTAAAAATGGCACATTATTATGGTGCTATACATATTTTTCCATTTTTTACTCTTGACATTTGCTTTACTTCAAAGTGCGAACAATTCATTTGATTTCCTTTTGTGTGAGCAGAATATATTTATTACAGGCTGTCAGGTGATTGGTGATTAATTTGTCTTACTGTTTTATGGACTGTCATTAAAGCAGTAAATTTATTAAACCCAAGTTTGCTGTCTTTCAAAGAAGATTCATTGTAAAAAACAAAACAATTTGGAATAAATCTTTAACTTAGAGTCACCAAAATGAAGGATACCCATAATAAGCTACTGTCCTTCATGATACCAGTTGCCTACAGTATATCAATAAAAGAATAAGTCCTCCAACTAATACATAAACATACAGTAATTGTGACTTCCTCATCTTAGAATACACATTCATTTTACTGTCATAAAGATGGTGACGTCACTGCCTTTCAAGGTGGTCCCCTTTTTCAGAGACAAGTACTAGGACTACTAGCACGGTGGCGCAGTGGTTAGCACTGCGGCATCACAGTTTACCCTTGGCCGGGGGATTGTGGGGATCGTGGGATCATGGGTTCGATCCCAGCCCCCGACCAACAGTGATCTGTGTGGAGTTTGCATGTTCTCCCCGTGTTGCGTGGGTTTACTCCGGGATTTCTCCGGTTTCCTCCCACATGCCAAAAACATGCATGTTAGGTTAATTGGCTGTTCTAAATTGTCCCTAGATATCTGTTTCCTATAGGCCCTTAGAATAGAGGGTTAGTATTAATGAAAGCGCTTTGAGTGGTCTTTGTGACTAGAAAAGCGCTATATAAGTGCAGGTTAGTTAGTTAGTTAGTTAGGAGGTCATTCAAGACTCATCTGGGTTGATGGTTTACTTACATTAGGTATTAAATACACATTTTTAGGTGGTTAAGGTTAGAGTAATGGGTAGGGCTAAGATTTTAGAATAGTTTGGTTATATTTAGGGTAATAATCATGGTGAGGGACAGGAAAAAGTGATGGTCAAACATAGATTGCAACTCTTAACTCTGGCATGTTTCTTCATGTCATTATTACCATGGCCGCTAGAGGGCGCTTAATGCAAAAAAGGTACATAGATCATAACCTGCTGATAAAACCATGCACATAGGGCTTGTTTTGTCTTAAAAAAAAAAAAAAGTAATTATTAGATATAGTAGATATTTCTGCTACCAAACTGTTATATCTGTTCTCATCTTTAAGTTTCTACATCAGTATAAACAACAGGGGGTTGTTTGTTTCTGGATTGGCTGTTTTCTGACTGTCTTTTAGTGCTTTGTAACATCTTTACTATGTTTTCCCGGGCAGAGAAAACATAGTGGCGGGCCTCTTGTCCCGGGCCACACCTAACCCCTCACTGAGCATCGACCAGGACCCCATAGAGCCAGAACTGGTCCACATGCTGCATGGCCCACTTCAGACCGCCATCTCCTTGCAAAAGCTCCAGGCCGCGTCTGAACAGGACCCAGTACTGACACAGCTCCGTACCTTCATTCGCGAGGGCTGGCCCTCCAACGTACCAGAAGAGTTAGCACCCTTCCACAGAATCAGAGATGATTTATCATGCTGGAACAATGTCTGTGTGGCAAGGGGGCTCTGTACAGTGATCCCGGAGGTGCTAAAGGGCCGCTATGATCTGTTTGGAGTGTGAAGCATTGCCCATACAGATACATGTGCCAGCGTTCACATGCCCAGACGCAGGCTAGCGCCTCCCTCTCCCCCACTGAGTACTTCTGCTTGGCTGAAGTAAGTGACCTCCCTACCAAGCCGATCTTGACGTGCCCGTAGCCGAATAAGTCCTCCGCATTAGCTGTGATGGTCTTCTGTGTGAAGATTCCTGACTGTAGACTCACTCAGAAGGGACCTCGAAGCCGCCGTATCCACCAGCAGTGGCACATTAACACCATCCAGCTCCATTGTGTACCACTTGAATGGCGAGCTTTTGGTGCCAACTGAGTGAACTGGGCCTGGTGGGCGGGTTGTTGAATTTGTGAAGGTTTAGCGGAAAAACCTGGCATTAATTTTCACGCTGGCATTAATGACATCCGTCTCCGGCAGTCGGAAGTCACGAAACTTAATGTAGAATCGGTGTGTGACTTTGCAAAAACGATGTCGGCCACTGTAGTATTCTCTGGGCCCCTCCCCAATCTGACCTGCGATGACATGTTTAGCTGCTCGTCATCCTTGAACCGCTGGCTGTCTGTGTGGTGTCCTGCAAATAACGTGGGCTACATTGACAATTGGAGCTCTTTTTGGGGAAAACCAGGTCTTATGAGACGAGACAGCATTCATCCCACTTTGGATGGTGCTTCTCATTTATCTAACAATCTGGCATCTTTTTTATTCAAATTTCCAAAACCTTGACAACTCAGAGTTGGGACCAGGAAGCAGAGTCGCAGTCTTACACGCCTCTCTGCAGCTCCTCTTCATCCGCCACCCCTCAACTTAGCCCCTGTCTTCCCCATCAGAGAATCATTGTCTGCTCCCTCCAAAGTAAATAAAAATATAATATATAAGCATCCCAAAGTGATTAAGCAAAATATTGGTAAAACTCAAATTAAACATAAAGCCTCTAAATTGAATGATTTGGCCTCTGTTCCTCCTCATAATTTAAAAATTAAATGTGGTTTATTAAATATTAGGTCTCTAACTCCCAAGTCTCTGTTAGTCCATGATCTGTTAATTGATCATCAGATTGATTTAATTTTCCTTACAGAGACTTGGTTAGGGCAAGAGGATTATGTTGGTTTAAATGAATCAACTCCCTCTGGTTATTTAAACTGTCAAAATCCCAGAAGTTCTGGTCGTGGAGGAGGAGTAGCAACAACTTACCATTCCAAATTACTAGTTAATGTAAAGCAAAAAACATGTTATAATTCCTTTGAGGGCCTGGTCCTCAGTATTGGGCACTTTAGCAATTTTAGGTTAAACCCAATTTTATTTGCCATAGTTGATCGTCCCCCATCAACCTACTCAGAATTTTTATCCGAATTTGCTGATTTCTTAGCTGATTTAGTGCTGAAATCTGATAGAATAATTATAGTAGGAGACTTCAATATACATGTGGATGTAGATAGTGACTGCCTTAATGTGGCATTTAATTCAATATTAGACTTGATTGGGTTTTCTCAGAAAGTAGGAAATTCTACTCATTACTTCCACCATACATTGGACCTTGTTCTGACATATGGCATAGAAATAGAAAATCTTATAGTGTCTCCTCATAACCCTGTACTGTCAGACCATTGTCTGTTAACCTTTGATTTTACTATTTCTGACTATTTGGCTCCTAAAGAAAAATATTATTACAGTAGATGCCTCTCAGATGATGCTGTTACCAAATTTATGCAGATTGTTTCCTCTATGCCATGTGTCAACACAACGGAAATAAGCTATAGACAGCTTGCTCCTTCTGTAATTGATAACATGGTGGATGGTGTTACAGCTTCTCTGCATCAGACTCTAGACTTGGTGGCCCCCTTAAAAAAGAAAAAGTCTAATCAGAGATTTCTAACTCCTTGGTTCAACACAGAAACTCGTAGCTTAAAACAGAAGACTCATCAGTTAGAAAGAAAATGGCGCTCCACTAATTTAGATGAAATCTATTTAGCTTGGAGAAATCATCTTTTAATTTATAAAAAATCTCTTAGAAAAGCTAGAATGAGTTATTACTCTGCATTAATAGAAGAGAACAAGAATAATCCCAGGTTTCTTTTCAGCACTGTAGCCAGGTTGACAAAGAGTCAGGACTCTGTCAATCCTAGCATTCCCTTAGAGCTTACTAGTCAGGACTTTATGAACTTTTTCAATAATAAAATTTCATCCATCAGAGATAAAATCAATCAGATTCTTCCCACAGTTAACTTAAATACTGTAAGCCTCATCTCCAATGGAGATGAAGCTGAGTACAGAGGGCTTATCCAGGACTTCGTGGACTGGTGCCATCGGAACTGCCTCCAGATCAACGCGAGGAAAACTAAGGAGCTGGTGGTGGACTGCCGCAGGCATGGGCAGCCCCTCACAGCACCAGTAAATATACAGGGAACAGACATCGAGATGGTGACATCCTACAAGTACCTGGGTGTTCATCTGAACAATAAACTAGACTGGTCACACAATACTGACGCACTCTACAAGAAGGGACAGCGCAGGCTGTTCCTGCTGAGGAGACTCAGGTCTTTTGGTGTACAAGGGGCGCTGCTGAAGACATTCTATGACACGGTGATGGCATCAGCCATCACTTTTGGAGTGGTCTGCTGGGGCAGTGACATTACTGCAGCCGATAGGAAGAGACTGAACAAACTGATTAAGAAAGCTAGCTCTGTCCTGGGGAAGCGCCTTGATCCGGTGGAGGAGATAGGAGAGAGAAGGACGGTGGCTAAACTGTCATCTCTGCTGGAGTCCGAGTTCCACCCTGTGCAGGACATACTGAATGCACTGAGGAGCTCATTTAGCAGCAGACTACATCATCCCAGGTGCACAACCGAGAGGTTTCGTAGGTCCTTCCTACCAACGGCTGTCAGACTGTACAACCTAAGCAGGGCTGCTCGCAGAGATAGCAAAAAGACGTAACAAACTAATAGTTTTTTGAATGCAAAAGATGCAATAGACTTACACAATGGTCCCCTCCGGCATACAACTAGGAAAATACCGGTCACTATGGAGGGTGAGAATATGTATGGGCACATAATCATACCATGTAGGATAACTAAGTAGACGGTTATGCTGTTTCATCCCATCTAGCAACAATGCTCTGCACTGTGTGTGTTTATATATTTACATATTTATTCCATCTAGCTACAATGCTCAGCACTGGGTGTGTTTATATTTATATATCTATATATTTATTCCATCTAGCTACAATGCTCCGCACTGTGTTTTTATATATCTACATATTATTCCATCTAGCTACATTGCTCCGCACTGTGTGTGTTTATCTACTTACATATTTATTCCACCTAGCTGCAATGCTCCGTACTGTGGGTGTTTATATATTTACATATTTATTCCATCTAGCTACAATGCTCTGCACTGTGTGTTTATATATTCATATATTTATTCCATCCAGCTACAATGCTCTGCACTGTGTGTCTGTGTATATATATATTTTATAGTAATATGTACATATGTATATTAGCTGCTCTTGCTTGCTTGTTTTTTTCTTGCCTTCTGATTGTTGCTCTGAGTGTTGCTATCCCTGTGCTGTTGCAATCCTGGAATTTCCCCATTGTGGGACTAATAAAGGCTTATCTTATCTTAACTACTACAACTCCTTCAATTGATGTCTGTCTTGATGAGTTTACTCCAATCGACCTTTGTGAGTTAGATAAAATAGTTTCCTCATCCAAACCTTCAACTTGTCTTTTAGACCCTATTCCTACCAGGTTATTTAAAGAAGTCTTTCCACTTATTGGTAGCTTTATTCTTCATATAATCAATTCTTCATTAACTTTAGGCCATGTACCGCAGGCTTTTAAAACGGCTGTAATTAAACCCTTACTCAAAAAGCCAACGCTAGATCCAGGAGCTTTAGCTAACTATAGACCAATCTCTAATCTCCCTTTCATTTCAAAAATCTTAGAAAGAGTTGTTGCTACGCAATTATTTGACCACCTGCAGGGAAATGGTTTACTTGAAGAGTTTCAATCTGGGTTTAGAATCCATCATAGTACTGAAACAGCCTTAGCGAAGGTCACTAACGACCTCCTCATCGCATCTGATAATGGACTGGTTTCTGTACTTGTCCTTTTAGACCTTAGTGCAGCTTTTGATACTATCAATCATAGTATTCTACTTGATAGATTAGAACACTATGTTGGACTTAATGGAACTTCGTTGCAGTGGTTTAGATCTTATTTATCTGATAGGTTCCAGTTTGTTCATGTAAAGAATGAGTTTTCTTTCAACTCAAAGCTTAGTCATGGAGTTCCACAGGGATCTGTGCTAGGCCCTACTCTTTTTAGTTTATATATGCTTCCGTTAGGCAACATTATTAGAAAGCACTGTATACATTTCCATTGTTATGCAGATGACACACAATTATACCTGTCAATGAAGCCAGATGATAGTAATCAATTAGCCAAGTTAGAAGCCTGTCTTAAGGAAATCAAAGCTTGGATGACTTTTAATTTCCTGCTATTAAATTCAGATAAGACTGAAGTCATTCTTGTTGGTCCAAAAAACCTTAGAAATACCTTTCCAAATCAAACTTTCAGTTTGGATGCGGTTACCATACCTGTCAAGGCATACCTCATGCCTCCCTTATTGGGGGGGCCTTCACACCTGTACTGATCTCATGCCTCCCTTATTGGGGGGGCTTTCACGCCTGTACTGAGTACTTAAAAACTGTATTTATCGGCAGATGAAAGAAAACTGAAGCAAAAAAAAAACAAAACAAGCAAACAAAAACAAAACAAACAGCAACTGCAACATGAACTATTTCAAATTCATTCATTTATGCTGCCAATGCTGAAACAAAAGCAGAATGGACTTTTGTTTCATAAGTTAAGTATCATTTTACTACCCCCACCCCCCTCCACCCCCTCCTGCACAGAGCTTTTCCCTGCTCGCTGCCCAAGCTGCACTATCGAGGTCTCGACCACCTGCCGAGCCCTCTGGGGGGGAGCTGTGGCGGTTTGGGAAAACCCCCACAAACAGACTAAGGACAGACAACTCGCTACTCCTGGTTTTTTCCGCTACGCTACTGTGATAATGTCACCTTTCATGTATTGTGTTCATGCGCCCTGTCCTTACTGTGACCTAGAGACTCAGATCAATATGTAGATGTGCCTGTTAAACTCTTTGTTCTGCACCTAGAGCACAGTCTAGCAAATCTGCCTATTGTGATGTATGCCTCTCAAATGCAAATGCCATACTCCCTGCTGTGAATGCCTTTCATGCATTGTTTGTAACTGGTATTTAAGCTGACTGAAATCCATGCTCTCTCTCTCACTCTGATCCTGCAACTGGTAGACACACACGTGTCAGCCTCTCTTCTTCTTCACTGAGAGCCGTGGGCTCGCTCCCGGCGCGCACGCACGGCGCCGGGAGAGGAGCTCGTGACGGCGGTATGATATAATAAAACTCTACTTAAAACCTCCAACAACGCCGCTTTATTTCATGCCGCCGCATGAAATAAACCGGTTCCGGTTCCGCCGGACTGGCGGCGCCACACGAGTCGGCTGCCTGTTGCAACAGCCTTTTTTTTATCTTCCTTCTTCTTTCTACACCTTTCACTCTGTATATATATCACGGACGCACGGATCACCCCGGGGGTCTCCCGGGTCGGCGGACGGAGCCACGGTTTGCAGCGGGAGACGTTACAGCGGGGAGGAGCTAGTGCTAGCTAGCACTTGGCCGCCGCCCGGTGCTAATGGGAAACTCGACATACCAGGAGCTGTAGCGAAAATGACGCGGGTACCGGGCTGGAGTTTAGGCGGCGTGAAAGAAATATAAGACAGAATAATAAAGAGCGATGGCAAGAACCAAGCAGACCGCCCGTAAAATCTACTGGAGGAAGAAGCCCCCCCCCCCCCCCCCCCCCAGGAGACAGCTAGCCACCAGGGCTGCTCGGAGAGGCGCTCCGGCCACCGGCAGAGTGAAGAGGCCTCGCCGTCACAGGCCCGTGGCTCTGAGAGAGATCTGTCGCTGCCAGAAATCCACGGAGCTGCTCATCCGTAAGCTGCCCGTCCAGCGCCTGGTGAGGGAGATCGCTCAGGACTTCAAGACCGTCCTGCGTTTCCTGAGCTTCGCCGTCATGGCTCTGCAGGAGACCAGCGAGGCCCACCTGGTGGTCTCTTCTTCGCTAAGGGGGTCACCATCATGCCCAAAGACTTCCAGCTGGCCCGCTGCATCCGCGGAGAGAGAGCTTAGACTTTCTGCTGCACATTCACCAGCCATAATGCTCTGCACTGTGTGTCTATATATATATACATTTATTGTAATATGGACATATGTTTACTAGATGTTGTTTTTTCTTGCCTTCTGATTGTTGCTCTGAGTGTTGCTGTCCCTATGCTGTTGCAATCCTGGAATTTCCCCATTGTGGGACTAATAAAGGCTTATCTTATCTTATCTTATCTTATCTGAAATAATTCTCTTTGAAATTGTGTTAATAATAACAATGAAAATATCAATCTTATTCAGCCCTTTCAATATAATGCTATACATTCAGATGTACATTCTGCTGGGGGTTTCTTCCTGTTAAAAGGGAGTTTTTCCTCTCCACCGTCACCAAGTGCTTGGTCACAGGGGATCGCCTGATTGCTGGGGTCTTTCTGCAACTGCGGGGGTTCCCCCTACAGTTGATAGTGCTATGAGATGACTGTTGTTGTGAAATGGCGCTATATAAATAAAGTTGAATTGAATTGAATTGAATGTAAAGCAAAGTTCCAAGATACAAAATAACAGTACACTATAGGGGATTTGGGCTACCTCTAAGCATGTTTAAGATTTTAAAGCATTTTTTTTTGTTATATTTAGGTAATATTTGAAGGTGAATAATACTGCCCATACCTGAAAACATTTGGAGATTTCTTCTTCAGTCTAGAAAGGTCTCGACCCACCATCGTGTTGCAATTGTCTGAACCAAAGCCCACAACATTCTGCCATGGAATATTGTGCAATCTAAAATAAATAAATAAATGGTGACGGTGAAGGAGAACGGTGACGTCCATTCCCTCGATATCCCTTTTCTTCAAGCTTTGTTTACTTCGCCGGTGGCGCGCTGCAAGAAGCCATTTTGAAACTCACAAAAACACTGCTTAGGTGCGCTTGTGGAGGATCGAAATAAGTGCAGGCGGACGCTGAGCGCGCTGCCAGCCCTGTACGCTATGAGGGTCACACACGAGGTGTTCCTCCACACTCTCAATAATTTTTTTCCCGTATATTTTTCTTTTTGGCGTACAGAAATGGCAATACGCCCGTATTTGCTAAAATTGCATTTCCCCCGTATTAAAATACGGCGAAACCGTATCACTTGACAGGTATGGGTTACTCTTTCTCTTAATAGCTTTGTGAGGAACCTTGGAATTATTTTTCATCAAGATCTGTCCTTCAATTCACATATTAAATTTGTTTCTAAGACTGCCTTCTATCATTTGCGTAATATTGCCAAGATTAGGAGCATCTTGTCTCAGAGTGATGCTGAGAAACTGATCCATGCTTTTGTTAGCTCAAGATTAGATTATTGTAATTCTTTATTATCAGGCTGTCCTAAAACATCTTTAAAAAGTCTTCAGCTGATCCAAAATGCTGCAGCAAGAGTTTTAACAGGTACTAGAAAGAGAGATCATATCTCTCTGGTTCTGGCCTCTCCTTCATTGGCTTCCCATAGAGTTTAGAATTAAGTTTAAAATCCTTCTTCTTACTTACAAAGCTCTAAAGTTTAGAGATTGTTTGAAACAATCAGGCTCCTTTTTATCTAAAAGATCTGATACTACCGTATTATCCTAACAGAGCACTACGCTTCCAAAATGCAGGATTACTTGTAATACCTAGAATCTCCAAAAGTACAATGGGAGGCAGAGCCTTCAGTTATCAAGCTCCTCTCCTGTGGAACCAGCTGCCAATCTGGATTCGGGAGTCAGACTTGATCTCTGTTTTTAAGAATAGGGCTAAAACCTACCTTTTTGATATAGCCTACAATTAGGGAGGGATCATGTGTTTCTGAACCCTCCCTTAGTTATGCTGCTAATAGGTTTAGTCAGCCGGGGGACCTCCAGTAATGCACTGGGCCTCACTCCTTTCCTCACTCTCAATGAAATATTTTTTTTGCTGGTCATTAACATTTGTTTGTTCTCTCCCATAGATTGAGTCACCATCGTGCTGTTTGCTCTCTGCATGTCTGTTCTTTTCATCTTCTCTATCCCCTCACCCCCCAGCCAGTCGCAGCAGATGACTGCCCCTCCCTGAGCCTGGTTCTGCTGAAGGTTTCTTCCTGTTAAAAGGGAGTTTTTCCTCTCCACCGTCGCCAAGTGCTTGCTCACAGGGGATCGCCTGATTGCTGGGGTCTTTCTGCAACTGTGGGGGTTCCCCCTACAGTTGATAGTGCTATGAGATGACTGTTGTTGTGAAATGGCGCTATATAAATAAAGTTGAATTGAATTGAAAACTCTACCAAAGTGGTTGAGCTTCTTACAACAGTTGCATTTCTGCCCCCTGGCTGGGCAGGTGGGTGATTGAGTCCGGTGTCTGGATGAATCACAATTACCGTAGGGCGGACATTCACTTCTGTTGTCTCATTTCCTACCTTTCTTCTTCTGGTTGCAGTGGGGAGATGCGGGATCAGAGTGCTGGGTGGCAGTAGTGACAGCCTGTGCTCATGGAGCCAAACAAGGCCCCATGAGCACACCACGCTCATGGCCATGAGCACGCCACCTGCTTGTCAGCTAGGTGGCGTTAGCCGCAATGTTAGACAGATGGCCGTTTCGATTTGGGACGCCGTCTCCACAGCATCGTCCAATTTCAGGCCGTTCAACACCAGCAGCAGCTGCTCCCGCAGCTTTGGGCTTGCAGTGTACTCCGCTAGCTTGTCACATACAAGCTCTTCCTCTAACTGGCCAAAGGCACACATGCTAGCCAGGAAACAGAGCTCGGTGACATACCAGTGGACTGTTTTGTCCTCACGTTGGCGGTGCTGGCTAAAAGCAATTCTTTGCATCGTGAGATTACATGTGTCAGCGAAATGTCTTTCCATTACAGCAACACAGTCCTCATATGTGTCCGCAGGGCTGAGAGAACAGAACACACACTGCCCCTCACTACCAAGATTGTGGATTAGCACATCCCTTAGCCTTTCATCACGAGCATCGCTTAAACCAACAGCGTCAGTAAAATTCTGGAATGACTCATGCCAGTGGGACCAGGGAATCAGTGGCTCACCTGGTAGAGCAAGGAACGGTTCCAAAGGTGTTAAAGTCCCTTTTACCCTTGTCGCCATTGTTATGTCTGAAATGAGGTGCTGACAACAGACGTGAACTGAACTCTTTTACTGAGCGCACAACTGAACTATATACAGAACGGTGACGACCAGTCCATCACGTGATGACATCATTTGTGTGAACGTCCCCACATCCAAACACCACACTCATCACACTCATGGATGAAAGTGCCTTTCTTTCTTACAGTTGTGGTCAGTTTGTGGTACTTCTATTAAAGTGACGCTCCACCAAAAATCTATTTTTTTTTTCTTGTTAACATGTCTGTAACATGTTTTTTATGACTTACAAGACATATCAAAAGCAAAATCACTCAGATATCTCATGTGTCTGTTTTTTTGCTTTAAAGTTTCACTTAAGCCCCGCCCTCTGAAAAAAGGCGAATTTAGACAAGGCGTTTTTGGTGACGTAGATACTGTATGTACAGGCGCTGGCACGTGAGCAGTGTTGAGCCAATAAGGATTCTCTGGCTTAATTGAAGTTAGCCTCCTACCAGTTAACATTTTTGGGCCAGCTGCTTTGAGAACTAAGATTACTCTTGAGAACCCAGATTAAGATGGGTATTACCATTAAACTGCTTTTAAGGACTGATGCATTTTCAGTCATTACGTATCCTGGGCCACTGTGCATACAACTGGACATGCCCTTCTTCAACCAGTAAGTCTTTTTATCACAGGATTTATGCCATTTAATGTAGCGCTAGCCACTATTAGCGCTGTGGTATGTGGGTTGGGCCTAGTCACCGATTCTGGCATTTGAAAAGGGGGGGGGGACGAAACTGGAATTCAATGAAAGGATTTGCTTGTAAAAAAAAGTGGGGGGGATAAGATACTATTTTAGACAATGTAGATTTGTTTTATAGGGGATTTATATCCACCGGAACGCACTTTTAAGTCTTTTAATCACAAATGTATTCCTCTCTTCCTCCTCATACTTTAGAGATGATTTTCAACATGTCTGCTGATGGGAAGTCCACCTCCGTCTCTTTCGGTTTTGAGATTGGGGACATTGTATGCCCTCTTGGAATCTCACCCTCACCAGTCCTCCCCGTCTCCCCCTTTTTTTTCTGACATTGCACTTTTCAGAAGCCACAGAATGAGTTGGCTTCTTTATTGGCCCCCTGAATGACCCAGTGAAAGGAGCTGCCATGAATGGATGACGGGGGTGGGGTGTATAAGGGGATGACAGATAGGGAGGGGCGGCGATGGCGGCTGGGATTATTGTGCCGCAATTGCATGTCTTTCACTCCATCTTTCACAGCAGGCAACAGTGGCACCAGGTTCCTACATTAGTCATGCCTGACCCTTGTCGCTCAGCCCCGCTGCCTTCTTAAAGTCTGGGAAGAAGCTGAGTCTGATGGTTTGAGGGGGCTGGAGCGCCACACAAGAGTTCAATAGGCTCAGAGACAAAGAGCACAGAGGCCACTAGTTAATGAAGGCCGGAGCAGTTAAACCACTCCCCAGGTTTCTTTTCATTGTCTCTTATGTCGTTCCAAAGTTTCCTTCACTTCCAGTTGTTAGCTCAGTAATCACTCCCTGGCATATTTCACTCTCTGAGATTTGTTTAGTTAAACCATAGAATTCCCAAATCATGTCTGACAAACATGTTTGAAAAAGTTTTAAGGCAGCAGGAGACGATGTCGATGACGAGCATTTTCCTTCTATGATACACATCCCCATCCAAACAGAGCTGCCGGCAGACCACAGGCACGCTGTTATCTGCTCCTCCCACTGACTCTGCTCAGGGATGCTGCAGTTTAAGAGATGCTGGATCATCAGCTGATGATTGAAACGGGCTTTATTTGGGCGGGATGAGCTGTGCTGTGTTTTGCCTGCAGGGGAAACTTTGAGAGGGAGGACGCCCAGAATACTGACAGCTCTCCCTCTTGGCTGACCCTAGCAGCGGAGGAGATGATTACAGTTAAATAAAACAAAATATGACACTCCACAGTGATGATGAACAGCATAGGTTATTTCAGAGAAAATAAACGGTTGGAAAAAAAGTGAAATGGTTCCCTTGTGCACTATTCTGCTGTTATATATTATGAAGCTAATGCTCAGCACAGATCCAAGAATAATTTCAAACTCAGATGTTTATCTCCCGAAAGAAAACTTTGTTTTGGTGGTACATTCAGTAGTGTGTGTGCGCGCGTGTGCGGTCACGTGAATGCATGTGAGTATATGGGGGAATGGGTTTACATATATGCATACACAAACATACACATGCATATGTACATATACAGCGGGGAAAATAAGTATTGAACACATCAACAATTTTCTCATTAAACATATATCTGATGGAGCCATTGCCCTGAGATTTTCACCAGATATCAGTAACAACCCAAGTGATCCATACATGCAAAGAAATCAAGGCAACTGTGTTCACAAAACAAGTTATATTTAATAAAGTGGAATGACACAGGGAATAAGTATTGAACACACTAAGAAAAAGCGGTGCAAAAAGGCATAGAAAGGCAAGAAAAAAGCTGAAATCCATCAGAATTTAGGAAGCCATCCCGTCCCTCATCAGTGCAAATTAATTTCAGCTGGTTAAGTCCTGACTGGTAGTCTTTAAAAAGATCTGTGAATATCAGACTGTCACACCACAAAGAACTTGTGATGGGTAGAAGCAAAGAGCTCTCTCTAGACCTTTGCAACTTTATTGTTGCAAAACGTAACTAGAAAAGCACTCGGAGAGCGCAGACCAGTTCCCCCCCATACAGTGTTTGTGTGTACGTTTTCAGATTCCTTGACCATGAAAACATATGACTAGCAATTGGATTCACAATGATAGGATTAGTGGTTCAGTAGTAAAAGCATTACCTCCTTGGCAGAGGTAATAAACTCAAGTGTTGCTGTTGTGTCCATCTCCTCCATCTCCAAACTCCCAGGCTGCGGGCGTTGCAATTCATCGCACAACCGCGTACAACCCACAGGCCAATGGGTTATGCGAGCGTTTTCATAGATCACTGAAAGCAGCACTCAGGGGTTCACTGACGGATGCAAATTGGGTAGACAGGTTGCCGTGGGTTTTATTGGGGTTGCGCTCCGCGGCAAAAGAGGATTTTGAAGCTTCCCCGACAGAGAGCTTGTTTTTGCGCAGCCCCTATGGCTGCCCGGGGAATTTCTGCCAAATAATCCCGCGCCGGACAGCTGGCCGTCTCAGCTTTTGCAGCGTAGCGCAAACACAGGCACGCTGCCGGGCCCTGCCCACCACAGTTTTCCGCATACTTTTGTGCCTAAAACTTTGAAGAACGCGGAGTTCGTGTTCGTCAGACACGACGACCAGCGCCCTCCATTGCGCCTGCACACATGTTGAAAATGGCCCTATCTCACAATGTTAAAGAATCCTTTAAAAAATTCCTGGATGCAGACGGTGATCCGGATCATCCCCAAAATTTAATCAGTTCTTCCTTGTACCATTTCCAACAACGCCTGAAAGTTTCATCGAAATCCGTCCAAAACTTTTTGAGTTATCTTGCTAACCAACAGACAGACAGACAGACAGACAAACGCTGGCAAAAACATAACCTCCTGGCCTGCGGCCTGGCGGAGGTAATGATGGCATTGGTTACAGGTGCATTTCTACACTGCTGAATGTTCCAGTGAGCACTTTTGGAGCCATCATCTGGAAGTGGAAAGAACATCATTTTACCATAAACCGGCCACAACCAGTAGCTCCTCACAAGATTTCTGACAGAAGAGTCAAGACCTGGAGTTAGCAGGTATTGCTGTTTCAAAGAAAACAATAAGTAATGCATTCAGCCGACATGGGCTGTATGCCTGCTCACCTCACAAGACTCGATTGCTGAAGAAAAATCATGTTGAAGCTTGTTTAAAGTTTGCTGCACAACATTTGGGAAAGCCAGTGAAAATACTGGGAGAATATAGTCTGGTCAGATGAGACCAAAATTGAACTTTCTGGATGCCACAACAGACAGTATGTTTGGAGGAGAAATGGCACTGCACATCCCATCATGGTGTGGGAGTGTTTTTCAGCACATAGTACAGGCAGACTTCGTATAATTGAAGGAAAGATGAATGGACACCTGTACAGAGACATCCTTGATAAGAATTTGTTGCCATCTGCCAAGATGGCAACAAATGCGGGCAGCACTGGGGGTGGCAGTGGCTCAGGAGGTAGAGCAGGTCGTCCAATAACCACATGGTTGGCGGTTCAAATCTCGCTCTTCCTGGGTATCCTGCCGTTGTGTCCCTGGGCAAGACACTTCACCCCAATTGCTCCTGGTGGGTCTGGAAGCGCCATGTTGTGTAGCATGCCACCATCAGTGTGTGAATGTGTGTGTGAATGGGTGGATAGCAGGATCTGTAAAGTGCTTTGGTCATCAAGAGATGAGAATAAAAGCGCTATATAAGTGAATGCCATTTACCATTTAAGATGCTGAAGATGAAACGAGGGTGGGCATTTCAGCAAGACAGTGCTCCCAAAACCACAGCCAAGGAAACTCTCAAGTGGCTCCACAGAAGGAAAATAAAGCTGCTAGAATGGCCCAGTCAGTAACCTGACCTGAATCCAATTGAAAATCTATGGAACGAACTGAAGATCAGAGTTAATAGAAGACACCCATGGAACCTTCAAGATTTGACAGTTTGTGTGGAAGAATGGGCTAAAATCATTCTTGAGCAATGTCTGCACCTAGATTCTCCATGCAGGAGGGGTCTGGAAGCTGTTATTATCAACAAAGGCTTTTCTACAAAATATTAAAGGAATTTCACGAATTAAAGGAATTTCACGAACCGTGTTCAATACTTATTCCCAGTGTCATTCCACTTTATTAAATATAACTTGTTTTGTGAACACAAATGCCTTGATTTCTTTGCATGTATGGATTACTTGGGTTGTTACTGATATCTGGTGAAAATCTCAGGTCAATGGCTCCATCAGAAATATGTTTAATGAAAAAAATGACGTGTTCAATACTTATTTTCCCCGCTGTACATATATATAGTAATAATCTGCCTGCATACACAAGCTCTTACCTGCTGTTTTTTTCCCCCTGTGTCTGTTAAGAAGTCTGTTATATCAACGACATAGTAAATAATAAAAAGGTAGCCCCTTGGCGTAGGGGGTCGGGTGATTAGACCTCCTGTCAGCGTTGCAGGGAGCTGAGCCATCATCCTGATCCAGACCCCCTCAAACAAACCCCACCCTATGGGAAAGGGTGGCAGGGCAGCAAACCACCCTGACCCACAACCGAACCGACCACCTAAGAATCCCCACCTCCCCACCGGAGGAGCACAGCCCCCACCCCAGGGACCCCTGCCCGGTGAGATCAGCCTTGGGCCCTGCCCCCACCCGACGGCAACTACCACACAACCCATAACCCCGTGATGCAACAACACCCCCCCCACACACACACACACACACAGAGGAGAGGCCCACTAGAATACCAGCCAGCTGCCACCCCGCAATAGGCACAGCCACCCCACACCAAAGCTGGCGGAGCACACATCCACCACCAGCGCACATGAGGGGAGAACGAGCGAGCACACAAGGCAGGAAAAGCACCGCAGTGAGAATTTATAATGATTTTTTTAACTTTTATAAGCTTCTGTACTTTCATGGGAAAAAAAGATGGCTTGATTATCAACTAAGACTCAAAAACAGATTAGTCACTAATGCAGCATTTCTCTGTTGGAGAAAGTAGTAGAATTTTGACAGAAGTATGCAAACATATTTCTGAGGAATGAGAACAGCCTGGTTACATTTTTTGTAGCTCTTGTAAATTTTGATAATGTCTACAATTGATGGACTGTCACTAAGACTCCCAAGACTTCAAAATATCACATAGAATTCGATTGTATTCATGACAGTAGGGAATATAAATAATAGTGCTAAAATCAGCTGGTTCTTCAGGTTCCTCACCATGGGGAAGGACTCTACTGTCCTGAACTGCAGTTTTGTTTTGCAGTCTCAGTGAACTTAATATAGCAACACATGAACCATTTGCTTCCCAGTTGGTTTCACAAAACAATGTCAGAGTCTATGTCAAAACTGCAGGATAGAAAGATGAATGGCATTGGGGACCATCTCCACAGGGACCTGACCAGGCTGGCTTTAATGCTAAAGTTTATAGCCACAGTGTTGATCAAAGAGACAGCTGTTTACACTGAAGGGAACCTGACTTGTTGCTATATGTCACTGTTTAAGAAAGTCACTTAACACCTGAAATAGCAGTAGAAGAAGTGATAATTAGAAACAGCCCAGTGAGGCTTTATTACAAGTCTTATATGTCCATTGCATCAATAGCCATGTTTACATGGACACAAGTAGCCAGATTAAAAGCCTGATCGGAATAAAAATGCTTCATGTAAACACGCCAATCTTAATATTCTGACCCGATCACACTCATTTGGATCAAAATTTCCTTCCGATTGAGATGGGTGGGTTATGCCAATTGTTAATCCGATTGGTGCGCATATAAACACTTATTCCGAAGTTTGGGTAGGAAATATGTTTACTGCGCATGTTTGTACGTCAGCCACACGTCAACGTGACTTATTTCCGCCTTTACAGCAGCTAGCGGAAGACATGGCAGGAGTAAAACAAAACTGGTCTGTATCGTCCTGCTGTCTCCCTCTGTTCGTCATATGCAGAAGTATGTACTGCTGGACTTGTAGCTTCATTAGAGACCAGCAGAAGCAAAAGTACAGTCTGAATAACACAATGCAGGTCCATTTCAAAAAGAGAAAGACACGAAGTGGGGTTTGTTTACATCGGAAGTTGCTTCTTCTTCTATTATTCCCACAATATCGGATAATTATGCTCATGTCAAAATGATTTAGTCCATTCAAACGTGTAACACATGGAAACGCACGTCCTAATCGGGTCACCTTTTTCAGGATCCATGTAAGCAGGAAAGTTCTGATCTGAATTGTAATCAGATGCACATGTAACCGTGGCTAATGTCTTTATGCAATAAAGAGTTTTGTACAGGTGCATCTACAAAAATTAGAACATTGGGAAAGTTTTTATTTGCCATCATTTACCAAAAGCAATACCAAAAACATGCAGGTTAGGGATACGGGGTGCTTGCGCACGCAGCGACCGGCAGCTGGTGGCTTGTCACCAGACTGCAAAACAAATCTACCTACGGGTACAAAATAAGTAATAATAATTTAAAAAAAAAAAAAATTCCAAAATAAACCTAGATGTGAGAAACAGTGTACCTTTTCTCCTTTCAATTTTACTTCAGACTATTTTAAGTACATAGAAAGTATTGTATGAATGAGACCAAGACAGGATCAAAGACAACATATTTTACCTTTTTACTTTCTTTTTTGAGGTGTGCTTTTCTTTTGACATTAATCCAGCACACAGGACCATTGGACCACTGAATTATTGACTGCCTTGTTTTTTTTTTGTTTTTTTTTTTGTTTTTTTTTTGGCATGGTGGACCCCAGCAGGTTTTAGTCTGCTTTCATAAGCCCGACACACATTAGTAAATGTCTGGTATTTAAAGACAGTAACAGGTTGACAGTGCTGGATTTTATGTACAGTATGTCTATCACATAAAATGGATGACTGCTTGGCATTCAGCTAGGGTGTCTGTAACAGGGTTCCCTGTTGACTGAAAACCTGTTATAAACCTCAGGGAAGAAATGATGTGAAACACAGATGGAGCAGTTTCACGCTTCAAACGTAGACATGGACCTGTTGGGGAGGAAGTAAGTACATGTGTTTATGTCTACATTTGCAGGCTTTACATAATGAAGATATAACATTTTCTTTGCAGTAATTTAAAGGTCCCATGTTGCCCAGTTTTGAAAGGATTGTTTTTCTGATTTGTTTTATAGCTCATCATAGAAGCTGCCTTTGAAGTTCTGTCTGATCATTAATATTGACCCTCTCACCTGACTGGGTAAAGTTTGTTTGAGTGAGCTAGGCACAAGTACCGAGGCAGTCAGGATGTGTTTATTTTGGTGACTTAGAGAACAGAAGGTGGGTCTTGTTGATTTGTGATGTCATAAAACCCAGAAAGTGCAATCTGCTTGTTTCTTTAATTAATTTAATTTAATTAAGTTTAATTAAATAAAGGCAGTGTGTATTCCTCTGAAGTTGTACGTCTTTTACACAGCAATGGAGATCATTGAAAGATCACTGAGTGATTGCAAAATGGCCAAATCTCCAAAAGATCTTTCAGTGATCTATCAGCAATCACCATGATCTCTCACTGATCTCTCAAATCAGATTGGAAGTCTTCCCCTTTTTCATGGTACATGGTGTGTACATCCCCAAGGAAGAGCTGTCAAAATCCCTGTTTCATTTCCATCCAGTATCCCTGCTGAACGTGGAAGGTAAGATCTTCTTTGGTGTGCTAACTGGGCGACTTGTGAGGTTCCTTTTGGAGAATGGCTATGTTGATACGTCTGTGCAGAAGGCAGGGCTTCCAGGCTTTCCGGGATGTATAGAACATGCTAGTATGATATGGCATACAATCCAAGAAACAAAGCAACAGAAGAAGGATCTGGCGGTAGTGTGGTTGGACCTGGCCAGTGCCTATGGATCTGTTCCGCATAGACTCATTAAGTATGCCATGGAGTACTTCTACATCCCAGAGATGGTCCAGAGAGTAGTATTAGCCTACTATGAGCACTTCAAGATGAGGTTCACCACCAAGTCGTATACCACAAGCTGGCAGGAGCTGGAGGTAGGTATCCCAATGGGATGCACAATATCACCAGTGTTGTTCATTCTAGCTATGGAAGTGATGGTGCGTGCTGCCAAGAAGGTTGGCCCAGGAGTAGAGTTAGCTCCAGGACAAGAACTGCCTCCAATTCGAGCTTTTATGGATGACCTAACCTTGGTGAACCAGTGCACTGTCGTGACAGTAGTCATCTTGAAACGGCTGGTGGAGCTGATTGACTGGGCAAATATGGCATTTAAAGCAAAGAAATCAAGGAGCCTGGTCCTGCAAAAGGGAAGACTTGATAGGGAGTTCCACTTCAATCTGGGAGTGGAAGTAATTCCGTCACTGTCTGACCTACCAGTGAAGAGTCTGGGTCGCTGGTATACCAAAGAACTTCAAGACACTGGAAGAGTAGATGAGATTAAGCAGAAGATGGAAGAAGGACTGGAAGCCATTGATACACGTGGCCTTCCAGGAAAATTAAAGTTGTGGTGTCTGCAGTTCGGGTTGATGCCAAGATTGATGTGGCCCCTGACCGTCTATGAGGTACAGTAGCTTTGACTCACATGGAAGCCATGAAGAAAACATATCAGCGTTTACATCTGTAGATGGCTTGGAATGTCCCGAAACCTTACATCTGTGGCACTGTATGGCAGAGGAATGAAGGTTCAACTACCGATAAAGTCCCTGTCAGAAGAGATTAAGATGGCAAAGTCAAAGCTTCACATGATGCTCAGAGACTCGAAGGATCAAGCTGATAGGGATGAGCTCCCGGACATCAGAACAGGCAGGAAGTGTCAGGCAAGTGTTGAGGTTGCGGAGGCTGAGTCCAGTCTAAGGATCCGGGAGATAGTTGGGGAAACCCAGCTTGACAGAAGGGGCTTGGGACATGGCAGAATGGTGTGGTGGTCACAGGCAAGTGATAGACAAAAGCGGGACCTTGTTATGGCTGAGGTTCGGCGGTCAGAGGTGCAGACTCGGATGACTGGAGCAGTATCCCAAGCCCAACAAGGAGCACGGACAAGATGGGAGCAGCTTCAGGAAAAGAGGATGTCATGGAGCGATCTGTGGAGAGCAGAACCAGCCAGAGTCAGCTTTATGCTAAGGGCAGTCTATGATCTCCTACCAACTCCAGTCAACCTGGCCTGATGGTACGATGAGAAGTTTGACCTGTGTTCAGCATGCTTCCAGTGTAGGACTCTCCAGCACATACTGAGTACTTGCCCAAGCAAGCTCTCAATGTACAAGTGGAGGTATGACCAGGTGTTGAGAGTAATCAAGGAGGCCATTGAAGTTGCTGTGGAAAAGGAGAATAAGGAAAAGATGACCACTGTCATCCAAAAGGTCCACTTCCTTCCAGCTGGGGCTGGGCTAAGATGCCAGGCTCCTCGTCAGGGTCTGGCAAGGGGCCTCCTACAAGGAGCAAACGATTGGCAGTGTCAAGTAGATCTGGACAAGGCACTTCAGTTCCCAGTAGAAATTGCTTTCACAAGGCTGAGGCCTGATGTGGTGATAGCATCTAGAATGACAAGGACAGTGATCACTGGAGAGCTAACAGTTCCATGGGAAGATGATATTGAAGAGGCCTTTGAAAGGAAGAAGGAGAAATATGAAGAGTTGGTGTTACAGTGTTCGGAAAGAGGGTGAAAGCCACATTGCTATCCCTTTGAGGTTAGATGTCAAGGGTTTGTGGCTCATTCTATGATGGCATTTTTACGATGCCTAGGGATAGAAGGCCAGAAGAAGAAAGCTGTGTGTAAGAATCTGGATGAAGCAGCTGAAGCAGGATCCGCCTGGATTTGGTGGAAGAAGTAAGAAGCAGTGCTTGTGGTGTAGCCAACCAGTTGAGCATGTCCCCAGACGTGGGTGATGTGGGCCTACCCCTCTTTTATAGTGGTACTAGGAATAAAGGGCCAAAACCACTGGGGGGCTCCTAGCTGAGGACTCAACTGGTTGTAGCAGGAGTGATGTAGTATGTCAGCCTGTTTGCTCATCATCATGAGTGATCACCAAATGGCCAAATCTCCAAAAGATATTTCAATGATCTATCAGCAATTGCCATGATCTTTCACTGATCTCTCAAGGATCTTCCGTGATCTCGATGGTGTTCAAAATGTCATCTCATTCCAAAACAGGCCATTCTAGCAGCTTTATTTTCCTTCTCTGGAACCAGTTGAGAGTTTCCTTGGCTGTGTGTTTGGGATCACTGTCTTGCTGAAATGTCCACCCTTGTTTCATCTTCAGCATCTTGGCAGATGGCAAGAGGTTCTTATCAAGGATGTGTCTGTACAGGTGTCCATTCATCTTTCCTTCAATTATATGAAGTCTGCCTGTACCATGTGCTGAAAAACACCCCCACACCATGATGGGATGTGTAGCGTCATTTCTCCTCCAAAGATGCTGTGTGTTGTGGCATCCAAAAAGTTCAATTTTGGTCTCATCTGACCAGACTATATTCTCCCAATATTTTACTGGCTTGCCGAAATGCTGTGCAGTAAACTTTAAACAAGCTTTAACATGCTTTTTCTTCAGCAATGGAGTCTTGCGAGGTGAGCAGCCATAGAGCCCATGTCAGTTGAGTGCACTACCTATTGTTTTCTTTGAAACAGCAATACCTGCTAACTCCAGGTCTTTCTGGAGCTCTCCATGAGTGGGCTTTGGCTCTTGGATAACTCTTCTCATAATTCTTTTGACTCTTCTGTCAAAAATCTTGCGAGGAGCTCCTGGTCATGGTCAGTTTATGGTAAAATGATGTTCTTTCCACTTCCAAATGATGGCTCCAACAGTGCTCACTGGAACATTCAGCAGTTTAGAAATGCTCCTGTAACCAGTGCCATCATTATGTTTTGCAACAATAAGGTTGCGAAGGTCTAGAGAAAGCTCTTTGCTTCTACCCGTCATGAGTTCTTTGTGGTGTGACAGTCTGATATTCACAAACGTTTTTAAAGGCTGTCAGTCAGAAGTTAACCAGCTGAAATTAATTTGCACTGGTGGGAGATGGGACGGCTTCCTAAATTCTGATGGATTTCAACTGGTTTCTTGGCTTTCTATGCCATTTTGCACCTCTTTTTCTTCATGTGTTCAATGCTTATTCTCTGTGTCATTCCACTTTAATAAATACAACTTTTTTTGTGAGCACAGTTGCCTTGATTTCTTTGTATGTATGGATTACTTGGGTTGTTACTAATATCTGGTGAAAATCTCAGGTCAGTGGCTCCATCAGAAATATGTTTAATGAGAAAAGTGTTGACGTGTTCAATACTTATTTTCTCTGCCGTGTGTGTGTGTGTGTGTGTGTGTGTTTGGTCACAAAACAAACTCTCAATCTCACCTTGTCTCTCAGTTATCTCTCAAGGTTCTTTCACAGATCTCTATAGATCACCATGGAAATAGTACAACGATCTCCCAAAAATTTAGACTGAAACTGCTTTTTTCAGGCTTTAGGAGGTCAAAAATTGGTCAAAAAATTGACCCGATCTCTCAATGGTCATCCAACGCTCTCTGTCTGTGTAAAGTGGCCCTTGAATTTTTGATCAGTGGTGGGAATAATAACAATTAATCGCAGTTAGCTGAGGTTAACTGACCTGGTCTGTAGCTCACCCATATGCTCCCATTGGCAAAATTAATCGCATTAAATGAACGTGGAACTAATCATGATTAATGCAATTAATAACAACTTCTTTGCTCGCTTCGAGGCACTCAACAGTACCCCTGCACAGAAGTCACCACCTCCTCCTGGCGACCAGGTGATTACACTGTCCCTGGACAGCGTGAGGAGATCCCTTGGCAGGATCAATGCATGCAAAGCTCCAGGTCCTGAAAACATACCTGGTCATGTACTGAGAGATTGTGCAGAGGAAGTCACAGGTGTCTTCTTGGACATGGGGCTCAAAACTTCACTGTGTAACTGGCTGTTGGTCTTCCTGATGGGGAGACCTCAGGCAGTACGGGTTGGCAGTAACACATCCAGCACCATCGCTCTGAACACAGGGGTACCTCAAGGATGTGTGCTGAGCCCCCTCCTCTTCACTCTGCTGACCCATGCCTGTACACCGACACACAGCTCCAACCTCTTCATCAAGTTTGTGGATGACACAACTGTGGTGGCTCTCCTCAACAACAGAGAAGAGACAAACTACAGGACCAAGGTGAGCCGCCTGGCCATGTGATGCAGAGATGACAATCTCTCTCTGAATGTGGAGAAGACAAAGGAGATTATTGTGGACTTCGGAAGAGCACACACCCAGCATGCTCCCCTGACCATCAATGATGCTGCTGTGGAGAGGGTGAGCAGCACCAAGTTCCTGGGTGTGGACATTAAATGAACGTGGAACTAATCATGATTAATGCGATTAATAATTACAGAGGACCTCTCCTGGACCACCAAGACTGTATCACTAGCCAAGAAAGCTCGGCAGTGCCGCTGCTTCCTCTGCAAACTGAGAAGAGCCAAATCCCCTGCCCCCATCATGTGTACCTTCTACAGAGGCACCATTGAGAGCATCCTGACCAGCTGCATCACCGTGTGGTACGGTGCCTGCATTGCGTCCTGCCGCAAGACCCTCCAGCGCATAGTGAGAACAGCTGAGAAGATCGTCGGTGCCTCTTTCCCTCTTTCCCCTCCCCTCTGCATTGCAGGTGATCCCACCCACCCATCACACAACTTCTGCCATCAAGGAAGAGACTGCGGAGTCTCTGGGCCAGGACCAGCAGACTGAAGAACAGTTTCATCCACCAGGCTGTCAGGAAGCTCAATTCTCTCCCTGCTCTGTCCCCTCTCCCCCTTCTGCCCACCACAGACACGAATCCTGGATTCTGACACCCCCCCCCCCCCCAACAACTGAACTCTGCCATCGCCAGGTACTGTTCACTCTCGCACACACACACACTCATTTCAGGACCTTCAAAAACTGAACTGTCATTGAGGAACTGTTCACCAATACACGCACACACACTGATCTCAGGGCTGCACCGGTAACTTTATGCATCTGCTCTCTTTGCACTACATGCCACTTTAACTTGCTATGTGCCTTAACTCACTACATGCTGTCTTAATTTTTATCGTATTAAGTTATTTTGCACACCTTTAGTATTTTTAGTTAGTTTCTGGTTGGGGGTTGGTTTTCTTTGTACAGATATTTGATGTTTAATATTTAATGTTTGAGGTTAGATGTTATACTTTATATTTATATTTCCTACTTAGTGTTTACCTTGCTGCACCGTGGATCTCAGAGTAATGTAATTTCAGTTCTCTGTATGTGCTGTACATATGGCAGAATTGACAATAAAATTGACTTTGACCAATCACAATTAGTGTGTTTACCCTTTGTTCTTATTAAAGACAAAAATAGAAAGGAAATGAAAACATGTAAAAAAAAGTAAAAACATCTTTCTATTTTTGTCTTTAATAAGAACAAAAGGTAAATAATTAAAAGAAGACAAAATGAACCTACTTGAGCACAATTAGTGTGGCCACCACTAGTATGACCCACGATCATATTTTAGTAGCTTCAAACCTACAAAAACAAATTCTTTGCAAAGTATGGGACCTTGAGGAAAATGATAAGCAATTTTTATTTTTTCCTTTTTTTTTTTTTAACCCAAACTCCAACATGTGCCCATACTGCAGCTATGCATCACAACATAAAAGCCTCGTCAAATGAGAAAATTATACATGGTTCTTGTCCCTTTTTCATGTAGCACCGAATTGATGGACAGAATCCAAACATTTCACTCACATATTGAGTGAAAGAGCAGGTGCCCAAAGGGGAACAAAGTGTTTTGTGCATTGCTATCATGAGGGAAAGCAGAGAGCATGGTGTTTAAGTCCATCCAGGCAGGCTGGGAGAAGATAAGGTGTTACCCAGCAGAAGAGCCTGTCACCCTAACCTGCAGCAGGCTTTGGATCCTGAGCCCAGCTGGAGCGGCGGCTTGGCTTTGTCTCACTAAAGCCAGTGTCACTCTCAGGGTTTATGGCATGCTGTTGCATGCCTTCACCTCTCACGCAGGAGTTTACACTGTTTCTGTCATCTTACTGTTTTTATTGAAGAGACTAGATAGATGAAGGTTGGACCAGTGGAGCTTAGCTTCAGGCCTCAATGCTGTTTGAGCCCAAAAGGAAATTTGGCTCAGAATGCTGGTACCAATTTTTATTCTTATGTAAGCTTCAAGGACTAATGGAGAAATTTCAGACTTGCTACCCTTTATTTTGTCAAAGTAAAAACAGGCTTTAGTGGGATTACGATGCCAAAACTTTACTTATGTATTGGCATAAGTGTTTAAATAGCAGGAATGACACAGTTATCAATTTTATCTGTCCTCATAATGAAATGCTAGTAATGGTCTTGATGTAGACTTCTGACTCTTTCCAAACACACCATCAAGATATGTTGGTCTGCTCGACTCTGGAAAAACTGGCGCTATAGCAGAACACACCAAAGAACTGCTGCAGTACCAGTTATACAGTATACTGTATAATTTTGATGATGTGTACTTTACACTAAATAAGGGCTCTAGTAACGTTAGCCTAAATATGGTATGCAGTATCAATGTTAATATTTCCTTGTCCTTTGTAAGCTAATAACAGGAACTGCTACCCATAGATCCCAAATTACCAGTATATTATATCTCTTACAAAGGTTTCTTTTCTTAAAGAAATAAGCTGAAGATTTCTTCACAATCATCTGATGGCCAGTACCATCTTGCTAATTTGTAGTGACTGTATAAGCACCCAGGGAAGGTCTGGGAAGGCGCTGTTTGCAAAAGAAGTTTCATCCGGCCCTGCAGCCTGTGTGAGTGCATATAGAAACTTATGAACCATTTGCCTTTTCGCCTACTGCACATATCCAGAGCAGAACACAAAGCTACTGCTGCCTCCTGCAGTTGGAGGCTGTAGAACCAATATCTGCCTGTCTCCATTCAAAGCTAGAGAGAGTCTAACTTTGTTAACTGTGTTAGCAGCAGCAGAACCTTTAGAACAGATGTCAGCATCCTGTACTATGAAATGAGCCATTTTAAGCAATTTTTGTCCAAAAAATCTGCATGGAGCCACCAAAGGTACACATGAGCCTTGATAAAAAAGGTAAATAAAATTGCAGCATCTGCTCTCATAGACAGCTTTGTGCTATTCATGTTTTTTTTTGTGAATTTATAGCATTTTTTTTTTATTAATTTACAACTTTTTAAAAAAGAAATGGGCTATTTTTCAATTAAATTTGCAACTTATCTCATAATTTTGAGGCTTTTTTTCTGTGAATGTCAGATTTTTTTCTCTCAAATATGAAATAAAATTTGCAACTCATTTCCTGAAAACTAACAATTTTTTTCCAGTGTAAATTTGCAACATTTTTTACTTGGATTTTTAACTTCTTCTAAATTTGCAGCTTTTTTCTTTTTCTAAATTTGTAACTATTTTCTTAAAAATATACAACTTATTTTGCAGAAATTTGCAGTTTTTCCTCATTAATTTACAACCTTTTTTCTTGTACAGCTGTGTCATTTTTCTCTCAAACTTATATTTTTTTCCACATAAATTTGTGTCTTTTTTAAATTGCAAATCTTTCATAAATCTGAGGCTTTTTTTCTTCTATATGTGTAGCTTTTTCTCATTTTAAAAATTGACAACTCTTCATGTAAATTAGCATTTTTTCACTTTTATTTTTAACTTTTTCTTATAAATTCACAATTTTGTTCTTATAAATAAGCAACATATTTCAGAGGGTTCTTTTCTTTAATTTGCATCTTTTTCTTGGACATTAGTGAATTTATTCTGCCATAAATTTGAGAGTTTTTTTCTGTAAATTTGCAAGGTTTTCAAAACCAGAGAGCCACTGAATGTAGGTTGTTCGAGTACCCCACGACATGACCCCAGCAACCGCAAAAAGGCTGAAAGCAGCAGACCCTCCCAATCAGTCACTCTCAGGGTTTATGGCATGCTGTTGCATGCCTTCGCCTCTCACGCAGGAGTTTACACTGTTTCTGTCGTCTTACTGTTTTTATTGAAGAGACTAGATAGATGAAGGTTGGGCCAGTGGAGCTTAGCTTCAGGCCTCAATGCTGTTTGAGCCCAAAAGGAAATTTGGCTCAGAATGCTGGTACCAATTTTTATTCTTATGTAAGCTTCAAGGACTAATGGAGAAATTTCAGACTTGTTACCCTTTATTTTGTCAAAGTAAAAACAGGCTTTAGTGGGATTACGATGCCAAAACTTTACTTATGTATTGGCATAAGTGTTTGAAATTGTTAGTACCTCTCTGTTAATGAAAGAAAAACCCACAATGGTCACAGAAATAACTTGAATCTGACAAAAGTGGTAATAAATAAAAATTCTATGAAAATTAACCAATGAAAATCAGACAATGCTTTTGAATTGTGGTTCAACAGAACTATTTTAACAAACAAACATGAAACAGGCCTGGACAAAAATGATGGTACCCCTAGAAAAGATTGAAAATAATGTGACCATAGGGACATGTTCAACCAAGATGTGTCCTCTAATTAACATCACAGGTGTCTACAAACTTGTAATCAGTCAGTTGGCCTATTTAAAGGGTGACAAGTAGTCACTGTGCTGTTTGGTGACATGGTGTTTACCACATTAAACATGGACCAGACGAAGCAAAAGAGAGAGTTGTCTCAGGAGATTAGAAAGAAAATTATAGATAAACATGTTAAAGGTAAAGGCTATAAGACCATCTCCAAGCTGCTTGATGTTCCTGGGACTACAGTTGCACATATTATTCAGAAATTTAAGATCCACGGGACTGTAGCCAACCTCCCTGGACATGGCCACAGGAGGTGACAGATAATACGAATGGTAACAAAAGAGCCCAGAACAACCTCTAAACACATTCATGGTGAACTCCAAGGTCAAGGTACATCAGTGTCAGATCGCACCATCCGTCGTTGTTTGAGCTAAAGTGGACTTCATGGGAGACGACCAAGGAGGCCACCACTGTTGAAACCAAATCATAAAAAAGCCAGACTGGAATTTGCCAAACTGCATGTTGACAAGCCACAAAGCTTCTGGGAGAATGGCCTATGGACAGACGAGACAAAACTGCCACTTTTTGGCAAGGCACATCAGCTCTATGTTCACAGACGCAAAAATGAAGCATACCAAGAAAAGAACACTGTCCCTACTGTGAAACATGGAGGAGGTTCTGTTATGTTCTGGGGCTGCTTTGCTGCATCTGGCACAGGGTGTCTTGAATCTGTGCAGAGTACAATGAAATCTCAAGACTATCAAGGTATTCTAAAGAGAAATGTGCTGCCCAGTGTCAGACAGCTTGGTCTCAGTCGCAGGTCATGGGTCTTGCAACAGGATAATGACCCAAAACATACAGCTAAAAACACCCAAGAATGGCTAAGAGCGAAACATTGGACTATTCTAAAGTGGCCTTCTATGAGCCCTGATCTAAATCCTATTGAACATCTGTGGAAGGAGCTGAAACATGCCGTCTGGAGAAGGCACCCTTCAAACCTGAGACAACTGGAGCAGTTTGCTCATGGAGAGTGGGCCAAAATACCTGCTGAGAAGTGCAGAAGTCTCATTGACAGTTACAGAAATTGTTTGATTGCAGTGATTGCCTCAAAAGGTTGTGCAACAAAATATTAAGTTAAGGGTACCATCATTTTTGTCCAGGCCTGTTTCATGAGTTTGTTTTTTCTTAAATAATTCTGTTGAACCACAATTCAAAAGCACTGTCTGATTTTCATTGGTTAATTTTCATAGAATTTTCATTTATTACCACTTTTGTCAGATTCAAGTTATTTCTGTGACCATTGTGGGTTTTTCTTTCATTAACAGAGGGGTACCAACAATTTTGTCCATGTGTGTATATCCTGTTTTGGCTGAGCTTTGCAGACCTTCAATAAATATATATTTTTTTGATTTTGTATACTTTATTGATCCCCAGAGGGGAAATTGAGGTCATCTACCTGGATGGATGAAGCAGCCACCGTATGGCGCTATCCCTTAACCATTCACACACACATTCACACCTAGGGCCACTTTAGAGTCTCCAGTTAACCTAACCTGCATGTTTTTGGCCTGTGGGAGGAAACCGGAGAAATCCCGGAGTAAACCCACGCAGATACGGGGAGAACATGCAAACTCCACACAGATCACTGTTGGTCAGGGGCTGGGATCGAACCAGGGATCCCATGGCCAAGGGTGAGTTGCTGTGCTGGCACAGTGCTAACCACTGCGCCACCGCACTGCCCAATGCCCAAAATACTACAGCATATTAAAAGACAGTAGGGGAGTTTGTGAGATCACTGATTCAGTGTCCATCTTTCCTGGTTGTTTTTCAAGAAGGTATTTTTCTACAAGAGGTGTTACATTTTTATGAGTTTTTTAAGGTTACTCTTTAAGGTGTTTTTTAAAACAGACCGCCTATAGATCAATTTTCCTGATCTTAAATATTTACCCAGATTTTACTAAGAGCAATGTGAGACCATGAGGGGCTGTCATTAATACCAAGGGTGTATTCCAGGTGTCTGACTGGACAGGTCACTCAGTCAGAGGTTTGGTATACAGGTAGCCGAGGTCGTCTGGTATATGTAGACAGTGGAGCTGGGTTAACTCTCAAAGTCACCAAGGACACACACATGTGACAGAATTTCCTATGAGGAAAATTTCTCTAGGAACTGCAAGCTGGTGAGCCTAACTTCAATCTTGAGGTACAAGGTCAAAGGGTCTTCGACAAGGTAAAAGGGCCACATGCGAGTCTGAAGCCACAGGTTGCAGACGCCTGCTTCAGCACAAGAGCAAGCATATTATCATATATTCAAATGATTGTTTTGGTTTCTCAATCAGTTGAAAAGGTAGAAATAAAAAGCAAACTATTCATGTGATGCTGTCAATATATCTGGTTATGTTAACATTAACCCATTGCCCAACTCATTCTCTTTTTCTCAGTGTTGAATTTAACCATCTCGGAGTTAATTTATCACAGTCAATTTTAGTAATTCTGAGAAAAGTGTTCAATTAAGAAGTATAAAGGAGTGGACACAGAAACACTTTAAATAATAATATGACAGTGGTAATGTCATGAATTGTCAAGAACTGCCCCTCGGGGCAGAGAGGAAGACCCACGTGCTGAACTGTGAGTTTGTGAGATTTATTGAAAACAGCAAAACATAAAGTCCAAACGGTGCACAAACAGAAACTTCAAACAGAAATCCAAAACAACTTAATACAGCATACCAGAACGAGAGCTGGGTTCTGGTGGAGACGAGAGAGAAGAACTTAAGACTGCGACAACCAGAAATGAAAATAACTGCCCTTAAATAGGGTCATACAAGTAATGAAACAAATCATACAAGTAATGACAGGTGTGGGTTACATGAGTGGGCAGAAGGAAACAATGATCAATAATTTGGACCAGCTGGGAGCAATGAGAGGGGAGCAACTGGAGCTGACAGCTGACAGGAGCAATGCCCACACGGAGCACAAACCCGGAAACGCCACTGACAGCTGTCAACCCAGAGCGAGAACACAACAGTACGGGATATAAAGAATAAAATATCAACAAATGCAGACTGAGGTATAAATAGAAATTAATACAAAATAAGAGCGTAACAAAACTAAGACAAACAGGAAAATAGAAAACAGTACAAGAATTACAGAAACCAAAAAGCACAAAATACAACAAATATATAAATATAGAGGAAAAAGCCATGAGACTGAGCATAGTAGAAACCTCCAGTGCTCAGCACATGACAGGTAATTTAGCTGTAAGTTTTATGAGCACTCAGTTTGGTGTACTAGTTGCTTGAGGGTGTTCTCTTATGTCAGCAAAAATCATAATAGGGTCATATTCATTTGACCTCTAACCCATGTTTCACTTATCTGCTCCATCAGGGCTGTGTGGTGTAACATGAGGCTTTTGCAGTGACTAGCTTGATAACGCTGCACCCTCTTGAGCATGTTCAAATGATGCTTTGAACTGTGCCGTGCAAATCCTTGCAGACATTGATGTATTTCTCCTTGCTGTGGGTCCAACAGCACTGCCTTTTTAACCTTGCCTGGAAAGTGTCTTGGCATCTCATGTCCAGAAGTTGCTCTTTTCCCTCCAAACTGATAAAGAACATGCGTGCCCTGGAGCAACTGCTTTTCACTGAAAGCTTGTCACCGGCGTAATTCGGCGAATAAGAAAGCAGAGAATAGGTTGCAACTTTGAAAACATAATTGAAGTTGTTTTCTGTTTGTCACCTTGCATTCATAATCTCTTTACACAGAACAAATCTGCAGGATTTGCTTTGCTGTCATGAACTTCTGGTGAACACGTCATTGTTCTGTACAGTCAGAAGCATGTTTTGGTGGCCCGATGTCTTGAAACACTTATGGGCTGTGCAGCCTCTGGGAAAAAGCTGCACACCATCATTTTCTCTCTATGCTCGAAGACAACAGTCAGTGTTGTTCTCCAATTTGTTTTTGCTGAATTCCTCTTGGAATGGCTCATGAAAATTTGACCCAGGAATTTTTAACATCTGCATGGCTTTCTGCTGGCTTTGGTGTTCATCACTGACCCTTGAGGAATCAAGACTGCCAGGAAAGGGAGGATAAAGAAGATTCAAGTAACTCAAGGTTGCTGGAGGTCAGGGGGATTTTAGTTTCATGTGCACTGTCTTGGAAAAGTTTGTTTCACTGTCACTCTCAGCTAGCAACTTTGGACTAAAAACATCCTAAATCTGTAAAGGTGGTTATCTATTAACAGCTGTTTCAGCACACTGACATGCGTAATCTTTTTAACTTTTCAAGTAAGTCCTCATATTATGTATATTTATAGTAAACATATGTAGTACAGAGGTGGGAGGAAGATGGGGATGGTAGACAACAACAAAGATACTGCTCACATCCTGGAGTCCGGAGTTTGCATCCGTTTCTTGCTTTTTGCATTCTCGTTTAACTTTTTTTAGACATTAAACACACATTTTCAGGAGGTTAAGGTTAGGTTATTATGTTCAAGGCACTAAAAATGATTGATTCGGTTAGGAGACTGTTTAAAGTTAGGGTTAGGAAAAGGCAAGGGTCTTTACACACATTGCAGCTGGAACTCACATCCATGTTTCTTCATGTCATTATTTCCCCAATGACTAGAGGTCACTTCAAAACGAGCATATAGGGAGTTTTCTGTTGGAGAGCATCTCAAATATCAGTCTGTGTGCACAAACAAAGTCAAGTTTAGTGATTTTCTCAAAAAGAGTCTGAGTGTAATGATTTCACATCCTTTCCAGTTTTGTGGCTAGACGTAAAGTGGCAAAATTGTTCTGAATATAGAAGAAAATATTTTTGAGTGGCTAAACTCCATTTTATGACCCAGCCAGTACTGTGTCCCTGTGTAGTCCAAGGTGTGGTTTTGTACCTGTTATTGTCATGGTTCAGCTAAAGTTAGAACCCAATTACAGGACACAACACATGGAGACATCAGGTGAGGCAGGAGAGTGAACCTTTATAGGTGAGATTGTTTCCCACAGAGCAGGGGGTTTGACTCCTGTGGGGAAACAGAAAGGAAGGGTAAATGACTTGAGCTATGATGGTAAGTGTAGATAGAGAATGGTTACTTGCAAGCAGCATAATCCTGCAGGTAGGGGTCGGCGGCAAGGAGCAGGTAGGGTCTACAACCACGGGTCGCAGGCCATGGAGGGTTCTGGGGTTAGAGTTTGTTATCATAATGTAGAATAATTCAGAGTCCTTACTTGAGGGTTTCCTTGAGGTAAGGAGTCCAGGTAATGAGGGTCCACAGAGGTTGGTGAGCGAGGAATCTAGGAGTCATGAGACACAGGGGTTAATTGAATTCTGCAAATGTTCAGAAGCCATACATGGAGACTTTTTCCTGAGGCTGGAAGTCCAGGTGAAGTGTGTCCATGGAGAAGAGAGCGAGGAGATCAGTGATTCTAAGGAACAGATGTTTTGTTGATATTAAAAGTGTTTAGAGCACTTACTTGGGAAGTCAGTGGGAGAGTGAATCCAGGTGAGGGGATTCCATGGAGGTGGGTAGGCAGCCAGGAGATGGGCAGCTTGCTGGGTGAGTGCTCAGAGTCCAGGAGGGAACCGGTGGCAGGCTGATAGGCAGTGAGTTTAACCTGGGAACAAGGAAGAGAGTTGGAGGTGAGTAGGAGTCAGAACACTAAGGCAATGATAGCTTACAGTTCCTGGAGGTCACGAGGAGTAGGTTTACCAACATGATGGTCCTGTGACGATCCACTCACTGACTGGAGCTTATAGTTTCATTGACCTCTGTTTTCTGAGATTAATTTTCAAATGTTTCCATAAATCAGCGCCTGAGCTACTTGCTGGTTTCATCCAAAGACAGGACAGCAGCAGAGCCACCAGGAGTTCTGTTAACAATAACTGTAAAATATTCCACCGCAGAACCACATTTGGACAAACAGCTTTCTCTATAAAGGGCAGTCATATCTGGAACACAATGCCAAATGAAATTAAAATAATAACGGACTTTAAAACATTCACTACAAAGGTTAAAAACTGGCTGAAAAATAAACAAGAATGTACCCATGTATGAAATGATTGTCTGCAGGGTGAGAGTGAATGAAGGGAAGGAATGAATGTGTTTGTTTATAGTGAGTGACGAAGGGAGGGAGGCCTGAAATAGGCAAATGTGAATCAGGTTTTTATATTGTGTATTTATAATCTTTTTTGCATTGATGTATGTGGTTATTGTTTATTCTGTTTTCATTTTTTCTTTTCCTTATCCTTCTTTCTTTTTACTTGTTTCTTCTTTCTAAAGCCCATCCAGGGACAAGAGTTGCAAATTAGCTAATAGCTATACACTCCTTGTGCAACACATTAGATTGATTGTCATTTGATTAATTGTCTATGTTTATTGCACTGTCCCTGTCAAATAAACAAATAAAATAAATAAATATAAAGCCATGGGACTGCAATCACCAGCCACTGAGAGAAAGTACACTTACTACCACCAATTAACCTTCTGGCTCCTGATGAGAGAGTTACTCAACAGGCAAAAAAAAAAAAAAAATTACAAGAAAATGCAGTGTTCACCCAGACCCACGACAGTTATCGTAGTATTCTCCTATGTTGCCTGTTTTTGTTCCAGTCTGCCTCAGTGTCTTTTTTTTTTTAGGTTTTTTTTCCCTTCATATTTAAGCAATATTACACCAGAGGGTGTGTAGTATCAATGAATACGACCTCGAATGTAACATTGCTTTAATACAACAGTCCCACAAGCACAGTTTATTAAATGACAGCAATACAGGACAAAATATTGTGATTTGTTTGTTTAACCAGTTATTTTGCTCCACTGAGAAAAATAGTCCTTCTAAATGTATCCAGTTAACTGTTGTCAGTCGCTTCAATCAGCATAATATACAGTAGAAAGGAAGTGGTATGTTGTTCTTTCACACACATGTAAACAAATTAAATATTGTCCAGTGCAAAAGTCAATATGATAATACATACCGGTCACCTGTTGAGTAGTGACCGGTATGTAAAGTTAGCATGCTAGCGATTTGGCTTCGGCACACTTCGCTCACTTTTTCTTGGCCTTTTAGATGAAATAAATTGTCCATCGCCACAAAGGTACTGTAGTTTGCCAATTGAGACAATAAACCCAACTCTAGCTTGCCTATTTTTTTTTAAACAGATGTGAAATATCTTGCAGCTGTTTACAAGGGTAGAACTTCTGGGTCACGGAGATGATTACTTTTCAAACAAGGCAAGGCAAGTTTATTTGTATAGCACATTTCATGTACAAAATAATTCAAAGTGCTTTACATAAAAACATTAAAGCATAAGCGCAAGTTGCAAAAGGAATACATAAGAATTAAAAAGCAAACTCAGAAGTAAATTAAAGAAAAACAAAAGCAGGCTAAAAGAGAATATGACAGAAATAAAAATTTACAGTGCATTGTAGGAGATGCCTAAACAGCGCCTCACTATGAAATTTTAGGTGTCCAACACAATAATGCAATTCTCATTAGAAGAAGCCATTGAGAGATTGACAGACCTGACCGTAATTAACGGTTATTAGAACACCTTTGAAGTGGAGTAATACATATACAGTGATTATCGTGGAATATTGTAACTCCTGGAATCCCTATTGTCCAATCAAATTGCTCGGTCGGAACTCACTGTTGTATAAAATTCTTTTTGCTTTATTAGAGTACAGATTTACTCACCTTTATCTCATCCTTCTTAATTGAATATGAGATTTGGTCTTATTTCTTAGTCCTTAAATGAATTTAACGAACAGGCACTATAGAGGTTGACTGTCTTCCTGCAAATTGTTTATTGGTAACAACATAAAAAATGAGAAATGAGAAAAAGGAAGTGAATAATCTGTAGTGCCAAGATGAATGAATATGTAATATGAGGGAACGGAATGTCCTTCCTGAACTTAAAGTGAACCTTTATTAAACTTTTGGAATGGGAAAGGAGGGATTGTCTTACAGTTTTATCTAAAAGAAGGAGCTAAATGTTGAAATCCGTATATACAGGTGTGGTTAAACATAAGTTGAACCAAAAGGAAGGGGGGGGGGGTCGACAAGTGATCCAGCTAAAAGGTTTAGTTTGTGCCAGGTGTTTGGGTTTCAGTCTCTTCACCAATGTGGGCTTACAGAGAGTTGGTGGCAGAACACTGCAGAGGAGAACAAAGGCTTTCTTTGAGTGCTTGTGTTGATGAATTATAAAGTGAACGAGGCTCGTTTGTATGTGTACCCTCTGAGTCAGAGAAAGGAGGAGAGACTGTAATGGTTCTCAGACTTTGCCCAGGTAACTAGAAACTCTCAGGTCTTAATCCAGTCACCCAGTCAATGCTGTGATTGTAACCATTTGTTTTTCTTATACAGCTGAGCAAGAGCAGATAGCAGAGCAGATCTGGGTGTGGTGAAGTGTCTACACTTAACGTCCAGAAGGCAAAAACACAAAACAGCTCAATAGATCAAAGTCTGTGGTTTGGTGTTGTGAGCATTTAGCTGGCCTGTCTTCAAGTCTTCATCCGACGGCTCTATTAAAAGCAGGTGTTTGTATAACTGGATCTGAAAATACCTCAGAGGGGGAGAAACTGGGAGGGCAGCTCTCAATAATTCCATTCCTTTGTGCTAATGGGTCTTTTGTATTTGAATGTGCTGTATTTTCTAACTAAATGTCACTGAGAATGAATGCTCTTCAGGTGTGGACCAATACAGCTGAAATACTGTTGGGCTGCTCTTTGTTGGAAAGGTATCACAAATTCCAGCAGCAACATGTGTATTAAAATCCTAAATTACATTTATTTTTAGCAGCCGAGAAGGCCTCTTGCAGTAGAGGTGATAAACAATGTTTATTACAGAGGACTTCTTAGTGAGGAGCCCTAGCTGAATCGTAAAGGGGTAATTGACTCCCATTTAAAGGCCTTTGTCCCCAATGCCCCAGAATTGACTAATTAGATGGCAAGTACATTAATGTGAGCAGTTTAATTATGAATATGTTATTCATAACACTGCACAAAGGCAGTAAACACAGCCTCATCTCAAACAGTTAGGCTGGGAGTAAAACCCTGCAATCATTAGAAGTGACAGTTAAGCATATCTACAAGGTCAGAAAGTACGCTTTTCTTGGCACAACCCTAATGAATCTCTGTGGTGGTTGTGTCCGTCGCTTGTTTGGTACTGGAGCAGCCGATATCGGGTTACGGTTTGGGGGGGGCGGGTGTCATTTTCCCATCTGGATGGTGTTGTGGGCTCAGGCATTGCGGTGTTTTTTTATTTTTAAATCTCCACGGCAGATGCAAGCTGACCCTTTCCGTTGAGAGGAGGAAGAAGAGGATAAACTACGTTTGTGCTGCCGCCCACTGACATTGAGGAGCCACTGTGGGCACCAATGCACAACAGTGACAAGTTGTTTGCAATTTTTGGGGCCAACTGAGAAGTGAAATTAGACAAAACTTGGTTTTCACAAGTATTTCTGGGATGTGAAGTTGCTGGGTTTTCTTTTTTGCTCGTACGCCCGGCATAAGAATTCCAAGATGGCTGCACTGCAAATTGCCACTTTTTAACAATTGCAGTTGGTTGTGCACCCAGTACTTCCTAACTTGACATATTGGGATCATCAAGAAAACAGAGGTGGGGGATATTGCACTCACCTCAGAGTACTCTTGATATATGCAAATCACCACGGGCTGCGCTGTTTTTCTTTGTTGCTACCAGTGGGTAGCTTCAATGTTTTGACTTTTGGCTTCCGACCTGAGACTGGAAAAGAACCACACCATTACACCTCCTTAAACAAGACCTTTCATTGTGGATGGGACTGCTTTCTTGACCATACCATCAACATCATGCTGAGAAAAAGAAAACCAAACCAAAGCATTTTTACCCTATGTTTCTCAGTAGTACAGTACTCTCAGCATAGCAGCTTGGTAGAGCACTGTGTTTGATAGTAGTGATCTCTTGTGGTACACTGATGCTGGTTGGAAGGAAGGATCTGGTTGATGCCTGTTAGGTGTTACAGCAGGTAACAGGAGGAGGTAGGAGTAGCTCACTTAGGAGTTCTGGAGCACCGCACTGTATGGTGGACAAGTGCCAGGGCTCCCACTTTTCTGTGATGAATGAGTGGTTGGATGGATAGAGCCACCAGTGTCTCAATTGGCAGACATTTAGATGAAGCCTCATCCAGGCTGATGAAGCATTCATGCTTGATCTCATCATGCTTTTCTAAGTGATAGCTCTCTGATTGGGTTATCTACAAGCCGTTCTCAGAAGGCCAAGGTACCTTTTCCTGCATCTTCCCCCATTTTGTTAACTGTGTGGTTCACTTAGGTCCTCATGGATGGTGATGCCTATTAACTCCACTTCTTCCACTTCACTAATAGATGGTGTTCATGAAGTGCGGAGAGGGGGATGCACAGAATCATTTTATGAGACCCGGAAACAATTTACAGACCCAGAAATCAGAAAATACATTTTTCATATACATAGATTTTGAGGGGAAAAAAGGGAAAAGAACAATAACACTGTGTAACAAAATGTGTACTTTGTCTTGTTCCTGGACAGAAAGTGTTGCTTATACACAAGTAAATGAAAAACTTTTTTTCTTCTCTCTCTAAACGTTGGGTGCATCATATTATAATGCAAGGATTCTGTGTGTGTGTGTGTGTGTGTGTGTGTGTGTGTGTGTGTGTGTGTCATTCTGTCTGTTTCACGCATAACTCTCAAACCGTTTGTCAGACTGATCTCAGATTTGATACTTGCTTTGTTGAGGTTATGAGAGTGTGCATCCCTGAATTTCAACCTCCCCGGATATGTGGAACTTTAGTAGGGGAAGTCCTTAATGAATGTCCATAGGGGAGCTGTTAAATGAGCACAGAGGTGGAAAAGGTATAACTGCTGAGATTTGGGGGCTGAAATTTTGGATTTATGGCTATAATATTAAGTCAAATAACCCCTGTAAATTTCAGTCTCCCCGGATATAAGATAAGATAAGATAAGCCTTTATTAGTCCCACAACGGGGAAATTCCAGGATTGCAACAGCACAGGGATAGCAACACTCAGAGCAACAATCAGAAGGCAAGAAAAAAAACAAGCAAGCAAGAGCAGCTAATAAACATATGTACGTATTACTATAAAATATATATATATATACACACACACACAGACACACAGTGCAGAGCATTGTAGAAGTTTATGTGGAAGTTTATGTGGAAGTTTATGTGGAAGTTTAGGAAGAGAAATCTTTATTGAACGTCCATAGGGGCGCTATTAAGTGAACACAGAGGTGGAAAAGGTACAACCGCTAGGAGTTGGGGGCTGAAATTCACAGGGCAGGCTCTGGAGGCCGGTGGAATAAAATGATTAAAAAAAAATTGGGTCCAATCCAAGCTCTGGAACTGGGTCTTTCTTAGAAGACATATAAGGAGTTCTGAACAACTCCTTGTAAAAACTCCTTGGGTGTTCTTAATAGATGCCGTCTATTCTTTGGTGCAAGCATCACTTCTGTGATGTCACCAGTCCACACGGGGCCATATGGGTACTGCACTAGTTGTAGTTTAAAGCTCAAAAATGACTCACTTCTAAATATTTAGGCTGTTTGTGTACAACTTCTTTAATGCGAATTTTGATTCACGTCACTTTATTCAGAAATTATTTGTCCTACCTGCATTTTAATATGTATTACAAATCCGAAGACACAACATTTAAAATTTGGTTCGAGTCATTTAAAAAAAAAAAAAAAATATTGCTTCCAAATTTTGTCAAATAAGCCTTCCCTATGAAGTTACCAGTGAAATATACAATAAAAATAAAAACTGTCTCGCTCCAGCTTATTGTTGTGTTATTGTCCAACCGTGAGGCAGCGTTGAGGGGTTTATTATCGCTCTGGTATCCCAGGGCAACCTAAAGTTGCTGTGTGTCTCAGCTTGAGGAGGTCCAGCTATTGATTAAATATCTGGCCTATTCCCCGCTCACCTGAAGGGCCGTGGTATCGCAGACGCTGGGAGTGTCCGTGGTACCAGCACACTGTGCATCATGGCAACTGGGACCTGCTCGCTGCCAACCTAGCTTCATCAAACCAATTTATTTACGTCATAAATAAAGAGTTGTGGGATGTAATTTGACATCTGCGGCGTAATAAATATCCCCGTCTGCTTTGTCTTTTGGCTTGATGAAATGAAAAATCTGCTTCCCAGCACATATTGAATGGGGGTCAAATATGAAACGGCCTCCCTCAAGAGAGCTGCCAAACCAGTGATATATGCCCTGAGAATTCCATCTATTGACAAGGAGCCAAAATTGAAAATGAAGGGCAGCGATAGGAATATAAATGAGTTATTTGATGTCCTTTTGCCACAAGCCTGCACCAACTGGCTGACAGGCGAGTTGGTTCTCTTTTGAAGACCTCCACCCATTACTCTGAGCTTAAATAATCTGTCATTTCTCCGCTGGTTCAGTCTGACTGGTGATGGTGATGTAACAGGATTTGTATATTCTGTGTCATTAAATTATGTACAAATGAAGCAAATTAGGGATCAGACATTACAGTAAGCACTCTAATATGCCAACCAATAATGAAGGATATGATCAGCATATATAATGTTTCCGATATGACCGGCACTGACCTGGGTGTTTATGTGCCTCATATGAAAACTTTTCTGCCTCAGGGCTCCTTTTGTCTAAGCGGCTGTGGAGCCACATGCACAGAGTTTTGTGGAAGCGATTTTCCTCAGTGGTTCAGGGCTTCACAAGTGATCAGTGGAGTCGATCGTATCATCAGATCATACACAGAGGAGAGGAATAAGCAGTTTTATTGTTTGCACATCATCTCTGCAAGCAATTAGAACTGAACCGATGAGTTGGAGGGTTTATGGAAAGGTCAGAACGTGTTGGCCTGCACGTGTGTCTCTGTGTGCACGTGTGAGCTTTTGGATGTTCACGCGTCTCTGTGGGGCCAGCCTCTGGGTCTATTGAGCCGTCAAAAGCTGCCAGCTATTGATTGTGTTTTATGCATAAATATGTAAAAGGCATGGGCTATTGAGATTGTTCTTTGCAGAATACCATGAATGCAAAAATGAGTGTGGCGTCTGTTATTCATGTGTTAATAAAGAAAAAGAGTTTGGGGGTAAACATTCATAAATCAAAAATGAGCTGTTGTAATATCTGGCAATTCAGTAGGTTTTGCATCTGTGCACCTAAAATGATGTATTGTACGTAAGTGCTAATGCAAGCTATAAGAGCTGTGGCTCAAGAAATGAAGAAAATTTTAGCTTTTTTTCATGTTATATGATTAAAAAGTACTGTGCAAGTGCCTTAGATAACACATTTATCATTGTCTTATATCTGCTATTTACTGTAGGTTCTTGAATTTATGAATAGGTTTCTACTCACTGCTGTACTTATCACTTTGTCTTTTATATTTATTATTTCTATTTTATATTATAAAGCACTTTATGATTTTTATTTATGAAAATAAATAAACTTTACTAAGACACTGTTTTAATGGCAGTGAGGATACAGTATTCTCTGCACGATTGTCTAACATTCAAAACATTTAAAAATTTCCTAACAAAAAAGACAAGTTTAAAATGGGCAACAGTGGTGATATTTTTTAAATAAGGGCCGGGCAGTTTGATCTTAAATCAGTATCACTAATTGACCCTTTCATGTTGGTATCATTTTTTTCCCCTCATTTCTTTTCCCATATAGTTCATCAACAGGGCTTGTAATTAAGCAATATTGGACAAGAGTGTGGTATCATATCACTGCGATCCGGTAAAAAAAAATGAGCATAATCTAATAAAAAAATAGGCCTGTTGTCATTTCACACACAAATTAAACATTGTCCAGTGCAGAAGTCAGTGTTTGTTTACATACTTCTTTGGGGTTTGTGGGTCACGTGACTGACGATGGCAGCTAAATAGCTTGTTAGCTGCGTTAACCACCGTATAAAGATTATAAGTCTCTTACTGTGATCTTAAATACAGCCTTAGCTTGTCCATTTTGTCATGAATTCCCACCGGAAAATGGTTGAAATGCTGCAGATAGAGGCTAACAGTGACTTGGCTTCAGGCATCTACGTGTTAAATTCCGCTCACTTCGCTCATTTTTTCTTGGCATCTTCAGTTGAAACAGAGAATCACTTATCATGTATTATGTGGACAGAGACCACATTTCTTTTTGTTAGAAGCCATTTTAAATTTTTGAAGTGTTTTGCTACTTCCGAACAGCATTAATTGCGCTGTTACCTGGGTGCGGAGTTACGTGCCTGCAGATGTAACTCCATGGGTACATCTTAAGGAGACAATATGTAAAAAGCTCTATATACACGTGTACACATCAGGGAGAGGGGAAAAACTGACATGGGCAAGATTATGTCAGTTTTACACTCCAACCGTTGGATTCTGTTTTATTTCGGTTAATTACCCAGGTCTATTTTTTAATTACACAAAGCAAATACTAAAAAATGAAATTGACTGACGTGAGTTCTGGCCCAGGGAACACGCACACAGGCTCGAGTCAATTTCAACAATGATTTATTAAGTGCAAAGCGTGTGTGGATGCGTGAGAGTGAGTGTAGATGTGATGCTGGAGGACAGGGTGTGCCGAGGGTGAAGCAGTGCACCGTGCAGCCAGGCAACCCTAGGGCAGAGCAGATAAGAGGTTAGCTGCTGAGATTCACCCAGTGGAATAATATTAGGACTGTGGCTCACTTGCAGGTGGTCTTGGTGGCTGGCGTCGGCAAACCGCAGGTCTCCTGCCTGGTAGACAGCGCTCCAATGCATGCTCGGTGCTGCAGGTGAGGAGAAGATGACGACGAGGGGAGAATCCGCCACCAGGGAATCCACCTGTGCACAGGGGAGAAAGACTGGAGAGAAGGTGAGACGAATGATGGCTTATGTGAATGGTGAAGGTTGGTTGGTCCAGGGACGTAGAAGTAGAGTAGGCGAGTGCGGGTAGCACGATCGTTGGAGAGCACACGGCTCCAGACCAAGGCTCCAGGCGGAGCGGGCTAAATAGCCCAGGCTTGATGAGGCACAGGTGTGCGCACAGCTGGAGCAGGAGACAGGCGAGAGCGGGTTGTGACAGTACTCCCCCCCCGAGCAGCGCCTCCCGGCGCTGACTTACCTGGGTGCGCCAGGTGGAACTCCGTAACGAGGCGCTCATCCAGCACGAACGATGGGCGCACTCAGGACCTCCACTCGGGGCCATACCCCTCCCAATCTACCAGGTATTGCAATCCGCGACCTCGGCGGCGGGAGTCCAGGATGGAGGAGACCCTCCACGCCAGGTCGCCGCCGATCATCACGGGAGGGGGTGGAGCCCTAGGAGGAGGACAGAGAGGATTAGATACCACAGGTTTAATGCGGGAGACATGGAACGTCGGACAGATGCGGAGGGAGGAGGGGAGAGCCAGACGCACAGCCACCGGATTGATGACCTTCACAATGGGGAACGGGCCAATGAAACGTTGGGCCAGCTTCCTCCTCTCGGCCTTCAGGTTGATGTCCCACATAGACAGCCAGACCTGCTGACCCACCTGATAGCACGGTGCGGCCCTCCTGTGGTGGTTAGCCGTCCTGGCATTGCGCTCAGCCGTGCGTAAAAGCGCACGGCGCACAGTGGTCCAAATGCGCCGACAGCGCCTAAGATGGGCCTGGATAGATGGCACCGCCACCTCCCCCTCTTCTTCAGGGAACAACGGGGGGTCATATCCTAGCGATGCCCGGAAGGGAGACATCCTGATGGCTGATGACAAAGTGGAGTTATGTGCATACTCTATCCAGGGCAGATGGGCGCTCCAGGAGGAAGGGTTAGAGATGGTGACGCAGCACAGTGCAGCTTCCAGCTCCTGATTAGTCCACTCGCACTGCCCGTTGGACTGGGGGTGGTGACCGGACGACGGACTTACCGTGGCCCCCAGGGCGTTGCAGAAACACTTCCAGACCCAAGACACGAACTGGGGCCCCCGGTCAGAGACGATATCCACCGGGATCCCATGCAGCCTCACAACATGTTGGGTCAACAAGTCCGCCATCTCCCATGCCGTAGGAAGACCGTGGAGCGGCACAAAGTGGGCGGCCTTAGAGAACCGGTCCACGATGGTCAGGATGGTGGTAAAAGAGTTGGACGTCGGGAGACCGGTAATGAAATCTAGGGCTACATGGGACCAGGGTCTACTGGGGACCGGCAGAGGGTGGAGGAGACCAGCTGGAGGAGAGGATGGTGTCTTGCCAGTCGCACACTGGGGGCAGGCGCGGACGTAACTAGCGACGTCGCCCCGGAGGCCCGGCCACCAAAAGGACCTCTGGAGGAGCTCAATCAGTCGGGAGATCACAGGATGACAGGCGAGCTTGGAGGTGTGAGCCCAATGGATGACGTCACCCCGGACCGATGATGGAACGAACAGCCTCCCCACCGGACCGCCGCCAGGATCGGGTTCGGTTTCCTATGCCTTCCGGACCTTGTCTCTGATGGACCAAGAGACGGCGCCCACGACACACGAGGCCGGCAGGATGGTGTGGTCCCGATCTTCGGGGGCTTCTGGGGCAAACTGCCTGGACAGAGCATCCGGTTTACCGTTCTTGGAGCCTGGACGGTAGGTGATGGTGAACCTGAAGCAGCCAAAGAACAGAGACCAGCGTGCCTGGCAGGCATTCAGGCGCTTGGCCATCCTCAGGTACTCCAGGTTCTTGTGGTCTGTCCAAACCACGAAAGGCTGAGCCGCCCCCTTGAGCCAGAGACGCCACTCCTGCAGCGCGAGCTTAACTGCCACTGCTACCTTAACTGCTTAACTCTCTGTCACTGACGTCGTAATTCCTCTCCGCTGCAGACAAGCGCCAGGAGAAAAAGGCGCAGGGGCAAACCACCCCGTCCACCAGAGAGTGCTGAGACAACACCGCCCCCACCCCCGTATCAGAGGCGTCCACTTCCACGAGACACTGCAGAGAGGGGTCCACCTGGGTCAGGACCCGAGAGGAGGAGAACTCCGTCTTCAGCGCAGCGAAGGCAGCCGCGGTGTCCTTGGTCCACTGAAATGGCATCTTGGGGGAGGTGAGGGGGGTCAAGGGAGAAGCGATGGCACTATATTTAGGGACAAAACGCCGGTAAAAATTGGCGAAGCCGAGGAACTGCTGAACCTGCTTCCTAGACGGGGGGGTGGGCCACTCGACGACCGCCTTGACCTTGGCAGGGTCGGGGATGATCTGGTTGTGTGAATTAATAAAGCCCAGGAAGGAGGTCTTGTCAGCATAGAATTCACACTTCTCCGCTTTTATCTAGAGTCGGTTCTCCATGAGGCATTGGAGGACCCACCTCACGTGAACCTGGTGCTCCTCCTGCGACCGGGAGGAGATCAAGATGTCGTCCAGGTACACAAAAACGAACACCCCCAGGAAGTCGCGGAGGACGTCATTAATTAGGCGCTGGAAGACGGCCAGCGCGCTGGTGAGCCCAAATGGCATGACAAGATATTCAAAATGACCGCTGGGCGTCCAGAACCCCGTCTTCCACTCGTCGCCCTCCCGGATCCAAACAAGATGATATGCACTGCGGAGGTCCAGCTTCGTAAACCAGGTGGCCCCCTGCAGAGAATTGAAAGCCGAGTTCATTAATGGCAGCGTATACCTGTCCTTGACTGTTATGTCATTCAGCGCCCGGAAGTCGATACATGGCCGAAGAGACCCATCCTTCTTAGCAACAAAGAAGAAACCTGCTCCGACTGGAGACGAAGAGGGGCAGATGATGCCGGAGCTGAGCGAATCCTTGATGTAAGAATTCATGGCTTCGCGCTCCGGCGCTGACAGGTTGTACAGTCGACTGAAGGGTAAGGGCGCCCCCGGGTGGAGGTTGATTACGCAGTCATAAGGGCGTTGGGGGGGAGGGACAGCACTTTGGACTTGCTGAAGACTATTCCTAGGTCGTGGAACTCCGGAGGCACTAGGGAGAGGTCCGGAGGAGGCACGTTGGAGGGGGAAAGAGGAAGTGACGGGGCACAGGCGGCGGACTGGAGGCAGGCGCCCAAGCAGAAGGTGCTCCAGGAGAGGACGCTACCCGACTGCCAATCAAAAGTTGGGCTGTGCAGGCGGAGCCAGGGGTAGCCCAGGATGATGGAGGCGGCCGAGGTGGGCAGCATGAAGAAGCTGAGGTCCTCTCGGTGATTACCGGAAATAATGACCGGAATCAGGACTGTCCGGTGTGTAACCTTCTCCAGGGGAGTGGCAGAAAGGGAGATGAGATTCAGAGGAGCCGGCAGCGGTTGGCAAGGGATGCCCAGGCGGGTTGCCAGGCCCTTAGAAATAAAGCTCTGCTCCGCCCCCAAGTCCACCAGTGCGTGAGTGAGGTGTTCTATGGCATTATGACAGAACCTAATTGGTAGCATGCACTTTGATAGGGCGTTAGGTTGGGATGCGTCCGCGAGGCCCCCTATAGTGACTCGCGGACTCCCCCTTTTGGCCTTACCGGGCAAGATTCCAAGGAATGCTGGTCATCTCTGCAGTACATGCAGAGACCCAGCTCCCTGTGGTGCTGTTTCTCCGCCTGTGGAAGCTTAGCCCGGCCAATCAGCATCGCCTCCGGCTCGTCGGCGGACTCTGGCGCGGGCAACGTCAGGGGGCGAGGTTGAGGGGTGCGGGGGAGAACACCACTCGAGCGGCTGGAGGACTTTGCTCGGCGGCCCGTTCTCTCAACCTTTTATCAAGGCTTATGGTGAGGGAAATCAGCTCGGAGAGCCGCTCCGGCAGATCCCTACAGGCCAGTTCGTCCCGAAGGCTTGAGCTCAGGCTACGGATGAAAATGCTACAGAGGGCAGCATCTCCACATCCAACTTCCGCCGCCACAACCCAGAAGTCGACAGCGTAGTCGGCGGCCAACCGGCTACCCTGGCGAAGGTTTAGCAACCGGGTTGTTAGCACGTTATCACGGTCCGAATGGTCAAAAACCTCATTGAAATCTCAGACAAACTGGGCATAGGTCAGGTTAGCGTAGCTAGGTCTCGCCATGATGGCGTAGGCCCAGGCTAACGCTCGCCCTTCCAAGAGGTTGGCGATGTAACCAATTCAGCTGTGATCCATTGGGAAGTCCCCGGGGACACGCTGGAACACTGACTCACACTAGAGAAGGAACCTGCGCGCTTCACTGAGCTTGCCGCTGAAGCGCGTGGGTGTGGGAATGGGAGTGAGCCGGGTTGGTGGCCCCAGGCTAGCCTGGCTAGCCAGAGGAGCGGCGGGAGCTAGCCCGCCGCGGGGAGCCGGAGGGAACACCTGCGGGGGTCCAGCCGGCGGGTGATCAAGGTGAGCTCATTTAATATCACCTGTTGCTGATGCATGATCTGATCGACTCGAGCCTCCAAGTTGTTCAACCAGTGTGCGAGCCTGCTGTCCGCCGGGCCGCCCTGCTGGAGCCGTACTGACATGAGTTCTGGCCCAGGGAACACGCACACAGGCTCGAGTCAATTTCAACGATGATTTATTAAGTGCAAAGCGTGTGTGGATGCGTGAGAGTGAGTGTAGATGTGATGCTGGAGGACAGGATGCGCCGAGGGCGAAGCAGCGCGCCGTGCAGCCAGGCAACCCTAGGGCAGAGCAGATAAGAGGTTAGCTGCTGAGATTCACCCAGTGGAATAATATTAGGACTGTGGCTCACTTGCAGGTGGTCTGGGTGGCTGGCGTCGGCGAGCCACAGGTCTCCTGCCTGGTAGACAGCGTACTCGGCGCTGCAGGTGAGGAAAAGATGACGACGAGGGGAGAATCCGCCACCAGGGAATCCACCTGTGCACAGGGGAGAAAGACTGGAGAGAAGGTGAGATGAATGATGGCTTACGTGAATGGTGAAGGTTGGTTGGTCCAGGGACATAGAAGTAGAGTAGGCGAGTGCGGGTAGCACGATCGTTGGAGAGCAGACGGCTGCAGACCGAGGCTCCAGGCGGAGCGGGCTAAATAGCCCGGGCTTGATGAGGCGCAGGTGTGCGCGCAGCTGGAGCAGGAGACAGGCGAGAGCGGGTTGTGACACTGACAACTAATGAACTAGCCATAATGACTACTGTTTTTTCTTTTAAACAGAGTGAAAGTGATCCAGATCTGGGACAAAATGTAACTGGGTTCATCCTTCGCCAAAGGGCCACTACTGATGAAAATCTAACCAAAATTCATCCATTAGTTTTTTATGCCATCGTGTTAACAGACAGATATATCAATAATCAGATTTCCTCCTTGGCAGAGGTAATTAATGGGATAAATTAATATGGTATCATGGTATACCAGCTCAAGTTGAGAAGACGGAATGAAAAACAATTGGCTTCTGTAGACAGTAACGTATTCACAGTCATTTAATACACAGAAATACATATATTAACAGCTGTTTATATCAGTGGAAGCACATTCTTATCCGCATTGCACAATTTTGCAATTCAGTTTTGCTTCTATACCAATTCAGATGTAAAATGTTTTATTTGTGTATTTATTTATTATTTATTTAGGATTACAAAACTTTATATACATTTGAAAAATCTACATTTTGTGAAAAATTTATTTTCATTATTTCCACTCCAGATTTGGACTCGTTTGCTGCAATAAGGATGACCTGTCTAACAAGCCAGTTGTGACAAAATGCTAAATGTCCCGATTTTAGTCATTCTTGCTTTCTTAATTTCTTGGCTTTTCATTAAGTTTTAAGTCACGTGCGATTAGCCTCAAAGCTCTAATGATCACTTGGCTGTTGCTGGAACATAAAATGACCCTGAACGGCTCATTGAGGATGTGTTTTAATAAGATGGAGGTCGCAGTAATCTTCAGCTCAGAATAGAGGCCATTCTGCCTCTTCTCACATACAGCTCATGTTATTGGGGAACAAAAAAAGCTGCAGCCGCTGCACTGTAAGCGTTCACACATCCTGAATGGTTTCTCTTGTGTTCTCTTATCTGTTTCTATCAATCTCATTTCCCCCTCTCACCTTTATCCTCATTTTGTTTGCTGCCCACTTTTTGTACGTGTGGGTCAGTTCTGAGATGGGTAGTCTGATCTGATGAGGAGTCTCTAAAACCAATACTACACTGACAGCACACTGGACAAAAGGGAGGAACTAAAATAAAGTTGCCAAATCACCATAACCACAAATAAAAGACAGTAACTCATTGAGACTGAAAGTTTCTGCAAATTAACTAGTTTCTGACTAACTGGATTATCCATATTTATAACCATATGGACACTCTCCACCTTTAAGAATAAGCTGAGAATAAGAAAACTTTTCTATTTGACAAAGCTTTTGATCAGACTTCCCACATATTATAGTCATATGAATGTTTCCTATTATTATCTAGCATGTCTACTGTTATACTACTAGGCACAGTTATACATGCACTTGATTGTGTGTATGAGCTGTGTGAACGCTAATCACAAAACTATTACTACTAGGTCTACTGCTACACTACTGGTTTGTGTGTGTAGTCGCCATTCAATGATACGTAAGGTATGAATTTACTGATTTTTGTACAGAGACCAATATTGCAGCGGTTATATTAGTTTTGGGTGTATTGTGTTGTCAGATATAGGAAAGATAACGATAGGGATTCATTGAAGGTTTGCCGCAACTATTTTTAGCTGCAGTCAGCATGTAGAGTTGTCCTCCAATAAGCTTTAACATGCTGTGAGCTTTTAGCAATCTCATTAAAGTTGATTAGAAACCACACAGTACAAAATGATCTGATAAACCAGGGTAAAACATAGTTTTTCATGTATGATGATACTGTATTAAAGGCTATGATACAGTTACGGGCTTCTATGATTTTTACAGTACGTCCTCCTTGGTGAAAACAGCTGGAGGATATATACAGTAAAACTTTTCCTTTGTTTTCCTTCCTTCTCCTTTGCTCAGTTTCATTTTTATCTTCATGCTGCATTCCTGTGAATTAGTGACAGACAGTCAATAACCTGTACATGCAGACAATATATAACCTGTTTTGTGCAAAACTGTTTATTTTCACAAAGTTAAGACAAAATTGATCTTCATTCTGTCAGTCTAAATGTAGGTACACAATTTTGGAATTAGCATAAGCTGCTGAAAAAATACAGTACCCATCTCTCTCAGAATAAGTTTGTATGATCCAAACTGCTTTGTGGTGTCATTCAAAAACAAGAATAAATGCAAACATAATAAATTACCACAGTCTTCTCACAGCGACATTGAAATGGTTACATTGCACTGGAAGATCACATTGTCATCTGTCAACATCATGGTCCACAGAGACTCCTGCCTGACCTCGTCTGTCAGCCTGTCCATCACCATGGCAAACAAGAAGGGGCTCAGAGCTGATCCCTGATGTAACCCCACCCACCACCTTGAATCCATCTGTTATTCCTACAGCACACCTCGCTACATCTCACTGTCCTCATACATGTCCTGCACCATCCACACATACTTCTCTGCCACTCCTGAGTTTCTCATACAGTACCACACTTCCTCTCTTGGCACCCTATCATGCTTTCTCTAGATCCACAAAGGCACAGTGCAACTCCTTCTGACCTTCTCTATACTTATTCATCAACACTCTTAAAGCAAACATTGCACCTGTAGTACTCTTTCTTGGCATGAAACCGTACTGCTGCTCACTGATTGTGATCTTTCCTCTCAACCTGGCTTCAACTACTCTTTCCCATATCTTCATAGTGTGGCAGATCAACTTTACGCCTCTGAAGTTACTACAGCTCTGAGCATCACCTTTGTTCTTGAAGATCGGTACCACTGCAAAAAATTGCAAATAATTTGCTGTTGTTGTGCATGGGTGGCTACAAAACCCATTCACAACAACGGCAAATTATTTGACATTTTTGGGACCAATTAACAAGTGAAATTAGATACTGTAATTTCCCACAAAAACCTGAACATACCAGGGCACCCTGGTTGAAAATAGATATTGATAATAACATAACATAATGGGTAATAACATCTAAACAGAGTAATTTCTGACCAAAACAGTAACATCACTCCCAAATCCACAAGGCATCAGTGACATCTTGTTGGCTGTGTTCATCTTTTTTATAAGGACTAGTTCAGACAAGTTCTGACTGTGGCTGCAAAGAAGCCCAAACAGGCGTTTATTGTCAATATGATCACATGTCCCTCAACTTCATCCCTTGGCCTTTTTTTCAGCAAGAGAATATCTCTGTGGGCCTCCGTCACTTAACTGCCCAGTGGCTAAATTCATCTCCGTGCCTGTGAGCGACAAACACATTAACACCGTGGCGTCACCAGCAGAGCATGGACAAACAGCCCAATCAGACCAATATAAATACAGAGGGGCAGACTCTGGGAAAGGTTTCTAATCGATGAGCAAATACATGATTGAATAGTCAAATAACCCTTCAACCTTTTACAAGTCACAGTCCGTTAGAGAAGTCATCCCACTGGAGACTAATTCAGCTAAAGAGGAAAACCGATTTGTGGAAAAGCCTTTTAGGATTAAAAATTTTAATACTGGAAATGTGTCCTTTGTAGATTGTCTGAAAAATGCAAAGAAAAAGCTTTAAAGCTTAAAAAAAGGATAAATTAACAAAATTTAGCCAGTGTAGGAGTTGTAATGACTGTATTTCATCATCTTACTTTGCCAAAGTGTCATCTCTTTTTTAGTCTTTATTTGCCCTAAACAGATTCTGAACTTTAAGCGATAAATCTTTGTTTAGAGCAGAGAACCACTGACAGGGAGAAAGCTTTGGGAGGCTTTTTAGATTGTTGAGGTCAGCAGCTCTTCATAATCTTTTCTGTTTTCTGGGACAAAAAAAAAACAAAACAACATTTTCTCTGTCTTTGCTTATGTTTCAGACATATCAATGTAATCTTCGGAACACACAAACATTTATGACTGCTTTATCAGTAGAAAGTATGACCAAACTAAAAGCACATAACATCCTTCTGCCCTTATTAAAAGCAGCTGCAAGGCCGCCTGTGCCTTTCTAAAAGGATAGGAAGTCCAATTTTGTGGTAAAGTGTGCTATGGAACTGGAGCTGCCAGGCAGGAAGAAAAGAGGAAGACCACAGAGAAGACTCATGGATGTAGTGAAGGAGGACATGGAGAGGGTTGGTGTTACAGAGGAAGATACAAGGGATGGGGTGAGATGGAGACAGATGATCCGCCGTAGCGACCCCTAAAGGGAGCAGCTGAAAGAAGAAGAAGATGCATTCATGATTATCATGTACTTTTGTGTGAAGGGTGTTTGTTTGAAATTAAGGTAACAGTATTTTAGGGGGTAAGTTTAACCAATGAGTGACAGCTTTAATCATTTATACACTACTCTGGTGTACCTACACACTAGATCAGATGGACATCTCTTCAACCTCGCTAGACTGAGAGCGAAGACCAAGGTGCGCGAGGCCATTATCAGAGACATGCTCTTCGCTGGTGAAGCCACAGTCACTTCACACACTGATCAACAACTTCATTGTCTCATGGATGGATTCTGCCAAGCATACAAAGACTTTGGGCTCACCGTCAGACTGAAAAAGGCCAACGTGTTGTCACCATCGACAGTTATGAACTAGGTGTTGTCCACCAGTTCACATTGGGTCTACCATCAGTGGCAACATGTCCCTTGATGTGGAAATCAACCAGCACATTGGAAAGGCCGCAACAACGATAGGCCGATTCACGACCCGCATGTGGGAGAATCCCAAACTGACAGTGTCAACCGAGATGAAAGTGTACAATGGCTGCATCATCAGCACACTGCTGCACGGCAGTGAGGCATGGACAACATATGCCAAGCAAGAGCAGAAGATGAACAGCTTCCACCTGCACTGCCAACATCACATCCTTGGCATCACATGAAGTGACAAAGTGCCAAATGCCCAGGTCCTCGCACGCGCTGGTCTTCCCACTATGTATACGCTGCTCAGGCAACATAGGCTGTGCTGGCTTGGCCACATGCCCCAAATGGAAGACGGATGAATACCTAAGGATGTTTTGTATGCCAAGCTTGCCTCTGGCAAGAGATCTGTTGGCCGTCCCTAGATATGCTACAAGGATGTCTGTAAGTGCGATATGAAAGCCCTGGGCATCAACACTGAGAGTGGGGAGGATATAGCAGCTGACCGCAGTAGATGGCACAGCACTCTCCAGAAACAACTCAAGGCAGGAGAGGAAAAACTTCAGACCTTGCCTGAAGAAAAGAGAACTAGACAGAAGGCACACACCTGGGAGGTAAATACTGTGACCACCCACACCTGCACTAGATGCGGTAGAGACTGCCATTCTCTCATTGGACTGATCAGCCACAGCCAACGCTGTACCAACTGAGACAGCTCCACGACAGCAAACCAAGAAGGCACAACATGTATGGTCAACATCGACCGACAGACTTTGACAGAGGCCAAAGTGAAAAAGTAATCATTTGTGACTGCCCATCAGTTCAGAACACTAACATGAAAACACTCATGATTGGAGCAAATTATAGGAAGAAGTGCACATTTCACAATGGCAGAGGTGTAACAGTTGACTTTGGACACAGTTTGCTTCAATAATGCATTTTTTTTCTTATGTAACCTTTAAGAAAGACTTTAATTATTAGGCTACTACTTCCACATAAAAACATCCCTTTTATTTTCCTTAATGGCATTATCAAACAAACAAGAGAAATTGAAATCAGTGTGAAAAGTAGCCATCTTGGTTGTCCTTACTTGAAACATGAGACTGAAACGTAAACTTGCTTGAGTATGAGTTTAAAAATAATTTTCATCTTTGGTTTCAGGTGTTGGTCTTGTCCGTGCACGCTTGCAGCCCCTCAGGCCATTTCTCCATAACATGCACGCCGGCACATAAATCACCTTCTCTGGTTCTTGGTGACAAACTGGGATTTCTGTGTTTTGCCCCAGGGTGCTCATGTCCTGTGGCAGATTTGCAGTGACAGGCCCCTGCTGAGACAAGACAGTCAACACATCTGGCTTGATGTGAGGCTGCAATCATGCTGACAGGAGGGTAATGAAAGGCACCATCTCTGTAACTCCCCAGCTGTCCCAATCGGGTGCTGGTGATGAAGCGGATTGTGGCCTGATTGAAGTTGATAATTTGACCCTGTCCGTCACAGTGACTTTTTTATGGAGTGGTGTCACCTCAACGACCTGCTTGTCTCTGTGGCCACCGGTTATCCTCTCAGATTGTGGATGCACTTAACCTGTCGAATGGATTGTTTACAACATTCTGCTCTTGAATTTGTATTCCTGTCTGCAGATTCAGTAGGGGTGAGAAAATTAGACTTTCTGGAAATGGTACTCAGGTAAAAGTAGCGTTACATTATGACACTGATTACTTGATCACAGTGTTTTTCAACCAGGGTTCCCTGAAACATTCAAGTTTCTGTGGGAAATTGTACAATTTCATTTCTTAATTGGTCCAAAAAAAAATTGCAAATAATTTGCCCTCATTGTGCATGGGTTCTGTAGGCACCTATGAATTTGGACGGGTGGGACCCATTCAGAAGTGAAAAGAAGTGAAGAAGTGAAATTAGACCATTTCTGACACAAGCCTGAATGTTGTAATAGGATAAAATATTCACTTGAAAAAAAAAATCTTAAAAATGCAGAAACTTTCAAGATATTTTCAGAGAGGATGAAATAGAGTTTTTGAAAAAAAAAAAATGGACGAGCATTGCCATCTGAAAATCACAGCTTATGAGAAGGACAAACATCCTTTTAAACTAAGACCTGGATGATATTCTAGACTTACAAAAGTAGTTCACTGACTAATTTGATGGAGTCTTCCCATTTAATCTTAAAGTTTGGTTACCGATGTGTCATAAGAAGCACAAACACACCTTGGAGGGTGAGTAGCATGTTTGCTAACTACCAGTCTGTGCTAACAACACAAACGTTGTCATGACAACAAAACATAGGCCCATCATGTAAAGCTGTTTAGTTCACTGGAAAATTGAGCAGCGTGAAACCAAACTTAACTGGACCAAAAGTAGACAGTGGAACAAAAACATGAACCTTGGTGCAGACTTTCAGGTGTGCAAATGCCCTTAGGTGTGTAGCCTAAGGAAAGTAAAATCTAATCTACCCTCTAGTATAATACAGAATTATGTAGCAAAATGGTAATAAATTCAATATTTGCAGGCCCAGAATAGAAGAACAAAAATTCAATTTGCACTCAAATCAATGAAATCAAATGTAATTCATGGAGTCCAAACAAATGTATTTATCCTACAATAAAACTACTCAGTAAAGCACTTTTCCCCCAAAAATGCTACTGAGTAGATGTATTTTAGTGAATATTTTTTTCTACCCACCTCTGCTTGTCAGACATTATCATGTGTTCAGTTTTGTTTGTGAGCTTTTTGCCATTCACAGAAAATGACCAGAAAGACGGATGCACATCTGTGTTGGAAAAAACTTGGATTTATAGAACAGACAATAAACAGAAAAGGAAGTGGGCATTTTGGAGAGGGAGTATGAGGCCAGATTGTGGTGGAAGACACCAAAATCTGAGCTCACTGGGTAAAACAGCTGCAGCGACCGCTGCTTCTGATAACCTAGGGCTTCACAGCCACAAGGGAAAAGGCTATTTTGATCAATTTTTGGCCCACAAAATTTGGTTTTGAGCTGCCAAATGTATGTTTTTGATTGATTTGGAAGTTTGTTCTTCTTTCTTATTATTTTTGATATTGGTGTTGTTGGTATTTTGTGTGCAGAGACAGAAATAAATTGTAATTTTAAAAAAATGATCTTTTAATTGACAAGAAGTAAGGTAAAATCTGCATTTTTTTTTCTTGTAAATTTGAGGTTTTTGTCTTTAAATTTGGAAAACTTTTCTTTTATCGAAACTTTCTACTTTCCTAAGTCTTTTTTAAACATCAGGTTTTTCGCTTAAAGTTGTAGCTTTTCCTTTATGAATTTTTCCTGTAAAATTGTGACAGTTTTTAAGAAATTTAATACTTCTTTGACATAAATCTGTGACTTTTCTTAAAGTTTGCTCCTTTTTTCTTTTGAATTTGCAACATTTCTTTCCGTTTTAGTACTTATAATAAACTTGGCTATTTTTTCCCATAAATTTGCGAGGTTTTTCTCTTAAATGAGCCACTTTTCTTGTAAATCTGACCTTTCATAAATTGTCTGGGATTTTTTTTTTTTCAGTCTAACAAATAAAAGACCTATTTGGCAAAAAAAAAAAAAAGGTAAGTAGCAGGTTGCGCTGATCTAAACCCCAGTGTTTCATGGCTATATTGTAAAAGGTGATCCTCCATAAGCAGAGCACATTTAGAAATGTCACATGATGAGTATTATAAACCTCAGGCTGCTATCACAGAGGATGAAGTGCAATAACTTTTACTGCTTTTCTCTAATCAGCGGTCCCTGGACTTGCTTCCTTCTCTTTTCACCTGCATTCTTTCCCTTGAATAACCAGAAACAGGTTATGTACAAAATTCACAGGATTGTAGACAAACAGAACCCACGCTCCACAGCCTCCACTGTAGCCAGGACAAGGCATGGTTTTAAAAAACAGCCAGAATTTCCTGCAGATATCCTGTTTTTCCACTTCTCCCTTCATTCCACCCCCCCCCCCTCTTTCCAGCAGATGTGATGTTTTCTGCTTGTTGAAAAAAATCTGTTTCTTAACTGTTGGATAGCTTTTGGCTGTATAGGCTAGGAAAATCTTCATGTATTTTTACTGGATAGCACACAGAGTGTAGGTGTTCCATTATAAATAACATGCTCTCACATACAGTAGGTTTTTGAAAAAGCCTTTGAATCCCTTTGAGTAAGATTCTGAACTCCCTCTGGGTTCAAAACAACAGTGCTGTTTACAAAAATAAGAGTAAAATCACCTTTTTTTTTCATTTTTATAGAGTCATTGGTGGCCTATTGTTATCAACCTTAGAGAAGTGTTTTATAATTATTTTTAGAAAAATAATTCCTGATTTTCTTCCAGTAGCTCTCAGGAGGTGACTCTTTTCTGCAAAAATAACGAGGTGATATAAAAGCAATAGTTGTGTCCGATATCTCTCAGTTGGTAATAGTATAGTGTTATTGGATATGTAGCAGTTTTCAGCGCTGTCTGGATGTACACTAAGTATGAAATTACATACTATAATGTAGTCAAAGCATCCCACAAAGAACTAGAGGGCACTCAGAGAGTGCATACTTCTGCCAAGGCTCTATTCGTCCCTTCGTCCATTCACCCATCCATGCATTGCAACATAGGGCCTTGGCAGAGGTAAGTGCTTGTGGATCGCCTCCAAAATCTAATAGGCTCCTCCTTAGGCCAAGGGCCACCTCTGGTGAAAATGTCATCAAAATCCATCCAGTAGTTTTTGCATAATCCTGCTACACACAAGGGCATTGGTGGAGGTATGCACTCTCTGATCACCTCCAAAATTTAATGGGTTCATTCATAAGCAACAGGCCACCTCTGGTGAAAATTTCATCAAAATCTGTTGAGTAGTTTTGGCGTAATCCTGCTAAACGACAGACAGACCAACAAACCGCCCTGATTGCATTGCCTCCTTGGCGGAGGTAACAAATTTATCTCTTTACCCAAATGTTCAGTTATCCTGAAATTCATTCTTTGCACCAGTTTGGTATTCAGATATTCACTTTTACCCCCAAGCTACTAAACAAATTAATTCCTGCCTTCACACTACATCAGAATGCTGAGAAGCACTGTAATCGGCTGTAATTCATAAAAAGGGTCCAGAATGATGGGTGTGAAGTTTGGTGTCTGTATGCTGTAGTCCTCTACAGTCAGCTCTCTTTACTGGGTAGTGAGTGGGTGGTGCTGAACGACTGCAGACAGACTAATAAGAAAACAGCCATTTTGCTCAGTTAAATGATAGCCTTACTAAACACTCTACTGGCGAGTTTACGCCCTTATTCACTTGTTTACATGAACATTTTTAAGCCTGTTCTGGGCTATTAGAAAAAAAAGTCTTTCTGCAACTAAAATTTACATTCATAGATTAATATATATTCTTTCCTAATGAAGGATGGGGTGTAATTGCGGTATTTCTGCTCTCTTCAGTGTAAAATATTTTTCTCACATTTGAAATGAACATTAAGACAATGCAAATGGATTTTCTTACGTATCTTTTATACCCTCTTTTGCAAATGCATAGTGGCAAAATCAGGTTTCAGACTGAGTGGTTATAATTGTTGTTTTTCCCTCTAAACGTTCCTCATTTCTCACAGTAAGTGATAGAATGTCAACTAGGACTGTCACAATATCAGGCTTTTACCATCCAGTTATCGTGGCCTGATATATTGCATTAACAATGTCTTAGATAATGTGAAAACAAAAATAATAATCCTGTCTTTAGAATTGATAGTTAATTTTGTTTATTGTGTGGTTTTTTGTAAACGTATGTGTAACTATGCAAAAGTGTGCAAAAAAGAACTCCCAGTGGATTGTGAAAAGGCAGCAAGTTAACGGAATCACTGCATCACATTTTAAATACTGCAGTTTTTTTGTGATATCATGACAGGAGATCATAGCAGTGAGCAGAAAAACTCCACCTTTTGTCAGGAAAAAGGAAATAAACCTTCATTCTCTCTTTATTCTTGATGTCCTCATGTTACGCGTTATTTATGTGGCAGCGCTGCGTGAAATGCTAGGGGTGATAAATCGCTAAAAGTCGTCTGTGTTTCAGTATTTCTGCAGTTCATTTATTGCTCTGCATTTATCAAGCTGTATCACTTGCTCCAGCATCAGCTGCTGCTTAGACACCCAGAGACAATCTGTAGATCTGAATATATTTCAACACAACAAAAAGCCTGTTGGTCAAGGTCGTTTTCCAGGAGGTGCAGCTGTCTCCGGCGTGTTTCTGCAGGTTTGAATCTAGCCGGTGACCCAGTTCTCCAGATGACAGGGTCATAAACACAATATAAAGGGAACAAAAACCCGTATGACTCTGGTGCCTTTATAGACTGCAAAAGTGTAATGAAGTTTTACACCGTGCTGATCACATGGACCAGGGTCTCTGCGATGCCTGCTTGATTTCAATAACTGCACAAATAAAGGAGATTGGCTCCTTCATAAATCACCAAATTCATCAGACTGTGATCGATGGAGCCTTATTGTGAGCTGCAGTCCTTCCCAGGAAGTGAAATTATATTTTGCATTCTTACGCCTTGATCAATATATTCGTAAATTATTTTTCAAATCATGCCACAAAGCTTAGTCAGAAAGTGACGGGAAGTCAGTTAGTGAACCGGGTATAATCTCACTATCTGCCAAGTGTTATTGCTGCGTTTGGAGCAGCACCAAAGAGGAGTCTTCTTGATCTATTGTCTTCCTGCCAGACAGTAATGATATGCTAATGCTGCGATTATTTTCCCTGTCAAACAACAAACTTCGTCTTTGTAGCCAAGGACAAAATTACACTTCAGACTCTTTAGAAACAGAAAAAGAGCCAAAATCGCTGCCCAAATGGCCATCATTACCTCATGATCATCATCAGCTCTTGACAAATTTGAGCTGCTTGCTTACAAAACTCTCACATTATTAAAGGGGAAAAAAAAAAATGATGAACAGATGCATCAGGAGAGTACCTATCTGCCAGGTGCAGCACCTTGTAATAGAGTCTGTGTTTTGTGCCTGTAAAGCCTCCGGCAGTCTCTCTCCCGTGGTTGGGTCCTCGGAGGCAGGCGGTGTGAATTCGAAGGATAGTTTCTGCTGCAGGTATGGCGGCTCAGAGCAGCACGGTATCTCAGCACGGCATCTCTTTCTCCCTGCTGCACAGTGGCCCTGACAGCTCCTCTCTCGCTGCTTCCCGTCTGCCATCATATCCTAGCATCGCTACATTCAACTCAGGACACTTTTTTAAAAGGCCTTCTGATGCGTTCTTGTTTTGGGAACTGCTCTCCCCTTTCTCTCGACATGTCATCTGCAAAAAAAACTTCAAGTAGAATTTGAGTTTTTCACCCGTTTCTGTGCAGAGTCCCATGAATTCATCCTGACATGTTTCTTAAAAAGCTGGGGACTTTTAGGTTATCACCACAGAGAAATTTCCATGTTTTATTCACATACCACCGCCTGTTTTTTTTTTTTTTAAGCTTTTGTCCTCTCTACAACAGCACACAATTTCAGAACAGCTTTAATGAAAGGTAATGATTGATTGGAGTGCAGTGTGACACCCGAACACAGAGAAATAATGTTGGACAGATGTATAGATACCATTATTTTTCATGCATGCCCAGTAGAAAAAGCACAGAGCACTGGAAATGGAAGCCAGTGTTGTTATCAAATCAGCTTTATTATTTGGATAAAATTGCATTAGCCAGGTAGACACGGAGTTTCCGCTGTAACGTTTCTGCATGATGGGCCGCCATGCTAAAAACTGAGCAGCCATGCTAAGAAAATTAATAAAGGTTTGTAAATTATATATCTCCACAAGCCCAGACACAAATGAGGAAAAACAGCCACGTTTTTGTCTGCAGGTCCATAAAGAGTCTTAAATGTGTTTATCCAAAATCAATGCCTCAATTATCCCTAAAAATGAGAAGCAATCCTTGAATTCCTGCTCAGTAACCTGAAGATTAGTGCACCATAGATGCTGCACTGACCAGACTTGACTGCACTGAATTCTGAATGTTTAAAGTTTTTTTTCCGTAGACTGTACACAACTCACAACTCAACACTTACCGATTTATTTCAAAATAAAAGCCCTGTATAGCATTCAGTGGGAATGGTTGTTTCTGTTGCATGTGTTTACTGGGAAACACTGTCAACCTGATACGTGTCTGAAAACTGCCACAGCTGGCCCAGTACCAGGGCACTGTGCCAGCAGACAGTTTTTCCTCACAATTTCTAAAGTTAAAAAAAAAATTTAAAAGACTTTCAAATAAAGGAAAAGAGAGAAACCGCATCCTGTTTTGTCCCAAGGCCAACATTGCCTATTTAACCCAGGATCTGAAGTCTGTTTCAGCCCTCTATTGTCAAGGTGGACAGACTTATAGTCATTTTCACCAACAGGCGAGGTGGACTTACACCTACAAAGTCTTTTCCACACTCAAGCAACGTAGACTGACACCTGTTATCCCAGGCCAGGGTTTGAACCCATGACACGAATCCTCCCACTCCTACCACTGAGCCAAAGAAGAATTCAGTTCAATTCGACTTTATTTATTGCGCCATTTCACAGCAAGAGTCATCTCATAGCACTTTCAACTGTAGGGGAAACCCCCACAATTGCAGAAAGACTCCAGCAATCAGGCGATCCCCTATGAGCAAGCGCTTGGCAACGGTGGAGAGGAAAAACTCCCTTTTAACAGGAAGAAACCTCCAGCAGAACCAGGCTCAGGGATGGGCAGTCATCTGCTGCGAATTCCTCCATTAGTACTGAGCTAGCAGTGGAGGTGAACGTTAAGGTGTCAGGAAACTGCACCACTAATTAATTTCTTATGGAGAGAGATCCATAAAGCAGCCTAACAACCATTCCCAAGTGCGTGGTCTTTATTAGGTCAGATATGAGGGCTTGTGCTGGGACGGCCGTTAGCAATGTCCACCTTCATGTCCCCCCTAGATGGACACCCTTCTCTTCCACTTTCCCTAAAATTGGCATCTACCTGTGACAGCCATGAGGCCTTCTGATTACTCATCTGTCTCCTCCTTTGTCCCCATTCATAGAGTCACCTTTAATTGTATCAGATTATGTGTATGATGTGTATTATCTCAGCTTCCCTGGAGCATGTCAGCATTCGACCAAAAGTCGCTTTAAACCGGGATTCGAAATAGACAGATGGTTGGTCAGTATCCTGAGATGTTCAGTAACTATATATCCTGAACAAATGAAGGAGATCAGCTTAAATCTGCATAACCTAATTAATACTATTTAACACATTGCTTTTGATTGATACAACTGTTCCATGCCTGCATTGGTATCTCTTCTGGAAAGGATTTCATGTGATTTACTGGATCAATTGTGTGTTTTTAGGGTGATTTATTGCTGTCTAGATCCTAAATTAAATAGGGCTAGAACACCAGTTGAATCCCTTTTTCACCAGAGAAGATGAAGCAGCTAGCCAAGGCTCTGTCAGTGCAGCTAAGTTTGATCAGTGAAGCCAGCAGAGACAGGCCATGGGGCCCAGCTCTCATGGCTGTGTGCCCAGAGCCGTGGCATGGAGATCGGGGGGTTGAGACATTCTTGTCACACTTGAAAGTCCCAAAACAGAGAGATTTTCAAGCAGAGTGAGCTTCGGGCTTAAGTGTCCCCAAAAATGTCAAAATTCCAGTGCAGTGTATAGACACTGTATTTTCCTTCATTTCATTATTCTGCTAACATCTTGCACACCTGAAGTTCTCATTAGAGGCATAAACCTGAGATGTTTTGCAAAATATGCTTTCTCTTTAGCAAACACGGTTGAAAATGTTGATTTTCTTCACTTATGGATTTAAATTATTTTGGAAAAATATAAAGCATCTGTTAAACTGTGCTGTTTTTCTCTGGCCGGACTCAACAGTCATACTCCACCCTCACATATGAGCCAGTGGTACACCACTTTTATCTCTACATCAAGAGAGCCTGGAGCACAAATAGGTGTGAATATGAATCTCTCGTCGACTGATTAGGAGACTTTCTCATCCACTGTGAGCCAAAACAAAGGAATTATGTTGTTCTCCTGGGAAAATCATGAGGGTGTGTAAGAGTGAGTTGAGACTGCCAAGGTGCATCCATCTCTTTACCCGAATAACAACGCACCTCCTCTGCTCCTCCTCATCACCCCAGGACCAGCAAAATATCCTAGATCTCAACTACTTAAGCCGGCAATGGACAAACCGGAGAGAAAGTTGGAAGATCGGCTTGAATGAGTGCATCCCATTTGCATTCAAGCCAAACCTCCTCCAGGCTTTTTGTCAGGGGCCACTGGACTGTCTGTTTCCATTAAGAACCCAGCGCAGCCAGGCTCAAGATGTACAAGACGAATGCCACTGTCAGTCCTGAAGTGAACAATTACCCCTGTGTCCTCCGCAGGAGTCAGAAATATATTTGGATTAGATCAGCAGGCATATTTTGATGAATCCATGGTGCAAACCACAGACGGAGACAGAAACATTTTGGCCAGCAAATTTCACCCTCCATTAACAATTATGGGGGCTAAATCACGATCAAGCATGTCAACACACGCATTAGCCTGACAGCAAACTAAAAACACGAGCAATTAAATGAGTGAGTGTTAGAGTCTGTGGAGAAACAGACAAGGAGGAATTTATAGCTTGAAAGTGACACCGTTTGTTGCCAGTAAATAAGGTAAGAAAAAAGTGAATCGAGAGGAAAATTTCTCTGTTCTAGCAGCTCAAATTGGAATGAATAGTCCTACCAGGCTGATACTTTTCTATGCTATTCTAGCTATCAACTCCCTCGGATGCAAATTCAGGTGTTTTTCACATGTGTGGATTAACTTTACGTGTAGTCAAATTTTAATGATAAATAAGACTTTATAGTTTTGGTAAACAGACATGCCTGTTATAAAGTGGTCAGAAGAGATGGAGACATGGGTCATATCATCCTTCGTCCTCCGAATCCCATTATGAAAACGTATTCTCCTTTGGCAAGCATTAGCCCACAATATCCTCCTTCGGTAATCTCTGCTGGCTGACAGGAATCTAAAAAAACATGTATTTCTGATTGCCATTACCATCTTTCATTTTCTTTGTTTAAATTTAGCTAACATTTCCATTGAGAACACTGTTTGTTTATACCGCGCTCTGCCACAAGGGCTAAGTTCACACGATCGGTGATGTAAACATAGACAGCCCTATAAATCCTAGCGCAACCTCTTCTCCACCCTGCTTCATACATCACTACTGCTAATGATAACTGGCTAGCTCCTAGTTTGGATTGCGAGCCTGAGCCAAATAACGTAAATTTGTCTTAAAGAATGAATGAATGAAATAATACATCACTGGTAGACGTGTGTGTGGTTTCAGCAGTCAATATGATATGACCTGTCTCTGTAGTACAGTAAGCACAGAAACATTTGTGAATAAGTGGCTAAACTGCTAGCTTGAGCTTGCTGCCTTGGGTCTTGGTTAGAGAAAATAATACTAACTGCTCGATGTAGCATCAGCAAAAATATAACAAAATAATCCAGAATGACGTGAGATATATTATTGACTGCGAATTAGTGAACCAGGTGGAAACAATCTATCAGGGTGACTACAATCTAAAGAAAATATCAATATAAACTGTGCTTGGTAAGACAACTCCTAGTAGCAGTAGGCTCTCTATTAGCCATTTTACTCTTCGGTGTTTGTTCCTCTATGTCAAGAAAAGGTAAGCCCAGCCTTGATCCAGTGGGTAAAATAAGTATTGAACATGTCAACATTTTTCTTATTAAATATATTTCTGATGGAGGCATTGACCTGAGACTTTCACCAGATATCAGTAACAACCCAAGTAATCCATACATACAAAAAAAAATCAAGGCAACTATGTTCACAAAACAAGTTATATTTAATAAAGTGGAATGACACAGGGAATGACATGACAAGTATTGAACACTTGAACACACTTGATGCTATTCATTTAATATTTAGTAGAAAAGTCTTTGTTGGTAATAACAGCTTCCAGACGCCTCCTGTATGGAGAAACTAGGTGCAGGCATTGCTCAAGAGTGATTTTAGCCCATTCTTTCACACAAACTGTCTTCAAATCTTGAAGGTTCTCTGTGTGTCTTCTATAAACACTGATCTTCAGTTCATTCCATAGATTTTCATTGGATTCAGGTCAGGTGACTGACTGGGCCATTCTAGCAACTTTATTTTCCTTCTCTGGAGCCAGTTGAGTTTCCTTGGCTGTATGTTTGGGATCATTGTCTTGCGGAAATGTCCACCTTCATTTCATCTTCAGCATCTTGGCAGATGGAAACAGGTTCTTATCAAGGATGTACATTTGTCCATTCATCTTTCCTTCAATTATATGAAGTCTGCCTGTACTATGTGTTGAAAAACACCCCCATACCATGATGCTCCCACCTCCAAACTTCACTGTTGGTGTGGTGTCTTGGGGCTGATGTGCAGTGCCATTTCTCCTCCAAACATGCTGTGTGTTGTTGCACCCAAAAAGCTTCAGTTTTGGTCTCATCTGACCAGACTGTATTCTCCCAGTATTTTACTGGCTTGCCCAAATGTTGTGCAGCAAACTTTAAATGAGCTTCAACATGATTTTTCTTCAGCAATGGAGTCTTGCAAGGTGAGTGGGGATAAAGCCCATGTCGACTGAGTACATTACCTATTGGTTTCTTTGAAACAGCAGTATCTGCTAACTCTAGGTCTTTCTGGAGCTCTCCATGATTGGTCTTTGGCTTTTGGATAATTGTTCGGGTAATTCTTTTGACTCCTCTGTCAGAAATCTTTTGAGGAACTCCTGGTCATGGCCAGTTTATGGTAAAATGATGTTCTTTCCACTTCTGAATGATGGCTCCAACAGTGCTCACTGGAACATTCAGCAGTTTAGAAATGTTCCTGTAACCAATGCCAGCATTATGTTTTGCAACAATAAGGTTGCAAAGGTCGAGAGAGAACTCTTTGCTTCTACCCATCATGAGTTCTTTGTGGTGTGACAATCTTATATTCACAGACCTTTTTAAAGGCTATCAGTCAGGACTTAACCAGCTGAAATTAATTTGCACTAATGGGGGATGAAATGGCTTCCTAAATTCTGATAGATTTCAGCTGGTTTCTTGGCTTTCTATGCCTTTTTGCACCTTATTTTCTACATGTGTTCAATACTTATTCCCTGTGTCATTCCACTTTATTAAATATAACTTGTTTTGTGAACACAGTTGCCTTGATTTCTTTGTATGTATGGATTACTTAGGTTGTTACTGATATCTGGTAATAATCTCAGGTCAATGGCTCCATCAGAAATATGTTTAATGAGAAAAATGTTGACTTGTTCAATACTTATTTTCCCCGCTGTATCAAGGCTGGGCTTACCTTTTCTTGACGTAGCGGAACAAACCCAGAAGAATAAAATGGCTAATAGAGAGCCTAAAGGTGTGTTCACACCAAACGCAAATGGGGAAATTTTTTGCGAGGCACGATTACATTATAACTCAATGTAAACACACGAACAGACATGAATCCCCCTTCTGAGTGAGATGCAGACAGGCGAAGTTTCCTTTAAAACTTCTGCAGCTGTGTTCAACCTGTTGTAGAAATTCTCAAAATAACGTCATGCTTATGTTTACATTATCCAACCTGGGGCTCACCTGAAAATGTTGTTTCAAGCCTCCAAAAGTTCACAGGATGAGGGGTGTTTATGTTGCTAGCTTGCTAGCTTGTCCATGACAAGAAACCACTGGTAAATAACAACGACATCCCTATTGAGCTGAAGGGCTCCCGGTCCTCCTGAGTCTCCAGGTGAGTGAGTCAAATTTTCAAGTTTACTCTGCAGTGGTGATGCCTTTACTCCAATGATGGCAGAATCTCAAAACTAGCAGCTAGGTGGCTAGCTAGCCTGGGACGCAAACGCGCGACTGCGCAAATTCGCGTGTACTCGTGTCTTCCCATTCATTTTGTATGGATTTGCGCCGCCCGTTCGCGTTTGGTCTGAACGCACTTTAAGTCACACCCCCTCTACTTCCACATATGGGACCTTAAATCAGAAAAATTTTCCATTGAAATGAATAGTAAGAGCGAAATTATCCTTTGATCCCGATCAAATTTTGCCACAAGTTACACATATGATGTCTGTCAATTTAAAAGCTAATTTTCCACATAATTAAAGTTGCCAGTTGTCATATAATAACAGATTAATATTTAGTTTTTGTGAAGATGATGAGCGGACAACATCTCCCATCGTCCCACATCACCAAACACGATCATAGCGGGAGATTACTAAATCCTCACTTTCCATTTCCTGACTGATGAAAGAAGGATCCAAAGATGAGAAAAACAACACAAAGGTATTGTTTTGTATTTTGAGAGCAGCCGATGATCCAGAGGACTGTTAGTTACTTCACCCTGAGTGCGCTTTGAACACATGATGTCAGTCACGTGCCTCTGTGTTTGTAGTCTTTTAATGTACATATTTTCAAAACCTTATACTTTAACAGTTAGACAACAACCTACATCGTTAGTTACGTGGAAAATTATCTTTTAAATTGACAAACATCATATGTGTAACTCATGGCAAATTTCGATCAGGATCAAAAGATAATTTTGCTCTTTATTCATTTCAGTGGATTTTTCCGATTTAAGGTCCCATGTGTGGAAGTAGAGGGGGCATGACCTAGGCTCTCTACTGGAGACTAAACTCTAGACTAAACTATATAAATGCCATGTGGGTTTTTTTTTTAAAGAGAATTGAGTGTTTTGATATTTTTTTGATAATCATGTGACCAATGCACGCATTTCAGAAGATGACCTCTTGAGACAAATTCAAGCCCCCAGAATTCTGTACTTCCTAAATGTCTGAAGTCAGAGTTATTTGCATTAAAAATAGAAGAGTAAAGGTTAAGTAGTTTGCTGGGTTAAGTGTTTTAAAGTGGCTTCACAGAAAATGTAGCTTTAAACAGACCTGAAGATCTGCAATTTATCACGAAAGTATTTTTATGAGTCAACTATGGTCAATGGAGAGCTAACATTTGGCACTTTACTCATGAAGAAGTGTGTGTATCCCATGGAATTTTCCAGAGAAATCAGAGCAGATCTACAGGGGAATTTCTGATAAATTTGATCATTTGACACAGAATAACCCAAACAGAAATATGTGTATCACTCTTGCTGTGTATTAGTTCTGTAAATGAAGTGATGTTACAGCTAGCTTTAAGATATCTTAGCAATAGTCAATATTGTACAATAACTAATAACTGTTTGTAGCCCTTCTACTGCCAAAGATTTTTTAAAAAAAAGCAATAATTTCATTTGTGGTTGGGAAGTCAAAATGCACTCCCGTGAAAATATGTGATGTGTTGACTTGTGCCAGAGGTCCATTGTTGGGCAAACTTTTGCAGCTTTTTTTTCCCCTCTGCTTGACTACTTGTCTACGCCTTCGTGAAAAGCTTTAACACTCATCCATGCTAATAGTCTGCAGCTGCATACACAGCTGTTTGTAGTTTACAACTGGGAGTGACAAACCAAGACAAGCTTCCTGTTTCACTTTTTCATTTTAACCCTGTGAACTTACCAACAAACTCAATTCCTTTGTGGCCTGCCTACTTTCTTTCCATCTCACTGTACCTTTGTCAATATTTCTGAAAAAACGCTGAACTTAATAAGACATCTTATCTCCAAGAAACCAATTTCAACCCCATTGAGGAGAGTAACTCCTGAAGAAATCATCTCTGACTTCTGCCCACAGTAATTAGAAAGCTGAAGAGTTTATTAGATTGTTCAAATCTGTCTTTTTTTTGCCAATATCGTGCCATTATATTACAGTCACAGGGGAGAAGAGGAAGAAATGAGAAAGGGGATGAATTGTAGTGTTCATAAGTGAAACCTTTGACCCTAACATTTGTCCTGCCAAAGCTGCAATTTACGTATTTCCACCAGTAAATCTGCATAATGAAAATTTTACAAAGTAGGAACGAGACAAGCAATATAATGCAGTGCCAATATTTGCCAGTTTTAATGTGTGATTGAACGAACGTTAAGAGAGAAACACTGTAATGTAATGCATACACAATGCCCACTTATGATTTTTGGGGAGGAATCCGCCATCTTTTCTGTGACATGCGGCTCTGTTTGTCTCATTTTCTGCACGGCAAAACTCCCGGCGAGGTGAGCTGGTGGTGCTGTAAACAATATTTAATATTGATTTCCTGCAAGTCTAAACTGCTGAATGTTTGAAGCAATTACACATTGTGACTTGGATGTGGGGCGCTGTTTGTCAACAGATGCATGAAATGCACTGGGATGGGTTTGGCAGTGACAGGCGTGGGAAATGGTCCACTGCTGCTCTTTGTTTCTCTCCGCTCCGTCTGTACAACAGGCGTCTGAAAATATATATATTTCCCCGTGTGCTTCTGTGCGGTGCTGCTGTGGATCCTTGGTATATTCAGTCTCTTTGTTGTTTCTGGCTTGTGGGTGTACGTAGGTGCCTGGAGTCTGTAGGTGGGAGGATATTATGGGATTTGGCAATTTCTGAAGAAGTTTGTATGTTTTCCTTTCATATTTTTGGAGAATGTTAAGGCTGTTGGTTATATGTTTACATCTGTTCACTGGGATTAAAGCCAGACCTCTGAGGAAAACATGTGTAGTACTTGTTTTTATTTAAAAGAGTGTTATACTGTATTAGTCATGTGTTTGGTATTTATAGCTTCAGCAAATTAGCTTGTTTAGAACAGCACTCTATGACAGCCAGATTACACAGGGTTACAAAAATAATGTTTTTGTAAGTTGTCTGTGTTTTTCAACTGATTTAAGACAATTTTGCACTGGTGAATCCGAAAATGACATCACTTTCTCTCGATCAGGTGCTAAGTAAAAACCTGTACTTTTTTTTTTTACTTAGTACTGTGCATGTACTTACCTTTATATAAAGGTAAGTACATGTACAGTAAATTGAATGTTATGTCATCATTGTTCAAAATTCAGAGAATTTCAAGACATAAAAAAGAATTTTGCACCATATAAAGTGAAAATACCCGTACATGTAAACAAAAACATATAAAACAACATGTGGCCATAATTCAAAAAGTTGACCTGATTGAGCAAAACCAATGTGATTTTTGGATTCAGCTCATCAAAATTGCCCTAAATCAGCTAAAAAAAACCCTTAGACAATAAATATGGTGTTGACCAGTGTTATGTATGTGTTGGCGATGAATTTATCATCATGAGAAATTTATTGGAGTAGTAAGATGTATCATTGGCTACACTTAAAAAAAGGTGCATTTCATTAAAAAGGCTTTTTTTTTTAAATCAACACTAGATCTGGCAGTGATATTGGCTGATAAGCTTTCTTTAAAAAAAAAAACCACACACACCAAATATACACAATTGTCAGTCCATTCATTTTTCTAACAGCTGAATCCTATTTGGAACTTGTCCCACCTACTTCAGGTAAGAGGCAGGGTACACCACCATTGCAGGGAACAGAGAACCAGACTGCCATTCATCCTCACATTCACAGCTAGCTCAGCATGCATGATTGTTGGACGGTGGGAGGAAACCTGAGAACTCGGAGGGAATTCACACAGACACGGGGAGAATGTGCAAACTCCACACAGAAAGGTCCCTGCAGGACAGTTGAGGATTCAAATGCAGAACCTATTTACTGTGAGATGATATTGCCAATCACTGCACCACTATCAATATTGAGTGTCAAAGTTTGGATTTCAAATTTTTCATAACAAAAATATGTGGAATAGTTACTGTAAATACTTAAAGATTAAACTGATATAGAAATTGTTTTTGGTGCAAATTCCAAAAGAAAAAACAAGACAATAAGAGTATTTTTCACATACTTACAGCTGTGTTCATTTTATTATTTTAGAGTTAAGCCTTTTCATTTCTTCATTCATTAATTTTCTTTATGACATAATCTTATTTGTACTGTATGAGAAAGTCAGGAGTGGCAGAGAAGTATGTGAGGCTGGTGCAGGACATGTATGAGGACATTGAGACGGTGGTGAGTGTGCTGTTGGAGTGACGTATTCAAGGTGGGGGTGGGGTTGCTTCAGGGATTGGCTTTGAGCCCCTTTTTGTTTGCCATGGTGATGGACAGGTTGATATACAAGGTCAGGCAGGAGTCTCTGTGGACTATGATGTTTGCAGACAACATTGTAATCTATATTAAGAGTAAGGAGCAGGTGGAAGAGAACCTGGCAAGGTGGAGGTATGCACTGGAGAGAACAGGAATGAAAGTCAGTAGAAGCAAAACAGAATACATGAGTGTGAATGAGAGGGAGGCAGATGTAATGGTGAAGATGCAAAGAGTAGAGGTAATGAAGGTAGATGAGTTTAAATACCTGGGGTCAACCATCCAAAGCAATGGAAAATGCACAAGGGAGGTGAAGAGGAGCGTGCTGGCAGGGTGGAGTAGGTAGAGATGCATGTCAAGGGTGATTTGTGACAGAAGGATAGCAGTTAGAGTGAAAAGAAGATTTACAAGGCAGTAGTGAGACCTGCTATGATGCATGGTTTGGAGACAGTGACACTGACAAAAAGACAGGAGTTGGAGGTGGCAGAGTTGAAGATGCTAAGATTCTCCTATGACTAGGAGGGACAGGATCAAAATGAGTATATCAGAGGAACAGCCCAGGTTGAGCGGTTTGGGGACAAAGTAAGAGGGGCAAGGCTGAGATGGTTTGGACATGTGCAGAGGAGTGATAGTGGACATACTGGACAAAGGATGTTGAAGATGGAGCTATCAGGAAGGAGGAAAAGAAGAAGACCACAGAGAAGATTCATGGATGTAATGAAGGAGGACATGAAGTGGGTTGGTGTTACAGAAGAGGGATGCAAAGGACAGGGTGAGATGGAGGCAGGTGATCCGCTGTGGTGACCTCTAAAGGGAGCAGCCAAAAGAAGAAGGTGAGAAGGAAATGTATTTTTATTTTGAAACATATTTACACTACAGTCATTTTTCCAAATGCCATTTAGGTCACAAATCTGAACTTCTGTCAAGAACACATTTCAGTAGGTACCCCAACCCACACCATGACATGTACAAATATGATAAGATAAGATAAGCCTTTATTAGTCCCACAATGGGGAAATTCCAGGATTGCAACAGCACAGGGACAGCAACACTCAGAGCAACAATCAGAAGGCAAGAAAAAAAACAACATCTAGTAAACATATGTCCATATTACTATAAATGTATATATATAGACACACAGTGCAGAGCATTATGGCTGGTGGATGTGCAGCAGAAAGTCTAAGCTCTCTCTCCGCGGATGCAGCGGGCCAGCTGGAAGTCTTTGGGCATGATGGTGACCCCCTTAGCGAAGAAGAGACCACCAGGTGGGTCTCGCTGGTCTCCTGCAGAGCCATGACGGCGAAACTCAGGAAACGCAGGACGGTCTTGAAGTCCTGAGCGATCTCCCTCACCAGGCGCTGGACGGGCAGCTTACGGATGAGCAGCTCCGTGGATTTCTGGTAGCGACGGATCTCTCTCAGAGCCACGGACCTGTGACGGCGAGGCCTCTTCACTCTGCCGGTGGCCAGAGCGCCTCTCCGAGCAGCCCTGGTGGCTAGCTGTCTCCTGGGGGGCTTCTTCCTCCAGTAGATTTTACGGGCGGTCTGCTTGGTTCTTGCCATCGCTCTTTATTATTCTGTCTTATATTTCTTTCACGCCGCCTAAACTCCAGCCCGGCACCCGCTTCGTTTTCGCTACAGCTCCCGGTATGTCGAGTTTCCCATTAGCACCGGGCGGCGGCCAAGTGCTAGCTAGCACTAGCTCCTCCCCGCTGTAACGTCTCCCGCTGCAAACCGTGGCTCCGTCCGCCGACCCGGGAGACCCCCGGGGCCATCCGTGCGTCCGTGATATATATACAGAGTGAAAGGTGTAGAAAGAAGAAGGAAGATAAAAAAAAAGGCTGTTGCAACAGGCAGCCGACTCGTGTGGCGCCGCCGGTCCGGCAGAGCCGGAACCGAAATCTGAAATTCTATGAGCCACAGTCTAATCAGATGTGTGGGACAGTTACATATTTTTAAAGAAGGAAACTGTCAGATGAAGAAATGAGAGAAGAAACATGATTCACCTTCAGTGCATCACTTGTCTACCGTCAGTGAATCATCTCCATGCACTGAGTCTTTGCAGCTCTTTTCTCTTGTCGGTAGCTTGGGTCTCCGACTGGCAGGTCAGCCAGCCCTAGCAATGTTAGCTCTCATGGTTGGAGAGTTCAAGTTTTAGTTAATCATCATCATCACAGCTCTGTTCTTAGCCTTCCGCTGCCAGGAACTCCTGTCTATGTCCAACTTCTTCAAGTTTCTTTTTACAGTGTCTTTAACTCTGAGCCTTGGTCTACCCTGATTGCGTATGCCCTCGCATAACTGTGAGTAGAGTAACTGCCAAGGGAGACGTTGGTGGTAGTGATAAGTATAATAAAAATGTGCTCTCTCTCCCCAAAGAAACAATTGGCTGCTGTCGAGCTCATTCATTCCAGAATTAGCTAAGATCACATGTCATCCTGACAACTAATCACAGTTTTCTGGGGTCACCAGTAAATGATACCTCAATTTAAGGAATGAAAAGTACACAAATTAATGAGTTAATGTGAACAAACACTGACCTTAGGCAGAGCTGTATACATTCAAAAAAGGTCGGTGTAGTCACTATAACTTTATTTATTTATTTTTTTTTGGGGGGGGGGAGTTACACTGATGATTTCTTTCCCCTAAAGAGACAACACTTTTATGGGAGTTTAACCAAGGTATATCCTTGAATGAGTGTATCACACGTAACTCGGCTATAAGAGGTGGCAGTGGCTCGGGAGGTAGAGCGGGTGGTCCACTAGTTGGAGGGTCGGCGGTTTGAATCCCGCTCTCCCCAGACATCCTGCCATTGTGTCCCTGGGCAAGACACTTTACCCACCTTGTGTCAATGACACTGGGTATGAATGTGTAAAAATGTGCAGTAGTGGTCGGAGAGGCCATTGGTGCAGATTAGCAGCCATGTTTCTGTCAGCCTGCCCCAGGACAGCTGTGGCTACAGTAGTAGCTTACATCTGTCTGTGAAGTGAATGAATAATGTATCCATTGTAAAGCATCTATGAAAAGTGCTATATAAATCCAATGCATTATTATAAGAAATTAATGTGTATATTTTACATTTAGGATATTAGAATTAAAAGCACTCTAAAAGAAAATAAAAAAACAGCACATATTTAGCAAAGATGTCTTGCTCAGTGACCTGATTTAGCTGATGCGAAGCTGAACATATAGCCAGATCTATTATTGGCTTCCTCTAGTAAATAAAAAATCAATATAATTTTATACCTTAATCTAAATCAAACATATTAGTCATAAAAATGAAAAATACATGTTGAGAGATGACTGTAGCAATCTGATGCTTTATAAATAAAAAGTTGAGGTTCAATTTACTCCTGCACAACTTTAATGACAAAGAAAAATTTTGTTTATTGAACTTGTGATTTTTTTTCTCTGAAGCCTTAACTGGACATTTATGTAATTACAGTTTTGCCTCTACTTATCTTTGGAGTTGCAAATATTGCTTCTTGGTCTTCGTAAGGAATATTAATCAAAAGAACCATGCTTAGGATTGTCTTTTATTGAAATGGTTGGCCCATTCAGTGACGAGTTGGGACTGTCTTCGACCGCTCTCAGTTCAGAACGCTGGAGTGTGGAGAGGTTTGGCAGGGTGGTGGGTGAGAGGCAGTGTGATGCTGATGGATTAGCAGGAAGGATGGGGACGAACCCAAGGGCCCTGTCTGGCATCATCGGGAGCCCTCGGCCCAGACAGAAAGCTGAAAAAAAACCAAAACATGGATAATACAGTCATACAGGCACTCAATCATACCCCAGCTGCAGTCACACACAAATATATTGAGGGCAAGCCTTTTCCCACACTGAAGACAATCAATCTTCAGCTAAACAGGTGCTGCCCACTTACAGATTTAATATTTCTCCAGCATGCACGTTGTTTTCCTCAGTCACCTGCCAGATCAATGAATTTAAAGGTTTCCAGAAATGTTAACGTGTTCAGTTAGCCTCAATGGCCAGTAGTTTGTTGATCGATAAGTGCGAAGTGACCATATTTGACCCTGAAAGTTACTACTATGACTTCGTGTATTGTGTAATGTGATCAAAACAGGGCACTTGCTGAAGTGAAAAAACAGAGGGCTGCTGTAAAAAAGTTTTCATTCCATAAAAACGTGTTTCAAAGCCAAGTGATGTGCGAAAGTGTAAGAAAACCAGTGGAATAAGATAAGATAAGATAAGATAAGCCTTTATTAGTCCCACAATGGGGAAATTCCAGGATTGCAACAGCACAGGGATAGCAACACTCAGAGCAACAATCAGAAGGCAAGAAAAAACAACATCTAGTAAACATATGTCCATATTACTATAAATGTATATATATAGACACACAGTGCAGAGCATTATGGCTGGTGAATGTGCAGCAGAAAGTCTAAGCTCTCTCTCTGCGGATGCAGCGGGCCAGCTGGAAGTCTTTGGGCATGATGGTGACCCCCTTAGCGAAGAAGAGACCCACCAGGTGGGCCTCGCTGGTCTCCTGCAGAGCCATGACGGCGAAGCTCAGGAAACGCAGGACGGTCTTGAAGTCCTGAGCGATCTCCCTCACCAGGCGCTGGACGGGCAGCTCCTGGTGAGGGAGATCGCTCAGAATACATGTAATACATGAGAATACATGTTCTAACCCAAGCGCACTGAAATACAGTACTTACAGAGGGGAAAATAAGTATTGAATACGCCTCTTACCACCACACCTTGACACCTTGCAATAAAGAGGCTACCCAAAGGTCACTGCTTACTTCTCACAGGGCAGTCATAGCATGGTGCTAACACAGAAGATACGTAAATACAGTGTGGTGCTACAAGGAGAGAATTTAGCTGTCCAACTTCTACTGGTTGTGTGAAAGATTTTACAGCTCTTCAGTGTAAGACTATTGGTTTCTTATGGTTCATTTCCATTATTGTGTGACATGTATGCATTACCACTGATTCTAACTGACATCAGAGTCACACACTGGCCTGTTTTTTGTGACATGAACCATTTTTGCTTGTGGAGTCAGGTAGCTTAGATGAGGGGAGTCAGGCAGGGCTCTCAGACAGCAGCTAGAGCATCCTGGCAACTTTTATGTTTTCCCATAAACTAAAGAAATGTTGAATCAATAGTTTACTTTTATTTGGCATGGCTGTGTCCCAGAAGGAAAATAGGAAATGTGGTGAAATCACTGCCCTCTGATACACGGATGTACACTTACCTACTTTTTTTTATAAGGCATACCATGCTATCATTTGACTAGACTCCTATTGCCTTCAGATAGTATTGTAGTCAAGATCCGACTGAAACCAGTGTAGAAAGACCAAGAAGGGGTCGAGACCAAGTCAAGGCCAAGACTGCTGTGTTTGAAGGTCTTGGTCTCAACTTGGTTTTGATCCATTGGCTTTGGTGTTGGTCGACTCTGGTCTTGACTATAACACTACCTTCAGAACTGCCTTAATTCATCATAGCATAGATTCAACAAGGTCCCCAAAGATATCGGTCCATGCTGATATGCTACCATCACACAGTTGCTGCAGATTTGTTAGCTGCACATCCATAATGCTCCATGCATCCATTCTTTCACGTTATTTATGCCAATCTCTGACCCTACCATCTGAATGTTGCAGCAAAAATTGAAACTTAGCAAGCAATGATTTACCAATCATCTGTTGTTCAAATTTAGTGAGAGTCTGTTAACTGTAGTGTCGGTTTCCTGTTCCTAGCTGACAGGAGTGGCACAAGTTGAGATCTTCTACTGTAGCCCATGTGCTTCATGGATCAGTGTGTTGTGCCTTCAGAGATGCTCTTCTGTGTACCTCAGCTGTAATAGAGTCTTTACTTCAGTTAGGCTGTGTGATCCCAGAAATCCCCCCCCCCCCCCACTGGGAGCTCCCGTTTGCTAATTTTCTATATAGTCCAGCATTTTAAGTGGCACTAAAACTCTGGGAGATTTTTTTTTTTTTTAATTTTAATTTTTTTTTTGCTGTGCTCAGAATGCTGAAATTTGAAAAAAGTTAAAACTCTTCGAATGCCGCATCACTCATCAAAGGCACACCTCTCTAACCAGACAACCAGAATTAAGTTAAAAGGATATTATGATTGATATTTGATGGCAAAACTATGGAGGATATATATTTTCTGACTGTTTTGTAGTGATATTGTGCAATAAATAGTCTCTATGCAAAACGCCAAAGCTTTACTTACACACTGTAAATGACAGGTCAAGCTGTTGCAAGAATACATGGTACAGATTGAGTATTTTCTCTTTTCCAGACCATTCTCTGTAAACCCTCGAGATGCAAGTACGGCAAGTTTAAAATCAGTTAAATCATAATTCTTTACCATTCGGATGCTCGATTTGAACTTCAACAACTTGTCTTGACCATGTCTACATGCCTAAATGCACTGAGTTACTTCTATGTGACTGGCTTGAACAGGTGCCACTCACAATTTGTGACACCTGTGTACAACAAGCTGTTTATTGCAGAATAAAATAGCCTTGTTTTCTTTCCCTGCTTTACATCTGTGTGCCTGTCTCTCACTTTGTATGCCTTATACTGTATATTTAATTTTAATACAGCCTAATTCTCAATTTGGGTCAGACAATAGCATGATACCTTATAAATCTCACCCCCAGGTGCATGGAAGTAGTGCAGCCGACGCTTATGCTGAGTCACAGTTACTGATACAGACTCATCGCTAGCATTAGCACCTTCTCTACTTCTATCGCCATCACTTTGTCGCTGATTTTACCAACAGATGAAAAGCTGCACCTTTGTTATAGTGACAGTGCTTAAGCTAACCTGCAGAGACAGTCTTATCAACTGCGGGAGCAGACGTGCAGTCGACCGACATTATTCAAGACACAAGTGAGTCAGTGAGTTCATGAACTCAAACCCCTCTGAGGATGAAGTGATGGGGAGATTCCAAGCCGTTGGAAGAAGCTTGGAGAGATTTTGAGTTTTAAGTGGAAGAGCAGAGTTTATTACTTGTGCCTCCACCAATGTCCACACAGACTAAAGTGTGTCAGCATGAGGCTGTTTGTGACTAGAAGTGCAATCTTTTGTCCTCCTTATTCATCTGTGTTCCCCTGTAAAGATGTAACCATTTCTAATTTCAAGGTATGGTACACAGGCATTACAGTGGGAGGACTCTGGGAACAGTGAGAGGATTGAGTTTATATTTTCATAGACAGATTTGGTGAGAAATGCATGCAGATTTCTTTTTCTCTGTGGGGATTCCTGTTCTTGACCTGTAAGAATACAATAAAACGGCCGCAGGTAATGGTCTGCACTGGAGGGAGGAGAAATAATCTGCCCGCAGGACGTTCCGTGTCCGGTGATACATTGCCTGCCAGGCTTAAGTCCTCTCACAGTGGAGTGATTCAAGGCCCCTGGAGCTCCTGAGATCTCTGCTCTTTCACAAAGAAGAAAAAGCGAAAAGGGAGCCAACAGCAGCACTTCATTGTTCTTCAGTGTATCACTCAATCTGCTGAAATATGAGACAGACACCCTGCCTGACTGGAATCCTGAATTCCTAAATGTCTGTGTCAGTCAGAGAGATCTGTTCAGCCCTCCACACATGACCAGCGGCTAAGCCAAGACAACCAACAATTTACATAAAAAAGAGCCACAGCGGTGTCAGTAGATTGCATGATGGTTGACTCCAGTGTTTCAAACCCTGTGTTTTTGGTTTTAACCCCATGTTTGGGCATGTTTCTGGGTGTTTTGTGGCTTAGACTGCTGGGCTTTTGAGTGTAGTTGGTTGTTTTGATCTTGGAAAAGAAATTACCTTTTCCCTGAAACCTCCTATGAATTTATTATAGTCCTCAAGGTTAAAGTTTTGATTAAAAACCACTGGACCTGAATCTTGTCTCTTTCCGTTTTCGCCCTGACACCTGTCTTCTTGCCATGTCTCCCCAGGCGGTGTGCCTCCCTCAAATAATTTTCCCTCCGCCCTCATTCTCTGCAGATTGTAATTAACACTTTCCTCAGATCAAAACACTGACTTTTATTTATAGCCGCCCTGACTGTTTTCTCATTTAGGCAACATGCAGAAGCGTCTGCTCGCCGTTCTGTTTGTTTGTCTGCTGATTCTGGTGCTGCCAGGAGAAATTGTGATAATATTCATTGTGTCAGCCACAGCAAGCGTATCAGCAGAAGGCAGCACAAGGTGCTGTTTATGCAATATGAGGTTTGTCTGAAACAAATCTTTACTTTCTTCAAGGATCTCAACTGTTTACTGAATTTCGTGTGATATCTACAATGTGATATCTTAAGCAGGCATGTTATTATGTCTCAGAAGGAGACTTTCTCTCTCTGGTCCTAATCTGAACCTCAGGGGACATCTGTGTTGCAGTGCCCCGACTTGGAAAGACGTGACTAATTGTTGGCTAAACAAATCTGTGGTGAGACGAAGTGTTTCTGAAAGACAGGATGCTTACTGGATGCTCTCAGTGAAAAACCTGAATGGGGCTTTTATGATCTTTTGTTCATCTGCATGATGCGGCGCTGTTTAATTTCATGTCTTAACTTGTCTCCCTCACTGAATGTCTGAATGTCACAGATTTTTGTATTTAGATGCATCCTCATAATTGTTTGAAATTGGATCGGGTGCCTCTCAGCCCCCCTCCCCCACCACCACCACCACCACTTTCCCCTGCTTTTAGCTTTACGACTTTTATGAGTTTGCTTAATGACAGGTTGCATTTTTAAGAGGGGATGTGTAAAATGCAAGACTCCTCAGGTCAGAAATGTTTACTCTGCATTATAAAATCAAACGGTAGCACATCTGGAATTTGTGGATAGTAGTTGGATACTGATGGTGTTATAGAAGTTAATTTGTGATATGGAATCTATAATGTTTGATCAACAGGACAGAGAGGCCTGGTTTAACCAGATCTGGATTGATTCATGTCACCTCCTGTTAAACCTGCTTCATTCATTCATAAGTCAAAATTAGAGGCTATTGAAATGTGGTTCATAAGAAGAATGTTACGTATATCATGGGCAGAAAAGAAAGCAAACGAAGAAGTGTTGAAGTTGGCAAAAACAAAAAGATAACTCATCACAACAATTAGAAAGAGGCAGCTCAAATTTGTTGGTCACGTGATCAGAAAAGGCAACTTGGAAAAAGTAATGTTAACTGGGAAAATAGAAGGAAAGAAAGATTGTGGCAGACAACGTATAACATACATTGCCAGCCTAAGAGATTTCATAGGCAAAAACATCAGCAACATAGAACTCATCCACAGGGCAGATGACACAGAAGACTGGAAAGCCTTGATCATCGATGTCTGCAAACAGACCTGATACTCCAAGAAGAAGAAGAAATAAAATCAGATTAATTTTCTCAAGCACAAATCTGCAAATGTTAGAAGTTTAGTTCTGCAATAATAAGACTGTATTCTTTCTGCTGACTAGTTTGTAGCATTTGCTACCAAAACTGTATAATTCCTATTGTTATTTTATGGTTTATATAATTTAATATTTATGGATTTTTTGACTTTGTTTAAAAAAAGTGCAATGTTGAGGCACATTTTACTTTGTCTACTTAAGTTAATCGTTTTCTGAATACATGTAACTGAAAAAAACTCTTTCTCACTTCACTCTCTGACTTTATGCTGACTCAGATATCCCTGAGGACCATGAATGCTGTTCGATAAAGATTTCCCTCTTTTCCCATAGACTGAGGAAAACCAAACTTGGCACAGTTATTAGTCTTTCTCTACACAGGTAGCACCAAGGCTCACACACTTCTCCCATCGCTTTATACAGCTGTGGAGACCCTGCCTGTAGAATCAGCAGGTTGCATCAGAAGTCACGACTTGACCTCAGAAATCAGCATTTCATCGTCTTGGAAGTACTTGCCTTTCAAAAATGATTTTGTGGCTGGAAAGAGGTGGAAGTCAGAAGGTCTGAGGTCAGAAGAGGGTGAGGGTGAGAAAGGATTTCTTAGCCGCAGAACGGTGCTTCTGTCTGGGTAGCATTGTGAGTTGTGAACTGGTACATTGTCTTGTAGGAGGTGGACACCTTTGGTCAGCATGCCATGCTTCGTGGTTTTGATGACCTTCCACAGTTTCTACAGCAATGATGCGTAGTAAGTCCTGGTAATTATGATAGCCTTTGCCAGGAAATCCCTCATTAATACTCCATGCTGGTCCCAAAAGACAGTGAGGATGACCTTGCCCGCTGAGGGTTGGACACGCGTCTTCTTCAGAGGTGGTGATTCAAAATGCTTCCATTGCTTCTACTGGGCTTTAGTCTCTGGATCATAGTGATGGACCAGTTTTTCGTTCTGCATGCAAGTTAGGTTAATTGGCATCAAAACTGGGGATTCTAAATTGTCCTTAGGTGTGACTGCGAGAGTGAATGGTTGTCTGTCTCTCTATGTTGGCCCTGCGATGGACTGGCGATCTGTCCAGGGTGTACCCTGCCTCTCGCCCAAAGATGCTGGGATAGGCTCCAGCCCCCCCGCGACCCGAAAAGGATTAAGCGGAAGATGATGAATGAATGAATGATTATTCTGTTGAAGAAGTCCTTTTGGTTCTCTTGGCACATGGCCAAAAGAGCCTGTGAGCACGTGACTCATTACTGCTTCTGGAAAGTGTGAGCAACCAGGGAATCCATCATGCAGACAACTTCTGCATATGTAAATGGTCATGGATGATTTTTTCCACAAACCCCTCACTGATCTTGACATCTTGGGCTAGTTGGCGAACAGTTATGCAATGATCCTCCAAAATAGTGACCTACTTGCTAAATAGTGTCTTCATCAATGGTACAGTGTGGTCACCTGGGAATGGGTGCCGCTTCCGCCAGTGTCTGACCACACTTGAATGGTCAATGCCAGTGCTTGACTACGTCACATGGATGGGCATCCTGACCTTAGTAAGTCTCTTTCATCTTATCTAAGGTCTCCTGTGCCTCTAAAGTACAGAAACCTGAGCATTATCACACCTTACTTCACCTTTGCACCTGTGAAAGAGAATCTCTTTGGAGCAAATTACTATGTGACCGAGAGAGGTATCTTTGATGTGCAGCCCTTGTGGTGTCATGAAACATTTGATAAAAATGTGTTGGTGTTGTGGTAGGAGCAATTCATGCTCTGTTGGAAATTTTGTTGAGTATGAGTTTCTTTCTTTTTGTAAACAATTCACCCAACTTTGGGATCTATTTTACTACATTTACTACATTACTATAAACATTGTTTTCTTTTCACATACTGTAAGTGGCAGCAGCAGGACTGCCGACTGCCCGCCAAATGAGAAGCAGGAAGTGGTTGCATGCTAGCTGAAGCACGTTATCTTTGTGTTTTCTTTCATTTTTCTGATTATCAAATGTGAATGAAACAATTTTTTAGATTGCAGTTAGCTAATATTTGATTCACTGAAACAGTCTACTGGGCAGCTAGTCAATTGTAAGAGGGTAGTCAATTAAGTGTGTGTGTGTGTGTGTCTGTGTGTCTGTGTGCGCGCGCGCGCGTGTGTGTGTGTTCACTTAGCTTATCATTTACAGATAGCACAGTTACTTCGGGCATCCGTCAGTCTCGGGAGACTATGAAGTTGCGCTCTGGGTGGTTTTGATGCAGCGTCGGTGTCGGGTGTGACTGAAAAGTCTGATGCGGGAGTGGCAATCCTTGCCGCACTGGACACAGGTGAAGTCCGTTGCTGGTCAGTCTGCCTGGCCTTGGGGCTTTCTCCTCTGTCGCTTCGCCTCAGCTTGCTGTGTAAGTGACTGTTCAAAGCTGGACAGGCCTTTCTGCACAATCTGCCTCCAGGCCGTCCGGTCAGAGGTTACAGCTTCCCACGTGGTGAGGTCGACATCCATGGCCATCAAGTCCCTTTTGCAGACATCTTTGTAACGCAATTGGGGTCTGCCTGACGGGCGTTTGCCTTGAGCTAGGACACCGTAGAAGAGATCCTTGGGGATCTTGCCATCGTCCATGCGTATCACATGCCCCAGCCAGTGCATGCGTCTCTGCTTCAGCAGCGTGTACATGCTGGGGATTCCAACTCTCTCCAGGACGCTGTTGTTTGTGACTTTGTCCTGCCAGGTGATGTGCAGGATGTGACGGAGACGGCGCATGTGAAATGCATTGAGCTTCTTTTCCTGTCGGGCTCGCAGGGTCCAGGACTCGCTGCCATACAGGAGGGTGCTGAGGACGCAAGCTCTGTAGACCTGGATTTTGGTGTGCTCTGTCAGCTTGCTATTGGTCCACGCTCTCTTTGTCAGTCTGGACATGGTCGTAGCTGCTTTGCCAATGCGCTTATTGAGCTCCGTGTCGAGAGAGAGGGAGTCATTGATGGTGGATCCCAGGTAGACGAAGTCAGGGACAACATCTAGTTCATGATCGAAGATACTGATGCTGGGTGGAGAATCCACGCCTTGTCCCATGACCTGTGTTTTCTTCAGGCTGATGGTGAGTCCGAAGTCGCGACAAGCCTCGCTGAAATGAGTCATGAGCTGCTGAAGGTCCTCGGCTGAGTGGGCGGTGATTGCTGCATCATCTGCAAAGAGGAAGTCACGCAGACATTTTAGCTGGACCTTGGACTTTGCTCTTAGTCTGGAGAGGTTAAAGAGCTTTCCATCCGATCTGGTTCTAAGGTAGATGCCCTCTTTGGCAGAACCAAAGGCGTGTTTCAGCATGATGGCAAAGAAGTTTCCGAACAGAGTCGGTGCGAGAACGCATCCCTGTTTCACTCCGCTTCTAATATCAAAGGCGGATGAAGTTGAGCCGTCAAACACGACTGTGCCCTTCATGTCATCGTGAAATGATCGGATGATGCTGAGCAGCTTGGGCGGACATCCAATCTTGGAGAAGATTTTGAAGAGGCCATCCCTACTGAAAAGGTCGAAAGCCTTCGTCAGGTCAATGAAGGCTACGAAGAGTGGCTGCTTCTGTTCCCTGCATTTCTCCTGCAGCTGTCTGAGAGAGAACACCATGTCGATTGTAGACCTGTTGGCTCGGAACCCACGCTGCGATTCAGGGTAGACTCTCTCTGCCAGAACGTGAAGCCTCTTGAGGATAACACCAGCGAACAGCTTCCCAACGATGCTGAGGAGAGAGATGCCACGGTAGTTATTGCAGTCGCTCTTGTCACTTTTGTTCTTATATAGTGTGATGATGTTGGCGTCCCTCATGTCCTGCGGCACTTTGCCTTCTCTCCAGCACAGACAGAGGATTTCATGCAGCTCTGTGATCAGTGACCCTTTGCAGCACTTCAGGACCTCGACAGGGATGCCGTCTTTCCCGGGGGCTTTGCCGGTGGCAAGGAAGTCAAGGGCCTTGCTCAGTTCATCGATGGTTGGTTCTCCATCAAACTCCCCCAGTACAGGCATACACTCGATGGCATTCAGGGCATCATCAGTGACTATGTTCTCCCTGGCATACAGCTCAGAGTAGTGCTCTACCCAGCGCTCCATCTGTTGTGCCCGATCCTGGATTACCTCCCCTGTGGCAGACTTTAAGGGAGTGATTTTCTTCTGTATAGGGTCCAAGGCCAGCTTGATTCCATCGTACATTCCCTTGATGTTGCCCGTGTCTGCAGCCAGCTGTATCTGGGAGCAGAGCTGAAGCCAGTAGTCATTGGCGCATCGCCTGGCATGCTGCTGGACTTTGCTACGGGCGGCCCAGAGGACTTGCAGGTTGCGTTCGCTGGGGCAGGCTTTATAAGCTACCAAGGCGTTCCGCTTCTCCACGATTACTGGGATCATTTCATCGAAGTGACCCTCGAACCAGTCTGCTGACCTGCTGGTTTTCTTGCCAAAGGTGGTAATGGCAGCCTTGTGCACGGCATCTCTGAAGTGCTGCCACCTTTCTTGGGCACTAGCACCGGAACGGCCTGGGAGAGATTCCTCAAGCACGTGTGCAAATTCCTCCACTTTCTCCTGGTCGTGCGTCTTACTTTATCGATGCGAGGCCTGCCTTCCTTTATCATGCAGTGCACTTTCTTTGTTCGCAGTTTGACCTTGCCACATACTAGGGAGTGATCTGTATCACAGTCAGCACTCTGGTAGCTTCGTGTGATCTGGACGCTGGGTAGACAGCTTCGTCTGGTGAGAATCAAATCAAGCTGGTGCCAATGCTTGGATCTTGGATGTCTCCAGGAGACTCTGTGTTGGGGCTTCGTGTTAAAGAATGTATTTGTGATGCAGAGACCGTGATGGCAACAGAGTTCCAGTAGGCGTTGTCCATTTTCGTTCATCCTTCCTATGCCGAACTGGCCCAAACAGGTAGGCCAAGAGTTGTAATCGGCACCAACTCTAGCGTTAAAGTCGCCGAGGATGAACAATGGCTCCTGTTTTGGGATTTTCTCTATGGCGGTACTGAGGACGTTGTAGAATTTGTCTTTAGCTTCCACCATAGACATCAGTGTTGGTGCATAGGCACTGATTAAACTGACTGTCCCCTCTGAGGAGTGAAGCTGAAGGGACAGAATGCGTTCGCTTCCCTCTGTGGGTGGAATAATGGATCCCAGGAGGGTGTTCCTAACCACAAATCCAACTCCATGTTCCCTGGTCTCGTCAGGTGGTTTCCCATGCCAGAAAAAGGAGAAGTCCCTCTCTCTCACAGATCCTGACCCTGCGAGCCTGATCTCATGGAGAGCGACGATGTCCATCTGCAGTCTGCTCAGTTCCATGTCGATGACTGCCGTCTTGCGAGCATCGCTGATTTCCTGAAGATCGTCAGAGAAACCTGGTGTCATTGTTCTGACGTTCCATGTGCCCATCTTTAGGGCGGGTATTTTCTTCTTTCTGTTCTTGTTGCTTGGTGCGAGGTTATCGAACCGCTTGTTGGTTTTCAGCCTAGATCCCACGCACCCAGTGAGGTTAACGGTCCATGGCGAGGCAGCACCTTATTGGCTGGGGGCTGCCCAGCTTAAGGCGGGCGGTAGCTGCCCAGTGGAGCACGATGGCCCCTCCCACCGTCGGAAGCAGCCCCTGGTGTCGGGCTCTACGCCAATCGAATGGAAACTTATAACCGGTAGACTGCTGCTTCCCGTGTTGTATCGACGCTGCATAGCGAAGCTGGAGTGTCCTCTCCATTGCGCAAAGCCTGGGTAAGTTGATATGGAGGAGAAGCTGTTACCCATGCAGCAGGTCCCCCCTCTCCACGTCGCTGAAATGATCCAATTGAAAGGCAAAAGCCAGTACACTTGGTTCCAGCACCGTCGCAGGAGCTGCCAGAGCGACGTTGTAGACAACGACGAACTGCCTTAGGGGCTCCGACTCCGGATTTTTCCTCAGGGTTGATCCCGAAGCCTTTCCCGTGAACAGGTATACCGCAAGACAGCGGAGGTTTGAAATCAGGGTTTCCCTTCCCCTAGGTGAGCTGCCTTCCCGGCTGTCGAGCCCCACCTACCCGAAGCAATCTGGGTTTAAGGTGCCAGAAACCCGCCTTTGCCCCTTCTCCTGTCAGTAGAAGCAGTCCCGCGACAAGCACACCAGGAGCTGGACTTAGTTGTCAGAGGCTATAGGTGATGCACGCCATATGGGAGCACTTTATAGATAGTGGGAGCTTATCCCCACTTCCACCCCCGGCTATGATAACCTTGGGACCAGATAGATAGCACAGTGCATTGTGGTAAAAGTGAGACTCTGAGTGTTCTGATTTGGAGAAGACATCGCCCTTTGCTTGTGATCACCAAAGCATCCAATATTGTATTCTCCAGTTACGTATGTATAAAAATTCCTGGAGGCTAACAATTGCTGTGTTTACATGCACACCAATAAACCGATTATGATTGGATTTCTGAAGCTATTCGATTATTCATGTAGTCATGTAAAAAGCATAATCTAATTTTTTTTATCAGAAAGAAATCAAATAAACAGAAGAAGTTTGTTGCCCAATAATCAATTTATTCAATCTATGTAAACACATCAAATCTGATTCTTACATTTCCTGATAATTCCCAGTTATTGGATTATTAACATCATATAAACAGAATCATTTATTCTGATTTTTCCCATAATCCAATCAGTTGGTCCTTCGTCCATTTTAAACATTTCATGAAAATATAATCAACATCTGTAACTAACTTGTGAGTTATGCTGTCAACATAGACAGGCACACTAATGTAAAGCTAGTATCTCATAAAGTGGAGAATGCTGACGAACGTTGCCATTTTGGGGTTTTGTCACGGTCGCAAAAATTTTCAAGGTTGCAAACAGTTTTTCTTATTTTTCGACAAACATTTGCAAAATAGTTGTTAGCATTTGCTAACGGTTGTAACGTGTCGCTAAAGATTTTTTTTTGTTTGCCAAGTAGTGAACACTAGCAAATGTTTAATAACCTTTACAAACCCTTGAAATCTGAATGCTGGGGAGGCTTTGCTCACTCTTTTTTAGGGTTGGGTTGAAGATTCGCCTGACACTCGCTGGTATTTTACCTGGAGTTGACAAAAGGTCCCAAACTTTCCCAAACAATGGCAAATAGTTGCTAATTGTCGCAAACACTGTTGCTATCATTTACCAACGGTCTCTAATGTTTGTCAGCTGCCGTTCACAAAAACTTTTGAGTGAATGTTGTTAATTGTTGTTAAACGTTGCTAGTTACAGAGGTGAACCCTGATTTTCACAAACGTTCATCAAAATGAGAGCATTTGTCAAGTTGGCAAATCTAAAAGTTACAGTGTTCATCAGCATTCACTGCTCCGTGAGATACAAGCCAACCCAGATAGAAACATTACTGCCATTTAGATTAGAAACACTTCACTCTTTGCTGTCTTTACCAACTTCATGTAAAGTATACACATGTTTCCATGTGTCTGTGTGATTATTGTTTCCTTTGAGAAATGATCTAAACAGTCTGTAATGATGAGAACCAGGCATGCTGATTTCTTATGGTGTGTGATATAATGACTACATCTTTCATCTGGAAAAAAATACTTGGTCTGCAGAATATTTTTTTTGTTATTAAGACGTTCATGTAATTCAAGCAAGTCCTGGGCTTCTGAAATAGTTCCATTAACTTAAACCAGCTGTAGCGACATGGTGCACAAAGAGTCAGCACTATGCTTGGCAGGGTGTGCTGGAACACTGATAAAGCAGCTATGAGTGGGCACTAAATTAAGCACTCTAACACCTAGAGATAAAAATCCACAAACCTTTCCAGTCACAATTCTGCACATCACTTTCATGCACAAATGCAGTAAAGCATTACATGTTCTCAACTTGCCACTCGTGTGTGGAAGTGCCCTGTCATCGCCAACCCTGAACCAGGAGGGAAGAGAATAATAGTTAAAAGCAAACAGACTGAAAGGAGGGATGCAGACAGAACCTTTGTGTGGTGGTTTTACCACCTTATTGCCCTTGAAGAGGCTTTAGGTGGAACAAAATTACCCTCTCTTTGGCGTTTCTGAATCAGAGGTGTTGACAGGCGTGAGTCTGGCCAACGAGAGTCAGGGTAAAGGTATGTGGGGACTTTCAGAGCCAGTGAAAGAAATGCAACGGGGAAAGATTCCCTTTCACACAAAGGCTGAGGAGGAACAGTCTCTCCCTGAGAAGAAGCCTCGTCCTGCTGGGAGGTTATTTCAGATGTCCCTCAGCGCTCTGCCCTCAGTGCCCTCTCAAATGCTTGACAAAAGGCTCTGGCTTTTCCCTGGATAATCACACATTCTGCCATCCCTGCGTTACAGAGGTGGCGTTCACAAGGGAAATGCAGGTGCAAGGGTGACTCATCATGGCCGTTCACAGGGTGACATCCTGGGAAAAGAGCAGCCATTTATCAAGGCCTCTACACTGCAGTCATGTGTATTTTAGAGCAACCAGTGTTTGCCAGCTTCTCACTGTATATTGTGAAACTGACAAGAGCCTCTTTAGAGGATGAAGAAAAAGATGTTTATGCATCAATGAAACGGTATGTGAAGTTGCCTCTCAGATTAGCATAATTAACTGCAGTTGACAGGAAATAGTCAACCCTATCTTCAGTGCATAGATTCGATCTGACTAATGACCATTAGGGACAGAGCAAGTGTCAGGAAGCATTAAGGCTACACTGAGAACAAAACAGCGAGAGAATAACTGATCAAAAGAGCTGGAGAGACCAAACAAAAACCCTGAGATTATACACAGACAAAGAAAGGTTTAATCTGATGAGGCTGCTTTATTTAATTTTTAGGATGGTTGCTGATGTTCATAGAATTATTTTTATTATGCTACTAATAAGGTCTGTAGTCATATGGGTGCAATATGTGTCTTTTTAAGTCCAGGGTCTGCAACCTGTTGTTGAAAAAAGGTGCAAGTTTAAAAGAAAATCTTCACAAATCTACAAGAAAAAGTCTCAAATTTGCAAGAAAATTAAAACATTTATGAAATAAATAAATGCATGAGGGAAAAGCAGTGTTTTTTTTAAATTTTATATCTTCCAGTTGGATGTTATAAGTTGCACTGAATAAATGCAGCTAAAAACGTGTCTTAATTTCATTCAACAAATCAACATGTGATTTTTTTTTTTTTTTTTTTTTTTTTGAAGGAGGGCAATTCTTTTCCATACTCACTATATTTGGCTCAGTTTGTGATTGTTACTTTAGGGACTAGAGGTGTCTTTTTAATTGTTCAAACTTCGCTGCATAATGACAAAGCCATCTTAGCCTTGTTTCATAATCTTTCTTGGACTGTTAAATTCCTCCTTCGCCAACACTTATTATGAAATGAATCTGTCAGCTTCCTCTTTGGGCAAATTAGCATCAAATTAGCATCTCCAGTTGCTCTTACCCCATTTCTCCTTCCCTCTAGAGGACAGCTGGTTTGGGGGGCTCGAAGAGAGGACGATGGAGGAGGAGAGGGTAGGGGTTGGTCATCATCATCATAGCAGTCTGTCGTGGGCGACAATGACCGTTTCATTTAGGTCTGATCAGATCCCTTCACACAGCTCTGTCCTTAGCCTTCCGCTGCCAGGAACTCCTGTCTATGTCCAACTTCTTCAAGTTTCTTTTTACAGTGTCTTTAACTCTGAGCCTTGGTCTACCCTGTTTGCGTTTGCCCTCGCATAACTGTGAGTAGAGTAACTGCCGAGGGAGATGCTGGTGGTCCATCCTCTCAACATGTCCAAGCCATCTCAGGTTCATCTGTATTAGCATGTCCTCTATTGATGGTAGTCCAGCTCGTTTCAACACTTCTATGTTGGTTATCTTGTCTTTCCATGAGATGTTCATTATGGCTCGAAGGTGTCTCATCATGTACGCATGGAGTTTCTTCACCTGCACTCTGTAGACAGTCCAAGTTTCAGCACCGTACAATAGAGTAGCCAGTACTGTTGCTCTGTACACTTTGCATTTCACACGGATAGACACATGTCGATTGTTCCACAGTCTCTCCCTGAAGTTTCCAAACACAGCGCTCGCTCTTCCCATTCTGAGAGATAGTTCATCCTCCAGCCTAGCATTCTCTGAAACAGTGCTACCTAGGTACTTGAAAGCCTTGCACTTGACTAGTGGCTCTGTACTAGTGCTGATCTCTTCTGGTAGTGGTGTTGATACCTGGAACTTTGGTGGTTAATAAAGGCACTCTGTCTTTTTGAAGTTGATTTGGAGGCTGAATTGGCTAGCTGCTCTTGCAAATTTCTCCACTAAAGATTGCATATCTTCCACGCTGTGTGCAACTAGAGCACTGTCATCGGCAAAGAGCATTTCTCTTACTACCTTTATCGATGTCTTGCGCTTGGCTTTAAACTATGCCACATTGAACAAGTCTGCTTCTTTCCTTTTTTGAATGTATACTCCTTCTGAAGTGTCTTTGAAGGCCACCTCAAGCATGGCTGCCAGATATAGCGAGAAGAGTGTAGGTGCCAGCACACATCCTTGTTTCACCCCATTGCTTACTGAAAAGTCTTTAGATACTGAACCACTCATTGCCACGTTTGCTTGCATACCTGTATGGAGTGCCTCGATCAGGCTGACAAACTTCCCTGTACAGCCACATTTCTTGAGCACCTGCCAAAATCCTTGTCGCAAAACAGTATCAAAGGCTTTACTGAAGTCTATGAAGACTACATAAAGAGGCATGTTCTGTTCGATACACTTTTCTTGAACCTGTTTCAAGCAGAAAATCATGTCCATTGTGCTTCTTCCACTTCTAAAGCCGCACTGGGTTTCTGGTAGTACATTCTGCGAGATGTGTTCATTGAGTCTGTTCAGTAGTACACGTGAGAGAATCTTACCAACAGTGGCTAGCAGTGATATACCTCGGTAATTTCCACAATCTTTCCTGTCACCTTTCTTGAACAAAGGCACAATACTTGCATCCTTCCAGTCTTGAGGTACTTTCTGGGCATCCCATATCTCTTGGATGAGCTTGTGCAGGCAGTTGATCAGCTGAACACCACCAAATTTCCACACCTCTGCTGGAATTCCATCCCTTCCTGGAGCTTTACCATCCTGTGTTGTCCTGATAGCTGCCATTAGTTCATCAAAATTTGGTGGTTCATCCAGACTTGATACAGCTGGTCACTGCACTAGAGCTTCTTTAGCTTCTTCAGTGAGATCTCCAGGGTTGTTTAGTAGTTGGTCAAAGTGGTCTGTAAATCTGCCCAGGATCTTGTCTTTCTCCTGCAAAACCGTTTCACCATCTATAACCTTTAGTTGGATCAATCCTCTTAGTTTAGGGCCGTAGATTTCTCTCAAACCTGTGAAGAATGTTTTCATCTCCTTTCTGTCTGCTGCAGTTTGAAGTTTCTCCGCTTTTTCATCCCTCCAGTTGGACTTCATCTCTCTGGTGTACTTCTGTAGCTCACTCTGAGCCTTTGAGTATTTCTTCTTCTTCGACCTTGTGTTGCACTGTAGGTTTTCCTGCCTAGCTGTATTCCTTGCTTCTAGTAGTTTCTTCAGGTGTTCATCATGCTCATCAAACCAACCTTGATGTTTCCTCTCAAGGTGGCCTAATATATCACTTGCAGTCTGATACACCATATCCTTCAGTGTTGCCCATTTCTCTTCGATGTCATTCTCTGAGTTGTTGCTGTCCCAGTCTTTCAAGTTTTCGTCCATTTCCTGTGTAAGTTCTTCCTGCTTCTTTTGGCCTTTCAGTGCACGAGTGTTTAGCTTCCATGGTGGCTTTGCACCCGTCCTGCAGTGTTGTTTTTGTCTGCAAATCCTTAATCTAGATCTCAGCATAACATGATCAGTACCACAGTCCGTGCCTCTCATTGCTCTGGTGTCCAATAAATCCCTTTTGTCTCTCTGCCTGACTATGATGTAGTCTAATAAGTGCCAGTGCTTGCATCTTGGGTGTATCCATGTCTTCTTGTGTGTGTCCTTGTGCATAAATATGGTGTTGGTTATCACAAGGTTGTACTCTGAACATAGTGCAAGTAGAAGTTCTCCATTAGCATTGCACTTGCCTACTCCATGACTGCCTAGCACTCCTTTCCATTTCTCAGGGTCCGAACCAACTCTGGCATTAAAATCTCCAACGAGTATCAGCCTGTCATCAGTTGGTACACGCCTGATAGTCTCACGTAAATCACTGTAGAACTCTTCCTTCACCTCCTCTGTGTTGGTCATTGTTGGGGCATATACACTGATGAGTGTGGCATACATCTTCCGCTGTAGTGGGAGTCTCATAGTCATTATCCTGTCGTTGATTGGCACCGGTTCCTCATCAAGCATTGCTGCTATCTCCTTTCTAACTGCAAAGCCCACTCCTGCTTCTCTCCTTTCTTGAGTTGATCTCCCACTCCAAAAGAAGATGTACCCATGGTCTTCCAAGCTGTCATATCCAGGCAATCTTGTTTCACTAAGTAAGATAAGATAAGATAAGATAAGCCTTTATTAGTCCCACAACGGGGAAATTCCAGGATTGCAACAGCACAGGGATAGCAACACTCAGAGCAACAATCAGAAGGCAAGAAAAAAAAAAAACAAGCAAGCAAGAGCAGCTAATAAACATATGTACGTATTACTATAAAATATATATATATACACACACACACAGACACACAGTGCAGAGCATTGTAGCTGGATGGAATAATATATGAATATATGAACACACAGTGCAGAGCATTGTAGCTAGATGGAATAAATATGTAAATATATAAACACCCACAGTACGGAGCATTGCAGCTAGGTGGAATAAATATGCAAGTATATAAACACACACAGTGCGGAGCAATGTAGCTAGATGGAATAACATGTAGATATATAAATAGTATATAAATATATAAAAAGTGCAGCTATGTCTACATTGTACCTGTTCATTTCCAGGGCTACAAGCGCGGTCTGTCTTTCTGGGCGCTGTGATGTTGTTCTGTCCAACAGAGTGCGTACATTCTATTCTGCTACACACAAGGCTGCTGTTTTCCTCTTCTTTTGTTGGTAACAAGCATGTAAATGTGAGCATCAGAGAAGAAACACAGGAAATAGGTGAAAAAAAACTATGATTAGCTTTAAACCTGAAGGAATCAGCAGTTCTCATTGTCTCACAGCTGCAACAACATGCAATCACTGTATAAACTTTGTGATGAGTGCTATGAAAATTAAGTTTATTGCGAATTCTCTCAAACAGCCTAATCCTCCTCCGGTCATAGGGGGTACGAGCTTATACAGTGGTGTGAAAAAGTGTTTGCCCCCTTCCTGATTTCTCATTTTTTGTATGTTTGTCACACTTAAATGTTTCAGGTCATGAAACAAATTTAAATATTAGACAAAGATAACACAAGTAAACACTAAATTCAGTTTTTAAATGAAGGTGTTTATTATTAAGGGTAAAAAAAAAAAATCCAAACCTACATGACTCTTAGTGAAAAAGTGATTGCCCCCTCCCTTTTAAAATTTAAATTAACTGTGGTTTATCACATCTTTGAAAAGCTGAGTTCAATTTCTCTAGCCACAACCAGGCCTAATTACTGCCACACCTGTTCTCAATCAAGAAATCACTTAAATAGGACCTGCCTGACAAAGTGAAGTAGACCAAAAGATCCCCAAAAGGTAGACATCATGCTGCCATCCAGAGAAATTCAGGAACAAATAAGAAACAAAGTAATTGAGATTTATCAGTCTGGAAAAAGTTATAAAGCCATTTCTAAAGCTTTGGGACTCCAGCAAACCACAGTGAGAGCCATTATTCACAAATGGTGAAAATATGGAACAATGGTGAACTTTCCCAGGAGTGGCCGGACAACCAAAATTACACCAAGAGGACTTCCGGTTATGGCTGCCACGTAGGACGGACGTGTCTCGCCCTGCTCTGCTCCTGGAAAAAAAAAAATCGGCAAATAACTCTCTCATTTGGGACAGAACGTATCCCAGCATTTGGGCGAAGATATGTCGGCGAAGCCTAAGGCTGGAAAACCAGGAAAAGGAAAAAGCGAGCCGCCGAAACAGTCCAAATTAACGGACTTTCAGGTCTGTGACGCAGTAAACAAAACTCCATATATGGCGGAGGAGGCTGGCAACGCTGCGATATTTGCGGGGAATGGCGCAGATGCGCTGATGGCTGCCATGAGTTCAATGAGAGCGGACTTTTCCTCTAGATTTGATGGGATTATGACAGCGTTGGAAGGAATAAGAAAGGAATTGGGTGACTGTGTAGAACGAACGGCGCAGATGGAGCTCCGTCTCGCTAGTGCTGAAGATGACGTCACCCCTCTTCAATTAAAGGTGCGCACTTTGGAAAAAAAAAATAAATCTCTGGAAGATAATATTTTGGATTTGGAATCTCGGTCGAGACAGAATAATTTGAGGCTGGTGGGTCTTCCAGAGGAATCAGAAGGTCGGGACGTATGCTCCTTTCTGGAAAAGTGGATTCCGGAGGTGCTGGGCAGCGAGGAGTTGCAATCAGCAGTGGTTCTGGAAAAAGCACATCGTATTGGCCCACGGAGAGATAAGGGACCGCCGAGGACCTTAATTATGAAGTTTCTTAGCAACAGAGACAGGATGAAGATCTTCAACGCTGCACGAGCTAAAAAAGGAGAGATTAAACACCAGGACCAGCAGGTGCGGTTCTACCCAGATTTGGCCACAGGAATCCAGCAATTGAGGAAGCAGTTTGATCCCGTACGTAAGGAGCTGCGCAACCTTGGGATTCGTCATGGTGTAATCTATCCTGCGAGACTGCTGACCACGTATGAGGGCAGAACCCACATCTTCAAGACCCCAGAGGAGGCGCAGGAGTTCATCAAGAAGATCAAAGAAGAAGAAGAGACTGGTGGGAGCTAAGCATGAACAAAATATAAGGTAGAATAATTAAGCATTTGCACAGGCATCTGACTGACTTGAAGTAAATAGTAAGTTTACAAAATATAGATTGTATTATATATTAAAAAAACAAAAAAACAAAACAAACAAAAAAAAAACTATGATGTACAAAGTTGTTAAAAATTTTGGAGTTAAGTTGGAAAACTACAGAGGAGAGTTAATGTTACGTCATTAAAAGCAGTAGAGTTAGGGTGATTGGGAGGATGAAGAAGGAGTGGCTTAGGCTGTTCCCCGTGGGTGTGGAACGGTCGATGGCTATATCGGGAGACAGAATTTTTCTTTTGATTTTGGGGGGTTTGCCACAAGTGTGGGAAGGGGAAATTTGTTTGTGTGTAGTTTGTAGGATGAATGTTCAACCACTCATGTTTTTGCTTCTCTGTATGAGCATGTTTACACTGCAAGGTAATCCCAAACTCTCTATTGATCATGGACCAAAGTGTTAATCTTAATTTAACTTCATGGAATTGCAGAGGTCTACAAAATTTAAAAAAACTTAAACAAGTTATGAATAAAATAAAGGACATGGGTTCAAGAATTGTGTTTTTACAAGAAACTCATCTGATAGAGGAGGATGTTAAAAGAATTAGGAGTAGATGGCAGGGAAGTGTATTCACCTCTTCATTTTCATCCCGAGCCAGGGGAGTTATGACTCTCATACATAAATCAGTTCCTTTTCAAGTGAAAAATGTAATTGGAGACAAATTTGGAAGATATGTAATCATTCAAGGTTCTTTGCTATTAGAAAATATAAATCTTGTGAACTTATATGGTCCCAATATAGATGATCAGAAGTTCTTTGCTAATTTATTTCTCATCTTATCATCACTTACAGGGCAACATATAATAGCAGGGGATTTTAATTGTACATTGAATCCAGGTGTGGATAGATCAACAGGACTGGATTGTACGCACATTGGATGTAGGATGACTATTAATCATTTTATGAAAGAATTGAGATTGTTAGATATATGGAGAGAAATGAAACCACAAGTTAAAGCCTATTCTTGTTATTCCAGTACCTACAAGACATTCTCACGTATTGATTATTTTTTGATTTCCACAGAATTAAGGTCCAAGATTCAAAACTGCTTTTATGATAACATCGTGATCTCTGATCATGCACCCTGTTGTCTAATATATGTAGATAAAAAATTGACAAAGGAATCAGGTAGATGGCAATTTCAGCATAAATGGCTTCAGGATGAGGAATTTGTCAAGTATATAGAAAAACAGATAGACGAGTTCTTTGACATCAATACTACACAAACATCAGCATGTGTAAAGTGGGAGGCTTTCAAAGCTTTTATTAGGGGACATATTATTAGTTATACAGGATCAAAATCTAAGAAGACTCGAGAGGAGAGAGCTAAATTGGAACATAAAATAAAAAGTCTTCAGGAAAAAGTGTATGCAGGAAGTGACCCAAGGTTGGAGAATGAATTACTGATTTTGAGAGCTGAATACGACAAAAAATCAGCGAATAGAGCTGCCTCGAGTCTTCTAAGATTGAAACAATCTTTTTATGAACAAGGTGAAAAATCAGGAAAATTATTAGCATGGCAGATTAAACAATTGGAAATTAAAACACCAATTACCAGTATTATAAGTAAGGGACAGGTAGTTATAGATCCTTTAGAAATTAATAGAGCCTTTAGAGATTACTATGAAAAATTATATGATACCAAAAATGAACCTGATTTAACAAAACTAAATGGGTTTTTGAACGAACTATCTAAACCGTGTATACCAAATGAAAACAGGGAGATATTGGAGTCTAAAATTAGTCAAGAAGAAGTTGGGCTAGCCATTGATAATATGAAATCAGGAAAAAGTGCAGGACCAGATGGTCTTCCAGTTGACCTTTATAAAAAATTTAAGAATAAATTAATAAAACCTTTTTTGGAAATGGTTTTAGAAGCATTTCAAAATAATAATTTACCATCATACATAAATAATGCCTTAATTATACTGCTGCCAAAACCAGGTAAGCCCGCTAATAAATGTGAAAATATGAGACCAATAAGCCTATTAAACGCCGACCTTAAGATAATCTGTAAAATTTTAGCAAGACGAATACAAGAAATTTTACCAAATATTATTAATCGAGATCAGAATGGCTTTATAAAGGGTAGACAAGGCTTCCATAATGTAAGAAGACTATTTAATATTATTTATTTTAATAAAGAAGCACCGGATACAGCTCTCCTATCATTGGACGCCGAAAAGGCCTTTGATAGAGTTGAATGGCCCTTTCTTTTTGAAGTCCTACAAAGGTTTGGACTTGGAAATAATTTCATAAAATGGGTTCAAATAATATACAATAATGCTACAGCAGAAATCCTAACAAATAACAATATTTCAAAACCAATAAAAATCAATAGAGGATGTCGACAAGGCTGTCCACTTTCACCTTTACTGTTTACTATGGCAATTGAACCTTTAGCGATAGCGATACGTTTACATTCACAAATATATGGAATTAAAGTTGGACCAACAGAACATAAAATCTCCCTGTACGCCGATGATATAATTTTGTTTATGTCGAATCTAAAAAAATCAATTCCAACCTTGTTGAATTTAATAAAGAATTTTGGGGAAATATCAGGATATAAAATAAATAAAACTAAATCTTCAATATTAATGCTAAATGAGACCCAGAGAAATTACCCAGCCCCTGAGGCAAATCAATTCAATGTTGTAAATCAGTTTAAATATTTAGGAATCCAAATTATGCCTAAGCTAGAATCAGTCGCCAGCGTCAACTATGAAGCCTTAATGTCAGATATCAATGAGTTAACTCAGAGATGGATGTCACTACCAATGTCGATGATCGGGAGAATCAATATACTTAAAAGTAATATTTTACCTAAAATACTTTATTTATTTCAATACATTCCCTTATCACCACCTTTAGATCTATTCTCAAGAATAAAAAAAAAGTTAGTGGAATTTATATGGAACAACAGGAGGGCTAGATTACGTCTGTCTTTATTATATTTACCATTTGATCGTGGAGGTCTGAAATGTCCAAATTTTATGTTGTATTATTGGTCGGCACAACTGAGGTCTATGACATATTATTTTTCATCAAATGATCTCCCTCACTGGACTGAAATGGAATCATACAATTTACCTTTACCTCTTCCCATATTCATATACTCAGATTCGGCAAAAAAATTACAAAAACAAGTTAAAAATCCATTTGTAAAGCATATGATCAAAATATGGTGTGAAGCTAAAAACTATTTAAAAGAACCACAGTTATTGTCACAATTTAGTCCAATATGGGGTAATCAATATTTTAAACCAGGGAGAGCGGACGCTGTATTTAAAGTATGGAATTTAAAAGGGATACAAAAGATTCAGGATTTATATTTGCCATGTGCAGACAACATAATGTCTTTTGAAGAGCTGAGGATCAAATTTAATCTCAATAGAACACATTTTTTTAAATATCTTCAACTTAGAAACTTTATTCGATCAAATCAAAATAAAGCTCTCACTCGACCTATTTATTCATCCTTGGAAAAAATGATGATGAAAGATAGTAAAAGAAAGGGTATTATTTCAGAGTTTTATAACTCATTGACACTATCTTCAAGTGAAAATTCACTGAAAAGATTAAACTACTGGAAAGAAGATCTGCAAATTGAAATTTCAGAGGAACAATGGGAATTGGCTTGTACAGAAGCTCAAACCAAATCAATAAATGCACGCCTTAAATTGATACATTTCAAATGGTTAATGCGGATGTATGTTACACCGGAGGAGTTAAATAGATATAACAAAAATATACCAGATACATGCACAAAATGCATGGAAAGTAAAGGAACCCTATTTCATTGTTTATGGGAATGTAGATTAATAAGAATGTTTTGGGAAGAGGTGAGGGTAACAATTGAAAAAATAATCTCAAAACAAATCATACTGAATCCTAAACTGTTTTTGTTGGGTCTGTACCCAGAAAAGCATAATTTTAATAAAAGTGAAAGAACATTCATAGACCTCAGTTTGCTTAATGCCAAAAAATGTATTGCACTATTATGGAAAAAGACTCATAGACCAGATGTGACTCAGTGGTTAAGACAGATGTTAACAAACCTTCCATTAGAAAGAATAACATATATACTGAAATCAAAGGAAATTGTGTTTGAGAATATATGGAGACCTTTTATTGATTATGTAAAAAATTTAAACATAACTCTTGAAGAAGAAGGTGAATGATGTGTGTGGACCTTGTAAATTCCAAACTGGTGAACATAATATGTATACTTATGTATTGGATTGTCTAGACTAAACAGAGGAGCATTGTTGAAGACTTGATTTTGTTGGTGGTTGTTGGTGTTTTTAGTGCATTTTTTTTTTTTTTTGTAGTACTTTAGCGTTAGTGTTTGATTGTTTGTATCATGTTTGTTAAAAAAAAAAAAAGGTTCAATAAAGATATTGTGGAAAAAAAAAAATTACACCAAGAGCGCAGCAACAACTCATCGAAGAGGTCACAAAAGACCCCACAACAACATCCAAAGAACGGCAGGCCTCATTTGTCTCAGTTAAGGTGAGTGTACATGACTCCACCATAAGAAAGAGACTGGGCAAAAATGGCCTGCATGGCAGAGTTCCAAGACGAAAACCACTGCTGAGCAAAACAAACATAAAGGCTCATCTCAGTTTAGCCAGAAAACATCTTGATGATCCCCAAGACTTTTTGGAAAATACTCTGTGGACTGACGAGACAAAAGTTGAACTTTTTGGAAGGTGTGTGTCCCATTACATCCAGCATAAAAGAACACAGCATTTCAGAAAAGGAACATCATACCAACAGTAAAATATGGTGGTGGTAGTGTGATGGTCTGGGGCTGTTTTGCTGCTTCAGGACCTGGAAGGCTTGCTGTGGTAAATGGAATAATGAATTATGCTATCAAAAAATCCTGAAGGAGAGTGTCCGGCCATCTGTTGGTGACCTCAAGCTGAAGCACACTTGGGTTCTGCAGCAGGACAATGATCCAAAACACACCAGCAAGTCCACCTCTGAATGGCTTAAGTAAAACAAAATGAAGACTTTGGAGTGGCCCAGTCAAAGTCCTGACCTGAATCCGACTGAGATGCTGTGGTATGACCTTAAAAAGGCAGTTCATGCTCGAAAACCCTCCAATGTGGCTGAATTACAGCAATTCTGCAAAGATGAGGGGCCAGAATTCCTCCACAGCGCTGTAATAGACTCATTGCCAGTTATCGCAAATGCTTGATTGCAGTTGTTGCTGCTCAGGATGGCCCATGAGATGAGCAGCAGGTGCGAGAGCTGAGCTGGCTGAAAATAATTGCCTAACTGCTCTCAGCTGATGGGAGAGCAGACTGAGAGCAGTGAGAGGGGAAAAATAGCAGGAGTCAAAAAACACAATCACTCGCAGCTGATGGACTGGAAACAGACTGCGAGTGAAAGATGGCCGTGCCTGAAATGGAGGAAAGGGGCTCATATCACCCAAACAATATAACAGAACTAACAGGAAAATAATAATGAACAGAAAAACACTCAAAACTACAAAGGAAGTCTGAGTGCTGAGGACAGACGCTCAGACATTTGACACCTTCTGTTTTATGTGTAATTGTTGAACTTGTTGTGATTAAAGGAAAAGAGTAAGACCTTCTGCCATATCACGATACAATGGAACAACAATTACAGGGACAGCGAATGGCCTCAGAGGTATTCATGTTAATCCCTTGCACTCCAGGCAATTTTCCTAAAAACGCCAAAAAATAACGTGCCCAAAGTAAATCGAAAGCTGTTCTTCAACCCTTTGCAGCATCTTCATGGGGTTGGTCTCATTTAAAAGAAAACACTTTGAATTTTTTGGCAAAAAAACATAATCTCTCTACGTGCTCCAGCCACTGAGTTACAGTCATCTAAACATACTGAACTTGAAGAAAATAAATTTGGCCACGGTGTTTTTTTGGATACAAATGCTTGCAAATAACACCCAGCTGTCCGATCCGGCTGGAAAATGCAACAGAAATGTAGAACCAAGTGTTATCCAGCTGAGGTCCAAATTTTGTAACAATACCACAAAAAATGAATATTTTACACAGCTTTGTTCTCAGGCTGTTCCCAGGCGTTTTGGAACTGTGCCAAATTGTGCCAAATGGCACAGTTTGGAAAAACGTCTGTAATTTTTGAATAATTCAATGTAGAATCTTCATTTTGGGCTCTAATGAAAGGTCACATTCAGGGCTGTGTCTGTGTGTGTGTGGGGGGGGGTCGCCTCCCCCCACCGCTACAAAGGACGGAGTTCGGCCCTCGCTACATGACGGATTACACTCGTTGCATGTTTCCACAGCAACGCTGTCACAGCGGCTTCCCCCCCCCCCCTTGCTACTGTGTGTGTGTGTGTGTGTGGGTTGTCCCCCCCCCTCGCTACAGAGGACGGCCATCGCTACATGATGGAATAGACTCATATGTCTATGTGGCAGCGCGGCTTCCCCCCGCGTTCGGACCATGAACGCGCCCCCCCCCTGCTCCTCTTCTGCAGCGGGGGGGGGGGGGGGGGGCGTTCACAGTCCGAACACGGCAAATGAACCGTTTATCGCGGCGCACGCACTTGGTACTTCGTGCGCCGTACAGTTGTAATTTACCGATCGGTCAAAAGTCATTTTTGGATTACAGTTTTCAGGGAGAAATAATAATTTAGCTTCTAACACCTTACCTCTTCACAGCAGCAGAGTCCTGGCGAACTTCTCTTTCCCATTGTCAGACGAACGCGACGCTGGTCTGCTCGTGGATCCCGGTCAAAACATAATTCCAATATTGCGGTTTTGGTGAATGATTTACGACCTTTGTCGTCGGCCTCCGTCAGTCTATGATGACGGAAGAGAATCCTAAACGTCTATTCTGCTGGAATGAGTGCAGGTCCCACTTGTGGGTGTTCTCCATGCTGCTGGGTCTGTAGCAGATTCGTCCAGCGTCCTTTGTTTTCATCTGCTGCAACAGTAAATCTCTCTTCACCCAGCCCGAACTTCTGTGCTTCAATTGGCTCCTGCAGTCACAGTAGGCGGGTCCTCCTTCCTAGGTTTTCATTCTTTGGCTCTTCATGGTTTCAGAAACCCAATTCAAGGCTCTTATTAGTCGAATGAGAGGTCAATCAGATGAACTAATCTGTTCGCGGCTGTGTCTGCAGCTTTTTTTTTCAGTGGCGCTTGGACGCCAGCACCACCTCCATCACCATCATCAGTATCTCTATCATGCGTCATGCGTCCGAGCACGCACGAGTGCGCTCTCATGCGCCCTCGTGCACCCTAGGACGCAGAGACTTGCCCGCCCGCGGTACAACGGAGTGCAAGAGGTTAATCTGGTTTTAAATAAATAAGTAAATAAATAAATAACATTTTGCTCACGAGTGATTTTAGCCCATTCTTCCACACAAACTGTCAAATCTTGAAGGTTCCGTGAGTGTCTTCTGTTAACTCTGACCTTCAGTTAGTTCCATAGATTTTCAATTGGATTCATCTTTCCTTCAATTATATGAAGTCTGCTTGTCGCATGTGCTGAACCCCCCCCCCCCTTCCCCATGATGCTCCCGCCTCCAAACTTCACTGGTGGTATGGTGTTTTGGGACTGATGTGCAGTGTCATTTCTCCTCCAAAACATACTGTGTGTTGTGGCATCCAAAAGTTTAATTTTGGTCTCATCTTACCAGACTATATTCTCCCAGTATTTTACTGGCTTGCCTAAATGTTGTGCAGCAAACTTTAAACAAGCTTCAACTTGCTTTTTCTTCCGCAGTGGAGTCTTGCAAAGTGAGCAGGCATAGAGCCCATGTCGGTTGAGTGCATTACTTATTGTTTTCTTTGAAACAGCAGCACCTGCTAACTCCAGGTCTTTCTTTCTTTGGCTCTTGAATAACTCTTCTGATAATTCTTTTGAGTCCTCTGTCAGAAATCTTGCAAGGAGCTCGTGGTCGTGGCCAGTTTATGGTAAAATGATGTTCTTTCCACTTCCAAATGATGGCTCCAACAGTGCTCAATGATACATTCAGCAGTTTAGAAATGCATCTGTAACCAATGCCAAGATTATGTTTTGCAACAATAAGGTTACGAAGGTCTAGAGAGAGCTCTTTGCTTCTACCCATCATGAGTTCTTTGTGGTGTGACAATCTGATATTCTCAGACCTTTTTAAAGGCTATCAGTCAGGACTTAACTCGCTGTAATTAATTTGCACTGATGTGGGATGGGATGGTTTCCTAAATTCTGATGAATTTCAGCTGGTTTTGTGGCTTTCTGCGCCTTTTTGCACTTCTTTTTTCTTCATGTGTTCAATACTTATCCCCTGTGTCATTCCATTTTATTAAATATAACTTGTTTTGTGAACACGGTTACCTTTATTTCTTTGCATGTATGAATTACTTGGGTTGTTACTGATATCTGGTGAACATCTCAGGTCAATGGCTCCATCAGAAATATCTATGGTTAATGAGAAAAAATGTTAACGTGTTCAATACTGATGTTAACGTGTTCAATACTGATGACACGATTTTGACATTTTTTAGGATGTTGTGTAAACCCAAAAGTCATTGTCGATGATCAATATAATATTTACAACCATGCCTGCATAAACTAGTTATCATCAAAAAACCACAGCTGCTGACTGGACTGTGGTGCTGCCCACCTAATTAAGGGCGGCACCTCCATGACGTAAGCGGGAGAACGGACACCGGTGTTGTTGACTGGAATGACAGCAGCTTTGTAGCTCACAGTTTCTCTGGTTTCTTGTTTTAATTTTACGGCTGTGCCTTCACGTTGTGTCGCAGGCTTAGATAAACAGCAGGCGTGAAAGACCACATCACACGCTTCAGCTCCAACTGTCATAAGCCTCCTCGTGCGCTCCTCATGTGCGTTTGTGCAGGAGGAGCACACAAGGAGGGGAAGGATTAATGGATTTACGCACAGCTTTGACCTACTTTCTCTGATCGCATGCTGACTCTCGCCAGTCCGGCCACGTCCCCTCTATCATTATCACCAGCTGATTCCCCTCCCGCTGATCATGTTTCCTGGTCCTCGCCCAGGTGCTTCTCATCACACCATCACCAGCAGTACGTGTACTTCATGACCATTTGCCAGTCACCTGTGCTGTTTGTCTGCCAGTATTTTCTGCACTCTCATGATGTGTTAGTCACTCCATTTTCACTGTGGTTCTCATGCGTCCTTGAAGCGATGTCGGCTCTGGGGCACACCTGTGGCTAACACGTCTCCTCTCATTTGTTCTCTGGGCGATGCCGGCCCCCGAACGCCATCAGTAAGTGTGTTTGTGTTTTTTGTACGTCTTCACCTTTTAGGGAATTGTCTGTCTTTCTGTATTAAATGTGCTGTGGTGAACCCTGCACATAAATCCTGTTATTTCATCCTCCCTGTCCGTGCCCTGCGTAAGAGCACATGGAGGGTCATGATGAATGGATTTATGTGCAGAATTCACCACAGCACTTGTATTGAATATAAGAATAATGACAACAGTTCCCAAAAAGGTAAAGACTTACAAAAATAAACAGAAACACTTACAGTTGGCGTTCGGGGCTGACATCGCCCACCGAACATGGAGAGGAGACGTGTTAACCACGGTTGCGCCCCAGGGCTGACATCGCTTCAAGGGGCGCAACAGAACCACGGCTGTGTGGAGTGGCTAACACATCGTGATAGTGTTGACAACATTGGCTGGCTGACAACATGGCAGATGATGTACGCAAACCATGAACAGCTGACTGTCAAAGAGAGAGGGCGCGTGTGTTCGGACCGGCGAATCTTGGACAGTGGCCACCTGAAAGTGGCCCAAAACGCACATAAAATGCATGTACAAAACAAAAACAACAAGAACTCAACATATAATCCATAATAAACCCGATGCCTGAGCCACCGAGAATACACTGCTATGATTTTATTGAAAAATCGGGTTTAAATAAATTATATTTATGAACAAATAATTTTGTTGCAATATCTGTAACAAAAGAATAACACTCGGTGTTCCCCTGCCGTGCGTTTGTCGCTGCTGCTGTGACAGGCATGTGTGCCTCACCACCGTCACTCTCTGAGTGCAACTCGCTTGGCACGATGCCCGCTTGGCACGGCTCAAACCTATACAGTCTGATGCCCCCAGATTCTTCATTGTCATCCAATTCTTCTGAACTATAAAGGTCGGAAGATTGGACAGCACAAACCAATTCCAGACTACATGTGCTGGAACCATCGTCGATGTTTTCAACCGTTTCCATCCTGTGTGTACAATGAGCAGCCAAGCGCTGTGTTCTGTCGCTGACGTGACTACATGGCAGCGGGGTTTTCCAGCCACTGACGTAATTGGTGATGTGGCGCTCATGAGAATGTCGGATATTCGTGTGAAAAAAGCCTGTTTGACTTAGAACTGCACAGACCAACCTATTTTGTCACATTATATTATGTGTTGAAAAATTAGAGGAAGTCAAAAACGTGTCATCAGCACTTTAAAGAACACAAATCATTAATGTATTGTTTCATTCCTCCACAAAAAACTTTCTGTAAAGTTCTGTTCATTTCTCAGCCTGATCATTAATATTATCAAGCCCTTAATCTGATTGGCTGAAGGGTTTTCTCAGTGGGCCAATTAAAAGTGGGGATACAGTCAGGGTGCATTTGTGCTGGTAACTTAAAGAACTGAAGGCTTGACTTGTTGGGAAAGGATGATGTCATAAAACCTAGAAAGAGCAATCTACTAATTTCTTTAAGCGCTTAACTACAAAGAGGCAGTCTGTATTGCTGTTTGAAATGAGTGTTTTAATAGGTTAACATGACCCATGGACATACTTTATAAGGTTAAACCCCACAAAAAACAACAATTTTGTACAATATGGGCAACATTAAATTGGATTATAAAATGGTAAGGTGCTAAGAGATTTGCTGACCACCCTCTCTCAAACAAAAAGTCTAACATAACAGTATACTTTAGACAATTTTGTACTTTGCTTTTCTGTCAATCCTGTGAGTGCTTTGCTTTTCAATAGTTAAACAGCTTTACTGATTAAAAAAGAACAGTCCAACAGCACTGTTAGGGTCCAAAACTCCACAATAAGCCTAAAGTCATGCCAACAAATTTAGAAAATGCTTCTTTCTGCCCATCTCTTTGTCCTAGATCAGCGTTTTTTCCCTCAAATAAATACAAAGTGCATTGTCAGCAGTGGTGAATGCACAGACTTAATGCAGTGATTCAAATCAGCAAACTAATTCATTATTTCCCTCTGAAGGTCTTGAGGAAGGAACAATGGAAATTCACTTTCTGACAGTGTAGCCACACATTTAAGCAGTGTGTACCAGGCTTGATTATTCCAGTCAGAGTTTACAATAACAGCACGGTGCAGCAATAGCAGCAAGGTGAGTCAGGCTGTTATATTTGTGTATTTATAATATTTATAATATTTATAATTGTGTATTTATAATTTTTCTGCATTGATGTATGTGGTTATTGGGTATATTTTTATCTTGATTCTTTTTTCTAAAGCCCATCCAGGGACAAGAGTTGCAAATTAGCTAATAGCTATACACTCTATGTGCAACACATCAGATTGATTGTCTTTGATTAATTGTCTATGTTTATTGCACTGTCCCTGTCAAATAAACTAATCTACTACTACACCATTTCTCACCTGTCACCAGAGTCTCATTTCAGACTCAGAGGTGAGGATGATTGGCTGTGAATGTGGTCCACTGGTCTGTACAATGGCTGCTGAGTCAGTCTCTCGTGTGCATGTGTTTCAGACTAAATTTAGCTTAAATTTGCCATATCGAAGAGTTTAAAGCAAAGTATCCAGAAATTGTGCTCAAGTAGAAGTAGCGTTACCTTGGTTATTAAAGTATGAGTAGTTACTAAAAGATTTACTTGAGTAGGAGTAGGAAAGTCTTTACTAAAAATATAGTTGAGAGCTAGTTGTGAGGTTTTCTCATGAATCTGTGATATCTTGATGATAAATTTGCTTGTTTTTTTCCTCTCATAAATGTTTGACTTTTTGTGTTGTACATTTGAGACTTCATTGTCATACATACAGTGGGGAAAATAAGTGTTGAACTCGTCAATATTTTTCTCATTTAACATATTTCTGATGGAGCCACTGACCTGAGATTTTCACCAGATATCAGTAACCCAAGCAATCCATACAAACAAAGAAACCAAGTAAACTATGTTCACAAAACAAGTTATATTTAATAAAGTGCAATGACATAGGGAATGGGAATAAGTATTGAACACATGAATGAATGAATGAATGAATGAATGAATGAATGAAAAAAAGAGGTGCAAAAAGGCATAGAAAGCCAAAAAACCAGCTGAAATCCATCAGAATTTTAGAAGCCATCCCATCTCCCATGAGTGCACACAGAGCAAATTATTGTTTTGATATGATATCAGAGGGTCGCGGAAATGACTTCCATAATCAACATCGTGCTGACCCAATGGGGATGCTGTCCCAGGAAGGTGTGGAGGAGCCACGGGGACCTTCTGTCAACAGACCCCCGTATGGACCCGTACCATCGCAGGCAGCCAGAGTGGCAGTGGACACAATTTCATGGCAGCGTTTCATTCCGCGGGTTAGACCGTGAAGGAAGCGCGGCTGTCCACCTGCTGTATCCCAAGGAGAACATTCAAGGTCCCACGCCATAAAATGTCTGGGTGGCCAAGGCCAGTACAGCGCTTGAGTTCTGCTTTTTATTCAGATAAAACAAAACAGTATAATTTTTCCCCAAATTATATTAAACAGCTTCGGAGTACGGACGGATGACTCTTGAGGTCCAGATCCAGATCAGAGTCGGCCAGTTGGTGACCCCTGCTCTAGACCTTTGCAACCTTATTGTTGCAAAGCATAATGATGGCACTGGTTACAGGTACATTTCTAAACTGCTGAATGTTCCAGTGAGCACTGTTGGAGCCATCATTTGGAAGTGGAAAGAACATCATTTTTCCATTAACCGGCCACGACCACGAGCTCCTCACAAGATTTCTGACAGAGGACCCAAAAGAATTATCAGAAGAGTTATCCAAGAGCCAAAGACCACTCGTGGAGAGCTCCAGAAAGACCTAGAGTTAGCAGGTACTGCTGTTTCAAAGAAAACAATAAGTAATGCACTCAACTGACATGGGCTCTACGCCCGCTCACCTCGCAAGACTCCATTGCTGGAAAAAAAAGCATGTTGAAGCTCATTTAAAGTTTGCTGCACAACATTTAGGCAAGCCAGTAAAATACTGGGAGAATATTGTCTGGTCAGATGAGGCCAAAATTAAACTGTTTGGATGCCACAACACACAGCATGTTTGGAGGAGAAATGGCACTGCACAACAGCCCAAAAACACCATACCATCAGTGAAGGTTGGAGGTGGGCGCATCATGATGTGGGGGTGTTTTTCAGCACATAGTACAGGCAGACTTAATATAATTGAAGAAAAGACGAATGGACAAGTGTACAGAGACATCCTTGATAAGATGCTGAAGATGAAACGAGGATGGACATTTCAGCAAGACAATGATCCCAAACACACAGCCAAGGAAACTCTCAATTGGCTCCAGAGAAGGAAAATAAAGCTGCTAGAATGGCCCAGTCAGTCACCTGACCTGAATCCAATTGAAAATCTATGGAGCGAACAGAAGATCAGAGTTCATAGAAGACACCCATGTAAACCTTCAATATTTGAAGACAGTTTATGTGGAAGAATGGGCTAAAATCACTCCTGAGCCATGCCTGCACCTAAGTTCTCCCTACAGGAGGTGTCTGGAAGCAGTTATTACCAACAAAGGCTTTTTTACAAAATTTTAAATGAATTTCACCAAGTGGTTCAATACTTATTCCCTGTGTCATTTCACTTTATTAAATATAATGTGTTTTGTGAACACAGTAGCCTTGATTTTTTTGTATGTATGGATTACTTGGGCTGTTACTGATATCTGGTGAAAATCTCTGGTCAGTGGCTCCATCAGAAATATGTTTAATGAGAAAAATGTTGACATGTTCAGTACTTATTGACATAACGTTCGGCTCAGGAGACGCACACACACAGGCTCAGAGTAGTTCAAACTGTTTATTAACAACAGGGATGTTTGGGTGCGTGTCTGCGGAATGTTAATGTGTTGGTGGTGGCGTCTGCTTCGGACCCAGAGGCAGGAGACCGTTCAGCCGGCAACCCTATGGGAGAAATCAGACACAGGGTGATGAGCACACACCAACACAGGAGGAGAATAGGCGAGGGAGAGAAGCTTACTTGTTAGGACAGATGACTGGCGCTTCAAGGATGGAAGCCCGGGAGACAGCCACCTGCAGGGCTCGGTGCAGCAGCGAGGAGAGACGAGGGACGGGATTGTCCACCTCCGAGGAATCCACCTGTGCACAGGGGAGCAGACTGGAGAGATGAGGTAAGTGATTTTCTTACCGGTGACGAGGATGCTGAAGAGAATGTGGTAGAAGCCCATGGAAGGGAAATGAAGTCTACGGCTTCAGACCGAAGCTCAGGGCGAGGCGGCTTATATCCCTCGCCGCTGATGACTGACAGGTGTGTGAGCAGGTGGCGCCGTTGATGAGCGGCGCGGCGTGACAGTACTCCCCCCTCTAGCAGCGCCTCCTGGTGATGGCTTATCCGGGTGCGCTCGGTGGAAGTCCGCGATGAGCGATGGGTCCAACACAAACGACGGGGGCACCCACTGTCAATGCTCGGGCCCATAGCCCTCCCAGTCCACCAAGTATTGCAACCCACGACCCCGGCGCCGGGAGTCCAGGATGGAGGAGACGGACCAGGCCGGATGGCCACCAACCATCCGGGGTGCGGGTTGCGCTGCAGGAGGAGGGCAAAGGGGGTCGGTAACTGCCAGCTTCACCTTCGACACGTGGAAAGTGGGATGGACGCGGAGGGAGGGGGGAATAGCCACGCGCACAGCCACCGGGTTGATGATCCGGGTGATGGGAAAGGGACCCATGAAGCGCTGTGCCAGCTTTCTCCTCTCGCCTTTTAGGGTGACGTCCTGGGTGGAAACGTAGACAAGTTGCCCAACTCTGTACGCCGGGGCAGGTCTTCTACGCCGGTCCGCCACGGTCCTGTTGCGCTCCGCTGTGCGTAAAAGCGCATGACGCGCGGCGGCCCAGGTGGAGCGGAACTGCCTCACGTGCGCCCTAACTGACGGGACAGTTACCTCGCTCTCCTGTGCTGGAAGCAGCGGGGGGTCGTAACCCAGGGACGCCTTGAAGGGGGACATCCCCATTGCAGAAGAGCGGGCGGTGTTGTGGGCGTACTCCACCCAGGCGAGATGGTTGCTCCATGACGTCGGCTTGGATCTTGCAACACAGCGGAGCGCAGCCTCCAGCTCCTGATTGGTCCTCTCACACTGCCCGTTAGACTGGGGGTGATGGCCGGAGGAGAGGCTCACCTTGGCTCTGATGGCGTTGCAAAAGGACCTCCAAACCTCGGATGAAAATTGGGGACCCCGGTCCGAGACCACGTCCACCGGAATCCCGTGCAGCCTGACCACGTGTTGGATGAGGAGGCCCGCCGTCTCCAGGGCGGTAGGGAGACCTCGCAGGGGGACGAAGTGTGCCGCCTTGGAGAAACGGTCCACGATGGTCAGGATGGTGTTAAAGGAGCTGGAAACGGGGAGTCCGGTGACGAAATCCAGTGCGATATGCGACCAGGGCCTGCCGGGGACGGGCAGAGGCTGGAGCAGACCCGCTGGAGGGGCATTTCCTGACTTGCTGGTGGCACAGACTGGGCAAGCCCGGGCGTAGCGGGCTGCATCCCTCCGCAGGCCTGGCCACCAAAAAGACCGTTGGAGGAGGCTGATCATCCGGGAGGTGCCGGGATGACAGGTGAGCCGGGAGGTGTGGAGCCAGTGGATGACCTCTCCTCGGACCGCAGATGGGACGAACAGTCTTCCCTCCGGTCCGCCGCCAGGATCAGGTTCCACCTCCTGTGCCTTCCGGATCTTTGCCTCGATATCCCACGAGATGGCTCCCACGACGCACGACCTGGGCAGGATGGAGTGGGGCGTCTCCTCCGATTCCACGGGAGTGAACTGCCTAGAGAGGGCGTCAGGCAGGCCGTTCTTAGAGCCAGGCCTGAAGGTGATAGAAAATTGGAACCTGGCGAAGAACAGAGACCAGCGCGCCTGGCGGGCGTTCAGGCATTTGGCAGATCGTAAATACTCCAAGTTCTTGTGGTCCGTAAGGACCACAAACGGCAGGTTCGCCCCCTCTAGCCAGTGGCGCCACTCCTGCAGGGCGAGCTTGATGGCCAAGAGCTCTCTGTCCCCCACATCGTAGTTCCTCTCCGCCGGGGACAAGCGCCGGGAGAAGAAGGCGCACGGTCGTTTGGCGCCATCGTCCGGTGACTGCTGGGACAGCACTGCTCCCACTCCCGTGTCCGAAGCGTCTACCTCGACGATGCACTGCAGCGCGGGGTTGACCTGGCGAAGGACCCGGGAGGAGGAGAATTCCGCCTTCAGCGCCTCAAAGGCGGCAGCGACCTCTTCGGTCCACCGGAACGGGACCTTCGGGGATGTGAGGCGGGTCAGTGGTCCAAAGATGGTACTGAAGTTGGGGACAAAGCGGCGGTAGAAATTGGCGAAGCCAACAAATTGCTGCACCTGCTTCCGGGATGCAGGTGTAGGCCATTCCACCACCGCCTTTACCTTCTCTGGGTCAGGGAGCACCTTTTCGTGGGCGATGATGAACCCCAGGAAGGACGTACTCCTGGCGTAAAATTCACACTTTTCTGCCTTCACGTACAGACGATTCTCCAGCAGCCTTTGGAGGACCCGCCTCACGTGGACCTGGTGCTCATCCCTGGACTTGGAGAAGATGAGAATATCGTCCAGGTAGACGAACACGAAAAGGCCAATGAAGTCCCGGAGGACGTCATTAATGAGGCGCTGGAAGACTGCAGGAGCGTTGGTCAACCCGAACGGCATCACCAGGTATTCAAAGTGGCCGTTCGGGGTACGGAAGGCCGTTTTCCACTCATCTCCCTCCCGGATCCGGACGAGGTGGTAAGCGCTGCGTAGGTCCAGCTTGGTGAACCAGGTCGCCCCCTGGAGGGAGTGGAAAGCAGTGTCCATGAGAGGCAGGGTGTAACGGTCCTTCTCCGTGATATTATTGAGGGCCCGGTAGTCGATACAAGGGCGGAGGGACCCATCCTTTTTTCCCACGAAGAAGAACCCTGCCCCCACGGGTGACGATGATGGGCGGATTATCCCGGCGTTTAATGACTCCTTCAGATATGTGTTCATCGTCTCCTTCTCCGGCGCTGACAGGCTGTAGAGCCGACCAGAAGGTAACGGCGCCCCCTGGCGGAGGTTGATGGCACAGTCGTAGGGCCGATGAGGGGGAAGAGACATAGCTTTCGCTTTACTGAACACCATACCCAGGTCGTGAAACTCCGGAGGCACCAGGGACAGGTCCGGGGGTGCAGCGTCCGTCGCGGGGGGAGGAGCGGACGGCGAGCAGGCAGCGGACTGGAGGCAGGTGCCCAGGCAAAATGTACTCCATGCCGATACCCCAGCTGATCTCCAATCCAGGACCGGATTGTGAAGGCGGAGCCAGGGATACCCCAGGATGACGGGCGACACAGAGTTGGGAAGGACGTAAAAGGTCATCTCCTCCCGGTGGTTTCCCGAGATGATGACCGGTAGGGGGACAGTTTGATGTGTCACTCTCCCAAGGGTGGCACGGGAGAGGTGGACTAGGGAGATGGGAGTGTTGAGTGCCTGGCAGCGGATGCCCAATCGGGTTGCCAGGCTTTGTGAAATGAAGCTGCCTTCTGCGCCCGAATCCACCAGTGCGTGGGTGAGGTGCCCAGTGGGGTTATGGCAGAAACGGATGGGCAGCTTCAATTGGGTGAGTGATCCTAACCGATTGACGTCCGCGAGGCTTCCAACAGTGACTCGCGGACCCCACCGACTGGCTTTCCGTGGACAACGCTCCACGGTGTGTTGGTCGCCTCCGCAATACATGCAGAGGCCCAACTCACGGCGGCGTTGTTTCTCCACAGGGGAAAGTTTAGTCCAGCCCGTCACCATCGGCTCCGACTCCTTGGGGCACGATGCTGGCGGCGCCGCCAGGGGGCGAGCTTGGAACAGGTGTGGCGAGGCTCCACGAGGGCGAGAAGAAGAAGACTTCCGCCCCGAGGAGCGCTCGCGCAGCCTGTTATCCAAACTTACCGCTAAGGACGTCAGCTCCGCTAGCGTCCCAGGGATATCCCGACCAGCCAGTTCATCCCTCAGATCACTATTGAGGCTGCGGAGGAACAGGCCACAGAGGGAGCGTTCCTCCCAGCCCAATTCCTCCGCCGCTACCCGGAAGTCGACCGAGTGGTCCGCTGCCGACCGGCTTCCCTGCTGGAGAGCGAGAAGCCGATCGACCTGGACCGTTTCGGTTTGTGAATGGTCAAAGACCTCCAGAAAGCGCCTCACGAATTGATCATAGGTGAGGGTGGCATAACTGGGCCTCGCCATTACGGCGTAGGTCCAAGTTAACGCACGCCCCTCCAGAAGATTCCCTATGTAACCAATTCGGCTGTGATCCGAGGGAAAATTTCCGGGCACACGGTGGAACACGGACTCACACTGCATAATGAACCCCCGCGCTCCGCCGAGCTTACCGCTAAAGCGGGCGGGGGTCGGAATCGGTGTGAGCCGAACCGGTGCCACTGGAGCCGGCTGGACGGCCGCTGGAACAGCAGGAGCCGCGCCACCCTGGCGAGTCGGGAGGAACGGCTGTTGGGGGTCCAAGCGGTTCAATCGGTTAGTTAATTCTAATAATTGATTAAGAACCACCTGTTGCTGATAAACAATCTGATCCACCCGAGCCTCGAGGATGGTAAACCGGTGTGCGAGCCCGCCGTCTGCCGAGCCGCTCTGCTGAAGCCGTACTGACATAACGTTCGGCTCAGGAGACGCACACACACAGGCTCAGAGTAGTTCAAACTGTTTATTAACAACAGGGATGTTTGGGTGCATGTCTGCGGAATGTTAATGTGTTGGTGGTGGCGTCTGCTTCGGACCCAGAGGCAGGAGACCGTTCAGCCGGCAACCCTATGGGAGAAATCAGACACAGGGTGATGAGCACGCACCAACACAGGAGGAGAATAGGCGAGGGAGAGAAGCTTACTTGTTAGGACAGATGACTGGCGCTTCAAGGATGGAAGCCCGGAAGACAGCCACCTGCAGGGCTCGGTGCAGCAGCGAGGAGAGACGAGGGACGGGATTGTCCGCCTCCGAGGAATCCACCTGTGCACAGGGGAGCAGACTGGAGAGATGAGGTAAGTGATTTTCTTACCGGTGACGAGGATGCTGAAGAGAATGTGGTAGAAGCCCATGGAAGGGAAATGAAGTCTACGGCTTCAGACCGAAGCTCAGGGCGAGGCGGCTTATATCCCTCGCCGCTGATGACTGACAGGTGTGTGAGCAGGTGGCGCCGTTGATGAGCGGCGCGGCGTGACACTTATTTTCCCTGCTCTATGCTGTGTTTTTCATACGTTTTATATATTTTATCTTAAATTTGTGGCATTTTTGTAATAAATTTATATATATAATTTACATTTTTAAATAGTTTGAGGAAAACATAAACTATTTATATATCCACCTTATTCCTAGCCCCAATGATGCCTTGCATGAATTATGGGCTCAACTTCCTGCACTAGTTTAGAAAGTGGAGTTGTCATGGAAACGGGACACTTTTCCTTGTCAAAAAAACCCCCAATGACTTCGGCATCAAAAATGCGAGAACATGGCCTTTTGCACCTCAAAAAGAGTAATATAATCGTACCACTTCCCACGACTATTGAGGGATAGGAAGATGACCTTAGAAAGTGGCCTTGCAGGCAGTAGCTCCATTAGTTAGCTCTGCTGCTAAAATGCTAACGTTGTAAACAAATAAAAGCTCTGAGATGTATCATTGTCTCCACCACAATGAAGTTGGATGCATTTTGTTAAAATACGTTGGATATATTCAAATTTACCTCAGAGCAGACATAGAATCTAGTCAGAGCCAAAAAGAACCGCAACACCACACTTGGGTGTTTTAAAGTCAGGGTGAATACAGACAGCTGCAGCTGTTTGTTTTACCCTGAAATTAAAATGCTCATGTTGCTGTCATGCTATGAATGCTTGTTATTTAACTTAACACGTACAGACATTTTCTGACAATTGTTTAAAATTTTATTGAGCTATATTTTGTAATAATTTAAAAATTAATGCATGCTGAAGCTGCTAATATCAAGTCCATATTGTTCCAGTGCAGTGCAACGAATGCAAAAACCCGCCAAAAAACTGTTTGCTATCTTTCTTAAATCATTAAGCCTGAGGAAGCAAACTGTTACTATTTTTTTAATCTATTATTTTACTTCATGCAGCCTTGCATCTGGTGTCATATATGTCAGATCTGTGACATTCATACAAGTGAAAACATACCCAGTGCTGTTGTGTCTGTCCTGTGTCTGTACCACCGATCACACCAACAGTCCTTTTTAGTTTTCAGTGCATGATCTATGCATTGCTGTTGAAGCCACAGATTTAGCTGTACTTGCTGCGAGCTTCACACCACGAACTGCAGCAAGTACGACAACTACGCAAAAACATTCAAAATTACAAAAACTACAAGTGCTGAAATTATCTCACTTGACTGCAAAATAGATATGTGGACTGTACATTAAAACGAATTTGAAACACTTTCACAAATGCTATTTTAAATGCCCCACTACTCCACTCTTGCTGACTGATTTAACACTACTTCAGCCAAAACTGGAAGTTCCCCCATAATTGTTTCTACAGCAGCGCCCTCGGGAATAAGGTAGATACCCACTAACTATAGCTGCAAGAACAATGATTTCAGCGCTGAGTTTAGATCAAATAAAATTATAAGTTCCTTAAAACGACTAAAGATGTAACCATTTTTAATGGGAAATGGCTTGTGCAGAAGCTCAAACCAAATCAATAAATGTACGTCTTAAACTGATACATTTTAAATGGTTAATGCGGATGTATGTTACACTAGTGGAGTTAAATAGATATAACAAAAACATACCAGATACATGCACAAAATGTATGGAAAGTAAAGGAACCTTATTTCACTGTTTATGGGAATGTAGAAAAATCAGAATGTTTTGGGAAGAGGTGAGGGTAACAATTGAAAAAATAATTTCAAAACAATTCACATTGAACCCTAAACTGTTTTTGTTGGGTCTGTATCCAGAAAAACATAACTTTAATAAGAGTGAAAGAGCATTCATAGACCTCGGTTTGCTCAATGCCAAAAAATGTATTGCACTATTGTGGAAAAAGACTCATAGACCAGATGTGACTCAGTGGTTAAGACAGATGTTAACAAACCTTCCACTAGAAAGAATAACATATATACTGAAATTAAAGGAAAATGTGTTTGAGAATATATGGAGACCTTTCATTGATTATGTAAAGAAATTAAACATAACTTCTGAAGAAGAAGGTGAATGATATGTGTGGACCTTGCAAATTCCAAACTGGTGAATGTATATTATGTATACTTATGTAATAGATTACCTAGACTAAACAGAGGAGCATTGTTGTTGATTTGCTTTTGTTAATGGTTGTTGTTGTTTTTAGTATATTTTTTGTTGTTGTTAGTGTTTGTTTTTTAATTTTTAAATTACTTTAGTGTTAGTGTTTGACTGTCTGTGCCATGTGTGTAAAAAAAAAAAAAGATTCAATAAAAAATATTGTGGAAAAAAAAAAGATGTAACCATTTTTGGAAACAACAAATTATTACAGTATAAACAAGAACATTCCTAAACAGCTTTTAAATCAAAAGTAGCTCAGATTATGACTGAATGTACTTAAATAAATGTATATGGTTTTTTTTCATAAATGTGCTTGAGCAAGAGTAAAAATTATTCTAAAATAAAACTGTTTACTAAGCATTTTTGAGAAATACTACTACCTACCACTGATAACAATGTTAAATCATTTAGTTCATCTGGTGCTATCAGTCCATTAAAATGTTTTACTATGATTAATCACATAGTTAACTCATGATTAATCCCACATTTTCTATCTTTTATAATGTAAATGTAAAGCTGAACTTGTACAAAATTAGCTTTTCTTTATCCATTTTGGCTCATGGATGCTTTTTTCCCACTGCATTACTTCCTGATTCCCCAAACTAAGGTGTGGGCCAAGGGCCTTAAGAATGGAAAGCCATCATGGTCAAAAACATGCATCCACATGCATATTAGTTGTGCATCCCAAAAATTTTATGGTGTCAAACGCATTATCTTTTACAGCATTAGTGTTAACATATCATTTTGATGGCAATGGACTATAATTTCAATGTGATTTATCTTTCATTTATGATGTTTCACTGCTGTTGCTTTATTATTCACACCATTCATTCCTGTGTCCTCAGGGGTTTCATACTCATACATCCAGGGGCAGGTGAGCGATGAGGATGCAGCTGTGGATGTGAAGCTGTACAGTCACCGGTGGAGGAGATGGCTTCCCCCAAAACCTCGTAACATGGACAGTAACAGAGCCAGCCAGGAGCAGGACCAGAACCCTGAACCGGAGGAGGCCGAAGGTTTCCCAGGCCTGCTGTCAGTGGAGGAAACAGACAACAGCTCCCAGATAGAGGTACATGAGAACACGTACACAACATGTCATGGAAACCAACCAGATGTATCAGCTGACTGTTTTCTTCTGATTGTAATGCTTATGCCTCTAGAGACTGAGATATGGTCCCCACAGAAAAAATGGGTCCCCACCAGATGAGTCATAGCTCAGGTTGTGGACCCTACCAAGGTAGAAAAACAATACATATGCTATACATTGAAAGGCTGTAGTCTTATATTAGGCTGTGGTCTTCAATCTCATTGAATAACAATAAAAACCAAAGTGTGTGATTAAAAAAAACCCTCACCCACAAGCTATCCCACCCCGTCTGTTACTCTGTCTCCCCTGGCCAGCCGGCCCACTGGGGAAGCAGAGCACCACCCCATCTGGCCCAAGCACGGTGGACGTCACCTGGCTTTTCCAGGCTGACCACATGTGCCAAAGTGTCCTGGGGGTAAGGGTGGGCAAAATGACCTAAAAATGATATCACAATATTCTTGAGAATTTTCATGATAATGATATTTTCACAGTATTACAGAATACAGTTCGTTTTTTGTTTGTTTTTTTTACCTCCGCCAAGGGAGGACGGAGGTAATGTTTTTAGTGGCGTTGGTTGGTTTGTTGGTTTGTGAGCAGCATAAAAAGTTATGAACAGATGTTCAAGTATCCCACGACATGACCCCAACAACCGTAGAAAAGCTGAAAGCAGCCGACCCTCCCAATCACACCGATATGCCCCCTATGAAAAGAAAATGGGGGATCCTGCTTCAAATAGTCCAAGAGTACAGAAAGCACCACAGCGGGGTCAGCAAGGGTCACGGAGCCATCAGAGAGCACACACTCCTGTGGTCAGAAAGGACGGTAACAGACATGGCTGGTGAAGCACAGAGGACTGAATGCAGAGCACAATACTGGAAGCATATGCCATGAAATGCAATATCTTGTGTGTAATCAGTAAAGCAAATGTATACTCATTGATTAAAAAGTATGTAATCAACAAAAGAATAAGTATAATCGAACTATGTAACCATTATGTACGGTTTTTGACATGCACAATGAAAGGTTTATGTGGGTTCAGATTGTGAAATATGTTTTGCAGACCTGTTGTCTGGAAAAAGTATGTTGAAAGAGGGTAGACTGAGGAGAAAAGGGGAACTGAAGATAGCTGAGACAGCTGAGTCGATCTATCTTAATGATGAAAAATGATGAGGTGAGCAGGACTGAGGAAGAGAGTGCTGAGATAAACAAAATCAGATGGTCATGAGTGCACGGAGTACGGGTCACATGGCTGTTACTGGAAGTTAGGAGGGGGACATGAGCAGAATGAGGTAATTGTTATATAAAGTTAACGTTAAGCCAATCACAGAAGCCTAAAAGCCTATGGGGAGAGATGGCTAGCCAATCACAATTGGGTGGAAAGTTGTTATAAAAGCTATGTCTGCAAACCCCGAAATGTTCATTTTCAGCAGACTTCAAGACCCCACCCATCCAATGGCAGTAGAGTGAAGAGGAGGAGACTGCTATTAAGAACATGAACCAAATACCATCTCAACTCTTCACTTTTTAAGAACTTTTATTCTTCTGCTGCAAGAAGGGAAAAATCAACACTTGAGAGAGGAACAGAAGAGTAAGTGGAGCGCCCCCCTCCCCCACAGCTGACGGCTTTCCCCGCTCGCTGCCTCACATACCATGGGTCCCGCTGATGGGAGAACGGGAGTCGGAGCATCAAGAATTCTTTCCCCGGGCCATCCACCTCCAGACTCCCTATCCTCTTCCCCTTCTCACCGAGGACAGAAGCATCGAGGGGGATGACCAGCCATTAATCTTCCTTTTTCTCTCCCCAGAAAGGCTTCTTTAGACAGATATCCTCAAATTAGCCAGATGTTTTTACCAGGTTTTATTATTCAAAGGGTTTCATTTATTTTGGGATTTTTTTTTTTGATTGGTTTTGATTTTGATTATTTTGACTGATTTTGGGGAATTTTGAATTTTTCTATTTTTGGATGATTCTATTTTTGATAAATTGATTGTTTTTACACAAGTACAATCTTTTTGGATTAAGGTTTTTCAATCATTTTGGGTTTTAGAAGTTTAAAAACTTTTTGATGGGCTTTGATTTTGATTTTCTTTTTCCGATTTTGGATTGATTCTGAATCTTATTATTTTTGGATTTAATTGACTGTTTTATACAAGTATAACCTTTTTCGCTGTGCTTTGCAAGCTTTCAATAAATTCTACAGCATATTAAAAGACAGTATGGGAGTCTGTGAGTTCACTGATTCAGTGTCCATCTTTCCTGGTTTTTCAAGAAGGTATTTTGCTATAAGAGGTGTTACATTTTTTATGAGTTTTAAAAGGTTACTCTGTGAAGATGTTTTTTAAAACAGGCCTCCTATAGATCAATTTTTCCTGATCTTAAACATCCACCCAGATTAACAAGAGCAATAAGACCATGAGGAGCTGTCCTGAATACCAGGGGGTATTTTGAGCTGCTGACTGGACAGGTCACTCAGTCAGTGCTCTAGGTACAGGTAAGCCGAGGTCGCCTGGTAGATGGAGACAGTGGAGCTGGGTTAATCCTCAAAAGTCACCAAGCACTCACACACACATGTGACAGAATTTCCTGTGAGGAAAAATCCTCTAGGAACTGCATGCTGGTGAGCCTAACCTCAGTCCTGGGCTACAAGGTCAAAGGGTCTTCGACACGGTGGCGTCCCTGGGTGGGCCCCGAAGTAGCACTGGGGTCCGCAAAGCTGTTGGGCTCAAGAAGCCTGAGCAGTTAAGAAGAGTCCAGCAATCAAGAGCGACTGCTGTGCTGTTCAAGAGATCCTGATCTGAGGCATAGGTAGGCAGAGTCCTGCTTGGGTCCTGCTACAACAGTAGCCTACGAGGGAGCACCACGACAGGTAAAAACCTATCAAGAAATTGATAGGCTATGTGGGAGCACCAGAGCCCTGTCAAGAAGCTGACAAGGCTAGGAGCATTGAATCAGCCAGGCCTGACGAGGTCTGGGTGGAGGTGCAGTGACCTAGGTCTATCCCCTCATCCCTGTGCCCTGACGCGCTAAGTGGAGGCTTTGAAGGGAAGACACACCACGACCTACAAAGAAGATGGAAGAAGAGAACGAGTTGCAGGGGGGCAGGGAAAACTCTAACCCTGCCACAGCAAAGATGGAAGAAATGCAATACGGCGACTCTGGGGGTTCTGTGCCAGCAGAGTCTTCCAGGGAATCCACAGGCGAAGTAGGACCCTCTAGGGAAATTCTTGTACTGAGGCCCTTAGAGGAAGCACCAAATGGTGAAGAAGCATCGACATCAGCGAAGCAGGTTCCAAGAATCCATTTTAAAGTGGGGGTTATGCTGCATACTGGTGAACCACTCAACTGGAGCAGTAAATTCCTGCATGAAATGAGTCGAAGCTACAGCAAAGCAGGCATGATCATCACCCCTGAGAAATTGGGGGAAGACATCAACGTTGAAGTGAAGAAATCAAGTCAGCATCTCTTGCTATCAAGTTATCAGGGCATCCCTCTGCTGGTGGCGAGGTGCCCGCCAGCTGTTGTCCGGAAAAAGGAGATTGGGCAGTGGCTGGAATGGTGGGTGAAACGGCTAGAGCAGCTGGAAGAAGACCAATATGAAGTGGTGAAGCTGTACAGCTCTTGTCATGATCTCGATCCCCTGGTCGAAATGGTGGCCAGGGAAATACAAGTGTCGGCAGCTCGCATCAAAGAAGACACTCAAGTGGCAAAAAGGTATGGAGAGCATACTGCTCTGCTGCAGGAACTTCAGCAGTACGACAAGCAGTGTAGAGCTCACCTACGACCACAATCTCTTCAGCGGCATGATGACAGCGATGGTGACACGAGTTATGCGGGTTCAGCAAGGGTGATCCAGCACGACCACTCTGAAGTGGATAAAGAGCACAGTGAACATTTATCAGACCAAGCATCCCCCTCAGACAGCGAGGAGGAAGAGAAGCAGACATCACCACGGGCGGCTTCTTCAGACGAAGGAGGTGCAATCGACTCGCTGACAAAAACAACTGAGCAGCTGGCTGTCACTATAGAAGCACAAAGGCAACAGATGACACCACAGCTTCAGCATGTCGAGGGAGGATGGGAAAGGCATCAAAGAGCCAGTGCAGACTGGCAGGGGGAGCAAGCCCCCCAACACCCATCAGTGAAGAAGGCACCAGCACCCGACCAAGAATTCCTAGGCAAACTGCAAAATCTGGTGAGAGGCAGAAGCGAGCAGATCAAACACAAGCTGGAGCGAGCAGAGCATCCACTGACCACACAACTTCTCACCGAGGAGTCACCTCAACAACAGCAGCGTCCTGGTCGGGTAAGCCCAGTGCCGTTCCCAGCAGAAATGCCGAGTACACCAGCAACTGTGGTAAACGGTATAAATAAGGCACAGGGGCCGGGTGGAGCTCAGCAACCAAAATTCCCTAGAATGCCTCACCCTCTTTGACCCCTGAGTGCAGTCCCCAACGACGGTGAAGGCAGAAGACCTGGGAAAAACCCCCACAAAAAAAGTTACATACTATTTAGACACTCTGAAATCTCCGCTACCCCCACTACCCCCTGAAGCACGTCTGATAATGTCAAAAGGGAAGAGTCGGGCTTATCGGTTAGTGGCTAGGCCCTGGCAATTGGCGGCTGATGTTTTAGTGGTGTTTACCGGCCATGAGTTAAGAATAAAAACGCCCCCTTCAGAAAAGAACTCTATACAAGAGCAGGTGATGACTATCAAAAAGAGGTCCAAGCTGTCAGAAAAACTCGGTTTGTTGAAGGCCGGGAAGAAGGAGCCATAGAAGTGGTGAGTGGGGGTGAACTTTACTAGAACTTTACTATAATAGGGCACTAGGGTGCCCTATTATATGATCCTGCTGGTTCCCATTGAAGAATTCAAAAAAGGTGAAAAGGTTGAAGTTCATCCGGCACTTATGTCTGCAAGATTAGCTGAAGCCCTCAATCAAGCCTCCCATCTCGAGCAAAGAAGAGTAGTGGTGGCACTCTGAGGGGTGAGTCCTGGCTCTCTCCACTGGGGTGAGGTGGGGAAAGCGGTAACCACAGCTATAAGAAATCACCTGACTTGGGTGGGAGACTGGAGCTCAGTGAAAGAAATAGTTATGGTGATATCACCAGAACAAGATGAGGAGCTACGTCTGAGAGAAAAATGCAGCATTTAAAATAAAAAAGGAGAGAAACTCTGACAGCCAAGAAGTACTGCTGACCCCTGCTCAACTAGGTGAAGGTATGGAAACTGCAAGGAAAGGTGGCGCAGCAGGGCAACAGAGCGGTGAGGGCTGTAACTCCACTCGCTGGGTGATCCAGCCTGGTCCCAGGGAGTTGCAGCCGAACAGCCCCTCAACATCACACCGAGGTGCCACCATCCGATCATCACAAGTAAAGTCATTGGTCTCGAGGGATAGGGAGCCATCTAACACAACAAATCAGCCCTTTCAACGAGCTACAGTTGGGGTGTGGACAGAACACAGCCCAGAAAGTTATCCTGACAAATCTCAGGGCAGTCCAGACAGGTATTATGATGAAGCAGTACACAGAGGGGGTAGGGGGCAACAACAACATGAAGACTTTGAAGAAGATCCCGACCCCCTAGAAGGGGAGCGCGGGCAACCTGAGCAAAACTACCCCAACACTTCCGCGACGACAAAAGTGTGCTATCAATAGAGCGCCCACTGTGGCCCTTGCAGAGTCTAAGGGTCGGCAGTCGCAAGTGTGACAAAAAAGAACCCCCCTGCGTAGATATTGAAAAAGTCTCAGAAAAAAATGGCCCATGACATTAGTTTTGGCCCCACTGAAGCAAGAGACCAACGTAGGGCATACATGCCAGAGGCTGAGCAAGCTGAATTTGACATCCCAGCAAGCTGGGGTCAGCAACGAGAAACGTTCAAAACCCTGCCAGTAACAGCTACATATGGTGAGTGGGCAAATTTGCTAATGATGCCATCTTATGCTAAAGCAGACAAAGCAAAAGAACTCACCAAACCATTCAGAAAAGCCTTCTTTGAAATAACACATGATGGCATGCTGAGAAGAATGAAGAAAGCTGCACAAAAATATGCAAAAGAAGCGTCGGCAGAAGAAGAAATCTCTGCAGATGATGATGAGGAAGAGCCCCCTCAGAGGCAAGTATGGCAGGTAGATGAAGAAAAGTTTCAAAAAACAAGCCCAACTGTTAGGTCAGCATCCCAACTACAAAGAGAAGGGGCCTATCGAGACATTAAAGTTCTGAACGCATTGGTACCATCACCCAAGGCAGGTCAAGCAGTGGTAGACTACCTGAAAGGTGTCTGGGAGGTGGTGGAAGGTATTACACACAATGAATTAGCCAAGAAGTTATGGCTGAGCCGTGTGACCAACAGCAGGGTGCCCTTAGATGACTCAGAACCAGCTAAGATTTATTATCTGAGAATGGTGCTAGAAGTTGATGGTGATGAAGACAGCATGGGGGCGAAGATGAAGCAACAGTTAGACACAGGGAGCACACTCACCCATGTTTGGCGCCTAGTCAAAAAAGATGCACCACACAGTAGGTGGGTACAGATTTTGAGGAAAATCACCAAAGGTAGGAGAGGAGAGGTGACATTCCACAAACTCTTGCCCTCCTCTGTTACTGAGGGACAGCTGGATGAACAAGTGTCTCAATGGAATTTGGAAGGCCAGTTTTATGAGAAAACAAGAAGGCATGGTGAACAGCAACAAAAACTCAAAAGTAAACCACCTGAAAGAACTCCCCCACTTCCACAACCCCAAGGGTTAAGACCCAGACCGATAGCAACAGCGCCGACCACTTCAGCTACAGGCCCTAAAGGTCAGATAAAGAAGAAAAGTAGTTATTTGCCACCAGAAGAGGATCAGAAACTGACCCCAGAACAAAAGAAAGCCCACCGAGAGGAGCATCAGTCTTCTGATGCTGCAAGCAAATGGCAACAGTGTAGTTACGATGTTGGAAAAGACCTGCAAATGCTTGGGGGTGCCAAAAGAACTGAGAACAGACAACGGCACTCACTTTCGCAATGCACAGGTGGATCAGTGGTGTCAGCTTTTTGGGGTAATAAGAGTTTATTCCCCTCCATACACCCCACAAGCTAATGGGGTGGTGGAAAGAACAATTGGGCTGGTGAAGAGTTGGATTGAAAAGAATGAAAACACCAGGGAATGGAGTACAAGGCTGTTGGAAATGGCTCAACAACTGAATGACAGACACCGCGCAGGTAGGCCCCCTCCATCTGAAGAGCTAAACCAATGCCCCTTCACATCTCCTGAAATGGGGCAGAGCCCTGAAGATAAAAAGGAGTCACAGCAACCTAAGGTGCCTTTTCAGGTGGGTCAACGAGTGTGGATCAGAGCACACCAACCCGCAACCGCTGCAGTTAAGCTGAAGTACGACCAGGCCGACATAGCTGAGCAAGTTTTGGACAGTAATACTGTCCTTTTGGAAGAGCACAGGATCCAAGGAGTGGAGCAGTTGAAACCAATCTCTGCTTTGGAGAAAACCAGAAGCTGAAATGTCTAACAACGCCTCTACAATACCTCCCTTCATTGAATTGGCAACGGTGAAGGGCTTGATTATTATGAGAAGAACATCATATGTATTCTGGGTTGCCAGAGCCCTGGATTTGCTGCAATATGCAAAAAAAGGTTACTTATCTACAGAAACTGAAACCTTAACCTGGACTCAAGCAAGAAATGTGTGTGTGATATGTCTGAAGCCCTCCCTTCTAGAAGTATCATGGGAAGGCCATGCCTTTAGAAAACCAATGAAAGTTTCTGTTTGCACTTCTGTGTTTCACTGTATGACCTGGAAGCCAGTCAGAGGCCTGGATGGCCATGTTTGTGGCCAGTGCTGGCTAGACACCCTACCTAGGGTGGTGTTCATGATGCGCTGTCATCGAGACAGTGCCAGTATAACGCCTCAAGGGTGTACGTGTCAATGGGATGGGCAGTATCTTAAACTGTGCTCCATCTGTAAGAACGCCATGGGTCGGGGAAATCTCCTGGCAGTAAAAGCAGATGGATGGCAGGTCAGGAAGATGGTGAGTCCGTTGCAAGCGCTTTCATCAACATTGCTCCAGGTGAAGTAACTTCTTCCGGTTCAGCAGTGGCACCCTTTTCATCCTGCTGTCCCACTGTCCCTTTGGTTCCGCTGCCTTCAGGGCCTTGCTCTGGTATCGCAAGCGCCCCCTCGGCCGACTTGACCGGGGTGCCGACCACCTTGGATGCAGCAATATAACTTGGATGGCCCTACAACCCATATGTTTCACCAAAGCAGGCCCCACCCTTGGGCACTCTTCAATATTCCCAGGTCTTTAGGGTGTACCGTGACCCTGAGGACCCTGATTACACACCGCTTCCAACTTATCTTCCTGAAACACAGCAGGAGCAAACACGCAACCATGGCTTCGAAGGGCCATGGCAGCTCACTAGATGGGCTACATTGATCAAAGAAGTTATTGACAACCCTTACCTCCCCCTGCAAGATCTTGACCCAGTCCCCAAATAAAAGAATATCAGGGAAACGTCCCTGTATGGCTGGATAGCGCCGCTAGACGCCATGATACCCCCAGGGGTCAAAACTCAAGCAAAAACTGCCACATACACAGTTACCTCTGAGGACTGGGTGAGGGGAGGTCAGGTGCAAATACCCGGGACTTGAGTTGACTGAACCCCGGAACCAACCAGGCCTGAAGATAATCGCAAGGTGAAGCTAACAGTTTCTATGGTGTCCATACCATTAAGGGGCATCTACTCTGTGGGTGCTGATATCATCAGCTATGCAATTATTTGACCACTTGCAGGGAAATGGTTTATTTGAAGAGTTTCAGTCTGTTTTGCTGTTAATAGATTTAGACTACCGGGTGACCTCTAATAATGTACTTGGCTTCTCTCCGTTAATGTTTGCTCTCTTTATGTCTGTTCTTTTCATCTTCTCTATCCCCTCACCCCCCAGCCAGTCGCAGCAGATGACTGCCCCTTCCTGAGCCTGGTTCTGCTAGAGGTTTCTTCCTGTTAAATGGGAGTTTTTCCTCTCCACCGTCGCTAAGTGCTTGCTCACAGGGGATCGTCTGATTGCTGGGGTCTTTCTGCAATTGTGGGGTTTTCCCTACATTTGAAAGTGCTATGAAATGACTGTTGTTGTGATATGGTGCTATATAAATAAAGTTGAATTGAATTGAATTCGATGAGCCTGAGTGGCAGAACAGCACTAAAGCCACTGAGGGTAAGGGTCGACTTGGAAGGCTTCTGGCCAAGACCATAAAATGGCCTTTTTTCCAAAGAAGAAGGCATGATTCGTCGTCCCCACCCCCTGCATACACTCCTCACGCATAAACACAATTACATCTCAGAATCATCACAGCACTTTAACAGATGCACGTCATCCATAGTCTTATACATGAATCCATACACTCCCCGAGCCTTACATGCACTGCCCAAACAAATGAAATCTCACCATGACACCCACAAGAACCCCACATACATATAGTCATAAACATACATTTTTTCCATTTTTGTTATTTTATTTTTATTGAGTTGCACTAGTGTGCTTCTTTAAGATAAGATAAGATAAGATAAGCCTTTATTAGTCCCACAATGGGGAAATTCCAGGATTGCAACAGCACAGGGATAGCAACACTCAGAGCAACAATCAGAAGACAAGAAAAAACAAGAGCAGCGAGTATACATACGTATGTACATATAAATATATAAATGCACAGTGCGGAGCATTGTAGCTAGATGGAATAAATATATAAATATATAAACACACAGGGTGGAGCATTGTAGCTAGATGGAATAAATATATAAATTTATAAACGCACACAGTGCGGAGCATAGTCGCAAGATAGAATAAATATATAAACACACAGTGCGGAGCATTGTAGCTATATGGAATGAAACAGCATAACCGTCTACTTAGTTATCCTACATGGTATGATTATGTACCCATACATATTGTCACCCTCCGTAGCGACCAGTATTTTCCTAGTTGTATACCGGAGGGTACCATTGTGTAAGTCTATTGCGTCTTTTGCATTCAATACTATTAGGTTGTCATGTCTTTTTGCTATCTCTGCGAGCAGCCCTGCTTAGGTTGTACAGTCTGACAGCCGTAGGTGGGAAGGACCTGCGAAACCTCTCTGTTGTGCACCTAGGATGATGTAGTCTGCTGCTAAATGAGCTCCTCAGTGCATTCAGTATGTCCTGCATAGGGTGGAACTCGGACTCCAGCAGAGATGACAGTTTAGCCACCATCCTTCTCTCTCCCATCTCCTCCACTGGGTCAAGGCGCTGCCCCATGACAGAGCTAGCTTTCTTGATCAGTTTGTTCAGTCTCTTCCTATCGGCTGCTGTAACACCACTGCCCCAGCAGACCACTCCAAAAGTGATGGCTGATGCCACCACCGTGTCGTAGAATGTCTTCAGCAGCGCCCCTTGTACACCAAAAGACCTGAGTCTCCTCAGTAGGAACAGCCTGCGCTGTCCCTTCTTGTAGAGTGCGTCAGTATTGTGTGACCAGTCTAGTTTATTGTTCAGATGAACACCCAGGTACTTGTAGGATGTCACCATCTCGATGCCAGTTCCCTGTATATTTACTGGTGCTGTGAGGGGTTGTCCTTGCCTGCGGCAGTCCACCACCAGCTCGTTAGTTTTTCTCGCATTGATCTGGAGGCAGTTCCGATGGCACCAGTCCACGAAGTCCTGGATAAGTCCTCTGTACTCAGCTTCATCTCCGTTGGAGATGAGGCCAATGATCGCAGAGTCGTCAGAGAACTTCTGTAGATGGCAGTGTGTTCGCAGTATAAAGGTAAGTCCGCAGTATAAAGGGTGAACAGGAAGGGAGCCAAAACCGTTCCCTGGGGGGCCCCCGTGCTGCCGATGATCGTGTCAGACACACAGTCCCGGGTTCTCACAAAGTGTGGCCGGTTAGTGAGGTAGTCCAGGATCCATGATGACAGGTGCTGGTCCACCCCTGCGCACAGCAGCTTGTCCTTCAGGATCATTGGTTGGATGGTGTTGAAAGCACGGGAGAAGTCAAAGAACATGATCCTCACCGCATTCCCGGGCTTCTCCAGGTGGGACAGAGAACGGTGAAGGAGGAAGATCACCGCATCCTCCACCCCAATGCCATGCTGGTAGGTGAACTGGAGTGGATCCATCGCTGGTCCCACCAGGGGGCGGAGGTGAACAAGGAGCAGTCTCTCCAGGGTCTTCATCATGTGGGATGTCAGGGCCACTGGTCTGTAGCTGTTCAGATCTTTGGGGTGGGAAGTCTTTGGTACAGGTACCACACAAGATGTTTTCCACAACTGTGGTACCCTCCCCAGCTTCAGGCTCAGGTTGAAGATGTGCTCCACAATCCCACACAGCTGATCTGCACAGGACTTGAGGAGCTTTGCGCTGATGCCGTCCGGTCCCGACGCCCTCCTCGCCTTGATCTTCTTCAGCTCCGTCCTCACCTGGGTCTTAGTGAGGGTCATGTTGGGGGGCTGTGTGTTGGAAGGGGGGGGGGGTGATGGTGGAGTGGGGTGTGGGCAGCAGGACTCGATGTCCTCAGAGGCAGCAGTGGTTGTTGTGCAGTCGGGGGGGAGGGCGGTTGGTCAAACCTATTGAAAAACAGGTTCAGGTTGTTCGCCCACTCCCTGCCCCCCGTGGCCTGGGGGGAGGTATTCTGGAGCCCAGAGATGGTTTTAAGGTTTCTCCAGACCCCACCGATGTCGCTCTGTTGCAGCTTGTCCTCCATCTTCTTCCTGAAGCTGTCCTTGCCTTCTCTGATCTTCCTCCTCAGCTCCCTCTGTACGGACTTCAGCATCTCCCTGTTCCCCCACCTGAAGATCCTCTTCTTCTCTCTCAGAAGTGTTTTTATCTCAGGGTTGATCCAGGGTTTGTTGTTCGAGCAACACCGTATGGTCTTGGTGGGTACGGTGTTGTCCACACAGAAGCTGATGTAGTCCGTGATGGTGTGAGTGAGGTCATCGATGTCCTCACCATGTTGATCGCCGAGCTGCTCCCAGGCAGTGGTTTCAAAACAGTGCTTTAGAGCGTCCATTGCCTCCTCAGACCATAACTTCACTGTGCGCATGACCGGAGGTTGTCTGTGCACTAGGGGTTTGTACACCGGCCGGAGATGAACCAAGTTGTGATCCGATCTCCCGAGTGGGGGGAGTGGTGATGAGGTGTACGCCTCCTTAGTGTTTGTGTAGAATAAGTCCAGTGTTTTATTGTCTCTAGTGTGGCATGTGACATACTGGGTGAACGTGGGTCGGATGGGAGACAGTGAAACATGGTTGAAGTCGGTGTGTGGGCGGTGCAGTGGCACAGTGGTTAGCACTGCACCAGCACAGCAACTCACCCTTGGCCATGGGATCCCTGGTTCAATCCCAGCCCCTGACCAACAGTGATCTGTGTGGAGTTTGCATGTTCTCCCCGTATCTGCGTGGGTTTACTCCAGGATTTCTCCGGTTTCCTCCCACAGGCCAAAAACATGCAGGTTAGATTAATTGGAGACTCTAAAGTGGCCCTAGGTGTGAATGTGTGTGTGAATGGTTAAGGGATAGCGCCGTACCGTGGCTGCTTCATCCATCCAGGTGGATGCCCTCAATTTCCCCTCTGGGGATCAATAAAGTACACAAAATCAAAAAATCAAAAAAAGTCACCTGAGATGAGGAGAAGAGCATCTGGGTGTTCTGTCTGCAGCCTGCCAGTTACTGAGTGGATGACGTCACGCGCTGTCCCAGCGTTCGCCGTCGGATTTGCATAAATAACAATGCAGATCACGTGGGAGTATTCCCTCGGGAGATATGTAGGCCGCATGCTAACAGCTAGCAACTCCATGTCTTTGTTGCAGTGTTGTTGTTTAACCGTGATATGTCCCGGTCTGCACCAGCTGTTATTAACATACATTATCACTCCACCGCCCCTTGCCTTGCCACTGTCTGGTGTTCGGTCTGCCCGTATCGCGTGGAAACCCTCCAGTTCAATGTTAGCATCTGCTGCTAGTTCATTTAGCCACATCTCAGAGAATAGCATAAGGCAGCACTCCCGGTATATGCTCTCGTAGCGGGAGATAGCCGCTAGCTCATCTGTCTTTCCTAATATCGATCTTTAGACAGATATTCTCAAATTAGCCAGATGTTTTTACCAGGTTTTATTATTCAAAGGGTTTCATCTATTTATTTATTTTTTTTTTTAATTTTGATTGGTTTTGATTTTGATTATTTTGACTGATTTTGGGGGATTTTGAATTTTTCTATTTTTGGATGATTCTATTTTTGATAAATTGATTGTTTTTACACAAGTAAGATAAGATAAGATAAGCCTTTATTAGTCCCACAACGGGGAAATTCCAGGATTGCAACAGCACAGGGATAGCAACACTCAGAGCAACAATCAGAAGGCAAGAAAAAAAAAAAAAAAAAAAGCAAGCAAGAGCAGCTAATATACATATGTACATATTACTATAAATATATATATATACACACAGACACACAGTGTAGAGCATTGTAGCTGGATGGGATAAATATGAGTATATAAACACAGTGCGGAGCAATGTAGCTAGATGGAATAATATGTAGATATATAAACACACAGTACGGAGCATTGCAGCTAGGTGGAAAAAATATGTAAATATATAAACACAGTGCGGAGCAATGTAGCTAGATGGAATAATATGTAGATATATAAACACACAGTGCGGAGCATTGTAGCTAGATGGAATGAATATATAGATATATAAATATAAACATAAACATAAACACACCCAGTGCGGAGCATTGAAGCTAGATGGAATAAATATGTAAATGTATAAACACACACAGTGCAGAGCATTGTTGCTAGATGGGATGAAACAGCACAACCGTCTACTTAGTTATCCTACATGGTATGATTATGTGCCCATACATATTCTCACCCTCCGTAGCTACCGGTATTTTCCTAGTTGTATGCCGGAGGGGACCATTGTGTAAGTCTATTGCATCTTTTGCATTCAAAAAACTATTAGGTTGTTACGTCTTTTTGCTATCTCTGCGAGCAACCCTGCTTAGGTTGTACAGTCTGACAGCCGTTGGTAAGAAGGACCTGCGAAACCTCTCGGTTGTGCACCTGGGATGATGTAGTCTGCTGCTAAATGAGCTCCTCAGTGCATTCAGTATGTCCTGCATAGGGTGGAACTCGGACTCCAGCAGAGATGACAGTTTAGCCACCGTCCTTCTCTCTGCTATCTCCTCCACCGGATCAAGGCGCTGCCCCAGGACGGAGCTAGCTTTCTTGATCAGTTTGTTCAGTCTCTTCCTATCGGCTGCAGTAATGCCACTGCCCCAGCAGACCACTCCAAAAGTGATGGCTGATGCCACCACCGTGTCATAGAATGTCTTCAGCAGCGCCCCTTGTACACCAAAAGACCTGAGTCTCCTCAGTAGGAACAGCCTGCGCTGTCCCTTCTTGTAGAGTGCATCAGTATTGTGTGACCAGTCTAGTTTATTGTTCAGATGAACACCCAGGTACTTGTAGGATGTCACCATCACAATGTCTGTTCCCTGTATATTTACTGGTGCTGTGAGGGGTTGTCCTTGCCTGCGGCAGTCCACCACCAGCTCCTTAGTTTTCCTTGCGTTGATCTGGAGGCAGTTCCGATGGCACCAGTCCACGAAGTCCTGGATAAGCCCTCTGTACTCAGCTTCATCTCCATTGGAGATGAGGCCAACGATCGCAGAGTCATCAGAGAACTTCTGTAGATGGCAGTGTGTTGTGTTGTGTGAGAAGTCCGCAGTATAAAGAGTGAACAGGAAGGGAGCCAACACTGTTCCCTGGGGGGCCCCCGTGCTGCTGATGATCGTGTCGGACACACAGTCCCGGGTTCTCACAAACTGAGGCCGGTTCGTGAGGTAGTCCAGGATCCATGATGACAGGTGCTGGTCCACCCCTGCGCGCAGCAGCTTGTCCTTCAGGATCATCGGTTGGATGGTGTTGAAAGCACTGGAGAAGTCAAAGAACATGATCCTCACCACATTCTCAGGCTTCTCCAGGTGGGACAGAGAACAGTGAAGGAGGAAGATCACCGCATCCTCCACCCCAATGCCATGCTGGTAGGCGAACTGGAGTGGATCCATCGCTGGTTCCACCAGGGGGCGGAGGTGAGCAAGGAGCAGTCTCTCCAGGGTCTTCATCAAGTGGGACGTCAAGGCCACCGGTCTGTAGCTGTTCAGGTCTTTGGGGTGGGAAGTTTTTGGTACAGGTACCACACAAGATGTTTTCCACAGCTGTGGTACCCTCCCCAGCTTCAGGCTCAGGTTGAAGATGTACGTCACAATCCCACACAGCTGGTCTGCACAGGACTTGAGGAGCTTTGCGCTGATGCCGTCCGGTCCCAAAAAGTACAATCTTTTTGGATCAAGGTTTTTCAATCATTTTGGGTTTTGGGAGTTTTAAAACTTTTTGATGGGTTTTTGATTTTGATTTTCTTTTTCTGATTTTGGGTTGATTCTGAATCTCATTATTTTTTGATTTAATTGACTGTTTTATACAAGTATAACCTTTTTGGCTGCGCTTTGCAAACTTTCAATAAATTTACAGCATATTAAAAGACATATTAAGTGACATAAAAGACATATTAAAAGACATTATTAAAAGTATATTAAAAGAAAGTTTTTCAAGAAGGTATTTTGCTACAAGAGGTGTTCCATTTTTTATGAGTTTTTAAAGGTTACTCTGTGAAGGTGTTTTTTTTAAAACAGGCCTCCTATAGCTGGGTTAATCCTCAAAAGTCACCAAGCACTCACACACACGTGACAGAATTTCCTGTGAGGAAAATTCCTCTAGCAAGTGCATGCTGGTGAGCCTAACCTCAATCCTGGGGTACAAGGTCAAAAGGTATTCAACACAGATTTTGATGAAATTTTCATGAAAGGCATGTAATAGCATGGGGAACAGATGATTAGATTTTGGTGGTGATTTGGATCACGATGTAGATGCAGGAATTTTTTGAACATTATTTCATATATTAATCTGGCACTTTTCATGTTCTGGCCCTTTAAGACATGTCCGCTTAGTTACGGGCGTGGTCACACCATATGGCCATGCACCTCGGCAACCTGGAAGCCAAACACTGCAGAAAAAGTATTAAGGGGCATGTCCACTAAACTTGGTTTTTTTTTGTTTTTTTTTTACTGTGGGCAGATATTTTCTATTCATTCTCTATGTGTCATGGTTTGCGCAGGCTGGGCAGAGAGCAGGCCTCAGTCGCAAAGCAAGCATTTAACATAATTTATTAACACAAAAGGCAGCTTGGAAGCTGAAACAAAAACAGACTAAGACTAAACTCCAGGCGAGACAGACAGATGGACACTGCTCGCTGCTGCTCGCTGCTGGACCTCATTAGGGATGTGGGGGAGTGCTACACCCTTTGCCTGCACCTGGACGGGTGCAGGCAAAATTTATACCGGTATTATCGTGAATGATATAATATGGCACACCCCCTACCTGGGAGCCCAGGAAATGGTCAGGGAGAGGCACCCCGCCCGATATGACCCCAATACCATGAGCTACCAGTTGCAACTCGGAGCCATGTCCACCCCACGGATAACCCCTGGGGAGCCCTCCCCATTCAAACTCTTTTATAAGCAAAGGTTGCTTGTGTGTTTAATATTTGAGCATCACGCTAATTAGCTACCATTGAGACAGGTGTGTGTCAAGACGCATAGACACGACAGGCAGGAAGTCGGGCATCAACCACCAAGTGGTCCACAGACCAGCCTGGTGGTCCAGGACCACTGGTTTAGTAGATAATTTCTTACTCATACTCAAGTACTGTAAATTTTTATGACTGCTCTTATTTATACTTGAGCAATATCATAAGATAATGACACTTTTACTTGAATCAAATTTCTGGCTACTCTACACATTAACATTTTATTCCACTGCATTCATTTTTTTTGACTCAATTTATTTCAAACAGTAAACTTTATTGATTCATCAAATTAGACAAGGTAGTTTTTTATAAGAGACAGTAAAGGTGAACCAGAAAATTCTCTTTAGTTTCTTCCTCGAGGCAGTTATAAATATTGTTAGAGGAATAGATGTTTAGTAATGGAACAGGACATGATTGTTGATGTTTTATATCAACCTAAACCCAGCCCTCAGGTATTCCTCTACATTCTGTGGAGACTTTATTGTCCTCAAGGCTGACCTTAGAGATGCCAGAACAGGAAATTAACCAGGCCTCCTACAATAAGGATGAGTTAGTGGGTCGCTGGAGATTAATAGCCACGCTCAACCTGTGTTTGTCTCTATGTAAATGAAAGGCATCACCTACGTTCCTTGTCGTGGCGCCTTGGCTGGCGCTCGGCATGAAAGTGTTCAGTCGTAATGATGGCAGCCGCCCAGGGCTCAGACAGCTCGTTAAGTTTCCCTGTGGCCTCTAATCGTCTCGAGTTCAGAGCCCACCATCTCTCAGGGAGGGAGCTTTGATCGTCAACTGTAAACATTCACACGCACACCACTTCAAACTCTCAGACTAATGGATGGACATGTGCGTCATGTGCTGCTCTGATATTTATGGCTAATGCACAAACATGTCCTCTCTCGTTGCTTTTTCCCTCACTGCCTCATTTGTTGGTGCTCAGTGGAAAAGGAGTTCTCAGCACAAACACCCCGTCACTCCTTCTGTCACTACCCGGCACTCAGACCTGAACATGCCACCAGCACTTTGTTGGCACAAGAAAACCCTTCATATTCAGAAGGCAGAAATAGTACACACTGAGCTGAAATCTTCATCCCAGCAGTGAGCTGAAAGGATTTAAAGACTGCCTTCTTCACGCTGAAAGAGCTTTAGCTGAAGAAAGAGGATAACAAAGGAGGAGCAGTGTCCTCTTGAAGGAAAAATCTGCTCTCTGACACCTTCACAAAGCTGTATATCCTCACTCTGTGATGGTAAACACATTCCAAACGATCTTTTTGTGTCATAATTTATTTCTCCCAGCACTTGCTTGCCGTCAACCTGCTTTGTCTGTTCTAGTCAGTGATTTGCAGCCAAATTTCCTGTCAAGACAAATGTGAATCTAAGCCTGATACTGAAAAAGGTCATAACGCAGCATTATCCTTTTGTCTGCTGAAATTACTGCCTGTCTTGTCGTCAGTTTCCCCATGTGTGACTGTTGTATGCTGTTCTGAATAGTGAATACAGGGGGAAATGGGGGTTATGTTTTGATTTTGAAGGAGCCAGCCAACAAAAACTATAAATTATTCATGCTTTTAATTATTTCGTCTGCACCAACAACACCTCATTTTGGAAAAAGATGATCTTCCCTCCCATAAAGCTGCATAGAATAAAGTTTCACTTCAGCTCGGAGGTCTTTAACTTAACTTTTCATAAAAATATAAAGAAGGAAAACAAAGATTATATGCATTGATATATGTATGAATAATCCCTATTAGCCAAAAACTGAGATGACAGACAACTTTAAACACAATCTCTGACTTGTGAAAATATGAGCAGATACTGTTTGTTTATCTATGGCATGGGGCAACAAAACGTGCAGAAAAGTGAGGTAAAATTACTACTCTAGACAGCAGATGAACTGAAGTCCTGCAGATATACCCAGTAGTAGATAAGATTTATTTTGGATTGTGACTCATGAAATCAAGACATACCAAGAAGAATCCCACAATCAAACTACTAAGCACTGAAACTAGGATGTTACATTGAGGGCCATTCCACTGCAGGTTTTCGGTTCCACCCAGTCCCTTCAGCAGGTGTTTTCAATGATTAGCAATCCTTGAAGCTGATAAGAGCAAACACCTGCTGAAGAAACTGGGTGGAACAGAAAACCTGCAGTGGAATGGCCCTCCATGGCACATGATTGCCCACCCCGATCTAGGCTGTGCTTAAGGTCCAGGTCAATGTTCAGGAGATCTGAGCACTTCCGGGGTGATTTCATCAGGTCGGAATGAGCTACTCCATCATTGCCAGTCTGGTTTCCTCATTCTGGCAAAGCCAAAAGGTGCTGCATCTGTCTTCCATCCATCCATTCCACTCTGATGCTCACCAAACTCTCATACGTTCTCACATGGGTTTGCAGTATACCACTGCAGGTATACACAAGTGTTCACAGGTGCCGGTTTGTGTGAATGAGCACTGAGAGTTTAATACTGCCCGTCTGTGTTGGTCCTGGTGTGGTAGACCAGTGGTCGGTGCAGTAGCCTCACAACGAAAAGATTTTGTTGTGAATCTTTATATGATCTTTGTGTGCCTGTGTGGGCTGCCTGTTAACTTTATTGATCAGTTTATGTTAAGTGTAGTTGTGGATGTGAGATTGTATGATTTTCTGTGATTGACTGCTGAGATGAGATTGACTCCTGGCCTCCTGGATAAGTGATTAGAAGAATAGATCGACGGAGGACATTTGGTACCACAACCAGCAAATTTCCTGTCTGTTCTCCAATACAGATAAAGATGATGAAGTATATTATCATTGTAACAAATGTGGCAGTTAAATTATGATACTGATTAGGTAACAATGCCCAGTCCCGTGGCATATAGGCTCTTATTTTTTGTTATCCAAGATAGGAAAGCACAAATATGGTCATAGATAAATTTTGAGGTCCTGTTTAATTTATAAATAGGGATAAATATTTTGTTCTCTCTTTTCTTCTTTCCTTTGAGGTCTGTCTGTGTTTGGGTTAGGTGGTGCCGCAGCACAGGTTTCTAACAATAATGTCCCCTCACCTCAGCATGCAGGTTTAAAACAGTGGCTTTAACAGCAGACTGACTGTCGCCCCGAATGATCATTACTGTACCAGCTCTATGGATCATTAACCCAGATTAAACAGCTTCTCCTCAAAAGGAGTTCTCAGGTCACTGCGAGGTGTACTGTACAGTGGATATAAAAAAGTCCGCACAACCATGTTAAAATGCCAGGCTTTTGTGATGTCAAAAAATAAGACCACAATAGATAATTTTCAGACTTTGTGATCTGTAACCTGTGCAGTTCAGTTGAAAAACACACAAATCTGCTTGGGAAAAATTCTTTTTAAATATTAAAAAGTTACAATATCCTAAACTTTCAAAAAGGAGTTTTATTTAAAAACACTGGACTAAAAATTTACTAAAATTCAAGACGTTTCAATGTTTATCCGAACACCATCATCAGTTGTAAGACTGCAGCAGAAAGTGTCTCTGGTGACCAAAGAGGAGGAAAAAAAACACCACACACCATGGTCACACACCATGGACTACATTTTTTTTTTTTTCCTCTTTGGTTACACATGTGACTTTATGTCCTTTTGTCATGTGACTTCCTTGTAGGTTATTTATTGGCCAGAGACACTTGCTGTTGCAGTCTTACAACTGATGATGGTGTTTGGATGAACATTGAAACATCTTGAATTTTAATTAGTTTTAGTCCAGTGTTTTTTAAATAAAACTTACAATAATCTAGTTGCATAAGTGTGTACACCCTTAAACTAATAGTTTGCTGAAGCACTTCTTGATTTCATTACACCATTCACATCATGACTTTGCAGTATTTGCCCACACCTTCTTCCAAAAGTGCTCAAAAGAAAAAAGGTGGGAGCGCTCAACTACTGTGTAATTAGGGTGTAAATGTGCTATGATCACAAGTATTATGATTGTTTGGTTTCAATATGCTTCATAAAAGGTTGCAAAACAGCACACAGTTGTTTAGGTCTAAAACCGTTGCTAGTGTTCACAAAAACAACTATAGTGACGTGTTACAACTGTTTGCAGACACAGCTATTTTGCAAAAGTTTGCAGCTGTTTACAGAAAATTGCATGACAAGAAAAACTGTTTGTGAACTGTTTTACAGTCTTTTTTGAACCCTGATGAAACCCAAAAAATCAGTGTTCATGAATATTCCTCAGCATTTGCCGCTCTGTGAGGTACTAGCTTCATTTTTGTCAACAATTGTCAGAAAAGTTGGAGGATCAAAAACTTGCTATGCTTGCCAGCATTCGATCCTCCTTGAGATGCATGTTTGCTTGTTCTCTTTGTGCTGTGTGGGTTTATCCTGTGACTAGATGTCCTCCCACAATGAAAAGACATGCACATTAGGTTAATTGGAGATTCTTTATTGTCCCTAGATCTGTCTCTGATAAGCCCTTAGAACAGAGGGTGAATGTAGTTACTGGTTGAGCACATGGTCTTTGAGACTAGAGAATGGTACTAAAGTAACTGCAGGTCCTTATCCTTATTTATTCTCCTTCACGGCAACCTCGTGGCTGCAGCTGAAAAGAACCATAAAACAAAGTTACAATTCATGAAAATGTTGTGAAACAGCCCTTAGAAAGATAACAAATCCAATCAGTTAAAGCATGCTGAGACTGGCAGAACCCATTCAGAGCTAATCTGTAGATGAGACTTGATTTTCACTTTGTGGCAGTGGCAGTTTCCCACGGTTTGATGACATCATCATTTACAATCCCTCATGCCAACCTCATGTCTGGAGCTGAAAACAATATAACAACATCATGTTCAAGAAAACATTGCGAAACAGCCATTAGAAAGATAAAAGCTACACAAATGCAATATTTAGCAACATGCTGAGACCAGCATAAACCTCCCAGGGTTTAACTGAAGATGAGACTTGATTTTCCTTTTGCAAGCAAACAAAGTTTATTTGTATAGCACTTTTCACAGATAAATATCACAAAGTGCTTCACAGCAAATTAAAATTTACAAATACACAGAAATTAAAATCAATAGAAATAAGATAAAATATTCATATTAATAGGAATAAAAAAGAGAAAACAGTGAAGGAATAAAAGCCATTCAATTAGAGCTAAAAGCCTGTCTAAACAAATGAGTTTTTAACTCCTTCTTAAAGGAGTCAACAGACTCAAGGCAGCGCAAGTATAGGGGAAGTGTGTTCCAAATCTGTGGTGCAGCGACCTGGAAAGACCGATCTCCACAGGTTTTGAATTTGGTCTGAGGGACCACCAGGAGTCTCTGGTATGAGGATCTTAGTGATCGCGTCGTGGCATAAGGAGTCAAGAGGGCTGAGATGTATGAAGGGGCTTGGCCATTAAGAGCTCTAAAAGTCAAAATTAAAATCTTAAAATGAAATCTAAAAGCAATTGGCAGCCAGTGAAGGGATGATAAAACTGGGGAAGTGTGTTCTCTTTTCTTCATTCGGGTTAAAAGCCGAGCTGCTGCATTTTGCACAGTCTGAAGGCGGGCAACAGCAGTTTTATTAAAACACATAAAAAGGGCAATACAATAATCTAAGCAAGACGAGATAAAAGCATGAATGATCATTTCCAGTTCAGGTGTTGAGATCATAGGTCTAAGTTTTGCTATATTCCCCAGATGAAAAAAGCAATTTCTGACTAGCTGCCAACCATGGCAGTCCAGTGACATAGCACTGTCAAAAACAACACCCAGGTTATGTAGGCTGGGCTGGACAGAAGAGCCTAGGTGACCGAAGTGTTGCCTTATCAGAGGTATTTGGGAGCGATGATCAGTGTTTCTGTCTTGTTAAGATTTAATTGGAGGAAGTTATTGTTTAGGGCGGTGCGGTGGCGGAGTGGTTAGCACTGCGGCAGCACAGCAACTCACCCTTGGCCGGGGGATCCTGGGTTCGATCCCAGCCCCTGACCAACAGTGATCTGTGTGGAGTTTGCATGTTCTCCCTATGTCTGCGTGGGTTTACTCTGGGATTTCTCCGGTTTCCTCCCACATACCAAAAACATGCAAGTTAGGTTAATTGGCATCAAAACTGGGGATTCTAAATTGTCCTTAGGTATGACTGTGAGAGTGAATGGTTGTCTGTCTCTCTGTGTTGACCCTGTGATGGACTGGCGATCTGTCCTGGGTGTACCCTGCCTCTCGCCCAAAGATGCTGGGATAGGCTCCAGCACCCCCGCCACCCAAAAAGGATTAAGCGGAAGAAGATGAATGAATGAATGAAAGTTATTGTTTAACCATTTGTTAATGGCAGACAGGCAAGAGATTAAGTTTGATAAAATGTTCAGTTCATTTCTTTAAAAGAGCTGTAAAGCTGAATGTCGTCTGTGTAAAAATGGTAAGAGACACCCTTAAACTGACTGATAATCTGGCCAAGTGGGGCTAAATACAATAAAAACAGAGTAGGGTCCAGAACTGAGCCTTGAGGAACCCCACAGGAAAGTCCTGTGCCACTGGCTGTTTCCCACAGTTTGTTCCAGCCTTTCTTACAGTGGATACAAAATGTATACACACCCCTGTTAAAATGCCAGGATTTTGTGATGTAAAAAATTAGACCTTGTTAAATGATTTCAAAGCTTTTTCCTTTAATGTGACCTATAACCTGTGCCAAAAAATCCGTTACAGTAAAAAACTAGAAAAGCACTCGGAGAGCGCAGACATCCACCAAGCGCCACAGTTCCCCCCATACAGTCTTCAGATTCCTTGATCATGAAAACATATGACAAGTAGTGGTTCAGTAGTTATTCACGAAAATGGCATTTTCCGTAACGGCGGCCACAGTTCCCCCCATACAGTGTTTGTGTGTACGTTTTCAGATTCCTTGACCATGAAAACATATGACTAGCAATTGGATTGACAATGATAGGATTAGTGGTTCAGTAGTTATTCTTGAAAATGGCCTTTTCCGTAATCGCGGCCACAGTTCCCCCCATACAGTGTTTGTGTGTACGTTTAATTGGATTCACAATGATAGGATTAGTGGTTCAGTAGTTATTGACAAAAATGGCATTTTCCGTAATGGCGCCACAGTTTCCCCCCCACAGTGTTTGTGTGTACGTTTTCAGATTCCTTGACCATGAAAACATATGACAAGTAATTGGATTCACAATGATAGGATTAGTGGTTCATTAGTTATTGACGAAAATGGCATTTTCCGTAATGGCGGTTTAGCGCCACAGTTCCCCCCATACAGTGTTTGTGTGTACATTTTCAGATTCCTTGACCATGAAAACATATGACTAGCAATTGGATTGACAATGATAGGATTAGTGGTTCAGTAGTTATTCTTGAAAATGGCCTTTTCCGTAATCGCGGCCACAGTTCCCCCCATACAGTGTTTGTGTGTACGTTTTCAGATTCCTTGACCATGAAAACATATGACAAGCAATTGGATTCACAATGATAGGATTAGTGGTTCAGTAGTTATTGACGAAAATGGCATTTTCCGTAATGGCGGTTTAGCGCCACAGTTCCCCCCATACAGTGTTTGTGTGTACGTTTTCAGATTCCTTGACCATGAAAACATATGACTAGCAATTGGATTCACAACAACTGGATTGACAATGATAGGATTAGTGGTTTAGTAGTTATTCACGAAAATGGCATTTTGCATAATGGCGGTTTTCTTGTGGACGGTGATCCGGATCACCACCAAAATCTAATCATCTGTAGGATACCCCATTTCTGACAATCTGTGAAAATTTCATGAAAATCCGTCCATAACTTTTTGAATTATCTTGCTAACAAACAGACAAACAGACAGACAAACCAACGCCGATGATCACATAACCTCCCCCTTTGGCGGAGGTAAAGATACAGTAATCTTGTGGCATAAGTGTGCACACCCTTAAACAAATACATTGTTGAAGCCATTTTCATTTATTTACAGAATTCAGTCTTTTTTTGTGTAGAGGAATGTCACATCTTGACTTGGTAATATTTGCCCACTCGTCCTTGAAAATGCACTCCAATTCTATCAGATTATGAGGTCATCACTTGTGCACAACCCTGTTTGGGTCACCTCACATACAGACGTGGACAAAATTGTTGGTACCCCTCTGCTGATGAAAGAAAAATCCACAATGGTCACAGAAATAACTTGAATCTGACAAAAGTGGTAATAAATAAAAATTCTATGAAAATTAGCCAATGAAAATCAGACAATGCTTTTGAATTGTGGTTCAACAGAATTATTTTAAAAAACAAACTCATGAAACAGGCCTGGACAAAAATGATGGTACCCCTAGAAAAGATTGAAAACTAGAAAAGCACTCGGAGAGCGCAGACCTCCGCCAAGCGCCACAATTCCCCCCATACAGTGTTTGTGTGTACGTTTTCAGATTCCTTGAGCATGTAAACATATGAGTAGCAATTGGATTCACAATGATTATTTGTTTATTTGACAGGGACAGTGCAATAAAGACACAATTAATCAATGACAATCAATGTGATAGTGATAGGATTAGTGGTTCAGCAGTAAAAGCATTGCCTCCTTGGCGGAGGTAATAAACTGAAGTGTTGCTGTTGTGTCCATCTCCTCCACTGACGGATGCAAATTGGGTAGACAGGTTGCCGTGGGTTTTATATTATATTATTTTGGGGTTGCGCTCCGCGGCAAACGAGAATTTAGAAGCTTCGCCGGCAGAGATCTCGTTTTTGCGCAGCGCCTATGGCTGGCCGGTGAATTTCTGCCAAAGAATCCGTCGGCGGACAGCTGCCCGTGTGAGGTTTTGCAGTTGCGCGCAAACACAGGCACGCTGGCGGGCCCAGGCCAGCAGTGTTTTCCGCGTGCTTCTGTGCCTAAAACGTTGAAGAACGCAGAGTTTGTGTTGCAGACACGACAACCAGCGCCCTCCATTGCGCCTGCGCACATGTTGAAAATGGCCCTATGTCACAGTGTTGAAAAATGCTTTAAAAAATTCCTGTATCCAGACGGTGAACCGGATCACCCCCAAAATTTAATCAGTTCTTCCTTGTACCATTTCCAACAATGCCTGAAAGTTTCATGGAAATCCGTCCAAGACTTTTTCAGTTACCTTGCTAACCAACAGACAAACAGACAGACAGACAGACAGACAAACAAACACACAGACAAACCCCGGCAAAAACATAACCTCCTCCTGGCCTTTTCGGCCTGGCGGAGGTAATAATGTGGCCATAGGGACATGTTCAACCAAGATTTGTCCTCTAATTAACATCACAGGTGTCTACAAACTTGTAATCAGTCAGTCGGCCTATTTAAAGGGTGACAAGTAGTCACTGTGCTGTTTGGTGACATGGTGTGTACCACACTAAACATGGACCAGAGGAAGCAAAGGAGAGAGTTGTCTCAGGAGATTAGAAAGAAAATTATAGACAAGCATGTTAAAGGTAAAGGCTATAAGACCCTCTCCAAGCAGCTTGATGTTCCTGTGACTACAGTTGCACATATTATTCAGAAATTTAAGATCCACAGGACTGTAGCCAACCACCCTGGACGTGGCCGCAGGAGGAGACAGATAATGTGAATGGTAACAAGAGTCCAGAACAACCTCTAAACACATTCATGATGAACTCCAAGGTCAAGGTACATCAGTGTCAGATCACACCATCCGTCATTGTTTGAGCCAAAGTGGACTTCATGGGAGATGACCAAGGAGGACACCACTGTTGAAAACAAATCATAAAAAAGCCAGACTGGTATTTGCCAAACTGCATGTTGACAAGCCACAAAGCTTCTGGGAGAATGTCCTACAGTATTTACAGACGAGACAAAACTGGAACTTTTTGGCAAGGCACATCAGCTCAATGTTCACAGACGCAAAAATGAAGCATACCAAGAAAAGAACACTGTCCCTACTGTGAAACATGGAGGAGGTTCTGTTATGTTCTGGGGCTGCTTTACTGCATCTGGCACAGGGTGTCTTGAATCTGTGCAGGGTACAATGAAATCTCAAGACTATCAAGGTATTCTAGAGAGAAATGTGCTGCCCAGTGTCAGACAGCTTGGTCTCAGTCGCAGGTCATGGGGCTTGCAACAGGATAATGACCCAAAACACAGCTAAAAACACCCAAGAATGGCTAAGAGCGAAACATTGGATTATTCTAAAGTGGCCTTCTATGAGCCCTGATCTAAATCCTTCTGAACATCTGTGGAAGGAGCTGAAACATGCAGTCTGGAGAAGGCACCCTTCAAACCTGAGACAACTGGAGCAATTTGCTCATGGGGAGTGGGCCAAAATACCTGCTGAGAGGTGCAGAAGTCTCATTGACAGTTACAGAAATTGTTTGATTGCATTGATTGCCTCAAAAGGTTGTGCAACAAAATATTAAGTTAAGGGTACCATCATTTTTGTCCAGGCCTGTTTCATGAGTTTGTTTTTTAAAATAATTCTGTTGAACCACAATTCAGAAGCATTGTCTGATTTTCGATGGTTAATTTTCATAGAATTTTTATTTATTACCACTTTTGTCAGATTCAAGTTATTTCTGTGACTATTGTGGGTTTTTCTTTCATTAACAGAGGGGTACCAGCAATTTTGTCCACGTCTGTAGTTTCAGGTGGATTTAGATCTGGGCTCTAGGTGGGCTATTCAAAACTTCATTTTTTTCTGGTGAAACCATTCTTTTCTCAAACAAATAAAATGACTGATTAACCACAAATATAGTTTAGGTTTCCTAGTTCATTTTTTTTCTGATATTTATTCATTTGTATCCTATAGCAAGAGCTATGGTTTGCAGAGAGCTTACAGAGCATCAAAGAGACTCATTCTTCAAAGGTCTTGGTCAGGAGAAGGGAACACAGTGAAGACAGTCATCAAAAAGTGGAGAAAATACAGGACAATGGTTCTAAAATTGACAAAAATCTCCAACTGAATTTTGTAGGTTATCGGTCATATTACCGGTGTGGTGGCTCAGTTGGTAGAGCATCCGCCCCACGCCCAGGAGGCAGGGGTTCAAATCCCGGCCAGGTCATGCCGAAGACCATATAAAAAGTGGAACTTCCTGCCATCCAGCTTGGTGCTCAGCAATAATGGAATGGAGGAGGGAAATCTGTGGCAGCGCCTTGCATGGCAGCGGCCCTCTGATTCTGCACTGGGGTGTGTGTGTGATTGACACTGTAGATAGGTAAAGCACAATCTCGTTCTACTGTACATCATTGGTTGTACGGTTGAATGACAATAAGGGTGATTTAATTAATTAACCTCTTGCACTCCGTTGTTCCGCGGGCGGGCAAGTCTCTGCGTCCTAGGGCGCACGAGGGCGCACGAGAGCGCACTCGTGCGCCCTCGGACACATGACGCATGATAAGGATATTGATGGTGGTGATGTAGGTGGTGTGGCCTCCAAGCGCCACTGAAAAAAAAAGCTGCAAACACAGCCGCGAACAGATTAGTTCATCTGATTGACCTCTCATTCGACTAATAAGAGCCTTGAATTGGGTTTCTGAAACCATGAAGAGCCAATGAATGAAAACCTAGGAAGGAGGACCCGCCTCCCAACGCTTTGAATGCAGTGAGCCAATTGAAGCAGAGAAGTTCGCGAGCTGTTTTTTTTTTTAAGGCTGGGTGAAGACTGGCTGCTGGAGCGGATCAAAAAAGGACACAGGAAGAGCCCCACAGACCCAGCAGCATGGAGACCATCCACAAATGCAACCTGTGTGACAAGGAGTGCCATTCGTGGATCGGCATGTTCGGCCACAGGCGGTGCTTATTTTGTATTGGTTCCAGCAGAGTAGACGTTATGATTTCTTCCATGGTCATAGACCGACGGAGGCTGACGACAAAGGCTGAGTGACACACACGCCTTCGCCAGTCTTTTTTTAATTACTACTGTTATTTGTTTTGAAAAATCGTTCGCCAAAAACCACAATCATGGAAGCACAAAACCGCAATAATGGAATTATGTTTTGATCGAGTCGAGAGACCGGAACCAGAGCGGACCAGCGTCGCGTTCGTCTGACAGTGAGGAAGAGAAGTTCGCCAGGACACTGCTGTGAAGAGGTAAGGTGTTATAAGCTAAATTATTCTCTATCCCTGAAAATTGTAATCCAAAATGACTTTTGACCGATCAGTAAATTACAGCTGTGCGGTTCACGAAGTCTGAAGTTTGTGCGCCGCGGTACAAGGGGTTGCTCGCAGTGTACAGGCTGTGAACGCCCCCCCCCCGCTATTCTTCTGCAGTGAGGGGGGGGGGGAGCCGCGGTGATTGCACTGCTGTCCCACATCACCACATGAGGCTAATCCGTTGTGTAGCGATGGCCAAAGTCCATCCTCTGTAGCGAGCGGGGGGGGGAACAACCCCCCCACACACACACACACAGTAGCGGGGGGCGGGGGAGAGCCGCTGTGACAGCGTTGCTGTGGAAACATGCAACGAGTGTAATCCGTCATGTAGCGAGGGCCGAACTCCGTCCTTGGTAGCGGGGGGGGGGCGACCCGCCCCCCCCCCCACACACACACACACACACACAGACACAGCCCTGAGTGTGACCTTTCCTTTGAGCCTAAAATGAAGCTTCTACATTGAATCATTCAAAAGTTACAGACGTTTTTCCAAACTGTGCCATTTGGCACAATTTGGCACAGTTCCAAAACGCCTGGGAACAGCCTGAGAACAAAGCTGTGTAAAATATTCATTTTTTGTGGTATTGTTACCAAATTTGGATCTCAGCTTGATAACACTTGGTTCTACATTTCTGTTGCATTTTTCAGCCTGATCGGATAGCTGTGTGTTATTTGCAAGCATTTGTATCCAAAAAAACACCGTGTTGTAGAGGAGCTGGAAATGATGAGGCGATTTTGTATTAAAAACAGAGTCTTTAATGAACAGCTCTCCTATCTTGTCTCATCTGGTGCAGAGCTTGGCAGAAGGCAAAGAGGAAGCTTTCTGCCCAGCTCGCTGGTTAAATACAGGCACACATCAAAGACATGCATCACAAGCCGACATCCCCTGTTATCTTAATCCCCCCATTGTTCTGTTATCTCCTCTCTTCGTCTTGGGAGGTGATGGGAACTCCTCTCCTCGCCATGGGGGGCGAAGGTGTCTAGTCCGTCTCTGCCGCCGCGTCCTGGGACGTGTTTGTTCTTCACACGGCGGGTGAGATTCCTTTGTCCTTTCAGAGGTGTGAAGTTCCTTACATATGCTGTCACAAAACATTTCCACTTGCTCTAACATATGTAGGTATGGGATATATGAGTAATATACTATACCACAGTGTCCAAATTTTTTTTCTTCAAGTTCAGTATGTTTAGATGACTGTAACTCAGTGGCCGGAGCACGTAGAGAGATTATGGTTTTTTTTGCCAAAAAATTCAAAGTGTTTTCTTTTAAATGAGACCAACCCCATGAAGATGCTGCAAAGGGTTGAAGAACAGCTTTCGATTTACTTTGGGCATGTTATTTTTTGGTATTTTTAGGAAAATTGCCCGGAGTGCAAGGGGTTAATATTAAAGGGAAATATTTATCAAGGTTTAATTTTTGACGTCACAAAATCCTGGCATTTTCACTAGGGGTGTGTACACTTTGTATATCCACTCTAAGGAAACTGTGGGAAAGAGTCAGTGTCACGGATGAAAAAAATCAAATCTCATGACATCTCCAGTGAAACTGTGGGGGGTTGTTGCTCTCAACATGTTGTTAACTATTGCACTTGTCTAGTTTTTGTCTTCCTAATGGCTGTTTCACAATGTGTTGCCAAGCCTGGCTCCAGCATTTTTACTCATGTTGCCTCACCAACCAAGTCATACCTAAAATCTGGAGGAAGGCAGCCATCATTGCTTTACCATAGCCGAACAAACCTATTGAAAACCCAAAGAGCCATTGCCCCATCTTTCTCCTCTGCATCCCCTTCAAGTTTCTCAAGCACCTTCTCCTTCCCTGACTAGAGCCAGTCGTTGACCCTCAACTGCCTGACTCTCAAGCTAGATTCCACCATGGCCATAGCACTGTCCAGCAGATTGTGAGACTGACGAATGACATAGAAGTTTCTTTCGAGAATGGACATAAGGCAGGTGTTGTGTGTGTGGATCTAACAGCAGCTTATGACATAGTATGGCACCAGGGCCTGGCCTTAAAGCTCTTAAGAACCATCCCTGATCGTCAACTTGTCCAATTCATCAGTAACATCATCTCCAACTGCAGCTTTATCCTTAAAACAAACAACGGAGAATCCAGCAGACCATGTCGCCTTAGATACGGAAACCCCCAGGGCTCAGTACTGGCCCCAATGCTTTTCAACATGTACATCAGCAACTTACCATCCACAACATCTCAGCAGTATGGCTACACTGATGACCCTGCCCTGCTTTTTTCTGACCGAAGCTGGGAGAAAATAGAGGATACACTGACAGCGGACATGGCACAGATAACAGAGTACCTCAAGACTTGGCGGCTAAAACTAAGCATGGCAAAAACCACATCAACTGCCTTCCATCTCAACACCAAGGAGGCGTGCCATCAGCTTAAAGTCCTCGTACGGTGACATTTTTTTATTGAACTAATAAACTGATTGTATGAAAATATTCCATTCTGGCCATTCCCGTGATTTAATATGTGTCACCAGCCTCCATAAATGACTTTATTTGGTAATAGCCCATCTTTCACTTAGTGATGCTGCAGTACCGCCATCTGTCGATAGGGGCGGGCAGCAGTGACGTCAGCACAGGAAGAAGTGAGGGTGATATTGCCTGCCTGTGCTGTGAGCCTCATCAGAGAAACATTCCCATCGGATCACTACAAGGCATTTTGCCTACCAAGATTAGATTTGTGAAAAATGATATTTAAATAAAGTTTTGTAAAATCATATATTGAGTTTATTAGTGTTCATGTCAATTTTATAATTCTAATATTTCAGCATTCATCAAAGTCGCATGTCATATACATTTGAATCATTTTTCTACCATTTTATGGTATAAAATTCGGGTTCCATTTTTAAAAGCACATTTCTCTTAAAATCTTAGGCTTATATTTGGTTGTCTTAGCAAAATATGTTGCTTCCCTAACAATTGAAAGCTGAACTTTCATTGCTAATTGGAAATTTCTTCTACTTTTACATGTTTGATTTTGAAAATCTAGATACATGTTGCTCAACAGCATCAGCTTTGATGGGACGCTGAAATTTGGCACTCAATGTGGCAGGAACTCTGGCTTGTACAGAGTGCCACTGCTCCCATAAGTGGGTTGGATCAACCAAGGTTTTGTTGAACAGAGTATTCATCAGATCATCCACATATTCTGAAAAAAAATATATTCAATAAAAATTAGACATCCATTTGACTACAGTATGAAATACAAATTTGACCCAAATTAACATAATTTGATAAAAGATATGAAATGTGAAAGTTGAATGAAGACCAACCCTCCACCCACTGTAAATATCATATACAAGCCTAGAAAATGATACTAATATTTCTTATACTCCCCGAAAATTGGATTAACTTTCTTTGCTTGCAGTGTATATCCGCCTTTTTTGAATTTTGGGTACCTGATGATGAAGACCGGCTCACCATCACGATTCTGTGCCTGCTTGCGGCCTGCATTTTCATTAAAGTGCATTGCAGCTAAACAAAGTCTGTAATTAGAATATTATCACAATGATTTATTTTTGGACATATAAGTGATCTGTCTATCAGCAGAAACTCTATGTAATTGGCACTGTTATTATAATTGCATTTCATATTTTGGGTCACATATTGCATCTCCTCACCTTGTCAACATTCCAAGGAATGAGAAGTGTACACTCTTTGGTGCAAACTGAATAATCAGACTGTGGAAAGCCTCCACATTTGAAGTTTGCTGCCCTGGACTCAGCTTTTGCACATCCCTGAGGACCTGTGTTTTGTTGATCATATCAACAACTTTTTCACAGCCCTTTGTGCCTGAAATAAATAAATTGCAGCTGAAGCCGCTCATCAGCTCATCAGCTCATCAGCAGCTGAAGCCGCTGATGAGCGGCGAGTCGTGACACAAATTGCATCTTATTCTCGAAATCGCTGTCAACGAAATGTCTACTGCACATGTTGGGTGAGTTACCGACATCATTCCAATTTTTTCGCGTTTTCTGAACGAATTTCACCCATGCCGTTCTGATTTTCCCAAGGACGGGAAATTCAAAAACACTCACCGCATCCTCCGCTGGTATAACGTCGCACCCGTAGACAACACAACGCCAAACCATAATTAATTCAATTCCTGAAATCCTAATCTTAATAAATAATCTATTTGTAATCCACAAGTACTCCGAGAAATATCCGTAATCGCCGATTTTAAAACATAAAAAACAAGCAATGTCCGCCGAGCGTGTGCGTGTCTCTCCCTGTGATGATGTCACACAGTCAGTGGCCATCTTAGCCGCTGATCGCATGGCTGAGTCAGACAGCTCTCAAGGACAGCGTACTTCAAGAGCGCATTGTCACCTTATGCGACATTTGTTGACACCAAAACATGTGCGGTTCAAATTAGCTCGTCTCACACAAAAATTTAAGATATGATTTAGCGATATTGAATTTTCATCTGGACAAGGCCTTTAATGTCTACCTTGATGGGACACCACTGCCCTACAACCCAACTCCAACATACCTTGGTGTCAAACTCGACCGGCAGCTGACATACAGGTAACACATAGAATCCCTATGTGCCAAGGTCTCTTCAAGGAACAACCTACTACATCGACTGGGAGGGTCATCATGGGGTGCTTCTACATCCACTCTAAGCACGAGTTCCCTCGCTTTGGTGTACAGCGCCACCAAATATGCCTCCCTGGCATGGTGTCGAAGCTCACACACCAGGAAGTTGGACACAATCACTAATGAAGCCATGAGACTAGTCACTGGCTGCTTTCGTGCTACCCCAACAGAACTCTTGCCAGTGCTGTCAGGTATTTCACCCGTAGCCCTGTGAAGGGAACATCACACATACAGATTAGCTACCAAGGCTCTTCAGGACACTGGACACCCATTGCACAACATTTTTCAGGAGTCACAGCATCTTGGACAACAGAGGTTAGCATCTCGCCGGCCTTTTTCTCATCAAGCAGCCACCCTATTTGGCCTCAATTTTGATGTCCTGCAAAGATGGAGAAGAGCCTGGCAGCACACCCCCAGACCAGCTCAATCTGATGTACTCCTCAGATGAAGCTACCACCAGGGGCAGAGCTATCTAGGAGAAAGTGGGTCTCTCTCATCCGACTACGCTCTGGAGTAGGCCACTTCAATGCCGATATGTTTCGCTGGGGGCTATGCCCATCTCCAGCTTGCACATGTGATGCGGCGCAACAGACAGCCCGACATATCACCCACGACTGTCCTATCTTCAGCCCATCTGAGCATGTGGACTTAAGCAAACCTAACCCTGCCACTAGAAGATGGCGCCAACTGCTGCACAACACTGCTTAGTGTTTCATACACAAGAAGAACAATGTGTTTTCTTACCGACTCCAGTCATGAGGTTGCAATGGAGTGTAAATGATAGCATCCCCAAACTGTGGAAAACGGCCCCTGTTACAGAGTGAACATCAAGTTTCATCTACAGTTCAGCCCTGGGAGAGTTCTGCCAGTCTCAGCATGCTTTAAGTGATTAGATTTGGTATCTTTCTAAGGGCTGTTTCACAACATTTTCTTGAGCCGTGGCTTTGTTTTAAGGTTCTTTGTTTGAGGTCATACTGTTTCAATAATCTTTTTAAAATGGAGGTGGGTGGGGGCTGGTGGATGGGGATATCACCAGTCTCCCATGCAGGAAACCCAAGTTTGCATTCCACTGTGCCCATGTTGTCACTGGCATGTCTGTGTTGTATTATAACTTTATGCATTAAAAAAACTAGGTCTACTTTAAACATTTACAACTGTAACCCTCTTCCATGCTACTTCATGTCATTATTTACACAACCACTAGATGGCTCTTAATATCAAAACATAAATGTAAGTTACATTGTCTCTGAGTAAAAATGGCCTAGAAGGTCATTATCTCCTGAAAGACAGTAAAAAATGTTCATACTCACACCCACTCTGGTGATCACATGCTTACAGTTTACTTACAACATAGTTATAATCATGGCATGTTTACACCATAATTATACTGTAATTTCTCTTTGGAGTTGGTTTATGTAACCAACTACTCTTGGTTCACCGCATGTTTTTTTTTCTGCTGGTCTGGGCAGGTAGTTGTTTTCCTGGTCTGCCTCACCGCTGAATGTCTGATCTCACAGACAGATACATAACATTCCTCCTGGTCTGCATCTTCTGTGAATGTTGGTCTTGTAGGAGCTGCTCTCAAGCGTAAAATCCAGATGCATGCTAAAGTTGGAGATGGCAACTTAAATTTAAGATATTTATGTACAGAAACTTAGAAAGGATGACAGAAAATATTGGGACTGTTCTGTTGGACTGTATAAAAAAGGGATGGATTCTTTTCACCAAAGTATTGCTGTTGTCAGATACACAGGATGTGTGTCGTATCGTACCGAGGACAGTAATGTTGGGTGCTGAGAGAAAACAGTGCTGCTTTATTGAATGACTTCATCAGGGGTGGTTGCAGGATGTGTGCACATATACAGTACACATTTCTGGTTGGCTAATGCTTTTTCGTTTGTTTTTTAGCTCATTCCAGCAAAGCTGAAATGACCTAATGTGATGACGGCTGGGCGGCTGTGGTGGCTATGATGCAGGTGTAGTGTGGCTGACTGCTGATCGGAGGATCAGGGGTTTGATTCCCGCTCTGTCTGCAGTCTGCATGTTGAAGTTTCCTTGAGCAAGACACTGAACCCCCAGTTGCTCTTGGTGGGTCAGGCCAGTGCCTGTGTATGGCTGCTCTGCCTCCATCAGTGTGTGAATGGGTTGATAGCAGTGTTTCCTCTGGCTTAAAGACCTTGGCGCAGCGGCAACATATTTTTCAGGGGGGCAGAAAACACATATGTATGAATACGTTAATTTTATACTATTTATTTCATTTTTTAAATTTTGCACAGTAACTTTGCATATAATAATGCATGAGATTTAAATAGCACTTTATCATAGACACTCAAAGACGCTTTTTACAGATACATTATTCATTCACTCCAGACAGACAATGGTAGTGGCAAGCTACTACTGTAGCCACAGCTGCCCTGGGGCAGGCTGATGGAAACATAGCTGCCAATCCGGGCCAACGGCCTCTCCGGCCACCACTGAACATTTATACCCAGTGTTATGGACACTGGAGGCAAGGTGGGTAAAGTGTCTTGCCCAGGGACACAACGGCAGGATATCTGGGGAGAGCGGGATTAGAACCACCAACCATCCGGTTATTGGATGACTCGCTCTACCTCCTGAGCCACTGCCATGCATATGGAACTTACAATTTGAAGTATTGTACAACCAAGGCTTGAATGTTGGAATATTGGGCCATTGGGGGTCCCACCCAGACGTCCTGTATTTGGACTTTTTATTTAAAAGATCTGATACTACCGTATTATCCTAACAGAGCACTACGCTCCCAAAATGCAGGATTACTTGTAATACCTAGAATCTCCAAAAGTGCAATGGGAGGCAGAGCCTTCAGTTATCAAGCTCTTCTCCTGTGGAACCAGCTGCCAATCTGGATTCGGGAGTCAGACTCGATCTCTGTTTTTAAGAATAGGGCTAAAACCTACCTTTTTGATATAGCCTACAATTAGGGAGGGATCATGTGTTTCTGAACCCTCCCTTAGTTATGCTGCTAATAGGTTTAGTCAGCCGGGGGACCTCCAGTAATGCACTGGGCCTCACTCCTTTCCTCACTCTCAGTGAAATATTTTTTTTGCTGGTCATTAACATTTGTTTGTTCTCTCCCATAGATTGAGTCCCCATCGTGCTGTTTGCTCTCTACATGTCTGTTCTTTTCATCTTCTCTATCCCCTCACCCCCCAGCCAGTCGCAGCAGATGACTGCCCCTCCCTGAATCTGGTTCTGCTGGAGGTTTCTTCCTGTTAAAAGGGAGTTTTTCCTCTCCACCGTCGCCAAGTGCTTGCTCACAGGGGATCGCCTGATTGCTGGGGTCTTACTGCAACTGTGGGGGTCCCCCCTGCAGTTGATAGTGCTATGAGATGACTGTTGTTGTGAAATGGCGCTATATAAATAAAGTTGAATTGAATTGGTGTCATCCTTCTCTCCTTCCTCTGCTCCCACCTCTCCTGGGCCCTCTGCCTGAACACTTTACTCTCCTTATCTCCTCTCTTCTGTCTAATCTTGCCCTCTCTGAGCTCTGTCTAATTCAGGTTCTCCCTCTGTCTATAGCGGTATACAAACAAGTTAGAAAATATCAAGTGCCATGTAAATTAAAGGAGACAACCAAAAATTTCTAGTTAAGGGTACAAAGAGCACCCACTTAAAACTTGAGTAATGACTTCAGTTTTGAAGGTTTGAGTTTTTTCTCCAAAATTTATAACAATTTTCTTATAGTTTTCTACTTTTCTCTGTAAATTTATCAAAATTTGAAACCATTTTCCTCAAATTTGTAATTTCCTCTTGTAAAATTGACTTTTCTTGTACATTTGAAACTTTATTATAAATTTGTGGATTATTTTATGGCTTATTTTTGTCTGTTTTTTAAAATAAAATTACTGTTTTTTAAATAAATTTGAAACAGACTGGGGTAATTTTTTTTACTTTTTCCTTATAACAATTTACATTTTTGACCATATTGCAGTCAGAACAGAACAATAATTTCACTCTCATTACAAAGAAAAAATATTAATAAAATTGTCTTTAATGATTTAAATTAACTTAAATGACCAAGGATGCCGTTATTTCTGTTATTATATTTCTATGTATTTATAGTTTTTTATAGTTTTTTTTTTTTTTAGAAATCTCCTCACCGCCAAGAAAAACCTCCTTTATTTTGAAATCCAAATGCTGGCACGTTCAGTTTGTCTGAAGGCTGCTGACGGATTAAGATCACTGACTTCATGAATTTCGGTCATCTTAACTTGCCAGGTACATAATTGGGAACATAACTTAATATTGTAGTGGCTGGTGAAATATATCCTCAGCAATTCTGTAGTCCCCCTAGCCTTTCCCTTCATATGAAGCCGACTACATTTGAATTCTAACCACATCTCTTAGCTGAGCGACTCTTCCGTTATTGCTCCCATTTCCAGCGGGTTAAAACCATGATAAATGCCTCCAGTGCTTACATACCTCTTCTGATTTTTTTTTCTGCGTTTAAAGTACTTTAATAAACTCATGTTTCTGTCGGACGGTCTAGCCTTATTCATGCTGCATTTCCCCTCTAGTCCGCCTTGGTCCATGTCCACTTTGGACGAGCTCAACACGTATGCGGCGCTGTACATGCTCACTTTTTTCATCTACCCAGGCCAAGCGGTTGATGCATGCACACAATCATCATTTGTAGTTTCACTCCCGCTCCACAGGTGGCGCCAGGATTTTCACCAATGAAGAAACAGCGGACTTCTTCACAAAGTTTCTCTTCGGATAGTCCATTTCTGCTATTTGACTTCCACTCTTTTTCCACGAAGATGCTGCTGCCGCTAGCAAGACACTGCCTGCTGACTGACTGGAAAGCTCGCATGGGCGGGGCATTTCTAAACTCTGCGTGGATGACGGCCAGGCACGTTGTTCGTGTGCACACTTGCGGAAAGTCATTGCTTCATATATTTCTCTTATTAAATTCATATCTCCTTGGAGTGGCGGTAAATTTTCTGGTAAGGCAGGCCGCCACCCAGAAATGTTACCAGAGGAAACCCTGAGCATATGATACATATGATACATATGTATATTAGCTGCTCTTGCTTGCTTGTTTTTTTCTTGCCTTCTGATTGTTGCTCTGAGTGTTGCTATCCCTGTGCTGTTGCAATCCTGGAATTTCCCCGTTGTGGGACTAATAAAGGCTTATCTTATCTTATCTTACCTTAAAGCGCTTTGGTCATCCTGAGATGAGAAAAAGCGCTATATAAATGAACGCCATTTACCATGATGTGGCATCCGTGCGTCTGTCTACATTTCATGGGAATCGTTACTTCTTCTAGGCATTTTCCCCAATACTCACCAAACTCACTCACAATGATCCAAGTTGTGGTCAAGGTCAAAGGTCGGGAGATCTGGACATTTATGATTTTATGAGAAATGATACAGTACGTCTCCTTGGCCACTGATCTTGACTTGAAGCTCATCCTAGATGGGTCTGCATCTAGGCTGTGCTTAAGGTCAAAGTCAATGGTCAGGACATTTGAGCACTCCCGGAGTGATTTCTTCAGGCCGGAATAAGCAGTTCCGTCAATGGCTATGTTTACATGGACACAACTGGATTAAAAGCCTGATCAGGATAAAAATGCTTCATGTAAACACGCCAATCTGAATATTCTAACCCGATCACGCTCATTCAGATCAAAATTTCATTCCGATTGAGAGGGGTGGGTTATGCCGATTGTTAATCGGAATGGTGCGCATGAAAACACTTATTCCGAACGTAGGGCAGAAAATATGTTTACTGCGCATGTCCGTACACCAGCCGCACGTCGACGTGACATATTTCCGCCTTAGCAGCAGCTAGCGGAAAACATAGCGGGAGTAAAACAAAACTGGTCTGTATCGTCCTACTGTCTCCCTCTGTTCGTCATATGCAGAAGTATGTACTTGTAGCTTCATTACAGAGACCAGAAGAAGCAAAAGTACAGTCTGAATAACACAATACAGGTCAATTTCGACACGAAGCGGGGCTTGCTAACACCGGAAGTTGCTTCTTCTTCTACTATTTTTGGAATGTCGAAATGTCGACGTGTACGTGTCAAAATGGTTTATTCCGTTCAAACGTGTGACACATGGAAACGCACGTCCTAATCAGATCAGCTTTTTCAGGATCCATGTAAACAGTAAAATTTTGACCTGAATTGTAATCAGACTGATGAAATTTTGCCCATGTAACCCTGGCCATTGACGGTCTGGTTAAATTGTACTTTGACTAGCTTTTTAAATTTAGCAGCCTGCAACCATGCCAGGTTCAAGGTCACTTAAAGCGCCTTTTTTACCCACTCTGATGCTTGTTTTGAACTTTAGCAGCTCAACATGACCATGTCTACATACCTAAATCACTATTGTATGTGTGTATATATATATATATATATACTGTATATATATATATATATACATACAATAGTAGCATCACCAAGCATGTTCAATACTTATTCCTTGTGTCATTCGACTCTGTTAAATACAACTTGTTTTGTGAACACAGTTGCCTTGATTTCTTTGCATACAGTGGGGCAAAAAAGTATTTAGTCAGCCACCAATTGTACAAGTTCTCCCACTTAAAAGATGAGAGAGGTCTCCAATTTTCATCATAGATATACCTCAACTATGAGAGACAAAATGAGAAAAAAAAATCCAGAAAATCACATTGAAGGATTTTTAATGAATTAATTGGTAAATTCCTCAGTAAAATAAGTATTTGGTCACCTACAAACAAGCAAGATTTCTGGCTCTCACAGACCTGTAACTACTTCTTTAAGAGGCTCCTCTGTCCTCCACTCGTTACCTGTATTAATGGCACCTGTTTGAACTCGTTATGAGTATAAAAGACACCTGTCCACAACCTCAAACAGTCAGACTCCAAACTCCACTATGGCCAAGACCAAAGAGCTGTCAAAGGACACCAGAAACAAAATTGTAGACCTGCACCAGGCTGGGAAGACTGAATCTGCAATAGGTAAGCAGCTTGGTGTGAAGAAATCAGCTGTGGGAACAATTATTAGAAAATGGAAGACATACAAGACCACTGATAATCTCCCTTGATCTGGGGCTCCACGCAAGATCTCACCCCGTGGGGTCAAAATCATCACCAGAACGGTGAGCAAAAATCCCAGAAGCACACGGGGGGACCTAGTGAATGACCTGCAGAGAGCTGGGACCAAAGTAACAAAGGCTACATCAGTAACACACTACGCCGCCAGGGACTCAAATCCTGCAGTGCCAGACGTGTCCCCCTGCTTAAGCCAGTACATGTCCAGGCCCGTCTGAAGTTTGCTAGAGAGCATTTGGATGATCCAGAAGAGGATTGGGTGAATATCATAAAAGAATGAAACCAAAATAGAACTTTTTGGTAAAAACTCAACTTGTCGTGTTTGGAGGAGAAAGAACACCATACCTACTGTGAAGCATGGGAGTGGAAACATCATACTTTGGGGCTGTTTTTCTGCAAAGGGACCAGGACGACTGATCCGTGTAAAGGAAAGAATGAATGGGGCCATGTATCGTGAGATTTTGAGTGAAAACCTCCTTCCACCAGCAAGGGCATTGAAGATGAAACGTGGCTGGGCCTTTCAGCATGACAATGATCCCAAACACATCACCCGGGCAATGAAGGAGTGGCTTCGTAAGAAGCATTTCAAGGTCCTGGAGTGGCCTAGCCAGTCTCCAGATCTCAACCCCATAGAAAATCTTTGGAGGGAGTTGAAAGTCTGTGTTGCCCAGCGACAGCCCCAAAACATCATTGCTTTAGAGGAGATCTGCATGGAGGAATGGGCCAAAATACCAGCAACAGTGTGTGAAAACCTTGTGAAAACTTACAGAAAACGTTTGACCTCTGTCATTGCCAACAAAGGGTATATAAGAAAGTATTGAGATGAACTTTTGTTATTGACCAAATACTTATTTTACCGAGGAATTTACCAATTAATTCATTAAAAATCCTTCAATGTTATTTTCTGGATTTTTTTTTTCTTATTTTGTCTCTCATAGTTGAGGTATACCTATGATGAAAATTGGAGACCTCTCTCATCTTTTATGTGGGAGAACTTGCACAATTGGTGGCTGACTAAATACTTTTTTACCCCACTGTATATATATATATATATATATATATATATATATATATATATATATATACAATAGTGATTTAGGTATGTAGACATAGTCATGTTGAGCTGCTAAAGTTCATAACAAGCATCAGAGTGGGTATAAATACTTTATACCCACTATATATATATATATATATATATATATATATATATATATATATATATACATATATACATATACAGTATATACACACACTACCGTTCAAAAGTTTGGGGTCACCCAGACAATTTTGTGTTTTCCATGAAAAATCACACTTTTATTTACCATCATGAGTTGTAAAATGAATAGAAAATATAGTCAAGACATTGACAAGGTTAGAAATAATGATTTGTATTTGAAATAATAATTTTTTCCTTCAAACTTTGCTTTCGTCAAAGAATCCTCCATTTGCGGCAATTACAGCATTGCAGACCTTTGGCATTCTAGCTGTTAATTTGTTGAGGTAATCTGGAGAAATTTCACCCCACGCTTCTCGAAGCCCCTCCCACAAGTTGGATTGGCTGGATGGGCACTTCTTGCGCACCATATGGTCAATCTGCTCCCACAACAGTGGATGGGGTTTAGATCTGGTGACTGCGCTGGTCACTCTATTACAGATAGAATACCAGCTGCCTGCTTCTTCTCTAAATAGTTCTTGCACAATTTGGAGGTGTGCTTTGGGTCATTGTCCTGTTGTAGGATGAAATTGGCTCCAATCAAGCACTGTCCACAGGGTATGGCATGGCATTGCAAAATGGAGTGATAGCCTTCCTTATTCAAAATCCCTTTTACCCTGAACAAATCTCCCACCTTACCAGCACCAAATCAACCCCAGACCATCACGTTACCCCCACCTTGCTTGACAGATGGCGTCAGGCACTCTTCCAGCATATTTTCAGTTGTTCTGCGTCTCACAAATGTTCTTCTGTGTGATCCAAACACCTCAAACTTTGATCCGTCCGTCCATAACACTTTTTTCCAATCTTCCTCTGTCCAATGTCTGTGTTCTTTTGCCCATATTAATCTTTTTCTTTTATTGGCCAGTCTCAGATATGGCTTTTTCTTTGCCACTCTGCCCTGAAGGCCAGCATCCCGGAGTCGCCTCTTCACTGTAGATGTTGACACTGGCGTTTTGCGGGTACTATTTAATGAAGCTGCCAGTTGAGTACCTGTGAGGCGTCTATTTCTCAAACTAGAGACTCTAATGTACTTATCTTCTTGCTCAGTTGTGCAGCGGGGCCTCCCACTTCTCTTTCTACTCTGGTTAGAGACTGTTTGTGCTGTTCTCTGAAGGGAGTAGTACACACCGTTGTAGGAAATCTTCAGTTTCTTGGCAATTTCTCGCATGGAATAGCCTTCATTTCTAAGAACAAGTATAGACTGTCGAGTTTCACATGAAAGTTCTCTTTTTCTGGCCATTTTGAGCGTTTAATCGACCCCACAAATGTGATGCTCCAGATACTCAACCTGCTCAAAGGAAGGTCAGTTTTATAGCTTCTCTAACCAGCTAAACTGTTTTCAGCTGTGCTAACATGATTGCACAAGGGTTTTCTAATCATCCATTAGCCTTCTGACACAATGAGCAAACTCATTGTACCATTAGAACACTGGAGTGATAGCTGCTGGAAATGGGCCTCTATACACCTGTGTAGATATTGCACCAAAAACCAGACATTTGCAGCTAGAATAGTCATTTACCACATTAGCAATGTATAGAGTGTATTTCTGATTAGTTTAAAGTTATCTTCATTGAAAAAACAGTGCTTTTCTTTCAAAAAATAAGGAAATTTCTAAGTGACCCCAAACTTTTGAACGGTAGTGTATATGAATGCATATATGTACAGCGGGGAAGATAAATATTGAACACATCAACATTTTTCTCATTAAACATGTTTCTGATGGAGCCAATGATGTGAGATTTTCACCAGATGTCAGTAACAACCCAGGTGATCGGACTTCCGGTTATGGCTGCCACGTAGGACGGACGTGTCTCGCTCTGCTCTGCTCCTGGAGAAAAAAAATCGGCAAATAACTCTCTCATTTGGGACAGAACGTATCTCAGCATTTGGGCGAGGATATGTCGGCGAAGCCTAAGGCTGGAAAACCAGGAAAAGGAAAAAGCGAGCCGCCGAAACAGTCCAAATTAACGGACTTTCAGGTCTGTGACGCAGCAAACAAAACTCCATATATGGCGGAGGAGGCTGGCAACGGTGCGATGTCTGCGCGGGGAGGCGCAGATGCGCTGATGGCTGCCATGAGTTCAATGAGAGCGGACTTTTCCTCTAGATTTGATGGGATTATGACAGCGTTGGAAGGAATAAGAAAGGAATTGGGTGACTGTGTAGAACGAACGGCGCAGATGGAGCTCCGTCTCGCTAGTGCTGAAGATGACGTCACCCGTCTTCAATTAAAGGTGCGCACTTTGGAAAAAAAAAAAAAAATCTCTGGAAGATAATATTTTGGATTTGGAATCTCGGTCGAGACAGAATAATTTGAGGCTGGTGGGTCTTCCAGAGGAATCAGAAGGTCGGGACGTATGTTCCTTTCTGGAAAAGTGGATTCCGGAGGTGCTGGGCAGCGAGGAGTTGCAATCAGCAGTGGTTCTGGAAAAAGCACATCGTATTGGCCCACGGAGAGATAAGGGACCGCCGAGGACCTTAATTATGAAGTTTCTTAGCGACAGAGACAGGATGAAGATCTTCAACGCTGCACGTGCTAAAGGAGAGATTAAACACCAGGACCAGCAGGTGCGGTTCTACCCAGATTTGGCCACAGGAATCCAGCAATTGAGGAAGCAGTTTGATCCCGTACGTAAGGAGCTGCGCAACCTTGGGATTCGTCATGGTGTAATCTATCCTGCGAGACTGCTGACCACGTATGAGGGCAGAACCCACATCTTCAAGACCCCAGAGGAGGCGCAGGAGTTCATCAAGAAGATCAAAGAAGAAGAAGAGACTGGTGGGAGCTAAGCATGAACAAAATATAAGGTAGAATAATTAAGCATTTGCACAGGCATCTGACTGACTTGAAGTAAATAGTAAGTTTACAAAATATAGATTGTATTATATATTAAAAAAACAAAACAAAAACAAAACAAACAAACAAAAAAAAACTATGATGTACAAAGTTGTTAAAAATTTTGGAGTTAAGTTGGAAAACTACAGAGGAGAGTTAATGTTACGTCATTAAAAGCAGTAGAGTTAGGGTGATTGGGAGGATGAAGAAGGAGTGGCTTAGGCTGTTCCCCGTGGGTGTGGAACGGTCGATGGCTATATCGGGAGACAGAATTTTTCTTTTGATTTTGGGGGGTTTGCCACAAGTGTGGGAAGGGGAAATTTGTTTGTGTGTAGTTTGTAGGATGAATGTTCAACCACTCATGTTTTTGCTTCTCTGTATGAGCATGTTTACACTGCAAGGTAATCCCAAACTCTCTATTGATCATGGACCAAAGTGTTAATCTTAATTTAACTTCATGGAATTGCAGAGGTCTACAAAATTTAAAAAAACTTAAACAAGTTATGAATAAAATAAAGGACATGGGTTCAAGAATTGTGTTTTTACAAGAAACTCATCTGATAGAGGAGGATGTTAAAAGAATTAGGAGTAGATGGCAGGGAAGTGTATTCACCTCTTCATTTTCATCCCGAGCCAGGGGAGTTATGACTCTCATACATAAATCAGTTCCTTTTCAAGTGAAAAATGTAATTGGAGACAAATTTGGAAGATATGTAATCATTCAAGGTTCTTTGCTATTAGAAAATATAAATCTTGTGAACTTATATGGTCCCAATATAGATGATCAGAAGTTCTTTGCTAATTTATTTCTCATCTTATCATCACTTACAGGGCAACATATAATAGCAGGGGATTTTAATTGTACATTGAATCCAGGTGTGGATAGATCAACAGGACTGGATTGTACGCACATTGGATGTAGGATGACTATTAATCATTTTATGAAAGAATTGAGATTGTTAGATATATGGAGAGAAATGAAACCACAAGTTAAAGCCTATTCTTGTTATTCCAGTACCTACAAGACATTCTCACGTATTGATTATTTTTTGATTTCCACAGAATTAAGGTCCAAGATTCAAAACTGCTTTTATGATAACATCGTGATCTCTGATCATGCACCCTGTTGTCTAATATATGTAGATAAAAAATTGACAAAGGAATCAGGCAGATGGCAATTTCAGCATAAATGGCTTCAGGATGAGGAATTTGTCAAGTATATAGAAAAACAGATAGACGAGTTCTTTGACATCAATACTACACAAACATCAGCATGTGTAAAGTGGGAGGCTTTCAAAGCTTTTATTAGGGGACATATTATTAGTTATACAGGATCAAAATCTAAGAAGACTCGAGAGGAAAGAGCTAAATTGGAACATAAAATAAAAAGTCTTCAGGAAAAAGTGTATGCAGGAAGAGATCCAAGGTTGGAGAATGAATTACTGATTTTGAGAGCTGAATACGACAAAAAATCAGCGAATAGAGCTGCCTCGAGTCTTCTAAGATTGAAACAATCTTTTTATGAACAAGGTGAAAAATCAGGAAAATTATTAGCATGGCAGATTAAACAATTGGAAATTAAAACACCAATAACCAGTATTATAAGTAACGGACAGGTAGTTATAGATCCTTTAGAAATTAATAGAGCCTTTAGAGATTACTATGAAAAATTATATGATACCAAAAATGAACCTGATTTAACAAAACTAAATGGGTTTTTGAACAAACTATCTATACCGTGTATTCCAAATGAAAACAGGGAGATATTGGAGTCTAAAATTAGTCAAGAAGAAGTTGGGCTAGCCATTGATAATATGAAATCAGGAAAAAGTGCAGGACCAGATGGTCTTCCAGTTGACCTTTATAAAAAATTTAAGAATAAATTAATAAAACCTTTTTTGGAAATGGTTTTAGAAGCATTTCAAAATAATAATTTACCATCATACATAAATAATGCCTTAATTATACTGCTGCCAAAACCAGGTAAGCCCTCTAATAAATGTGAAAATATGAGACCAATAAGCCTATTAAACGCCGACCTTAAGATAATCTGTAAAATTTTAGCAAGACGAATACAAGAAATTTTACCAAATATTATTAATCGAGATCAGAATGGCTTTATAAAGGGTAGACAAGGCTTCCATAATGTAAGAAGACTATTTAATATTATTTATTTTAATAAAGAAGCACCGGATACAGCTCTCCTATCATTGGACGCCGAAAAGGCCTTTGATAGAGTTGAATGGCCCTTTCTTTTTGAAGTCCTACAAAGGTTTGGACTTGGAAATAATTTCATAAAATGGGTTCAAATAATATACAATAATGCTACAGCAGAAATCCTAACAAATAACAATATTTCAAAACCAATAAAAATCAATAGAGGATGTCGACAAGGCTGTCCACTTTCACCTTTACTGTTTACTATGGCAATTGAACCTTTAGCGATAGCGATACGTTTACATTCACAAATATATGGAATTAAAGTTGGACCAACAGAACATAAAATCTCCCTGTACGCCGATGATATAATTTTGTTTATGTCGAATCTAAAAAAATCAATTCCAACCTTGTTGAATTTAATAAAGAATTTGGGGGAAATATCAGGATATAAAATAAATAAAACTAAATCTTCAATATTAATGCTAAATGAGACCCAGAGAAATTACCCAGCCCCTGAGGTAAATCAATTCAATGTTGTAAATCAGTTTAAATATTTAGGAATCCAAATTATGCCTAAGCTAGAATCAGTCGCCAGTGTCAACTATGAAGCCTTAATGTCAGATATCAATGAGTTAACTCAGAGATGGATGTCACTACCAATGTCGATGATCGGGAGAATCAATATACTTAAAAGTAATATTTTACCTAAAATACTTTATTTATTTCAATACATTCCCTTATCACCACCTTTAGATCTATTCTCAAGAATAAAAAAAAAGTTAGTGGAATTTATATGGAACAACAGGAGGGCTAGATTACGTTTGTCTTTATTATATTTACCATTTGATCGTGGAGGTCTGAAATGTCCAAATTTTATGTTGTATTATTGGTCGGCACAACTGAGGTCTATGACATATTATTTTTCATCAAATGATCTCCCTCACTGGACTGAAATGGAATCATACAATTTACCTTTACCTCTTCCCATATTCATATACTCAGATTCGGCAAAAAAATTACAAAAACAAGTTAAAAATCCATTTGTAAAGCATATGATCAAAATATGGTGTGAAGCTAAAAACTATTTAAAAGAACCACAGTTATTGTCACAATTTAGTCCAATATGGGGTAATCAATATTTTAAACCAGGGAGAGCGGACGCTGTATTTAAAGTATGGAATTTAAAAGGGATACAAAAGATTCAGGATTTATATTTGCCATGTGCAGACAACATAATGTCTTTTGAAGAGCTGAGGATCAAATTTAATCTCAATAGAACACATTTTTTTAAATATCTTCAACTTAGAAACTTTATTCGATCAAATCAAAATAAAGCTCTCACTCGACCTATTTATTCATCCTTGGAAAAAATGATGATGAAAGATAGTAAAAGAAAGGGTATTATTTCAGAGTTTTATAACTCATTGACACTATCTTCAAGTGAAAATTCACTGAAAAGATTAAACTACTGGAAAGAAGATCTGCAAATTGAAATTTCAGAGGAACAATGGGAATTGGCTTGTACAGAAGCTCAAACCAAATCAATAAATGCACGCCTTAAATTGATACATTTCAAATGGTTAATGCGGATGTATGTTACACCGGAGGAGTTAAATAGATACAACAAAAATATACCAGATACATGCACAAAATGCATGGAAAGTAAAGGAACCCTATTTCATTGTTTATGGGAATGTAGATTAATAAGAATGTTTTGGGAAGAGGTGAGGGTAACAATTGAAAAAATAATCTCAAAACAAATCATATTGAATCCTAAACTGTTTTTGTTGGGTCTGTACCCAGAAAAGCATAATTTTAATAAAAGTGAAAGAACATTCATAGACCTCAGTTTGCTTAATGCCAAAAAATGTATTGCACTATTATGGAAAAAGACTCATAGACCAGATGTGACTCAGTGGTTAAGACAGATGTTAACAAACCTTCCATTAGAAAGAATAACATATATACTGAAATCAAAGGAAATTGTCTTTGAGAATATATGGAGACCTTTTATTGATTATGTAAAAAATTTAAACATAACTCTTGAAGAAGAAGGTGAATGATGTGTGTGGACCTTGTAAATTCCAAACTGGTGAACATAATATGTATACTTATGTATTGGATTGTCTAGACTAAACAGAGGAGCATTGTTGAAGACTTGATTTTGTTGGTGGTTGTTGGTGTTTTTAGTGCATTTTTTTTTTTTGTAGTACTTTAGTGTTAGTGTTTGATTGTTTGTATCATGTTTGTTAAAAAAAAAAAAAAAAGGTTCAATAAAGATATTGTGGAAAAAAAAAACAACCCAGGTGATCTATACATGCAAAGAAACCAAGGCAACTGTGTTCACAAAACAAGTTATATTTAATAAAGTGGAATGACACAGGGAATAAGTATTGAACACGTGAAGAAAAAGAGGTGCAAAAAGGCATAGAAAGCCAAGAAACCAGCTGAAATCCATCAGAATTTAGGAAGCCATCCCATCCCCCATCGGTGCAAATTAATTTCAGCTGGTTAAGTCCTGACTGACAGCCTTTAAAAAGGTCTGTGAATATCAGATTGTCACACCACAAAGAACTCATGATTGGTAGAAGCAAAGAGCTCTCTCTAGACCTTCGCAACCTTATTGTTGCAGAACATAATGATGACATTGGTCACAGGTGCATTTCTAAACTGCTGAATGTTCCAGTGAGCACTGTTGGAGCCATCATTTGGAAGTGGAAAGAACATCATTTGGAACCGGCCACGACCAGGAGCTCCTCACAAAATTTCTGACAGAGGACTCAAAAGAATTATCAAAAGAGGTATCCAAGAGCCAAAGACCACTCGTGGAGAGCTCCAGAAAGACCTGGAGTTAGCAGGTGCTGCTGTTTCAAAGAAAACAATAAGTAATTCACTCAACCAACGTGGGCTTTATGCCCGCTCACCTCGCAATATTCCATTGCTGAAGAAAACTGGCACTGCACATCAGCCCAAAAACATCATACCAAAAGTGAAGGTTGGAGGTGGCAGCATCATGGTGTGGGGGTGTTTTTCAGCACATGGTACAGGCAGACTTCATATAATTGAAGGAAAGATGAATGGACAAATGTACAGAGACTTCCTTGATAAAAATCTGTTGCCATCTACCAAGATGCTGAAGACGAAATGAGGGTGGACATTTCAGCAAGACAATGATCCCAAACACACAGCCAAGGCAACTCTCAACTGGCTCCAGAGAAGGAAAATAAAGCTGCTAGAATGGCCCAGTCAGTCACTTGACCTGAATCCAATTGAAAATCTATGGAATGAACTGAAGATCAGAGTTTATAGAAGACACCCGCGGAACCTTCAAGATTTGAAGACAGTTTGTGTGGAAGAACAGGCTAAAATCACTCCTGAGCAATGCCTGCGCCTAGTTTCTCCATACAGGAGGTGTCTGGAAGCTGTTATTACCAACAAAGGCTTTTCTACTAAATATTAAAAGAATCTCACAAAGTGTGTTCAATACTTATTACCTGTGTCATTCCACTTTATTAAATATAACTTGTTTGTGAACACAGTTGCCTTGACAAAAATGTTGACGTGCTCAATACTTAAACCCGACACGGTGGGCGGAGTTTAACATCCATGAGTCTCTCTCCAGAATACAGGCATTGTGGACTGACAGGGAGATGTATGTACCGGTTACCATTGGGTGCTGGGACACCAAAACTATATTTACATTTACTTGTATTCATTTTCTTTATCTATCCGCTCATATAACCCCCTAGAGGTGTACACCGTGTGAGGAATCAAGTGCACCCCGCTGCTCTCTCCGCATGCCTCTCTCTTCACACTGGTGCTGGACGGTTGTCCCATGGGGAAATGGAGACAGACTGCGCTGCTTTCTCTCCGTAATGCATTCGCTGTGGAGTGTCATCGGACAGGGAAATGGACGTGTATGGTGTGAGGTAGGAATCGTGCCTACCTCGACTGGACAGCGGCTGGGTGACCAGCAGGTAAAGCCTGATTTAAGCCCCTTTCTGGAGCTTATGCTCCATGTGTTCACAGGAGCATGTTGTGCAAATAAGCCAGGGATGGGCAACTGGCGGCTCCACCCTCATTCATTGCGGCCCGCCAGTCCATTTCCAAAAATCGATTATTTATATCATGTTTGATTGTGTTTGAAATGTCATTCTTAAATGCAATTATAGTGTCCACCAGCAGAGGGAGCACTAATCGAAACCTAGGTGATGCTCTGTGCGAGTGGTCGAGCAAGACCGCAAGTAAGGGAGCGGTGTGCACCGGAGTCTGTGTTGATCAGACCAGGAGTAAAATAAACATTAACAGGCTGTAAACAGCAGTAAATGTACATGGTAGATTGCTCTTAAACAACAGTAAATGCAACAGCTCTTCAGTATTGATGGCCGGCTGAAGCCTCACTGAAGCTCTGAGGCTTTCAAAGCTTTCCCTTTGTTTTGACATACTGTTATTATGATGGGTGGTGCTATAATTTGTAAATGTCATATTTCCCAGCTTTAGTTCAGGTTTTTGTTGTTGTTGTTGCCTCACCTTTCCATAACGTTGGTGTCCAAAACTCAGAACAAAATATTATAAAATTATTGATCCAACAATAGAAAAAAGTCTTTCATGGGATCCCATGGGCCATTCTGTAGGGTAACTGATTAAAATTGGAATGACTGAAGTCAGTAAGTAAGTAAGTAAGTAGCACTGACCTTCATCATAACGAAGTGCTTCGAGTGGCTCGTCATGCAGAACATCAAGTTCATCCTCCCTCCTCCCACAACCCATCTTAGTTTGCATACAGGTCAAACAGATCCACAGAAGACACTAGCTCTGTTGCTCTCCATCCAGCCCTCTCTCACCTGGACTCAAAGAATTCCTATGTGCGAAAGCTGTTCTTGGACTTCAGTTCAACATTCAACACAATCATACACCTAACACAAAAACTCAGACACTTGGGATGCAAAACCTCTCTCTGTAACTGGGTGTTGGACTTTCTCACAGGGAGGCCACAGAACGTGCGGGTTGGCAGCAACATCTCCAAGACCATCACACTGAGCACAGGGGCTCCACAAGGGTGTGTGCTCAGTCCGTTGCTCTTCACCCTGCTTACCCATGGCTGTGTACTAGCCTACAGCACCAACCACATCATCAACTTTGTGGACGACATGATGGTGGTCGGCCTCAACAGCAACAATGAGGAGGCCAGCTACAGAAATGAGGTGAGCCAACTGGTCCAGTGGTGTAAAGATAATAATCTCTTCCTGAACGTGGGAAAAACCAAGGAGATTGTGGCCAACTTCAGGAGGGGACACACACAGCATCCCTCTCTGATCATCGATGGAGCAGCTGTGGAGAGGCTGAGCAGCACCAAGTTCCTGGGGGTGCACATCTTTGAGGACCTTTCCTTATCCAACAACACCACATCACTGGCCAAGAAGACTCAAACTCGCCTCCATTTCCTCTGCAAACTGAGGAGAATACAAGTCCCATCCTGCATCATGTGCTCATTCTACCGGGGCATGATTGAGAGCACCCTCACCAGCTGCATCACGGTGTGGTATGGAAACTGCACCTCTGTGGTATGGAAGTCTTGCCCCTCTGCCTTCCGCTCAGACGTCTACCTCACCTGCCTTACCCGCAGAGCCATCAACATTGCAGGCGACACCTCCCACCCCTCACATTCCCTCTTCAGACGCCTGCCCTCGGGGAAAAGGTAACAGAGCCTCCAGGCTCACTCCACAAGACTGCTAAACAGCTTTGTTCACCAGGCCATCAGGACCCTGAACTCTGTCCACTCCCCCCACCCCCACCCCTGGACCGTAATGCATTCACCGGCACAATAACTACCTCAGCTGTTGGCACAGAAAGACTGGCACACCAACAGTAATACATCTGCTGCGATATGTCTCTGTACTTTACTGCAACCATTTGCACAAATGCCATACCTGCTGCTGTCTGTTATTGTAATATTGTTCATGTGCAGTCCAGTCTGTCACTGTCTGCACCTACACTACCGCATCGAACCTGCAACTACGAGTACTACTGCTCTACCTTTTCTGTATATAGCATTGCTGAGTTTTATCATTGATCTTTATTTGCACTATGGAATGTCTGGGTTTTATCTTTTATCTTCATTTGCACTATTGGTAGCATTACTGTACATAGACTGCTGTTGTTGTTTTCCAGCCTTATTCCTTTTTTTCATATTGTGCACACCACTGAAGAGAGAGAAATGGCATTGCAATTCTCCTGTGTGTCCTGTACATATTGTAGTATTGGTAAATAAAATCTTTGAGTCTTTGAATCTTATTGTTAAATACCTTAACTCAGTATTACAAATATGACTGAGTAGGGCTTTACTCTCTGTGCAGCAAACAGGATCTTGGACCCTGAACTTGGGAATCCTTAAAAAAAATCCTTCAGTGAGTAAAATAAATAATAAAACCCCAAAAGAAGGCAGCTGATTAAAACTATTTCTTTAGGTCTGACACCAAAACATTGCTATTGCACACAATAAAAATGATCAAATTAATGCTTGTGAAAATAAAACATGGAGACCTTAAGGATGAGAAGCTCCACTGTACCTCAGTAGCTGCTTGCAGTTGTCAGGAGGCAACAATTTAAGTCATATGTTTACAAATCAAACCACACACAAACTCACACATCTAAAAACACAGGACATGCAGTGCTGTGAAAAAGTATTTTCCCCCTTCCTGAATTCTTATATTTTTGCATATTTGTCACATTTAAATGTTTCAGGTCATCAAATTTTAATATTAGACAAAGGTAACCTGAGTAAATACAAAATGCCATTTTCAAATGGCGATTTCATTTATTAAGGGAAAAAAGAGCTATCCAACACCCCTACCCACCCCATGTGGCAAACTGAAGTAGGCTTAAAGAGCTCAAAAAGCAACACATCATGCGGTGATCTAAAGAAATTCAAGAACAGATGAGAAACAAAAACCCAGAATAACGTCTAAAGAACTGCAGGTCTCGTTTGCCTCAGTTTGGACACTGGTCCATGATTCAACAATAAGAAAGAGACTGGGCAAAAATTGCATCTATGGGAGAGTTCCAAGGCAAAAACCACTGTTGACCAAAAGAACACAAAGTCTTGTCTCATATTTGACAAAAAAATATCTTGACAATTCCCAAGACTTTCGGAAAAATGTTCTGTGGACTCATGAGACAAAAGTTGATTTTTTTTGTGAGGCATGTGTCCCATTACATCTGGCATAAAACTAACACAGCATTTCATAAAAAAGAACATCATACTGACAGTCAAACATAGTGGTGATAGTGTGATGGTCTGGGGCTGCTTTGCTGCTTCAGGACCTCGACAACTTAATTGATGGAACCATGAATTCTGCTCTGTACCAGAAAATCCTGAAAGAGAATGTCCGGTCATCAATTCTTGACCTCAAGCTCAAGCCCTCTAATGTGGCTGATATAAAATAATTCTGCAAAGAAGAGAAGGCCAGAATTCCTCAATAACAATGTGAAAGACTCATTGCCATTTATCACAAATGCTTGATTGCAGTTGTTGCCACCAAGGGTGGCAAATACTTTTTCTCTGCACTGTATGTTTTAATGACTTCTTTTTCAAACTGCTTATCACATTGCAAAACCACCAAAACAGATTTAGTAATAAGTTACATTTACTCAAGTACAGTACATTCAAGTAACTTTTTTCACAAAATTGTACATTTCATTCTTACTTAAGTTCATTTTTGGAAAAAAATCTGAATTTTTACACAGGTACATATGGCTATGCTATACAGTGGTGTGAAAAAGTGTTTGCCCCCTTCCTGATTTTTCTTTTTTTTTGTATATTTGTTGCATTTAAACGTTTCAGATCATCAAACAAATTTAAATATTAGACAATGATAACGCAAGTACACACAAAATGCAGTTTTTAAATGAAGGTGTTTATTATTAAGGGAAGAAAAAATCCAAACCTACATGGCCCTGTGTGAAAAAGTGATTTCCCCGAAAACCTAATAGCTGGTTGGGCCACCCTTAGCAGCAACAACTGCAATCAAGCATTTGCGATAACTGGCAATGAGTCTTTTACAGCGCTGTGGAGGAATTTTGGCCCATTCATCTTTGCAGAATTGCTGTAATTCAGCCACATTGGAGCATTTTCGAGCATGAACTGCCTTTTTAAGGTCATGCCACAGCATCTCAATTGGATTCAGGTCAGGACTTTGACTAGGCCACTTCAAAGTCTTCATTTTGTTTTTCTTAAGCCATTGAGAGGTGGTCTTGCTGGTATGTCTTGGATCATTGTCCTGCTGCAGAACCCAAGTGTGCTTCAACTTGAGGTCACGAACAGATGGCCGGACATTCTCCTTCAGGATTTTTTGGTAGACAGCAGAATTTACGGTTCCATTTACCACAGCAAGTCTTCCAGGTCCTGAAGCAGCAAAACAGCCAGACCATCACACTACCACCACCATATTTTACTGTTGGTATGATGTTCCTTTTCTGAAATGCTGTGTTACTTTTACGCCGGATGTAATGGGACACACACCTTCACAAAAAGTTCAACTTTTGTCTCGTTATCCCACAGAGTATTTTTCCAAAAGTCTTGGGGATCATCAAGATGTTTTCTGGCAAAAGTGAGACGAGCCTTTATATTCTTTTTGCTCAGCAGTGGTTTTCGTCTTGGAACTCTGCCATGCAGGCCATTTTTGCCCAGTCTCTTTCTTATGGTGGAGTCATGAACACTGACCTTAACTGAGGCAAGTGAGGCCTGCAGTTCTTTGGATGTTGTTATGGGGTCTTTTGTGACCTCTTGGTGAGTTGTTGCTGTGCTCTTGGGGTAATTTTGGTCGGCCAGTCACTCCTGGGAAGGTTCACCGCTGTTCCATGTTTTCACCATTTGTGGATAATGGCTCTCACTGTGGTTTGCTGAAGTCCCAACGAATTAGAAATGGCTTTAAAACCTTTTCCACACTGACGGATCTCAACTACTTTGTTTCTCATTTGTTCCTGAATTTCTTTGGATTGCAGCATGATGTCTAGCTTTTGAGGATCTTTTGGTCTACTTCACTTTGTCAGGCAGGTCCTATTTAAATGATTTCTTGATTGAGAACAGGTGTGGCAGTAATCGGGCATGGGTCTTGTTAGAGAAATTGAACTGAGCTTTCCAAAGATGTGATAAACCACAGTTAATCTATGTTTTTACAGGGGGGGCAATCACTTTTTCCACACAGGGCCATGTAGGTTTGGATTTTTTTTTACCCTTAATAATAAACACCTTCATTTAAAAACTGCATTTTGCGTTTACTTGTGTTATCTTTGTCTAATATTTAAATTTGTTTCATGATCTGAAACATTTAAGTGTGACAAACATACAAAAAAATGAGAAATCAGGAAGGGGGCAAACACTTTTTCACACCACTGTATTTGAGTGCTTTTGAGTTCACTGATTTGAACTGAATGCCAGTCTAGTCCCCCCCATCGGATTTGAAGTCAATGTTCTTCTATTTAAGACCCAGCAAATGTTTGATTTATTATTGTTTTTTATGCTGAGCACCATGCTAGAAGGCAAGAAGTACCATTTGTATATAGTCATTGGTATGACCCAGCTGACCCACAACTTTGCGGTTGAGGGCGGATGCTCTACGTCTAGGCCACCACTCTGGTTAAATAAGGTAGCATTACTTTTGCTTAAATAGAATATCTGGCTACTCTACCCACTTCTGCAGCAGACAGATACTTTCACCAAAGTTTGGTATGTTGAATTGGTGCAAAAACAGTCCATTTATTTTGGAGTTGGGGGTGGCAGCACCGTGTGTTTACTTGATTTGATGTGCAGTAATCAGGGCGTGGTTTATGGTGGAGCGATGTTATTGGACATCTGACACATTAACGGCTCAAGAGGCTCTTTGGGGTTTGCATGCTTTGCTTCTTTCATTGCTTGTTTGTGGAGGGGGAATTCACACTGCGAGGCTGTGAGCTGTTTCGCTTTACTAATTTTCATTACTTCACTCGATCCCCCAGCGCTGCTCTCACCCTCGCCGCACTCCATATTTAAAAATAATTTGTTTGTTCTGTGTCTCAGTTTGTTGTCAAGTTTGTTAAGAGTCCCAGAGGGTTTAGTGTTTGGGAAGAGGAGTTCAGTGCCTACTCGGGGAGCTGCCACAGACTCCAGGTGCTCTTCCGGTGAACCTGCAGTTGTTTAACTTTCAGTCCACACCGCTTCAGCTTTGCCTTTCTACCTTTTGGCAGTTCAACTGTAGATTTTTTGCTGTGGGTCGGGCAGTGCTTTGGTTTTTAGTCATTTCTTAAGTCCAACAAAGACAGCAGAGGTAGTGTGAAGTTCATGCTGTGTATTTCTGAGTTCACCAGAATCATTTTTTAAGTGCAGCCACATCAGACAGTTTGCAAATGAAATTCATGGGATCTACTGTACTACCTCAGATGAAAGTGCACATTGAATTATACATTAGATGCCTTATTTCACCTCAGTTGCCATACTAAATTTATTCTCAGGGATTCCGCTGCTCATTTTTTTTTCTCTCCCGGCGCCACACGAGTCGGCTGCCTTTTGCAACAGCGGCTCGATTCCGAGTCTTTTTCCCTTCCTCTCTCTTTTTGATCCGTCCTTTTTTTCACTCCATTTATATCACGGACACACAGATCGTCCCAAATGTCTCCTGAGCCGGTGGACGGAGCCACTGTTTATAGCAGGATACGATACAGCAGGGAAGAGCTGCTAGCAATCAACCGCCACCCGGTCCCATTGGAAAAACTCGACATACCGAGAGAACTGAGGCGAAAACGCCGCGGCTGCCGGGCTGGAGTAAGGCGGAGGACAAAAAATATAAGGTACAGACCCTCCCTTCCATCTGTTGTCATGGGAAATGTACGCTGTATACTGGGAAAGGCAGATGAGCTAGCGGCTATCTGCCGTTATGATAGCACATATCGCAAGTGCTCTCTCCTTTTGTTTACTGAGACGTGGCTAACTGAACTAGCAGCAGATGCTAACATTGAGCTGGAGGGTTTCCACATGATACGGGCTGACCGAACACCAGACAGTGGCAAAGCTAGGGGCGGTGGAGTGATAATGTATGTTAACAACAACTGGTGCAGACCGGGACATATCACTGTTAAACAATGACACTGCAGCAAAGACATTGAGTTGCTAGCTGTTAGCATGAGGCCTACATATCTCCCGAGAGAACACTCACACGTGATCTGCATTGTTGTTTATGCAAATCCGACGGCGAACGCTGGGACAGCGCGTGACGTCATCCATTCAGTAACCAGCAGGCTGCAGACAGAACACCCAGATGCTCTTCTCCTCATCTCAGGCGATTTCAACCATGTTTCACTGTCTCCCATTCTACCCACGTTCACCCAGTATGTCACATGCCACACTAGAGACAATAAAACACTGGACTTATTCTACGCAAACACTAAGGAGGCGTACACCTCATTACAACTCCCCCCACTCGGGAGATCGGATCACAACTTGGTTCATCTCCGGCCGGTGTACAAACCCCTAGTGCACAGACAACGTCCGGCCATGCGCACAGTGGAGTTATGGTCTGAGGAGACAATGGACACTCTAAAAGGCTGTTTTGAAGCCACCGCCTGGAAGCAGCTCTGCGATCCACATGGTGAGGACATCGATGGCCTCATTCACACCTTCACGGGCTACCTCAGCTTCTGTGTGGACAAATCCGTTCCCACCAAGACCATATGGTGTTGCTCAAACAACAAACCCTGGATCAACCCTGAGATTAAAACACTTCTGAGAGAGAAGAAGAGGATCTTCAGGTCGGGGAACAGGGAGATGTTGAAGTCCGTACAGAGGGAGCTGAGGAGAAAGATCAGAGAAGGCAAGGACAGCTTCAGGAAGAAGATGGAGGACAAGTTGCAACAGAGCGACATCAGCGGGGTCTGGAGAAACCTCAAAACCATCTCTGGGCTCCAGAATACCTCCCCCCAGGCCACGGGGGGCAGGGCGTGGGCGAACAACCTGAATCTGTTTTTCAATAGGTTTGACCAACCGCCCTCCCCCCTGACTGCACAACAACCACTGCTGCCTCTAAAGAAATCAAGTCCTGCTGCCCACTCCCCACTCCACCAACCCCCCCCCCCACCCCAAACACACAGCCCCCCATCCTGACCCTGACCAGGCCCCAGGTGAGGACGGAGCTGAGGAAGATCAAGGCGAGGAAGGCGTCGGGACCGGACGGCATCAGCGCAAAGCTCCTCAAGTCCTGTGCAGACCAGCTGTGTGGGATTGTGGCGTACATCTTCAACCTGAGCCTGAAGCTGGGGAGGGTACCACAGCTGTGGAAAACATCTTGTGTGGTACCTGTACCAAAAACTTCCCACCCCAAAGACCTGAACAGCTACAGACCGGTGGCCTTGACGTCCCACTTGATGAAGACCCTGGAGAGACTGCTCCTTGCTCACCTCCGCCCCCTGGTGGAACCAGCGATGGATCCACTCCAGTTCGCCTACCAGCATGGCATTGGGGTGGAGGATGCGGTGATCTTCCTCCTTCACCGTTCTCTGTCCCACCTGGAGAAGCCCGGGAATATGGTGAGGATCATGTTCTTTGACTTCTCCAGTGCTTTTAACACCATCCAACCGATGATCCTGAAGGACAAGCTGCTGCGCGCAGGGGTGGACCAGCACCTGTCATCATGGATCCTGGACTACCTCACGAACCGGCCTCAGTTTGTGAGAACCCGGGATTGTGTGTCTGACACGATCATCGGCAGCACGGGGGGCCCCCAGGGAACGGTTTTGGCTCCCTTCCTGTTCACCCTTTATACTGCGGACTTCTCACACAACACAACACACTGCCATCTACAGAAGTTCTCTGATGACTCTGCGATCGTTGGCCTCATCTCCAATGGAGATGAAGCTGAGTACAGAGGGCTTATCCAGGACTTCGTAGACTGGTGCCATCGGAACTGCCTCCAGATCAACGCAAGGAAAACTAAGGAGCTGGTGGTGGACTGCCGCAGGCATGGGCAGCCCCTCACAGCACCAGGTAAATATACAGGGAACAGACATCGAGATGGTGACATCCTATAAGTACCTGGGTGTTCATCTGAACAATTAACTAGACTGGTCACACAATACTGACGCACTCTACAAGAAGGGACAGCGCAGGCTGTTCCTGCTGAGGAGACTCAGGTCTTTTGGTGTACAAGGGGCGCTGCTGAAGACATTCTATGACACGGTGGTGGCATCAGCCATCACTTTTGGAGTGGTCTGCTGGGGCAGTGGCATTACAGCAGCCGATAGGAAGAGACTGAACAAACTGATTAAGAAAGCTAGCTCTGTCCTGGGGCAGCGCCTTGATCCGGTGGAGGAGATAGGAGAGAGAAGGACGGTGGCTAAACTGTCATCTCTGCTGGAGTCCGAGTTCCACCCTATGCAGGACGTACTGAATGCACTGAGGAGCTCATTTAGCAGCAGACTACATCATCCCAGGTGCACAACCGAGAGGTTTCGTAGGTCCTTCCTACCAACGGCTGTCAGACTGTACAACCTAAGCAGGGCTGCTCGCAGAGATAGCAAAAAGACGTAACAAACTAATAGTTTTTAAATGCAAAAGATGCAATAGACTTACACAATGGTCCCCTCCGGCATACAACTAGGAAAATACCGGTCGCTATGGAGGGTGAGAATATGTATGGGCACATAATCATACCATGTAGGATAACTAAGTAGAGGGTTATGCTGTTTCATCCCATCTAGCTACAATGCTCAGCACTGGGTGTGTTCATATTTATATATCTATATAGTTATTCCATCTAGCTACAATGCTCCGCACTGTGTTTTTATATATCTATATATTTATTCCATCTAGCTACAATGCTCCGCACTGTGTGTGTTTATATACTTACATATTTATTCCATCTAGCTACAATGCTCTGCACTGTGTGTTTATATATTCATATATTTATTCCATCCAGCTACAATGCTCTGCACTGTGTGTCTGTGTGTGTGTATATGTATATTTTATAGTAATATGTACATATGTATATTAGCTGCTCTTGCTTGCTTGTTTTTTTTTCTTGCCTTCTGATTGTTGCTCTGAGTGTTGCTATCCCTGTGCTGTTGCAATCCTGGAATTTCCCCGTTGTGGGACTAATAAAGGCTTATCTTATCTTATCTTATGAAACCCTCAGTGGTGAATCAGTTTCACTTGGAGTGGAGTTTTACTGGTCAGTGCCACATCATGTTTGATTTTTTTGTTTGTTTGTTTTAAAGGCTGCAGTCTCAAGTGATCAGTCATGTTGTCTTCCATCTGTCCATCTGTCCATCATCCATTCATCCATCCATCCACCCATCCCCACTTATCCAGGGGTCCAGGTCACAGGGACAGCAGTAAGCAGAGAGGTCCAGACTCTGCCAGTTGTGTCCAGTTGTGTCCTGTTTGAATGACTATCGTCCTGTTGCACTGACACCAATTGTGATGAAGTGTTTTGAACGGCTTGTCAAACCACACATTACAGTCTGCCTCCCTGCATCACACAACCCGCTCCAGTTTGCATATCGTTCAAACCACTCCTCGGAGGATGCTATAGTCACCACCCTACACTCTGTCATCACCCACCTGGACCAGAAAAACACCTACGCCAGACTCCTGTACATTGATTTCAGTTCAACATTTTCAGCATTCAACACCATTATTCCCCAGAGACTGATGGAGAAATTACTCCTTCTCGGTCTGAACACCGCCACATGTCTCTGGATCCTGGATTTCCTGACTGAGAGACCTCAGTCTGTCCGGGTTGGAAACAACATCTCCAACTCTGTCACGCTGAGCACCGGATCCCCTCAAGGCTGTGTACTCAGTCCACTGTTGTTTACACTTGTAACACATGACTGTGTATCCAGACACGAGGGGAACCAGATTATTAAGTTTGCAGACGACACCACGGTGGTGGGACTTATTCAGAGGGATGAAGAATCAATGTACAGGGAAGAAGTGAGAGACCTGGAGGGCTGGTGCAGGGAGAACAATCTGGTGCTCATTGTGGACAAAACGAAGGAGATGATTATCGACTTCCGGCGGTCACAGCCTGAGCACGTCCCCCTCAGCATTGGCGGCCGTTTAGTGGAGAGAGTGGAGAACATCAAGTTCCTCGGAGTGCAGATCTCGCAGGACCTGACCTGGAGCAAGAATTCCTTGGGGATCAGGAAGCGGGCTCAGCAGAGACTGCACTTCTTGAGGAAACTCAAACAGGCCTCTCTCCCCATCTGCATCCTCAGGACCTTCTACAGAGGTGTGGTGGAGAGTGTTCTGATGTACTGCATTGCTACATGGTACTCCAGCTGCAGTATGTCAGACAAAAAAAGCCCTGCAGAGGATAGTCAAGGGGGCTGAGAAGGTAATTGAAGTCTCCCTCCCCTCTGTCCAAGAACTTTTTCAGAACCGTTGTAGGAGCAGGGCACTGAACATTGTCAAGGACTGTTCTCACCCTCTGCATAAACACTTTGAACTTCTTCCATCTGGTAAATGATTCTGGAGCATCAGAGGCAGAACCACCAGACTGATCAACAGCTTCCTTCCACAAGCTGTCAGGATGCTGAACAGTTGACCCGGAATCTCTCATACACACTACTGCACCTACGGACATTTTGTATATTATTTGTATATTATAGTTAGTTAGTTTTTTCTCCAAGTATGTCTCAGGGATGTGTGAATGGATGGGGGGGTGGGGATGGGGGGTGAAGCTGTGTGTGAGTGTGTCTTAAATCATGCTGCTTCTATTTATATGGATGCCGAGAGAAACGCAATTTCATCTTGCCTGCACTACAGTTGTATGTACAGCAATATGACAATAAAGTTTGATTTGATTTGATTTTTTGATTTGAAATCCCCAAAATACCGTCGGAGGGCTCACCTGAGAAAGTTGTCCCTGCCTCCAAAACTTCACAAGATCAATCAATCAATCAATCAATCTTTATTTCGGATAGATTAAAAGTACAGATTAAAAGAAACAGAATAAACAAAGGGGGAAAGAAAATCCATCAAGGTCAAATTAGACAATAACTCCTCTGATTATACAGTTCAACATAAGTTATCCGAAATAGGTGATGGCTGAAGCCGCAGCTTCTATTGCCCACCCATATTCCATCCAAGAATTCAAAAGAGAAACAAACAAGAGCGATTACAATTCAGAACAAAGCTAAAACAAAATTTTCCCCAAGTATGTCTCAGGGATGTGTGAATGGATGGGGGGGGGATGGGGATTTCGATGAAACTTTCAGGTGTTGTTGGAAATGGTACAGGGAAGAACTGATTAAATTTTAGGGATGATCCGGATCACCGTCTGGATACAGGAATTTTTTAAAGGATTCTTTAACATTGTGAGATACGGCCATTTTCAACATGTCTGCAGGCGCATTGGAGGGCGCTGCTCGTCGTGTCTGACGAACACGAACTCCGCGTTCTTCAAAGTTTTAGGCACAAAAGCGCGCTGAAAACAGTGGTGGGCCGGGCCCGGCAGTGTGCCTGTGTTTGCGCTACGCTGCAAAAGCTGAGACGGGCAGCTGTCCGGCGTGGGATTATTTGGCAGAAATTCCCCGGGCAGCCATAGGGGCTGCGCAAAAACAAGCTCTCTGCCGGGGAAGCTTCCAAATCCTCTTTTGCCGCGGAGCGCAACCCCAATATAAAACCCACGGCAACCTGTCTACCCAATTTGCATCCGTCAGTGAACCCCTGAGTGCTGCTTTCAGTGATCTATGAAAACGCTCGCATAACCCATTGGCCTGTGGGTTGTACGCGGTTGTGCGATGAATTGCAACGGCTGCAGCCTGGGAGTTTGCAGATGGAGGAGATGGACACAACCCCAACACTTCAGTTTATTACCTCCGCCAAGGAGGTAATGCTTTTACTACTGAACCACAAATCCTATCATTGTCAATCCAATTGCTAGTCATATGTTTTCATGGTCAAGGAATCTGAAAACGTACACACAAACACTGTATGGGGGGGAACTGTGGCGCTTGGCGGAGGTCTGCGCTCTCCGAGTGCTTTTCTAGTGTCACCTGTGGGTGCCGTAATGGGTATTTCTCGAGCCAAATTAGGACCAATGTTAACAAAAAAGTTATTAAATTCATCAGCAGGTGAAGCTGCATTCACACTCTGAGTCGTTTTATTATTTTTTTAAAAATTGGTTGGGTAGCTTGTATTTCTGTTTTTATTTCCAAGAATATTGTTAAGTATTGTCCATGTATTTTTAATATTGCCTCTGTTTTTCTCCAGTTCTTTACTGTAATAGTCTCTTTTACTACATCTTATTTTATATGTGATGTGTAAGATGATGGGTGTTTACATTACTAGCCTGCTAGCCTTGGTAGCACGTCCGTGGCAGGAATCCGTGGGTAAATAACTCCGACATCCCGATTCATCTGAGGAGCTCCCGGTCCATCTGTCTGCAAGTGAGTGTCAGCCTCATTTTCAAAGTAGTTTACCCTCCAATGTTGATACTTTTACTCCAGTGACAGCAGAATCTCAAGGCCATTACTAGCTGGTGCTATCCCTCGGATGTAAACGTGCGAAATCGTGTGTGTTCACCTATTTCCATTGACTTTGTATGTATTCATGCCACACGAAAAGTCACTTCGTGTTTGGTCTGAACACACCTTAACAGTAATCTCCAAAAAAGTTACTTGAGAAAGAGTACAAAAGTATGCACTAAAATGTGTTTGTTTGTTTTTTTCTCATAAATTTGTGGCTTTCTTTTTTTTAAATGTCCTATTTTTTTATTAAAACTTTTTTGCATACATTTGTAATGCTTTGATCTTTAAGTTTTTGTAACCTTTTTTAAAAAACTGATTTATTTTCTTCCTATAAATTTGTATCTTTTTGTGACAAAATTGTGATTTTTTTTTTATTTTTTTTTTTTTACAAAAGTTGTTACTTTTTACTTTTAAATTTGCTACTTTTACTCTTAAATTTGCTCATTTTTTCTAATTGTTATAAAAAACTTTACTAGTATATTAGGGACAAAGTTAAATCAATCAACATGCCAGCGGTTATCCACACATGTAAAGAAATTTTTTAAAAAAGGAAACAAACAAAAAACAGTTTAGACCTTTGAAGTGTTCCAGCAGGTGTTTAGAGCTTTTGGGTTTATGGACTGCTGAATAGTTTCCATACCTTGCTGCCACTTGACCATAAATGATTGGAATATGGGATTTTTATTGTAAAATTTGCTTTTATGAAAATGAAGATTTGCCAGTATCATGAGAAGGTTAATAATATAATAGACTTTATTTTCTAATTTGCAGGCATAATAGAGGCCAAACAGCACATCCTTTAATAAAAGACTAAAACATGTATGAATTTTTATCTTAATATTTGACAAAGTCCTTCCAAAATGACTTCTGGTTGATTTGTGAAGGCTGCAGACCCCAGTCTTCTTCAAATATTTGGACTGTCATCTTGTTAAGTCTGGGAATTTTTCCCAGAAAGAAAGTCTCACTTCTTGTGTTTACTATGAAGACTGCAATCTTTCACTTTCTGCTATAATATAAGGTCATCTTTAACAGTTTAGAACAGTGCAGACCAGTGTGCTGGTGTTTCACCACCAATTCCACCAAGCTATTGCTAGTGGAAACAAATAATGGCCGGGGGGGGGGGGCATTATCAGCAGAAAAAGAGCTACACACATGAGCGATGGGGTTCTTTAAATGCTTTCCCAAACACACTGTGTAATTTAACCGAGCTGTGAGTGTCCTATGGGGAAGAATGCAGGCTCACAAACATCTTAATCCCAACACACTGAAACATTTTATCAAAGCTCTGCTAGAGGACATACAAGGTCCCAGGTGAATTGACTTGTTTTTAGTATAATTTTCCTTTATTTTTTAAATATTTGTATTTGATTTTATTTTGGTAAAACACCCAGAACCAAAAAAGCAAAGTGCTAAATCTTTTTATTCAATGTCCTCTCTGTATTGTGGAGGCATTCAGAAGTGAAAATATGTTGTCCCAGATACTCTGGTCTCAGTGTACTATAATATTGATGTAGTGGGCATCTTTAGTAAATGCCTGTCAGGGATCAGAGTAAAACTGGGAAACCACAGGAATCTTTTCTTTACCACAAAATGGTCCATTATCAGCATCACTTTCTGTTTTCTGCATATAATGTCATGAATTGCCCTTTCTGGGCAGAGAAATGAGACCCAGGCGCTGAACTGCTGTTAGTGTAATTTATTGAAAAAACAACAAACATAAGGTAAAACACGGTGCTCACAAAAACAAAGTATAACGAGGGAGAATAACTTACAATAGTGGTGCGCCAGAGCGAGGCAGGGCTTCTGGCGGAGGCGATGATAAAGTCCAGACAATAACACAGCAATGTGAAAAGAAAAATGGAGCCCTTATATAGGGATAAACTTCATTAACAGAACTGATAACAGATGTGGGTGCCTGAACGGGTAGGAGAAGGTGAAGATGAATGATTGGAATCACCTGAGGCGGTGAGAGGAGGGCAATTCCAAAGCTGACAGCTGACAGGGCACGCCCACGTGATGCTTCATGCCCCTGACAGCTGTCAACAGTGGGAAGATACATCCATCCATCCATCTTCTTCCGCTTAATCCTTTTTGGGTCGCGGGGGGGCTGGAGCCTATCCCAGCATCTTTGGGCAAGAGGCAGGGTACACCCTGGACAGATCGCCAGTCCATCGCAGGGCCAACACAGAGAGACAGACAACCATTCACTCTCACAGTCATACCTAAGGACAATTTAGAATCCCCAGTTTGATGCCAATTAACCTAACTTGCACTAGGAAAAATAAAATAACATACTCAAGTGTAAAAATAAATACAGAAATAAAAATAAAACACTGCATAGACAGGAAAATGGCAAACAGAACATTAATACATAGACCCAAAAATGCAACAGGAAGATATAATTACAGAGGAAAGGCCACAAGGCTGAGTCTGGCAAAATGTCCAGAACTCAGCTCATGACATCTACAGTGGGGCAAAAAAATATTTAGTCAGCGTCCAATTGTGCAAGTTCTCCCACTTAAAAGATGAGAGAGGTCTCCAATTTTCATCATAGGTATACCTCAACTATGAGAGACAAAATGAGAAAAAAAAAATCCAGAAAATCACATTGAAGGATTTTTAATGAATTAATTGGTAAATTCCTCGGTAAAATAAGTATTTGGTCACCTACAAACAAGCAAGATTTCTGGCTCTCACAGACCTGTAACTTCTTCTTTAAGAGGCTTCTCTGTCCTCCACTCGTTACCTGTATTAATGGCACCTGTTTGAACTCGTTATCAGTATAAAAGACACCTGTCCACAACCTCAAACAGTCAGACTCCAAACTCCACTATGGCCAAGACCAAAGAGCTGTCAAAGGACACCAGAAACAAAACTGTAGACCTGCACCAGGCTGGGAAGACTGAATCTGCAATAGGTAAGCAGCTTGGTGTGAAGAAATCAACTGTGGGAGCAATTATTAGAAAATGGAAGACATACAAGACCACTGATAATCTCCCTCGATCTGTGGCTCCACGCAAGATCTCACCCCGTGGGGTCAAAATGATCACGAGAACAGTGAGCAAAAATCCCAGAACCACACGGGGGGACCTAGTGAATGACCTGCAGAGAGCTGGGACCAAAGTAACAAAGGCTACCATCAGTAACACACTATGCCGCCAGGGACTCAAATCCTGCAGTGCCAGACGTGTCCCCCTCCTTAAGCCAGTACATGTCCAGGCCCATCTGAAGTTTGCTAGAGAGCATTTGGATGATCCAGAAGAGGATTGGGAGAATGTCATATGGTCAGATGAAACCAAAATAGAACTTTTTGGTAAAAACTCAACTTGTCGTGTTTGGAGGAGAAAGAACACCATACCTACTGTGAAGCATGGGAGTGGAAACATCATGCTTTGAGGCTGTTTTTCGGCAAAGGGACCAGGACAACTGATCCGTGTAAAGGAAAGAATGAATGGGGCCATGTATCGTGAGATTTTGAGTGAAAACCTCCTTCCATCAGCAAGGGCATTGAAGATGAAACGTGGCTGGGTCTTTCAGCATGACAATGATCCCAAACACACCGCCCGGGCAATGAAGGAGTGGCTTCGTAAGAAGCATTTCAAGGTCCTGGAGTGGCCTAGCCAGTCTCCAGATCTCAACCCCACAGAAAATCTTTGGAGGGAGTTGAAAGTCGGTGTTGCCCAGCGACAGCCCCAAAGCATCACTGCTCTAGAGGAGATCTGCATGGAGGAATGGGCCAAAGTACCAGCAACAGTGTGTGAAAACTTTGTGAAGACTTACAGAAAACATTTGACCTCTGTCATTGCCAACAAAGGGTATATAACAAAGTATTGAGATGAACTTTTGTTATTGACCAAATACTTATTTTACCGAGGAATTTACCAATTAATTCATTAAAAATCCTTCAATGTGATTTTCTGGATTTTTTTTTCTCATTTTGTCTCTCATAGTTGAAGTATACCTATGATGAAAATTGGAGACTTCTCTCATCTTTTAAGTGGGAGAACTTGCACAATTGGTGGCTGACTAAATACTTTTTTGCCCCACTGTAAGTCTCTTCACACTATTTTAGCTTATGGAAGACAGATGAATTATTAGAGCTGAAATTCAGAAATTTTGAAATTTAAAATCTAGTTTGAAATGTCTTAAAGTGGAAAAAATGTGTTGTTGTTTGTTTTGTTACAGAATGTATTTTTAGCACAATACAGTTTTTAAGTTGAGATGCTCCTCATACATGTACTCAACATAATGGTAGTTGCATAAGATTCAAACCCCAATATGAAAATGCAAAAATATGCTTGATTGTTTCTTGTTAGACCAGGGTTTGCAATCTGCAGTATAAGTAAGTACATTTAAAAAAAAAATAAAAATGAAAAAGTGTATATAAAAATAGGGCACATTTACACTTCCACTGTTTGGTCCGAACTAAAGGACCAAAGTGAGTATTCCGTGGATAGTTTGGTTTGTTTGGCGCCATCTGAATGCGCCTGGAACTCTGATGCAGCACCAAACAAGCGAACTCTGGTCCCCCTGAAAACAGGGGGTCTCTGGTACGCTTCATTTGCCATGTGAATGCAAATGGAGTATCCAGCGGACCAAAGGGTGGACGTGCCCCTCTGCGTTTGTGTAACCACAGCAACACACAGTGAGAAGAGAAAGTGGTATTTACTGTAAAGGTGCCTTCACATCAAACGTGAACGGGCGAATTTTTCGCACAGCACGATTACATTATAACTCGATGTAGATACATGAAAAGACATTAATTCACTGTCTGGGTGAGATGCAGACAGGCAAAGCTGCCACTCACCTGAAAAAGTTATCCCTGTTGAAAACTCCATGTGTGTTTCCGTGGCAGGAATCTGTGGGTAAATAATCCAATAATAATCCAACACCCTGATTCAGCTGAAGAGCTCCTGGTTCTTCAGCCTCCGTTTTGGGTAGAAAATAACAGACAACCGCGCGGATCCAAGAAATACTTTTACCGGAGAAAACCGTGGAGAAAAGTTTAAAAAAATGTCTCTTGGACTTGGAGGAATGTGGAGTGAGGAGGAGATGCAGGCTTTGATAAACATTTTGTCTGAGGAACATATTTCTTAGCTGCTTGTGGCTACACACAAGAATACCAATGTTTTTAAAACATTTAGTAACATGATGGTGGCACGGAGGTTTATACAGACAGCGGAGCTTTTAATTTTTATTAGTTTGTGGCACATAAACACCTTGGCTGAAGGGACAGGTGTTATGCTGAGAATTGCTCGCTTGCCGAGAATTGCATCCCATCGTTGAATAAACATAATTTAAAGATAATTTACAAGAGGTAATAATAATTCTTACTTCTAAAATGTTTAATGGGTACTTCTAAAAATGCACAAATGGTTACAAGCCTTGCTGTAGTGTTATATTTTATAGTTTTGGTGCATGGGATGCAATTCTTGGCAAGCGAGCAATTCTCGGCATAACACAGGTCATGGCCAATCGATGAGCTGGATTTCTCTTCGCCGAGATTTTTTCTTTCTGGTCAGTGGTGGCTTCGGCTACAGCACCACAAACAAGCAGCTGTTGTAACTGCATGACGTTGTCCAAGTAGTTTGGTCCGCTTGAGTGAAGTGCTGTGTGAATGCAAAGTGAACCAAAGGAAGGTGTGAAAATTCTCGTCATCCCCCGCCGAGTCGAACCAAGACCCCTAGACTATCCTGGTGTGAATGCAGCCTTAGTCTCAACTTTACAAGAAAACCTGCTAATTGAAGAATTTAGTTTAAAAAACATTCTAAATTGATCAAAAAAGTTGTAAAAATTGAGTAAAAAGTTATTTTTAAGAAAAACATACAGTGGGGAAAATAAGTATTGAACACATCAGCATGTTTCTCGTTAAACATATTTCTGATGGAGCAATTGACCTGAGATTTTATCAGTAACAACCCAAGTAATTGATGCATACAAAGAAATCAAGAACTGTGTTCACAAAACAAGTTACTGTATATTTAGTAAAGTGGAAGGACAGGGAATAAGTATTGAACATATGAAAAAAGCGGTGCAAAAGGGCATAGAAAGCCAAGAAACCAGCTGAAATCCATAAGAATTTAGGAAGCCATCCCATCCACCATCAGTTCATATTAATTTCAGCTGGTTTGGGCAGCTCGGTGGCAGCTGGTTAAGTTCTGACTGATAGCCTTTAAAAAGGTCAGTGAATATCAGATTGTCACACCACAAAGAACTCATGATGGGTAGAAGCAAAGAGCTCTCTCTAGACTTTCGCAACCTTATTGTTGCGAAACATAATGATGGCATTGGTTACTGGTGCATTTCTAAACTGCTGAATGTTCCAGTGAGCACTGTTGGAGCCATCATTCAGAAGTGGAAAGAACATCATTTTACCATAAACTGGCCATGACCAGGAGCTCCTCACAAGATTCCCGACAGGAGTGAAAAGAATTATCAGAAGAGTTATCCAAGAGCCAAAGACCACTCGTGGAGATCTCCAGAAAGACCTGGAGTTAGTAGGTACTACTGTTTCAAAGAAAACAGTAAGTAATTCACTCAACTAACGTGGGCTTTATGCCCGCTCACCTCGCAATATTCCATTGCTGAAGAAAAAGCATGAAGCTCGTTTAAAGTTTGCTGCACAACATTTGGGCAAACCAGTAAAATACTGGGAGACTATAGTCTGGTCAGATGAGACAAAAATTGAACATTTTGGATCCCACATCACAGAGCATGTTTGAAAGAGAAATGGCACCGCACATCAGCCCAAAAACATCATACCAGAAGTGAAGGTTGGAGGTGGCAGCATCATGGTGTGGGGGTGTTTATCAGCACATGGTACAGGCAGACTTATAATAATTGAAGGAAAGATGAATGGACAAATGTACAGAGACATCCTTGATAAAAACCTGTTGCCATCTACCAAGATGCTGAAGACGAAATGAGGGTGGACATTTCAGCAAGACAATGATCCCAAACACGCAGCCAAGGCAACTCTCAACTGGCTCCAGAGAAGGAAAATAAAGCTGCTAGAATGGTCCAGTCAGTCACCTGACCTGAATCCAATTGAAAATCTATGGAATGAACTGAAGATCAGAGTTTATAGAAGACACCCACGGAACCTTCAAGATTTGAAGACAGTTTGTGTGGAAGAACAGGCTAAAATCACTCCTGAGCAATGCCTGCACCTAGTTTCTCCATACAGGGAGGCGTCTAGAGGCTGTTATTACCAACAAAGGCTTTTCTACTAAATATTAAATGAATTTCATCAAGTGTGTTCAATACTTATTCCCTGTGTCATTCCACTTTATTAAATATAATGTCATAATGATAGAATGGTCATCTCACGTGCAGGGGACCACACCAGAGGAAACACTCATGACACAGAGAAACAACGTTTAAACAGTTTATTACTTTCAACAACAGAAGCACTGTTAAGGAAAATGTCACTCACCAGAGGAAGACAAGCCTGTGGGGAGAGACAAGAGCAAATGAGTGGAGGAAGGCGGCTATGGAAGTGGATGGTCAAATTACCACTTACGTGAGCCGAGCGCAGAACCCAACAGAGAGAGGCCCAGCAGGAATAGATGAACCAGCGGGATGACGCTGGCAGGGAACAGGTAGGAAAGGAGCTGGGTGGTGTCTGAATGGGTGGAGAAGGCTGCTGAAGCGGGATGAGGTTGATGGGGCAGGTGAGTGCACAGCAGTTCACAAAGACGCACCACGCAGATGGCAGCAACCCGAGAAAGGGAAAAAGCAAAGGAATTAATTAGGTTTTCCTAAGCTAAAAATCGCTTATACTTGTTGAGGCAGTATACCCAACGAGCCAGCATGGAAGTCTCTGCTTGGAGGTATTTTGTGCGCTGGCGAGGCAGAAGTGGCAGGTGCGTCTAATCACACAGGTGTATTGATTGCCAGTGAGGTCGGGCAAATTCTTCTCAGGAAGGAGGGGGTATGCGTTCACCTGAACATGACAGTGCCCCCCCCCCAAGGGGCGCCTCCTGGCGGTCCACTGGGCTTTTCTAGATGGGCTTGATGGAAGGCACGGACCATCCCCTTGTCATGAAAATAGGACTTGGGGATCCATGATCTTTCTTCCGAGCCATAGCCCTTCCAGTGCACCAAATACTGGAGGCCCCGGCCCCGGCCCCGACGGTGAATGTCCAGAATTCTCTGGACGGTGTAGGTGGTCTGGCCGTTTAGGAGGAGGTGGCTTTTCGTGGGGGGGGGGGCAGAGAGGGCTGGCGGAGAGGGGTTTGATGCGTGACACGTGGAATGAAGGATGGCTGCGAAGGGCCCGTGGGAGCTGTAGGCGAACCGTGGTGTCATTGATGATCTTCAATATCATCATAGCAGTCTTTCGGGAGCGACAATGACTGTTTCGTTTAGGTCTGATCAGATTCCTCCATGCAGCTCTGTCCTTCACCTTCCACTGCCAGGAACTCCTGTCCTTGTTAACCCGGGCGACGTCTGAGCCAGTATGAGTTGCTTTCTGACTGACCGTTTCATGAAACTGCTTGCAAAGTATTTGAGTACCGCTAGCTTTTGCTGGACTAGCGGCATATTCTTGGCAGATAGAGGTATTATCAGTGGCAAGGACAGTCCAAGACAAACTGACTCCAGTATCTGTTAGTGACTGACCAGATGATAGTTTGTTTATCTCTGCTCTTTGTGTAGTGCATGTCACGATGCACCGACTGGCAAAAGTCCACCACAGACCTTGCAACAGATGTGCTTATCTACCAGGATGTCCAGTCTCACCCCATGTAACTGGGAGTGGTCCACCACAGACCTGTGACAGATATTGTTTTTAGTTCTGCCAGGATGCCCAGTTTCACCCTCCACGCCCTCGGAAGGGCGGGGTTGCCAGTTGAGTCGCCGATGGCCCGACCCATGAGACAGGTAGTACTGGTTTTCATGGTTATCCGGTAGCAAGCAAACCAATGCCTGATCTGACATATATTGTAATCTAATAGAATCTGTGGTCAGGTGTATAATATAGATAGTATCACACTGTAAAATGTCGTTATCAGTTCAGAAATGAATCTTCATACAGCAAATATGTGTGAAATATATTTTCTGACACTGTTCCATGCACAGATCATTTTACCTTAATCAAATGTCATTGATGATTTCTGTGGTTTGCATTTCCCCCGTAGAGCTCAGTTTATCTTCAACTGTATTTTTACTTCATGAAAGATGTCAGCTGTCTCCACATCCTGCTGTGCGTTTCTCCTGTCAGGTTCATATGAAGACAACTCCACAGCTACTGTACCTTCAAGGGAAAAAAGGGATTTCTTGAGGCTTAGACTTGTCAAAATGTCACCCATGATTTAGCACACAGGAGCAGCTTTCATGATAAAGTTCTGAGGGGTTTTGGCAGTATTGTGTATTTGGTTGATACTGTAAAATACCCCTATTTTCACCAAAAGTAACTGCATACTTCTACTTAGTATGCCTATTTGCTTTTATTACCTCCGCCAAGGAGGTAATGTTTTTACCGGGGTCTGTCTGTCTGTCTGTCTGTCTGTCTGTTACCAACATAACTCAAAAAGTTATGAACGGATTTTGATGAAATTTTCAGGAAAGGTGTGTAATGGAATGGGGAACAGATGATTAGATTTTGGTGATGATCTGAGAGTGCATACCTCCACCAAGGGCTTTGTTTGTATTTGTGCAGCAGGATTACACAAAAACTACTGGATGGATTTGGATGAAATTTTCACCAGAGGTGGTTCTTGGCCTACAGAGGAACCCATTATATTTTGGTGATGATTTGAGAATGCATACCTCAGCCAAGGCTCTTATCTTCTCACAGTGTGTTAGCAACAATACTCCAAAACTGATGGACAGACTTTGATGCCATTTTCATCACAAGTGGCTATAGGCCTACACACAAACCCATTATATTTTGGAGGTGATCCATGACAAACAGAAGGCGCCTTGGCGGAGGTATGCGCTCTATGAGTGCTTTTCTAGTTTGTCATTATAAAGCCACCTCTTAACACTTTACTCTGCATGCATGACCTCTTTGCCTTCACTTTCTGTCTGCTTCAGTATAGATTTTAAAATTTATTTTTTAGTTGTTTTTTTAAATCATTGCATGGTTGCAATGACTTGGCACATTTTACCTTTTGGACCTTTTGCATTCTTGGCCATTAAGGTCCTCTGACTAGATACTTTTAAAAGTTTCTATGTTTAGACTGAAACTTAGAGGATGCCCATGCATTTGAAGTAGCTTCCTCTAAATGTTTGAGTAGTGTACCACTGACTGTAAATACTGCACTGTCCCTGGAGATCAAGCATTAAAACCCATCTGTTCTCTCAAGCATTCTCTGGCCAGTCTGAATTTTAGCTTGTGTCTTATGTGTTTTATGACTCGTTCCATTTGTTTTTATGGTTTTTAACAGTCTTTCGGCACCTTTGCCAATTCTCTTGTTTTAAATATTATGCTTATAAATAAGGCTATTATCCACCGTTTTTTTCCATAATAGTCATACTCCCCCCCCCCCCCCTTGTCCTGTCAAGCAGCTAGGTAGGCAGAACAGAAATCTGCTTCCCTTATTGTGCCAAACAGATTTACTTTGCCAGAAGGAGCTCTATACAGTAGTTCTGTATATTATTTATAGACTCCTCTTGTAATAACTTTTAATACTTTATTTAAATTGTTTACCCATGATGGACTCGACAAGGGTGGAATGGGGAAGGGAGGGGTGGGGTGGGGAGGGGGAAAAAGAGAGAGAACCTTATAGTAAATAAGCAAGCTTTAAAATGTTTTAACTATTTAATCACACGCATTTCCTATAATAATTAATTGCAATTAATCTTGATTATTTTTAACTAATTAATCAGTTAACTGAAATTAATTTCTAAAATGGCCATGAAAAAACAACGAAAAATAAGTTTTTTCAGGCATTTTAATTGCAACAGCTTAGTTTTTTTTTTTTAACAACGCACCAACTGAGCTTCAAATAGTTCCATTTAATAGTTCTTTTAACCATTTGCAGTCTGATTTGTGCAAACTTTGCAAATTTAAAGTCTGAAAAATAAAGCCTACTCTTTTACACTGAGCCACCAGCTGGAACTGCCACATGTATGATAGGTGAGGTAAAATGTTACGAGGCCAGGAAGATAATAATTACAGAATTAAAACGGCTCCTAAGTGGAGAACACTTCCACATTAACAGAATTAGTTTGGTTACGCTATTATTAATTTTTTCAGTTTGGTATTTGAATATTTGCTTTTTTCTTAAACCTGTTCAATTGTAATAAAAGTAAATGACAATCTTACAAATAAAAATCACAAGTTTAGGAGAAAAATTTCACAGTTCACAAGAAAAAAGTACCCTAATGATAAAGTCCCAAAATTTACATGAATACATTTGCAAATGTAAGAAAACGGCTCAAAATCATGTGAAAAAACATGCAAATGTATGAGGAAAAAAGTCTTAAAATTTACAAGCTGCAAATTTAAATAACAGTGTACATTTACAAAGGGAAAAATATATGTATCATTTTAAAGAAAATACATTTATATTTTTTTAAAAAGTCTCAAATTTACAAGAAGAAGCTGCAAGTTCATGAAAAAAGTGGCAAATGCATTAAAATGTCATATTTCTAAGAAAACTTACATTGTGTCTGAAAACCACTGATGCCGATGTGCTCCAATGAAAGACAGGAAAGACTGCACAGAATATTCATTTGGGACAGCCCTAATTAATTAATTAACTTTGCTCAATAAGGACCTACTTAGGTGATAGTAACACAAGAACAAAACACAAAATTTAAGTCCAGTCTCCAAATAATGTTTGGATTCATTTCACAGATACGTATAATCGTATCTACCTTCTGCTAGAAGATATTACCTTCTACACATCACTCACTGGCACATTTTACAGATGTTTTAAGGAAACTGAGCCTCCCTCCCACATCCTAACACTGAAACGATTTGTGTACGAGTCTGTTTGTGCGGTTGTGCTCCCTGTGCTGTGTTTGGAAGGCCCTCACAGCTTCTTATCCACCTACAGCCAGCTGGACGAAGGCATCCCGCCCGCACTTCCCTTCACACTTACCCCTGAGGGTCAGACCTGCCAGCTGGACCCTCTCACCTCTGAGATGTCTGACTCTCCATCTGTCCTTCTCCACTAGAACAAAAATCATCTTGTGCTGATTGGCAGTCAGTGCTACAGCCGTGTATTTGTGTCTTTTACAAGTGGTCTTGTTTTCTATTCTGGATGTAATGTGCTGAATAAGGCTGCCCGGAGGGTCTGTATTTCCCCGTCAGGGCCTGTCTGCACTTTAAGCTGTGATGAAAGGCTTCTGGCAGTGTTTGTTTAAATGTACAAATTAATCAAAAGTAGCACCACCTGCATGAGTGAACTCCATTTGGATTTATGCTATTTATCAGTCCCACTGAGGCTTTGCAAACATTATCTCTCCTCATCTCATATTCCATTCTGAATTTTGAGCAGAGGTATTAGATTATAACTCTCAGAGGGAAATATGAATCCTTGAAGCAAAACGAACTGAACAGGGAGGGATTGTGCTTTAATTAATGTTTGTCTCATGGCCTTTTGACAACCAAAGCGCAGGAGCTCTGAATAATACCACCCATATATCAAAGTGCCTGCAGAGCCGTGTGAGTTCCTATTAGTCAGATCACAGCCAGACGTGGCATACACTTCTCTGACTCGCCATCCAGCACAACATTAACTTTAACAGTGCTTCAGATAAAAAGACAGAGCTGTGAGGCAGCTCATTAGACCCAGAGGGAAACAGACGACACCAGCATTCTTCCTAATTCTGCACAGGAAACGATAAAAGCAGGCAGGCCTCTCCCACATGGCTTATAACAGTCCACCAATGTTTCTCTTATAAACAAACAAAAAGCAGGCAGGCTTTTTAATAGCGGAGGAAGTTGATTGGTTTCCTGTTTTTTAATTGGATTAGGAGACATTAAAGACAGTGCATATGCTGATTGTGCTTCAAAGGATGTAGCAGAATGAAAGGACAGTGAGTGCACTCAATGGATAATGTAAATGACTGTATTGGCCTGTAATTTAATTTTGATGGTGATTTGGTCAGCAGCATAATTAAAAAATGTTTTTTTGTTTTTTATATGTACTGTTATATTGGATTTATTATATCATACATTACATTGGGCAGCATAGAGGAACAGTGTGCTGCAGAATCTCTATTGTAATTTTATAATCTGCTCTACGCTGTACAATAAGAGCGTCGACTCCATAGTGTAACTCAAGCAACAACACAATAATGTCTGCTCACTCCTTCAAGCAGTAAACTTATTATAGAGATTATTATGCATACTCATAAATGTTGTCTTCTCATTCTCCAGGAGGACACAGATCACAATTACTACACATCAAAAACATACGGACCATCAGATCCCATGAGCAGAGACTTATGGGTAAATATTGACCAGATGGACAAGGATAAAGTGAAGATCCACGGGATTCTCTCCAACACCCACAGACAAGCAGCGGTAAGTCGGAGTATTCAAATTCACAGTTTCTTGCAAAATTTTGTACAAAATTACGGGAATAGAAAATTTTAAATGATATGCTGTGTATGGATGCACGAATGAATAGAGAACACAGGGTGAGCATGTTTTAAAGTCGTATGGAAATGTGCTCAAATGACTTTTTCACAAAATGTTACTGAACTCCAGTGGCACTCCTGTTTTATTGCACGATTCTTTTTATTCTTATGTGAACACATTTTTAAAGAGCAAATAATATACAGTTTTGAACTACAGTGGATATAAAACATCTACACTTTTTATATCAAATGCCAGGTTTTTGTGATGTAAAAAAATGAGACCAAGATAAATCATTTCAAAACTTTTTTCCACCATTACTGTGACCAATAGCCTGTACAACCCAAGTGAAAAACAAACTAAAATCTTTTAAGGGAAAAATAAAAAGAAAAAACTTATGATAACTTGTTTGCATAAATATACACACCCTTAAACTAATACTTTGTTGCAGCACCTTTGGCTTTTATTACAGCACTCAGTCTTCTTGGGTAGGAGTCTATCATCGTGACACATCTTGATGTGGCAATATTTGCCATATTTGTGCCAACATTGACTAGTATTTGAAACTATTCATAATTCCCTCCACCTTGACTAATGCCCCAGCTCCAGCTGAAGAAAAACCACTCCAAAGCATGATGCTGCTACCACCATGCTTCACTGTAGATATGGTGTTCTTTTGGTGATGAGCAGTGTTGTGTTTGTGCTAAATATACCTTTTGGAATTATAGCCAAAAAGTTCAACTTTTGTTTCATCAGACCATAACACATTTTTCCACATACGTTTGGGAGATTTCATATATGTTTTTCCAAAATGCAGTCGCGCTTGGCCACCCTACACCATAGCCCAGACATATGAAGAAGATGGGAGATTGTTGTCACATGTACTAAACAGCCAGTACTTGCCAGAAATTTCTGCAGCTCCTTCAGTTGCTGTCGGCCTCTTGGCAGCCTCCCTAACCAGTTTTCTTCTCGTCTTTTCATCAATTTTGGAGGGACGTCCAGTTCTTGGTAATGTCACTGTTGTGCCATATTTTCTCCACTTAATGATGACTGTCTTCAGTGTGTTCCATGCTATATTTCATGCCTTGGAAATTCTTTTGTACCCTTCTCCTGACTGATACCTTTGAACAATGAGATCCCTCTGATGCTTTGGAAGCTCTCTGTGGACCATGGCTTGTGCTGTAAGATGTGACTATAAAAATGTAGAAAAAGCCTACTAGAACAGCTGAACTTTATTTGGGGTTAATCAGAGGCACTTTAAATGGTGGCAGGTGTGTGCTGACTCCCATTTAACATGAGTTTGAATATGATTGGTTAATTCTGAACACAGCCACATCCCCAGTTATAACAGGGCGTGCATATTTATGCAACCAGGTTATTGTAAGTTGTTTTGTTTTTTTTCCTCTTAAAAGATTTCAGTTTGTTTTTCACTTGGGTTGTACAAGTTATAGGTCACATTAATGGTGGAAAAAAGTTTTGAAATGATTTATCTTGGTCTATTTTTTTTACATCACAAAAACCTGGCATTTGAACAGGGGTGTGTAGACTTTTTATATCCACTGTATTTGAGCTGTTTTGGATTTCACTGATTTGAAAAAATGGGGAGAAATGTTCTTGTTTATAGTGTAATAACACATTCTTACCAGATATTACTGCAGTTTTACTCATTTAAATAAATTTATAATTTTGATTAATTGAAATCAGTGTTGAAATCCACTACTCTGGCTGAGGAGATATTTAATTTATTGCAGTCAACTGTTTCTATAAATTATTTGCATTTTTGTTTATTTTATTTTAACACATTTAAAAGAAAGACCTTCCAAAATGGTGGGGTAAAGTTGCAGATTTACATGAAAAAGTCACACATTCATAACAAAAACAAAAAACTCCAAACTTAAAATTGCACAAACAATTTAATCAGATTACAAGAAAATGTTTTAAAATTTATGAGAAAAAAAATTCTGAAAATAAAGTTGCAGAAGTACAAGAAAAAGACTCAGATTTATGTGAAAACTAGAGGACGCTCCAAGAGTGCATGCCTCTGCCAAGGCTCTTTGTTTTCCTATTAAAATGTAACAAAAATGTTTGAATAAGCAACTTTTGCATCTCGGCTCGCGCAAAGCATCATGGGAATGTGGCTACCAAACATGCTCTATCGATACATTTAATTTATGGAAAGTTCCTGATCTATGAGCATATTGTATGTGTGGGGGTCTTCCCGGTTGCACCCACAAACGCAAGGATAAACTAGTTAGTAGTAGTAGTAGATTAGTTTATTTGACAGGGACAGTGCAATAAACATAGACAATTAATCAAAGACAATCAATCTGATGTGTTGCACATAGAGTGTATAGCTATTAGCTAATTTGCAACTCTTGTCCCTGGATGGGCTTTAGAAAAAAGAATCAAGATAAAAAATATACACAATAACCACATACATCAATGCAGAAAAATTATAAATACACAATTATAAATATTATAAATATTATAAATACACAAATATAACAGCCTGACTCACATTTAACATAAATATTATAAATATTATAAATACACAAATATAACAGCCTGACTCACATTTAACACATATAACATAACTCACATTTGCCTATTTCAGGCCTTCCTCCCTCCGTCACTCACTATAAACAAACACATTTATTCCTTCCCTTCATTCACTCTCACTTTGCAGACAAATAATTCATACATGAGTACATTCTTGTTTATTTTTCAGCCAGTTTTTAACATTTTTAGTGAATGTTTTAAAGTCCGTTATTATTTTAATTTCATTTGGCATTGTGTTCCAGATGTGACTGCCCTTTATAGAGAAAGCTGTTTGTCCAAATGTGGTTCTGCGGTGGAATATTTTACAGTTATTGTTAACAGAACTCCTGGTGGCTCTGCTGCTGTCCTGTCTTTGGACGAAACCAGCAAGTGGCTCGGGTGCTGATTTATGGAAACATTTGAACGTTAATTTCAGAAGACAGAGGTCAATGAAGCTCTCAAAACTCAATAGGTTGTATTTTTTAAAACATTACAGTGATGCCACCTAATGGGCTTTTTGTCCAAGATTTTTAGGGTTTGATTATATAATGAACCTATATGTCTTAGTTGCCTTTGTATTTGCGGCCACGTTGCAGAAAATGGCCAAAATGGTCCCCCTGTATGTATGCTGACATAGCAGATTTTTTGTTGTCAAAGGACCAAGCACCCTTACTTGCGAGACTCTGAAACGACTACAAAGAAGGTAAGCGAGTGGTTTGACAGCTCAACTTTGGTTTTGTCATTTTGAGTCAATTTCACTACAAGGCATAGCCTGCTTACTTAAATCAAATCAAATCAAATCAACCTTTATTGTCATATTGCTGTACATACAACTGTAGTGCAGGCAAGATGAAATTGTTTCTCTCGGCATCCATATAAGTAGAAGAACATGATTTAAGACACACTCACACATATCTTCACCCCCCCACCCCACCCCCCCCATCCGTTCACACATCCCTGAGACATACTTGGAAAAAACTAACTAACTATAATATACAAATAATGCACATAATGTCCATAAGGTGCAGTAGTGAATATGAGAGATTCCGGGTCAACTGTTCAGCATCCTAACAGCTTGTGGAAGGAAGCTGTTGATCAGTCTGGTGGTTCTGCCTCTGATGCTCCGGAATTGTTTACCAGATGGAAGAAGTTCAAAGTGTTTATGCAGAGGGTGAGAACGGTCCTTAACAATGTTCAGTGCCCTGCTCCTACAACGGTTCTGAAAAAATTCTTGGACAGAGGGGAGGGAGACTCCAATTACCCTCTCAGCTCTCTTGACTATCCTCTGCAGGGCTTTTTTGTTTGGCATACTGCAGCTGGAGTATCATGTAGCAATACAGTACGTCAGAACACTCTCCACCACACCTCTGTAGAAGGTCCTGAGGATACAGATGGGAAGAGAGGCCTGTTTGAGTTTCCTCAAGAAGTGCAGTCTCTGCTGAGCCCGCTTCCTAATCCCCAAGGAATTCTTGCTCCAGGTCAGGTCCTGCGAGATCTGCACTCCAAGGAACTTGATGTTCTCCACACTCTCCACTAAATGGCCGCCGATGCTGAGGGGGACGTGTTCAGGCTGTGACCGCCGGAAGTCGATAATCATCTCCTTCGTTTTGTCCATGTTGAGCACCAGATTGTTCTCCCTGCACCAGCCCTCCAGGTCTCTCACTTCTTCCCTGTACATTGAGTCCTCATCCCTCTGAATAAGTCCCACCACCGTGGTGTCGTCTGCAAACTTAATAATCTGGTTCCCCTCGTGTCTGGATACACAGTCATGTGTTAGAAGTGTAAACAACAGTGGACTGAGTACGCAGCCTTGAGGGGATCTGGTGCTCAGCGTGACAGAGTTGGAGATGTTGTTTCCAACCCGGACAGACTGGGGTCTCTCAGTCAGGAAATCCAGGATCCAGAGACACGTGGCGGTGTTCAGACCAAGAAGGAGTAATTTCTCCATCAGTCTCTGGGGAATAATGGTGTTGAATGCTGAACTGAAATCAATGTACAGGAGTCTGGCATAGGTGTCTTTCTGGTCCAGGTGGGTGATGACAGAGTGCAGGGTGGTGACTATAGCATCCTCCGTGGAGCGGTTTGAACGATATGCAAACTGGAGCGGGTCGTGTGATGCAGGGAGGCAGGCTGTAATGTGTGGTTTGACAAGCCGTTCAAAACACTTCATCACAATTGGTGTCAGTGCAACAGGACGATAGTCATTCAAACAGGACACAACTGGTTTCTTTGCCACTGGTACAATGATAGAGGTCTTGAAGCATCTTGGAACAATGGCCTGACTCAGGGAGATGTTATAAATATCAGTCAGGACATCCGCCAACTCGCTTGCGCAGTCTCGGAGCACACGTCCCGGGGTGTTGTCCGGACCTGCAGCTTTACGTGGGTTGACTGTGGTTAGGGTCCTCCGTGTGTCCGCTGTGTTGATGGTAAAAGCTGGTCCGACCGATGGTGGGGGTGGGCCAGCCCTCCCTCTGATTGTCGGGTTTGATGCTTCAAAACGTGCAAAGAAGTTGTTGAGCCTGTCTGGAAATGAAGCGTCATCATCATCGACCCCCTGCCTAGACTTATAGCCCGTTAGTGTCCGAACTCCCTGCCACATCTGATTGGTGTTCCTAGTGTCACAGAGGTGTCCCTGGATTTTCTCCGCATAGGCGCGCTTCGCCACCTTAATTCCCTTTGAGAGCCCAGACCTGGCTGAGCGGAGGGCGATCCTTTCCTTCGCTCTGAAGGCTGCATCTCTGGCTGTAAGCAGCGAGCGCACCTCTGCAGTCATCCAGGGCTTGTGGTTTCCCCGCACAGTGATGGTCTTCACAGTAGTGACATCCTCTGTGCACTTCGCGATGTAGCTGGTGACTGTTTCAGCATACTCCTCCACATCTGTCTTGTCTTCCTGGGAGGCTGCTATTTTGAAGACCTCCCAGTCCCAGACCTACTTAGATCTATAGGTCGATACTACTATAGTTTAAGTACCACACGTTTTCAGTGATTTGCCGTTTTATACCAGCCTACTTATCAATGGCCTTAATTATATGTGTGTGTAGATCAAGCTTCATTACCAATATACAAAGAACTATATCCTAGATCCAGGCCTGCGTGTCCGTACCTACTACTTCAGGGTTTAGACTCGTGTCAGTTAGGCTAGAACTTGAACAATACACAACACTATTTAATTATGTTATAATATAGACTTACTGCTTTAATCCAACAATTACGTCTGTCCGGATCCTTCAGCTCCATGGGGAATGTATATAACGTGAATGGTGGCGGACATGTGCACACGCTGGTCCCGAAGTTACATGCATGTATGCTGCAAGTCTGCTTTTCCACCGCTCTAGATGATACATGCCGTTCCCATACTTCACTACAGCACAATGTGCACCTGGCATAATGGAGATTTAAAGCTTGAAGCAGACTTTAAACGGCAGTTGTTCAGGTGTGACAGTACTGTCTCTATACAAAAGCAAGGCAGCTACCGGAATGTTTGGTAGTTGTGAACTTTGAACTCACAGTCCGCACATGCGCACTCGTAACGCGAAAACCGCTTATTGATAGAGCATAGGTGTCAATATCAAAAGCCCCTCCAGTATATTTTGTCTGGCAATGATTTAATACTCTACAATTTTTATTATGCCCATTTCATAAATTTGCAACCTCAGCAAAAACCATGGACGCACGCGCGCACACACACACACACACACACACACACACACACAAAACCTAGTGTCATTGATTAAGGGCTGTTTGCTCAAAAGTATGAAAAGTGAGAGAGTTTCTGTCAGAGTGAGCAGAGACAAACACACACTCCAATACAATGAGAAGAAAAGCTTCTAGCTCACCAATAAGGTCAGGAGCTCGGGAAATCAATTAAGAACTGCTCCATTTGTACTTTTAAGGGTTGAGATAATTAGGAGTTACCCTAAATAGAAGCACTGACTTCCTCTTTCACATTTTCAAAATAAAACAGGAAATGTGACAACAATATTAAAAATGGTAGTTTTGCAGAGAAATTGAGTCCCTCTTTATAATAAACTGAAAAGAATATTACAAATTTGTCATGATTTAGACTGGGATCAGGCTCAAACACAGAGCAGCCAGAACAATGACATAGACTCCAATAAAAAGTTTCACAATTTTATTGAACAAAAACAGAAAACTAAAATGCAAAACTAAAGGAAAAGCGAAACACAAAAATGCCAACTTAAATTTCAGCCAAGACAGGACTCCCCTGGAGCGCACGTAGCAGTCAAAGCAGTGGAGTCCGGCAGGGAACTCCAACATGGACCGGGGAAGGTGGAAGTTAGGACCTGGGTAGTTATGATGATCTTCCTGGTCAGGCAAGCTTGATCGGCTCTGGGAGACACATCTGTGGGTGGCAGCAACCCAGATGATCCAGCAGTGAGCTCCCGTCACACTGGGCCTTAAATACGCCGGCTCACCAGGAGCAGCAGGTGGACAATCATGCAGGTATGCTTATCATCGGAGCGGGAAACCAGGAACAGGAGGGGAGGGGGAGCACATTTACCAGACTATCACAGTGCCACCCCCCCCCCCCCACTGGACTGACGTCAATGGGTGCAATGAAAAGCCCGAATCATCCGTTTATCCAAGATGTATGATCCCGGGATCCACGACCTCTCCTCCGGACCATATCCTTCCCAGTGGACGAGATATTGACATCCCCGCCTCCGACGGTGCACATCCAGGTTCCTCTCCACTGTGTATGTAGTCTGGCCATCGATGATCCGGGGGAGTGGCCAGGGGTCTAGAGGAGGCCAGAGGAGACTGGCGAAGAGGGGCTTAATCCGGGAGACATGGAATGTGGGATGTATACGCATAGAGGGTGGCAAGTCCAACCGCACGGTGACATCGCTGATCACCCGCTTGATGGTAAAGGGACCCAGAAAGCGGGGGGACAACTTTCTGGATTCAGTCTTAAGCGGGTTCTGGTTGGTGGACAGCCAAACCCTCTGTCCCACCGTGTACTTCGGCGCCGGGGCCCGTCTGCAATCAGCGTACTGCCTGTTGCGCTCCACAGAGTGGAGGAGGGCAGCCCTCATAGCCCTCCACAGGCAGCGGCACTGGTGTGCATGGGCCTCCACAGATGGGACGGCGAGGCCCCTCTCCACCATGGGCAACAACGGTGGAGCGTAACCCATCGACGCCTCGAATGGTGTAAGCCCAGTGGAAGAGGAGATTGGCAAATTCAATGCGTATTCCACCCAGGTCAAGTGGGCGCTCTAGGTGGCAGGGTTGGAGGATGCTACACACCGTAGGGTGGCCTCCAGGGACTGATTAGCACGCTCAGCCTGACCATTACTCTGGGGGTGATATCCTGACGTCAGACTTGCAGACGAACCCAAACAGCAACAGAATGCCTTCCATACTGTACCTGGGATGTGAACTGGGGACCCCGGTCCGAGACGATGTCAATGGGGATACCGTGCAACCGGATGACATGCTGAGTCAGCAGGTCGCCCGTCTCCATGGCAGATGGTAGTTTGGGAAGGGGAACGAGGTGGATGGCCCTGGAGAAGAAGTCGACAACAGTGAGGATGATGGTATTGTGGCTTGTATATATGGATGTCACCAGACTGCAAAACAAATCTACCTACGGGTACAAATAAAGTAACCTGAACCTGAACCTGATTCCCCTGGGATGGTGGGAGGCCCGTGACAGAGTCCAAAGAAATGTGAGACCAAGGACAACCTGGCACCGGGAGCGGATGGAGGAGACCCGCAGGAGGGAAGGAGTCAGACTTATTTGCGGAGCAGATGTGACAGGCTTTAACGTACTCCCGCACATCCCTCACCAGTGTGGGCCACCAATACACTCTGCGTAACAAGTCTATGGTCCTAGAGATGCCGAGGTGACAGGCAAAAGAGCTAGTATGCCCCCACTGGATAACTTCTCCTCATAGTGCCGTGGGGACATACAGCTAGTCCAGAGGGCCTCCCTCCGGGATGGGTTCTAATGACTGTGCCTGCTGGACCCTCTGCTTAATCTTCCACTGGAGTGTCCCGAGAAAGCAGGAGGGGGGTAGAATAGTCTCCGGAGGAGATGCAGCAGCTGTGGAGGAGGAAGTGGAGGAAGAGGAGTCCGGAGAAAACTGACATGAGAGAGCATCAGCCTTGGCATTACGGGACCCTGGTCTGTACAAGATGGATAGATTGAATCTATTAAAGAACAGGGCCCACCGAGCCTGCCCCGAATTCAACCATCTGGCCGACCGAAGATATTCTAATTTTTTATGGTCGATCCATACAATGACCGGTTGGCTAGCTCCCTCCAGCCCGTGTCTCCATTCCTCCAACGCCAGCTTAATAGCCAACAGTTCGCGGTCCCCAACAGCGTAATTCCTCTCGGCTGGCGTTAACCGCAGAGAAAAATATGCGCACGGATGGAGCTTCTGATCGGAGGATGAGTGCTGGGAGAGGACAGCACCCACCCCTGAATCAGAAGCATTCATCTCAACCACAAACTGCGCCGCAGGATCCACCTGCGCCAAGACATGCGTGTTGGTGAATAGGCCTTTTAGGGTCACAAAAGCTCGTTCAGCAGCCTCAGACCACTTGAACGGGCTTTTGGTCAACGTCAGCTGCGTAAGCGGCTGTACCACCCAACTGTAATCCCGGATAAATTGGCGGTAGAAGTTAGCAAAGCCCAGGAAGTGCTGCAGATCCTTCCTGGACTGGGGGGTAGGCCAGTCTAATACTGCTTTATTTTTGCCCCATCGGCCTTTACCGTGCCTTCGGCGATGATGAACCCCAGAAACGAAGTTGACCAAGTAGAAAATTCGCACTTCTCAGCTTTTACATAAAGCTGGTTCTCCAGCAACCGCTGCAGGACAGACCGGACGTGGACTACATGCCCCTCCAGGGTGCGAGAAAAAAATCAAAATATTGTCCAAATACACAGACACAAACTGGTTCACCAAGTCTCGTAGGACGTCATGTATTGACCTCTGGAAGACGGCAGGGGCGTTGGTCAGCCCAAACGGCATGACCAGATATTCAAAATGGCCCAAAGGTGTCTTAAACGTCATCTTCCACTCATCCCCCTCTCTAATGCAGACTAAATGATACGCATTACGGAGGTCGAGCTTGGTGAAAAAACGCCCCCGTTGGAGTAACTCAAGTGCCGAATTGATAAGTGGGAGCAGGTACTTATCCTTCTGGGTTATCGCATTAATCGCATTAGCTTGCAGTAATCAATACATGGCCTCAATGACCCATCATTTTTCCCTACAAAAAAGAACCCCGCACCAAGTGGAGTGGATGACGGATGGATTATGCTGGCGCTCAGGGAGTCTTTTATGTAGGTCTCCATCGCCGCCCTCTCCGGCCCAGATAAATTGTAGAGCCGGCTGGATGGCAGCCGTGCACCTGGGAGGAGGTCGATAGCACAGTCGTAGCCCCGGTGAGGTGGTAAAGACAGGGCTCTGGACTTGCTAAAGACCTCCCCTAAGTCATGATAAACCTCGGCTACAGAGCTGAGATCCACCAACTCAGCTGAAGTGGAGGAGAGTGAAAGCAAAGGAGAGCATGCGGCCGGCTGGAGACACGGCACGAGACAGAAAGGACTCCAGGACAAAATGGAGCCCTGGCTCCAGTTAATGATGGGATTATGAATACGGAGCCACGGATACCCCAGGATCACGGGGGTGTTAGCGTGAGGCAGGACGTAAAACTGAATAGCCTTGCAGTGGTTACCGGACAGAATGACCGAAATGGGCTCAGTTTGCTCATCAGCCGCAGCGATGGTGCTGCCCGAGACTGTCGAGGGCCACAGCCTGTGAGATGAGCTCATCCAGAGAGGAGGGAGCCACATGGATAGCCAACTCGTCACAGAGCTGCAAATTCAGTCTCAAGAGAAATGCGCCGCAGCACAGCATCGTTCAGCCGGAGTCTGCCGCAACGACCCGGAACTCGGTAGAAAAATCGGCCACCAACCAATCCCCCTGCCGGAGCCCCATGCACTAGCTAACAATAATCCCCTCACTCTCTATGTCGTCAGATGCCCCGGAGAACTCCTGCACAAACCGCTCGAGCGAATAAAGGAGTCCATCCGGGCTGCTCAAGATGGACTGAGCCTACTCGAGAGCCCGGCCCCGCAACAACAAGGTCATAAAGTGAATCTTGGTTGTATCATCCCTATACTCCCCCTCCACCTGCCGAAGATATAACCAACATTGGAGCAAGAACCCCCTGCACCCCCCCACCTTCCCCCCATAGGGGGCAGGTGTGAGAACAGAGATGTTCCTGCGGAAAACAGAAACTGCCGGGGCAGCAGATGCAGGGGGAGGCGCCACACCAGGAAGCCAACACTGGTGCTCAGTAACAGTTGCCAGTTGCAGTTGTAGTTTGTAATTGCTCAGATAAGAAAGCGACCTGGAGCTCCGTGGCATCCAAACGTTCGAATGCTGAGTGTTCGGTTGGTGAAGCACTCGCTGAGCTTTGAGTCTGGCTGGATCGTTCTGTCATGATTCAGACGGGGAATAGACTCAAACGCAGAGCAGCCAGAACGATCGCACAGATGCCAATAAAAAATTTCACAATTTTATTGAACAAAAACAGAAAACCAAAATGCAAAACTAAAGGAAAACCGAAGCACAAAAATGCCAACTTAAATTTCAGCCGACAGGAGCCCCCTGCAGTGCACATAGCAGTCAGAGCAGTGGAGTCTGGCAGGGAACTCCAACATGGACTGGGGCAGGTGGAAGGCAGGACCTGGGTGGACGTGATGATCTTCCTGGTCAGGCAAGCATGATCAGCTCCGGGAGACACACCTGCGGGTGGCAGCAATCCAGATGATCCAGCAGTGAGCTCCCCTCACGGTGGGCCTTAAATATGCCTGCTCATCAGGAGCAGCAGGTGGATAATCACGCAGGTGTGCTCATCACCGAAGCGGAAAACCAGGAATAGGAGGGGAGGGGGAGCACGCTCACCAGACCATTATAAAATTGCTATCATTAATTAAATTAATTTAAATTTTATAATTGATGCACAGCCCTAGTAAAACATACACTACAATGCCAATAGCAGTATTTAAGTTACCGTATAAGAGGAGCATTAACAAAAGGCCAACCCAACGAATATTTCTTTATGCCTTTAAGCCATTTAAAAGCTCCTTTGCTGTGAAGTTGAAAGCCTGCACCACCACCACCACCACCTCAGTAGAAGCAGGTGACCCGTGTGAGCTGCATACTGATGAAGTCACACAAGGCAGCGATGGCTGAAAAAAAACAGAGCAGAATGGCAGCTTAAAAAAAGAAAAAGACAGAGAGTGCCCATGGCGAACAATAGCTGGAGAGGAGACAAAACGGAGTGCCACATTGTGCATTCTGCTCCTCTACCTTCAATCATGTTTTGATGGATTGAGCCGTACAATTTTAAGGCAAGCTATTCATTTCATCCACTGAATATCCTGGCTTACAAACAGTATGAAGGGAGGGATGTGGGAGGTTTCTCCGACTTTGGCTCAGTCTGAAAAGATCAATAAGGGAAGTTCCAGCTTGAATGGCCATCTGAGCAAAAGAAGACATTAAAGAGAACTTTAAATAATTTGAGTGCAAGGTTACGGCATGAGAAGAATCGGAAACCATGATCTGTGGCACAGGGTCAGCAGATGAACATTTTAAACAAATGGGCTTTATTATGATGGCAGTTAAACCATTGAGAAACTGCACAAAACTTAAAGAGATCTTGCTTTCTTCAAGTTCTGCAGCCTGCCAGCGCTACGGCACCGACGAAGTAAGAAATTGGCTACTTAAGTCATAAAACTGAACACAGCCACAGAGGTCAGCACCATCATCAGATTGTAGAAAAGTTCAGCTCTGGATTGTCTGTGTGGTCTGGGAAAGTTAACGTGGTTTGCCACAGGATTACTCCCAATGGGAACAAACTCAGATGGTCTATAACAGCATTGTGTTTACTGTTGGCCGTCTATCCCCATAACATTTTCTGGCAGCGACTGCACCATAGTGAATGTAGAGATGAAATAATGATGTATGTTGCTGTGGTTTGCACCACACAGTGTTTAAGAACCTCTTCAGATCATTGTATTCTTTGCAGTACTAGCTTCAGGGAAAAATAATACATAAATAGGATATGCCTGCTTCTATAAAGATAAAACATTGCAAATAACAGTGGGTGGGTCTGCTGTATGCCTGTATTAACTATCTTTTCCAGACTGGGGAAAAACTGTCTGCATATGCTGACCTTATGTCATTTTCTTTTTTAGTTTTAGTTAACAGCAATGATAATTGTAGCAGTTTATACATTACAGAAAATGTGAAAATTTGGTTCATATTTGTCTTGTTTGTGGCGGACAAACAGCCCGGCTGAAGGGAACAGATTTCCGTTTTCGGTCCTGGCCAATCAATGAGCCTGATTTTTCTTCTTCACTAAGATTTTTTCTTCCTGGTCAGCGGTGGTTTCGGCTACAGCGCCCCAAACGAGCAGTTGTTGTAACTGCATGACGTTGTCCAGGCAGTTTGGTCCGCTGCAGTGTGAATGCAAACCAAAAAAACAAAGTTGTGAAAATTCTCGGCATTCCCTGCCCAATCAAACCGAGACCCCCAGACTATCCTGGTGTGAATGCAGCCTTATTCCTCTTAACTTTGGCTTTGCCCTCCCCCCCCCCAAAAAAATTCCCTTGTAAAAAAAATAGCATTCCTGGTTTGTAGTTTTTGTTTGTTTATTTCTTTTTTGTTTTTTATGATATGAAGCACCAAAATAAATAAAACCTGACACAAAAATACAAGTTGGAAACACTGGTTGATACGGGCAAGAAGCTTGCTTGTCACATAAAATCTGGCAACAATGGTCAGGACTGTGATTGTTCATGAATGAAATCTCTTAATGTGTGGTGTGCTGTCTTGCTCATTTTGCTGTACTCCACACACTATCGGAAAAAAACTGCTAAAGCGTTGTGTATGGGGTCTCACATATTCAAAATCTGTAAAAAAAAATTTGTGCCATGTCATTAAAACTTATTTATAGGGCTGGGCAATTTGACCTTAAATCTGCATCATGGTTAACTGACCCTTTCATGTCTGTATCGAGGTGGTTCGGTTTTTGTTTTTTTTTTCTCCTTTCATCTCCCTTATAGTTCACTGACAAGGCTTGTAATTGCACAATATTACACAAGAGTGTGGTATCATATCACTGTGGTGTGGTAGTAAATGAGCATGATATAATAAAGAACAGACCCATTGTCATTTCAAACAAAAATTAAATATTGTCCAGTGCAGAAGTCAGTGTTTGTTTAGATACCTGTTGAGGGTTTGTTGGTCATGTGACTCACAACGGCAGCAGATTAGCTTGTTAGCTGCGCTTGGTGTGTGTGTGTGTGGGGGGGGGGGGGGGTTCTTTATGCAGCCATGATTGCATTATCACCACATAGTCTCTTATTTGGTTCTTAATTACAGCCTTAGCTTGCCAATTTTGTCATTTATTTTCCACTGTAAAACCGTTCAGCTGACACAGATAACCTTTAGTGGCTAACAGCAACTTAGCTTCAGGCATCTACGTGTTTGTTTCCTTGCACTTCGCTTGTTTTTTCTTTGCAACTTCAGATGAAATAAAGAGTCAATCATCACATACTATGTGGATGGACACCATTTGTTTTCCTTACAAGCTGTTTTGCTTTTTCTGCAGTGTTCTGCTATTTCCAAACAGTACTAACTGCGCTGCTTCTGGGGTGTGCCATTATGTGCCCTCACATATAACTCTGCAGGGATGTCGTAAAGTGGCAGTACATGAAAAGCTTTCTATAAAGGGGAAAAACCGACATGAGCAAGATAACATTGTTTTTACAACCTGAATGCCTATTTCGGTTAATCGCCCAGCCCTGCTTATTTGTTCATTTTCTTTGTTAGATATTTAAAAATCGTAATAATCATAATAAACTGTTTAGTTTGTGTTTTCCCTCTACTTTAAAAAAATGTTATTATTATAGAATATAGAATATTGTGTTTCTGAAAGCCTCCCTCTGTAAATTAAGATGAGAACTGTCTCTGGTTGTCTCTTACCTTTTTTCTTTCTGACCACGGTCAATTTGTCTTTTTTCACAGAGAGTTAACCTGTCCTTCGACTTCCCTTTTTACGGGCACATCTTGCGTGAAATCACCGTAGCAACGGGTGGTAAGTGAACCTACTGTTGCACTCTGCTCTCTCGATAGAAGCTATTAGTGCTGTTATTGGACAAACTGTGTGTTCGGTATATTAGACTGCACATGGAAAGGTTTCATTACTCTTGGCTTAGGCAGGGAATGTGGTGAGATTTATGAAAAGAGTTTGGACGACAGAGGAATTTATGGAATAAATATGAAAACAGGGTGTGGGCATTTCTGTCTGTGTATATGCATTTCAAATTCCAGGTCTGCTTGTGAACTTGGGAGTATTTTAAATACTGAGAAGATAAAACATACTGTAGGTTACTTCTAGATTGAAACTAAATCATATGATTCATGGACTGAAAGCCTTGTCTGACAGGAACCGCATTACAAAACCTCCAACAATATTCTGCCAGCCAGCCACTCTGCCTTAGACAAGACCGTTTACAGCTCTCACCTCTGTGGGATAGTCTGCTAGACGGGGGGATATGAAAACAAACCACTCCCAACACTCTCCACACCAGACTTAACTGCAGGAGAAACCAGAGCAGCAGGTTTGGGCTGGAAACAGGAGTCACTCTGCCAAGTGGCCCAGCATACCCTGATAGACATGGATAAAGAGGCGGGGGTATTGGTGTGTGTGTGTGTGTGTGTGTGTGCGCGCGCGAGAGAGAGAGAGACGTGTTTGCCAGAGTGTGCAAAGCAATTTTCCACTTGAATCTTGACGGTGAAACTTCAACACCACAACCAACTATTATCGCATCAGAGACTAAAGCCCTGCTCTTTCCCAACTCTCTCAGGGATGTTGTGGTGCGTTTAACTGCCAGTGCAATAATAAAGAAATAATCTGTTCCGTGTCTTATCTCCATCCTCATCGCCGTCTCATTTTCCCCACTCGATCCTCAATCATGGGAAGGTTGAGTTAGCCTTAGAAACATTCTGGATGGCAGTGAGGAGGAGGAATGGATGGGCACTGAGGCTGCTAGCTTGGAGGAGATAACTAGAATTTGCATTTCTCCAGACAGAGATGGAGGGATGGGACCAAGGAGGAGAGGGGAGGGGATACCGAGGAGGAGACGGCAGCTATCTGCCTCTCACAGGCCCCTGGGGCTTTGTTTCCAAGACACCCTCATCACATCGCTCCGTTTCAGGTCCTATCAGTCACCCCTCACCATGGTGTCATCTTTGCCGCCTGCTTTCATTTCTGTCAGCAAGTCACTGCCTCTACTTTAACAAACATTTTGCATTTTGCTTCCTACGCTGGAACTCTGCAGGAAAAGATAATGTTGCGTGTAATAAAAAGGCACTCGGCGAGTCCGGTTACTTTCCAAACTGTAAGGCAGCCAGTCCTCAAAAGCATTAATAATTCGGGCAACAAGACAGGACTGGCAGGCAGCCCTGATAAACACCTAAGGTCCAAGCCTGTTTTTTCACCCTTTTTGTATGCTGTAGATATAGATTTATTCTTCAAAAATTTATCAAAAATATAAATGTTAGAATATTTAAAGATGAGAGATAAAAAAAGCAGATTTATTTGTATTATAAACAAAAGATAAAATGAATCTCTCTCTTGTCTGTATATGGATGAGGAAATGAGCTAAAGTATCTGCTATTCAACCATGGAGTACAATTTGTAAATATCGCTGCTCTGAGGCAATTTCCCAGATGTTCACTCAACTCACATACGGTGATCCTCAGATGGGTGTGCATCTACCTTGTAGTCAAGTTCAAAGTCATAGGTCAGAAGTTAGTAGGCCTAAACTACATACGTACATGCACATACATATAAAGAGGCTGTTTGTGACTTTTGGGTATATTCAGAATGAGCTACTCCATTACTGGTTCATAGACAGATTATGTGCCTTTGGTAGGAGCCTGAATAATTAATTAATTGATTATCAAAAATAACTTAAAGCCCCTTTACACAGACCAAGATCATTGGATGACCATTGTGAGATCAAACATTGACCCGATCTCTCAACAATCTCCTAAAGCTTCAAGAAAGCCATTTCTGTGTAAATGTTTTGGAGATCGTTGTACAATTGAATCGGTGAATTCAAAAGGGGCCCAAGTCCCCTTTGAAAAAGTGTGGACTTGGGCCCTTTTTGAATTCACTGATTCAATTTTCATGGCAGTTTTAGGAGATCTTTGAAATATCCTTGAGAGATCATTGAAAAACCAGCAGAGATCATTGAGGGACCGGTAGAGATCACTGAGAGGTCATTGAGAGCTTTGTAAGCCAGCCAAAGAGGTATATATGTACAGGTGCATCTCAATAAATTAGAATGTCATTGAAAAGCTGATTTATTTCAGTAATTCAGTTCAAAAAATGAAACTCATAGATTATATAGATTCATTACACACAGTGTGATATACAGTATTTCAAGTATTTATTTCATTTAATTTTGATGATTATGGCTTATAGCTCATGAAAACCCAAAGTGAGTTTCTCAAAAAAAATTTATATTACATGAAGTTAATTTAAAAAATAGATTTTTAATCGGAGTCCATGTCCATGGTCCTCAGCCGGAAAAAGGTGGATTGTCCTCTCCAGGTTGGGGACAGACTCCTGCCCCAAGGGAAGGAGTTTAAGTATCTTGGGGTCTTATTCACGAGTGAGGGGAGAATGGAGCGGGAGATTGACAGACAGACCAGAGCAGCATCTGCAGTGATGCAGACGTTGTACCGGTCTGTTGTGGTGAAGAGGGAGCTGAGCTCTAAGGCAAAATTGTCAGTTTACCAGTCAATCTACGTTCCTACTCTCACCTATGGTCACAAGGTTTGGGTAATGACCAAAAGAACGAGATCGCAGATACAAGTGGCTGAAATGAGCTTTCTCCGTAGGATTGCTGGACTCACCCTCAGAGATGGGGTGAGGAGCTCAGTCATCCGGGAGAGGCTCAAAGTAGAACCGCTGCTCCTCCACATTGAAAGGAGCCAGTTGAGGTGGTATGGGCATCTCATCAGGATGTCTCCTGGACTCCTCCCACTTGAGGTGTTTCGGGTATGTCCCACTGGGAGGAGACCCCAGGGCAGACCCAGGACTCGCTGGAGAGACTGTGTCTCCCAGCTGGTCTGGGAACGCCTTGGTATCCTCTCTGAAGAGCTGGAGCAGGTGGCTGGGAAGAGGGAAGTGTGGGCTTCTCTGCTTGAACTGCGCCTCCGTGACCCAGACCTCCGGAAAAGCGGTAGAAGAATGATGGATGGATGGATGGATAGATTTTTAATAGGAATGTTAGCAACTGAAAAGTATGTCCATGTACACACTCAATGGGGCGGTGCGGTGGCGCAGTGGTTAGCGCTGCGGCAGCACAGCAACTCACCCTTGGCCATGGGATCCCTGGTTTGATCCCAGCCCCTGACCAACAGTGATCTGTGTGGAGTTTGCATGTTCTCCCTGTATCTGTGTGGGTTTACTCTGGGATTTCTCCACTTTCCTCCCACAGGCCAAAAACATGCAGGTTAGGTTAATTGGAGACTCTAAAGTGGCCCTAGGTGTGAATGTGTGTGTGAATGGTAAAGGGATGGCGCCGTACCGTGGCTGCTTCATCCATCCAGGTGGATGCCCTCAATTTCCTCTCTGGGGATCAATAAAGTATATAAAATCAAAAAAAAATAGTTGGTCAGGGCTCCTTTTGCATAAATTACTACAATTGTCAGGTCAGGCATTGGTTTGCTTGCTACCGGATAACCATGAAAACCATTATTACGTGTCTCATGGTTTGGGCCGTCGGCAACTCAACCGGCAACCCCGCCCTTCCGAGGGCATGGAGGGTGTAACTGGGCATCCTGGCAGAACTAAAAACAGTATCTGTCACAGGTCTGTGATGGACCACTCCCAGTTACATGGGGTGAGACTGGACATCCTGGCAGATAAGCACATCTGTCGATGCCTCTATCTGCAAAGAATGTGCCGCTAGTCCAGCAAAAGCTAGCGGTACTCAAATACTTTGCAAGCAGTTTTATGAAATGGTCAGTCAGAAAGCAACTCATACCAGCTCGGGCATAGCCCGGGTTAACAAGGTCAGGAGTTCCTGGCAGCGGAAGGTGAAGGACAGAGCTGTGTGGAGGAATCTGATCAGACCTAAATGAAACAGTCATTGTCACCCCCGACAGACTGCTATGATGATGACGACTGCATCAATGCAGCATGGCATGAAGGCGATCAGCCTGTGGCACCACTGAGGTGTTATGGAGGCCCAGGCTGCTTTAATATCAGCCTTCAGCTCGTCTGTATTGTTGGATCTGGTGCCTCTCATCTTCCTCTTGACAACACCCGATAGATTCTCTATGAGGTTTAGGTCAGGCGAGTTTGCCGGCCAATAAAGCACAGTGATACCATGGTCATTAAACCAGATATTGATACGTTTGGCATTGTGGGTAGGTGCCAAGTCCTGCTGGAAAATGAAATCAGCATCTCCATAAAGCTTGTCAGCAGAGGGACGTATGAAGTGCTCTACAGTTTCCTGGTAGATGGCTGTGGTGACTTTGCACTTGATAAAAGACAGTGGACCAACACCAGCAGATGACATGGCTCCCCAAATCATCACTGACCATGGAAACTTCACACTGTAACTCAAGCAACTTGGATTCTGTGTCTCTCCACTCTTTCTCCAGACTCTGGGACCTTGATTTTCAAATGAATTGCAAAATTTACTTTCGTTTGAACTTACCTAAACTTAATCCTCGCCTGGCCATTTAAGTGACTGTTGCAGCCAGTCGTCTGAAGGCAGGGCGATCTTGGGCTAGGGCAATGAGGTCAGCCAGAGGTCTTATCATTGCAGTCTGGGTCATCCAGGACAGTCTGGGCCGACCTCAGGGGCGATGCCAGCTCTGAGGCAGGGTGGATGAGCGCTGCCAGAGAGGGCCTGTTTGGCCAGTGTCCCGTCTTCTAGCCTGGCCACGTGGCCAAGGAGCCAAAGCCTGCCTTTTCTTCCCATTTTTCATTTGAAACAACACAAAAATAATTGAATTAGAAGACCACAAACATAAACGCTGGATCAAAGAAGCAATTAAAATCAGGAACCGAGTCCACAACACCATGAACTGAGATGATGGAGCCTTCATGCTCTCACACATCTGGGACTCTCTCCTCCAGAGACCATCGCATGGTGTGTGTGTGTGGGGGGGGGGGGGGGGTGACCGACCTGGCAGATCTGTCAAATCTGTCAGGTCGGTCACGCCTGCAGAAAGGATAAAACAGCTGATGTGACACGTCATGGATGTCAGATGACATTTTCTGAAGAAGAATGCAGATGACAGTCGAAACATGTCGAAGGTACGAGACAGCTCTTTGCTTTGTCTCAATACACGAACAAGGTCAGTTCCTTGTAATATTAGTTTTATTTAACTATTTAAACTGTTATTATGTAATTAATTTATTACAAACACCTGAAAATTTTTAAATTTTGCCGATAAACCTAAAATGCAATGGGTGTTGAATGATTTGGTTTGCAGCTGTATGATTTCTGGAAAATCATTACTCCTCCTAGGCCATTGACCATGACTTTAAGCACATCCTAGATGGGTCTGCTTCTAGTCTGAGCTTAAGGTCAAGGTCAGCAGTCAGGAGATCTGAGCACTCTGGGTGATTCATCAGGCTGGAATGAGCTACTCCATAATTGATGGTCTTGTTTTCTATGTACGAAAAGCTGCTTCACACAAATTGGAAGCACATTTATATCACTTTATGTTAACATGCCTGTTTTGAATGTCTACATTTAGGGAAAAGGCACCATAAAATTATGTGGTTTTAAAGAAGGTAGAACTGGACCACATGTTGTGAATTGATTACTGAGAGGTAAGATGATTGATAATCTTCCACTTGTTTTTGGATATGAAAACCATTTCATATTTAAGTTTTGCTCCTGCTGAGCTGTAGAAAATTCTGAAACCTCAAGTTACTGAGCATTGCACCGAATTAACTTTTTCTATAGTATGAAAGCTATTAGACAAAGTGATATCAAGCTGGGATAGACTCCAGCCCCCCCGCGACCCAAAAAGGATTAAGCGGAAGAAGATGGATGGATGGATGGATGGATGGATGGATGGATGGATGGATGGATGGATGGATATCAAGCTGTGTAAGGCTCACATTTGAGCAAGGTCACCATTTTCTGCATTTCATGGTTTTCTTCTGCAATCAGCAGCATATAAAGGCTGTGAGCATTGTCATAAGCTGTGGTTTCGTTGCCAAAAAAGTGTTTTATCATCCTTATTCTGAAAGTAATATAGCTGAAATGAAATGGGATGACTACATGCTCAATATTGTTTGTCATCAGTCATCGTTTCTTACAAAAACTTGACATTTAATTTAGATAAAAACCTCATACCTCTGCGTGTAAAAGACAAGAAAAACCCAGCTAAATAAAATGTTCATGAAGGATCCTGTCCTCGGTCATCTCTACTAAAAAACAGCTGTGCTAAACAGCCAATATCCCGAAAGTTAAACACAGCTTGGCACAAAGGAACAAAGATTGCCTAAACACGCTGTCCAGTAAAGTGAAGCTTCGGTCTGATGGGACTGCTAATTCCTGCTCGTGTTTTTCTTGGACTTACACAAAAAGCTGCAAATATAAACACACTGTAGCCCATCCGAGAAATATCCCTCTTTGCTCCTCCTTTTGACATCCTCTTTCTCCCCTCTCTCTCTCTGCTATCCCTGATCTTCTGTCAGGTCTCCTCCTGCTGTAAGTGACGGCCATAATGAAGGAATGAATTGCCTCTCTATTGAGCGCCCCGCAGCGTTCACCTCTTTAGTGTGTTGAGAGGCTGTCTCTTTTGTCAGACTGTCAAATAAGTCCTATTGTGTTTTCATGGGGTTGCTCATGGAGGGGGAAAGCACCAGATAGAAGACGAGTCAATGCCAGGCTTTATGTTTTTAGACCAGTATGTGTTTGGTAGGGATGTTTGTTCTTCAGTAAATGGGATGAGGGTGTCATAGTATCCTAGTATATTTACATTACTTAAAGGGGACATTATATGCTTTTTCCACATGTTGGCACTGTTCCCAGATGTCTTAATAATAAAATGTCTGCAACATGCTTTGGTCAAAATGCATCAGGCTTTAATTATTGCAGCAACACTTTCCACCCATTTTAATCAGCCTTCCTCAGAGCAACTCGGTTCAGTGCATCTTTCTCTAAATGCCTCAATTCACCCCACCCTCCCTCTTTTGACACCTTGAAAAGATTGTTTCTGTCATGTGGTGGCCCTCGCGAGCCACCATAAGACGCCACACAGTCACCAGTGAGTTTCAGTGAGTTTTATTACGGTGAAAAATGACAACACAAGCTGTAGGGGCAATGACACATAAGTCTACGCACATCCGGAGGTGTAAGGCTAAACAGCTCTCTTACAGGTCCATAGGAGGAGACGGTCATACACAGACAGGCAAGGTTGATGAAGTAATGACTACACAGGCTGCTGAGGCAGAGACACACAGAGGTCTACTCACACCGGGAGGGGTAAGGCTAACAGCTCACTTACTGGTCCACGGGAAGCGACGGTCAACCACAGACAGACGAGGTAGGAAATTGTCCAAAGCATCCGTAGCTCTGACGGAGAAAGAGTGACACTGCTGCGTCTTACCGCCGCCAGTGCTGGGCTTAAAAAGGCGAAGCACAAACGACGGTAATTACAATCAGCTGACCGGCCGTTGACAGGCGGAAGCCCCACCGAGCACTTTCACAATAAGAGCCCGGTGAGGCCAGAATACAGCCCGCAACTGTCAAGGCCGGCAGCGAAACATAACTTAGCCCGAGCGCGATCAGAAGCCGCGCTCGGGTCATAACAGTACCCTCCCTCCACGGGCGGACTCCGAACGCCCCAAGGAACCACCCTGCCCCCCCCGCCCCCCCAGGGTGGGAGGTTGGGGAACAGATGTGGAGGGAGAGAACCAACCCATGAACAAGACCCTAAACCAGAAGGAAAAAGAATACATCAATTTCCCCCAGAACCATGACGAAACCAGAAAAAACAAGACATGACTAAAAAATACAAGGGATACAAAACCATAAAGAGCATAAGCACCTGACACCAAACGTCTTCCCACAGGGACAACAGACAACCCGTCTAATTCCAAAGTACATAATCCCACGTGGTAAAGAACCCAAAGTAAGGATCTCTTCAAAAACCCAAACTTAACATGCCAAAATCATACTCCCAAACAACCTCAATACATGATAACTATGAAACAAGAAATACATGGAAACACACGATAACTATGGAACAAGAAATATATGGAAACGCACGATAACTATGGAAGAAGAAATACATGGAAACGCACGATAACTATGGAACAAGAAAATACATGGAAACACACGATAACCATGGAACAAAAAATACATGGTAAGACACATGGAGCAATCTAAAATTGCTTGGCATAACGTGACTATGACTAGACCGTGACCTTCAAAAAACACATGAGGCAACCTAAGCACAAACAAAACAAGAGATACAAGCAAACACACATGGAGCAATCTAAAATTGCTCTAACTTGACTTAACTATGACTAAACTATGGCTTTCAAAAAAAAGAAACATGAGGCAATCTAAAATTGCTTTGACTTGACTATGACTAGACTGTGGCCTTCAAAAAGAAGAAACATGAGGCAATCTAAAATTGCTTTGACTTGACTATGACTAGACTGTGGCCTTCAAAAAGAAGAGACATGAGGCAATCTAAAATTGCTTTGACTTGACTATGACTATGACTACGTGAAACAACAAAAAAAAAATTGCTAAATGTACTTGACATGACTAGGCACCGTATGGGCCCACAGATAGTCCCACAAACACAGTACATGATCAGGTGGCCTGCCCCAGTCCCAGGCCCCCAGAAACAAGTCCTCTGGTGGCCGAACCAGGTCACCTCGTAGCAAACACAGTTTATTGGATGGCCAACCCAAGACGCCGAACGCACGAAGCAGTTCCTCGGGTGGCCGACCCGCATCCCACAACCACCAGGACCGTGGAGGAATTGCATGCAGCCGCCCGCCTAATGACGACAAGACAGGAGAGCGCCGGTCTGCCAAACAAAAACCTCTAACGGCCCCCAGCTGGTGGCTCCTGAGAGGGGGGCAACCAAAAACTTGGACCCCCTTGAATCCTGATTGGGTCACAGCCGCACCTGCGCTGGACCCCCACTGGACCTCGTCGGACCCCGATTGGGTCATCGCTGCACCCACGTCGGACCCCGATTGGGTCATCGCTGCACCCACGTTGGACCCCGACTGGGTCACCTCGGCCCACGCGTCGGACCCCGACTGGGTCACCTTAGCCCACGCGTCGGACCCCGACTGGGTCACCTCGGCCCACACGTCGGACCCCGACTGGGTCATCTCAGCCCACACGTCGGACCCCGACTGGGTCAGGACTGCTCCGGCGACGACCTCCATCTCCGAACCTGGAACCCCCAGTCCCGTGACCTTGACTGGCTCCGGACCGGTAACGCTGTGGAGGTGCTCAAAAAACAGGAGAGGACCGGGATCAGTTCCACCGGCGGCGCCAGAGCCCAGCGAAACGAGCTCGGGTGCAGCAGACGGCTGCCCCTCACTCGCCTCCCCATGAGGCAGGCAAAAATGCTCTAACACACCATACAGGAAAACAAGGAAGAGCACTTGCCTGCACTCGGGCTCTGGAGCCATCCAGGACTTCGCCGATCCAGGTTCAAGAAGACGCTCATCGTCGGGCTCCCACTCGGCTGCGTCGGGTTCCACAGCCGGCTTGAGGGTCTCCGCAGCTGGATCCTCTTGCGCTGGCGTCCACGCCAATAACCCGTATGGCGTGGGGGCAGAGGACCCTCGACCTGCTGACTCGGGCTGCATCCCTGAGGAACCCTGGGGACGCTCTCTCGTCGGCTCTGGCTCCTCACCGCAGTCCGTTCTCCTCCTCTGCCCAAAACAAGGCTGCAGGGCCGGGGTATTTCCCAGAGCCGCAGGCCTCCCCCTCGTTCAACGGCGTGGGACTAACGCCGAGGACCGCTCAGCAGGAGGAGACACAGAGGCAGCAGGTTTAGTACAAATGACTACAGCTGGAGAAAGAAACTCAGGGAGCTGCGAACCCCGAGCTTCACCCCCAGGAGTCAGACAAGACAGATCACTATGATGAATAGGAAAGTGAACTTGAACTTGCCTGTCTCCCGGGGGGAGGATGGTGTCAGCTGTAGCGGACGTTGCTCCTTCCCTCGCTCGCTGGGTGGTGGGAAAGGACCCATGGACGGGGCCCACCGGCACAGGACTCAGCTCACTCACAGCAGCTGGCTGATTGAGGGGGTCATCCCGGCGGCCCGGAACTGGATCCGGAGCAGGAGCTTGCTGAAGATGCGCCCGGCCGTGGCGCCGACGCCTTCGCCGGCCCCCAGATGGTGCGAACTCCCGAAACGGATCGAGGACAGGATCGGGATCCGTAGGCAAAGAGCAGGAGTGCCTCTTCTCCTGCTTCATGCCGCGTTCCTCCTCCATCATCAGGAATATTTCGCGTTGCGCGGCGATATCTTCCCTCCTTGCGTCGACTTCCAGGTGGTCAGCGTAGCGGGGAGAGAGATGACAAAGAACATCTTCGGCAGCGTCCAGGTACCAGTGTATGCCGTGGTTGTAATCCAGCAGGGAAGCGGAGATGAGCAGCTCATCCATGACTTCCAGAACGCCTGTCAGCTCGTGACTCGGACTCCAAACACGGCCCCTCCGCGACGGCATTCCTCACATACACAGTACCCAGACAGGAAAAAGCAAATGTCCAAAAACTCGAACCCACTGGTGAATTGCGTCTCGGGTTGGCGTCACCGTAAACGCCGTTTTGGCAGCAGTGTACTGGCATGCGGTGGCCCTCGCGAGCCACCATAAGACGCCACACAGTCACCAGTGAGTTTCAGTGAGTTTTATTACGGTGAAAAATGACAACACAAGCTGTAGGGGCAATGACACATAAGTCTACACACATCCGGAGGCGTAAGGCTAAACAGCTCTCTTACAGGTCCATAGGAGGAGACGGTCATACACAGACAGGCAAGGTTGATGAAGTAATGACTACACAGGCTGCTGAGGCAGAGACACACAGAGGTCTACTCACACCGGGAGGGGTAAGGCTAACAGCTCACTTACTGGTCCACGGGAAGCGACGGTCAACCACAGACAGACGAGGTAGGAAATTGTCCAAAGCATCCGTAGCTCTGATGGAGAAAGACTGACACTGCTGCGTCTTACCGCCGCCAGTGCCGGGCTTAAAAAGGCGAAGCACTAACGACGGTAATTACAATCAGCTGACCGGCCGTTGACAGGCGGAAGCCCCACCGAGCACTTTCACAATAAGAGCCCGGTGAGGCCAGAATACAGCCCGCAACTGTCAAGGCCGGCAGCGAAACATAACTTAGCCCGAGCGCAATCAGAAGCCGCGCTCGGGTCATAACAGTTTGAGGCATGGCAGCCTCTATTTTGAGGCCTGGTTCGCTATTTGTTCAAGTGGTGAAGGCAGACTGAGCCAACTAATGTTGATTAAATTTTGAGAATGTAAGAGCCCAGATGGTGTCATGATCTGGGCATGGTTTGGGATCATGCCCATGCTTTTAGTTCAGTTTGATATCATTGTGTTTTACCTTGTTATTATTATTTGCATTATTTGCCTTCTGTATTCCCCCTGGGTCCTCTGTGATTGTCCTTTGTGTTCCCTGGTCTTTAGTTTTCTGTGTCATCCTCTGTTTGTCCTTATTGTCATTATTGTTGTCTTTATTTTTCCCCAGTTCTTGTTGTTGTTCCCAGCCCTTCGTGTTTTCCCTTCCTGTTGCTGTTTAGCCCTGAATGTTTCCCAGCTGTCCTGTGTTTGTATAATTATTCATTCCCCTATATATGTCAGTCTGTGTTTGTGCTCTATGTGGCGTCAGACACCTCCGGTGTCCTTGTAGCCTGTGATCCCTGTGAGTGTATTTTGCTATCGTCTCCTGTGTTGTCTTCAGCCCCCACGCTGTTTGTTTCTCTTGCTTTCTGTGAATAACTATGTTGCACTTGAGCTCAGTCTGCATTTTGAGTCCTTCCTCTTACCTGCCTCCCGAAGTTAGTCCTGACAGATGGAGCATTATGTGGGATAGGGGTGTGTGGTTGGAGTGGTTAAAAGGTTAAAAGTTTTTTAAAAGTGCTTAAACCACCCTGAATGAGTGAGTGGCTAACACAGCTAATGGTAGGCAGGCTGATCTGTCATCCTGTCATCCTGGGCCCCCCAGGGAACGGTGCTGGCTCCCTTCCTGTTCACTCTTTATACTGCGGACTTCTCACACAACACAACACATTGCCATCTACAGAAGTTCTCTGATGACTCTGCGATCGTTGGTCTCATCTCCAGCGGAGATGAAGCTGAGTACAGAGGGCTTATCCAGGACTTTGTGGACTGGTGCCATCGGAACTGCCTCCAGATCAACGCGAGGAAAACTAAGGAGCTGGTGGTGGACTGCCGCAGGCATGGGCAGCCCCTCACAGCACCAGTAAATATACAGGGAACAGACATCGAGATGGTGACATCCTACAAGTACCTGGGTATTCATCTGAACAATAAACTAGACTGGTCACACAATACTGACGCACTCTACAAGAAGGGACAGCGCAGGCTGTTCCTGCTGAGGAGACTCAGGTCTTTTGGTGTACAAGGGGCGCTGCTGAAGTCATTCTATGACATGGTGGTGGCATCAGCCATCACTTTTGGAGTGGTCTGCTGGGGCAGTGGCATTACTGCAGCCGATAGGAAGAGACTGAACAAACTGATTAAGAAAGCTAGCTCTGTCCTGGGGCAACGCCTTGATCCGATGGAGGAGATAGGAGAGAGAAGGACGGTGGCTAAACTGTCATCTCTGCTGGAGTCTGAGTTCCACCCTATGCAGGACATACTGGATGCACTGAGGAGCTCATTTAGCAGCAGACTACATCATCCCAGGTGCACAACCGAGAGGTTTCGTAGGTCCTTCCTACCAACGGCTGTCAGACTGTACAACCTAAGCAGGGCTGCTCGCAGAGATAGCAAAAAGACGTAACAAACTAATAGTTTTTTTTTGAATGCAAAAGATGCAATAGACTTACACAATGGTCCTCTCCGGCATACAACTAGGAACATACCGGTCGCTATGGAGGGTGAGAATATGTATGGGCACATAATCATACCATGTAGGATAACTAAATAGACGGTTATGCTGTTTCATCCCACCTAGCAACAATGCTCTGCACTGTGTGTGTTTATATATTTACATATTTATTCCATCTAGCTACAATGCTCTGCACTGGGTGTGTTTATATTTATATATCTATATATTTATTCCATCTAGCTACAATGCTCAGCACTGGGTGTGTTTATATTTATATATCTATATATTTATTCCATCTAGCTACAATGCTCCGCACTGTGTTTTTATATATCTACATATTATTCCATCTAGCTACATTGCTCCGCACTGTGTGTGTTTATATACTTGCATATTTATTCCACCTAGCTGCAATGCTCCGTACTGTGGGTGTTTATATATTTACATATTTATTCCATCTAGCTACAATGCTCTGCACTGTGTGTTCATATATTCATATATTTATTCCATCCAGCTACAATGCTCTGCACTGTGTGTCTGTGTGTGTGTGTGTGTATATATATTTTTTATAGTAATATGTACATATGTATATTAGCTGCTCTTGCTTGCTTGTTTTTTTTTTGTTTTGTTTTTTTTTTTCTTGCCTTCTGATTGTTGCTCTGAGTGTTGCTAACCCTGTGCTGTTGCAATCCTGGAATTTCCCCGTTGTGGGACTAATAAAGGCTTATCTTATCTTATCTTATCTTATCCTCTCCCTATTGAGGCATTCCAGGGCGATATGCCCCGTTTCCATGGAACCAGGAACTAACTAAAGGAGCAAGGAACTTCTTAAGGGCCTTTCCTGTATTTCGCCCTCTCACCCATTGTGTCTCTATTATGGGGGTAGGAACCATGAGGATTTGTTGGTGTTGTAATCATCTGACAGTTTTGGCTTGATGCAGAAAATGATTATGCACAAAATAAATATAGAGTGGAGTGCATGGGAAAAATTTGCCACCATAGTTGTCTAATATTTGCGGAGACAACAGATCAATTAAACAGCATAAGCACCGTGAGTCCACCTCCAGCTGGCCAAAGGTGTGGACTCTCTCTCTGGCTACAAACAGCCCGAGCCACCAGTCCAGAGAGTTCCCTTACCTCTGTATTATATGATATATCTTGCTGTTCCTCTCCACAATAATGGTGGTATTAACTTTTACATTTTTATATATTAGGCTGTAATAGTCATGCAAGTACACAGGGAGAAGCCAGTGGGGGCTTCCGTCTCCTGTTGGCCAGGTTGTGTGTGATTGTATCCCCACAGTATGGCTGCTGTTATGAAATATGCCGTCCCTCTGTAATGCTCCTGTCCTCCATGTATGTCCAATAGTTGTTTAGACCCTCCGCTATCACAGCAGCATCATATTATAATTTTTTAAACATTAGATCTTTACTACTATATTTTTCTGGTCAATCTTATGGGGACATTCCTGGTATTGGAGTCATGCACATGGAGAAAGTTCCTGCAAAACTGGCTCCTAGTTGTCACATCCCGAACCATTAGACCACCACTGCCCCCGTAATATAAACAGTTGTCACCAAGCTACCTCCATAGTAGCCATGCAGCACTGTCAATGTGGGTTTGGATGTTCATGGGGAACCTGTGAGGAAGGTGGGAGGGTGATATCATTCCAATGAGCTTGAGTTCTTTCATCACATTTGGAGGAAAGCTCAAAACTGCTTGTTTAGTGAGAGGCACGGAGAGCGAGGCAGACCCTAACAAGGTTTTTCTATTGGTAGCCACTCAAACTATCCAAATAGATGTGGAAAAGCAATGAAAAAGTAAAATTTTCATCACGTGTCCCCTTTAACACAAGTAGTCATTAGTACAGTAGAACATACAGTAGCCTGGATCTAACCATCTGCTTATTTTGCCTCGACAGCAGCTTATTTTTTCTGTTTCTGAAAAGACTTGTACTGTGGAGAAAGGAAGCAGGTGAGGCAATGAGCTGGATGACACAGGAACTTTATTCCTTCTCCAACATACAATACAGTAAAAGCACTCCCGGGTCTCTGTGCGTTCCTCTTTTATATCTTTAATACCATGCATTGAGACCTGAAACTTCCAACCATAATACATTGTTGTTTAGAACAGAGACCTGTGTGGCACATTAACATGACATAACGCCGGCACCGCTCTCACACCCTTTCTTCTTCCTGCGGCTCTGGCAGTTACTCCTCTCCCCGGGGGTGCATAGTACTTAGTGTCCCATCTGATACCCCCCCCCCCCCCGTGACACCTCCTCTTCGGTCCATTGTTCCCCCCTTCCCCAGCTGCCTTCTCTGGGTGGAGAAGTCCCACACCATGCCCCTACCGTACATATTTAAAGCAGAAAAAAAAATCTATATGCAATATTAGTTTAAGTTTTTAGTATTATTGTGAGGGAAAATTTTTAAAAAATTATAATGTAAAATTTTATATCTGACAGAAGAAAGGAAAAAAAATGTGAGTAAATGAGAGTCTAAGAACAAAAAAGATTCTACGAAATGAACAACACATTATGGTGATAGAAAGTTCTGTTTTTTGGGTCACGGGCTTGTATTGTGAACCCATTTCTGGCGCTCTACATACTACCAGGCACCTTTCCAAAATGATACCATCCATACAAGTGTTTGTGGGATGACTTGATACTTATCAAGGGGCGATTTTTCACAAACGCTCGGTGGGTGATCTGCTAGAAAGTAAAAACAGACATGTCCCCCACTGCTTCATGTGACTGTGCAAATACGAAGGCTGCATCTGATTGGATGATGCGTCTACTCATGGGTGATCTGCGCATGAATTTCAAATAGTGTCATATATGACAACTTGCCTGCACATGTCCTCGATAAAAATAAAAGGTGAAACTTTTTCTGAACTTATCAGAGTCTAAAAATAAGCCATGTACTGTATTAGACTGATGATGTGTAGTTTCCGTATCTAGCATAAGGTCCCTGTGGCTGAGAGCTCACACTTCTACTTATTGCAAATGAGGTGCTGGCGCCTTAACTGCTGGTTTCTTAACACCTAAGGAGTAAGTGTGTGGAGAAGAATAAAAGGATAGAGGCTCATGTACTCAAATGGATAATATTGGCCCACATTGACATAACGGTGTCACACAGCTGCCACAGATTTGTCGGCTACACATCAACCATGCTCAGTTTTGTTGTTGTTTCAGCCAAATTCTGACCCTTCCATCCAAATTTCACAAAAGAAAACAAAACTTGCCACATCAATAAACATTTTTTGTGTGTACTGTATGTTGTTGTTGTTGTTGTTGTTTGTCCATTGTTCTCCACAATAACCAAGGACATCACAGGGAAGAGAACTGGGTGCGGTGTGTCCGGCTGTGGCTGATCAGTCCGATGCGGGCACGGAAGGCTCTGCCACAGGTTGGGCACAGGTGGTCTGCACAGGCAAAAGATACAGGGGTGGCTCTGGTCTTGCAAAGCTCACATTTTCTCTGGGCCTTGGCAATCCCGTTCAGCTCAAAAGAGGCAGCTCCTTTGCTGGTACGGCTACACCAGTCTGGTCGGTCTAGTGCTAGGGTCTCTCAGGTGTCAGGACTGATGTCAAAGCTCTTCAGGGAGGCCTTAACTCCTTGACGCCTGTTGAAGCGAATTCGCATCAAACCGCTTCCGCTCCAAATGCAACCAAAATACCGTCTGTATTCCTCCACTTCCGGTTGGAGCACTTCCAACACATACCTAGGAACCTTTTGCAAGCATTAGTTTCTCGTAGGAACGGTCAGAGACGGAGCACCATCCATTTCCTGATTGCTAGGGTTAGGGCTAGGGTTAGGTTTAGGGTTAGGGTTAGGGTTAGGTTATAGTTTGGCAGTCATGAGAGTTGTTTGGTTCCAAGGTTGTCATAGCCAGGAGTGGCACTGGGGTTAAGCTCCCAGTGCTCATAAAATGCTCCTTATGGCGTGCGTCTCGAAAAGCCTCTGACAACTAAGTCCAACTCCTAGCCTGCCCATGTGGTTTAGTCTCTAAGCCCGGCGGAACTGCTTTTACTAATAGGAGAAGGGGCAAGGGCGGATCTCTGGCGCCTTAAAACCAGATGCTTCGGGTAGATGGTGGCTCGTCAACCTGGGAAGGTAGCCCATCTAGGGGAAGGTAAACCCTGATTTCAAACCTCCGCTGCCTTGCGGCACACCTGGTCACGGGAAAGGCTTCGGGAGTCAACCCTGAGGAAAAATCCGGAGTCGGAGCCCCTAAGGCAGTTCTTTGTTGTTCTCAACATCGTTCTGGCAGCTCCTGCGACGGCGCTGGTGCCAAACTGTAGCAGCCCTGCTGTTCCTTTGGATTCATCAGTGACGTGGAGAGGGGGGACATGCTGCATGGGCAACATCTTGTCCTCCATATCTTCCTGCCCAGGCTTGAATCCTACCAACGCCCAACGCTGGAAGGTAGAACACCGGATCACTGGAGAGGACACTCCAGCTTCGCCTTTGGCGTAGACAAAACACGGGGAATGACAGTTACCGGTTATAAGCCACCGCTCAATTGGCGTAGAGCGCGGCACCAGGGGTTGTTCCCGATGGTAGGAGGGATCATCGGATCTCACTGGACAGCTACCGCCCGCCTCAAGCTGGGCAGCCCCCAGCCAATAAGGTGTTGTCCTGCCACAGCTTGCTTTCCTCATTGGGTGCATGGGGATGAGGAGAAATCCAAACAGCAGGCTGAGAACCTTTGCACCAGGCAAGACAAAAAAACAAGAGACCAACTCTAAAACTGGGAACTTGGAACGTCTGCACTATGATGACAGGACTCGCTGCTAACCTCAAGGACATCAACGACACCAGGAAGACTGCCATCATCAATAATGAGCTGAAGAGACTGGGAGTGGATATCGCCACTCTCCAGGAAACACGGTTGGCTGACGCAGGCACACTGAGAGAGAAGGACTACACGTTCTCCTGGCAGGGAAAGGGCAGTGACGAACACAGGGAACACGGTGTGGGCTTCGCAGTGAAGAACACCTTGCTGAAGATGGTGGAACCGGGCAGCAATGGCTCTGCATGACTCCTCACCCTCCGCCTCAACACCACTCAAGGCCCAGTCACCCTCGTCAGTGTGTATGCCCCAACACTGACAGCCACACCAGAGGCAAAAGACGAGTTCTACAAGAATCTCGCAACAACTGTCAGGATCATCCCCAACTCTGAACAACTCATTCTCCTTGGAGACTTCAATGCCAGAGTGGGTGCTGACCACAACTCCTGGCCCTCCTGTCTTGGACCATTTGACGTGGGCAGAATGAACGACAACGGACAGCGGCTGCTCGAGTTCTGCACGTATCACGATCTGTGCATCACAAACTCATTCTTCAAGACCAAGCCCCAACACAAGGTTTCCTGGCGACATCCGCGCTCAAAGCACTGGCACCAGCTGGACTTGATCCTGACCAGGCGCACCTCACTGAAGAACGTGCTAATCACCCGTTCGTTCCAGAGTGCAGATTGCGACGCAGACCATTCACTGGTGTGTTGCAAGGTCAAGCTGCAGCTGAAGAAATTCCATCATGCTAGACAGCCTGGAAAGGCATGGATTGACACCAGCAAGATGGCCCAACCAGAACTTGTTGAGCGGTTTGCCTCCACCTTTGAGAAGGAACTTGGTGTACCACAAGAAGGAGAATCTGCAAAGCAGAAGTGGGAAGAGCTGCGAAACGCCATCCACCGCACAACCTTGGCTACCTTTGGGAGGAAGACCTCGAAGTCACAGGACTGGTTTGATGCCAAGTTGACCAAGATGACCCCCGTCATTGAAGCCAAGCGCTCAGCACTTGCTGAGTACAAGAAGTACCCAAACGAGAAAAATCTCCAGATTCTCAGGGCTGCGAGAAGCAAAGTTCAGCAGACAGCTCGGCGCTGTGCCAACGAGTACTGGACTCAGCTCAGCCAAGACATTCAAACCGCTGCCATAACAGGGAACATCCATGGTATGTACGATGGCATCAAGAAAGCACTTGGTCCGGCTCAGAGCAAGACGGCTCCCCTCAAATCCTCCACTGGGGAGATGATCACAGAAAAGAACAAGCAGATGGAGAGATGGGTGGAACACTACTCCGACCTCTACTCCAGACAGAACACCGTGACACCGTCAGCCCTTGATGCCATCGACTGCCTGCCATCCATGGGCAAACTTGACGCCGAGCCAACCATCGACGAACTCAGCAAGGCCATTGATAGCTTGGCCGCTGGCAAGGCACCCGGCAACGATGGCATACCCCCCGACCTGATCAAGCACTGCAAGACCGCCCTACTGCTGCCATTGCATGACATCCTCTGCCACTGCTAGAAGGAAGGTGCCGTACCACAGGACATGAGGTACGCCAAGATCATCACCCTCTACAAAAACAAAGGGGAGAGAAGCGACTGCAACAACTACAGGGGCATCTCCCTCCTCAGTGTTATTGGCAAAGTCTACGCACGAGTTGTTCTCGTTCGTCTACAGAAGCTTGCCGAACGTGTCTACCCTGAGTCTCAGTGTGGCTTCCGCGCTGAGCAATCGATGGTAGACATGATATTCTCCATTCGCCAATTCCAGGAGAAATGCAGAGAACAGAACATGCCCCTGTACGTCGCCTTCATCGACCTCACCAAAGCATTCGATCTGGTCAGCAGATAGGGCCTTTTCAAGATCCTGCCAAAGATAGGATGCCCACCAAAGTTGCAAAGCCTCATCGAATAGTTTCACACCAACATGCAGGGGATAGTGCAGCACGACGGCAACGTCTCAGAGCCATTCAACATATGCAGCGGAGTGAAACAGGGCTGTGTACTTGCGCCAACCCTCTTTGGGATTTTCTTTGCTATGCTCCTGAGGCATGCCTTCAGCACAGCAACAGAGGGAATCTACCTGCACACAAGATCTGACGACAGGCTTTTCAACCTCGCCCACCTGAAAGCTCGAACCAAAGTACGTGAGGCTCTAATCAGAGACATGCTGTTCGCAGACGATGCTGCAGTCGCAACCCACACACAGCAGGAGCTTCAGACCCTGATGGACCGCTTCTCCCAGGCATGCAAGGACTTCGGGCTTACCATCAGCCTGAAGAAGACTAACGTCTTGGCGCAAGGCACGGAAGCACCACCAACCATCACCATCAACGACTACGAGCTGAAGGTCGTGAATCAGTTCACGTACCTAGGGTCCACGATCAGCAACAACCTCTCCCTTGATACAGAGATCGACAAGAGGATTGGAAAATCAGCCTTCACACTCGCTCGCCTCACCACACGAGTGTGGAAGAATCCCAAACTCTCTGTCAAGACGAAGATGGCAGTGTACAACGCCTGCGTCATCAGCACACTGCTGTATGGGAGTGAGACATGGACAACATACGCCCGGCAGGAAAAGAGACTGAACTCCTTCCACTTGCGCTGCATTCGCCACATTCTGGACATATCCTGGCAGGACAAAGTGCCCAACACAGAAGTTCTGTCCCGCGCCGGCCTTCCCTCCATGTTCACTCTACTCAGGCAGCGCAGGCTCCGCTGGCTAGGCCACGTTCACCGTATGGAGGATGGCAGAATCTCCAAAGACGTCCTCTACGAAGAACTCCCGACTGGCAGGAGAGACGTTGGCCGCCCACAGCTGCACTTTAGAGACGTCTGCAAGAGAAACATGAAGACCCTGGAGATCAACACAGAGCGCTGGGAGGACCTTGCAACGGACCGCTCCAAATGGAGAGGCACCCTGACCAGACAGCTCAAGGCGGGTGAAGAGAGACTGACTGCTGCAGCAGATGAAAAAAGGACCCGCAGGAAGAACCGCCACAGCTCCAGCAGCACGGAGACCACCCACAAGTGCGACCTGTGTGACAGGGACTGCCATTCGCGCATCGGCCTGTTCAGCCACAGGCAGTGCTGTTCCAGCAGAGTAGACGTTTAGGATTCCCTTCCATGGTCATCATAGACCGACGGAGGCCGACATGATGACATGAGAGTTGAAAATACTGAAAATAACTTTGTTGCATAAATAAAAGACTCTTCATACTTGAGATGGGAACAGGTGCTTTTTTACCCTTTTTTTACCATAGATGCCTGTTGTCGCTAATTTGCATCATACCTAAAATTATATCTATTTTATGTGCTATATGTCATAACTCTGGCTCTCACGAGCCAGGAAAGGAGATACGAGGGCGACCAGTGAGTTAGCGTAGTTTATTAACAAAGCACACACTACACTAAATAACGAACAGAAAAGTAAAGAGCCACGTGGGGCTAAAACACACACAGAACTAAGGGTAACATACCACCCAGGGAGAAAGGCTAGAGAGGCGGCGAGGGAAAAATACACGCCGAGTCGCAACACTTACTTTGGGTGAAGCGCCGAGGTAACGGCGGACTGAAGCTAGTCGTAGGAGCTAACAGTCGTGGGAAACACAAGGAACGTCTTCCCATAGCGAGGTCGCAGCGACGAGTAACTCTCGGCTGCTCGCTTAAATGGGGGAGATGATTGGGAATGGGAGACAGCTGTCCCAGCGCAGCTGAACAGACAGCTGGCAATCAGCTGGGCGCTGTCAAAGAGCGGGCCATGGAAGACCCGGCACGGACTACCCCGGAGCAGGAGCGACACTGGACAACCTGAACGCAGAGAAAGAGCGTTCAGGGCGTGACAGTACTCCTCCCCCGAGCCGCGCCTCCTGGAGCGGGCTAACCCCCCCCCCCCCTCCGAGGGAAGACCAGGGAGGGCGGTGGGGGCCAGATCTGGGCGAAAGGGAGGGACCAGACAAAGGAGGCAGGGAAGGAAAAAAAAACCTAGATACAGTATAGGGTCAGATACCACAATAATTTCAAACACAAAAGAAAACCATCACCCCCTCCTCTGCAGAGGCCAGACGGTCTGTGCAGGTGACCACAGGAGGTGGGGAGAACAACCTGCAGAAAAACAACGACATAATCATGGAGAAAAAAAAAAAAAAAAAGGTTCACAACAACTCAGGGCGAGGACAATGCAAAACTCATGTCCCGGCGACCAAAAAGACTACAAAACTCAGTAAACATAAAGTTGCAGAAGACTACACATGTAACCCCGGCCAAAAACAGAAAGTATAAAGGGACAAACCGGGCACAAGACCTAAAAACAAAGCCTGAGGCCGCTAACTGGTATAAGGATACAAAAAAAAAAAAATCAACTCCCCAAACATGAATTAACGCAACACAGAAAATCAAACAGTCTGGAGGAGGATATAAATGCAGAAGAACAAACTATTCTGAATAAGGCCAGGCAATGTGAGGCGGAAGCAACTTAAAGGACAGATTAAAATAAGGATCCATACAGGGACCGTAAAACATAGAAAATTGTCTAAGGAAAAATTCTTCGTTGAAATGACATCACAATAAGGACTCTAGCAAAGAAAGTTCCTTGATGTCCTGAATGAAACTAAATAATGGAGGGCATACAAAATACAAGGCTATATACAGTCAGACAATGTCAGGAACGACAGCAGGTGGAGCAGGCGATGAGAGCTTGTCCGGCGGGCGGCCCGAACTCCACCAGGCCAGGAACCACAACACCAGTTCGGGTGGCCTACCCGAGTCCCAGGCTAGAAGACACAGTTTCTCCGGAGGCCGACCCAGATCACCGAACCAGCCAGATGGCTTCCCAGGCGGTCGTCCCATGACCTCAGACCACGGAGAGCTGAGGGAGAAGTCTTGGTGCAGCTTCCTCCCTGAGGGAAAAGGCAGGAGGAAACTGACCCAGGTGAGAAAAACCCCCACAGTAGTAGGGGGAGAAGAGATGGAGGCCAGGGGCAAAGTTAGCCTGCCATCTAATGGCAACAAGGGTAGGGGGAAACTGGCCCGGGTGAGAGGAACCCCAACAGCGGCAGGAGGAGAAATGATGGAGGCAAGGGACGAAGTCAGCCTGACGTCAGGCGAACACAATCCTCCAGCTCCCACACTAACTGTTACCCGGACCGGCGCAGCACCCCCGGTGGACCCCGATCGGGCCGGCGCAGCACCCCCGGTGGACCCCGATCGGGCCGGCGCAGCACTCCCGGTGGACCCCAATCGGGCCGGCGAAACACTCCCGGTGGACTCCAGCTGGGCCGGCGAAACACTCCCGGTGGACCCCGATCGGGCCGGCGAAACACTCCCGGTGGACTCCAGCTGGACCGGCGAAACACTCCCGGTGGACTCCAGCTGGACCGGCGAAACACTCCCGGTGGACTCCAGCTGGACCGAGACAGCACTCCCGATGGCCCTGGGGAGAGGCTCAGAGGGACAAAAGGAACCGGGATCAGGATCACCGGCAGCGGCAGAGCCCGGCGGAACAGGCTCGAGCGCAGCAGACGGCTGCACCCGGCCCGCCCCCCCGAGAGACAGGCAATAATGCTCCAGAATAGAGAAGAGAAAAACAAAATAGAGCACTTGCCTGATCTCGGGTTCTACCGCCATCCAGGACTTCGATGCTCCGGGCTCAGCGTGCAGGACTCCGTCCTCCGGCTCCAACTCGACTGCGAATGGCTCCGCAGCCGGCATGATGGTTTCCACAGTCAAACGACCTCCAAATGCCGAAGACCGCGTCGACAGCCCACCTGGCGTGGAGGCAGGAGATCTGGACTCTGCTGGGCCGAACCATTCCTCCGTGGAGACCCGGGGACGCTTAATCGTCGGCGCTGGCTCCAACAGGCAGTTCGACCTTCTCCTCTGCCCATAACGTGGCTGCGGGGCTGGGGCAAAACCCTCCAGGGCCGCAGGCCGCCTCCTCCTCGCGCAGCGGTGTACACCTGGCACCGGGGCACACTCAAGGGGAAGAGACACAGAGGACGCAGGTTCATATTCAGTTTTTGCAGCGGGAGGAGAGAGCTCAGGGGACTGTGAACCCTGAACTCCTCCCCCAGGAATCAAACAAGGCAATTCACTCATAATGGGAGGAGAATGAAAGGACACTTGCCTGATTCCCGGAGGGCCAGTGGAACCCGCTACAAGGGACTCGAGTCTCTCTTCTCCCAACCGGATAGAAGTGGGGAACCCCCCGGACAGATGAGGCGGTGCTACCCGCACCGGATCGGGACCTGGAACACCTGGAGATGAATTTGCGCTTCTCCCAGTGGCCGGAGTGAATGACGAAGAGGGGGGTGAAACAGCTGAGGAGAGCTGGGGGCCCAAAGCTGACGGGACAGCAGGGAGAGCGGGCCCAGGAGCGGGAGCAGCTGATTCACTTCTTCGGCGAGACACGGGAGCAACAGCAGGCTGGGAGGCGGAATTCGTGTGGTTTCCTGGAGCGGGATCCGGACGGGACTCTTGCTGAGATGAGTGGGGAATTTGGGAGCGACGTCTTCTGAACGTGAGGTCGGGAAAACGCCGCTCCTGTACGATGAGCGAAGCCAACAGGTCAGCGTATTCCGGATAATCGTTCAGCTCCGGGTTCTTCTCGACCAGCCTGACCGCCGCAATCACGTTCTTCATGGCTACGGGGGGAACGGCGGCGGAAGAAGCGGCTGCCACTCGATCCGCAATGCGCATCGCTGTCACTCTCATCTTCTCCGGGGGAAACCCGGTTGACGTCACTCTATCCTGGGGATCACCCCTGGGTGAGGCGAACTCCTGGACTGGATCGGCGGCAGGAGCGGGATTCCGAAGCGAGGAGCGAAGGCGTCCTGTCCTCGGCTTCCTGCCGGAGTTCTCCTCCAGCCTACGGAGCCTCTCCCAGGCCACAGAGATGTCTGCCCTCCTCGCCTTAACCTCGGGGAGAAGGAAGTAGCGAGAAAAGCAGTTAAGCATACCCTCGGCGAGCTCCAGGCGCCAGCGTATCTCGCTGGGGGCATCGTAGAGGTCCGTGGTGAACAACGTTCCGTCCACAAGGTCCAGAGTCTCCGAGAGATCGTGGCCTGGGTGCCGCATGAGTCTCTTGGAGGGAGACATGATACTGGCTCGCCCGTACCCAGAGGAAGAGAAAAAAAAAGGCGTTGAGTCCTTACAGCCAACTCACGGTCGCGGCCGTCTCACTATGGCTGCGACCTACTGTCATAACTCTGGCTCTCACGAGCCAGGAAAGGAGATACGAGGGCGACCAGTGAGTTAGCGTAGTTTATTAACAAAGCACACACTACACTAAATAACGAACAGAAAAGTAAAGAGCCACGTGGGGCTAAAACACACACAGAACTAAGGGTAACATACCACCCAGGGAGAAAGGCTAGAGAGGCGGCGAGGGAAAAATACACGCCGAGTCGCAACACTTACTTTGGGTGAAGCGCCGAGGTAACGGCGGACTGAAGCTAGTCGTAGGAGCTAACAGTCGTGGGAAACACAAGGAACGTCTTCCCATAGCGAGGTCGCAGCGACGAGTAACTCTCGGCTGCTCGCTTAAATGGGGGAGATGATTGGGAATGGGAGACAGCTGTCCCAGCGCAGCTGAACAGACAGCTGGCAATCAGCTGGGCGCTGTCAAAGAGCGGGCCATGGAAGACCCGGCACGGACTACCCCGGAGCAGGAGCGACACTGGACAACCTGAACGCAGAGAAAGAGCGTTCAGGGCGTGACACTATAGTCAAATTAACTTTCTCAACTTAATTTAGCATCTACTTGAAAGCAAAAACACAAGTGAAATTTTTTTTTTCATAATTGGAAATAAATTCAGGCGTTAAGGGGTTAAGAGTGTCTTTGTAGTGCTTCTTCTGACCACCTTGTGAGCGCTTGCCCTCTGCTAGTTCGCCGCAGAACAGTCTCTTTGGTAGGCGTGAGTCAAGCATACGAACAAGGTGGCCAGCCCACCTAATCTGGGCTCAGCTCGGGAGAGGACCTCTGTGTCAGGGATTTTGTCCTGCCAGGTGATCTTCAGGAGCTTTCTGAGGCAGTTTAGGTGGAAGCAGTTTAGCTTTCTTGCATGGCGCTCGTAGACTGTCCAGGTCTCGCAGGTGTACAGTAGGGAAGGCAGGACAACTGCCTTTTACACCTTCAGTTTTGTGATTAGCCTGATGCCTCTCCTTTCCCACACTGTTGCACGTAGCTGTCGGAATGCTGAGCTTGCCTTGGCAATGCACGAATCAACCTCATCATCGATGTTGACAGACCTGGAGAGTGTGCTGCCGAGATACGTGATCTTGTCAACAACCTTGAGGGTCTCCCCATTGACAATGATGGCTGGTTCCACGTAAGTCTTCTGCCGTGCGAGTTGGTGCAGGACCTCGGTTTTCTTCGTGCTGATTGTGAGCCCAAAGTTGTCACAAGCAGTGGAGAAGCAGTTCATGCTCTGCTGCATCTGGGCCTCTGTAGCGGTGTTGAGTGCGCAGTCGTCTGCAAACAGGAAGTCACGCACTGAGTCCCCTTCCACCTTGGTTTTGGCTTGGAGCCTCCGCAGGTTGAAGAGCCTGCCATCCATCCTGTGCCTGATCCTGATGGCGGTTTCTTCATCATCACAGAAGGCATCAAACAGCATGGCTGTAAACATCATCCTGAAAAGTGTGGGCATGAGTATACAGCCCTGCTTGACCCTGTTGGTGACTGGGAATGTTCGCAGGAGTCTCCATCGTCCAGTACTCGAGCAAGCATGCTGTCATGGAACTGGCGCACCATGCTGATGAACTTGTCCAGGCAGCCAAACTTCGCCATGATCTTCCACAGTCCCTCACGACTGACAATATCAAAAGCCTTGGTCAGATCTACAAATGTTGTGTAGAGGTCCCTGTTCTGCTCTTGACACTTCTCCTGAAGTTGGTGTGCGGCGAAGATCATGTCAGCAGTTCCATGACCCTCTCTGAAGCCACACTGGCTCTCCGGCAAGTGACCGCCTTCCATGTGCTGAATGAGGCTGTTGAGAAGGACTCTTGCGAGGATCTTGCCGGCGATGGTGAGGAGAGAGATCCCATGGTGGTTGTCGCAGGACTGCCTGTTTCCTTTTCTCTTGTAGAGGTGGACAATAGAGGCGTCCTTGAACTCCTGGGGGATAACTTCCTGCTGCCACATGGTCTGAAAGAGCTCAGTGAGTGTCTGTATTAGAACTTGTCCTCCTGCCTTGTACCTTTCAGCTGGGATGGAGTCAGAGCCTGGTGCTTTGCCGTTCGAAAGAAGTTTGATCACTTTTTGGACTTCTGATTCCGTTGGAGATTCTTCCAGAGATATGTTCACCTCTACTTGCGGCATGCGAGTGATGGCTTCTGCATTGATGGACAAAGGTCTGTTCAGGATGTTGCTGAAATGTTCTGCCCATCTTTCCAGGATTGCGTGGTTGTCAGTGAGGAGAGTGGACCCGTCAGCACTGAGCAGTGGTGATGTTCCAGAAGACTGAGGCCCGTAGATGGTCTTAAGGGCATCGTAGAAGCGTTTGAAGTTGTTGCTGTCAGGGTACTGCTGTATTTCATCTGCCTTTTTGCTGAGCCAGAAGTCCTGCATCTCTCTGAGCTTTGCCTGCACCTTTCCTTTGATGGAGTTGAAGGTTGCCTTCTTGGAGGCATGTCTGCTGTCTTGCTGGTGCGCTCTGTGGGCTTCACGCTTCTCGTCAAGCAGCTTTTGGATGTCCTCATTGTTTTCATCGAGCCAGTCTTGGTGTTTGTGCATGTTCTGGCCCAGATGAGTGAGTGAGGTGTCGTACACCTTGTCTCTGAATGCTGCCCAGTCTTCTTTTGCTCCATGCGCCCCGAGGTCGAGCTGACTAAGCTTGCTGTCTAGGTCCTCACTGAGGTTCTGTCACACAGAATGCTGTTCCAGCTTGCTGACATTGAGTCGCTTGTTTACCTTATTCCCCTGTGGATGCTGTCTGGGCTGGATGTGCATGTTGAGCTTTGAGAGAATGACTTTGTGATCCATTCAGCAGTCTGCGCCACACATCGCCTTCGTCACTCTAACGTCCTGCCTGTCTCTTCTTCTCACAATGATGTAATCAACCAGATGCCACTGCTTGCTGCATGGATGCATCCAGGAGGTCTTGTTGCGATTAGGCAAGTGGTAGATGGTATTAGTGATCAGAAGGTCATGAGAGGCACACGTCTTCAACAGGAGAAGACCGTTGCTGTTGCACTTTCCAACTCCCTTTCTCCCAAGGACTCCCTCCCATGTCTGGTAATCTGTACCAACTCTGGTGTTAAAGTCTCCAAGAACAATGAGTTTGTCCTCCTTCGGTACGCCTTCAATGAGAGTCTCTAAGTCCTCGTAAAACTTGTCTTTGATCTCATCTGGGTTCGTCATTGTGGGGGCATATGCACTGATGAATGTGGCATGGCGTTTTTCTCGGAGGGGGAGCCACAGGGTCATGAGGGGGTTGTTGGTTCCTTTGGGGAGGCTGGTAAGCTTGCTGATCGGATTGGATCTGATCGCAAAACCCACTCCTGCTTCACGGCATTCTTTGCTGCCTCGGCTGCTCCAGAAAAAGGTGTAGCTGGCTTTGACTTCTATCAGCTGACCTTTGTCTGCAAACCTAGTCTCACTCATAGCTGCAATGTGGATGTTGTACCTGCTGAGTTCTCTTGCAGCAAATGCTGTCCGTCTCTCAGGTCTGTCCCCTTTGGAGCTGTCCATAAGCGTTCGCACATTCCAAGTGCGAATGGTGAGTGATGTCACCTTAGTTGATTTCTTCTGAGAATTTCGACTGCTAGGGTGGGATCCCCACCAGCCGCAGTTTGCTGGCCAGGGTGTAGCGAAGCAGGCTATGTTTAGGGCACCTTTTCTAGCCCCTTCCTCAGGTCATGGGGGTGAGCAGAGTGAATCCTAAAGAGGGCTGCTCAGACACCCAGGGGGCTGCCGAACTCCACTGCTGCTTCAGTCCAGTAGAGAGCGACCCTATGCCCTGGGCCGCCTGTGTGTGGGATTGTGGCTACAGCTTCCAGTGTATCCACACCTGCTGTTTTGTCACTTGCCCATCGCCACAGGACTTGGAGGGAGAGGGGAGGAATGAGAAGGAAATGGGGGCGGGGGTGATGTCTTGACTTGCGCGTGAATTTGATTTAAGTGAGGGAGAGTTGTGCAGGGTTGTCAGCCTCACTCTCTCGTCCCAGCCTATCTGGATCCAGTGGCAAGACATAGTCAAGATGGATGGAGATAGGTTAGGATGCAGTGGATGACTAGCAGTGTCCTACGTGTCTCACTGTGCCCTAGTTGCACTCCACAGCGCTTTGCTGGGTCTGCCTTCCTGCCCGTTGAGCCAATCTGGTGGTTTCCTCCGCGCAGTCCGCCAGGTCCAGTCTACGCATGCGTAGGTAGACAAGCCCTACCTCACCAAAGGTTTCAAACCCATCAGCTACCCTCACCTGGTTTTGCCCGCCAGTCAAAGCAGTTTGCCGGGGTGTGGCCGCTGTTGCATGCAAACAGCTACTGTACTTGGAGCCACAGGTGAAAGTTGAGTGCCAAGTGGAAACCAAAGCGGACCGACCACTCAGAGGTGCGACCGTTGCCCCGTCAGAGGTACTGTCCCTCCCTGACACTCCATACACCCCATACAACACACTGTATGTGTGTTCTACTGTCAAATATTGCCTATGCAACTACAGCTCACAGTAGCACCCAGTGTGGTCTTCTGCTGCTGTAGCCCATGGCTGTAAGGATGTAAATGTGCATTCAGAGATGCTCTCATCCCACCTCGGTTTTAACAAGGGCTTGTTTTGCTTTCTGCTGCCTTTCTCTCAGCTTGAGCTAGTCTCACCATCCTTCTCTGACCTGCTGGCATCACCCCAGGATTTTCACCCTGAGAACTGCTGCTCACTTTCTCTTCTTCACACCATTCTCTGTAAACTCTAGACTGTGTATAAATCACAGCAAATCAGCAGTTTCTCAGAGCAGCCCACCTGACACCATCATTCATGCTGCATTCAAAGTCACTTAAATCACATTTCTTCCCCATTCTGAGGCTCAATTTGAACCTCAGAAGCTCATATTTACTATGTCTGCATGCACCGAGTTGCTGTCATGTGATTGACCAGTTAGATATTTGAATATTTGAATTTAAATTTATTAAGCTATCTTATACCACATACTGTTAAAATAGATGTTAACACCATAAAAAATACCTATGGAAAAAAATAGCAGTTTTAGTTCAGGTTGATTTATCTGCATATTTGTAATAAAGATAAACGTGCCGAATTGTATCCATGACAACCTCTTCCACTGAACCTTGCAGGACCTTATTTTTTCCTTCATTTACTCCAAGGTCCCCACACTCAGGACTTCACATGACTTAATAAAGTCAGATCTTCTCTGTCTCTCTCAGTGCTGACGGGGTCTGTGGAGGTTATTCTGAGCAGGCAGGTCTTTAGGGGAAAGATTGATTCTTCTCATGGCATGCTCTGCCTGGGATTTCCAAAGTGATAGATGTGTTTTTACAGACCTCCCACCATATGGGAAGACATAAGGCGACATGAAATAAGGGTTTATAGGCATCACCTCAATGAGACTTTTCCTCAAAATCATCTTTTCCTTCTCAGTGGAGGGTTTTTTTCCTATATGCCTCAGGCAGTCACTTTATATGCAGTATTTTCTTGAGCTGCTTTTAAAAAGACACACTTTCACAAGAGAATAAATTCTTTCTCTGCACAGTTTGATGCAGAACTCAGAAAAAATGACCATCCTAAACTCAGGGGAGGGAGTAGGTTTTCTCATGTTCAACATTTACTTATACCCCTTTACACCAGGGTGGAGATCATTGAGAGATCTGGCCAATTTTTGATCTACCATTGATTTTCAATGATCTCCACAGTTACCATGGTCTCCTCGAAATTTTGACTGAGTCCAAAACACCCAAGGATCTGTAAACCATCCCAGAGATCAAAAATCGGCCCAGTCTCCCAACAATCTCAGTGCTGTGTAAAGGGAGCCTTATACCCCCTTTACACAGAGGTGGAGATCATTGAGAGATCGCTGAGTGATGACAAAATGGCCAGATCTCTAAACCCATCCATCCATCCATCCATCCATCCATCTTCTACCACTTTCCCAGAGGTCTGGGTCATTGAGGCAGCAGTTTAGGCAGAGAAGCCCAGTCTTCCCTCTCCCCAGCCACCTGCTCCAGCTCTTCAGAGAGGATACCAAGACGTTCCCAGGCCAGCTGGGAGACATAGTCTCTCCAGTGTGTCCTGGGTCTGCCCCTTGGTTTCCTCCCAGTAGGACATGCCCAAAACACCTCAAGTGGGAGGAGTCCAGGAGACATCCTGATCAGATGCCCATACCGCCTCACCTGGCTCCTTTCGATTTGGAGGAGCAACGGTTCTACTCTGAGCCTCTTCCGGATGACTGAGCTCCTCATCCTATCTCTAAGGGCAACTGCAGCAATCCTATGGAAAAGCTCCTTTCAGCCACTTGTGTCCGCAATCTTGTTGTTTCGGTCATTACCCAAAGCTCATGACCATAGGTGAGGGTAGGAACGTAGATTGACCGGTAAATCGACAACTTTGCCTTAGAGCTTAGCGCCCTCTTCACCACGACAGACCGGTACAATGTCCGCATCACTGCAGATGCTGCTCCGAGCCGCCTGTGAATCTCTCGCTCCATTCTCCCCTCACTTGTGAATAAGATTTCAAGATACTCGAACTCTTCCACTTGAGGCAGGAGCTCATTCCCGACCGAGAGAGGATAATCCACCCTTTTCCGGCTGAGGACCATGGATTCGGACTTGGAGGTTCTGATTCTCATCCCAGCCGCTTCACACTCAGCAGCAAACTGTTCCAGTAAGGCCTGTAGGTCATTGCTGGATGAAGCCACCAGGACAACATCATCTCTCAATGATCTTCATTGATCTCCACAGTCCTCAGTTTTGACTCATTTCAAAACAGTCTCTGCAGCAATCACCAAAGGGAAGTGATCTCTCAATAATCTTGAAGGAGATTTTCTTTATTCTTAATATGTATTGTGCTATATAAACTCACTACTATAATATTTTTATGAAGTTGTTTGAAGACTCAGCATAAGAAGCCATCTCTGTTGTCATTCACTGCATACAGCCAATCATGTACAGTAAAACGAAATTACTTTTCTCCTATCTACAATGTTAATCACATGTAGAATCAGAGGGGTCGCTGCCATGCAAGGTGCCACCACAAACAACTTCTCCTTCCCCTCTATTATGCTGAGCGCCAAGCTAGAAGGCAGGAAGTACCATTTTTATATGGTCTTTGGTATGACCTTGCCGGGACTTGAACCCCCCAACCTCCCAGTTGTGGGGCGGATGCTTTACCAACTAGGCCACTACTCCAGTCAACTAGGCCACCACTCCGGACATAACAGAGTAAGATAAGATAAGATAAGCCTCCCCACAATGGGGAAATTCCAGGATTACAGCAGCAAAGGGATAGTAGCACTCAGAGCAATAGTTAATAAGATAATAAGAACTGGTTAGCCAAAGCAGTAAATGAATATACATATGTACACAGATATATACACAGTGCAGAAGCATTGCAGCTAGATGGAATAAACAGCATTACGGTTTGTTAAGGTACCCTGCAGAATATGAATATGTACTCAGGTAGTATATTTCGTACTTGAATCACAGTGTTGTTGCCACCCTCAGTAATGATTGTCATTGTCCTAGTTGTGTATTGGAGGGGACGATCTCTAATGTGCAAAGTTGTTATGTTTACTACATTCAATATGACCTCTACAAGCAGCCCTGGTTAGGTTATAAAGTCTGACAGCCATTGGTAGGAAGAACTTGCGGAACCTCTCTACCGTGCACCTAGGATGGCACAGCCTACCACTAAATGAGCTACTCAGTGCATTCAGCGTGTCTCGCATGGTGTGGAACTTGGACTCCAGCAGAGATGACAGCTTAGCCACCATCCTCCTCTCTCCTATCTCCTCCACTGGGTCGAGGCGTCACCCCAGAACAGAGCTAGCTTTTTTGATCAGCCTGTTCAGTATCTTCCTGTCGGCTGCCATGATGCCGCTGCCCCAACAGACCACTCCAGATGTGATGGCTGATGCCACCACCGAATTACAGAAGGTCTTCAGGAGTGCCCCTTGCACTCCAAAAGACCTGAGTCTCCTCAGGAGAAACAGCCTGCATTGCTCCTTCTTGTAGAGCGTGTTGGTGTTGTGTGACCAGTCCAGTTTATTGTTCAGGTGAACACCCAGGTACTTGTAACATGTCACCATCTCAATGTCTGTTCCCTGGATGTTTATGTATGGGGGGTATTGTGGTGGGTTGTGTGGGGGGTTGTCCTCGCTTGCGGCAGTCCACCACCAATTCCTTTAGTTTTCCTTGCATTGATCTGGAGGCAGTTCCGTAGACACCAGTCCACGAAGTCCTGGATAAGTCCTCTGTACTCTGCATCATCCCCATCAGAGATGAGGCCGACATTCGCAGAGAACTTCTGTAGATGGCAGTGTAGAGGATGAACAGAAAGGGAGCCAGAACTGTTCCCTGGGGTCCCCTGTGCTGCAGATGATGGTATCAGACACACAGTCCTGGGTTCTCACAAACTGTGGTCGGTTTGTGAGGTGGTCCAGGATCCTTGATGACATGTGCTGGTCCACCCCTGTGCACAGCAGCTTGTCTTTCAGGATCACTGGTTGGATGGTGTTGAAAGCACTAGAGAAATCAAAGAACATGATCCTCACAGTGCTCCCAGGCTTCTCCAGGTGGGACAGGGAACGGTGTAGGAGAAGGATCACTGCATCTTCCACCCTGATGCAATGCTGGTAGGCAAACTGAAGTGGATTAATCACTGGTCCCACCAGGGGGCGGAGGTGGATGAGGAGCAGCCTCTCCAGTGTCTTCATTAGGTGTGATGTGATTGCCACAGGTCTGTAGCTGAGTACAGTCATAACTTGCATCACTTAGATAACTAGAAGATAAGTACAGTCAAGAAGAAAGACCCCAGGCAAGAAGTCCCGTTTCAAGTTCCAGCTGTTATCTGAGATAAGATACAATAGCTCTTGTCATGCTATCTTGATGCTGACTGAGATGCTGACTAGAGAGATATTCTATGTTGCGTGACACCATTTAGATTTGGAGTTATATATAAGGCCAGCTGAGACTGACCACTTCCCCTCTGATCTGTCCTGTTAAGATTTCTTTTCTCCCTTTGCATCCTACTTTGTCAAATCTCTCACCAAGCTCTTGACAATCTCACCAATCTCCCAATAATCCCCAGTGATCTCTTAGCAGTATTTCAATGAGCTCTATTGGTCTTTCTTAAAACACTCAGTGATCCCTCACTGATCTGTCAGCTATCTCTACCTTCGGGGTGGAAGAAATTGGTATTCATTGAAAGATCATTGAGAGATCGGTGAGATTGTTGAGCACTCCATCAGCTCCTTGACCTCTTAACAATCTCATTAATCTCCCAGTGATCTCCCAGCATATGTAATATACTGTATATATATATATATATTTTTTTTTTTAATTTATTTTTTTTTTGTTACTTATTTGTACCCGTAGGTAGATTCGGTTTGCAGTCTGGTGACAAGCCACCGGCTGCTGGTCGCTGCGTGCGCGAGCACCCTAAACCTACATGTTTTTAGTATGCGGAAGGAAACCGGAGAAATCCCGGAGAAAACCCACGCAACACAGGGAGAACATGCAAACTCCACACAGCTCACTGTTGGTCGGGGGCTGGGATCGAACCCACAATCTCATGATCCCCGCGATCCCCCGGCCGAGGGTAAACTGTGCTGCCACAGTGCTAAACCACTGCGCCACCGTGCAGCCCATATATATATATATATACTGTATATATATATATATATACATATATATATACAGTATATATACGTATATACTGTATATATATATACACACACACACACACACACACCTCTTTGGTCACTCAACAAGCTCTCAGTGATCTCTCCTGGTCTCTCAATGATTTCTCCTTCTCTCAGTGATCTTTCAAAGAAAAAAAAATATAAATTTCTCTGTGAGTTAGAGAGACAGAAAATGCCAGAGCCAAAATTGCAGCGTTAATTTAATAAAATCATTGGATCATGCCATTATGACATCAAGAGACTGTCCTAAAACAGGGAACATCCTCTTTGATCATTTCTATCAGCTGATGTCATAGAGACCAGTACCCCTGCAGATGGGCCAAGCAGCATCTGGCATGAGGGTCTCCACTGAAGAAACACTGGCTAAAACACATAAAATACAAGATAAAACTAAGAACACATAAAACAAAGGGAACTAAAAACCCATACTTATAAACTGAGCTAAGAGCATATCAAAATAAGAAAATCTAAAAGCAAATGGAGCTGTTGGGACCAAAAGGAAGCCCTCACTAGTATTAAAACCGTGTTCCTACTGTAGCAATGTTCTGCTCTCATCAGTTTAAAAAGAAAGAAGCTGCTACAGTGGACTACTGTGCTCAGCGTGCTTCCAAGGTGACCTGGTCCTGGATAAGCGGCTGGATAATGGGCCATTGGACCTCCAAAACCATCCATACATGATCACTGTTCCTCATTTGTCATCAGGACAAAAGTGGCCTCTTTTTATAAGCAGGCTCACCCTCTGTCTGCTTTAAAAATAATCTTGCAGCAGTTTTAATGGATGCATACAATACTACACTACACTAGATTTGGTTTTCTTCAGACTATTCTTTTAAGGTAAAAATTGGCGATAGATCATTCTGTTTACCTCATTGTTCAAAATAAAACTGAATTATTTAGGCAAAGTGTGAGCCAGTCAAAAGCTTTCTCCTTGAATAAATCTTGAAACTGATGCTCACTCAGCTGAACGTTGTCAGCAGGAAAATTAAGCTACAGTTTGATTCTCTTGACTGCTTTCTTTATGCAAAGGTTGTTTCTTTGTGATGAATCAAGGGCGTTTTCCTCCTTTTCTCGGCTATTAATAACTATGTTTACAGGCCGGTAAATGATACAGCTCTAGTTTGTGTTGCTGCAGCACGTCGACTCTGTGAAGTCATCTGTTGTTGTTAAAAAGGCATGTTTTAAAAAGTTGATGGAGTGAGTTTCTCTTTTTATTGGCTGCTCACTGTCATGTGTGATTGATGGTGACATGTTGGGAGAAGGTGGGTAAGAGGGCTTGAGTCTGTTCATGAAAGCTGTTAACACTGGACTTCCTGAAGGATGCAGCATCAAATTGTAGATTTATTGAGGGAGCAAAGCCACTGATGAGGAACAGAGGATTGCTGGTGAAAGATGAGTGAAAATGAAAAAAAGAAAATATGAAGGAATCATAGTTCTGAATAATTTAAGAGCTTCTAAAACAGGTGGGGGGGGGTTTTCCCAAATAAAAGTTCAGTAGAGACTAATATGCAATGTCTGTTCTCATTTCTCCTTCAGGATTCATCTATACTGGAGATGTGGTCCATCGGATGTTAACAGCTACACAGTACATTGCTCCTCTAATGGCTAACTTTGACCCAAGTGTCTCCAGAAACTCTACAGTCATCTACTTTGACAACGGTAACAGCATTTAAATATCTTTTTCTGCTAATATTCCTTCTTCATCTTGTGCACTGCAGTAAATGTGCTGCATGGAACATTTGGAAACTCTAATTTTAGGGATACCTTGTGGTCATTTCGTATAGCTATAGCTCCATTTACTCCAAGGGTGTCCAACCATGTGCCATCGAGGACCATTACCCTGCACATTTTCTTCCCAGCCTGTTGCCAAACCAGGAATTCAGTAAAATCACCTGGTTGGAAAGAAGCTGAAAAGGTTTTGGCCCTCATGACACGTGATTGGACACCCCTGATTTACTCCAATCATTTTCGAGAAGGTTGGATTTCCTGCCAAAACGTCTGAGACTGTTACATGTTTGAAGTGGATGTAGCTGCAGATCACTTTGTGACCACAAGGTGTCACCAAAACAGAGTTGCCAGAAGTTCTGTGCAGTTCCTGTAATGATGAAACAACTTTTTATTATATGGTTTATTATTTTATATAAATCACAAAAATACAAAACAAAAAATATGTGTACTGTATAAACAGCTGAAGTGGTGATTAGTAGAGCATCCACCCCACAGCTGGGTCATAAAAAAGACAATATAAAAATTGTACTTCCCACATTCTAGCTTGGTGCTCAGCATAATAGAATAGGGGAAGGACTATTAGATTGGCTCTGACAGTAAAATTTGCACATTAAAGTACCTTGAATTTTTAAAGTTTTCTATTATTTCTGACAGATAAGAATTTTTTTTTATTTTGCACAATGTATGAATATCGCAATAAATAACTGTGTTCTAGACTACAGTGGTATAATAAAAGTGAAGAAATTCTCAAAATTACTAAAATGCATTAGTAATTCATTTTCTATTAAAATCCTCTACCCTCGTCTAATAGCTGCCCAAATTCCACTTACTGACTCCAAGCTAAATTGATGCCCTTCCTCCCTCTCCGTATCTTTCTTAGCTATCTATATGATGGTTGTTATCCATCATGTCTGTCAGTGCTGTCTGATGCCCGTGCAGCAGAGTGACTGACCAACTGTGTGACCTTCTGCAGTGAAGCTCATCAGACTTTAACCAAACTGGCAGCTGATCGATTCTCAGTCGGCCCGCTCCTCAACACACTGTCCATCAGTCAATGTCCTGCCAATACAACATAAGAGCTGTCTGCTCTGCTGGGCCGCGGAGGAGTCTGTGCCTCCATTAAAAATGATAGAACAAGTTTGGAGCTGGTGCGGTGAGGCATTCACTGCGGAGATGTATTGTCCCACACAAACAAGTCTGTGCGGGGTGTGTTTGTCTCGGTGATGACAGTGTGAAATTGCGGCGTTAGATGATCCTGAAAACAGAGCTCTCACTTGTTTTGCTAATTAAAAAGCTGCTACATAGAGAATGCATGTGACATCTTTGGAAGGTATTTATTAGCAACAATGTTTCTGTGTACAGAGGAGTGACGCATTTCAACACCTGAGTGTGAAGTTGCCTTTTGTGTCCAGAGGGAAACGTGGCAACAACAGCAGAGTAAAGATACCACTTTCAGGCTGTTTCACACAGCTGTAGAGCTCTGCTGTCATTTCATGCTTCAGTGTTTAATTTGAACATATCAGCACCGTCAGTTCGTGAATTGTTTATGTTATTAAAAGAGGTATAGAACAGAGCAATAATGCACACACAAGCATGGCATTTATGATTAGAAAAATAATAATAAAATTCCAGAGACTTGTAAGTACGGGCTTGGTTCCTTGCTGTGGAACATTGAAAATGTCGAGTACCCCTCGCAGCAGCCTACAGAAAGGGGCGGGGTGTCATGGCATTTGTAATTAGATCCCTAAACTTAACCCTAACCTCAATCCTAATGGTAGCTACAGCTGAATGTCTTCGCTTTCTGAGAGCTGTAGTGAGGATTATTTATAGAAATGTAGTGAATGGCGCTGCAGTTCACTTAGCGACCACAAGGTGACCTGTTTAAAAAGTTTAAAATTACAAAATTACAGTTTCCCATTGTAACTTAGTTTTTGTGCCATAGTGCAGGACGGTTTAGCATCACTTTCCAGCCACACATTTTATCACCTGTTCTTTCATTTTAGACCAGCCATAAAATTACAAAAAAATGTAATGGACAAAAATTTTGCTATTCTCATGCTGACAGACAGAAGAGAGCTGCACAATGATCTGTCTCACTTGAGAACAGGAGCGCTCTGCTAATAAAATGACCTGAAGCGACCACCCTTCAAGGCTTTATTGAGAGCTGCTAATGAACTAAACTGTAATCATTAGATTAGAGACAGGCTAAATTACCCAAGTAGGAAATTGCTACTAGATGCATGTTTTTGGCAAGTGTGTTGAAATTCTCTTCACACACAGACAGCAACAGTATCAATAAATAAAGTGATGTGGAGGGAAAACAACATAAAATCCATCCTGTAGAGTAAAAACACAGGACTGTAAAAAAACAAGCCAATCATTGTGTTGGATAGTTTCCCCGTTTACCTGCAGACCTGTGGTGCATTGCGTGCGTGTCTACTGGATCAGTGATTTTTGCATTTCTCGTTCATTGATGATGTAAATGTTTTTGGATACATCCACTCTGGCAGTGGCACGATATGATTTTTTAAGAATCTCATATTAGGCATTTTTGAGGGATTGATGTTTAAGTTTTCACATCCTCAAGGATTTATATACACACAAAGACCAAAAAAAGACATTTCTGTGTTGTGTTATAGCGCTTCAAAAAGCTGCCTTAAAACTTCTGTCCGAAACAGTCAGTTTTCAGTTTGCTCATGTTAATGAGAGCATAGTAAGATTGGGTAACGCTGTGGGGGGGTTTTTAGTTACCCAATTAAAAGTCCGGATGCAGAGTGTACGTATTTGTTTTGCTGACTTGGAGAAGTGAAGACATGACTTGTTGGTTTGTGACATCAGAGGAAGTCCACTTGTTTCACTTGTTGGTCCTTTGAAACTAGAAGTGAGCAGAGGGTGGAAGCTAGCATAGAGCTAACTTAGTTAACAAGATGCAACTGGTAATCAGTTTGATGCTGGTTGGAATGCTAGTCTTTGGCTATCAGAATAGCTGTAAAATATTCCCTAAAGAAAATCACATGTGGTAACAAGGGAAGGCATGAATGTGACTGATAAACCAAGGGCATGGCATGCTTGGATGATAGCAGCTCAGTCAGCAATGAGACCATAATTTACAAGATGAAAAGACGATTCAAGAAGGTTTGTTTTCTTACTGACTTTTATTCTTCAGGACGCTTTTTACAGAATAATTTCTCCCTGTCAGTCACTAGAAAGAATGCAAGTTTGAGTGACTTTTGAGTCTCAAATTTGTTTCTACTCTTGATTACATTTCATGATTTTGCACATGAACTGTCAGTATTTCTAGCCTTTTTTTTGCTTTTGTGTGTGCACGTCTTTGTGACTCCTAAAGGGAGCAGTCGAAAGAAGTGTGTGCATCTTTTGCTTGTCTAACCACCACTCATTCACTCTTTTTTCTGAGTTCGTTACTGCTGATATAAAAATAAAAAGTCTAGTAACTAAACTCAGAAACCTAAACAGTATCTGTAGTATTCTGCAAATTAATGCAAAACAAATTGAAAATCAGATATTAAGGTAGCAAAGAATGAAATGAATAATACTTTGTAAACACTCTTAAAACTTTGTTTTTAAAAAATCCTGTTCCCAGGATGAGAATGTACTGCACTAATAGGGCTGGATTTGTTTTGTTTTTCTCATTCATGCAGCATGTTGAGTTTGTAAGCGGAAATAGAAACAAGGCCAGTGTGTACTCCCTCCACGCCTCCTTACCCATTCTGTATTTTTAGCCAGGAAGCCCTAGATAGCATGGCAGCCTCCCCTCTGAAACTCATTGCATTTGAAGCAGATGAATTAGGCTTTAGTTCTGCTGACTGAGGAAGCCCACCGTGGAATAATTTAAAAGCAATTCTTCCTAATACTTTACTCATTTTCTGTACCTTGCATTTGCCACCCTTAAAAGTTGAGAAAATAATAGTAATATGTTAAATATCAGTGGGGTCACACTAGAACTTATTTAACTCCTTCCTTTTACTCAGATTTTTTTTATTGACATGTTTTCTTTTCATCTGAATGCCACAGTCTCCAGTCTGCCAGTAGAGTAGTTAAGTCTCGTCTTTACTTTGGATAAACCTGCTGGAAAAACTGATTGACTGTGTTCACAAACCTTTATTGCCCTGGCACTGAGCCAAATGACAAACTGAGGTTCGAATGGCTTTCACATCAATGGACTCTCCAAAATCCACAGTACATCAAAACCGTGTTAAAAGCATTGTGAGGCTCACTTTCCGGAATGCCTTAAACAACCTAAGGCCTTCAGCCAGAGGTTGCATTACACCATCTGTCATTTTGACAGACAGGGTTGTAAAAATAATAATTCTAATCTATTACTTCATGTCATTTCATTTTTCATAAAACAAGATGCTGTCACGAGCTGAGCTCTGGAAGTTCTGCCAGACTGTCTTGTGGCTTTTTCCCTTATATTTATTTATATTTGTTGTATTTTGTGCCTTTTGAGTTTTATTACTGCCTTCTATTTTTCTATTCAGGCTTCAGTCTTGCTATGCTTATGTTTCATTTCAATTTTTAATTATTTATTAGTCTGTTTTTGATGTTGTTTATTCCTTATACTGTATTTGTTCTTGGTGTTCCTTCTCTGGGTTGACAGCTGTCAAGCGGCATTTCCGGTTTGGTGCTCTGTGTGGGCGTCACCCTGTCAGCTGTCAACTTCAGCCGCTTCTCCCTCATCTCTTCCAGCTGATCCCAGTTTTCATTGACTGTTACCTTTTGCCCGCTCATGTGAACCCACATCTGTCACCTCTTATGTATTTGGTTTTGACCCTATTTAAAGTAGAACTGAACTCACTTTTTGCCAAAAAAGTAAAATAGCAGATTAATTCCTTATTACCTATTGTGTTTTTCAACACATAAAAGAAATTTTTAGGCCGTGCGATGGCCAAGCTATAAGCCGATAAACTTTTGCCTCTGGCTGGCAGTGCCAAACAAACCGGAAGTAGTGCAGACGACGCTGCGTGACGTCACGAGTGTGACCTTTATCAAAACAACAATGGCAGATGATAGCAGTTCCAGCAGTCAAGAACACCAGAGTTTTCAGAGTGAAGAGGCATTCAGGATCGGTGACAAGACAGAGGAGGATGCAGGAGTGTCAAGTGAACAGGAAGAGAGCGAGGGAGGCATCGAACCGTACAGATTAGAGCCAGAATTTTCGGGGGATTCCGGCACCGACTCAGACCGCAGCAGTGATGGGGAGGAGAGTCACTTATTGAATACAGAATGGTGAGTCTTTACTTTGGCATGTTTGGGGTGTCAGGATAAGGAAAATTAACAATAAAAAGAAAGGGGAAAAAAAACCATCAGCATTTTTCCAACTTATTACAGTGATCCCTCACTTATCGCGTTTAATGGGGACCAGAACCGCCGCGAAAAGTGAAAAACCGCGAAGTAGCGTCACCCCCCCCCCCCCAAGGGTGTCACAAGCACTATTTTGCACAAAAAGGCACAAGAGAACAGCGAAAAGTGCCACTAAGCAACACGAGCGATAAAGAACAATGAATGCGGTCTTCCTTCGCTGGGTATAGACGCTCAGCAGGGAGCGAAGCTGGGTAAAACGTCTCGGCCAATCAGCTTGCGAGGTAAAACGTCTCGGCCAATCAGCTTGTGAGGTAAAACGTCTCGGCCAATCAGCTTGCGAGATTCCCGAGCGGTGAAGAGGTGGGCGGAGAGGAGTGGAGCGGTGGTCAGAGAGGTAGATTTTGAGTTGTGCGGGCTCTCCGTGTTGATACCCGATGTTCTAATGTAGAAGGCAGGGAGAAGGCAGGGAGACTACATTAGAACATCAGGTATCAACACGGAGAGGCCGCACAACTCAAAATCCAACTCTCTGACCACCGCTCCACTCCTCTCCGCCCACCTCTTCACCGCTCGGGAATCTCGCAAGCTGATTGGCCGAGACGTTTTACCTCGCAAGCTGATTGGCCGAGACGTTTTACCCAGCGAAGGAAGACCGCATTCATTGTTCTTTATCGCTCGTGTTGCTTAGTGGCACTTTTTGCTGTTCTCTTGTGCCTTTTTGTGCAAAATAGTGCTTGTGACGCCCTTGGGGGGGGGGTGACGCTACTAAGCGGTTTTTCACTTTTCGCGGTCGGTTCTGATCCCCATTAAACGCGATATATGAGGGATCACTGTATATCTAGAAACGCATCGCTTCCTGGTCGCTTTTCCTCCCCCTTTCTTTTCTTTCGTCGCCATGACAGCTTTCCTTGGACACTGAACAGATCTTCCCAGGTGTTGGAAGTGTTTTGTAGTCGACTATCACGACAAAATGCACCAAAAACAACCAGTGTCGACGTGCTCGCAATGGTAAACATGGAGGACTGTGTCACACTCGTGACGTCACGCGGAACTCCGGCTGCACTTCGGCGGATTTGTCTCATTTTTCAGGGCGGGAAATTCAAAATCGCGATTTTCTCCAAGATTCCGGGATTTGTGGAGGGGGTGCCAATGATAAATTATCTTTATAATTGTATGTACTATCACCCAGTGCCGTTCAATGCCGTTCAGTTCAGTTCTACTTTAAGGGGAGTCATTTTCTTTCCTTTTGCCACTGCCTTGATTGATCAAGTTTATCTACAGTCTCTCGTTGTCTCCACCAGAGCCTATTCCTGCTCTGGTATGCTACTCTAGTAAGTTTTCTCTCTCGTTATTTTTGTATTTTGAGCACCTTGTTGTTACACTCTAGCACCTTAATGTAGAATCGGTGTGTGACTTTGCCAAAACAATGTCAGACTCTGTAGTATTCTCTGGGCCCCTCCCCAATCTGACCAGTGATGACATGTTTAGCCGCTTGTCATCCTTCAACCACTGGCTGTCTGTATGGTGTCCTGCAAACAACGTGGGCAACATTGACAATTGGAGCTCATTTTGGGGAAAACCTGGTCTTATGAGACGAGACAGCGTTCATCCCACTTTGGATGGTGCTTCTCATTTATCTAACAATCTGGCATCATTTTTATCCAAATTTCCAAAACCGTGACAACTCAGAGTTGGGACCAGGAAGCAGAGTCGCAGTCTTACACGCCTCTCTGCAGCTCCTCTTCATCCGCCACCCCTCAACTTAGCCCCCGTCTTCCCCATCAGAGAATCATTGTCTGCTCCCTCCAAAGCAAATAAAAATATAATGTATAAGCATCCCAAAGTGATTAAACAAAAAGTTGGTAAAGCTCAAATTAAACATGAAGCCTCTAAATTGAATGACTTGGCCTCTGTTCCTCCTCATAATTTAAAAATTAAATGCGGTTTATTAAATATTAGGTCTCTAACTCCCAAGTCTCTGCTAGTCCATGATCTGTTAACTGATCATCACATTGATTTAATATCCCTTATAGAGACTTGGTTAGGGCAAGAGGATTATGTTGGTTTAAATGAATCAACTCCCTCTGGTTATTTAAACTGTCAAAATCCCAGAAGTTCTGGTCGTGGAGGAGGAGTAGCAACAATTTACCATTCCAAATTACTAGTTAATGTAAAGCAAAAAACATGTTATAATTCTTTTGAGTGCCTGGTCCTCAGTATTGGGCACTTTAGCAATTTTAGGCTAAACCCAATTTTATTTGCCATAGTTTATCGTCCTCCATCAACCTACTCAGAATTTTTATCCGAATTTCCTGAATTCTTAGCTGATTTAGTGCTGAAATCAGATATAATAATTATAGTTGGGGACTTTAATATACATGTAGATGTAGATAGTGATTGCCTTAATGTGGTATTTAATTCAACATTAGACTCGATGGGGTTTTCTCATAAGGTAGGAAATTCTACTCATTATCTCCACCATACGTTGGACCTTGTTCTGACATATGGCATAGAAATAGAAAATCTGGTAGTATCTCCTCATAACCCTGTACTGTCAGACCATTGTCTGTTAACCTTTGATTTTACTATTTCTGACTATTTGGCTCCTAAAGAAAAATATTTCTACAGTAGATGCCTCTCAGATGATGTTGTTACTAAATTTATGCAGATTGTTTCCTCTATGCCATGTGTCAACACAACGGAAATAAACTATAGAGAGCTTGCTCCTTCTGTAATTGATAGCATGGTAGATAGTGTTACAGCTTCTCTGCATCAGACTCTAGACTTGGTGGCCCCCTTAAAAAAGAAAAAGTCTAATCAGAGATTTTGAACTCCTTGGTTCAACACAGAAACTCGTAGCTTAAAACAGAAGACTCGTCAATTAGAAAGAAAATGGCACTCCACTAATTTAGATGAAATCTATTTAGCTTGGAGAAATCACCTTTTAATTTATAAAAAATCTCTTAGAAAAGCTAGAACGAGTTACTATTCTGCTTTAATAGAAGAGAACAAGAATAATCACAGGTTTCTTTTCAGTACTGTAGCCAAGATGACAAAGAGTCAGGACTCTGTCAATCCTAGCATTCCCTTAGAGCTTACTAGTCAGGACTTTATGAACTTTTTTAATAATAAAATTTCATCCATCAGAGATAAAATTAATCAGATTCTTTCCACCGTTAACTTAAATATAGTAACTACCACAACTCCTTCAATTGATAACTGTCTTGATGAGTTTACTCCAATTGACCTTTTAGAGTTAGACAAAATAGTTTCCTCATCCAAGCCTTCAACTTGTCTTTTAGACCCTATTCCTACCAGGTTATTTAAAGAAGTCTTCCCACTTATTGGTAGCTTTATTCTTCATATAATCAATTCTTCATTAACTTTAGGCCATGTACCGCAGGCTTTTAAAATGGCTGTAATTAAACCCCTACTCAAAAAGCCAACACTGGATCCAGGAGCTTTAACTAACTATAGACCAATCTCTAATCTCCCTTTCATCTCAAAAATCTTAGAAAGAGTAGTTGCTACCCAATTATTTGACCACCTGCAGAGAAATGGTTTACTTGAAGAGTTTCAATCTGGGTTTAGAATCCATCATAGTACTGAAACAGCCTTAGCGAAGGTCACTAACGACCTCCTCATCGCATCTGATAATGGACTTGTTTCTGTACTTGTCCTTTTAGACCTTAGTGCAGCTTTTGATACTATTGATCATAATATTCTACTTGATAGATTAGAACATTATGTTGGACTTAATGGAACTTCGTTGCAGTGGTTTAGATCTTATTTATCTGATAGGCTCCAGTTTGTTCATGTCAATAATGAATTTTCTTTCAACTCAAATCTCAGTCATGGAGTTCCACAGGGATCTGTGCTAGGCCCTACTCTTTTTAGTTTATATATGCTTCCACTAGGCAACATTATTAGAAAGCACTGTATACATTTTCATTGTTATGCAGATGACATACAATTATACCTGTCAATGAAGCCAGATGATAGTAATCAATTAGTCAAGTTAGAAGCCTGTCTTAAGGAAATCAAAGCTTGGATGACTTGTAATTTCCTGCTGTTAAATTCAGAGAAGACTGAAGTCATTCTTGTTGGTCCAAAAAACCTTAGAAATACCTTTCCAAATCAAACTTTCAGTTTGGATGCGGTTACTCTTTCTCTTAATAGCTCTGTAAGGAGCCTTGGAATTATTTTTGATCAAGATATGTCCTTCAATTCACATATTAAATTTGTTTCTAAGACTGCCTTCTATCATTTGCGTAATATTGCCAAGATTAGGAGCATCTTGTCTCAGAGTGATGCTGAGAAACTGATCCATGCTTTTGTTAGCTCTAGATTAGATTATTGTAATTCTTTATTATCAGGTTGTCCTAAAACATCTTTAAAAAGTCTTCAGCTGATCCAAAATGCTGCAGCAAGAGTTTTAGGTACTAGAAAGAGAGATCATATCTCTCCGGTTCTGGCCTCTCTTCATTGGCTTCCCATAGAGTTTAGAATTAAGTTTAAAATCCTTCTTCTTACTTACAAAGCTCTAAACAATCAGGCCTCTTTTTATTTAAAAGATCTGATACTACCGTATTATCCTAATAGAGCACTACGCTCCCAAAATTCAGGATTCCTTGTAATACCCAGAATCTCTAAAAGTACAATGGGAAGCAGAGCCTTCAGTTATTAAGCTCCTCTCCTGTGGAACCAGCTGTCAATCTGGATTCGGGAGTCAGACTCAATCTCTGTTTTTAAGAATGGAGTTAAAACCTTCCTTTTTGATACAGCCTACAATTAGGGAGGGATATTGTGTTTCTGAACCCTCCCTTAGTTATGCTGCTAATAGGTTTAGACAGCTGGGAGACCTCCAATAATGCACTGGGCCTCACTCCTTTCTTCACTCTCAATGAAATTTTTTTTTTTTTTTTTTTTTTTTTTTGCTGGTCATTAACATTTGTTTGTTCTCTCCCATAGATTGATTGAGTCCCCATCGTGCTGTTTGCTGTCTACATGTCTGTTCTTTTCATCTTCTCTGTCCCCTCACCCCCCAGCCAGTCGCAGCAGATGACTGCCCCTCCCTGAGCCTGGTTCTGCTGGAGGTTTCTTCCTGTTAAAAGGGAGTTTTTCCTCTCCACCGTTGCCAAGCGCTTGCTCACGGGATCGCCTGATTGCTGGGGTCTTTCTGCAACTGTGGGGGTTCCCCCTACAGTTGAAAGTGCTATGAGATGACTGTTGTTGTGAAATGGCGCTATATAAATAAAGTTGAATTGAATTGAATTACTTTACATTTGTTTCTTCAATAAATTGTGCAAACTCGCAGTTGGCACGTGGGTCTCAATTCTCTGCCCTGAAGGGCATTTATGACAGAAGGCAGCGGCCAGTAGAGACCCAGCTGGTGTGAGTTTGGTGAATTTTCTTTTACTGCTGTTTCGTTCATTTCAGCGGCGGTAAGCTAATTGTTTTTTTTTTGTTTTTTTTTCTCACCGGGATTACCATGTCTGTCACCCTGGAGACTTCCACCCTTAAACTAAACTAGGTGGAGTGATGGTCAGTGGGAATTTTGGAGGATATTCTATCACAGGCTCAAGCCTCCTGTACTCCCGAGACAGCCCTGGAGTGTCTAGAGGGCACGCCGCAGATACTGGAGGCATACCCCAGCCTGTGGAATCATCCGGAGCTCATGAACCTACTCCTCTCCATAATTCTCCCTCAGTCCACGAGAGAGGAGCCGGGGAAGTCAGCTCTGATGCCTGCATCCAACGAAAAACAAGCACTCACGCAGATGGAAGCCTGCAGTCCTTCACCGCTCTCCGGCAGCAGCTCCGCCTCCTCCTCCCAAGCCTTGGCCCGCTCCATTGGCCGAGGAGCTGGAGGAGCGCGGGAAAGTTATACTGGCAGAAACTGACCTCCTCCTGGAGGTTAAGCCATTGCTCCTCCCGGGTTTGGCTCAGGAGCTGGAGGAGAATTCACCAAGGGACCCAGAGTTTGAGCCAAGGAGTGAGCGTCCCCTGACTCCAGCGCCCCTCCCTTTCCACTTTGAGCCTACATCTCCACCCCCTGCTTCACATCGTCGTTCTGGGAAATCCCACTGGAGGAATGCCCCTACCTCTCAATCGGCAGCTTCTCCTATGCCGGGACAGAAGCCCCCCTCAGCAGTGTGCACCCAGTGTTCTTCGTCTCTGCCTGAATCGTCAGTTCTTCCCCTCTGCGCAGCTACTGTTCTCTGCTTCTCCCCAGCGCCCTCATCCGCTGCCGAGAATTCGTCTGCCTTTCCCCCGGCTCCACCCACCTCCGTCCTCACTGGGGCTGCTCCTCCATGATCTTCTGAGGAGCAAACATCCACTGTAGCCATAGAGAGGGACGATGCTACACCCGCTGCAGCAGGCAATGTCGAAAACCGGTAACACAGGCAAGTGTCATTTCATTCCTCTTCATTTCATGATGATGTGCCTTGTCTGATTCCCGGTAGTGAGGCTCAGGGTTTGCAGTCCCCTGAGTCCTCACCACCTGTTGTGGCTGTAAACTTCTCACCTGTCCTCTCCATGTCTCTGCCTGTCCTTGCTGAGGGTCTGCCAATGACAGGGTTGAGTTGCCGGACAACGGAGGAACCTGCAGCCCTGGAGGACCAGGTGCCAGCCCCGCAGCTGAGGTCCGGGCAGAGGGAGAGCACTGCCTCCGGCCTGAAGCCTGTGTCAATGATAGAGCGTCCCCTGGCTTCAGCTACACAGGGTCCAGCGCCAGCAGGAAACCAACCTCCAGAATCCACGCTGGACGAGCCACCTGCTTGAGTGACTTCGCTGGAGGGTCTCAAGACTGCACCTACCACCATGCCTGCTGTAGGGGCCGCCGCAGCAGAGTTGGAGCTGGACCTCCAGAGGGCCGAGCAGGAGGCTTCATCGTCTGGATTGACGGAGTCCTGGACAGCGGTGGAGCTCGAGCGCAGTCAAGTGCACTCCTTTGTCTCTGTCTCTCTTTTGGAGAAATCTTGCCTGACTCTTGGTGAGGAGAGTCGGTTGCAGCCGTCAGCTGCACCTGAGCTCAACTTGCCAGGCTCCGCTGCTGCCAGTGACCCTGACCCTGTTTCTCCACTTGTCTTGTGCTGGTTCACCGCCCAAGAACATCATGGGTCGAGCTCCTCCCACTGAGGTCGTTGTGGGCGCTCCGTCCCAGTCCAGGACCTCCGTGGGTGCTGCTCCCCCTCCAGTTGAGGTCCTCGAGGGTGCTGCATCCTTTTCTGCGGAGGTCGTCATGGGTGCTCCGTTCCAGCCTGAGGCCTCCAAGGGTGCAGCCGTGGCACAGTCCGGGTCTACCGAGGGTGCAGCTGTGGCCCAGTCTGGGTCTATCGAGGGTGTAGCCGTGGCTCAGTCCGGGTTCACCGAGGGTGCAGCCGTGGCCCAGTCTGGGTCCACCAAGGGTGCCGCTTCCTTCCCAGTGAAGGTCATCGCAGGTGTATTGTTCCAGCCTGGGGCCTCCGAAGGTGCAGCTTTGGCCCAGTCCGGGCCCACCATGGGTGCAGCCATGGCCCAGTCCGGGCTCACCGTGGGTGCAGCCTTGGCCCAGTCCGGACCCACCAAGGGTGCAGCATTGCTCCAGCCCGGAGCCACCGTGGGTGCTGCCTTGTCCCAGTCCGGGACCACCAAGGGTGCTGCTGACTTGTCAAGAGAGCATTGTGGCTCCCCTTCCTTCGCCAGATACCATCGGGGTCCCCTCTCCTCCTGTACAAGACGCCGACGTGGTTCCTCCTCCTCTGCCAGATGCCGTCGTGGTTCCTCCTCCGCTGCCAGATGCCATTGTGGTTCCTCCTCCTCTGCCAGACGCCGTCATGGTTCCTCCTCCACTACCAGATGCCGTCGTGGTCTCCCCTCCTGCGCCAGACGCCGCTATGGTTTTCCCGACTCCTCGGCCCTACCTACCATCATTTCTTCCTGCTAGGCAGCCGCCTCCTGGACCACCCTGGCTGTTTGGGTGGCTGAAGAACGCTGTTCGTCCGCCTGACAGACTGGGCCATTGGGTTGGGTGGCCCACATTCTCCGGCAAGCCACCTGACTCATTCCGCCTTGCCGTGCGCCAGGCCTGGGACTTTGGTCACCCACCTGAACTTCCCAGCTCTTTGGTATGGGGGGCCTGATACTCTGATTTTGACTGGTGTGGGTTCTGAGTGGGGTTTTATTTTGTTCCCGCCTAGCCTGTTCCCCCCACCACCCACCCAAGGTGGGTTATTGTTGTGACCTGCTGGGGGGGTAGGCTCTTTCTTTTTCTTTTGGTGTTACCCTGGGGTGTCTACCCACCCCTTGAGAGGGGGGCTCTGTCACAAGCTGAGCTCTGGAAGTTCTGCCAGACTCAGTCTCGTGGCTTTTTCCTTATATTCATTTATATTTGTTGTGTTTTGTGCCTTTCGAGTTTTATTACTGCCTTCTATTTTTCTGTTAAGGCTTCAGTCTTGCTATGCTCATGTTTCATTTCAATTTGTAATTATTTATTATTCTGTTTTTCATGTTGTTTATTTCTTATATTTGTCCTTGATGTTCCTTCTCTGGGTTGACAGCTGTCAGGCAGCATTTCCAGTTTGGTGCTCTGTGTGGGCGTCACCCTGTCAGCTGTCAACTCCAGCCATTCCTCCCTCATCTCTTCCAGCTGATCCCAATTTTCATTGATTGTTACTGTTAGGTTAATTTTCAGCATAATTAATCTGAGTCAAAAACCAGGCAGAATATTTAAATGTAAATAGATTTATTTCCTCATGGCCAATGAGGGAGAAGCAATACATGAAGTAGCCCCAAGTCCACATGCACACACACTTCTGAACTCAGTCACCCATTGTTCAAAGTTTTATAGTCCTCAGTGTTGGTGGGAAGCGGAACAGTACATCCTTGACAGTCTAGCTCAGTACATCTGGAGAACAACAGATAGTCTGATCTCCCCGGAACTAGGGAGTCACACATAAGAAACTAACATGATGAACCCAAAAACAAAGATAGACAGTATGTCACCTGTATCATCATTATTTTCTGCTGACCCAGTCTCACACACGCACACACACACTGACTCGGGGCATACTGAAGACCACATGAACAATATAATATCACAAATATATATCAGACATGGAAATATAAAGGACATGGAATAATATGAGAATAATATGGAATTTTTCTATCATATTCCTCCCTTGATGCTTAATAAATCATCACAATTAAAAGAAAAATAATCAAACAAAGCAATAGTAAAGAAAAGTAAATTGAATAATAATGATGTAAAGATATATATATATATATATATATATATATATATATACAGTGGGGCAAAAAAGTATTTAGTCAGCCACCAATTGTGCAAGTTCTCCCACTTAAAAGATGAGAGAGGTCTCCAATTTTCATCATAGGTATACCTCAACTATGAGAGACAAAATGAGAAAAAAAAAATCCAGAAAATCACATTGAAGGATTTTTAATGAATTAATTGGTAAATTCCTCAGTAAAATAAGTATTTGATCACCTACAAACAATCAAGATTTCTGGCTCTCACAGACCTGTAACTTCTTCTTTAAGAGGCTCCTCTGTCCTCCACTTGTTACCTGTATTAATGGCACCTGTTTGAACTCGTTATCAGTATAAAAGACACCTGTCCACAACCTCAAACAGTCAGACTCCAAACTCCACTATGGCCAAGACCAAAGAGCTGTCAAAGGACACCAGAAACAAAATTGTAGACCTGCACCAGGCTGGGAAGACTGAATCTGCAATAGGTAAGCAGCTTGGTGTGAAGAAATCAACTGTGGGAGCAATTATTAGAAAATGGAAGACATACATATTCTACGCAAACACTAAGGAGGCGTACACCTCATCACAACTCCCCCCACTCGGGAGATCGGCTCACAACTTTGTTCATCTCCGGCCGGTGTACAAACCCCTAGTGCACAGACAACCTCCGGCCATGCGCACAGTGAAGTTATGGTCTGAGGAGGCAATGGACACTCTAAAGGGCTGTTTTGAAACCACTGCCTGGAAGCAGCTCTGCGATCCACATGGTGAGGACATCGATGGCCTCACTCACACCTTCACGGACTACCTCAGCTTCTGTGTGGACAAATCCATTCCCACCAAGACCATACGGTGTTGCTCAAACAACAAACCCTGGATCAACCCTGAGATTAAAACACTTCTGAGAGAGAAGAAGAGGATCTTCAGGTAGGGGAACAGGGAGATGCTGAAGTCCGTACAGAGGGAGCTGAGGAGAAAGATCAGAGAAGGCAAGGACAGCTTCAGGAAGAAGATGGAGGACAAGCTGCAACAGAGCAACATCAGCGGGGTCTGGAGAAACCTCAAAACCATCTCTGGGCTCCAGAATACCTCCCTCCAGGCCACGGGGGGCAGGGAGTGGGCGAACAATCTGAATCTGTTTTTCAATAGGTTTGACCAACCGCCCTCCCCCCTGACTGCACAACAACCACTGCTGCCTCTAAAGACATCGAGTCCTGCTGCCCACTTCCCACTCCACCAACACCCCCCCACTCCCAACACACAGCCCCCCATCCTGACCCTGACCAAGACACAGGTGAGGACGGAACTGAGGAAGATCAAGGCGAGGAAGGCGTCGGGACCGGACGGCATCAGCGCAAAGCTGCTCAAGTCCTGTGCAGACCAGCTGTGTGGGATTGTGGAGCACATCAAGTATATAATTCAAATGTCCAAAACTCTTGAGGATGAGAGCTCACTTTAACTACTTGTAAGTTAAGGCGTAAATGGGACACTCGGGCTTTTGTTTCCCGGTATGGAGTTGAATGCACTTTGCAATGGCACACGTTTTACACGAAACAACTTCAACACTTACGGTATTTTTAACGCATCAAAACTCATCAACAGCTACATTTTCATGACATATATATTAAGATGTGATAACGTGTATACATACCTTCAAATTCTCCCTGTTTGTTGGATAAGACGTAAAATCACAAAAGGCGTAAATGTGGGACACGGAAGTTTGGACCTTCGGTAACTTCAATATAAAGTGGCCACAGTTAATCCTCTCCACATGGGTTGAGCACATCCGGGGTAGAGAAAATAAAAGTGCTTTCCCAGGGCGCTCACCTCGCCAGACGGGGCTGCGAGCGGCCGACCAAGACCGAAGACGTAAATTTTTTAAGGGACACCATATTCGATGTGTCATAAATGTTTGAGATTTTATTGAAATATTCTACATCTGAGCTTCACAAAGACTGATCTCCTTTTTACGTGTATGGTTTGGGATTTGAAAGGTGCAAAGTGAAAAGCATCAGCATTTCTTTTTTTCTTGTTACTTTACCAAATAACTTGCATGCTGCTGCGTAAATTCTGGGACACGAAAATTTACGTCGTACGAGTAAATTTGCAGGGGTCGCCATACAAAAACCATAGATACGATCACATTGGGGAATGTTTTATTTTGAATTTGCATTACAACTCTGTTATCTCTTGCATAAATGAGTAGAAAGAGTTACTCAGAAATCCCTTTAAGGTACTTTGAAAATGATGCGATTGTCATGTCACACAAAAACTGGGAAAAATGAGGGGACACGATCAATAGTTTCGATGGTAACGGCAAAATCAATGATTTTTTTTTAAAATTGCAATGCAAGTCTGAAACTCTTTTATGTTCCCTTGCATGTTATAAAAACGAAACCGACATCTGCAAATTACAGAAAAAGAGAGAGCGCTTGAAAGTCGGATACCCCTGATATAGTGCACTGGACCCCTAATAAAAAAAACCACCCATATACACTTCCGTTCAAAAGTTTGGGGTCACTTAGAAATTTCCTTATTTTTGAAAGAAAAGCACTTTTTTTCAATGAAGATAACTTTAACTAATCAGAAATACACTCTATACATTGCTAATGTGGTAAATGACTATTCTAGCTGCAAATGTCTGGTTTTTGGTGCAATATCTAGATAGGTGTATAGAGGCCCATTTCCAGCAACTATCACTCCAGTGTTCTAATGGTACAATCTGTTTGCTCATTGCATCAGAAGGCTAATGGATGATTAGAAAACCCTTGTACAATCATGTTAGGTCTGCAATGCTGTAATTGCTGCAAATGGAGGATTCTTTGACAAAAGCAAAGTTTGAAGGAAAAAAATTATTATTTCAAATACAAATCATTATTTCTAACCTTGTCAATGTCTTGACTATATTTTCTATTCGTTTTACAACTCATGGTGGTAAATAAGTGTGACTTTTCATGGAAAACACAAAATAATTGTCTGGGTGACCCCAAACTTTTGAACGGTAGTGTGTGTGTATATATATATATAAGGCTGTACATGTTGTTATGTGTCTTTGCAGACTAGCAGCAATTTTATGAGGTAGTTTAAACTTAAACAAGGCTATGATGACGTCTATAGCAATAAAAGTGAATATGTGTCGTGACAATCAAAATCAATTCAAACTGTGTAAAATAATAATGTGGTGATTAATGGTATGATAACAATGAGTGTAATGCGATAGAAATAATAATGTGAAAATGATATGGAAAGACTCAAAATAGATTTAGACAATACTGCAAACTTCACACCCCTTAGGCTAGTATCACCCCTTTTACCATCCTCATCATCTGCAGCAATTACTGTACATCAAGACATGTCACTCAGTTTACATGAACCAGCCTCATCATCATATCACAGACACAAGGACTCACACAGGAAAAGACCAAAATTATCACTGTAAAAATCACTAACAAGTTCATGATGAGACTTCTCCATGAAGAGAATCACTAACTTAATCAATTTTGTGCATCAGTGACATTATTCTTGGCCACAGCAGCCTGCAAAGCAATGAGGCTGTGTGTAACCGAAGTAATAATATTACATTTGCATTATTTTCAGGGATAAAAGTACAACAATAATCTCCTATAATAGGGCACACGCCCCTATGGGTGGCAGTTAATTGGCCAAGAGCCATTCTATTTTGTGTCATAAATTTTACAAATAATTGTAGCCTATAATTAAGTGTTTCAATCTATAAGGTGTTCTTGCCCACTCTCACTCAAGGAAACAGTGAAGGAAGGACCCTTACTCCTGAGCTTTCCATCTGAAATTGGTCTGGTTCATCCGTGCCCCAAATGGCATCATGTGGTAAGAAAGCATCTCTCTTCACCCTGCCCACCTGGCCTGCCGACATAATGAGGGTACAGTCAGTCGCCAAAATGGGGTACACAACCCTGCCCAATTTGTCATCACATCTCCGATCAGTGGAGTGGCAAGTATTGTGACAGGTGTAATTCAAAGTAATGTTTGCTGTGTTATTTCTGTATATAGCCTCTCTTAAGAAACAGACACCCTGTGGTAGCTGCATTATTTTAGCAGTAACATATAATTTGTCCAGCTGATAGTGGCATTAAGAAACAAACGTAACAAGTCGAACAATGAGCTGATTTAGCTGTGTGATAAACATATCTCCACCAGATATTGTCAGCATAAACAGGATCATAATGACCTGCAGCTCTCAGCCAGTCATGGTGAGTGTGTAATAAATCCTGCTCTACAGTGTATAGGTAGTGGAACAACTAAAAATAACCAAAGCAAAAGTGTTACTGTGAGAATGACGAGGATGAAAAGGCAACAACACCAAACGCCTTCAGTGCCAACCTTCTTTCTCTTGCATTTTTGCCCCTCCATGTTAAACAGTTGCTTCGCTATGTTAAGCCTTTACTGGACGCCAGGGGGCGCAGTGAGCCAACACTTGCATAGAGAAACAGTTAAACAGTCACCCGCTGAGTGTATATATATATATATATATATATATATATATATATATACTGTATATACGTATATTCAATTCAATTCAATTCAATTCAATTCAACTTTATTTATATAGCGCCATTTCACAACAACAGTCATCTCATAGCACTATCAACTGTAGGGAGGACCCCCACAGTTGCAGAAAGACCCCAGCAATCAGGCGATCCCCTGTGAGCAAGCACTTGGCGACGGTGTATATATATATACACTCAAGAGTCACGTCCTTTGCCTTTCACAGCTGTTGGTGCCACCAGGATAAACTTTGTGTTGCCCTTGCCAGGGAGTATTTGGTCCAGTTTTCTTTGATGACCAGATCCCCTGGTTTGGCCAAAAGATGGATGCACCTCCCATGGTTCCTTCATCACATGGACCCTCCTGGGAAGGTGGCATGGATAATATCTCTGTCAGTTGACATCCTTTGCATGTAATCAACCAGAAACCCTTCCTCATCACCTAAGTTTAAGGGCTTTGATAGTAGGGTTTGCCATTCATAACTTTCCTATTTTTCTTTCACTATTTTCCTAAGTCATCTTTCATAATTCTATTTGTGCATTATGCTAATCCTATAGATTGTTGATGGCAAGCTAAATGGTTTTCTAGGTAAATGTTGAGTACTGTACCTAAATGTGATATGATTTGATTTACAAAGTGTATTCCATTAAATGTTTTCCATTATCTAAGTAAATCATTTCAGCTATTTTAAATCTTGATATTGTTTCAGTTAAGGGTTTCAATGTTACCATAGCAGTACAGTGATCCCTCGCTACTTCGCGCCTCACCTTTCGCGCCCTCAGTGCATCGCGGATTTTTCAAAAATATTCATCAAAAATTCAAAATTGAGAAAAAATACATTAGAACATCACGTATCAACACGGAGAGCCCGCACAACTCAAAATCCACCTCTCTGATTCGCTGGCCAGCATCCCCCCCCCCCCCAAGAGATCGCTCCCAACTATAGATTTTGTTCTTGTGTTGGCTCGGCTCGGGAATCTCGCGAGAGATGCACTCTCGCGAGATTCTTTTCATTCTCTCACTCTCTCTCTCTCCCGAGAGAGAGGGAGTGAGAGAATGAACGTACGTATTATTTATATTATTTATACATTATTTTATGTATCAAAAAACTAACGAGATCAGGCTGGAATTCCACAAAGGGGGGTGACGCTACTTCGCGGTTTTTCACTTTTCGCGGTCGGTTCTGGAACCCATTAACCGCTATAAGTGAGGGATCACTGTATTTGGATTAGTGCAAGGGAAAGCCTTTGTCTATTTAGTAAGTATGTCAGTAATTACTGAACAACATCTTTGCATCACACTTATTTAACTCAATGAGATCCATGCAAAGGTTTTGAAAAGAATACGTTTATGTAGGGAAGGTCAAATTATTTTTGCTTTGAGCTCCCTTAACCATTGTTTTCTTCTTACATAATTGAGTAAGAATCTGTTTTGTCTTTGTAGCAAATTTTATATTGAGTCCCACAGTAAGCTTCATCAGCATAAATTGGACTTTCCTTAGACATCTGGAACTCTTCCCATAAATTTGCATGTTTTTTCTGTTTCCTTATTAGTTTACTTTATTTCTTATAAACATGATATATTTTTTTTCTTTTTTTCTTCTTAATGTTACTGTATTTCTTATAAAGTCTTAGGATCTTTCTCCACAATAATCTGCAAATATTTTTTCAGCATATAATTTTCTTAAATACCTGCAAATTTATTGATGTAAATTTAGCTTCTCCTATTGAATGTTGTGATTTCATTACCAAGCTGTTTCACCTATATTTTTTCTTTCCTACATTATTGATTATTTATTGATAATTTTTATTCATTATCTATTTTTCTGATGATTTTTTTAGCTAATTAATTATTGTGGTTACCCCCATGGAGATGCCCATGCATCAAAATGGCAGCTTGCTTGAACAGTGTGATAGTTTTTCTTTAGTGTTTTCCTTAGAGATACAGTCTGTGCCTGTAATATGTGTGGCACATTCACATATGGTTAATTTAGATGATTTTTTTATTTATTTATTTTTTGATAGTGTAACACCCTTAAAATGAGGTCTCTGTAATCATGCCTCTGTTTGTGATTGTCTTCCCTTGGCCTAATTTACACATTTGAATTAGTCATTAAGGCCACATCTGCCTGTTCTGTTGACTACAGACAGTTTGAATTTGTGTTAGTGCATCTTTGTGAAAGGGTATGTCCCACTCCTTCTGTTAATGGAAGGGTGGACATATTGCTTAATTTGAATTTGGCTTCATTCTGCACCAGGAATGCTTCAGTTATTTTTCCTCATAAATTTCGATTTGGCTTGCAGTCGTCAGGCCTGGCTCAGCCGAAAGCCAGGAACGCCGAAAGCCAGGCACCATGAACACAGCCCACTTCCTTAGCACACCAAAATCATACAACACAATTATTCCTTATTCCTGTCACATTTCTGAAATGTGATACTGTCATACCATTATCTGGTGAGAGGTGTCATTGCAGTGTGTCAGACCTGCAATGTCATTTCAGGTAAACACTGCATTTTCAAAGTCAAAGTCAAGTAATTGATATGCGTTATGTCATTGTCAATGTCATTTGTTTTACTTAGCTTCGGGTCTGCTTGTCACATGTTGTGGTCCGCCTGTGAGGTCTTCCTCCCTCCACGCTGCCACCACCCCCAGCCAATGGCCCTGATGTTCAGTGTGATGACAAACGTCGTATTCCCCTTGCCGCATCCAGCCTGCCCCACACCTCTCTCCGTCCTCCCGTCCACCACAAATGTCCAATGTTGGTGCCATCCTGAAAAAATAAAGTCAGGGGAAGCTGTAGCCCCCCCCCCACACACACACACACCCATCAGAATTCACGCAAACAGAAGTTCAAATTTTTCTTCTCATAAATATTTGTGTTACTGTTATAGTCATTCAACTTTTGTCCTTTTAAGTTTTTACAGTGCTTATTCTAGTATTGATTAAAATGTTTAGTGTTACTAATGGTTCACTTTTCATTTTTGCCTGTACATTTAGAAAAATGACCTAAGCTTATTTTGTAATTTTTTTGCTGGAGTGGGAGAGATCTTTTCTCTCCTCATGTTAAATGTTTTGAACTCTTCCCAGTTATCTGTGGAAGAGGTCATAGTGATAAGTCAACTGGGCAGCAGTCCGTCTTTTCTGCTTAGACTACTGTCCCTGTGACTAGATAAGTGGTAAAGGACTGATTGATGGAATTCGAGGACTTTAAATTCCACAAGGTGCCTCCCATGCACTATGTTATCCTAGAAAAATTTGTAGTGCAATGACTGTTATCCCTTATACGGAGCCCTTAAGCTTATTCCATTTCATTAAAGGAAATTAAAGGACCTCCCAAGGAGACAGTGGTCTACACTCAATCGCTTCAGGACTGGACATGGCCCCTGCTTGGCCAGCCTTCACAGATGGGGCAGTAGCCCTAGCCCACTGTGCGCATGTGGAGAGGAGCAAACAATGGAACACATCATAGAGGCTTGCCCGCTCCAAAGACTGGAAGGAGGATTACACACCCTCCATACAGCAAACCAGGAGGCAACTGCTTGGCTTAAGGACTTTGCATTCGCTAAATAAATAAATTAAAGGAAAAAATTTCAGAGTATATGTTGTTTAAATGTGAAAGTCAGACTGGAACTGTCTGAGTTCCTTTACTAGGTAAAATTTTAAGCATTGTAGTATTTAAGGAGTAGCATGAACTTGTTTTCTTTTCATTACTTAATCCAAAAACTTGTCAAGGGCAACATCTTTGTGTTGTCCGATATTTTAGTCATTTCCTCTAAGTAAATACCATAAATGATATTTTTTATTTTGAATTTTGGTGATTCATTTTCAGTAGGTTAGAGAAATAATAAAATGGTTCCTTTTATTCAAGCACACCCATAGCAAAACAGGAAAAATTGATGTTTTTAAAGTATTCCAGTAGTGATTTGCATATTTGTCTGTCCTCATAATGTCCCTTAACCAATACACAGTGTATTACAATGTCAACTTTCACACAGTCTGTCTTTTTTTTTTTTAATTGACAAGACAGTAAACCAACTAATTGGTCCTTTTTTTAATGTCAACAGAATCAAATGTAATCAGAGAGCCCAGTACTAGGACTTTTTCCTCTGTTTTTCTAAATCTTATAATCCTTCAGCATTGTGCTGTTTTGTCATGAGCAATAAAAGGATTAAAACTGTAATAATCACACAGTCATTAATTAAGAGTGACTTTTCTATTTCCAAAAGAACAATAATATGGCAAAGAAACATTAAAGCCTCTGTTTGATAATCAACAGCCTCAGGCAAATCATATGCATAAACATTGTCATTATCACCTTGTTTGTGCTTTGAGCCATGTCATATAAGCTGTATTTAAAGCTTTCAGTTATTGAGTATTATTTAGTGACAGCATCATTCCATAAGCTACAGTTTAATTTATCGTATTGATGATGGTGGCAATGATTAATATGCGTGCACTTTTACTTAACTCATTGGTGTCCGGCATGACTTGGTGTGGGCAGGAGGGGTGGGGTGAGCAGGCGAGGTGACGTCATTCGCTGGACTCCTGGGGCAGGGCCATGGCTGAGAAGCGGGGGGGGGGGGGGGAACCAAGGTGCAGCCCTCATTGTCATGCCAGACTGTTAGTCCGTCGCCCTTTTTCCCTGTAAAGTTCACTGTTGTCCCTCGGTCAGAGAGATGATGCAACTGAGTTAATAAAAATTACACTGATGCTTCAAAAAATTGAATAAAATAGCCCAAAATTGAATAAAATAGCCCAACGCTGTTTATCTGCCCTCAGGCATCCCAAAAGATAAAAGTAAAAACCCAAATGTCTCTCTGCCCTGGTAGCAGGCAGTTTAACCCATCCATCCATCTTCTTTCGCTTAATCCTTTTCGGGTCGCGGGGGGGCTGGAGCCTATCCCAGCATCTTTGGGCAAGAGACAGGGTACACCATGGACAGATCGCCAGTCCATCGCAGGGCCAGCACAGAGAGACAGATAACCATTCACTCTCACATTCATACCTAAGGACAGTTTAGAATCCCCAGTTGATGCCAATTTACCTAACTTGCAGTTTAACCCAAAATAAGAAAAAAATCTGGCAATTGAAAATGTCGGCTTTAAAAATATGATAATATTTACCACTTGCGCAACATTAGATTAAAAAAAACCCACACAAAAAGAAACTGTAAAAACTTCCAAGCTTCGCAAAAATACCTATATATATTTTTTCCCTTTCTTCTCACTCACTCAGATCACCCATTCAGCAGTAATCTCAGAAACACAGGCCTTCATATATACACACGCAGCTCTCTTTCATTCCCTGATTCACTCAAGGTCACAGCTAGGCAGCTGCGCACACACACACAATTACAAATCACTTAAAATAAGCTTGAAATGGCAATCTCAAAGGAAAGAGAGTGAATTTGGCAACCTCACACTGTAACATGAACCCTTCTTGTTTTTCTCTTCACCGCTGTGAGAACACAATTCATTTTCTACCCAAAATTATTATTTGCGAACTCCCATAGTCTAATTCACCACTTTATATGCAATTTTTATCATTACAATAATCACATAACCGTCCCTTTACATTTCACAATAACCAGAAAAACAATGGACAAACATGACTTAAACCCTTCGTGGCGCTTCTACTTGCGCCTCCGCGGAAACTTTTTCTAGCCAGGACAAACCATATAACACAGAACAATCAGACAAACAAAACGTCAGTAATTTTTTAAACCAGCGCTATTACTTAAAGGTTAACCCTTCTTCTACCGGTCCACTTTAATCAGTGCTCACTGCAATGTTATTGGAGACTCTTACACCGATTTCATCAACGCTCACTGCAATGTTATGGAGACTCTTACGTCAATGGTTCCACGTGTTAACAACACCACTGACCTTCCACCTTGTCGAACCCGAACTGCTCTAGATCGAACTGAACTAAACCTACGGCTATGGCGAGCAGAAACGTACACCAGACTTTGCGGTGTCAAACGTTCAGCTTAACAAACACAACATACACGTATTTACCCTCTGGGACTCCAACCCAGGGTCAGTAAGCTTTACACACATAAATGTACTTACATCCAAATCCCGCCTGTAGAGTTCTGGACCCATCACCTATCCTTCTTCTCTCAGCCACCCTGAACCGAACGGGTAGCCTTCACTACAGTAACACTGAGCCGTTGGGTCCAGCCTGGGAAGGTCTTACATCAGCTGTGCACTCGCTGAAATCGGGCGGGGCGGCCGGGGCAGGAGCAGGATGTTGGGTCGCTGTTCGGTGCGCCAAATGTTAGGTTAAGTTTCAGCATAATTAATCTGAGTCAAAAAAACAGGCAAAATATTTAAATGTAAATAGATTTATTTCCTCATGGCCAATGAGGAAGAAGCGATACATGAAGTAGCCCTGAATCCACATGCACACACACTTCTGAACTCAGTCACCCATTGTTCAAAGTTTTATAGTCCTCAGTGTTGGTGGGAAGCGGAACAGTACGTCCTTGACAGTCTAGCTCAGTGCATCTGGAGAACAACAGATAGTCTGATCTCCCCGGAACTAGGGAGTCACACATAAGAAACTAACATGATGAACCCAAAAACAAAGATAGACAGTATGTCACCTGTATCATCATTATTTTCTGCTGACCCAGTCTCTCTCACACACACACACACACACACACACACACACACACTGTCTCAGGGGCATACTGAAGACCACATGAACAATATAATATCACAAATATACAGTATATCAGACATGGAAATATAAAGGACATGGAATAATATGAGAATAATATGGAATTTTTCTATCATATCCCTCCCTTGATGCTTAATAAATCATCACAATTAAAAGAAAAATAATCAAACAAAGCAATAGTAAAGAAAAGTAAATTGAATAATAATGATGTAAAGATATACTGTATATATACGTATATATATATATATATATATATATATATATATATATATATATATATATATATATACAGTGGGGCAAAAAAGTATTTAGTCAGCCACCAATTGTGCAAGTTCTCCCACTTAAAAGATGAGAGAGGTCTCCAATTTTCATCATAGGTATACCTCAACTATGAGAGACAAAATGAGAAAAAAAAATCCAGTCTGATCTCCCCAGAACTAGGGAGTCACACATCTTCATTCACACAAGAAACTAACAAGATGAACCCAAAAACAAAGATAGACAGTATGTCACCTGTATCATCATCATTTTCTGCTGACCCAGTCTCTCACACACACTGACTCAGGAGCATACTGAAGACCACATGGACAATATAAAATCACAAATATACTGTATATCAGACATGGAAATATAAAGGACATGGAATAATATGAGAATAATATGGAATTTTTCTATCAGTTACCTTTTACCCGCTCATGTAAACCCACACCTGTCACTTCTTATGTATTTGGTTTTGACCCTATGTAAGGGGAGTCATTTTCTTTCCTTTTGCCACTGCCTTGACTGATCAAGTTTATCTACAGTCTCTCCTTGTCTCTGCCAGAGCCTATTCCTGCGCTGGCATGCTACTCTAGTAAGTTATCTTTCTTGTTGTTATTTTTGTATTTTTATATTATTCTTGTTGTTGTTTATGTTTGTTTTTTCAATAAATTGCCCAAACTCACAGTTGGTGCGTGGGTCTCAATTCTCTGCCGCGAAGGGCATTTATGACAGATGCCAACCAGCATTTGTTTTTGTTCACATACAGTATTCAGTTTTAATCATGACCCTACAGGATGCAGCATGCAAATTATGGATTTATTTATTTATTGAATCGATGAGCAGACTGTAGAAGAAAGAGAAAATTTTCAACTTTTTTCTTGTAAATTAAAAAAAGGGGGGGGGGGTTATCGTAAATGAATTACTTTTTTCTTGTAGGTTTGCTAATTTTTTTCATAAATTTGCAACTTTTTTCTTGTAAATTTAAAGCTTTTTTGTCATGAATTTGGAACTTTTTCTCATAAATTTGTCTTTTTTTCTCAAAAATTTGATGCTTCTTTATTGTACAGTTGCAACTTATAAATGTACTGTACAACTTTTTTCTCATAAATTTGCTATTTTTCCATCATAAATTGCAACTTTTTATTGTAAATTTGCTACTTTTCTCATAAATTTGCTTTTTTCTTATAAATTTATAACTTTTTTCATAGTTACAACTTTTTCTCATAAATTTGCTACTTTTTTATCATGAATTTTCAACACTTCTTTTTAATTTGTGACTTTTTGTTGTAAATTGGCAACTTTTTTCATCATAAATATGATGCTTTGTCATCATCAATGTGCATCTTTTTCTCATAAATTTGCAACTTTTTCCTTGTAAATTTGTATCTTTTTTCATAAATTTGCAACTTTTTCCTGAAAAATGTACAATTTTTTTCTGGTTAATTTGTGACTTTTTTCTTGTAAATTTTCAACCTTTTCCTCATACATTTGCAGAGACTGGGAAGACAATGCTATTTAATCAATATTTTAATATACACTATAAAGTAGACACGTGAGAAATACAAGTAAAAGTTAGAATAGATCATTTTCAGTGTGATCTGTCAAAACGAAAAACAACCTTCAGATTTTTGTCATTGCTAAAAACAATCTGCCAATGACTGACAGTATTCAGTTTACTCAACCTGTGCCTTCAACAAATAAAGTTAAACAAAACTAAAGTTACAGTATTAAAAATTGATTTACATTTTCACTTTGTCCTTGCTTTACTAATTTTGTAGTTTACATTTTACATCTGTATTTACATGTACATACAATACATTGACAGATTCTGGTAATAAGTGCTTTAATTAGTAATTTATGTTGCTAGTTTTCTAATTAAATGAATTAATTGTTTATTACATAAAATATCAAAATAATTATATTTAAATATTCTTTGCATGATATTATTGTTTAGCTTTTTTTCAGCTTTGGAAAAAAAATAGTGCTTGTGCACTGATTTTGACCTCTGAACTAATTTGTAAAAGACAGATTATAAATTCCTAATCTATTCCCTAACCTATTCCTAACCTATTCCGCCATCCCTAGCCTAGCTAGGTAGGCTAGGGGTGGAGGACGGGAGTTTGTGTCCCCTGTCACTGCCATCTGTGTTCACTTTCATTTCCTCATAGGTGATTCACCTGTTTCACCATTAGCTCCTATTAGCACAGGGTTAAGGTTATGGGAATGGTTAGTGTTTACAAAAACTGTGACGTCTACTTTATACACATTACAACTGTAACCCCCCAACATGTCACTTCATGTTGTCCTTTCCATGACGGCTAGAAGTCGCATAATGGCAAAACACACTTGTAGGTTGTCATACACACTGGTAAAAATGATTATAGGGTGTTTACTGACTATAGTCTGCTCCAGTCACAGACAGCAGATGTCGGTGTAATCTGTGCACTCCATTAAAGAAGAGAGTTGTTCAGATTAGATTGTTTTATTTTCGTAAATTTAGATTTATGGCACTATAAATCCCCACCCCCGGACCGTAACGCACTCACTCGCACAATAACTACCTCAGCTGTTGGCACAGAAAGACTGGCACACCAACAGCAATATACAGTGGGGTAAAAAAGTATTTAGTCAGCCACCAATTGTGCAAGTTCTCCCACTTAAAAGATGAGAGACGTCTCCAATTTTCATCATAGGTATACCTCAACTATGAGAGACAAAATGAGAAAAAAAATCCAGAAAATCACATTGTCTGATTTTTAAAGAATTTATTTGCAAATTATGGTGGAAAATAAGTATTTGGTCAAAAAAATCCAGAAAATCACATTGAAGGATTTTTAATGAATTAATTGGTAAATTCCTCGGTAAAATAAGTATTTGGTCAATAACAAAAGTTCATCTCAATACTTTGTTATATACCCTTTGTTGGCAATGACAGAGGTCAAACGTTTTCTGTAAGTTTTCACAAGGTTTTCACACACTGTTGCTGGTATTTTGGCCCATTCATCCATGCAGATCTCCTCTAGAGCAGTGATGTTTTGGGGCTGTCGCTGGGCAACACAGACTTTCAACTTCCTCCAAAGATTTTCTATGGGGTTGAGATCTGGAGACTGGCTAGGCCACTCCAGGACCTTGAAATGCTTCTTACGAAGCCACTCCTTCATTGCCCGGGCGGTGTGTTTGGGATCATTGTCATGCTGAAAGACCCAGCCACGTTTCGTCTTCAATGCCCTTGCTGGCGGAAGGAGGTTTTCACTCAAAATCTCATGATACATGGCCCCATTCATTCTTTCCTTTACACGGATCAGTCGTCCTGGTCCCTTTGCAGAAAAACAGCCCCAAAGTATGATGTTTCCACCCCTATGCTTCACAGTAGGTATGGTGTTCTTTCTCCTCCAAACACGACAAGTTGAGTTTTTACCAAAAAGTTCTATTTTGGTTTCATCTGACCATATGACATTCTCCCAATCCTCTTCTGGATCATCCAAATGCTCTCTAGCAAACTTCAGACGGGCCTGGACATGTACTGGCTTAAGCAGGGGGACACGTCTGGCACTGCAGGATTTGAGTCCCTGGCGGCGTAGTGTGTTTCTGATGTAGCCTTTGTTACTTTGGTCCCAGCTCTCTGCAGGTCATTCACTAGGTCCCCCCATGTGGTTCTGGGATTTTTGCTCACTGTTCTCGTGATAATTTTGACCCCACAGAGTGAGATCTTGCATGGAGCCCCAGATCAAGGGAGATTATCAGTGGTCTTGTATGTCTTCCATTTTCTAATAATTGCTCCCACAGTTGATTTCTTCACACCAAGCTGCTTACCTATTGCAGATTCAGTCTTCCCAGCCTGGTGCAGGTCTACAATTTTGTTTCTGGTGTCCTTTGACAGCTCTTTGGTCTTGGCCATAGTGGAGTTTGGAGTCTGACTGTTTGAGATTGTGGACAGGTGTCTTTTATACTGATAACGAGTTCAAACAGGTGCCATTAATACAGGTAACGAGTGGAGGACAGAGGAGCCTCTTAAAGAAGAAGTTACAGGTCTGTGAGAGCCAGAAATCTTGCTTGTTTGTAGGTGACCAAATACTTATTTTACTGAAGAATTTACCAATTAATTCATTAAAAATCCTTCAATGTGATTTTCTGGATTTTTTTTTTTCTCATTTTGTCTCTCATAGTTGAGGTATACCTATGATGAAAATTGGAGACCTCTCTCATCTTTTAAGTGGGAGAAGTTGCACAATTGATGGTTGACTAAATACTTTTTTTCCCCACTGTATTTGCTGCTGTATGTCTCTGCACTTTACTGCAACCATTTGCACAAATGTCATATCTGCTGCTGTCTGTCTGTCTGTCATTGCAATACTGATCATGTGCAGTCCTATCTGTCACTTTCTGCAGCTACAGTACCACATTGAACTTGCAACTACGGGTATTACAGCTCCACTTTTCTGTATATAGGATTGCTGGGTTTTATCATCATTAATTGTTTATCTTTATTTGCACTATGGGAGGTCTGGGTCTATCTTTTGTTGCCATTTGCACTACGGGTTGCATTACTGTACATAGACTGCTGCTGTTGTTTTTCCAGCCTTATTCCTTTTTCTTTTTTTATATTTTGCACATCACTGAAGAGAGAGAAAAATGCCATTTCAGTTCTCCTGTATGTCCTGTACGTATAGTAGTATTGACAAATAAAATCTGTGAATCTTGAATTTTGAATCTAATATACTCTGTCCAATCAAACTCAGTGTCCTGGAGTTTTTCAGTCTCCACCTATATAAAAAGTCATGAACAGTCATTCAGCACATTTCTGGGCTGTATGAAAAACCTTTACTGTTGTGCAAATTCCTCAGGCCACATAATCCATTGGAGTAACAACCACACCTCGATTTGGCTTTGTCAGAATCTTCAGTATTATTGCTCCTTCAGCGTTCCCCAGAGGAGTTTAGCTACATCAGTGCCTCAGTGTCTGTCACATCACTACCAGAGGAGGAAATGATCCAGGGAAATGCTCTCTTAAACACATACTGCTTTATCTTACAAACACCACCATTGCACTATGTTTCTATTCGCAGCCTTTGCCCAGTCAGCTGTTCATTTCAGATCTGAGAAACCATCGGTGGGAAAACAAGTTGCAGTGATGTGCAGACATGCTGATTGTTTTTGTATTTCCCCTTAATCTCACTGATTCCAAATAGTCTTGTGATGAACAGTAAAAAAATGTTCTTTCTTCTATAGGTACGGCTTTGGTGGTGCAGTGGGACCACGTCCACTTACAGGACAACTACAACCTGGGGAGTTTTACTTTCCAAGCTACGCTGCACAACACTGGCAGGATCGTCTTTGCATACAAAGAGGCATGTTGACTTGTTGTCTGTGAATGATTTTAACAACTTTAGAATAAAGGAATAACAGCTACCTGTTTGTCAGACTTTAATAAGAGACTTTAAAATTCTGCTACCCTTTTTTAGAGCATTTAAAGGTGCAGTAGGCAGAAATCTGAGAAACTAGGAAAAGAATTGCCTGAAATTTGAAAATACTCCCTGCCTCCTGCAGCTCTCCCTCCCTTCCCTATCTTTAGTCACTCCCCACCCAAAGTGCACATTGATAAGCTTTTGTAAAGCAGCCATTTAAAAAAGCTTCCAACAAGACATGTGATTGTGCAAAGAAATGGTCATGAGTGTGAAACTTTCTGCATCCTAAACAGAGCCCAGAGGAAATAGGGTGTAGCTGTTCTGTCAGACCACTTGCACTACATTTTGCTATAGGAGGAAAATTGATTTATTTTCACATTTAAACAAAATGTTTCCGCCTACACCAGGCTTAATGTTTGACATTCATGTTTCTGGAGTCAGAACTAAACGGAGATAAAATTTGTTTTTTTATGCATAATTTGATCGACCAACTTTTTTTCAACTTGCACTTTTCATACTGCACTCCCTGACCTTCCACACTGATCACATTCTAGAACAAGTCAGAAAGCCCTCACTTTCTTGTGAGCTTTACTTAACAACACTGACGGGAAACAACTTGGTACACTGGAACTTGTTTATGACACCAGAGTAACATGTTCAGAAATAGAAGTTGGGCAGTAATCGGTGTACACCTGACTAGAAGAGAAGTGCTATTAAATAGCACATTTTTACAGTTTTCACTAGGGGTGGGACTCACCAGCGGCCCCACAATACAATATTTTCACTGTACTTGGGCCACAATGTGATAATTTCACAGTCTTGCAATATGCTTATGACTGGCGCCTAGCGGCTGCCCCGGCCTTCAATGCGCTCTGCAGAGCGTGCCCAAATGCCAAGTCACGTTTCGTTACCTTGTATTCATACATGTGTAATGACAATAAAGTTGAATCTCATCATCTCATCTCATGCTGAGTTTTGCATCATACGTATATTGCAGGGGTGTCCAATCATGTGCCATGGAGGGCCAAGACCCTGCAGGCTTTACTTCCAACCAGTGTCTTCAACAGCAGATTTCACTGAATTTCTTGCTACTGATTGCTGATAAGTGAAAACACCTGCTGAAGAGACTTGGTAGAAGAGAAAACCTGCAGGGTCTTGGCCCTCCATGGCACATGATTGGACACCCCTGGTATATTGCATTAAATTGTCTTGGCCAACTCCTGGCTCAATCTCAGAAGTCACTTCTTGGCTGTGCTGACCTACAGTAACTAGACAGTGAGCATTTAGCACATTTAGCACCATTCATTTACATCATGTTAAATGGGGAGTTAAGTATTTTTACATGTTTTTGATAAAAGAATATATAAATTCTTCCATAAAAATGGAATCAGCAAATGCATTTTTGACCACTGTTGTACCCAGCTGTTTCAGAGCCATTTAATGAAGAATTAATGGACCTTCATAATGTCCATTATAAAAGAAAGCATGACTCACTTCTAAAGGATATGTCTTACACAAAACATTTCTCTGCACTTTCTAGTTCTTAAGACGTCTATTTTTAAAAGCATGCTTAATTTATTGCACTTAATACAAGAGAAAAAATACCTATTGTTCACATATTTTCTCTAAAAGGATAATGGATGCAAAATTAGTTATCCCTGTCATTCTTCTTTTTAATAAAAACTAATGTTGAGCATTTTTCCTTGAATATGAAATACAAAGGCAGTTTCTTTTAATGTCAAGATGTAAAAATTTAGAAACTGTGGGGAGTGTTGGGGCACTGCATGTATTAAAGGTGTTTCATTCTTTTTTCAAAAATGTCTTGGAAAAACTGTTTAATTGAACAGGGAGAAAGAGGTGATAATGAAAAATATTAATGTCACACACGGCTCTTGGGGTGTGAAATTGCAAATAATAAGCAATGATCTATGATAATTGCAGTCGTTACAGCAGCAGGGCTGCTTCTTTAATGAGGCTGGCTCTAAATGTGTGTTGTTATTTTAACATGTCAGAGCAGCTGACCTATTTATTTATTTAAGTGCACAGTTCCATTGCTGAGCTGCCTGAGATCAACAAGAACATGTCACATAATCAGATTTCTTCCATATTCTTGATTGCTGAAATTTTCTACAGCTTAGCTGAGCTTCAGTACATATTATGTGATTCATGCGGTAAATAACGCTGATGATGTTTATCCTAAGCATAAGTCAGTCTTCGTAAATCAGTTGCTGACTTCTCTCCCATCTGTGTCTGAATTGTTGATTCTCTGCCTCAGGGGTGGACATATGCTCAGTGAAGTTGCGTATTGTTTCAGCAGATTCCTAAAGGAGACTGTCAGCACTGTCAGACTTGTGTGGCCGGTTTATATTTTACATCCTGCCCTAGACAGATCTTCATGGTCCCAGTAATTGATTTTCCTTTTTTTTTTTCTATTTCAGATCCCCATTGAGGTGTCCCAGATCAGCTCCGTCAATCACCCGGTGAAGGTTGGCCTGTCTGATGCCTTCGTGGTGGTCCACAAAATTCAGCAGATACCCAGTGAGTGTCAGACATGTTTTACTACCGTTAATCATGGTTAAAAAGACAAAGCAAAAAAATGCTGTCGTTTTGGTCGTCTCCACATAATTCTCAATCTTTTTTTTTTTTTTACAATTCAGTGTTCTATTAAAAAAACCCATTGAGGCCTACATAACTACAACTTTTTAAGTAGCCCATTTTTATTCATTATATAAAAAGGGGCCCAAAAATATATTGTCCGGTGACTGAGTGTTTTGAAAGGCGCCTATAAATTAAATGTATTATTATTATTATTATTATTATTATATAGATAATATGCCACCCTCCAATGCTCCTCCACATTGAAAGGAGCCAGTTGAGGTGGTTTGGGCATCTGATCAGGATACCTCCTGGACGCCTCCCACTTGAGGTGTTTCGGGCACGTCCCACTGAAGGGAAACCCTGGGGCAGACCCAGGACTCGCTGGAGAGGCTATGTCTCCCAGCTGGTCTGGGAACGCCTTGGTATCCCCTCTGAAGAGCTGGAGCAGGTGGCTGGGGAGAGGGAAGTCTGGGCTTCTCTGCTTGAACTGCTGCCTCCACAACCCGGACCTCCGGAAAAGCAGAAGAAGATGGATGGATGGATGGATGGATAGATAATATACCTGTGTGTACCTATGTCTATATCACACTGATTTTTCTGTTTAACATGTAAACAGAAGGTAAAAACAGGTGCAAAAGTATAGTATATAATTCAAGATATGCTATTTTATGTAAAAATTTGCAATACTGCTGTCATAATTACCTTAGCGGGAGGCTCAAATGCAAGCAACTATCACCAGGGAAAGCACACAGACACTTGGGAGAACGTTAAACGTATTTTATTAAATAACATAAGTGAACCAAAAGGTGATGCACACTGGAGATCACACACAGCCTAAAGGGAGAGAGACAAAGAGCTGGTTAGAGTGCAGTACTGGAAGAGGGATAAATAAACTGCAAGCAAGGGAGAGTCTTACAAAAATGAGCAGAGGACCCGGCAGTGATTACCCAGCGTGTAGTAATGAAAGAGCTGGCAGGGACTGAGCCAGCGAGAGGAACAGGTGCGGGGAATGGAGATGGGAAGGAGCGGAGCAGAGGTCTGACCGGGTGGAGTAGAGACAGTTCAGGCAGGATGGTGAAAGCGCAGGTGAGCTTGTGTAGATCCTGGAGACACATCACTGCAATGGCAGCAACCTGAGGAGGAGAAGAGGGAAAAAGGGATTAACCACGGGTTGAGTAAATGTTTAAATCACTTGCCCAAAATGTAGGCAGCAATACCCAATGGTCCAGCGAAGGAGCATTCACAGACTGGCTCTTTTATACGCTGGCAAAGAGGAAGCAGCAGGTGTGTCCACTCACACAGGTGCGTTGATGAGCTGCGGAGCCAAGTGACAAACAGAGGAACAACACACAGGAGGGGAGGGAGAGCATGCTCACCATATCATCACAATGCCCCCCCCCCTTCCCCGTCAAGGGATGCCTCCTGGCATCTCAAGGTCTGGACCATCCCCCTGTTACAGAAATATGAACAGGGTATTCACGATCTCTCCTCCAGTTCATAACCCTTCCAGTGAACTAGGTATTGCAATCCCTGGCCCCGACAACGAACGTCCAGAATCCTCTGTACGGTGTAGGTGGTCTGGCCGTTGAGGGTCCGAGGAGGAGGAGGTGGCTTCTGGGGAGGACAGAGGTAGCTAGCAGAGAGGGGTTTTATCTGGGAGACATGGAATGTTGGATGGATGTGGAATGTCGGAGGTAACTTGAGACGAACCGTCACATCATTAATAATCCTCGAGGGAAATGGACCCAGGAAATGGGGTGACAGTTTCCTCAATTCGGTCTTCAAAGGAACCTGATCTGCCAACAACCACACCATCTGGCTGACGGTGTATTTGGGCGCCTGTGCGCATCTGCGGTTTGCGCACTGACGGTTTCGCTTGGATGAGCAGAGAAGAGCAGCCCGGGTTGACCTCCACAGATGGTGGCAGCGGCAAGTGTGGGCCTCCACGGATGGAACAGCTACCTCCCTCTCCACCATGGGCAACCGGGGGGGGGGGGGTATAGCCCACAGAGGCCTCGAAAGGCATCAGTCCGGTGGAAGAGGAGACAGCGAAGTTGTGGGCATACTCCACCCAGGTGAGATGGGAGCTCCAAGAGGTGGGATTACAGGAAGCTACACATCTCGGGGCGGCCTCCAGGGACTGGTTGGCATGCTCAGCCCACCCGTTGCTCTGTGGATGGTACTCGGAGGTGAGGCTGACTGTGGTGCCGAGGAAGCATTAGAAAGACTTCCAGACTTGGGATGTAAATTGAGGACCCTGGTCAGACACAATGTCCATAGGTATCCCATGAAGGCGGATGGCATGTAGAGAGAGAAGATTGGTGGTCTCGGCGGCTGAGGGCAACTTGGGTAGCGGCACTAAATGGACGGCTTTAGAGAAACGATCAACAATGGTTTAGCACTGCGGCAGCACAGTTTACCCTCGGCCGGGAGATCGCTGGGATCATGAGATCGTGGGTTCGATCCCAGCCCCCGACCAACAGTGAGCTGTGTGGAGTTTGCATGTTCTCCCCATGTTGCGTGGGTTTACTCCGGGATTTCTCCGGTTTCCTCCCGCATACTAAAAACATGTAGGTTTAGGGCGCTCGCGCACGCAGCGACCGGCAGCCGGTGGCTTGTCACCAGACTGCAAACCAAATCTACCTACGGGTACAAATAAGTAACAAAAAAAAAAAAAAACAATGGTGAGAATACAGTGATCCCTCACTTATCGCGGTTAATGGGTTCCATAACCGACCGCGAAAAGTGAAAAACCGCGAAGTAGCGTCACCCCAATGACGTCATCCATAAACAATACGTACGTTCATTCTCTCACTCTCATATGATACGTGTGTGTGTGTGTACGTGTACATACATACGTAGATGTAAACAAAGTGTACATAAATATGTTTTTAGAACTCTTTTATTCTTATAACAAGGTACGTAACTCAAGATGAAAATGATTTACTGCACAGGTTAATGAGAGCTTTACTGCTCCTCAGGTGACGCCTCATCGTGAGGTGCTGGAGGCGCAGGATCATCGAGGGCAGCTTCCGATAGAGCTGGAGAAGCTGCAGGAGGCGGCGTAGTGCCTCGACGGGAAGACTATTTCGCACAAAATGGCACAAGAGAACAGCAAAAAGTTCCACGCGGCGAGACTAAGTAACACGAGCGATAAAAAGCAATGAATGCGGTCTTTCTTCCCTTCATGGGTGCTTGGCAGGGAGAGGAGGTGGGTGAGACGTCTCGGCCAATCAGCTTGTGAGATTTCCGAGCCCAGCCAACACGACAACAGCGAACAGAGAGTTGTGCTGCTCTCCGTGTTGACACCTGATGGTCTAATGTAGTCTCCCTGCCTTCTGCTAGCGCCCGCCCATTATTTCTCAATTTTGAATTTTTGATGAATATTTTTGAAAAATCCGCGATGCACTGAGGGCGCGAAAGGTGAAGCGCGAAGTAGCGAGGGATCACTGTAACACTATTGCCCTGTGATGGAAGAAGACGCGTAACAAAGTCCATAGCTATATGCGACCAGGGACGACTAGGAACTGGCAGAGGGTGAAGGAGGCTGGCAGGTGAAGAGGAGTCCGACTTGTTAGTAGCACAAACCTGGCATGCTTTCACATAGTCCCGCACATCTGCCTGCAGGGTAGGCCACCAAAAAACTCGCTGCAACAATTCGATGGTACAAGAGGTTCCTGGATGGCAAGCAAAGAAACTGGTGTGCCCCCCACCGGATGACATCACTCCGAAGGGGAGAGGGAACAAACAGATGGTCACTTGGGCCTCCCTCAGGAATGGGTTCTGAGGCCTGGGCCTGCCGGACCCTCTGCTCAATTTCCCAAGAGAGGGCACCTACAATGCAGGAAGGAGACAGAATGGGTTCGGGAGAATAGGAGGAAGAAAGAGAGAGACAGGAAGGTGACAAATCAGAGGTGAACTGGCGAGAGAGAGGATCAGGATTAATGTTGCGGGACCCAGGCCGGTAAGTGATAGAAAGATTAAATCTGAGGAAAACAAGGCCCAACGGGCCTGCCTGGAATTTAGTCTCTGGGCTTATCTTAAATACTCTAAATTTTTGTCATCAGTCCAAACAATGATGAGATGAATGGCTCCCTCAAGCCAGTGCCTCCATTTCTCTAACGCCAGTTTTATGGCCAACAGCTCTCGGTGCCCTATGTTGTAGTTCCTCTCAGCCGGAGTCAACTGCCAAAAGAAATATGTGCATGGATGCAGCTTTTGATCGGAGGCAGAATACTGCGAGAGAACAGCACCCACCCCTGAATCAGAAACATCGACCTCAACCACAAACTCCAACTGAGGGTCGACCTGCGCTAAGATGGGCATGTCAGAAAACAAGGCCTTCAGTTTGGCGAAGGCCTGCTCCACAGCCTCAGACCATTTGAATGGGATTTTGGTTGAGGTCAACTGGGTTAAAGGCTGAGCAACTTTACTGTAATTCCGAATGAATCAGCGGTAAAAATTTGCAAAGCCCAGAAAACGCTGGAGATGTTTCCTGGACTGGGGAGTAGGCCAACCTAATACCGCCTTCACCTTAACTGGGTCGGCCCTCAGTTCACCTTCAGCTACAGTGAAGCCAAGGAAGGAAGTGGAGTGAGAGGAGAACTCACACTTTTCAGCCTTCACATAGAGCTGATTCTCCAGTAGCTGTTGTAACACAGCCTGGACATGGACTGTGTGTTCCTCCAGCGTGTATGAAAAAATCAAAATGTCATCCAAATAGGCGTAAATGAATTGATTAACCATGTCGCGGAGAATGTCGTTAATCATGCGTTGGAAGACAGCGGGGGCATTGGTCAGCCCAAAGGGCATCACAAGGTACTCAAATTGGCCTAAGTGAGTTTTGAACGCCGTCTTCCATTCATCTCCCTCCCGAATGTGAACCAGGTGGTAAGCATTGCGGAGATCAAGTTTAGTGAAAACTCATGCGTGCTGAAGGAGCTCAAATGCCAAGTTGATCAGGGGCAATGGATATTTATCCTTAATTGTAATGGTGTTTAACTCTCGGTAGTCGATGCAGGGCTGCAAAGAACCGTCTTTTTTCCCAACGAAAAAAGCCCCGCGCCGAGAGGAGCCGAAGGGGGGTGAATAAGGCCAGCGTTCAAGGAGTCTTTAATATAGCTCTCCATCACCCCCCTCTCCGGCCCAGACAAACTGTAGAGCTGGCTGGACGGCAGCCACGCGCCCGAGAAGAGATCTATAGCACAGTTGTAGGACTGGTGAGGTGATAACAAGAGGTCCCTCAACTTGCTAAAAACCTCCCCAAGGTCATGATAGACCTTGGGTACGAGACTGAGGTCTGGCGGCTCAGCCGGAGGGGAGGAGATGGGGAGAGTAGGCAAGCAGGCGGCTGAGCGGAGGCACGAAGAAAGGCAGAAAGGACTCCATGAGGAAATAGAATTTTGCGCCCAATTGATGATGGGGTTGTGCTTTTGGAGGCAGGGATAACCTATTACCACGGGAGAAGATGAGCTGGGTAGAACTAAAAATGAGAGGAGCTCCCGATGGTTCCCAGAAAAAAGAACTGACACCAGCTTGTTGTGAAGGGAAACAGAGGCTAATCTACAGCCAGAAAGAGCCAAGACATTTAATGGAGCCAGTAAGTCTTTAGTGGGAATCCCTAGCTCCTGAACAAGCCCTTGAGAGATGAAATTTTGTTTGGCCCCTGAATCAGTTAATGCCGAGACCTTTATCTCGGCCCCCGGTAACTGAACGAGAGCTGGCCGGCAGAGAAAAATTACCGGGGGGATTAGTTAGAGATCCACCCGTCACACCGCCCACGGCTACTGACGGGCCAAATCTTTTTGGTCTAATGGGGCAATTAGACAGTATGTGTTCTAAGGAGCCGCAATACATGCAGGCCCCAGCCTTTCCTCAGCGTTTGTTCTCTTCCAGAGTCAAGCAGGCCCAGCCCAGGACCATTGACTCCAGAGGGGAAGCTGACCAATCGGAACGAGAGAGTGGGAGGAATGACCGTGACGTAGATGAGGAGGCATAGGCCTTCTCGGCCTTGTGCTCCTTTGCACACTCGCGGTAGCAGTTATCCAGGCCGATGGCCTGCCCAATCAACTCATCCAAAGAGGAGGGGTTGGCGCAGATTGCTGGGTTATCGTGGAGGTTAGTATTGAGACTCCAGAGGAAGGTGCTGCATAGAGCAGTGTCATTCCGCCCAGAGTTTGCAGCGACGACCTGGAACTCGACCGAGAAATCGGCAACCGACCGCTTTGCCTGCTGAAGCACCATGAGTGGACTTGCTATATTCCCCTCACTCTCTGTATGATCGAAAACTCAGGAGAATTCCTGAACAAACCGCTCAAATGTGTAATGAGGACCCTCTGGAATGCTCAAAACAGACTGAGCCCAATTAAGTGCCCGGTGCCAGAGCAGCAGGGTTATGAAGTGAATTTTGGACGCGTCATCTGGGTACTCCCCTCCTGTCTGCTGAAAATAGAACCGGCAGTGAAGCAGGAACCCCTTATATACACACACACACACACACACACACACACACACACACACACACACACACGTACGGGGCAGATGATGGAATTGTAAGGGTCTTGTGGATGGTTGAGACTGCCAGGGCAGCAGGAGGAGAAGGAGGAGCCAAAAGAGACACATGGCAAAGGTGATCAGAGACGGTAGCCAATTGTTGTGTGATGGTTTGCAGCTGTTCAGTGACAACAGCAACCTGACGCTCCGGGGTGTCCAGACAGGAAAGAGCCGTATGCTCCCCTGATGAAGCGCCTGCTGAACCTCGAGCTTGGCTGGACCATTCTATCATAGTTAGCTTAGCTGGAGGCTCAAATGCAAGCAACTATCACCAGGGAAAGCACACAGACACTGGGGAGAACGTTAAATGTATTTTATTAAATAACATAAGTGAACCAAAAGTTGATGCACGCTGGAGATCACACACAGCCTAAAGGGAGAGAGACAAAGGGCTGGTTGAGTGCAGTATTAGAAGAGGGATAAATAAACTGCGAGCAAGGGAGAGTCTTACAAAAATGAGCAGAGGACCCGGCAGTGAGCATGTAGTAATGAAGGAGCTGGCAGGGATTGAGCCAGCGGGAGGAGCAGCTGCAGGGAATGGAGATGGGAAGGAGCTGAGCAGAGGACTGACTGGGTAGAGTAGAGAAAGTTTAGGCAGGATGGTGGAAGGGCAGGTGAGTGTGCGCAGATCCCAGAGACACATCACTGCAATGGCAGCAACCTGAGGAGGAGAAGAGGAAAAAAGGGATTAACCATGGGTTGAGTAAAATGTTTAAAATCACTTGCCCAAAATGTAGGCAGCAATACCCAACGGTCCAGCAAAGGAGCATTCACAGACTGGCTCTTTTATATGCTGGCAACGAGGAAGTAGCAGGTGCGTCCTCTCACCAGGTGTGCTGATGAGCTGCGGAGCTGGGAGACCGGCTGCTTTAAATTTGCTAATGTGGAAAGGGAAATAAAGTCTAAATATACATATGCTAACTTTACTCACTTGTGGGTGTTTGTCAAGTTTAGAGGGAGATGACTTGTATTTCAAGACTTTTTGTTTTCACGTTCTGTATGTACTGTAGTATCATAAGTTATAAACTAAACCAACATAACTCTCATCATTTACTCAACATTATCCATCCATCCATCCATCCATCCATCCATCTTCTACCGCTTTTCCGGAGGTCCGGGTCGCAGAGGCAGCAGTTCAAGCAGAGAAGCCCAGACTTCCCTCTCCCCAGCCACCTGCTCCAGCTCTTCAGAGAGGATACCAAGGCGTTCCCAGGCCAGCTGGGAGACATAGTCTCTCCAGTGAGTCCTGGGTCTGCCCCAGGGTCTCCTCCCAGTGGGACGTGCCCGAAACACCTCAAGTGGGAGGCATCCAGGAGACATCCTGATCAGATGCCCGTACCACCTCAACTGGCTCCTTTCAATGTGGAGGAGCAGCAGTTCTACTCTGAGCCTCTCCCGATGACTGAGCTCCTCACCCTATCTCTGAGGGTGAGTCCAGCAATCCTACGAAGAAAGCTCATTTCAGCCGCTTGTATCCGCGATCTTGTTCTTTCGGTCATTATCCAAAGCTCGTGACCATAGGTGAGGGTAGGAACGTAGATTGACTGGTAAATTGACAGCTTTACCTTAGAGCTCAGCTCCCTCTTCACCACAACAGACCGGTACAACATCCACATCACTGCAGATGCTGCTCCAATCCATCTGTCAATCTCTCGCTCCATATTCCCCTCACTCGTGAATAAGACCCCAAGATACTTAAACTCCTCTACTTGGGCAGGAGCTTGTCCCCAACCCGGAGAGGACAATCCACCTTTTTCCGGCTGAGGACCATGGACTCGGACTTGGAGGTGCTGACTCTCATCCCAGCCACTTCACACTCAGTGGCAAACCGTCCCAGTAAGAACTGTAGGTCATTGCTGGATGAAGCCAGCAGGACAGCATCATCTGCAAACAACAGACAAGGATCCCCTCATGGATCGTCACCTTATCGTGGTGGTGGGGTTGCGTGCCCTAGTGATCACAGGAGCTATGTTGTCCTGGACAATTTGCCTCTGGTAGGGTCACCCAAGACAAACTGGTCCTGGGTGAAGGGACAGACTCAGAACGATCCAACAGACTCTCATGATAAATACTAGAACAAGGATTCAGTGTACCCCGCTCGGTATGGGGTTACCGGGGCCCCACCTTGGACCCAGGCCTGGGAGGGGCTCGATGGCTAGCGTCTGGTGGCCGGGTTTCCACCCATGGGACCCAGCTGGGCTCAGCCTGAAGTGAGTTACATGGGTCCGCCCTCCAGTGGGCTCACCACCTGCAGGAGGGATCATGGGGATCTGGTGCTATGTGGATCAGGTGGCGGTCAAAGGCGGCGACCTAATCAACATTATGGTAACTTTAATTTTAAAATTTAATTTTGGTTGCCATATCAATTGTAACTATTGGAGAACCATTTAGACTTTTTTTTTAATCCCTGAATACCTGCCAAAGATCATTACATTAGCTTGTAAACTAGCTTTACTTTTCACTATTTAAACTTTGGATTATACCTTAATTCCAGCCTCATCTGTTTTCGTCAGCTCCTTTTTCCCGACACCTTCACCTCCTCTCTCTGAGGCCAACTGGCACAACTCCAGGTCTGCCCTGCTCATCTTTTGAGTGACTGCAATTAAAGCTTATTAAATCTACAGCAAATCTAAGCAAACCTTTTTATCCACAGTCTCTTCTCTTTATTGGCTCCTACAAAGTCTGCCATAATAATGAGTTGTCAAATGTGATTTATTCAGTAATTTAGATTGGGTTTGGGGTGCATTTGTTATACTTGGATACCATTTATTTGTCAGAGATAATATTTCTGAGGTTATTTTTCCTTAATCATGGTCTGTGTTGTATATAGTGGGAATGGTTGTTTTGTAAGTTTTGTTAGAAGAAAAGAAAAACCGGGTCCTTGGAGTGGTTGCAGTTTCTGTCTTCTACTTTCTTTGTCTTGTTTTATGCGAAGGTCTCTTATGCATTTTCCCAGAAGGCTGTGGCTGAGAGATCTGAATATTGAACCCGTTAGTGTAATCCTCCTAGACTTCATAAACCCAAGCATTTTTGATGCCTCTGACACAGCATGATGAAACCAGCGTGTGGTTGTAGAGTGATGAAATCTTGAGACCAAAGTGACGTTTTCATCATGAGTGATGTTTCAGAAGATTGTTTGTTTTTGTCTTTAGTTCTGCTGCAATAGTCCATCACTGTCAAGGAGCCATGATGGTAAATGCCCTTAAAACTGTTTCACGGGACATATACAGGAACTACAGTATATACAGGCATCACAACTGTACATACAGAGCTGGGTAGAGAAGCAGAAATTATACTGAGGTAAAAGTAACTTTACTGTATCATATTAATTACTGAAGTTAATTGAGAATAAGTGTGTAATAAAAAAAGTGAATAGTAACCAACAACTTTAATCTTGCCAAGCTGTGAGGTTTATCTTTTAAATTTTTCTTTAAAATTGTGACATTTCCCTTTTAAATTTGAGTCATTCTGCATAAATTTGCAACTTTTTTGAAATAAAATTTTTACTTATATTAGCTTTTTTTTTAAATCAGGAAAAAAATGTGAGTTTTTCTCTTAACTTTTAAGATGCTTTTCTTGTAAATTAAATATTTATTTCTTGTACATTTGGTAGGGGTGGGAATCGCGAGGGACCTCACAATACAATACCTATTGCAATACCTGGTTCACGATGTAATACTATCATGATACTACGATTACTTAAGAATTGCGATACTACATACCACCCCACCACGATTTCAACGTCAAATTTTGTCCTCAAAGTACAATTGTCGTTATCTATTTCACATAAGTTTTCAGTATTTTCTACTCACCACAGCCACTTTTGTTTTGGTGGCTGCAGGCTCTCAGTCCTCTGTGGGTTGGTGTGTTGTGGGTAGAGCTGGGTAATTTGACCTTAGATCAGCATCACAGTTTATAAAGAGCCAAATCGCACCTCCTCTACTTCTGCAAATGGGACCTTACTTTGAAAAAAATCTCCATTGAAGTGAAGAGAGAAATGATCTTATCAGTGGTGGTTTTATCAGTGACCACCTGCCAATATTCACAGTTTCTGACAATGATTACAGGAAAGAAAAACAAAAAACAGCACTTATGTACAGACTAGTGAGGACTGAAGAATCAATGAATGCTCTAAAAAATGATCAAGCAAAACAGAATTGGAAAGAACTATATAATGTAGAAGATATGGACAAAGCATATGAAACATTTTTAAGAATATTTAAATTATTATATGATAAAAATTGTCCAATTTAAAAAAATCAATAAGAAGCAAAAATATTCAGACAGTCAATGGATCACTAAGGGATTAAAAAATGCTTGCAAAAAACAATATGTTGTATAGAAAATTTATTAGACAGACCTAGGGAGGTAGAAAATATATATAAAAATGTAAAAATAAGTTAACTAATATTATGAGAATAAGTAAATTGGAGTACTATAGTAAATTCATAGATAATAATAAAAAATATTATTAAAGGTATATGGAATATAAGGGCAGCGCAGTGGCAGAGTGGTTAGCACTGCGGCAGCAGAGCAACTCACTCTTGGCCGGGGAATCCTGGGTTTGATCCCAGCCCCCAACCAACAGTGATTTGTGTGGAGTTTGCATGTTCTCCCCGTGTCTGCGTGGGTTTACTCCAGGATTTCTCCGGTTTCCTCCCACATGCCAAAAACATGCAAGTTAGATTAATTGGCATTAAATGGGGATTCTAAATTGTCCTTAGGTATGACTGTGAGAGTGAATGGTTGTCTGTCTCTCTGTGTTGGACTGGCAATCTGTCCATGGTGTACCCAGCCTCTCGCCCAAAGATGCTGGGATAGGCTCCAGCCCCCCCCCCCCCCCCCCGCGACCCGAAAAGGATTAAGCGGAAGAAGATGGATGGATATGGAATATATTAAAGTAATTCAAAATGGAGACAGACAAGATAATTATCCTCAATATTGTAGATAGTGATATAAATATTAATAATAATATAAATGATGCAGTAAATAGATTCAATGAATTCTTTGTAAATATTGGACCAAAATTAGCAGAAATGATCCCTGATCTGTTCATATCTGAAAAGGGGAGTAGTAAATTAACCAAAAGAAATCCAAATTCAGTGTTTTTAACAGCAGTGGAAGAGAGTGAAATCATTGAGATTGTACATAAATTCAAAAATAAAGTTTCAACTGACTGCAATGATGTTGACATTGTAGCTGTTAAAAAGGTTATTGAGTAAATTGCTAAACCTTTGAAACACATTTGCAACTTATCATTCCAAACTGGCACAATTCCAAGTAAAATGAAAATAGCTAAAGTCACACCTCTATACAAAACTGTAAACAAACACTACTTCACAAACTGCAGGCCTGTTTCTCTTCTGCCTCAGTTCTCAAAAATACTGGATAAACTCTTCAATGACAGATTAGACAAGTTTGTAGCTAAATATAAATTATTGATTGATTTATTTTATTTTTATTTATTGATTTATTATTGATTTTTATAAGGCAAATATTCAAGCAAAAATACAGACAGATAACATCAATTTTGAAAGAGTTCAAGACAATAAATTTCTAGGTGTGATTATAGATGAAAAAAAATTGCTGGAAACCTCATATTAAATACATACAAGCTAAACTGTCCAGAAGTATTTCGGTTATGAGCAGAACAAAGCACATACTGAATCAGAAATCACTCCATACTCTGTACTGTTCACTGGCTTTACCATATTTAAATTATTGTTCAGAAGTTTGGGGAAATACATATAAAAGTTCATTACAGCCACTCGTTATTTTACAAAAAAGAGCAATAAGAATCATTCATGGTGCTGGTTTCCGTGATCACACAAATGGTTTATTTTTACAATCTAAAAGTTTGAAATTCTTTGATCTGGTGGAATATAAAACTGTCATAATAATGTACAAAGTAAGGAACAATTTACAGCCAGTTAACATCCAAAACATGTTTGTTGAAAAACAAAGGGGATATTATTTAAGGGTGGGGGGGTACTTTGAAAGACAGTGGGTGTACAGACAACTAGGAGAAACTTTTATGTTTCGATCTGTGAGGTTAAATTATGGAATGAATTAAATATGGAGTTAAAACAATATCCAAACATTTTGAGTTTTAAAAAAAGTACAAAAACGAGAAATTAGATGAACACAGGGAGGAAGATGGTTCTGTTAATCCCTAGGGTTGGTAGGGTGAAAGTCTATGAGAGTCACTCATGGATTGTATGATCAGTGGGAATTTGTTTACTCGTGTTTCCATTTTTGAATTTCTATTATTTTAATAAGTAATACAATTTTGAAATGCGTGTAGAGATTTGTTTATTCACATCCTTGCTCATTAAATTTCCATTTGTCGTTATGACTATGTATGTATGTACAGTGGGGCAAAAAAGTATTTAGTCAGCCACCAATTGTGCAAGTTCTCCCACTTAAAAGATGAGCGAGGTCTCCAATTTTCATCATAGGTATACCTCAACTATGAGAGACAAAATGAGAAAAAAAAAAATCCAGAAAATCACATTGAAGGATTTTTAATGAATTAATTGGTAAATTCCTCGGTAAAAATAAGTATTTGGTCACCTACAAACAAGCAAGATTTCTGGCTCTCACAGACCTGTAACTTCTTCTTTAAGAGGCTCCTCTGTCCTCCACTCGTTACCTGTATTAATAGCACCTGTTTGAACTCATTATCAGTATAAAAGACACCTGTCCACAACCTCAAACAGTCAGACTCCAAACTCCACTATGGCCAAGACCAAAGAGCTGTCAAAGGACACCAGAAACAAAATTGTAGACCTGCACCAGGCTGGGAAGACTGAATCTGCAATAGGTAAGCAGCATGGTGTGAAGAAATCAACTGTGGGAGCAATTATTAGAAAATGGAAGACATACAAGACCACTGATAATCTCCCTCGATCTGGGGCTCCACGCAAAAGCTCACCCCATGGGGTCAAAATGATCACAAGAACGGTGAGCAAAAATCCCAGAACCACACGGGGGGACCTAGTGAATGACCTGCAGAGAGCTGGGACCAAAGTAACAAAGGCTACCATCAGTAACACACTACGCCGCCAGGGACTCAAATCTTGCAGTGCCAGACGTGTCCCCCTGCTTAAGCCAGTACAGGTCCAGGCCCGTCTGAAGTTTGCTAGAGAGCATTTGGATGATCCAGAAGAGGATTGGGAGAATGTCGTATGGTCAGATGAAACCAAAATAGAACTTTATTGTAAAAACTCAACTTGTCGTGTTTGGAGGAGAAAAAACACCATACCTACTGTGAAGCATGGGGGTGGAAACATCATGCTTTGGGGCTGTTTTTTCTGCAAAGGGACCAGGACGACTGATCCGTGTAAAGGAAAGAATGAATGGGGGCCATGTATCGTGAGATTTTGAGTGAAAACCTCCTTCCATCAGCAAGGGCATTGAAGATGAAATGTGGCTGGGTCTTTCAGCATGACAATGATCCCAAACACACAGCCCGGGCAACGAAGGAGTGGCTTCGTAAGAAGCATTTCAAGGTCCTGGAGTGGCCTAGCCAGTCTCCAGATCTCAACCCCATAGAAAATCTTTGGAGGGAGTTGAAAGTCCATGTTGCCCAGCGACAGCCCCAAAACATCACTGCTCTAGAGGAGATTTGCATGGAGGAATGGGCCAAAATACCAGCAACAGTGTGTGAAAACCTTGTGAAGACTTACAGAAAATGTTTGACCTCTGTCATTGCCAACAAAGGGTATATAACAAAGTACTGAGATGAACTTTTGTTATTGACCAAATACTTATTTTACCGAGGAATTTACGAATTAATTCATTAAAAATCCTTCAATGTGATTTTCTGGATTTTTTTTTCTCATTTTGTCTCTCATAGTTGAGGTATACCTATGATGAAAATTGGAGACCTCTCTCATTTTTTAAGTGGGAGAACTTGCACAATTGGTGGCTGACTAAATACTTTTTTGCCCCACTGTACGTACGTATGTATGTATGTATGTATGAGTATATGAGCAAGCAGGTATATTAATTAATTAATTAATGATGGGACAGGACAAGATAAGCTTTTGGCTCCAATCCTGTTCCTTTTCAGACTGCATTTAAATTTTTTGCTTTTTTATTCTTGTTTTTACAGTGGGGTAAAAAAGTATTTAGTCAGCCACCAATTGTGCAAGTTCTCCCACTTAAAAGATGAGAGAGGTCTCCAATTTTCATCATAGGTATACCTCAACTATGAGAGACAAAATAAGAAAAAAAAAATCCAGAAAATCACATTGAAGGATTTTTAATGAATTAATTGGTAAATTCCTCGGTAAATAAGTATTTGGTCAATAACAAAAGTTCATCTCAATACTTTGTTATATACCCTTGTTGGCAATGACAGAGGTCAAACGTTTTCTGTAAGTCTTCACAAGGTTTTCACACACTGTTGCTGGTATTTTGGCCCATTCCTCCATGCAGATCTCCTCTAGAGCAGTGATGTTTTGGGGCTGTCGCTGGGCAACACAGACTTTCAACTCCCTCCAAAGATTTTCTATGGGGTTGAGATCTGGAGACTGGCTAGGCCACTCCATGACCTTGAAATGCTTCTTACGAAGCCACTCCTTCGTTGCCCAGGCTGTGTGTTTGGGATCATTGTCATGCTGAAAGACCCAGCCACGTTTCATCTTCAATGCCCTTGCTGATGGAAGGAGGTTTTCACTCAAAATCTCATGATACATGGCCCCATTCATTCTTTCCTTTACACGGATCAGTCGTCCTGGTCCCTTTGCAGAAAAACAGCCCCAAAGTATGATGTTTCCACTCCCATGCTTCACATTAGGTATGGTGTACTTTCTCCTCCAAACACGACAAGTTGAGTTTTTACCAAAAAGTTCTATTTTGGTTTCATCTGACCATATGACATTCTCCCAATCCTCTTCTGGATCATCCAAATGCTCTCTAGCAAACTTCAGACGGGCCTGGACATGTACTGGCTTAAGCAGGGGGACACGTCTGGCACTGCTGGATTTGAGTCCTTGGCGGCGTAGTGTGTTTCTGATGTAGCCTTTGTTACTTTGGTCCCAGCTCTCTGCAGATCATTCACTAGGTCCCCCCATGTGGTTCTGGGATTTTTACTCACCGTTCTCATGATAATTTTGACCCCATGGGGTGAGATCTTGCGTGGAGCCCTAGATCGAGGGAGATTATCAGTGGTCTTGTATGTCTTCCATTTTCTAATAATTGCTCCCACAGTTGATTTCTTCACACCAAGCTGCTTACCTATTGCAGATTCAGTCTTCCCAGCCTGGTGCAGGTCTACAATTTTGTTTCTGGTGTTCTTTGACAGCTCTTTGGTCTTGGCCATAGTGGAGTTTGGAGTCTGACTGTTTGAGGTTGTGGACAGGTGTCCTTTATACTGATAACGAGTTCAAACAGGTGCCATTAATACAGGTAACGAGTGGAGGGCAGAGGAGCCTCTTAAAGAAGTTGTTACAGGTCTGTGAGAGCCAGAAATCTTGCTTGTTTGTAGGTGACCAAATACTTATTTTACTGAGGAATTTACCGATTAATTCATTAAAAATCCTTCAATGTGATTTTCTGGATTTTTTTTTCTCATTTTGTCTCTCATAGGTGAGGTATACCTATGATGAAAGTTGGAGACCTCTCTCATCTTTTAAGTGGGAGAACTTGCACAATTGGTGGCTGACTAAATACTTTTTTGCCCCACTGTATGTTGTCTTGTTCGAAATAAAATAGTATCCAAAAAAAAACAGTTGAGTTGACACGGCTAGTCATTAGAGGCAAACAGCAACTTAGCTTCAGGCATCTACATGTTAGCATTCATGCACTTTGCTCAGTTTTTCCTGGCATCTTCGGATGAAATAAAGAGTCAATCATCACATACTATGTGGACGGACACCATATTTCTTTTCATTACATGCTCATCCATCCATCCTCTACAGCTTATCTGGGGCTCCAGGTCGCAGGGACATTAGCCTAAGCAAAGAAGGCCAGACTGCCTCCCAGTTCACATAGCACCATGATCCCACCTACAGGTGGTGAACCCATTGGAGGGCGGACCCATGTGGCCCTGCGAGATCCTATGGGCAGAAACCTGGTGAACAGGCATATGCTGTCGAGCAACTCCTTCCGGCCAGGTTCCGGGGTAGGGCTCCAGGGTAGGACCCCAGTAACCCCATACTGGGTGGGGTATACAGGATCATTGCTGTAACTTTTTTATGGGGATCCGCTGTACCACTCTTCACCATGGATCAATTTGCCATGGGAGACCCTTGGAGGAACAAGTTGCCCTGACAACATAGCTGCTGGGATTATTAGGGCACATAAACTCCTCCACCACAATAAGGTGGCGACCCACAGAGGGTTCTAGTTACAAGCCATTTCTCTTTTTTTCTGTTGCTTTTGAAACAGCTTTTGAAGTGTGCTGCTTCCGGCGTGCAGCGATACATGCACACACATGTAACTCTGCGGGCACGTCTTAAACAGGAAGTGCATGAAAAGCTCTCTATACACGCGCACACAGCAAGGAGAGGGGAAAGACAGAAAAACCCAACAAGAACAAGATTAGGTCAGTTTGCACACCAAACTTCGCTTCTATTCGGTTAATTGCCCAGCCCTAGTTATGGGGTCCTTTCTGCTGCCCACATGCCTGGGCTTCAGCACCTCATGTTCCAGAGGACTTTGTTTCCACAGCGACATGTCTCTGCACATAGGGAGGATGGTGACCTGTGTTGTCTTCTTGGCTCGCTCCGAGTTTGAAGGTGGCTTTGTTGCGTGGGAGGTGTCCGAAATTGGCTAATTTTTACCGGATACTAATTTTCCTTGACTGTCACTGAGAACCGGCGCCCTCATTGAGTGTTTTAGCTTAGTTATTATCCGCTTGCAGTTCTGTTGCTGGATAGCTCAGAGAGGAGTGTGGCAGCCCACATGTCCTGAATGGTTTTGTTTTGTTTTTTTTTCTGTGCGGGTCTCCGTTGTGAGTTGAATGTGTCGTGTCATGTCATGTCATGGTCTTTTGTTCCATCTTTGTTATAAAACCCAAAAAAAGGCCCAACCTTTTTTGGCGTATCCAACTGCTTCCATACTTGCACACCTGGCTGCAAATGTCACAAGACAAGCTATGACTTCACCTGCCAATGCATGCTTATTTTGCACCATCTAGTAGACTGAAAACTCAATTGGTTGATTAATACCCAAGAGTTTGCAAATTTTACATAAAAATATATATAATTATTAAAAGATAAGTACTCTCATGAATCTGGGCATGATCATAGGATCCTGTCCACGCTTTATGTTCATTTGTGTTTTCTGTGTCATCCCCTGTTTGGTCTTCGGTCTGTGTGTGTATCTGTTTACCTATTGTTCCATCTCCTCATGTTTTCCGTACCCATAGCTAGTAGTGGAACAACAGGCTCTGGAGCTTCAAGGGTGCTCCAAGCTTATCCAGGAAATATTTGGCGAAGCGCATTTTGAGGCGTGTATTGCTGACTTATGTGTTGACGTCGTACCATGTGACTGAGTCAGGAAGCCATTCATGATTTTGCACGCAACATGAAATAAAGTGAGCAGTGACTCATCTTCTTCTGCTTAGGTCCCTTTTCGGGTCGTGGGGGGGGCTGGAGCCTATCCCAGCATCTTTGGGCAAGAGGCTGGGTACACCCCGGACAGATCGCCAGTCCATCGCAGGGCTAACACAGAGAGACAGACAACCATTCACTCTCACAGTCATACCTAAGGACAATTTAGAATCCCCAGTTTGGAGCCAATTAACCTAACTTGCATGTTTTTGGCATGTGGGAGGAAACCAGAGAAATCCCGGAGTAAACCCACGCAGACACGGGGAGAACATGCAAACTCCGTACAGATCACTGTTGGTCGGGGGCTGGGATCGAGCCCAGGATCCCCCAGCCAAGGGTGAGTTACTGTGCTGCTGCAGTGCTAACCACTCCACCACCGTGCCGCCTGGTGAGCAGCGATACACAATGGAAATCCCCGTCCCTCACGCATCCCATCCTTCATGAATGAATGAATGAATGTTTGACTGTGAAGGGATTTGTCACCACCAATTTTCAGATGGAGCCAGCACCAAAAACACGGACTTCTCCCATTTGGGAACATTATGAGCGCATGTCTCCCATTGATGTATTTTCCACAAATAGTGGATGTTTATTGTAACCGAGGTGATAGCTTAGTGGTAAAGCATCTGCTTTACAAGTGGGAGGTTGGGGTTCAAATCCCAGCTGGGTCATTCTTGTAATTTTATTCTTATTTGCTAGGTAAAGTATCTGTTGTGTTTCAAAGAGCTTGGATCATTATAACGCATCATTATGCTGAAGCACTATTGTGCCCTGCATGACGATAAGGACAGAGATGAATGTACTGGGAAAGACAGTTGAAAATTTATTATTTCTTTAAAAAAAAATGGGTAAGTAGCACAAGCACATTCACTGTAGTCACCTCAGGTTTATTATTTCTTTTTTCCCGTATGATCATTGATATTTCTTAAAAGACAGTGCATTTATTGAAATGAAAAAAATGCACATTAAATCAATAATAACCTTGTAAAAATCTCCATGTTGTAAACGTTTTGTCCACTAGATAGCCTAGTAGAGCAAATGAAGTCTCACATGAGGCCTTGTCTATATGAGCCATTTTGATGAAAGACCTCAAGTCCTCCAGAAAGTCTCATCTGGCCATCACTACCCATAGCCACTGCCCTCTCTGTATTACTCCTGTATTGTTTTCCTGTATGTTCACTGTTAGATTTCATGTACATCCCCTGTCTGATGGTCTGTACAGCCCCACTCGTCCTGTTTTGTAGCTGTTCCCCTGTTGCCTCCTAATTAGTCCCAGCTGCCTTATGTTTAGTCAATTATCTGTTCCCATCTGTCCCATGTTCTGTGATTACTCCCCGTCTATATATGTCAGTGTTTAGTGTCAGTCTGGTGTGGTGTCATAGTTGTGTGTTCCCTCTGGTCGCCTTGTCATTTGGAGATTACCTTTCTGAGTGAGTTTTGCCTTCCATGGCCCTTTGTGTTTCAGCCCCATGCTATGTTTATTTTTGATTCCTTCTTTAATAAATCTTATTGCACCTAAGTCCTGCCTGTGCACTGAGTTTGTCATACCTTCCTGCTGAAGTGATTTATGACAGTATGACACCACCACATTAGGACTCAGCAGGTGAAAGGGGTGGAGCAGGAGACAGAAAGAGGGAAAGCTGCGGGCTACAGACATGCTGCTGGATCTCATCACCGCAGCCTGCAGCTCACTCTCCCCGGAGGACGCTGCAGACTGTTAGGGAACAGTCGCTAATATTTTTGGAAGCCTGACCGAACCTGCGCTCCCTTCCCTGGGTGAAGGGGCTCCTACTCCCTGCTTTCCCACCAATGCCAGCCTCCTCCTCACAGCCAGTTTTCCCCAACCCGCCGGTGACTGCGGAGCCCACCGTTCCAGTGGAGTACAGCGGGCGTACGGCAGTCCAGGTTGGAAGGGAGGCTCCGGGAAACACCGCTCTTCAGAAAACTCACTAAAAAGCGACTCACTAAAAAGCGACTACAGTATTTTGGGGGAATCAATATTGACAAATCAAATTTTATTATTCCCAAATCAAAAAATGAGGAGTTTCAACATCACTTAGAGAATCAAAATTGGGAGCAGCTCATGTCAATAAATGAAGTAGATGATTGCTGTAATTTTATAACTGCAACAATTACAAAGTCCATAGAAAAATTTACAAAGCAAATTAATAGCAGACAACAGAAGATTAACCTACCATGGTTAAATAATGAAATAAGAAAACTTATGAAGAGGCGAGACTATGCATTGAAAACATCATTAACCTCTAAACTACAAAATGATCACCTTGTGTACAAAAGTTTAAGAAATAAAGTGGTACAAGAGCTGCGAAAATCAAAAGTATCTTATTACAATAAACTGATAGATCATGCAAAGGGTAACAACAGTTCCCTATGGAGGCATTTAAATAACTTAACTAATAAAAAAAACGATCAGAAGGGGGTAAAGGAACTTAGAATCAATGGCAAGACCGTCAGTGACAAGGCTACCTTGGCAAATGAATTTAATTCATACTTTGTGGGCTCTGTGGAAGATTTAACAAAAATTTTTGTGCTGCCAAATGTGCTCAACAACACAAATTCAATACTTCCAACAGATTCTTTTCACATCGATGAGGTAAATGAGGAGTTAATTGCTGGTATTGTTAAAACACTGTCAAACTCAAAAAACTAATGATATCTACAATATGAGCACCTCCTTTCTCAAAATGCACAGCAAAATATTAATCAAACCACTGACTCATCTCATTAATCTCTCCATTAGGTCTAGTACATTCCATCTGGCTGGAAAAAAGCTGTCGTCATACCAGTTCATAAATCAGGCAGTAAAGACGATATATGCAATTACCGCCCAATCTCTATCTTACCAGTCCTGTCTAAGGTTCTTGAAAAAAGTTGTAGCTACACAGCTGATAGACTACTTACAAGACAGTCAACTTCTTCATCCACATCAATTTGGTTTTAGACCAGGATACTCAACAGAAACAGCAAATTGTTGCCTTATTGAAAACGTCAAAAACAGTCCTTGGACAGGGGTAATGTGGTAGGAGCTGTTTTTCTAGATCTCAAAAAGGCTTTCGATACTGTAAACCACAGTTTACTTTTATCCAAAATGGTATCTTTTAACTTCTCCCCAGATACATTAGAATGGTTTGCATCTTATCTCCAGAATAGAGAACAGTGTGTAAAAGTTCACCAGGATAAATCCTCATTTTTAACACAACCGCATGGGTATCCCACAAGGGTCCATTCTTGGTCCTTTACTTTTCAGCATTTTTATTAATGACTTGCCGTTACACTGCTCAGCTGCAACATGCCAACTTTATGCAGATGATGCAGTTATTTACACAGCTGCCAAGACTCCAGCACAGGCTGCAGATGTACTGTCTACAAGTATGGTTGATGTCCAAGAGTGGCTCCTCCAGAACCATCTATTGCTGAACCTTCAGAAAACAGTCTCAATGTGCTTTTCAATCAAAAAATGTAACCTGCAACGTTTTAAAGTTAATATACATGATCATGACATCAGTTTAGCTACAGAATTCAAATACCTTGGCATTGTACTAGATCCTCAACTCAAATTTAATCTTCATATAAAGAAAATTTCAAAAACAGTAAAAAAAAAAATCTGAACTGCTTTAAATTAATTAGATATTACATACCTTACGAAGCAGCTGTACTGTATATGCATTCTATGGTTTTTTCTCATATATCATACTGTTTGACCGTCTGGGCTCAAGCAGCCCCTTCCACAATAAGACATATAGGTTCATTATATAATCAAACCCTAAAAATCTTGGACAAAAAGCCCATTAGGTGGCATCACTGTAATGTTTTAAAAAAATACAACCTATTGAGTTTTGAGAGTTTCATTGACCTCTGTTTTCTGAAATTAACGTTCAAATGTTTCCATAAATCAGCACCCGAGCCACTTGCTGGTTTCATCCAAAGACAGGACAGCAGCAGAGCCACCAGGAGTTCTGTTAACAATAACTGTAAAATATTCCACCGCAGAACCACATTTGGACAAACAGCTTTCTCTATAAAGGGCAGTCACATCTGGAACACAATGCCAAATGAAATTAAAATAATAACGGACTTTAAAACATTCACTAAAAAGGTTAAAAACTGGCTGAAAAATAAACAAGAATGTACTCATGTATGAATTGATTGCCTACAAGGTGAGAGTGAATGAAGGGAAGGAATGAATGTGTTTGTTTATAGTGAGTGACGAAGGGAGGGAGGCCTGAAATAGGCAAATGTGAGTCAGGTTGTTATATTTGTGTATTTATAATATTTATAATATTTATAATTGTGTATTTATAATCCTTTTGCATTGATATATGTGGTTATTGTGTATTTTTTTTATTTCTTTTCTTTTCTTTACTGATTCTCTTTCTAAAGCCCATCCAGGGACAAGAGTTGCAAATTAGCTAATAGCTATACACTCTATGTGCAACACATCAGATTGATTGTCATTGATTAATTGTCTATGTTTATTGCACTGTCCCTGTCAAATAAACTAATCTATCTTCCCAGCATTGAAAAATTTGTAGGAAAGTTTGAAGGAAAAAATTATTATTTCAAATACAAATCATTATTTCTAACTTTGTCAATGTCTTGACTATATTTTCTATTCATTTTACAACTCATGGTGGTAAATAAAAGTTTGACTTTTCATGGAAAACACAAAATTGTTTGGGTGACCCCAAACTTTTGAACGGTAGTGTACTGTATGTCTGAATTCTCTGAGTTCTTAACAACCTTTAGTTCTTAGTTCAGACAAGATTATCATAGCTGGTGACTTTAATATTCATATAGATGTTGATAATGATAGTCATAGTGTAGCATTTCTCTCCCTTTTAAATTCAACTGGTTTTTCTCAGTGTGTTAGTAAACCAACCCGTCATCATAATCACACCCTTGACCTGGTCTTGGCCTACGGTGTAGAAATTGATGAGCTGCTTGTCATCCCCCAAAATCCAACACTGACTGACCACTATTTGATAACGTTGAATTGTGCTATCCGATTTCACAGCATCAAGCAGAAATATAGTTACCAGATACTTATCTGATAGTGCCGTGGCCCGCTTTAAAGAATGAATCCCTTCAGCACTTACTGTATTACCATGTCTCAATATAGCAGACAACATTGACTACTTGAATCCATTAGAATTAGACCTTTTAGTTGGTAGTACTGCAGCCTCACTGCAGTCAACACTTGACTCCATAGCCCCTCTTAAAAAGAAAACTATTAAAAATAGGAGACTAGCTCCATGGTACAACTCCCACACCTGTAAGTTAATACAGAAAATTAGATCCTGTGAAAGGCTTTGGCATGCAAATAAGACAGAAGAATCGTGTTCAGCCTGGAATGCCAGCCTTACCACTTACAAGAAATCTCTCCATAGTGCTAGGCGACAGTACTATTCATCCTTGGTAGAAGAAAATAAAAACACCCACAGATTTCTCTTTAACACTGTGGCTCAGCTAACCAAGAGCCAAAATGCCATAGATCCCTACATCCCTCCAACTCTTAGTGCTGATGACTTTTTGAATTTTTTTAATGATAAAATTGTCAGTATCAGGAATAATATTCCAAAACATAACCCCCCTAAAAATACCAAGCCTCTACCTAACACTGCTGTGCCCACAGGCTCAGAACTCCACTTTTCTAAATTTTTTCATATTAATCATTCTGATCTAGCCCTAATAGTGTCAGCCTCTAAACCAACTACCTGTCTTTTAGATCCAATCCCCACTAGACTAGTGAAGGAATCGCTATCTCTGATTAGTCCATCTCTTTTGAACATAATTAAGATGTCCCTATTGATAGGACATGTACCACAGTCATTTAAAGTGGCAGTAATTAAACCTCAACTTAAGAAACCTTCACTTGATTCTGGGATTTTGGCCAATTATAGACCAATAATCTAACCTCCCTACTTTTCCAAGATCCTCGAAAAAGTAGTCGCCAATCAACTATGCACCTTTTTAGAAAAAAATTCTATATTTGAGAAATTTCAGTCAGGTTTTAGGAAACATCACAGCACAGAGACAGCCTTGGTGAAAGTTACTGATGACATCCTTATGGCATTTGACAAAGGACTTGTCTCCGTCCTTGTTTCATTGGACCTCAGCGCTACCTTTGATACCATTGACCACCATATCCTGCTAGAGAAACTTGAACAGCAAATTGGCTTGAATGGAACAACGCTAAGATGGTTCCAGTCTTATCTATCAGATCGTTCCCAGTTTGTTCATGTCCATAACAAGTCCTCTACTCAGACCACGGTTAGCTGTGGAGTTCCGCAGGGATCAGTACTTGGACCAGTATTGTTTACATTATACATGCTGCCTTTGGGAGACATTATGAGGAAGCATTCTATTCATTTTCATTGTTACGCTGATGATACTCAGTTGTATTTATCCATCAGTCCAGATGATCCCAGCCAGTTGGGTTTATTCCAGGAGTGTCTTAAGGATATCAAAACCTGGATGAACTACAACTTTCTATTGTTGAATACTGTCACGAACGATAGTCGAGTGGTCAAGGCACCAGAGAAAGAGCGGAGGCTTCCAAACAGTTTGCGATCAGCAATTTTACATTTTATTCCAAAAATACTTCACAGGCAACAACACCAATGAACATCTGACACCCCACCAACAAACCAAATGACAAACACCTCTTATATACTTAGTGAGATAATCAACTTAATCGGCACATACCATAATCCCAAGTAAGACAAGAAATATTTTCATCTTCCCACATATACCCAATAATATCTAAAAGATCATAAATACATAAATACTTTCCCCAATATTTACAGAATAAATAACACCAATAAATACACCATAAATAATACAATAAATACTTTAAACCCTTATTTACATATTAAACTCCCCCTCTACTCAACCATCATATATTTTCTTTCTGCTGGCGTCCTTTAAAAGGCCCTCAAACCCCTGAGGAGTCTTTTGCCCGGACACCACCAGGAAGCATGCTGGCAAAGGTATGTGGTTTTAAGATTATACAATTGCCTCACCCAATTAACATGATTAACATTAACAATTATCTCACAAAAGGATTCACTTCAGTCAAAACACATTCTACAATTATACGTATGTGCATTTTTACAATCCCAATACATGTTAACATTTGCAAATATAAATCCTTTTACACATATAATATTTATTCAATTACCAGACCATACAGTGGCGACACTCCGTCGTCACATTTCCTCCCCCCCTCTCCCGAGAGTACAGTACTCTGAGTCATCTACTCTGGAGAGGCTGTCTGCCACAAGGTTTTTCTTCCCTGCCATATACTGAATCGTGTAATTATAGAGCTATAGGGATAGATACCACCGTGTAAGACGATTGTTAGTGTCCTTCATTCTATTTAGCCATTGTAAGGCCTGATGATCTGCCTCTAATGTGAAATGACGTCCAAGTAAATAATACCTAAGAGACCCTATTGTCCATTTCATGGCTAGACATTCTTTTTCCACCGTAGAGTATCTCGTCTTTCGGTCCAACAATTTACAGCTCAAAAACAGTACTGGGTGTCTCTCTCCCTTCACCTCCTGGAGAAGTACTGCTCCGATGCCAACTCCTGAAGCATCTGTTTGCAGAATAAATGGACGGGCAAAATCTGGACTGTAGAGAACCTTCTCCCCAGAAATCGCACCCTTCAAATCCTCAAAGGCTCTCCCACACTCCTCTGTCCATTTCACCCTATTTGGTGCTGAAGCCTTCGTGAGTCAGGATTGTTGCTCTTTCAGCAAAATGGGGGATGAATTTAATGTACCACTCTACCAGACCCAAAAACGACCGTACCTTCTTTTTTGGTGGTAGGGACAGGATAGGCCTGAATAGCGTCTACTTTCCCCACTCGTAGTCTAATCGAGTCTAATCGTAGTCGCCCTGACCAACCACATGACCCAGGTATTCCACCTGCTGCTGCCCAAATGCGCACTTGCGTGGATTAATAGTCAGACCTGCCTCCTTAATTAAATGCAGGACCTGCCGAAGATGTAACACGTGATCCTTCCAGGTCTGACTATAGATGACTACGTCATCCAGATAGGCAGCTGCAAAGTCTGACACTCCTCCTAATACCTGGTCCATGAGTCACTGGAAAGTTGCAGGTGCCCCCTGGAGGCCAAATGACATGACCTTGAACTGGAAAGTGCCATAAGGTGTTTTAAAGGCTGTCAATTCCTTCGTCTCTAGTGCCAAGGCCACCTGCCAATACCCCTTGCTTAGGTCTAATGTGGAAATAAACCTAGCCCTGCCCATTTTCTCTAACAGCTCGTCTATTCGGGGCATGGGGTACGACTCGAACTTGGAGACTGCATTCAAGTACCTAAAATCAATGCAGAACCTCAAAGAACCATCCTTCTTGGGGACCAACACAATTGGACTGCACCATTCGCTGACTGACTCCTCGATCACTCCCAGCTGCAACATCAAATTAATCTCCTGCCTCAGTTTTGGGACCAGCCGTTCAGGAATCCTATAGGACTTCCTATGGGGAACAGCCTCTTTCTTTAAATGCACTCGATGGTTTACTAAAGTGGTGAAACCAGGTCTCTCCTGAAACAAATCTGGATCTACAAGGGCCTCTAATTGTCTCTGCTGATCATCCTGCAAATGAGACACATGAAAAGAACAAAGCTCTGACACATTCGTGGGAAAAGATTGTTCTCTGTCCTCATCCACTTCTGTTGCACAAATCAGGAGCTGATGACACGTCTGCTGATGACCAGGCTGCTGCTGCTGATGCATAGGCTGCTGAAACTCCTTCAACAAGTTGATATGGAAGCACTGATGTTTTGTCTTCCTATCCGGCATATACAGTTCATATGTCACAGAGCTCAACTTCCTAGAAATTTCGTAAGGCCCCTGCCATCGAGCCAACAGCTTACTATCGCAAGAGGGCAGCAGTTACAACACCTGCTGACCTGAGTGAAAAAACCCTCTTCCTGGCCTTCTTGTCATACCATGTCTTTTGTTTATTCTGCACCACCCTCATGTGCTCCTGAACCAAAGCAGTCATCTGATCCAGTTTTTGTCTCATTTTAATAACATAAGAGACCACATTGTCCTGATCACTCGGAGGCCTCTCCCAGTGCTCCTTTAATAAATCCAATGGGCCCCTCACCTGATGACCATAAAGTCGTTCAAAAGATGAGAGATGAGAACCCTGTTGAAGCCTGGGGCACCTACCAATAAGCACACAGCAAATACGGCACCCATTGGTTCCAATCAGAGCCTGTACTAGAAACAAATTTCTGCAGCATGTTCTTTAAAGTCTGGTTAAACCGTTCCACCAGTCCATCAGTCTGAGGGTGATATGGGGTGGTCTTAAATCCCTTGATACCCAACAGTTTATAAACCTGCTGCAAAAGTTTTGACAGAAAATTTGTCCCACAGTCTGTCAGGACCTCTTTGGGTACGCCTACCCTTGAAAATAACTGAATAAGGCAGTTAGCCACCTGCCTAGCCTTAATATATTTCAGCGGGAAGGCTTCTGGGTACTGAGTAGCATAGTCACATATCACAAGAATGTATTTATTACCCGAGGAGCTTCTTTCTAGGGGGCCAACTATATCCATCCCTATCCTATCAAACGGTGTTCCAGTGATTGGTAATGGATGAAGATGGGCCCGGGCTACTCCCCTAGATGATGTAATTTGACATATCTCACATGTTGCACAAAACTCCTAAACCTGGGTATACATTCCTGGCCACACAAACCTTCTAGCAATTCTCTGTAATGTTTTCTGGAATGCTAGATGATCTGCCCAAGGGATAATGTCCCAGTTCCATCACTTTCTGTGTGAGGCCTTGTGGCAAAGCTATGGCCCTAACTTCACCTTGCTGTTGGTACAGAATGCCATCTCTAATGACATACTCGGCCTCAGCCAAACCGTCCACTCTGCCCTGTTTCACACCGTCAATCTCAGAGACCTTTTCAAACCAAGGTTTTAACAATGGGTCAGCTTCCTGCAGCGCAGCTATGTCAGAAGGAATGTTAAAATCTACTGACTGGCTTAGCTGTGATGTTTCCTCCCCCAAGTTCTTAGCTGTAGCTAAAACCTTGTCTCTTTTCCTCTGAGCCTTGGATTTTGGTTGCTTAATTGGGCCTGCCTCTATCCCAGAATCATAAAAAGGCAGCTCCTGAAGAACATTGGCAGCCCTCTGAGCTCTAGTTGTAACCATATTACAATTTTTCACCACAGGTGCCTTTACCCTTTGCTCAACGGCGCCACCTGCCTGTCTCTCCTCAGTTTGATGTTCATCCCTAACCTGTTGTATGATGTCCAACAAAGTTGGAACATCGTTGCCAAGAATAACTGAGTATGGCAAATCAGACACAAGAGCTACAGGAAGGAGATAAGTCTGACCCCCCACTGTTAAATAGACCTCAGCGGTCGGGTACAGCTTTTTATCCCCATGGACACAACTGATATTTATTCCAGACTCATTCCACAAATCCCTAGGGACCAAACTGGGCAGCACAACAGTTTGAAAACAACCTGAGTCTAAAAGAGCCTCTTCACACTGACCATTAAGCAACACCGTTGTTTTATACATTTCACTGTGCACTGGGGCTGAAAAAGTGAGTCTAGGAACTGAACATAACAATGACGGTTTACTATTTCTTGTGGCAGGACAGGAATACTGTGTGAGGCCAATTTTATTACACTGTTAACAGCGTATATTCTGACTTGAAACAAAACGTGCCTTTCTACTACCATTATGTCTGCTAACAGTGACCTGACTGGAGCTGGAATACAGTCTATTTTGAGCTTGACCACCCCTTTCACCCCCATCAAACTTACTCCTTGTGGTGAAAGAGCCGTCACGGCTGAGAGTGGGTCTCCTGCTTCCAGACCTGGCTGACAGGAAGACTTCCACCAGACGAGCCGCATCCTCCGCAGTCTTCGGGTCCCGCTCTTTTATCTAGACTCCCAGTTCCGGGTCCACCATCCGCAGAAACTGCTCCAAGATCAACAGTTCCGCAATGTCTTTCACCGTTGAGGTCTCCGGTTTAATCCATTTGTTAAGCAGGTCTTTCAAACGTACATACAGTTCACGGGGGGGTTTCGTCCTGATGAATGTCCAGGGCGCGAAACCTTCTCCTATAGGTGTTGGGTGTTATTTCATGCTTAGTTAAAATTGCTTCCTTCACTTTACCATAGTTTTCTGTGTCAGCGATGTCCATGAGCACATACGCACTACGTGCTTTACCCGTGAGCAGAGGAACCAACTGAATAGCCCACTCCTCCTTACGCTAGCTGCAGAGCAAAGCAATCCTCTCGAACGCTGCCAGATAGTGGTCGATGTCGTCATCGGGAGAGAGTGGATTTAGCCTGGGCTCGCGGTGCATCTGCGCTGTCCTCGGCTGCACCTGCAGCAGTAGCTCCTCCTCCTGCGGGCCGACCCGACTGGCCATCACCCTGGGGTCTTCCCCCGAAGTGCCGTTATCACCGCTGCGTTCAGCCCGGCTCCCATATTCCTCTCTCAGCTCCGTCACTTGTGACTGCATCTGGCAAACTTGATGCTGCACAGTCTGCCACCTTTGTTCTTGCAGAGAGGCTTCTTTCTCCATCTGACGGTCTCTGACTGTCAGTGAATGCACCATGGACTTCACCAAGCTCGCCAATTCCTCCAGCTTGTCCAGTCCACTGGCCCCCTGCTCCTCAGTTGCCATGCTTATTTCAAAGTCCTCTAATTGCTCTTGTTGCATCTTTATATTCCTTTTAGCCATCGCTCCTTCTATCCCGTGTTATCACTCCTTACTTTTGACAACACTTTTTTTTTCTCCTTTTTTGACCAAATGTCACACAGTCCGCTTAATTTGACATCATTGTCATACCTTCCGCTATCTTTCTTCGTAGCAGCGGTGGGAGTGGAAAATTCCTGACACCACTTGTTAGGCTGCGCTTCCTTCATCACCACAGCCGTGAAAACGGACCACTTCTGTCACCATTTGTCAGGAAACGGACCACTTCTGATACCAATTAGCAGGGAACGAACCACTTCTGACACCAAATGTCAAGAAACGGACCACTTCTGATACCAATTAGCAGGGAACGAACCACTTCTGACACCAAATGTCAAGAAACGGACCACTTCTGACACCAAATGTCACGATATGATAGCCGAGTGGTCAAGGCACCAGAGAAAGAGCGGAGGCTTCCAAACAGTTTGCAATCAGCAATTTTACATTTTATTCCAAAAATACTTCACAGGCAACAACACCAATGAACATCCGACACCCCACCAACAAACCAAATGACAAACACCTGTTATTTACTTAGTGAGATAATCAACTTAATTGGCACATACCATAATCCCAAGTAAGACAAGAAATATTTTCATCTTCCCACATATACCCAATAATATCTAAAAGATCATAAATACTTTCCCCAATATTTACAGAATAAATGACACCAATAAATACACTATAAATAATACAATAAATACTTTAAACCCCTATTTACATATTAAACTCCCCTCTACTCAACCATCATATATTTTCTTCCTGCTGGCGTCCTTTAAAAGGCCCTCAAACCCCTGAGGAGTCTTTTGCCCGGACACCACCAGGAAGCATGCTGGCAAAGGTACGTGGTTTTAAGATTATACAATTGCCTCACCCAATTAACATGATTAACATTAACAATTATCTCACAAAAGGATTCACTTCAGTCAAAACACATTCTACAATTATATGTGCATTTTTGCAATCCCAGTACATGTTAACATTTGCAAATATAAATCCTTTTACAGATATAATATAATATTCAATTACCAGACCATACAGTGGCGACACTCCGTCGTCACAAATACAGATAAAACTGAAGTCATCGTTCTTGGCCCCAAACATGCTAGAAGTACTCTTTTTAGCAAGATAACAACACTAGATGGCACTGCACTGGCTTCTACATCTTTTGTTAGGAATCTTGGAGTTGTCTTTGACCAAGATGTGTCTTTCAACTCTCATATACAGCAAACCATTAAGACCGCCTTCTTCCATCTGCATAATATATCTAAAATTAGCTCCATCCTGTCTCATAAAGATGCAGAGAAACTTGTCCACACCTTTATCACCTCTAGACTTGACTATTGTAACTCACTTTTATCAGGTAGCCCAAATAAGTCCATAAAGTTTCTCCAACACATTCAGAATGCAGCTGCACGTATCCTTGTGAGAACAGGGAAAAGAGATCATATTACTCCAGTTTTAGCTTCTTTACATTGGCTCCCAATAAAATATAGAATTGAATTTAAGATATTGCTCTTAACCTATAAAGCTCTTAATGGTATGGCTCCTTCTTACCTGCAAGAACTCTTAGTTCCTTATCATCCAACCAGAGCTATGCACTCCCAAAAATTCAAACTACTAGTGGTCCCCAAGGTATCTAGTAGTAGATTGGGAGGTAGAGCTTTCAGCTATCAAGCTCCCTTCCTGTGGAACCATTTTCCCATTTCATTTCGGGAGGCAGACACTCTCTCTTTATTCAAGAACAAGTTGAAACCTTTTCTCTTTGATAAGACCTTTAGTTAGAAATGCTGCCCCTGCCAGGCCTTCGCTTGCATGTGCAGCCTGGCCAGGCTTGGTACTGGACTGTTTGGCTTTGAATGTTGTATTTGTATGTTTGTTTTTGAATGTAGCTACTCAACCCAGCCGGTTGAGGCGGATGGCCGTCCTCTATGAGCTATGGTTCCACCCGAGTTTTCTACCCATTAAAGGGAAGTTTTTCCTCGCCTGTGTCACCGCAGTACTTGTTCTTACTCACTCTTTTCTGTAAATTGCCTTGAGACGACCTGTGTTGTGATTTGGTGCTATATAAATAAAATTGAATTGAATTGAGAAGTACAGTTTTTCTTCATCATTGTACTCAAATAAGAGTTAGAAATATTCTTCAATAAAACAACTCAATAAATTACAGTTTCAGGAAAATGTTTCTTGAGTTAATGTACTTAAGTAGGTGTAACTAATACCCACTTCTGCCCACATATACTGTAAAACAGCATATTGATTTATTAGGCTACTTGTCATGAATTTATTAACATTACACATACATATAAACAAAACCCTGCAGAACTGGACAATCACATCAGTGTATCAAACTTTACAGCTCAGTCACTGCAAATAAAATCAAACTTTTACATTAGCTTTCCCTTGCAGATGATATTTGCTGAGTGCAGCAGTTCACATCAAAGCCTGGAGGTAAAGGGTGGCTTTAATATGCGTCAGCTGTCAGTGAAAACGAAAAGATGCTGCTTGTGTGATTAGAGGAAAAATTATTTTTTAAAAGGGCACCTGTAATGGGGAAGTGTTTATATTAAAAAATGATCTAGCCTTTAGAAGAAGAGAGAATCAGCAGGTGCTCTGATGAAATGGGATCCTGGAGCAGGTACAGCATGTTCCTCAATATGTGAACAGCTAATGTGCCACGTCTTACTACATTTTTGTTCCTCTTTGTTCTTGCACACAATTGAAGTGCATGCTGCATACATGAATCACCTCTGAGAGCACATTTCAGCTGGAATATACATAAAATATGCTAAGTACTAAATTGAATGTGACCATTTTGATAAAAGAAAATTATTTCATTGTTGTTCAGACTTTTCTGTAGTACATTTTAAATATACTGTATTCTTATTCTTGTATCTACATGGGGGGGGGGGGGGGTGCGGCAGTGGCTCAGGAGGTAGAGCAGGTCGTCCAATAGCCGGATGGTTGGCAGTTCGAATCCCGCTCTCCCCAGATATCCTGCCGTTGTGTCCCTGGGCAAAACACTTTACCCCCAATTGCTCCTGGTGGGTCTGGACAGCGCCATGTTGGGCAGCTATGCTGCCATCAGTGTGTGAATGGGTGGACAGCAGGATCTGTAAAGTGCTTTGGTCATCTAGAGATGAGAATAAAAGCGCTTTATAAGTGAATGCCATTTACCATTTACATACAGCAAAACAAAGACTGCTATAGGCTATAATAGTATAGGGAGTGTTTTAATTGCCTCCGGTATTCCTGCAACCAATTACTGTGCATTATAACAAGCATGACATACAGAGGGATTTATTTTTTTTTTTTTACTATAGCTTTGCTTTCATTTAAAAGCTCAATTAAAATCATTTTACAGTAACCTGCCTCCAGGTTGACCAGACCAAACCCTTCCAGTAAAGGCACAGATCTGAGACAAGATTAGTAGGTGTCGTGTGGCTAGGTTGTGTTGTTATTAGGTCAGGTACAAACACAGACCTGGGCTATAATATACTTCCCTAAAGCTATAATTAAGATAAGATTAGATAAGCCTCTATTAGTCCCACAATGGGGAAATTTCAGGATTGCAACAGCACAGGGATAGCAACACTCAGAGCAACAATCAAGAAGACAAGAAAAACAAGAGCAGCGAACATACATATGTACATATAAATATATAAATATATATGTCATGCGGTGACCCTCGCGGATCACCATAAGACGCCAAGAGTCCACCAGTGAGTTTTGCAATGATGGTGATTTATTAACACAACGTGACAAGGCAAGACTGTGAGCCGCTCAGGGCAAAAACACACATAAATCAGTACAAGGGCTTGCAGGGCTAACCCCAGCCACTACGAGCTAAACTGTGACATGGCATGAAACACGAACCTAACATGAAGGTCAAACGACGCTCTGACAAGGATAGTTGACAATACTCCTGCGATTTTACTGCCGCTAGTGCCCGCTTTATAAAGGCGAACACTAACGAGCAGTAATGACAAACAGCTGACCAATCTTGACAGGCGGAAGCCCCACCGACCGCCCGGTGAGGCCAGAATACTACCCACAACTGTCGAGGCCGGCAGCGAGTTGTGCTTAGCCCGAGCGCGGACAGAACCCAGCGCTCGGGTCGTAACAATATATACACACAGTGCGGAGCATTGTAACTAGATGGAATAAACAGCATAACCGTCTACTTAGTTATCCTACATAGTATGAATATGTACCCATACATATTGTCACCCTCCGTAGCGACCGATATTGTCCTAGTTGTATACTGGAGGGTACCATTGTGTAAGTCTATTGCATACACATCCTCTCCTCCGTCAGCTCCACTGGCTCCCCATTCAAGAGCGCATCAACTTCAAGATCCTCCTCATCACCTGTAAAGCTCTTCATAACCTCGCCCCCTCGTACCTAACGGATCTTCTGTCTCGTCATTCTCCCACTCGTCTCCTCCGCTCTGCTGACGCTCACGTTCTTACCCCCATCACCAAGACAAAATTCCGCACCCTGGGTGATAGATCATCCGCCATCGCCGCACCAACCCTCTGGAATTCCTTGCCCCTTCACATCCGGTCTGGCAACACACTTGCTTCTTTTAAAAGTCAACTCAAAACCCATCTTTTTAAATCTACCTATAAAACTGACTGCCTCTTCTACCTATGTGTACCTATGAGTTTGTGTTTACCCGTTCTCTGTATGTTTGTCCCTATGCTGCTTTGTAAAGTGTCTTTGAGTATTTAGAAAAGCGCTATATAAGACTGATGTATTATTATTATTATTATTATTGCGTCTTTTGCATTCAATACTATTCGGTCGTCATGTCTTTTTGCTATCTCTGCGAGCAGCCCTGCTTAGGTTATACAGTCTGACAGCCGTAGGTAGGAAGGACCTGCGAAACCTCTCGGTTGCGCACCTAGGATGATGTAGTCTGCTGCTAAATGAGCTCCTCGGTGCGTTCAGTATGTCCTGCATAGGGTGGGACTTGGACTCCAGCAGAGATGACAGTTTAGCCACCATCCTTCTCTCTCCTATCTCCTCCACTGGGTCAAGGTGTTGCCCCAGGACAGAGCTAGCTTTCTTGATCAGTTTGTTCAGTCTCTTCCTATCGGCTGCTGTAATGCCACTGCCCCAGCAGACCACTCCAAAAGTGATGGCTGATGCCACCACCATGTCATAGAATGTCTTCAGCAGCGCTCCTTGTACACCAAAAGACCTGAGTCTCCTCAATAGGAACAGCCTGTGCTGTCCTTTCTTGTAGAGTGCATTGGTATTGTGTGACCAGTCTAGTTTATTGTTCAGATGAACACCCAGGTACTTGTAGGATGTCACCATCTCAATGTCTGTTCCCTGTATGTTTACTGGTGCTGTGAGGGGTTGTCCTTGCCTGCGGCAGTCCACCACCAGCTCCTTAATTTTCCTCGCGTTGATCTGGAGGCAGTTGCGATGGCACCAGTCCACGAAGTCCTGGATAAGTCCTCTGTACTCAGTTTCATCTCCGTTGGAGATGAGGCCGACGATCGCAGGGTCATCAGAGAACTTCTGTAGATGGCAGTGTGTTGTGTTGTGTGAGAAGTCCGCAGTATAAAGGGTGAACAGGAAGGGAGCCAAAACCGTTCCCTGGGGGGCCCCCGTGCTACCGATGATCGTATCGGACACACAGTCCCGGGTTCTCACAAACTGTGGCCGGTTAGTGAGGTAGTCCAGGATCCATGATGACAGGTGCTGGTCCACCCCTGCGCACAGCAGCTTGTCCTTCAGTATCATCGGTTGGATGGTGTTGAAAGCACTGGAGAAGTCAAAGAACATGATCCTCGCCGCATTCCCGGGCTTCTCCAGGTGGGACAGAGAACGGTGAAGGAGGAAGATCACTGCATCCTCCACCCCAATGCCATGCTGGTAGGGGAACTGGAGTGGATCCATCGCTGGTCCCACCAGGGGGCGGAGGTGAGCAAGGAGCAGTCTCTCCAGGGTCTTCATCATGTGATTGGTCACAGTCTCTTTGAAAAGTAAGCCAAAACAACCTTTTTTGATTTTACAACTTTTTGTCAGTAAGTGAAGCTTGATTAGCAGAATTTACTGTTATTTGTATAACAAAAACAGTGACTTGACATTAATAAATGTAGAGTGAAATCATTCCAAAATGCAAATGTATCTCTATATTTAACATAATTATCCCTTTATTCATAAAATAAGAACATAGGGTAATAAGTAAAAACATGACTCAAGATGTATTTTTGTCATTCCTCTTGTATTTTTGTACAATTATAAATGAAATTCCATTTTCCCTTTTCAACAGTAAAAACCGTGTGAACACAAATACATACAGCAGGTAAAATAAGCATTATTTATGCCATAGCTAGTCGTAGCACCAAACACTGATACAAAGAAGCGACTCTGTCCCCGGTGATTGAGGCTCACCGGAGGAACTAACCAAGGCAACAGTTGGACAGGAGCCGGATCGGAGTTCAAGTACAGCGGTGGTAGGAGACAGGGACCAGTGGAGGAGCAGCCAGGGCCCCAGCTGGATAAGAGCCGGAATCGGAGCCCAGCTACAGCGGCGGGGCTCGGCAGAGGAACTACTGAGGAAGACGGCGGTAGGTGGCGGGGCTCAGCGGAGGATCTACCGGGACCCCAGCTGGACAGGAGTAGGATTGGAGCTCAACTACAGCGGCGGTGGGCGGCGGGACTCGGTGGAGGAGGTGCCGGTACCCTGGCTGGACAGGAGCTCAGTTGCATCGGCGGTAAGCAGTGGGACTAGCAGCGGAGGGGGCTAGCTGAGGCCCAGCTAGATTCGAGGTCGGTCGGATCGGATACCGGCGACACCAGCAGAGATTGTTTTACTATCAACAGGTCAGTAAAAATGCCACCAAAGAAGGAGGAAATAGAAGAGATCAAAAAATCTCTGAACTTCTTGTCAGAAGAACTGACCAAAGTGGCTAGTCAACAGGTTAAACTATTAGGGCTAATGGAAGAAGTCCGAGAAGTAAAATTAACAATTAAGGAAAAAGATTTAAAAAAAAACTGCAGACTTGGAGCAACACGTCGAGGATCTTGAACATTGTTCTCATATGGATGATCTAATTATAAGTGGAGTAGACATTAAATATCAATCATATGCCAATGCTACAGCAGGAATGAGAGGTGAGGAGGCTCCCCTGAGTGAATCAGTCTCCCTGGAAAACCAGGTGCTTCAATTCCTTGAAAGTAGAAATATAAAGGTTGAAGCAAATGCAATTTCAGCCTGTCATGCTTTACCCAGAAAGGATAATAAAACAAAGAAATCAATTGTGATGCGCCTTGTGAACAGAAGGGTAAAGAATGACATACTGAGGCAGGCCAGAAAGCTACGGGGAACAGAAGTTTACCTAAATGAACATTTAACAAAGACTAATGCTGAAATAGCACGGCAAGCACAGATGCTGAAAAGACAAAATAAGATACAGGCAACATGGACAAGAAATTGTAGAGTTTGGATCAAACTAAATGGAACACTGAGGAAGCGAAGCCTATATAATCAGAGATCTTACTGACTTAAATAAATATAGATGAACACTGATTAAGAAAATTAAGAGACCAGTGTGTGTGGATAATCCATATCCACACATACGGCAAGAATAGTTCTTTTGGGACATACCATGTCAATGTACTTTAAAAAAAAAAAAAAAAAAAACTAAACAAAACAAACAAAAAAACTTATGACTGACTTGAGTAGACATCAATTATCCCCAGTTGGAGGAAGTCATTTGACACAGGGTGAGGAAATTCAAACTCTGAAAATATGCCATAATGCTTAACATAAACTACAAGAGATGGAGAATGATATTGATCCTGATAACCACTTTTTTAATAATATTCATAATCATTGTGAATATTACACTGAAAAGCAATTCAAAAGTCAAGTGCAATTAGATGGTAAACTATCAATAATACACTTCAACAGCAGAAGTCTTAACAAAAACTTTCCATAGATTCAGGACTATTTAAAACAGCTAGACAGAAAGTTTACAGCTATCACAGTCTCTGAAACTTGGCTTAACGAAGAGCAGGCTCCCCTGATGGCAATAGAGGGATATCAGATGTTTCATATTAACAGATCTCAAAAAAAGGGTGGTGGTGTTGCACTGTATATTGATGACCTGTATAGGTGTAAGCTTGTAAATGGAATGTCCTTTGCACTACCAGGGATTTTGGAATGTGTTACTGTTGAGATCGACCAAGATAAAACAAAAAATCTAATTATAAGTTGTATATATCGAATGCCAGGAACTTGCATTGAGACATTCAGAGATAAGTTAGTTGAGTTGTACAATAATATTACTAGTAAGAAAATGGTTGTAATTTGTGGAGATTTCAATATTGATTTACTAAATCCATTTCAACAAAATGTAATTACAGAGTTCATGAATTCTGTGTACAGTATGAGTCTATATCCCACAATAACACATCCCAGTAGAATCACAATTCACACTGCTACACTTATTGACAACCTGTTTGTTAATATTATTGATAAGAAAATAGAAAGTGGATTATTGATAAATGATATAAGTGACCATTTGCCAATCTTTGCACTTATCCATGGCCACACGGGGGCCAATACAGAAATTTTTTTTTAAATCTTTCATATACAAATCACAAAATGCAATCAGTTCTTTTAAAGGAGACTTGCTGAAGCAAGACTGGACAAAAGTCTATGTATCAGATGTAAATGAAGCCTATGACACATTTATAAACATTGTAACCACTCTTTATGAAAAAAATTGTCCATTAGTAAAGAAAAAGCTTAAACATAAATTTGTTGATAAGCCATGGTTAACCAAAGGATTACAAAAGGCATGTAAAAAGTAAAATTCATTATATAAAGCTTTTCTAAAGAAAAGGACAAAAGAAGCAGAGCAGCGGTATAAAACATACAAAAACAAGTTAACATATATAATGAGATGTAGTAAAAGAGACTATTACAGTAAAGAACTGGAGAAAAACAGAGACAATATTAAAAATACATGGACAATACTTAACAATATTCTTGGAAATAAAAACAGAAATACAAGCTACCCAACCAATTTTTCAAAAAATAATAAAACCGCTCAGAGTGTGAATGCAGTTTCACCTGCAGATGAATTTAATAACTTTTTTGTTAACATTGGTCCTAATTTGGCTTGAGAAATACCCATTACGGCACCTACAGGTGATACAATAAGCAAAAACACTGCTATAAAAGACTCCATTTTCATGAAGAACACAGACGAGAGAGAGGTCATTGAAATTGTTAAATCGTTTAAAAGTAAAACATCTATGGACTGTAATGGTATTGACATGCTCTTAGTCAAAACTATTATTGAATGCTTAGTGAAACCACTGACGTGTATTTGTAACCTGTCTCTCCAAACAGGTATATTTCCCAATGCAATGAAAATAGCTAAAGTAATTCCGATATACAAGACGGGTGACAGAGGGGAACTTTCAAACTATAGACCAATTTCACCATTGCCGCAATTTTCCAAGATACTTGAAAAAATATTCTGTGAGAGAACTGACAACTTCATAATGAAGAATAATTTATTGTGTGAGCAGCAATATGGGTTCAGACACAAGAGGACAACTGCATTTGCTCTAATGGAATTTATAGAAAAAATATCAACTCCCGTTGAAAATAAAGAGTACTCAGTTGGGGTATTCCTGGATCTTAAAAAAGCATTTGATACAGTGGATCATAATTTATTATTAAAGAAACTACAAAATTGTGGTATTAGGGGGGTAGCACTGTCCTGGTTATGTAGTTACTTAAAGAATAGATATCAGTATGTATGTGTTGGCAACAAAAACTCACAGTTACTGAAGGTTACTTGTGGAGTCCCACAGGGTTCAGTTTTGGGGCCACTGTTATTCAATATGTATATAAATGATATATGTAAAGTTTCGGAAAAAATGGATTTAATATTGTTTGCCAATGACACTAATCTATTATGCAGTGGAAGCAATTTGGAACAACTTTTGGATACACTCGGAAAGGAATTCGGAAAGCTTAAACTGTGCTTTGATTCAAACAAATTAACGCTCAATTTAAGTAAGACAAAATTTATAGTTTTTAACAACCATCACAACAACTTAGTATCTAAACTCAGTGTAAATGGTGTAGAGATTGAAAGGGTATCCGAAACTAAATTTCTTGGAGTAATAATTGATAATAAACTGTGTTGGAAGTCACATATTAATTATATTAAAGGTAAAATATCTAAATCAATTGCAATACTACACAGAGTGAAATATTTGCTGAATCAACCCACACTACAGTATCTACTTTGTATCATTCATTAATACTCCCATACATGACATATTGTACTGAAGTATGGGGAAATGCATATAAAACAAACATATATCCAGTCTTTATGCTTCAGAAGAGAGCTATTAGAATAATAAACAAAGCTGCTTACGGGGAACCAACAAACCCACTTTTTCTTAAATTAAAAGCTCTCAAGTTGAAAGATCTGGTTGATTTTAAAACTGCAGTAATAATGTTTAAAGTGAAGAATCTATCACTGCCCGCAAATATCCAAAAGTTGTTCCAAATAAGGGAGAAACAATATCATTTCAGAGGAACATGTATATTTCAAAAACCTTCAATGAGAACTACCACCAAGCAACACTGTGTTGTTTGTCAGATTATGGAACGATTTTGGACCTGAATTAAAATCATGTACAACACTTGGACAATTTAAACAAAAACTAAAGGAAGAAATACTCCAAACATATATACAAGATGACATGTAAAATCACATAAGGATTGTCATATCCAGTCTGTGCTGTGTTGTTGCTTAGTTTTTTTGTCACATTTTGTCTTAGCTTTGTTCCAAATTGTAATCGCTCTTGTTTTGTTTTTCTTTTGAATTCTTGGATGAATTCTTGGATGGAATATGGGTGGGCAATATAAGCTGCGGCTTCAGCCATCACCAATTTCAGATAACTTACGTTGAACTGTATAATCAGAGAAGTTATTGTTTAATTTGACCTTGTTGGATTTTTTTTTCTTTTTTCCCCTTTGTTATATTATTCTGTTTCTTTTTAATCTTTACTTTTAATCTATCCAAAATAAAGATTCATTCATTCATTCATTCATTGAACATGTCAACATTTTTCTAATTAAACATTTTTCTGATGGAGCCATTGACCTGAGATTTTCACCCAGATATCAGTAAACAACCCAAGTAATCCATACATACAAATAAATCAAGGCCAACTGTTTTCACAAAACAAGTTATAATTAATAAAGTGAATGACACAGGGCGTAAGTATTAAACACATGAAGAAAAAAGAGGTGCAAAAAGGCATAGAAAGCCAGAAACCACCTGAAATCCTTCAGAATTTAGGAAGCCATCCCATCCCATCCTCCATCAGTGCCATTAATTTCAGCCAGTTAAGTCCTGACTGATAGCCTTTTAAAAGGTCTATGAATATCAGATTATCACACCACAAAGAACTCTATGATGGTAGAAGCCAAGAGCTCTCTCTGGGCCTTTGCAGCCTTACTGTTACAAAACATGATGATGGTTATAGGTGTATTTCTAAACTGCTGAATGTTCCAGTAAGCACTGTTGAGCAATCATTCGGCAGTGGGAAAGAACATCATTTACCATAAACCGGCCACAACCAGGAGCCACTTGCAAGATTTCTGACAGAGGAGTCAAAAGAATATCAGAAGAGTTATCCAGAGCCGAAGACCACTTGTGGTGAGCTCCAGAAAGACCTGGAATTAGCAGGTGCTGCTGTTTCCAAGAAAAAAATAAATAATTCACTCAACCAACATGGGCTGTATGCCCCCTCACCTCGCAAGACTCTATTGCTGAAGAAAAAGCATGTTGAAGTTCATTTAAAGTTTGCTGCCCAACATTTGGCAAGGCTAGTAAATACTGGGAGAATAAACTCTGGTCAGATGAGACTAAAATTAAACTGTTTGGATGCCACAACACACAGCATGTTGGAGGAGAAATGAGCTGCACATCCTATCATGGTAGGGGGCTGTTTTTCAGCACATGGTACAGACTGACTTCATATAATTGAAGGAAAGGAATGGACAAATGTACAGAGACATCCTGATTTAAAAAAAAAAAAAAAAAAAAAAAAAAAACGGTGCCATCTGCCCAGATGCTGAAGATTGAAACGAGGTGGACATTCAGCAAGACAATGTGATCCCCAACATACAGTGAAGGAAACTTGTCTGGCTCCAGAGAAGGAAAATAAAGCTGCTAGAATGGCCCAGTCAGTCACCTAACCTGAATCCAATTGAAAATCTATAGAACGAACTGAAGATCAGAGTTCATAGAAGACACCCACAGAACTGTTATAGTCTATGTGCAGTCCTGAAACTTGACTTCAGTCACTCACTTAATCAGGGCAATGCATTACAGCTGTGCACACCTCACACCTGGGAGCAATCAGTCTACTGGGGAGAAAGGAAACAGCTTGCCTCTGCTCAGTAGTCATTTGATGTTCAGAGATGCAACTCCTCCAGTTCCTCTCCCTGTTGGTTTTCTGTGGGGGGGTTTCTTACTGGCTTTCCCCAATTTAGTTACTCTTTTTTTGGATTCACTCTTTAAGTTCTTCTGTCATTTTGATAGACTTAGTGAGTGGTTGAGTTGACCCAGCCACCTTTTAGAACACATTCTGAAACCTTGTTTTGGCTTAGTTTTCTGTGTCTATTTTGTGAGTTTCCCCATTAGCGAACAACTTTCATTTCTGTTTGGGGGGGAAACCGTAACAATTGGGGGATCGTCCAGGTTATGACACCTGCACCACTTCCTTAAGGGAGGAGGTGTTACGCACCCCTCCATAGGGAATTAGTCAGTGGTGCAGTCCCTGACACCATAGAGTACACCTCCGTTACTAGCCGAGAGCTAGTGAGGAATTCCTCTCTAGAGCGGAAGTGTTCAGATCACGGTATCATGGCTTCGAATTTCGGCCTGGGATATTTGGAGGTGGATGTCTACCTTGCCTGAGGGCAAAAGTGACTTGGTGATCCCAGGATGAGATAGGCAATTCTGGCCTTGGCCCAGAAAGTGGGTCGTAACAGCAAGTGGGGGCTCATCAACCTGCACCACTTCCTTAAGGGGGAAGGTGTTATGTATCCCCCTCCATAAGGAATTAGTCAGTAGTGCAGTCCTTGACACCTTAGAGTACACCTCTGTTACTAGCCAAGAGTTAGTGAGGAATTTGATTTACTCAAAGGTTATTGGCAGGTTCCTCTAACCGAACATACTAGGGAGTTCTCGGCTTTCATGATCCCTGATAGGTTGTTTTCCTATTGCTGTATGCTATTTGGCTTAAGAAATACAGGTGCTACTTTTCAAAGGTTGATGCACCTTGTTTTGTCTGGTCTAGACAATGTTGAAGCTTACCTTGATGACATAGTCATGTGAAAAAAAATAAGGATTCCCTATTAAATATTCAGTTCTTTATTGAGAAATGTTCACATATCTATGTCTAACCTTGTTTTTGTTTTTATTTGCGTTTTTTAATATTTATTTTAGCCATTTTAAGTGGGAATGAATGTGGGGGTGTCCTAAGAAAGATGGGGGGTGGGGGGTATCCTAACTTATTCCTCACTATTTGTTTAGAATATATTTTACAGAAAAATTGAAAAAAGTCTTTCATTCATTTTTAATTGTTTAGTTGTATTACATGAATCTCCTAGTATTTTAAACACTGATATTAAATATCCATATGTCTATATATGTTAAAAAACACACAGGCTTATACAGGGTATCCTAATTTTTTTCACATGACTGTAGTAGTCATTAGTGATTCCTGGCCAGACCATCTCAAACATTTGAGGGCAGTGTTTGAGCACCTCCAAGCCGCCAATCTGACAGTCAATCTGGGAAAGACTGAAATTGCTTAGGCCGCTGTCAAATATCTGGGAAAAGTGGATGGACAGGGTCAAGTTCTACCACTGACAACGAAGGTAGAAGCTATATTAAATCTTCCTGCTCCCACCACCCGCAGAGAACTTAAAACAGTTCTTGGGGATGGCAGGATATTATAGGGTATTTTGTCGCAACTTTGCCAATGTGGTTGTCCCCCTAACAGTCTTGACCAGTCCCAAGGTTCTATTTCAATGGCCACCAGAATGCCAGACTGCATTTGAAACCGTAAATGCCCTTTTGGCGACTGCCCCAATCTTGGTAGCCCGGGACTTTCGTCGCCCTTTCGTACTGTATACGGATGCCAGTGATGTTGGTATAGGTGCCGTCCTTTTCCAGGCAGATGATGGCGAAGTAAGCATCCTGTAGCATTTTTCTCAAAGAAACTAAGGCTACAGTCACACTGCAGGTTTTAATCCCCAATTCCGATTTTTTTGCACAAATATGACCCATATCTGATTTTTTTAATAACTGTCTGAACAACACAGATCCGATTTTTTTCACACCAGACCCAGGCCACTTTCATATGTGGTCCTAATTCCAAATCGTATCTGATATTTTCCAAAGCAACCTCCATCTGAACGTCATGTCACATTTCATCCGACTTTTTCCTCATTGAAGTGAGACAGACACTACAATTCTGCAGTGGCGGATGCCGCAGGCATTGGAGACACAGCTGATTTGTGCTCTCTTTTTAATCAATCTCCTTCCCTTTATCACTGGATTGTAATTTTTGTTGGCTCAGACTGCACAATGATTTCAAAATTGCGGGGTGCGGGGGGTTCGGGGCTGAAGCCATAGACATTACATGCACACAGTAATGGTTTTTGATTTGATTTTGTGTACTTTATTGATCCCAGAGGGGAAATTGAGGGCATCCACCTGGATGGATGAAGCAGCCACGGTACGGCACTATCCCTTAACCATTCACACACACATTCACACCTAGGGCCACTTTAGAGTCTCCAGTTAACCTTACCTGCATGTTTTTGGCCTGTGGGAGGAAACCGGAGAAATCCCGGAGTAAACCCACGCAGATACAGGGAGAACATGCAAACTCCACACAGATCACTGTTGGTCAGGGGCTGGGATCGAACCAGGGATCCCATGGCCAAGGGTGAGTTGCTGTGCTGGTGCAGTGCTAACCACTGCGCCACCACACCGCCCATTGGCACATTGGCACATTTATTTAAAAAAGTGGTCATCTGGCATGTAGAGGAATGAAGGTGGTCTCATTTATTTTGTGCATAAACATTTCTGAATGTTCTTTAACATTTATTTTGCTGCGCTGCATCAAAGGTGTCAACTGATCACCACCTGGTGGTGAGTTGGATCCGATGGCAGGGGAGGAAGCCATTCAGACCTGGTAGACCCAAACGTATAGTGAGGGTGTGCTGGGAGCGTCTGGCTGAGGCCCCTGTCCGGGAGGTCTTCAACTCCCACCTCCGGAAGAACTTCAACCACATTCCGAGGGAGTCTGGAGACATGGAGTCTGAATGGGCCATGTTCTCCACCTCTGTTGTTGAAGCGGCAGCCCAGAGCTGCGGCCGCAAGGTGGTCGGTGCATCTCGTGGTGGCAACCCCCGAACCAAGTGGTGGACACCAGTGGTGAGGGGGGCCATTAAGCTGAAGAAGGAGTCCTATCAAGCTTGGTTGGCTTGTGGGACTCCCGAAGCAGCTGAGGTGTACCGGCAGGCCAAGCGGAGTGCAGCTCGGGTGGTTGCTGAAGCAAAAACCCGGGTATGGGAGGAGTTCGGTGAGGCCATGGAAGAAGACTTTCGGTCGGCTTCAAAGAGATTCTGGCAAACTGTTCGGCGGCTCAGGAGGGGAAAGCAGCTCCCCGTCCCTCACTGTGTATGGTGCGGATGGGACACTGTTGACTTCAACTGGGGATATCGTCGGGCGGTGGAAGGAATACTTCGAGGATCTCCTCAATCCCACTGATACGCCTTCCACAGAGGAAGCAGGGTTTGGGGACGAGGGGGATGACTCGCCTATCACAGGGGCTGAGGTCGCCAAGGTGTAAAAATCTCCTTGGTGGCCGGGCCCCGGGGGTGGACGAGAATCGCCCCGAGTACCTCAATGCCCTGGATGTTGTTGGGTTGTCATGGTTGACACGCCTCTGCAACATTGCGTGGAGGGTCGGGGGGCAGTGCCTTTGGCATGGCAAACCGGGGTGGTGGTTCCTCTCTTCAAAAAAGGGGACCGGAGGGTGTGCTCCAACTTTAGAGGGATCACACTCCTCAGCCTCCCTGGGAAGGTCTTTGCCAAGGTACTGGAGAGGAGAGTCCGGCCGTTGGTCGAACCTCGGATTCAGGAGGAGCAATGTGGTTTTCGTCCTGGCCGTGGCACATCGGACCAGCTCTTTACCCTCTCGAGAATTCTTGAGGGTTCGTGGGAGTTTGCCCAACCAGTTTACATGTGTTTTGTGGACTTGGAGAAGGCATTTGACCGCGTCCCTCGTGGATTTTTGTGGGGGGTGCTTCGGGAGTATGGGGTATCGGGCTTGTTGTTACGAGCTATTCGGTCTCTGTACGACCGTTTGTGAGAGTTTAGTTCGCATTGCCAACACTCGGTCGGAAGTCATTCCCAGTGAGAGTTGGACTCCGCCAGGGCTGCCCTTTGTCACCGGTCCTGTTCATAATTTTTATGGACAGGATTTCTAGGCGCAGCCAGGGAATGGAGGGTGTCATGCTTGGTGACCACAGGATCTCATCTCTGTTGTTTGCAGAATGATGTTGTCCTGTTGGCTTCATCCAGCAATGACCCTACAGCTCTTGCTGGGACGGTTTGCCGCTGAGTGTTGAAGCGGCTGGGATGAGAATCAGCACCTCCAAGTCCGAGTCCATGGTCCTCAGCCGGAAAAAGGTGGATTGTCCTCTCCGAGGTTGGGGACAGGCTCCTGCCCCAAGTGGAGGAGTTTAAGTATCTTGGGGTCTTGTTCACGAGTGAGGGGAAAATGGAGCGAGAGATCGACAGACGGATTGGAGCAGCATCTGCAGTGATGCGGACGTTGTACCGGTCTGTTGTGGTGAAGAGGGAGCTTAGTTCTAAGGCAAAGCTGTCGATTTACCAGTCAATCTACGTTCCTACTCTCACCTATGGTCACGAGCTTTGGGTAATGACCGAAAGAACGAGATCGCGGATACAAGCGGCTGAAATGAGCTTTCTCCGTAGGATTGCTGGACTCACCCTCAGAGATAGGGTGAGGAGCTCAGTCATCCGGGAGAGGCTCAGAGTAGAACCGCTGCTCCTCCACATTGAAAGGAGTCAGTTGAGGTGGTATGGGCATCTGATTAGGATGCCTCCTGGACGCCTCCCACTTGAGGTGTTTCAGGCACGTCCCACTGGGAGGAGACCCCGGGGCAGACCCAGGACTCGGTGGAGAGACTATGTCTCCCAGCTAGTCTGGGAACGCCTTGGTATCCCCTCTGAAGAGCTGGAGCAGGTGGCTGGGGAGAGGGAAGTCTGGGCTTCTCTGCTTGAACTGCTGCCTCCGCGACCCGGACCTCCGGAAAAGCGGTAGAAGATGGATGGATGGATGGATGGATGCATCAAAGGTGAAGAAGTTCTGTCCCCTCAGTCGTTCGGTGCTCATATTTACTTCCTCAAACACAGCGCTGTGTCTGACGTTGTGTGTTCTTCTGCGCATGCGGGTCACTTCATAGCTTGAGACCGTTCATACTCCAGTCTGATGGGGGTCGCATTTAAATTATAATGTGAATGCCCACACAAAAAAATTGGATCTCAGCAAAAAATCGGAATTGAGCATCAAGACCTGCAGTGTGACTGTAGCCTGAATGCTTCTCAGGTGCATTACTCTGCTATTGAAAAGGAGATGCTTGCTCTAATCTTGGCTTTAGAGCATTTTCAAATCTGCGTCTTAGCATCTGATCCTCCAGTTGTATATACAGACCACAATCCACTGCAGTTCCTACAGCGGTTGGCATTTACAAATCGACCCCTGCTTTGCTGGAGTTTAGCTATCCAGGAGCTACCACTTGAAATCCGGCATGTAAAAAGAAAAGAGAATACAGTAGCAGACTGTTTATCTCGTGTGATCATTAGTTAAACTAATTTAGAAACGTAGTTTTAATATTAAAAAAAGAAAAAGAAATTGATTCTGCCCTCTGTGACTGAATTTACTCTATGTTGGCTATTTTGTTTTGATGTATTGGACATTGTATGGTTTTGAGGTCCATTCAAACATTTTGTGGCATTGGTTGTTGGAAACTTATTTGGGGACTCTATTTTGGTTATCATTTCTCTAAGATCAACAAAATCTGATAGATTTGTTGTCTTTTAGGAGGGAGATGTTATGGTCTATATGGAGTCCTGAGACTCACTTAATCAGGAGCAATGCATTACACCTGTGCACACCTCACAGCCTGGGAGCAATCAGTCTGCTGGGGAGATACAAGGAGGCAGCTGGCCTCTGCTCAGTAGATATTTGATGGTCAGAGGGGCAACACCTTCAGTTGCTCTCTCTATGTTGGTTTTCTATGGGTTTTGTTTCTTAGTGGTTTCCCCCATTTTAGTTACTTTTCTTTTTGGGCTTCATTCTTTAAGTTCTTCTATCATTTTGATAGATTTAGTGGGTGGTTGGGTTGGTCCAGCCACCTTTTAGAACACATTCTGAAACCTTGTTTTCGGTTAGTTTTGTCTATTTTGTTAGTTTCCCCATTAGCAACCAACTTTTATTTCTGTCTGGGGGGATGTAACAGAACCTTCAAGATTTGAAGACAGTTTGTGTGGGAGAATAGGCTAAAATCACTCCTGAGCAATGCCTGCACATAGTTTCTCCACACAGGAGGCACCTGCAAGCTGTTATTACCAACAAAGGCTTTTCTACTAAATATTAGATGAATTTCACCAAGTGTGTTCAATACTTATTCCCTGTGTCATTCTGCTTTATTAAATATAACTTGTTTTGTGAACAGTTGCCTTGATTTCTTTGTATGTATGGATTACTTGGGGTGTTATTGATATCTGGTGAAAATTTCAGGTCAATGGCTCTATCAGGAATATGTTTAATGAGAAAAATGTTGACATGTTCAATACTTCTTTTCCCCGCTGTACAAGAACTTATTAAGGAATAGAAATGGAATATGGGAATTTGCAACACAAATAGCAGCATGTGAACAATTCAACACTCTACCATGTAAACTATAGATTAGACGTATATTTAATAGAGGGAGTGCAGTATCAGTGAATACAGTACTGTGGTAATTTGGTAGTACACATCTGAAGAGGTCACAGTGGGCTATATTCATGACACTGCACGGCCTCTCGTATATTATTGCTTTTATACAACAGCTTCTCAAATGCAATTTACAACTGATTGTGGTCTGTTAATTTAATGATCTATTGTTCTGGCAAGACTCATATTACTACGCAAAACCAAGAAGTTCCCAGCTGCTGCTCTTGAATGTTGCTAAAATAAACAAGAACATTAAACATAGATTCTTTATTGTTCAAAGGAATTTGCTTGTCATGGTTTACATATTTTTCCAGAGGCCACCCATCTGGTTACTTTAGGTGAGCTGTCTGCTTGCTAGCTAGTGCTCAATCTGTATATCTGCTTGTCTTTAGGGTCTCTTTGCTTCCTTCGTTTCAGCATCTTCAGATGAAGTCAAGACTCAGAAGCACATATTACATTCTGAAGCTTCAGTAGAAACTGTGTGATGTGAGGTTCTACTCTAAACATTGGGGTAACTGATTTTAAAACTAAAATAACATGGCTAGCTGGGTTAGTTAGTAGCATGAACACAGAACACAACATAATTTCCAGATTGTGAAGTCTGTTTCTTTTGAAACAGCACTTCACTGTGGAAATCGAGGTACACAACAGACTACACGCATATAAGAAACTTTCACATATAAAAAACTGCCAACAATTGAAGCGTTCAGTTGGCAGCAGCACCTCCAAGACCATCACACTGAGCACAGGGGCCCCACAAGGGTGCATGCTCAACCCTCTGCTCTTCACCCTGCTGACCCATGACTGTGTGCCAGCCTACAACACCAACGACATCATCAAGTTTGCGGATGGTGGTGGGCCTCATCACCAACAATGAGGCCAACTACAGAAATGAGGTGAGCCAACTGGTCCAGTGGTGTAAAGACAATAATCTCTTCCTGAACATCGGAAAAACCAAGGAGATTGTGGTCGATTTTCAGGAGGGCACACACAGCATCCCCCTCTGATCATCGGTGGAGCAGCTGTGGAGAGGGTGAGCAGCATCAATTTCCTCAGGGTGCACATCTCTGAGAACCTCTCCTTGTCCAACAACACTACATCACTGGCCAAGAAGGCTCAAATTTGCCTCAGTTTCCTCCGCAAACTGAGGAGAGCATTAGTCCCACCCCCCCATCATGTGCTCATTCTACCAGGGCACCAATGAGAGCATCCTCACCAGCTGCATCGTGGTGTGGTATGGAAGCCGCGCTGCCTCCTGCCAGAAGACACTACAATGCACAGTGAAACCAGCCAGCAAGATCATCGGTGCCCTTCTGCTCCCCCCCCCCCCGCCGGACATGTACCTCACCCACAGAGCCATCAACATTGCAGGCAACACCTCCCACCCCTTACACTCCCTCTTCAGCCCCCTGCCCTTGGAAAAGGTATCGGAGTCTCCAGGCCTGCTCCACAAGTCTGTTAAACAGCTTTGTTCACCAGGCCATCAAGACCCTGAGCTCTGTCCACTTCCTCCCCACCCCTCACCCCTGGACCGTAACACACTCACCCACATAATAACTACCTCAGCTGTTTGCACAGAAAGATTTGGCAAACCAACAGTAATACATCTGCTGCTGTATGTCTCTGCACCTTACTGCAACCATTTGCACAAATGCCATACCTGCTGCTGTCTGTTATTGCAATATTGATCATGTAGATAGACGTACTTTATTGATCTCAAACTGGGAAATTACAGTGTAACAGCAGCATGACAGTAGACAACCAAATGACAGAAACACACGCATGACAAAGGGATTACCCATGGAAAGTAAAACTAACACTTCTATAAAAACCTACAGTGGGGCAAAAAAGTATTTAGTCAGCCACCAATTGTGCAAGTTCTCCCACTTAAAAGATGAGAGAGGTCTCCAATTTTCATCATAGGTATACCTCAACTATGAGAGACAAAATGAGAAAAAAAATCCAGAAAATCACATTGAAGGATTTTTAATGAATTAATTGGTAAATTCCTCAGTAAAATAAGTATTTGGTCACCTACAAACAAGCAAGATTTCTGGCTCTCACAGACCTGTAACTTCTTCTTTAAGAGGCTCCTCTGTCCTCCACTCGTTACCTGTATTAATGGCACCTGCTTGAACTTATCAGTATAAAAGACACCTGTCCACAACCTCAAACAGTCAGACTCCAAACTCCACTATGGCCAAGACCAAAGAGCTGTCAAAGGACACCAGAAACAAAATTGTAGACCTGCACCAGGCTGGGAAGACTGAATCTGCAATAGGTAAGCAGCTTGGTGTGAAGAAATCAACTGTGGGAGCAATTATTAGAAAATGGAAGACATACAAGACCACTGATAATCTCCCTCGATCTGGGGCTCCACGCAAGATCTCACCCCGTGGGGTCAAAATTATCACGAGAACAGTGAGCAAAAATCCCAGAACCACATGGGGCGACCCAGTGAATGACCTGCAGAGAGCTGGGACCAAAGTAACAAAGGCTACATCAGAAACACACTACGCCGCCATGGACTCAAATCCTGCAGTGCCAGACGTGTCCCCCTGCTTAAGCCAGTACATGTCCAGGCCCATCTGAAGTTTGCTAGAGAGCATTTGGATGATCCAGAAGAGGATTGGGAGAATGTCGTATGGTCAGATGAAACCAAAATAGAACTTTATTGTAAAAACTCAACTTGTCGTGTTTGGAGGAGAAAGAACACCATACCTACTGTGAAGTATGGGAGTGGAAACATCATACTTTGGGGCTGTTTTTCTGCAAAGGGACCAGGACGACTGATCCGTATAAAGGAAAGAATGAATGGGGCCATGTATCGTGACATTTTGAGTGAAAACATCCTTCCACCAGCAAGGGCATTGAAGATGAAACATGGCTGGGTCTTTCACCATGACAATGATCCCAAACACACCGCCCGGGCAACAAAGGAGTGGCTTCGTAAGAAGCATTTCAAGGTCCTGGAGTGGCCTAGCCAGTCTCCAGATCTCAACCCCATAGAAAATCTTTGGAGGGAGTTGAAAGTCCGTGTTGCCCAGCGACAGCCCCAAAACATCACTGCTCTAGAGGAGATCTGCATGGAGGAATGGGCCAAAATAACAGCAACAGTGTGTGAAAACCTTGTGAAGACTTACAGAAAATGTTTGACCTCTGTCATTGCCAACAAAGGCTATATAACAAAGTATTGAGATGAACTTTTGTTATTGACCAAATACTTATTTTACCGAGGAATTTACCAATTAATTCATTAAAAATCCTTCAATGCAATTTTCTGAATTTTTTTTTCTTATTTTGTCTCTCATAGTTGAGGTATACCTATGATGAAAATTGGAGACCTCTCTCATCTTTTAAGTGGGAGAACTTGCACAATTGGTGGCTGACTAAATACTTTTTTACCTCACTGTGTATACATCATAGCTGAATATATGGTGACCTGTATAAATACATGAATCATACCCGCTGCATAATGCAGGACTATCAGGAGCAGAGTGAAATCTAAGGTACCAGTTAGACTGTAAGGTGCAGTATGGCAGCATAGTTATGACCAGAATACATCGTCATAGTGAGTTATTGTACAGTGAAATGGCATGCAGCAGAAAAGATTTCCTGTACTTGGCCATTTGACAGCGAAGCTGTAGTAGTCTACTGGAGAAAGTGCTCTGCTGTCTGTCCAGTGTGTGGTGGAGGAGGTGATCAGGATTGTCCATGATGGATCTCAGTTTATTTAGTGTCGTCCTCTCCACCACTGTCTCAAAGGTCTCTGGCCTGAGACCAATTACAGAGCCAGCTCTCTTGATGATCTTGTCAAGTCTGTTGGTGTCGCTGGCCCTGATACTGCTACCCCAACAGACAGCAGCAAAGATGCTGCTGGCAACACTAGTCTGGTAGAAAAGCTCCAGCATCCTGCTGCACACGTTGAAGGATCTCAGCTTCCTCAGGAAGTAGAGTCTGCTCATCCCCTTCTTGTGCGCAGCATCAGTGTTAGATCTCCAGTCCAGCCCGTTGCTGATCCTGGCACCCAGATATTTGTAGTCCTCAACCACCACCACATCCTCCCCCCCTAATCTGCAATGGCTGAGAAGGCATCCTGTTCTTCCTGAAGTCAATCACCATCTCTCTGGTCTTGCTGACATTCAGCCTCAGGGGATTCTGCTCTGTCCACTCCACAGATCTGTCTACCAGTGCCCTGTACTCCCCCTCTTATACACCCCACAACAGCTGAGTTGTCAGAAAATTTCTGCAGGTGACATGACTCAGTGTTGTACTGAAAGTCAGTGGAGTATAAGGTGAAGAGAAAAGGAGAGAGCACAGTCCCCTGAGAAACTCCCGTATCACTAACCATCACGTCAGACAAGACATTGCCCAGCCAGACAAACTGTGGCCTGCCTGTCAGGTAGTCAGTAACCCAAGAGATCACAGAGCTGTCGACCCCTATCACTCGCAGCTTCTCACCCAGCAGCAGTGGCTGGATGGTGTTAAAGGCACTGGAGAAATCAAAAAATGTGATTCTCAGTGTCTCCTCCGCCATCCAGGTGCAGATGGGCTCATTGCAGCAGATGACACGTCTTCAACTCCTAAATGGGGCTGATATTGCAAACTGCAGAAGGTCCAGCCATGTCTTCACCTGCAGCCTCAGGTGGGCTAAGACCAGTCTCTCCAGGACCTTTATCACATGAGATGTGAGGGCAACTGGTCGATAGTCATTCAGGTCCGATGGAGATGATGTCTTGGGGACAGGAACCAGGCAGGATGTCTTCAATAGCACCGGTACTCTCTCCAGACTCAGGCTCAGGTTGTACAGGTGTTTCAGTACCAGAGCTAGCTGGTTGGTACAGGTCCTCAGGATCCTGGCGGAGATGCCATCAGGGCCCACCGCCTTCCGCTTACAGTCTCTCCAGCTGTTTGTTAACCTGGTCTGTAGTCACAGTGATGTGAGGGAGGGGATTGGTGTCCCCCAAGGAGGAGGAAGGGGGTGAAGGGGGAGATGGGGAGAAGTGTGTGGGGGTCTGGCTGCATTGTTGGAGTGATAGACTGTGAGTTGAACCTATTACAAAACAGATTCAGTTCATCAGCTCTCTCCTGGCTCCCAGATATCTGCTTGACTGTCCCCTTGCACCCAGTTATTTGTTTCATTCCCACCCACACATCTTTAGCATTGTTTTGCCTGATTTTATTCTCCAACTTCCTCCTATAATTGTTCTTGCACCTCTTCAGCATCTCTCTCAGCTCATGCTGCACTCCCCTCAGCTTCTCCTTGTCTCCAGACCTAAAAGTTCTCTTCTTTTAAGAGTGTGCAGTCCAATCTGTCACTGTCTGCACCTACACTACCTCATCGAACTTGCAACTACAAGTATTACTGCTCTACCTTTTTTTGTATATAGGATTGCTGTGTTTTATCATTTATCTTTATTTGCACTATGGGATGTCTGGGTTTTATCTTTTACCATTATTTGCACTACAGGTAGCATTACTGTACATAGACTGCTGTTATTTTTTCAGCCTTATTCCTTTTTTTTTAATATTGCGCACACTACTGAAGAGAGACAAATGGCATTTCAGTTCTCCTGTATGTCCTGTACGTATAGTAGTATTGACAAATACAATCTTTGAATCTTGCATTTACCAGGAATATAGCAATTCCTAGAATCCCTATTTTCTAGTCAGATTTCCTGCTCAGTCAGATCTACAGTAATTGTATAAAAATCAGCTAACAAATAAATTCTACACAGTACAGTGTCACAGTGCCTGAGTGCACTAATGGAGGAGGTGTATGTGAGGGGGACAGGGAAAGAGCTCAGCAGGCAGACAGTTGCTATGATAAAATGTTGTTTTTTCACTTTTTTTTTTTATACCTTTCCGTGAACAAATGTTTATATTGTCCCAGTCCCACATGTATAAATCATATTTATTGTTTTGAGGAAGTTTATTTAAATATGAATCAAAAATATTTTCAATTCAAAGATTAGACTCAGGTCTTTTGGTGTACAAGGGGCGCTGCTGAAGTCATTCTATGACACGGTGGTGGCATCAGCCATCACTTTTGGAGTGGTCTGCTGGGGCAGTGGCATTACTGCAGCCGATAGGAAGAGACTGAACAAACTGATTAAGAAAGCTAGCTCTGTCCTGGGGCAACGCCTTGATCCGATGGAGGAGATAGGAGAGAGAAGGACGGTGGCTAAACTGTCATCTCTGCTGGAGTCCGAGTTCCACCCTATGCAGGACATACTGAATGCACTGAGGAGCTCATTTAGCAGCAGACTACATCATCCCAGGTGCACAACCGAGAGGTTTCGTAGGTCCTTCCTACCAACGGCTGTCAGACTGTACAACCTAAGCAGGGCTGCTCGCAGAGATAGCAAAAAGACGTAACAAACTAATAGTTTTTTGAATGCAAAAGATGCAATAGACTTACACAATGGTCCTCTCCGGCATACAACTAGGAACATACCGGTCGCTATGGAGGGTGAGAATATGTATGGGCACATAATCATACCATGTAGGATAACTAAATAGACGGTTATGCTGTTTCATCCCACCTAGCAACAATGCTCTGCACTGTGTGTGTTTATACTGTATATTTACATATTTATTCCATCTAGCTACAATGCTCAGCACTGGGTGTGTTTATATTTATATATCTATATATTTATTCCATCTAGCTACAATGCTCCGCACTGTGTTTTTATATATCTACATATTATTCCATCTAGCTACATTGCTCCGCATTGTGTGTGTTTATATACTTGCATATTTATTCCACCTAGCTGCAATGCTCCGTACTGTGGGTGTTTATATATTTACATATTTATTCCATCTAGCTACAATGCTCTGCACTGTGTGTTCATATATTCATATATTTATTCCATCCAGCTACAATGCTCTGCACTGTGTGTCTGTGTGTGTGTGTGTGTGTATATATATATTTTATTTTATAGTAATATGTACATATGTATATTAGCTGCTCTTGCTTGCTTGTTTTTTTTCTTGCCTTCTGATTGTTGCTCTGAGTGTTGCTATCCCTGTGCTGTTGCAATCCTGGAATTTCCCCATTGTGGGACTAATAAAGGCTTATCTTATCTTATCTTATCTTATCTTAAACTGAGTTTTGGTGGTCAAAGGTCAAGGTAGTTTTTCACCAACAGAAAAATTCATACTAATACTATTCATATCTATCTATAAATGCACAAAATGTGTGTGTGTGTGTGTGTGTGTGTGTGTGTGTGTGTGTGTGTGTGTGTGTGTGTGTGTGTGTGTGTGTGTGTGTGTGTGCGCCTGTGTGTCTGTGTATCTTTTCCACACATGTCTCTTGAACTGTTTGTCAAACTGACCTAAGATTTTATATATGCTTTGCTGAGGTGACGAGGGTGTGCATCCCCGAGTATAGAGTTGCTCAGTCAAAATATGTAATTTTTAATCAATGAAAGTTTAGCCACTGCTCTGTCACCACTGTCTCTTCATGCCCTGGCTTCAGGAAGTGTGGGCAGGGTTTCAGATTTGACTCTGTGCTGATTGGATAATATGTGGCATCACGGCCGTGCTGATTGGATAATACACAGCATTACGGCCAGTCAGTCACCACAGTGTTCCCCTAACAAAACAAGGAAGGGAAAAACAACAAATTTGACTAGAAAAAGATAATACTAAAGATTTAACGCTTAAAAAAGTTATACCATAAAGTTGCCATGATTGCGTAGGTCTAAAAGATAATTTGGCATATGTGGAGAACAGGAGGCACGCGAGCAGACTAAACAGAGTGTCAGTGGGGACCGGGTCTGACAAAGAACACCAGTGTATATCCAACACAGAACATGCCGGGAGAAGCAGCGGCTCTACACAACCTGGCTCAAAGGCACGCTAACTGATGGCGATTAAAAAAAGTTTATTTTCAATGAAGTAAAAAAAAAAAGAGTGTATGGAGTGTGCTTTCGCCGGGAGGCGCAGCCAACAGCAGTGTGATTTATCATGGAAAACAGTTGACCTCTGTGTTTCGAGTGATCAGCTTATTGGATCCACCTCCTCCAGTATTCTGATATTTTGGCATATCTATCAGAACAGGACTGGACAGCTGATGATACAAACTGCAAAGGTTAAAAAAAAAAAACATGGAGAGAGGGCTAAACAGTGATTTGGATCTTTATCCTATAGCTTGAAAGTGCTCAGACACATCCCCGACAGGTCCCGTTATACAAACAAGTACACGTGTGTGTGTGTGTGTGTGTGTGTGTGTGTGTGTGCACGCTGCAGGCAGCAGCTGAGCAGAGCTCTGTACGGGTTTTTCCTGTGAACCAATTCTGCAGATATGCCATTACAGGATAGCTCAAAGTTAGAAACCCATTCAATAAGTTACACACAGGTTCAAAGAGTGTTACCCATATGTTAGAAATAATTTCTGGGTACGCTAGACATTAATCTCAACGTATTTCAACTTTTGAGTAACTGAGTCGCTGGCAAGTAACGCGTGTAAATAAATGCATGACTTCCCTACAACCTTTGCTCTGCGACGCTGGATACGTCAGAAAATTTTCAGTGCTCAAGTATAAAATGATGCACTACAATGGGTCTCAAATATTTTGTAAACATGTTCTTTTATAGTACTGCATGAGTTCATTGACGAAACACAGAAGAAATTCAATATTACACTGAACTCGATCACTGAACAGTGACATAAACTAAAATAATTATAATGACGACCGAACAACTCCCATTCCCCAAAAGTGGAAGATGCACTATTATCTTGACTATAAGTGATAAAAGATCACACAAATAAGTGATCTGACAAACAAGGGATCTGAAACAGTTACTTATATTGGCTGTCCCATTCATTTTCAATATTTATGTATTCTGTAATTAATATTCACACAATCAAATAAATATTAGTGCCATTAGTACTCCCTTTTGTACTTGTCAAAGTCTAACGCGTGATTGCCGACCTATAGCCTACACCTCTTTGTATTCCACTTTCAAACACAGCCTACATTTGGGCCTGTAAAGCCTGATTGGGATACCTGTTTCAGACAGGAATACTAGCATTCTACGGGCAATGCACTATAATACTAAAATCTCTTTCTTGTAATTGTTGAGCACAATAACTGTGGTACTCATTTTGATGATAAATTCTAATCTTATTTCAGACATGAACTCAACTACTAAGTGGAGATGGTATATAGTAGAATATATTTCTGTCTAATGAGTGATTAAGCTTTAGTAGCATCCCTGTGGTATTAAACAACAAAAATGTGATTGTGAATTTGATTGATGGCACATCTACTTGATAGCATCCCCCAAATGAAGCTAAAAACTCATGAGGCACTCTTTACATTGTGGCCTCTAGTACGTCAGGTTAAATTTTTTTCTAGCCTCCATCCACCTTTAAACTACAGGCCGGTGGTGCTCTACAGTCTCAAACACATCAGCACCCCCAGGCTGTCAAACTGACCTTCCTGTGGCCCCCACCGTGTCATTAGGCACCTGATAATCCCTGCGCCAGAGGCAAGAGGAAGTCAGTCTCCAGGGGAGCAGTGGAGGGGGAAAAAGGGTGGTCTTTTTCTCAGGTTGAGCCGAGCTGGTTCACGTTTGCTGCTTTGATCAGTCGTCCTGCGTTTAATAAAACCTAACAGCTCTGCAGGGATACATCGTCCTGCAGCATGAGGAGAGCATGCTAGTGCTGTCAACAATTCCCAGACCATGAATCAATCAACCAAGAGGAAAAAATGAGAAACCTTGTACAACAAAATTGTTCCAAAATTTCCAATGGAAAGGTATATTACAGAAGCAGCTGAATTCATAGGGGAGCTGGAAGTTTTCTGAAACATTAGAAAAGTTTGTAATAAAAGTCAAACAAGGATGTATGTATTTGGGGATAATGTAAGAATCTTTGCTGTAATAAAAGTTCTCATTATTCACACATTGCTTTAATATAGGCAATAAGATGCAAACGTTGTTTTCTACTTTTAGTGAGAGCTTGTAGCCTTTCGCCCATTCACTCATTTATACACATCACAGCCTCAGCTGCTTTGGCGGGATTCAATCCTGAGTGTTTCTCCTAAATGAAAACTAGAGTTTCAAAAAGTTTTATACAATACTTTTAAAGCAGTGTTTTTCAGCAAGGTGTTGTCTGGAAAGAGGACCAGCGGACACGATGACTGTGTGCTGGACGGTGGCTTTATTAACAAAGCTAACAGCACATGGAAAAGTACAAACAAGTTAAGTGTGCAGGAGTGCAGGCTGTGTGTAGGCTAGAGGCGGAGCAGCTCGAGTGGGTTCATTTCGTCATATTTTTAATTATTTGCCTTTTGTTCTTATTGTTTTTACCTTCTTTACATGTTTTGACTGTTCACTGCAGTCTTCATCAGAAGTGTCAGCTGATTGCTGCGAGGTGGCATTTATCAGCTGACTTTCGTAGGCGGGGCCAGCCCAGCAGAACTGTCAGATCCACCAAGCCAGCCCCGCTTTCCACTGTCCAATGGTCTCTGGAGAATGTAGTCCCAGGTGTGGGAAAGCATAAATGCCCCCTCATCCCGATTCATGCTGTCTTTTCCCCGCTTCCTGATTTCTATGGCTTCCTTGATCCAACGTTTGTGTCTGTTGCTCTCAATCCAATAATTTTTGCATTGTCCCAGTCCATGATGTGACTGTTTCTTTTGCAGTGATCTGATATAGCTAATTTTAATGTTGCTTGTTCTGCCTTTTCTTTTTGTGATCTTGTGAGTTGTCCTTGTATTTCCTTCTCACATTCCTTGTGGTGGATGATCTTCCGGTTTCTCCAATATAGGTTTTGTTGCATGATCTGCATGATATTTCATATATTACGTTGCATTTTTTGCCTTGTTCTATTTTGTCCTTGGGGTGTACTAATAGCTGTCTTAATTTTTTGTGTGGTTTTACTGCTGTGTTTATTTTGTGTTTTTTCATAATCCTTTGAATTGGTTCTGTTATCCCTCGTATGTATGGTATGGTTATGCTATCCTTGTTTTTGATTTTGGCTTTTGTTCTGTCTTGCTTCCTGTTTTTTTTTTTCCCTTTTGTTTTTGACTTACTGTTTCCCTTTGTTCATGGCCCATACAGGATATTGACACCATGTGAGTGCATGTTTTATGTGGTTTTCCTCCTCCTGTCTGTCTTCTTGGTCTGTGATGATGGTGGCCCATTCGTATAACGTCCTGACAACTGATAGTTTGTGTGCTGTGGGGTGTTCTGATGTCCTTAGTAGGTAATTGATCTGCGTGGGTTGGTTTCCTGTAGACTGTTTTTTATACTGCCATCATCGTTGTGGTGGAATCTCATGTCCCAAAAGGCTATGGTGCCATTTTCTGTCACGAACTGAGCCGGAGTTGTCCTCAGGCTCGGTTCTGACCGTTCTCTGTGGCTCAGGTATCGGGTTATTTATGTATTGTGTTATCTTTTGAGTTCTTGTTGTTTTTATGTCTTTGTTCCTTTTTTTTCCGTGCCTGTAGCCACCACTCTGGCCGGCGGCTGTTAGGCAGCCTCTTTGACCTACATTCATGTGGGCGCTGTCTAACACTCGCCAGTCCGATCACACCCCCTTCTCTCTTGATAACCAGCTGATTCCACTCCGGTAATTGTCCTTCCTCTCACCCAGGTGTACCCAATCTGTTGGCCAGCAATGCTTGTACTTAAGCGGCCTTTGCCATTCAAGCATTGCTGGACCATTGTTTCGTCTTTCGGATGAACCGTCATGTGGATGTATTTTTGCCAGGCCATTTGGGACTAACTCGGACTGCTCCAGTTGTGAGTATAGACTGTGTATATTCTCCCAGTGTTCTCACCCTGTGACTGTTGAACATCCTGGAGGATTCCTTGAGTGCCCTGTGCTGTTTTATTATTTTGTACAGTTGGTTTTTGTTTATCTTTTGTTCAATATATGTGTTGTGGTGTAACCCAGCACGTAAATCCATTTTTTCCTTCCCCTCCTCCGTGCACTGCTTAAAAGCACACGAGGAGGCTCATGACATTTTCTTCTTCTTCGTGTGTGAATTTTATGTTCCCAGTGCTGTCCGTGCTGTTCAGATGGTCAGTGAGTTCTTGTGTGTGTCCTTTCTTTATTTTCTCCAGTATGTTGTCCACGTATCTCTTCCAGAGGGTGGGTTTACATTGTATGGGTGCTGTGTTGATGGCTTTGTTTTCCAGATCCTTCATGAAAAAATTGCTCATGATGGCTGATAATGGGTCTCCCATTGCAAATCTTCCTTTTTGTCTGTAGATTTTTTCTCTGTATTGAAAATAGGTGGATTTTGCAACAAATTGCAATAGTCCAGATATGTCATCAACTGTGAGATTTGTGCGTCTTTTAAGGGTTCTGTCATTCCTGAGGTGTTCTTGCACTATATGTAGTGTGACATCAGCAGAGATCTTTGTGAATAATGAAATGACATGTGAAATGAGGATCTCGTCTGATTCTGTTTTCATATTTTTGAGTTCTTGTGCCAGTTCTTTTGAGTTTTTGCAGTGGTATTCTGATAGTCCAAGGAGGGGTTTGATGATTTCAACCAGGGCTTTTGATAAGTTGTATGTAACTGATCCAATGCTGTCTATCATTGTTCGCAGTAGGATATCCTTATGTATTTTTGGGGTTCCATAGATCCGAGGGGTGATGCTGGCTGTGGGTATCAGGTGTTCGTATGCGTCCTAAATCAGGAAGCGGGAAAAAGGCAGCATGAATCGGGATGAAGGGGCATTTATGCTTTCCCACACCTGGGACTACATTCTCCAGAGACCATCGGATGGCGGAAAGCGGGGCCGGCTTGGTGGATCTGACAGTTCTGCTGGGCTGGCCCCGCCTATGAAAGTCAGCTAATAAATGACACCTCGCAGCAATCAGCTGACACTTCTGATGAAGACTGCAGTGAACAGTCGAAACATGTAAAGAAAAGAAGGTTAAAAACATCTCCTTTCTACTTTGTCTTTAATAAGAACAAAAGGCAAATAGAGGCGGTGCGCCAAAGACCCGGCCTCCCGCTGTCAGTCCCTTAATATAGGCATGGCGTGATGACATTATCCGTGCCTGCGTCACCACGCCAGTGCCATGCATGGTGGTACAACAGTATGTCACATTCACCTCCCCCCTGGGAAAAACAGAACTGTGTTGGTGATGGTTGACCTAAGCTGTGGCATATTGCATGATGTTAAGCACACTAGGTTACACATGTTTACTTGATGTTGAGGCATGATATGGTAGCATTAGCAACTAGACCCATGACCATTTCAGGTTCCATACACCAAAATATTATTCCTGTGAGCCATTACTAGAATTATTGAACCGTCATGAGAATTTACATGAACCTGGGTAACCGAATGGACTGCCAGTAGACCCAGCATGGTTGAGAGGGTTATTCTTCCACTCTTTTTCAACCATGCTCTGTCTAAACATTTCAAAACAGGGTCATTTTACAGTTCAACTTCAGGGGCCTCTGGTAGGCGCGCCCCCAGAGATGCTGGTTGTGGTGGGCCTGGGTGCCCTCTCGCTGGAATCGCTCTCTCATCAGCAAAGTCTCAGTCCAGGTCCCACACTGGCTGGGTCTGTTCCAGTGTCGCGTCTTGATTCGGGGCAGCTGTTCTTACCTTTCGCAGATGACTGGCATGCCATTTCGAGCCATCGGTCATCTGGAAAGTGGCTGGTCCCAACTGTGCAGTGATCATTATCGGCAGTAACTGGAGCATCTGCAGGTCCAGACGTTCGGATCGGCGTACCTGACCCCAATCGCACACTGTGAGCACTGTTTATCTTTTGTTCATATGAAAGACAAAAAATAAAATAGAAAGATGTCTTTACCTTCTTTACATGTTTCAACTGCACTGCAGCCTTCGTCAGAAGAGTCAGCTGATTGCTGCCAGGTGACATTTATCAGCTGATTTTCGTAGGCGGGGCCAGCTCAGCAGATCTGTCGGATCCACCGAGCCGGCCCCGCCTCCCGCCGTCAGATGGTCTCTGGAGAATGTGATCCCAGGTGTGGGAAAGCATAAAGGCTCCCTCGTCTCGGTTCATGGTGTCTTTTCCCCGCTTTCTGATCTCTATGGCATCCTGACGGCGGGAGGCGGGGCCGGCTTGGTGGATCCAACAGATCTGCTGAGCTGGCCCCGCCTACGAAAATCAGCTGATAAATGTCACCTGGCAGCAATCAGCTGACTCTTCTGACGAAGGCTGCAGTGCAGTTGAAACATGTAAAGAAGGTAAAGACATCTTTCTATTTTATTTTTTGTCTTTCATATGAACAAAAGATAAATAATTAAAAGAAGACAAAATGAACCTATCTGACGTACTGTGAGCACTGGTCATGTTGCTGCTGCTGTCTCATCCCTGATGCTGGTTGCGGTTGTGGTGGTGTGACGATCACACTGGCTGCAGGATGCTCTCTGGGTTGGCGTTGTTCGGCGGGGTCCTGCTCAGCTATGGACTCTCTCTCCTGCAGCTGTACGGCGGCTCCATTAGGCTTATGCCAAGCAAGGATCTGAGGCAAGTTTGGTTTATTCCCTCCCTCCATGTTCTGTTCTCCATGCGGTGTCAAGCTTGGAGCAGCTGTACCCACGTCCGAGTGAAACACGCTCTAGTCATCAGCAATCAAACAGTCCTTCATTGTTGTGTATGGTGAAACCCAATTCGGGGAAAAGGTCGCACCCCAGGATGTTGTCACTACCTGGAAGGTGAATGCTTGGAGGACTTTGAACCCATAGTGATCCGTCAGTGCTATGGTTCCTACGAGGCTGATTCGAGTGTGCCTATAACCATAAAGCTCTGCTGCGTTCTTCCCGATTGGATACCAAGGGAAGCATCTCTTCACTGTGACCCAGTTCATCATCGATCTCGTAGTGGCAGTGTCCAGTAGTAATGACAGGCTGACGTCGTCGAGCCACACTGTGCACCACTTGTACGCCGCCTTGCTAGAGTCCATTGCATGGATGGTAGTTGTTAAAGGCGGTTCAACTGAACAGGGTGGTGAGCTTGTTGTTGAGTGGCACACTCTAACAAAATGGTTAAGCTTGCCGCAGCGTTGGCATTGTGACCCCCGCCCCCCAGCAGGGCAGGAGCACACTTGCGTTTGGTACGCGGGGGAACCACAGTTACCACACATTTGGCATCCCATGATGTTCCACTGTCCCGTGATGTTCACCTCGACATCCTCCGAGAAGGTCGTGATGTTAACGGGTTCTTCCACCGGGGTAACTGCCTGAGCTAGCAGGTTCCATTGAGATCTATGCAGTCCTACAGTCATATTGTAAAATTGCACAGCTAAATTTGCTTAGAAGTAGACCAGCCACATAACTTGCAGTATACCCTATACAACAAACAAGATACTGTACTAATAACAAGTGAATGTTGTTTACCTTTGTGCTCCTCTAACCACCAGCTGACTGTACATATTTAAGTGAAAGACATAACAGTATTTATCAATTTTCTTGCTTTAATGCCTGAATAACCATAATTTCTAAAATGTCAAACTATTGTTTTAATCTTAACATACTTCTACTGATTGGAAATGTTTTATGATGAATAAGACATTGCTCACTGTATACATTGCACAGCCATAGAGTGGTGGATCGAATTTCGATTTAGTAGCTCATTGCTCAAGCAAATACAAGTACTATATGAAATGTCATGTATTGAGCAATGTTGCCGAGCACGCTGCAGTGCATCTTAGTGATTTATTCTGCAGGTTTACTGTCTCATTCCTGGAAGGCTTGCATAGAAAGTTGCATAAACATCTAATTAGGGGTTTCAAATAATGTCTAGATTTACAGTAGGATGGTGCTTATTATCAGATCTGTTGAGATATGATGTTTGTAAATTGCCTCTGTTCACATTTCCACTGAAGATGCACGGCCACAAAAGCAGAGAGCCCATGGTGCATTTGTTCATAAGTAAGTTATAAGGCCCAGAATGCAATGAGAGTCAGTGATGTACCTAATCAATTGCTCCATCTTCCTCCAGCTGATGACTTGGTGTTACAGATGACTGGAAAGGCAGTCTTTCAACAGGCTCTGATTGATATCAGGTCCCAGGGGAAATTGCTACTGTCCATTGCCAAATGACACTTTGGGCACAGAGAGAGAGGGGAGAAACAAAGTGCTGTGGTAGCATCCCATTTGACCCGATTCTGCCTCCAGCTCACTTTTCTGCTTTCCTTTAGGGACAACTTGTCCCAGTTTTTATCTCAGAGTGGAAGATTTGTGATACCCTCTTCCCTCTCTCATTCTGTCACCTTCTTGTTCCAAAATATAGACGTGAGGCGGAGGACAATCTACGAGTACCACCGCGTGGAGCTGACGAAGACGAAGATCACCAATTCTACAGCTGTGGAAATGATGCCATTACCCAGTAAGAAGAATATATTGTAATGACTTTTGGTTCAGTATAAGCCTATGAATTTATTCCTTATCATTATACGGCATGTAGACCTTTCCCTTGGCTGTGTGTCTAATAAACTATCGATTGCTTAAATTGTTTCACTTGTTTTGACCTTTCTCTCTGCAGCATGTCTCCAGTTCATCAGCTGTGGCTCCTGCAGCTCCTCACAGATCAACTTCAACTGCAGCTGGTGCCATCGGCTCAACAGGTTCGACACACAATACTTGTTCTTTCAAAAAGAATCTTAATTTTTTTTACCCCAAGCATATTCTCATAACTGTTAATTTTTGATTTTGGCATCATCCATCTGTATTTCCAGACTCTAACTCCCATATCTCACTGAGCGGCAAATGCCGATGAATGTAGCCATTTTGGGGGTTTGTCAGGTTTCGTAAAAGGTGGCTAAACAGATCACAGTTTTTAAGGTCCCAAGCGTTTTGAGGTTTTTTTGTTTTTTTGTGAAAAAAAAAATTGTGAAAACGTTTGAATTTTTTGGCATGTTGCTAAAGTTTTGGGGTTTTTTGGCTCGCCAAGTAGTGAACACTAACAACTGTTTTAGAACCTTTACGACAAAACTGTTTGTGGCCTTAAAAACTGTGTGTGAACTGTTTTGCAACCTTTTACGAACCCTGAACATTCTTCAGCATTCACTGCTTCGTGATACTAGTTTGATTTTTACCACCATTCGTCAGAAAAGTTGCCAAATCCAAAAATCACTATGTTCGGTCCTCCGTGAGATACTACCTTGTAGAGTAAACTTAAGAATGAAATTGAGAAACCCACATGAAATTTAAATACCAAATAATGATTACAGTAGATTATGTGAAAAATGGTGTAAAATATGATGCAGTTTTATAATCCAAAGTCCCTCTGAGTAAAGCTTCACTTGTCAACCATTAGTTACAACAGCAGTTTTCACACCTTTTTGCATGCATGTCTGCAAGGAATTCTTCTGCCTCTTGGATTATCTTTTAAGATGTTTTTGGAAGCCTTATCTGAAGACTTGTGGAGTTGTAAGTCATGTGTGGATATAGTTCATGTGGCCCAAACTTTTCTACCACAGCATCCTAAGGACATTCTCACACTATGCAGTTTAAGAGTCTGAGCCCAAAGTCCATGTCATTTAAATAAAGTGATCACTCCTGGCCATGCATTGATTGATTGATTGATTGATTGATTGATTGATTGATTTTATTTGAACATATCAAGACAAAAAAAATATTTAAAACAAGAAATCAAAACCAAAAAAATAAAAATAAAAAAATGCCTTGTTCAAAAGGAGTGGGAAGAAGCCATCGCTTATATAGTCCCACCCCTTCTCCGTAGCCAATAAATTATAATATCATTCTAGTCATTACCCATCCCACAATTACATTCATTATACAATACCATAATATATAATGCATCTTATAATTAAATTAAGATAAGATAAGCTTTTATTAGTCCCACAACGGGGAAATTCCAGTATTGCAACAGCACAGGGATAGCAACACTCAGAGCAATAATTTAGAAGATAAGAAAATAAGAGCAGGGAATATACATATGTACACATAAATATATAAATATACAGTATATACACAGTGCGGAGCATTGTAGCTAGATGGAATAAACAGCATAACAGTCTATTTAGTTACCCCACATAGTATGAATATGTACCCATACATACAGTGGGGAAAAAAAGTATTTAGTCAGCCACCAATTGTGTAAGTTCTCCCACTTAAAAGATGAGAGAGGTCTCCAATTTTCATCATAGGTATACCTCAACTATGAGAGACAAAATGAGAAAAAAAAATCCAGAAAATCACATTGAAGGATTTTTAATGAATTAATTGGTAAATTCCACAGTAAAATAAGTATTTGGTCACCTACAAACAAGCAAGATTTCTGGCTCTCACAGACCTGTAACTTCTTCTTTAAGAGGCTCCTCTGTCCTTCACTCGTTACCTGTATTAATGGCACCTGTTTGAACTCTTTATCAGTATAAAAGACACCTGTCCACAACCTCAAACAGTCAGACTCCAAACTCCACTATGGCCAAGACCAAAGAGCTGTCAAAGGACACCAGAAACAAAATTATAGAACTGCACCAGGCTGGGAAGACTGAATCTGCAATAGGTAAGCAGTTTGGTGTGAAGAAATCAACTATGGGAGCAATTATTAGAAAATGGAAGACATACAAGACCACTGATAATCTCCCTCGATCTGGGGCTCCACACAAGATCTCACCCCGTGGGGTCAAAATGATCACAAGAACAGTGAGCAAAAATCCCAGAACCACACGGGGGACCTAGTGAATGACCTGCAGAGAGCTGGGACCAAAGTAACAAAGGCTACCATCAGTAACACACTACGCCGCTAGGGACTCAAATCCTGCAGTGCCAGACGTGTCCCCCTGCTTAAGCCAGTACATGTCCAGGCCCGTCTGAAGTTTGCTAGAGAGCATTTGGATGATCCAGAAAAGGATTGGGAGAATGTCATATGGTCAGATGAAACCAAAATAGAACTTTATTGTAAAAACTCAACTTGTCGTGTTTGGAGGAGAAAGAACACCATACCTACTGTGAAGCATGGGGGTGTAAGCATCATGCTTTGGGGCTGTTTTTCTGCAAAGGGACCAGGAGGACTGATCCGTGTAAAAGAAAGAATGAATGGGGCCATGTATCGTGAGACTTTGAGTGAAAACCTCCTTCCATCAGCAAGGGCATTGAAGATAAAACGTGGCTGGGTCTTTCAGCATGACAATGATCCCAAACACACAGCCCGGGCAATGAAGGAGTGGCTTCGTAAGAAGCATTTCAAGGTCCTTGAGTGGCCTAGCCAGTCTCCCGATCTCAACCCCATAGAAAATCTTTGGAGGGAGTTGAAAGTCCGTGTTGCCCAGCGACAGCCCCAAAACATCACTGCTCTAGAGGAGATCTGCATGGAGGAATGGGCCAGAATACCAGCAACAGTGTGTGAAAACCTTGTGAAGACTTACAGAAAATGTTTGACCTCTGTCATTGCCAACAAAGGGTATATAACAAAGTATTGAGATGAACTTTTGTTATTGATCAAATACTTATTTTACCGAGGAATTTACCAATTATCCTTCAATGTGATTTTCTGGATTTTTTTTCTCATTTTGTCTCTCATAGTTGAGGCATACCTATGATGAAAATTGGAGACCTCTCTCATCTTTTAAGTGGGAGAACTTGCACAATTGGTGGCTGACTAAATACTTTTTTGCCCCACTGTATTGTCACCCTCCGTAGCGATTGATATTGTCCTAGTTGTATACTGGAGGAGGACCATTTTGCAATAGAAATAATACAATGATAGTTTGTAGTGACAATAATACCAACATCTAATAATAATTGTAATAATAATAAGTAAATACTTCTGGTATGTTTAATATAATTATAGACAATATTATCATCATCATAATCACTATACAGTATATACCACCATATACCCCCACATGGCTTACAATACCTAGGCGCAATAAGTAACCATATAATAATAACCATAATAATAGGTAGCCATATAGTAATAATAATAATACCACTTGGCCTATATAATACTTCAAATAATTCCATCCTAAACAATAATCATAATACTATAATACCATTGTAATATTCTAGTAATAATATTGATAATAGTAGTACTCAGCATATACTGTATATTCAACAATAACTCAGCATATATATATATATTCAACAATAACAACCTTTTTTCATTGAAGACACATTATAATATTACCGTCTTTTATTTTTATATTGCTCAAAAATCATTTCTTTATATGTTGATTTAAATATATAGATGTTTGGACATTGCCTGTGTTTCTCCCCAACCCATTTCACAATTTTACCCCACACACAGACACACAAAAACCCTTCCTAGTAGATTGCATTTTAAATTTTGTGTTCCCCCGTAAATTGTATTTCCCTTCTCTCTGACTAAAAAGATTTTGTATATTGCGTGGCAAAAAGTTTTTACTGACTTTAAACATTAACTGTACTGTATAATAATCAACCAGATTCCCGACTTTGTGTATAACACGGACTGCCCTTTTTTTGTAATATTAGCAATGAATTAAGTGTACTTTGAAAGTGTACTTTCCTCCTAGGCAACTGCATGGGTGCTCACCGAACTCAGTGATCCTCAGGTGGGTCTGTTTGGCTAGAGTGAGCTATTCAGTCAATATTCTGATCATTTTATACTTGCAGTACAAACAGTGCTGTTATAAATTTGTACATCATAGTCATATTTCTGGTTTTAATTTATTTAAGTTTACTGTGGATTTACATTTATATTCCATACAGTGCAGTTTTACCATTCAAAAGACACAGCAGCTCATTCTGACATCTCTTCAGTTCACACCTGCTTCTGTCAACCTCTGCTCCATTTCTTATCTTAATCTTCCCGTCTCCCTGCACTTCAAACCAAAATAAATATTTGAGCAGCTAAAGAAGTGTTAGCGCTCCTTTCCAGAATTTTCTGACAGCTGAAATGTGAGCTGAGGTAGGTTTGGTTTTTTTGTAGATTGAAGCATCAGTTACAACGACAGGAGGGGGTAAAATAAACTGTGGAGCACTAGTAGAGTTTATATTACCAGTTAAAGCCGAAGTTAACCAAGTCTCTACATGAATGTCAATAGTTCTCATTATTTTCTTTCCTGAATATTTGCTGTGAGCGTTTATTCAGTCTGACTGCTATCACTTCTCCATTGTATGCCACTCATTTAAAATTAATTATACACTGAATATTAATCATCATTTATTCTGACTAATGAGTGTGTGCAGCCTTTCTGGTCTGCCCTCTGAGGTTTGTTATTTTGGATTTACAAGGGCTTTGGGATTCGACACTGTCTGCTTTGCATCTTAAATTTCGCTTTTGACAGACATGCACTAATTTACAACTCAATGACATGAAAGTGTTTTTCCGATCAGCAATTTATGGGCGCTTTAGAAGATGTGCCGTATGCCTTTAAGCAGCGATCTCATTAAGCTGCATTTTAATTAGCTTTCTCACTGCATTCTTATGACTGTTCAGCCTCGCTATGCCCTTTGTATCCTTCAGCCATTTCCTTTGAAACGGGCCAACGTGCTTTAAACATGCACGGAAATTTGAGGGGAACGCCACAAGCAAAACTTCTCCCACAGTCAAGTGGCGTGAAGGTGAAAGGAAGGAGTCACAAGGTGAATCAGTTTGCTGTGGCTGATGTGAACGGAGGCAGGTCAATAAAGCATGACAGTGGACTCGCTGTGGGCCATAAGTGCCAGAGTGTCTGAATGCTGATGTGGTTGAAAGTACATGGATTTGTTTGCCTAAAAAACACAGCTGGCGTGCATCATAAATGGATGTTAGGAAGACGACTGTTGAATTTTAATTTGTCTTAATCTGCTAGTAAATTGTTGCTGTGTAGTTTCTATGTTTAGAACTAGTACACAGACTCACCTTCAAAGTCCTACTTCATAAATAAATATGTCCCTTTTTTGTCATATATGCTCTATACTATATAGTGTTCTAATAACTCGGTTTCAGACATTATCTGGTATTAATTATGTACTGTAAGTGAATGAGAAATTCTTTAATATGGTCATGTCAGGTACGCAGAACCCACCTATTGTTCAGATTCTGTTTTTGTGCAGCAATAAAAGAAAACGCAGTGAGCATGGATTTGTTTTGAGTTTTGACATCCTCAAAGATATACAATATAACCCAACCAGCGTGCCCACATGGGCCCCACTCTAGGTTAAGTCCAGGTTGCTTTATGGGTCCCATGTGGGTTTGGCTGTGATTTCCACGTTGGTTCCCTCTGTGTTGCCCACATGTAATCTGCTTACCCACTTTAACCCCTTCTGAGCCCCACATGGGTTTAATGCAGATGAGCAGGTTTCAGTAACACTGGTGCCGTAGGTGTGGTGCTATCACTTGGACCAACATGGGACGAGGGTGACCAGACATCCCACTTTGTACTGGACACGCATTGTATAAGTAATAGGAAGTATAATTATGAAAACAATACTCTTAAGAATTTTTCACAGATTTAAGGGAAAGCAGGAAACAGGCCAAGGAATAAACAGTTTTTGGTGCTGATCCAAATCCCTGTGTGAACCCAGGAATTTTTAAAAATTATTTTATATATATTATTATTATTGAGCTTTTCATGTACTTCTCCTTTAAGACGTGCCCTGGAAGCAGCACACTCTTAGCACTGTTTGGAAGCACTGAACACTGCAGAAAAAGTAAAATGGCTTATAACGAAAGAAATATGGTCTCCATCCACATATAGTATGTGATGATTGACTCATTTTATCTGAAAATGCCAAGAAAAACCAAGCGAAGTGTATGGTTTAAGACGGGTGCAGAGTGTGCGTGGACGTAACTCCCCGGGCACATATTGAGAGACAAGGGTGTCGTCGTGAGCCACAGGAACCCACACGGTATAGACAGCCTAAGTCACGCCTCCTCTGCTTCCACATATGGGACCTTAAATTGGAAAAAATCTCAATACAAGTGAATGAGAAGAGAGAAATTATCTTTTGATCTTGATTGAATTTTGCCACAAGTTGCACATATGATGTTTGGCAATTTAAAAGATAATTTTCCACGGAATTAAAGTTGTAGGTTGTTCTATAATAGAGTAATATTTAATTTTTATGAAACCTCTTAAGGGACTATATCCCCTTGTCTTGGACTACATGTCACCAAACATGATGGCAGTTCCCCTCTCAAAGCTCACCTCCTGTTTTGTCACCAATGAAAGAATCATTCAAAGAGAAAAACAATACAAATATCATATGTCTAACTCGTGGCAAAGTTTGATTGGGATCAGAAGATAATTTCTCTCTTGCCATTCACTCCAATGGAGATTTTTCCAATTTAAGGTCCCATATGCGGAAGTAGAGGGGGCATGACTTAGACTCTCTATTTAAACACACTAACTTCAGCACAGGACAATGTTTAATTTTTTGTGTGTGAAATGGAAAATAGGATGGATGGCTGAAAATAAAAATACAACTGTTTTATTATTCTTGTTTATTACTCACCACAGTGAGATGATGCTGCACTGTTGTGTGGCACCACCACTTCTGCAGCACTTTTTTCTTTTCTGCAGCCTCACCCTGTACACTACGTCCAACAGTCTCTGTAGGACCATGCACGGTCCCAACCAGCTTTGGTGATAGTCCCTTCTTCTGCTCTGTTGCGATAAAATATCTTAACCTCCAGTTCTTTTATACGAAGGCTAAATAACCAGACAGCGAGGTGGAGTATAGTTCCACTTATTTTACTGAAGCTGAGATATGGTACAAGATACAGCGCCGGAGCACATCTCTCAAGACGTATCAAGAGAGAGTGCTGCTCGAGAAGTGGGTCCTATGGTTTTTATAGAACTCTGCCACTCCCTCACGAAGGAGGGAGGGCTCCCCTCATGTGTATCAGTGTCCTTCCACTATGTGCCAGCTTAGCTGAGGGCAGAGCTGATTCTATCTGGTTTCAGCAAGTGAGTCCTTGGATGTAATCTAACGGCGGCAGTGTGGTATGCAAAACAAGCAGGATGAAGGATGAAAACCATAGTTACAGAATAACTGACATTCTCAAAGCAAGCAGGATGAAGGTTGGAGAAACATAGTTGCAGAATAACCAACATTCTCAGACAGACAAGGGCATCATTGAAATTTATCAACAATTCCCCCTGTTGAGGTGTCCTAATGGGCACCTCACTAACTTAATAGCAATTTATATTCGCGTTTTTGCATCTCCCCCTGTTGAGATGGGCATAAACCCATCTCATAACCCTACTCTAGCCCCTGAGTGTAGTGTTTCTAAGTTTCTATATGTAACTGATGTCCCCTTCCAGCAGTCACGTGGACCTGCCCCCCTTCAGGTCGCCATCTCTCCGGTGGACATCAGGTGTGGTGCAAACATTGTGGGTCAATATGACTAACAATTCTATATGTGTAAAATATATCAAAATAATCTATCCCTCTATACGCATCTACATCCCATGAATCATATCTCATAAAAGAAACCTGTGGGGCAGAGGCACAGCGAAGCAAGTGCTAACATCATGTAGGTGTGCATTGTAGACCCTATTGCAGGCCCTAAACTATTTCCGGTGCATCTTCAAAGTCCTTATCCAGGTCCAGTCGTGGCACAACTTCATCGCCATCCTCACAGTCGGAAAGCAAGTGGGCAGATTCCTGGACACCTTGGTATAGAGGAGGATCCTTGCAAGAGAAAGCTGCTGAAATAGTTCTTTCAACAAGTCGTTTAATTATGGGAATACAACATCCACAGAAGACGAAGATCAATAAACTAATGAAAATGCTTACAAGGACCCCTTAAATTATTTTTCCCCATTTGCCAAATAAATTATCAGACCAACTACCTACATGATTATCAATGTAATTGATAATATAATGATATTGAATGTTGTGATTTCATTGCCATGTGGTTTCATTTGTATTTTTCTCTTCATTATTGATCATCTATTGATAATTTTTAATGTATTATCTATTTTTCTGAGGATTGCTAATTATTTTTGCTAATTAATTTCTGTGGTACCCCCCTTTTGATGCATGGAGATGCGCATGCAGCAAAGTTACAGGGTAGTTGCTTGATGGGTAGTGTCTTTTACTGGAAGGAAGTGTGTTACCACTTTTATGTGTTACACACAGTTAATTTAGATGAAAGTTTGTGAGTAGTACAGCTCCTTCAAAATGAGGTTTCAATAATCATGGCTTCTTTTGTGAGGTCTCTTGGACTAATTTACAAATTCCATTTAAGAAAAACAATATAGCTGTCTGTGCAGATTTGATATGATTTAGCATTGATAACTAAGATCAGTTTGTCCAGTTGAACACAGACAGGTTGAATTTGTGTAAGTGAATCATTGTGAAAGGTTGTGTCACACTCCTTCAGTCAATGGAAAGGTGAACATATTGCCTAATTAGAATTTGGCTTAATTTTGTACAAGGAATGCTTTATTTTATATATTCCTTGATAAATTATGGGGTGGACTGTAGTCCTGAGGCCCAGCTTGGCCATGGCCGAGCATCGGGAAAACACATTCCTTGTTACTGTCAATGAGAGTATTATTATGATCTTATTTATTTCCACTTCTTCACGACAACATACTTGTCTCACACATCCGTGTATTTTACTATGATTAGTTTAGTTATTTTATTATATGTCTACAGTATGTTTATAATCGATCGCATTGAGTTTACTTAATACTTATGTGTTTATTTCACACACAGTAGGATTTCCTAACTATTTGCGTTAAGACCAACTCTATTTTAGAGATGCGCCCGTTGCAATTCTCTGGGAGTTAAAACCTTTTGGTCTGAGCTAAATACGCTAGGGGTGCCAACTCTACTTCTAGGAATTAAGCAATAATTCCAAGGGGTTAAAACCTTTTGGTAAAGCTATGCACAACTGGATAACACTACTTTTTCAGTGACCCTATATCAGCCACCTCGGGGTTAAAACCTTTTACCCAGACTATGCAATGCTCAACGGGGTAACGCTACTTTTCAGTGGACCACATACACTATTTCCACTGCAGGGTTAAAACCGTTTACCAAAGCTATCTCCAACACTACTTTTTAGGGACAGTATTAACATGTCTGACTTGTCCCACGGGGTTAAAATCTCCAAAAGGGTGTGGAGATTTCCTTATCAAACTCAGTAAATATTCCTTAAAACAACATATCATAAATCCAAGACCATATCTCAGGTTCAATCCACAAATAAAATTACACGTACATGAATATTTAATCTCTACAGAAAGGTCTGTCCCCGAAGGGACAGGTAGAAGTTTGTTGAAAAAGGTTTCTGCTTACCTTTTAGGGTTTTGCGGCCGCCGAACTGTAGAGAAAAAAATTATTCACGCCGTCTACATAACTAAAATTTAGCCTTGTAACTGGGCAGAAACACCAAATTGTTGCGTTAAAATGTCTTAACCTCCAGTTCTTTTATACGAAGGCTAAATAACCAGACAGAGAGGTGCAGTATAGTTCCACTTATTTTACTGAAGCTGAGATATGGTACAAGATACAGCGCCAGAGCACATCTTTCAAGACGTATCAAGAGAGAGTGCTGCTCGAGAAGTGGGTCCTATGGTTTTTATAGAACTCTGCCACTCTCTCACGCAGGAGGGAGGGCTCCCCTCACATGTATCAGTGTCCTTACACTAGGGGTGGGTTCAAAAGATCGCTATATCGATATGGATCGATCCACGTTTGACTGAGCCGATATCGATCAACAAAATCCGCAGATCGATCTTTTAATATATTTAATATATTTTAATATAATATTTTTACGTTTGTGAACATCTGCTGAGTATAATCGGGTCGAAACCGGGTCAGTGAGCCAGGAACAACGGCCGAGAACCATAAACAGCTGACGCGCTAACGGAGCTAGCAAGCTAACGGATATGCTAGTTCTTCTTCTGTGGTGTTAAAACGGTTCTCATCTGGCAAGAGTTCCCTGCGGCGCGTGCACACGTCTTTACTTTCGTGTTTACATGAGCGGAGTTATTAACATGCGTGTCTCTTAATTTAGCAACAAAAGTCACCGTAAAGACTGTCCTCACCAGCTTCTTAATATTTTTCATAAAGCGGGGATAAACGGACTTTTACTGCATGCAGCGCTGTGTTGGAACATAAAGTTGACGACTGATAAACGGAAAATGCACGGAGACTGAAACCCGTGAAGCAGAGGGAGACTTGGAGCTGCTGAGACTGTAAGTATAATATCATTTGTTTGTTTTAACATTTGTGTCGTCAATTAATAATTTATCCGGCATGATGGTGGTTTCTTTTACAAGCTATGGACACAGAGAGAACTGTTGGTTAAGCGCTGTGAATAAATGCAGAATAAAGGTATATTTTATGAGATTATGGACTTCTACTTAAGTAAGAGATGTGAAGAGAATAAATCACAATAAAATAAAGATGGTAGAATTAATAAAGGCTGCAGTACAACAAGCTATTTTTACTCAGTAGAACTAAATTGAAATGAACAAATCTTCCCAGGAAATGAATTGAAACCCTTTTCAAACATTGAAAGTTAATTTGTAGTTAAAATATAAACAACAAAAAATTTAAAAAAAAAACTAAATTATTAAACCCTACTGTGGTGTGGTGATCTAAAAGTATGAATGTTAATTTTACTTTGAAATCTATTTTTTTTATCTGCCTTCAGATGTGTGAAGACTGGAAGCTTCATTCTCACTGAGACCTTTTGAAGGTCAGAGGTCGTCAGTGGAGGAGCATCCCTGCTTCATGTGGATTTCAGCACAGAAGAAGACCTTCAAATTCAAGAATCAAGGAGGTGCTGCCATCATTTTCTCCAGACTAACATGCATTCAATGCAATTTAGTTGTGTAATGACAAATTCTTTTATTTCTTTTTTTAAGTTCTCAGCAAGAACACAATGTTGGTCTTTTTTTTACAATTTTACTGGGCATTTAATTCTAAATAAATCACTGTTTAACAGGAAATTTTTGGCAATCCTGTGCTTTTCTTGTGGTGTTACATAGAATAGCATCACTGTAAACTATGGAAAAAGCAGCTGCTTTAAAATTTGTACTTCCTCACACAACTTTGAGTGCAAAAAAACTCTAAAAGTGCCATAACTTTTTTGGAAAAGCTCCCACAAATTCAGGATTTTTGGGCCACAACAATCACAAAAACAGCCAACGAAATCCTGGAGGGACTGAAATACAGTGAGATTATGTATGCATGGTTCATGCATTGAATTTGTTTACTTACTCTGAGTGGTTAACTTGACACGACACACCCTTTGCACTAAAGAAAGCACTTGTGAGCACTTTGTGAAATGATAAGTTAAATAATAAAAAGTGCATTATTGTAACTGATTTTGGGTCAGTTCTATATGTGATAATTTATGTATTAACAAAGTTAGAAGATTCTTGGTACAATTTGCAGCATTAGGTCTCGAAGATTTTTGTTTCATGGGAAGTAAAATGGCTATTAAAATGGTAATTCTCCAGGTCGAATCGAATCGGGATCGAATCGAATCGGAATCGAATCGATTCAGAATCTCAAGAATCGGAATCGAATCGATTCTGGAAATTAGGGATCGTTCCCAGCCCTACCTTACACTATGTGCCAGCTTAGCTGAGGGCAGAGCTGATTCTATCTGGTTTCACCGAGTGAGTCCTTGGATGTAATCTAACGGCAGCAGTGTGGCATGCAAAGCAAGCAGGATGAAGGATGAAAACCATAGTTACAGAATAACTGACATTCTCAAAGCAAGCAGAATGAAGGTTGGAGAAACATAGTTGCAGAATAGCCAACATTCTCAGACAGACGAGGGCATCATAGAAATTTATCAACAGCTCCAGGCAGAAAACCCAGACTTGATCCCTGGGTGCAAAGTCTCTCCCCTGGCAGCAGGAGTCATACATTCGCTTCTGTCGACTCCCCACCACTACCAGGACCTCCCAAGCCAGTTCGTGCACCATGTGAAGACGCTCTCTTAAGCAAAACAAATAATCCAACCCCGGTTTGCTCTCCACCCCCACACGCTCCATGGGTGCCACCACCTGATACTGCTGTAATGGGGCATGAGAGCACTGAGGCAGTCCTTTCTGAGCCGTGCAGGTGTCACAGCGGTGGACATGGAGCTCCATGTCCTGATGACACCCTGGCCAGTAGAACCAGGCCCGAAGACACTACAGAGTCTTCGTCACCCCAGAGTGGCCTGCCCCCACTGACCCATGAACCAACTGAAGCACCTTGGGGTGGAGCCATCAGGGAACCAGCAGCTGCCAGATGTGACGCTGCCCAGCTGGAGATTGCCACCGCCGGTAGACGACACCCTCACAACAACAGAGGTTGGACCACAGAGAATGCAGGCCCTTGGTCTCTGGGTCCAGCGCAGACACAGCCTCCCAGGCAGGCCACCAGTCCATGTCAGCCACTACTGGACCCGGGAGACGACAGGGTCTCTATCCTGCTCAACCCAAAGCTGCTGCATGCCGAGGGCCTCTGTGCCGTCATCACTGGGGAGAGCTGGATGAGCTGTGAGCTGCTGTGCTATCCCCGTCTGCAGTGGCATGAATCCAGATGTGTTCTCATTGCTGGGCTGGGCAGAGCCCTCGGATGAAACTCTGGAGGGTGAGCTTCTTCGCTTCTGGCTCAAAGTCTGGGTAGCTGTGCTGTGTCAGCAGCCGGACATCTGCTGCATAAGCCCCCAGATTTTCTTGATCGCATTGCCAGCAGCTGGCTAGCTGTTCCCGGATGTGGTCAGCGTGGATCAGCCTCCCGAACCACCTCCAAAGTGCTCCCTGTAGCGCTGGCCAGCTGTGACGTTCCTCAGACCGAAGATTAAACAGCATACAGAGCGCTCCGCCCTCCAGAGCCAGTGCAACCTGCACAGCTGTCTTTCCAGGTGCCCAGCCATTGAACATGGCAGCAAATTCATCCTGGTCAAGATGGTCTTCGAACAAGGTTTCACCACCAAAGCGGGACCAGTTGGCAGGTCGGCGGTGCTTGAGTTGGGTCGGCCACCTCCATACTGATCACTTCCCTTGGCTTCAGTGGGATCGCTGGCTCGTAGTTCTCCTGCTGGAGCTCCTGGTCGTACCTTGAAAAAGGAAGAACACAGGATGCACTTGATCTGTCTGGTCCTTTTCCCCATTTTTTGCGGCGAGCAGCTCTGGCGATTGGCGTGTATGCTCTGCTGTCAGCTTCCATCTGAGCAATGAGCTGTTCAAGCCGTTGAATCTCGGCCTCGATTCTTGCTTCCATCTCTCAACATCCCACTTCTGACACCAGTGTGACGCTTCACGGGTTTGCACAATCCTGAGAGAGGATTTGGAACATAGTAGGCATTTATTTCATCACTGCCGAATTACGCAGAACAGAGGGGAGGTCACACACACACACACACACACACACTCACTTCACTCAGAGTGATACAGACACATAACCTGTCACATGCAGGGAAGACAACACTATCACAACCAGACTGATAACACCATTATAACACTACAACAATAATGTGCAGAACACAAGAATTGTAACCATCTATGAATCCCCTGCGGCGCAAAGCATGCCGGAAGAATTCCCCGCCCCTTATCACAGCCCTGACATTTCAGTATGATTACTTTGTGAAATAAGCATTAATTTATTTAACAATATATATCTTACCTGTGGATGCATTTTAGAAAGTTAAAACCCACAAAAACACAATTTTGTGGTAACAGTATTGTATAGACCTTTTGGAAACTTGAGTTTTAGTTACACCTTGTGGCTGCTAAGTAAACTGCAGCCTCATAATGCAGCTACAATGCTCAGCACTGGGTGTGTTTATATTTATATATCTATATATTTATTCCATCTAGCTACAATGCTCCGCACTGTGTTTTTATATATCTACATATTATTCCATCTAGCTACATTGCTCCGCACTGTGTGTGTTTATATACTTGCATATTTATTCCACCTAGCTGCAATGCTCCGTACTGTGGGTGTTTATATATTTACATATTTATTCCATCTAGCTACAATGCTCTGCACTGTGTGTTCATATATTCATATATTTATTCCATCCAGCTACAATGCTCTGCACTGTGTGTCTGTGTGTGTGTGTGTGTATATATATATTTTATAGTAATATGTACATATGTATATTAGCTGCTCTTGCTTGCTTGTTTTTTTTTTCTTGCCTTCTGATTGTTGCTCTGAGTGTTGCTGTCCCTGTGCTGTTGCAATCCTGGAATTTCCCCGTTGTGGGACTAGTAAAGGCTTATCTTATCTTATCTTATAATTCCCATGGAGTAAATAGGGCTGCAGTTTACTTAACAGCTAAAAGGTGTCACTGAAACCAGAGTTTCCAAAACTTCCATCCAGCAGTTGTCATGGATTTTGGAACTAAGAGCTTGTTTTAGACAAAAGATGAAGAGGGCAGTCTAATTATAATAACTGGTTATGTTATTTGACAGTTTTGGTTGCTTAGAGTAGCCCTGAAAAGGAGGAATAGTCTCTCACTGATGTTTATAAGGTCAGCCTGATATTCTCAAAATAATAACACTGCTCACGCTGCACTAAACAGCTGATACTGAGAATAGACTGCAGACAGTAGGACAGGTGGGCTGAGATTAAAAAAACCCTGCATTATGCAATAGTCAAACCTATGTATGCCCAGATAGCAAAAATCCTTTGGAGCAGTTCAGGACCAGAACCTGTTCTGAAACAGATATGGGGTGGTGTCCTTTGGTGACAGCAGACCACAACCTGCACAGATGCATTTAAAAAATCTAAGCCAGTTTTTTTCAGACTTGCTTTGAAGCGACCCACATCTGTTTTGGATCTGGCCCAAACCTGATTGATTTTAAAACTGTTTTCTGGAGAGTCACCAGAATTCTTAATTTCAATCCACCAACAGCATTGCACTTAAAAATTCTGTATTAAGTTTGTATTTCTGCTTCAGTCAATAGGTCAGCATTTCTGTAAAGAGATACAATTATGGCATACAGATTTTTTTCAACTGACACTTACTGACAGATGCTCATAAGAAGTTGTGAGGGAAAGAAGAGATTAGTTGGGATTTTATGAAAATCTTAAGGATTATGACTGCTATACTTGGCTGAAAATTCTTGATTACTTTCTGCCTTGCAGAGAATGACTGCCAGTGTTCATGTTCCGTGAATGAACGGGACTGAAAGCCAATAACACAATTTATCCACCCTGCTGAAAACCTGAGCAGAAATATTCTCCCTCATGAGTTCATTTATATTCAAATGAAGCACCTCAGCCCATTTCCAATTAAAGCACAGTGGGTTCCACTGCCTTAGATGGTAACTGTAGCTGAAATGGATGTCACCGAGGAGGAACAGAAATCCGAACTTCCTTTAGGGATAGGTTTGACCAGACCTGTGCCGTAATATTATATTTCATTTTGCTTCTTGGCTCTCCTCTCAGGGGGAAAGCCTGTCTGGGGAAAATGGGGGATTAAGCGGAGGAATCTGTCCCACCTGATTGAACAGATGGACAGATTTTTTTGTGGAAAGTGAGGGGAGGGTCGTAAAAAGGAATGGAGTGATTAGAGAGGTAGGAAGATGAAAATTGAGTTTTTCAAATAAAGTAACTAGAATGAAAATATATTCGCCAGAGAAATCTTCTAGAGATGTCTGTTGTGCTGCTGGATGTGGAGTGTCCTTGCAGATAAAGCATAGACACTACCTTTCACAAATTCCATTGGACAATATTTCTTTAATAGAAATCATTCTGATTAGTGATTTCAGCATAACTGTTTTAATGGATTAGATGCGAGTTCACATGCTCAAAGTATTTAATAAAAATGTGACTTTTTAGTGGCACGTGCAATTAATGTTGCCCGTTCTATCAAAAAAAGAACAGGCTGACTCAGGCTGATTCACCAAAATCTGTGACTCATCAGATTCTGTGACCATATCTTACTGTACCTCCATTTGTCTGCACGTGTGAGGTCGACAGGTAATATTAGATGCATCAAACTTAATGTGACAGGAAGATAGAGCTCCTGAAAACAACTATTTTAATGCTTAAATCAATTATACATGCCTGGATTAATAATTTACGGACCCCTGAGCAGAACCATTGGGTGAAATTCTAACCAACCCCAGCTGATCCTCAGGCTTTGTTCCTTTTATGATAAAATATTGTAATACTTCTAATAACACATGGATATAAAGTATGGAAAAATATGTAAATCATTCTAATTAGACCAGTGACTATCACAGTACACCTGACTAAAAGCCATAAGATATTGATACTAAACAAAAAAAATGCAACTCTACATTATTGATTTATACCCAATATTGATAGTTTCACTCTGAACAAAGGCTTATTCATGGGGAGGGGACACCCAGAGCATCCTTTAGACCAGTGACTTTCAACCAGGGTTCCTAGGGACCCCAAATGTGCCAAAAACAATGTCCAACTTCACCTGATTGGTCCAAAGGAAGAGGCTGGTTTTTTTGTTTTTTTTGACTAATCAAGTGAAACCAGACAATCCTCCTGAATCAGACAATTTTTCATGGCACACCAGGTGCAGAGGTTAAAAATCACTGATGGACACCCCTTGCATTGGAGACAAAACAATAAAAATGATTAGTTTACTTTAAAAACGAAGATGACTGGCTGAAGTTTGCCTGCTCTGACCGGCCTTTACTGAAGGGTTGGTTATGATCATTTTACATGCAGATGTTATTTACTACTTTGAATACTGACACTTAATTTAAGCAGTGAATCTGAGATGGCAATTAAATAGAAGTAGATTAGTGCTGCACCCCTGTATGTTCTGTATTGAGGATAATTGATACTGAGCTCAGTTACACGGCCACAATAATCTGGTAACTGGGAAAAAACCAACAATGGCAATAATCAGTTTTGTTGGACTTGCATGCACTGAATGAATGGGTTGTTGAGCAGTAAACTGTTTGAGTTAGTAATGTGATTCCTCATAACCCGACAATGGCCTTTACCTGATTATTCTGTTTACATGACTAATTGAATAATTAGATGACTTCAGTAATCCAATTATAATTGGTTTATACAGACGTGGACAAAATTGTTGGTACCCCTCTGTTAATGAAAGAAAAACCCACAATGGTCACAGAAATAACTTGAATCTGACAAAAGTGGTAATAAATAAAAATTCTATGAAAATTAACTAATGAAAATCAGACAATGCTTTTGAACTGTGGTTCAACAGAATTATTTTAAAAAACAAACTCATGAATCAGGCCTGGACAAAAATGATGGTACCCTTAACTTAATATTTTGTTGCCAACCTTTTGAGGCAATCACTGCAATCAAACGATTTCTGTAACTGTCAGTGAGACTTCTGCACCTCTCAGGAGGTATTTTGGCCCACTCCTCATGAGCAAACTGCTCCAGTTGTCTCAGGTTTGAAGGGTGCCTTCTCCAGACGGCATTGTTTCAGCTCCTTCCACAGATGTTCAGTAGGATTTAGATCAGGGCTCATAGAAGGCCACTTTAGAATAGTCCAGTGTTTCACTCTTCGCCATTCTTGGGTGTTTTTAGCTGTGTGTTTTGGGTGATTATCCTGTTGCAAGACCCATGACCTGTGACTGAAACCAAGCTGTCTGACACTGGGCAGCACACTTCTCTCTAGAATACCTTGATATAGTCTTGAGATTTCATTGTACCCTGCACAGATTCAAGGACACCCTGTGCCAAATGCAGCAAAGCAGCCCCAGAACATAACAGAACCTCCTCCATGTTTCACAGTAGGGACAGTGTTCTTTTCTTGGTATGCTTCATTTTTGCGTCTGTGAACATAGAGCTGATATGCCTTGCCAAAAAGTTGCAGTTTTGTCTCGTCTGTCCATAGGACATTCTCCCAGAAGCTTTGTGGCTTGTCAATATGCAGTTTGGCAAATTCCAGTCTGGCTTTTTTATGATTTGTTTTCAACAGTGGTGTCCTCCTTGGTCGTCTCCCATGAAGTCCACTTTGGCTCAAACGATGACGGATGGTGTGATCTGATACTGATGTACCTTGACCTTGGAGTTCACCATGAATGTGTTTAGAGGTTGTTCTGGACTCTTTTGTTACCATTCGTATTATCCACCTCCTCCTGCGGCCACGTCCAGGGAGGTTGGCTGCAGTAATCTTAAATTTCTGAATAATATGTACAACTGTAGTCAAGTCAAGTTTGTAGACACCTGTGATGTCAGTGGAGAGGCACCCTGACCAGACAGCTCAAGGCGGGTGAAGAGAGACTGACTGCTGCTGCAGATGAAAAAAGGACCCGCAGGAAGAACCGCCACAGACCCAGCAGCACGGAGACCACCCACAAGTGCGACCTGTGTGACAGGGACTGCCATTCGCGCATCGGCCTGTTCAGCCACAGGCGGTGCTGTTCCAGCAGAGTAGACGTTTAGGATTCTCTTCCATGGTCATCATAGACCGACGGAGGCCGACGAAGTCACAGGAACATCAAGCTACTTGGAGATGGTCTTATAGCCTTTACCTTTAACATGCTTGTCTATAATTTTCTTTCTAATCTCCTGAGACAACTCTCTCCTTTGCTTCCTCTGGTCCATGTTTAGTGTGGTACACACCATGTCACCAAACAGCACAGTGACTACTTGTCACCCTTTAAATAGGCCAACTGACTGATTACAAGTTTGTAGACACCTGTGATGTTAATTAGAGGACACAACTTGGTTGAACATGTCCCTATGGTCACATTATTTTCAATCTTTTCTAGGGATACCATCATTTTTGTCCAGGCCTGTTTCATGAGTTTGGTTTTTAAAATAATTCTGTTGAACCACAATTCAAAAGCATTGTGTGATTTTCATTGGTTAATTTTCATAGAATTTTTATTTATTACCACTTTTGTCAGATTCAAGTTATTTCTGTGACCATTGTGGGTTTTTCTTTCATTAATAGAGGGGTACCAACAATTTTGTCCGCGTCTGTATGTGGACATGTAAACATGCCCATTGTTAATACAGTAAATCAAGTAACTGATGTTCTCGCTGTGTGTAACTGAGCAACCATTTCACTTTGTGCATCTCTGATATTAAAATATTAGAAATAACATATCAGTTTTGCCTCACATTAAACTTTAGTCAACTGACTAGTCTCATTTGGTTGGGGACCTTTTACCATGGGCCCCTGGGCCTGTGCCAAACAGGCCCTTGAATAATCAGTTAGGTGGTTAAGGTTGGGTCACAGACTCAGAAAGGGTGAAACATTTGGAATAAGTTTCTACATACTGTATGCGATATTTTCTATTTGATCGACATATGAGCAGCTTATACCACCCCTCTTGTTCTGATTGAAAATTCCTTCAGATTGGCCCAGTCTGTTCCAGACAGAGTTACGTTAGCTGAATATTGTCTGTCAATGACAGATTTTTTTTTTCGCAATGACAGAAAAATCTAAAGGGTGTCATTTTGACAGATTACACTGAGGATGATCTTTTATAGTTTTTATCAGAAGCTTCCACTTTATTGTGCTGATTGAATAGTGGTTATCTACTATTGTCTCTTTATTCTCTGTTCATCAGTTCAATAAATAAATGCATAATTTGCTGAATCTTGTAGACCCATGATTGCATGTCATCAAAAACATAAGCTGTTTGCCATCTTATGATATGAGCGTTAAAATTAAAATAACAGACTATGACAGAATTTTTACAACCCTGTCTGTCAAAATGACAGATAACAAGAAAGTGCAGTGCAACCTCTGGTTCCAACTGAGATGTTTACATCGGGCATTTTTATTCTGACTGGGCTGTGTTTCTGATTTTAAGTAGAAATATTATGGTCCATGTAAAGCCAAGCTAATGTGTTTTCCAGGAAAATATTTGAGTTCATAGAAGAGTTCACCAATGGGCGAGATGTGATGTTGATCCACTTGCATCAGGCAGGATTTGTAGCCTCCTCTTTGATTTCTGTCAGCGTTTTGAAGTTATTTGAAGTCTCGGACTGGGATCATCAGTTGACTTAGCCACACCCTTATGACCTCCCAGCCCACTGAACTTCCCAAATCTCCATATTGTACAAATGAAACTTGAATCCAAAAAAAACAGAGGGTGGCAGGGAGTGGGAGGTGTGGATGTTTGCTTCCCAGCTTGGTTCATTGTAGAAAAACTTTAAAGAATGTGTACTGCCATTAATAATAATACTTAAAGATGTTCTTAAGATTAATGTACTCATCATCATCATTATCATCATCATCATCATCATAAGGAGTGCTGCCAGTCTTGAGAAATAGTTTTATTATTATTACCCTTCATGATGTTGCCCAAACTCTAGAGTTTAAATCAGGGACTGGCAACCTGTTGTGTGTAAAGTGTAATATGAGAAAATTGGGCACAAAAAATTACATGGAGCTGTAGACCATATCTGAGAATTAAATTGAAGGGAAATCGGCTCAAATAAATGAATCTTGAATTTTGAAGTAGGGATATTATATTGTAGCCTACGGTCTGTGCTGAGATAATACAGATATCATATTATAATGCAAGGAGAGAGAGAGAGAGAGAGAGTGTGTGTGTGTGTGTGTGAGAGAGAGAGAGAAAGATTCTGTCTGTTCCTCACATCTCTCTCGAACCATTTGTCAGACTGACCTCAGATTATATAAGTGCTCTGCTGAGGTTACGAGGGTGTGCAGCCCCGAATTTCAGCCTCCCCGGATATGTGGGAAGTTTAGGAGGGGAAATCTTTAATGAACTACGAGGGTGTGCAGCCCCGAATTTCAGCCTCCCCGGATATGTGGGAAGTTTAGGAGGGGAAATCTTTAATGAACGTCCATAGGGGAGCTATTAAATGAACACAGAGGTGGAAAAGGTATAACCGCTGGGAATTGGGGGCTGAAATTCACAGGGCAGGCTCTGGAGGCAGGTGGGATAAAATGATAAAAAATTTGGGCCCGATCTGAGCTCTAGAACTGGGTCTTCCTTAGAAGACCGAGAACGTCTTATAAGATAAGGTATGGTCATGTGACTGGAATTCTATGACTGAACAACACCTTATGAGGAGCTGTTCAGAACTCCTTATAAGAACTCCTTAGGCGTTCTTAATAGGAGGCCTCTATTCTTTGGTGCAAGCACCGCTTCTATGTCACCAGTCCACACGGGGTCATATGGGTACTGCACTAGTTCAGACAAATGCAGAAAAAACACCTAAAAAAACAGGGAACCCCTGCCAAAATCTGACTCTGGCAGAGGAGCTCGTCTTAAATAAAAACGTCGGTCTCCCGTTAATGGAGAGGAGGGAAGTGTCTCCTCAAACTCCAGAGGAGGTGGATGTCATTTCCAAAGGATTTAATTGGCTGTTGAGCAGCGCTGATAAACCCACTGAGCTCTTATCTGGATCTTAACCTGCCCTGGACCAGGTTAGCTTCACAGCATAAGTTACCGTGGTGATCTATCCCAGTAAGAAGTGAACCAGCTTCATAGTAGAGAAAACCCAGGGTTAACTGTGAAGTTACCTCCATCCATCCATCCATCCATCTTCTACCGCTTTTCCGGAGGTCCGGGTCGCGGAGGCAGCAGTTCAAGCAGAGAAGCCCAGACTTCCCTCTCCCCAGCCACCTGCTCCAGCTCTTCAGAGGGGATACCAAGGCGTTCCCAGACTAGCTGGGAGACATAGTCTCTCCACCGAGTCCTGGGTCTGCCCCGGGGTCTCCTCCCAGTGGGACGTGCCTGAAACACCTCAAGTGGGAGACGTCCAGGAGGCATCCTAATCAGATGCCCATACCACCTCAACTGACTCCTTTCAATGTGGTACGTGAAGTTACCTCATTAAACTTAAATCCTGCATTGTAGTGCAGGCCCTCCATATAGCCCTGTGTACACCCCCCCCCCCCCACCATCCTTGTTGTAACTTTTTCATGGGGATCTGCTGGACCACTCTTAGTCTGGCCCTTCACCCAGGACCAGTTTGCCTTGGGAGACCCTACCAGGGACAAGTTGCCCCTGACAACATAGCTCCTGGGATCATTAGGGCATGCAAACCCCTCTACTGTGATAAGGTGGCAACCCATGGAGGGGTGAATTGTCAAGCTTTTCTTGTAATTTAGTGATTTTTATTCTCATAAGTTTGTCTTTTCTTATAACTATGCTCCTTTTTCTATTAAATTTGATTTATTTTGCTTCTACTTTTCTCATAACCAGTGGCCGGTTATGAGAAAAACTTTGATAGAAAAAGTGAAAGTGCATTCCTATCATCCAATTCTGCTCTGTTCTCAGATGTTCCAGCGGTTTTGATCGCCATCGCCAGGACTGGGTGGACAACAGCTGTCCAGATGAGGTGAGCATTCAAGATAAACTGTGCTTAGGAACCATGTCTGAGGGTTCAGTTCTCTGCTTGTTAATGTAAAGATGTGCAATTGGGTTTGAGTGGTGCTAATTACAACAAAGCTTATTTTTCCATTTGAAAATGCATATGCATGACGGCATTTCTCATTTTTCTAGACCAAGGACAAGATGTGTGACATCGACGACACTACAAGTCTCTACCCTTTCACCACCACAGTTGTCGCCAAAATGACATCCAGAAGCAAAGAGGCCACTGCAGGCGGGGCCACACTGTCCACATCCCAACCTCCCACCAGCATTCCCACAGAAGGTAAAGTCTGGATCAGTGGAGCTGAAGGTTGTTCCTCTTTATAGCCTGGAATTTGAAGGTCTCATTTCATAGTTAAGGGTTCTCTCTAGTCAGGTCCTCTGACCATGGCTTATGGAAAACAATGAAAATGAGATTTTACCCAGACAAAAACACTATAACAAGAAAGGAAAAGTTCACAAGTTATCTTTATTTTTTGTATGTATCAAAGCATGTTAGTAATTTGTTCAAACAGTAAATGTATTTATATCACATTGTTATGGTTTCAGAGTGAGAACCTGAAACAGAAATGTTCATGCAAAAGTAACATTGAATTCTAAAGACCAATTCAATTCACCTTTATTTATTTATATAGCACCAATTCACAACAGTCATCTTGTAGCACTTTCAATTGTAGGGCAAATACCCACAGTTGCAGAAAGACCCAACAATCAGGTGATCCTCTATGAGCAAGCACTTGGCGACGGTAGAGAGGAAAAATTCCCTTTGAAGAGGAAGAAACTTCCAGCAGAACCAGGCTCAGGGATGGACAGTCATCTGCTGAGACTGGCTGGGGGGTGAGGGGATAGAGAAATAGAAGAAAAGAACAGACATGTAGAGAACGAACAGCATAACAGGAACTCAATCTATGGGATTGAAACAGATGTTAATGAACAGCAAAAACCTTACAAAACGTATTGAGAGTAAAATAAAGCTCAGTGCACCATGGGTGGTCCCCCGGCTGTCTAAACCTGTAGCAGCACAGCTAAGGGAAGGTATCATTGTCTTAAAAACAGAGATCAAGTCTGTCTTTTGAATCCACATTGACAGCTGGTTCCATAGGAGAGGAGCCTGTTAACTGAAAGCTTTGCCTCCCAGTGTATGTACTTTTAGAGATTCTAGGTATAAGTAATCCAGCATTTTAGGAGCATAGTGCATGTTAGGATCTTTAAATAACAAGGGGCCTGATCATTTGGAACTTTGTGAGAAGGATTTTAAATCTAATTCTAGATTCTATAGGAAGCCAGTGAAAGAAAGGGATGCCAAAACAAGGGACATACCTTATAATCTCACTTTCTAGTACCTGTTAAAACTGTAGCTGCAGCATTTTGGATCAACTAAAGACTCTTTAAAGCCATTTTAGGACAGCGTGATAATAAAGAATTACAATAATCCAATATAGAACTAAGACTGGTGATCTTCAGTTGTTTGAATCTCCGTGGGTGCCCACTAGGAGGAAACTTTCCCAGATTGGATGCTACCATTTCTGCAGTCATTCTGTCCTCCTGCAGGCTTCTGTGATACTGTCGTCACAGGTTGGTCTGTGTTGCTCACTTGGTCAGATCACACCGGCCATGAGCACTCTCAACAAGCTGCTTTGGGGGGATTCCAGCGCAGCCAATGTTCTTAAATTCCTTGAAGCATGTCTGGGTCTTCCAGTGTTTCTTTTGCCAGGGGAGGGTTCATCATGGCCTTAATGTTGGTAGTCTGTGCTCAGGATTGTGGTTTTGTCTTTGAACCGTATGCCCAGTATTGATGCCAGGCTGCACATGTGGAAGCGATCCAACAGTTTGTGTTGCCTGGACAACATCCACATTTCATATCCATAGAGAGGGTTATTAAGTACAACAGTCTTGTGCAGTTTTAGATCTTTGGTGGCAGGCCACCTGAGGTACACATACCCATCCATCCATTTTCTACCACTTTACCAGAGGAGGTACACATACCTATTTCTATAAATATAGCATTTCTTACAACTATTCCTTTTGATATTGACTTGTAATTTTAAATTTAGAATAAAGAAAATCTATTTAAATTCTGTATGCTAAAAATATACAGAATAGCATACATTGAAACTGTCCATAAAAGTTGAATATGTTATATGAAAAACAAATTAACAATCTAGAAGGTCAGAGAATATTGGTGGTGTTGTTAGTTTTTCATATTTGTATGCCAGTAAATGTAGCCTTAATTTATTATCATTATATAAAATGGACAAAAAGTGTTAAATAACAAGGCAGGCAAAGACAGCAGATTTCACCCCCAGCCCGACTGTCATTTTATTACAGATGCACTACACTCACACTCACATTCAGTAGAGGTCATCACAGATGCGTTTCTTTGATATTGCTCCATAAAATACTGAGCACAAGATTCAGTGCACCTCAGCAGGAGACAAACCCAAACCATACTGCTGCATAATCTCAGCGTTATCTAATGCAAATCTGTTTGAAGACAGCACATCCTTTTGCTGATGATGGCAAAACGGCCAAGGTGTCCTCTGAAGTTTGTTTACCTTATTTTCTCTGCCTCCTGAGATGCCAGAGTTACAGCAAGCTGGGCTGAATTTATTGTTCCAATTTTCAATTCATTTCCCTTTTTATGGTCTTTGAACAGCACGTTTAAGTAGATAATAATCTGGGCCAGATGTAGTTGTGCCGAATTAAAACAATAAGAAATTGTGTATGTGTTTCATGGCACTACATGTACTTTCCTATGAAATAAAAAGTAAAATTACAAAGATGGTGAGTTATGTACTGATATCTTGTTTGTGATAGTGTGTACACTTACTTCATGAACAAGAATTCAGTCAAGACATCACCTCACATTCTTCTGATCTACAGCAGCATTAATAAAAAAGGATCCATTATCTATTAAAGGTGCAGTGTGTAGTATTTTAGATGATTTGAATTCTGAAATTCAATGCATCATAAAATCATTATTTGGTTTTCATTGTTATATATAATCATTTTAAAGTAAAAGCTGTTGAATTTTTTTATTATTGTAAAATAGGGCCTTTTTTTTTACATACAGAAAGAGGGTCCATCTCCATGTATGCGGCCATCTTGAATCACCATAAAGTTTATGCCAAACTTTATCTACACAGATGACTTCTGCAGGTTATTGTAAATGCTTAAAAAGGGAGTAAAGAGCAACAAAAACAAAAATATTTGCATTTTCAAATCTAACTGCTAGATTACACTAATTATTCCACCTTTAATGTAATCCCTTTGATTATGAGAAATTAAATCATAAAAAAGCTTAACAATTTTACGAGGATACTCTCTTCTCTTCATAGCAGTCTGTCGGGGGCGACAATGACTGTTTCATTTAGGTCTGATCAGATTCCTCCAAGCAGCTCTGTCCTTCGCCTTCTGCTGCCAGGAACTCCTGACCTTATTAACCCAGGCAACGTCCGAGCTGGTGTGAGTTGCTCTCTGACTGACCATTTCATGAAACTGCTTGCAAAGTATTTGAGTACCGCTAGCTTTTGCTGGACTAGTGGCACATTCTTGGCAGATAGAGGTATTATCAGTGGCAAGGACAGGCCAAGACAAACTGACTCCAGTATCTGTTGCAGTGACTGACCAGATGATAGCTTTGTTTATCTCTGCTCTTTGTGTAGTGCATGTCACGATGCACTGACTGGCAAAAGTCCACCACAGACCTTGCGACAGATGTGCTTATCTGCCAGGATGTCCAGTCTCACCCTCCACGCCCTCGGAAGGGCGGGGTTGCCAGTTGAGTTGCCAATGGCCCGAAATTACTTATATCATGATATGAAATTTTAGTCATATCGCACAGCCCTAACCAAAAGAATAGAGGGAACCTACACTAAAATGCTCCATGCAGCTCATAACATCTCTTGGTGTAGTCACACCTCAGATAGTGTTCTGTATGGTTTACTGACAAAATTCTCCAACATCAATAGATTCCACTGTCTCGCACTTGCTGGTCATGTTGTCCATCATGATGAAGCTGCTGGAAAGGTTCTCCTCTGGTCACCTAATGCTAGACGAAGCTTAGGCCACCCCTATGTAACTTAACAAAACCTCCTGGAACAATATACTGGGCTCTTTGGATCTGACCTACTGTATGCAATGACGGACCACAAATCCTAGAGAAGGAACTCTGTTGTTTGTGTTTCACTACTGTTAAACGGATAACCAGAAAGAGAGAGAGAGATAAAGTGGACAGGTGCAAATTACAAGTAAAAGTTAAAAAATTAAAATATGCTCAGCGTAATCTGTCAAAATGACAGACAGCCTTCAAATTGTTCTGCCATTACTAAAAAAAACTGTCATTGACAGACAATATTCAGTTAATGCACCCTCTGCCCTGGAGGTACAGTATGTAATCTCATGAGCACAACTGTATGTATTTTTAATATTGAATCTATATTTTTTTTCTTTAAGTTCTGAGACTCTTTTCTGTGCTGTAATTGTTTTCTAATAAATATGCAAGATTTTTGCTAAAGCAACAAGGAGCCAAGTGCCACATGTGGTGCTGACCAAAAGTTGCACACCCCGTGTTTACGGATATATTCCAACATTTCTACAGGTTTTTTGTTTGCTTGTTTTAATTAGCAAGAGCTGATACTGTAACTGTCTTTGCAGCCACATGATAAAATAAAATCACTATTAGCAAAGACTGTGATTAAACCCATCAGATTTCCAGTGCTTATTTGGTTGAACACAAAAGTTGTTATTCAAAGAACAAAGGTATTGTCACAGGGTGGGAAGAGATGGAGGTCAGATTATATCCACTGGGGAGACACTGCAGGTCAGCTCAGGGCTGGAGAACTGAAGGGATGGAAGAAGTGGACTCTGTTATATCATCATACACGCCAAATATACACGGTTAAAACGGTTTAGACAAGATTTGCTAAACAGTATTTCCTCAGCTATACTAGAAAAGTCAAAAGTTTAGCAGAAAAAAATTTTTTAAGAAAATATTTGCAAATTTGTATGAAAAAGTAAAATATTCTTGCTAAAGATTTTTGCATTTATGAGAAGAAAATCTAATTTATGATGGAAAAAAGCTACAATTTTCTATTTTGCAGTTTGTGCAAAGTCGTTACTCACTGCTCCAGTGACATTATTTGATACTTTCTAATTCAACTAATTATTTTGTTGAATACTATTAATTATACTTGAGTAAATATAATACATTAATGTAACTCTATTTTTGCTTATTCGCTGGCTACTCTACCCATATTTAGTTGTTTCTGAGCTCTAAACACTTAAAATTAGATATTTTTAGTCAATCTTTGTCACGAGGCTGAGCGCAGTGTTCCACTGTGCTCATGCTCTTAATTTATTTCTGAGTATTTCCCGTATTTTTCCAGTGTTGTGTTTATCTTGGGTGTTGGTTTAGGATGTGTTCTTAGTTGTCACTTGTTCTGTTATTTATTCGTGTCCTTATTATTATTATTATTATTATTATTATTATTATTATTATTATTATTCTGTCAATTTCTTTAGACATTCTTTTCCATGTAGGTCCTAGTGTTTATATTTTGTTTGTGTGACATGAGTTCTCCTCCTCCTCTCCAAACACTCCCACCTTGTCATCATCTTGTATTTGTTGCTCATTCTGTTGAATTTCACGGTCCATCTCAGCTGTGAGCTGTCAAATAATTAACTTCCCCGCTCATGTGATCCACACCTACTATCATTTGTGATCATTTGTTTCATGCTCTATTTAAGGACTGTTATTTCTTTCACTCATTGCTGGAATCTAAAGATTCATTCCCCGTTGGAACCCATCTCTGTTCTGACATTTATCCTGTCCACTCCTTGTGTCACCTTATCTGTAAGTTTTATTTTTGTGCACTGTTTGAACTTTGTGTTTTCTTATTAAATATCACAAACTTGCAGTTCAGCACCTGGGTCTTCCTTCCTGCCCCGAGGGGCGATTCATAATAGTAGACTCCAGCCAGTTTTTGACCCAGCTACTGTGGGTTTGTGGGGGTTTTTTGTTTGTTTTGTTTTGTTTTCACCCACCTGTTTCTGTGTTGTCCGGAGCTGTCAGCATGTCTTCAGCTCACACTGACTCTGCAAGTGGGCACGGGTACCCAATGAGCCTGGGATGGGAGAGTTGCACATCTTGAATGGAGATGGATGGGCTAATCTCCATTGCTCGTAGGGCTCCTAGCCCTAAAGACGCCCTTTGGTACCTGGGCCTCACGGAGGCTGCTGCTCGCCGGTGCCCTCAGCTTGCGGAGCATGCTGAGGGGGTGGAGAGGATTTCATTGGTGGCAGACCTGCAGTGAGAGAACAGAGGGATGGTGAAGAGCTCCACGAAGAAGCCTAGGTCTGCACTGACGGTGAAGCGTCCCCGGGCCTCAGTATCATCGGCTCATCACCAGTCGCCAGCTACGGCTCCAGCTCCCGCGTCGCCAGCTCCAGGACGCCACCCTCCCTCATCCAGCTCTGCCCATCCCCGAGCCACAGCAGTGCCGGATCCTATGAAAGACAGTTTCCTGGGTCAGTCACCTCACCTTTCCCACCGCTGTCCAGTGAAATCCTGCTGGAAGAACTTGTCCACCTCTAGGTCAGCAGTTTCCTCATCGCCGAGTCAGACAAATCCCACAGCAGTTCCCCCTTATGGTTCCTCTTCGCCAGCTGTCCCACCAGCCTCCTTTTCCTCCATTGCTGCTGCTACTCTCGCCTCCTCGGCATCTCCTCCCTCTGCTGAGAGTCCGGCTGTCTCTTCCCTGGCTCTGCCCATCTCCGTGTCTGCAGGAGCAGCTCCTCCACGATCCTTTGAGGGGCCCACGACCACGGTAGCCATGGAGAGGCCAGCTGCAGCAGAAAATGTTGTGCCCCGGGAACTCAGGCAAGTGTTTTTTCATTCTCATTCACCAAAACATGAATTATCTTGCCTGATTCCCGGTGGTGAGGCTCAGCTTATGCAGTCCTCTGAGCTCTCACCACCTGCTGCAGCTATAAACTTTTCCCCTGCTCTTTCTGTCTCCCCTCATTTGCCCTTGAGTGTCCGCCGGCCACAGGATTGAGCCGCTGGACGATGGAGGAGCCTGCAGCCCTGGAGGACTTGGTTCCAGCCCTGCAGCCACGGCCCAGACGGAGGGAGAGTGCTGTTACCGAGCTGAAGCCTGCGCCGACGATGAAACATCCCCTGGCCTCAACAGAGCAGGATTCAGTGCCAGCAGGGAACCGACCCCCTGTATCCACGCCAGGTGAGCAACGTGCATGGGCCACTTCGCTGGGGGGCCCCAGGACTGTATCTACCACCATGCCTGCTGTAGGGGCCGCTGCAGCAGAGCTGAAGCTGGACCTCCAGAGGACTGGGCACGAGACGTTGCCGCCTGGATCAACGGAGTCCTGGACGGCAGTGGAGCTTGAGCTTAGGCAAGTGCTCTTCTTTGTTTTCACTGTCTCTGTTTTGGAGAGCTCTTGCCTGGCTCTTGGTGGGAAGAGCCAAGTGCAGCCGTCAGCTGCTCCTGAGGTCACCTCGCCTGGCTCCACTTCCGCCGGTGACCCTGACCTGTGTCTTTGTCCCTCCTGTCTGAGCCTCTCCCCAGGGTCTCCGAGGATCGTCCAACTTCCGGTCGCTACAGAGGGTGACAATATGTATGGGTACATAATCATACCATGTAGGATAACTAGGTAGACGGTTATGCTGTTCATTCCATCTAGCTACAATGCTCCACACTGTGTGTTTTTATATATTTATATATTTATTCCATCTAGCTACAATGCTTCGCACTGTGTGTTTTTATATATTTATTCCATCTAGCTACAATGCTCCGCACTGTGTGTTTTTATATATTTCTATATTTATTCCATCTAGCTACAATGCTCCACACTGTGTGTGTTTATATATTTATTCCATCTAGCTACAATGCTCCGCACTGTGTGTTTTTATATATTTATATATTTATTCCATCTAGCTACAATGCTTCGCACTGTGTGTGTTTATATATTTATATATTTATTCCATCTAGCTACAATGCTCCGCACTGTTTATATATTTATATATTTATTCCATCTAGCTACAATGCTCCGCACTATGTGTTTATATATTTATATATTTATATGTACATATGTATACTCGCTGCTCTTGTTTTTTCTTGTCTTCTGATTGTTGCTCTGAGTGTTGCTGTCCCTGTGCTGTTGCAATCCTGGAATTTCCCCATTGTGGGACTAATAAAGATTTATCTTATCTTATCTTAACTTCACCAGAGGTCTCCGTGGGTTCAGTGTCACCACCTGAGATCTTCGTGGGTCCAGCTTCTCCAGCCGAGCTCATCACAGGTGCTCCGTCCCAGCCCGGGGCCTCCGTGGGTGCTGCTCCCCCTTCAGCTGAGGTCATTGCGGGCACTCCGTCCCAGCCCAGGACTTCCGTGGGTGCTGCTTCCCCTCAAGTTGAGGCCTTTGTGGGTGCTCAATCCCAGCCCAGGGCCTCCGAGGGTGCTGCTTCCCCGTCAGCTGAGATTGTCGCGGGTGCTCCATCCCAGCCCAGGACCTCCGTGGGTGCAGCTCCTCCTCAGTCCGGGTCTCTGTGGGTGTTGTGTCCCAGTTGGGGGCCATTGTGGGTGCTGCGCCCCACCCTTAAACCAATGTGGGTGCTGCGCTTCAGCTTGGGTCCACCATGGGCATTACGCTCTAGTCTGGGGGCCACCGTGGGTGCTGCACTCCAGTCCAGGGGCCACCATGGGTGCAGCGCTGGCCCAGTCTGGGTCCATTGTGGGTACAGCCTTGCTCCAGCCCGGAGCTGGTATGTCCCCCGGGGCCACCGAGGGTGCTGCAGGGTAGTCCAAAAGCATCGTGGTTCCCTCTCCTCTGCCTAACACTGCCATGGTTCCCCCTCCACTGCCCAAGGCTGTCATGGTCCCCTCTCCTCTGCCCGAGGCCATCGTGGTTCCCACTCCTCCACCTGATGTCATTGTGGTTTCCCCTACTCCTCCATCCTCCTCATCACTGGTTTTTCCCAATGGGCAAAACCAGTGTTTTGCCCATTGCCAGTGTTTTCTGTTCAGGTGGTTAAAGAACTCTGGCAGACCACCTGACAGACTGTGCCGCTGGGCTGGGTAGCTCCACGTTCTCTGGTAGGCTACCCGACTCTTTCCATCGTGCCATCAGCCAGGTCTGGGACTTAAGCCAAACGCCTGAACTGTCCAGCTCTCTGGCTCAGGGGGGCCTAGGTGCCTGGTTCTGCTTGGGTGTGGGTCCTGAGCGGGGTTTTTGTTTTCGTTCCCTCCTAGCCTGGTTCCCCCACCGCCCTTCCGGGTTGATGTATTGTTGTTTCTCCTGTTGGGGGTGGGGGGAGGGTTTCTCTTTTCTTTCTTTTTGTTGATGTTACCCTGGGGTGTCTGGAACCACCCCTTAAGGGGGGCTCTGTCACGAGGCTGAGTGTCGTGTTCCACCATGCTCATGCTCTTAATTTATTTCTGAGTATTTCCCATATTTTTCTAGTGTTGTGTGTTTATCTTGTGTGTTGGTTTAAGATGTGTTCTTAGTTGTCAGTTCTGTTATTTATTCATGTCCTTATTATTATTATCATTATTCTGTCAGTTTCTTTAGACATCCTTTTCCATGTAGGGCCTAGTGTTTATATTTTGTTTCTGTGTGACATGAGTTCTTCTGGTCTCCAGACACTCCCACCTTGTCATCATCTTGTATTTGTTGCTCATTCTGTTCAAGTTCATGGGCCGTCTCAGCTGTGAGCTGTCAGATAATTAGGTCACTTCTCAACTCATGTGATCCACACCTGCTATCATTTGTGATCATTTGTTTCATGCTCTATTTAAGGACTGCTATTTCTTTCACTCATTGCTGGACTCTAAAGATTCATTCCCCGTTGGAACCCATCTCTGTTCTAACGTTTAGCCTGCCTACTCCTTGTGTTGCCTTATCTGTAAGTTTTATTTTTGTGCACTGTGTGGACTTTGTGTTTTCTTATTAAATATCACAGACTTGTAGTTCAGCGCCTGGTTCTTCCTTCCTGCCCCGAGGGGCTATTAAATGACGGTGTTTTGGAGTTTGTAATATCTGCAACTGTTTCTCCACTCTATATACATTTTATTTCTCAGGTATTGCAGAGATTTTCCTCTGCAGTCAGGCCTGGGTTATCCATTATTTTATTTTCACAAAAAGGCATTTACTTTCATAGCTAAGTCGGGCAGAGGCCAACTTTTCTCAGTCACAAGTCCATTAATCACGTTGTGGGGGCAGACTTCAAATGGGCAGGCCGTGGTGGTCGGGGAGCTGGATGGGCTGCTGTGATGAGGATGGATGCAGTGAGTTCAGGGAGGAGCAGGAACACTGTCCAGCTGTGAGGCAAAACACAACCAGTTATCCAGCAAGCCGAGTCGACCTGTGGGGAAAAAAAAGTCTGGTCCGTGTCTTCCTCCGAGGAGGTCTAAAGGTCATGTTGTGGAGTTTGCATTTTTACAGCTGGTTTATACATGGCCCATCTGATCGGCTGCAGGGGTTAAAAGGTCTGGTTAGACTACAGCCTCTTGCTCATGCAAGTACTGCAGCTGGAGGGCACGGAGGGAAGGAAAACAGAGATCAGTGAGTCAGTGGGTGGAGCCGTGTTTTGGTATAAGTCTGGGGTGGTGACCTCTATGTACTGTGGAGAGAGCTATTTTGACACATTTTACGGAAAACAATCTGCATGGTGCTGCAAAACATTTGTTTTGTAAACTGGCCTGTCATCTTTAGGAATAGTAGAGGTTTCTCCTGACTTTTCTTTTTATAAACTTTTTTCTCACGTTTGCAACTTCTTGTGTTTATTTTTTTATTTGTAATTATTGTCCCACTAAATTTGTATGTGGAGGGTGTTCTTGTAAGTGTAACTTTTTCATAGAAATTTACACCATCCTGTTTACCTGTTTTTCCATAGTTTTTGTTTTTACTCTGTTTTTCTATTGTATTTTCCCTGTTCTTATTTACACAGAGGTAATTATGTCAGATGAAAGCTGGGGCATAATTCAGCCCATGCCCAAGTTTTACCCTGTCCTTATCCTGTTGTTACCCTGTATTTCCTGTTTTTAAACATACTTTCCTCCAACTTACTGTTTTTACCCAGTTTTTGTTTTGTTCTGTTTTTTCCTGTACTTATGTGGAATTTATGAGCTACTGTATATCATTAAAGGTCCCATTAACTCCACTTTTTTTCCACAGCTCCCACAGGTCTTAATGAAATGTTTGTGACATATTGTGGATATTGGTAAATTAATTAATAATATTAATAAAATATATTTTGTATTTTGATTATTGCAGCACATTTTGAATCATCTTTTGCTTTTCCACCAGAATGGTTCATTTCAGTGCATGTCTTGTTAAATGTCCCTTTGCCACAGTTACCTTCACCCTCCCTCTTTCATCACATTTCCTAACCTTAGGTGGCTAGCTCCTAGCTCAGGTAACAAGTCTGAGCCAACTAACGCAAATTTGTCTTAAAGAATGAATTAAATGAAGCATCACCGGCAGACAGGAGTGTGTGGTTTCAGTGGTCGATAGGATACGACTGGTCCCTGAAATACAATAAGCACAGAAACATCCACAAATGGGTGATTAGCTAAACTGCTAGTGTTAGTTGGCTGACTTTGGTCCCAGTTCAAGATAATAAACAATAGTAAAATAAGATACCATTTAAGAACAATGTGCATGGGGAAGTGTTGGTAGATGAACAAGGATTCCAGTGGGGATGGATAGAAAATAGCGATCAAAACCAGCCAGACTGACAGTTAAGCAAATGCAAGGTGGCCCATCTGTCAGCCTCGTCCCACTGAGGCGAGCTCTAATGTGGTTAGGCTGACCGACTCCGACCACCTAGCTAAGCTAATGCTCACAGTTCACGTAGCACGTAGCAGTGTTTCTTTAAGCACTTAAAGGTGTTTCTGCTATGTGTGTTTCTGTAAAACTGAAAAAGTCATACAGTGCAACAGCATTAGAGTATAAAAATTTAGACAGATAACCAGCAATACCGGAGTGGTGGCCCAGTCCATAGAACATCCACCCCACAACCGGGAGGTTGGGGGTTCAAGTCCTGACTGGGTCATACCAAAGACCATTTAAATAATGGTACTTCCCACCTTCTAGCTTGGTGCTCAGCATAATAGAATGGGGGAAGGAAACGTTGTCTGTGGTGGCGCCTTGCATGGCAGCGTCCCCTCTGATTCTAGATGTGATTAACATTGTAGGTAGGAGAAACGTAATTTGGCTCTACTGTACATGATTGACTGTATGAACTGAATGACAATAAAAGTTGGTTTGGCTTAACAATGGTGAAACTAAACAGGACTGACAAAGTCACAATAAAAGCATAAAAAAGACTATAAGTAACCAAAGTCACACATGAAAACCTTACTACAAAAATGGGGAGAAAACAGACTGAGGACGTTGAGGTCCAAGAATCTAACATGCATACAGGTGCATCTCCATAAATTAGAATATCATCAAAAAGATAATTTATTTCAGTAATTCAATTCAAAAAGTGAAACTCATATATTGTATAGATTCATTTCTCACAGAGTGATATACTTCGTTTGTTTCTTTAAATTTTGATTATGGCTTACAGCTAATGAAAACCCAAAATTCAGTTTCTCAAAAAATAATTTACATATTGCATAAGAACAATTTTAAAAAGTGGATTTTTAATAGAAATGTTGGCCGACTGAAAAGTATACCCATGTATGCACTCAATACTTGGTTGAGGCTCCTTTTGCATGAATTACTGCATCAGTGCGGCGTGGCATGGAGGCGAACAGCCTGTGGTACTGCTGAGGTGTTACAGAAGGCCAGGTTGCTTTGATAGTGGCCTTCAGCTCGTCTGCATTGTTGAGTCTGGTGTCTCTTATCTTCCTCTTGACAATACCCCATAGATTCTCTATGGTGTTTAGGTCAGGAGAGTTTTCTGACCAATCAAGCATAGTGATACCATGGTCATTAAACCAGGTATTGGTACTTTTGTCAGTGTGGATAGGTGCCAAGTCCTGCCGGAACGTGAAACTAGCATCTCCATAAAGCTTGTCAGCAGAGGGAAGCATGAAGTGCTCTAAAATTTCTTGGTAGACGACTACGCTGACTTTGGACTTAATAAAATACAGTGGACCAACCCCAGCAGATGACATGGCTCCCCAAATCATCAGTGACTGTGGAAACTTCACACTGGAACTCAAGTAAGTTGGATTCTGTGTCTCCCCTCTCTTAATCCAGACTCTGGGACCTTGATTTCCGCATGACAGGACTTGGCATCTGATTTGGGAAGTCATGTCATCTGCTGCTGTTGGTCCAGATAGAATATATCCAAGTAGCTATAAAGATTTGCATGAAAGAATAAATTCTTTCTGACATATAGGACAAATAAAATCTTTAAAAATGAACTGAATCCAGTCAAAGTACCTCCAAAATTTATGCTGCAACCAGTTAAGGGATTCATACCATGCAACAAAACAAACATACTATACAAGTAATAAACATCCTAAATAATTTCTAGTTATTCAGAGTGCATATTCTAATACTTAAATGCATATTTTAAACTGGCTTTGCTTTTTTCCCCCATGTGGCTTCTATTCCCCCAGCAGAGATAATCCATATTCATGGCCCTCACTCAGTGTCTGGATTTTGTGAGGTCACTTAGTGTGTGATATCTCTGTTAAAAATTCATTTCACTCTCTATAATGCATCGGCGTCCAGTCTGCAACTAAAAATCCTTTTGGGATGAATCGTCCGGTGAAATGTGTCTGCGTGCTGAATTTGCATAATGTAAATCTTATGGTGTGTGTAAATGTCTGCCACCCTTTGAGGAGAAGTGGGTCATGCTCCAGTTCCATATTTCACGTGTATGGTTAACCCCAGACTGCTTTTATGTGTTGAATTATGGATGTCGAGCCATTATATTCAAAGCGTTAATTTTAAATTTAATGTCTAGTCGAGGAAGATGGGTTAATTAATGAAAGAAGCGAAACCTCATTTGAGGGCCTTGTGGGGCTGTTTTTGATGTTGTCAGAGCTTCAAAAACAAACTACAAAGAGAAATATTGATTGATCATCAAGTCTAAGACTCTTTTTTTTTTTTCCTCTTTGTCTCCTGATAGATGACACTAAGATTGCACTGCATCTCAGAGACAACCAGGGTAAGCCCCCGTCTTTCACTGCTGTAGCTGTGGCTGGATAAGTCCCTGTTGTTTTTATGCCTGTGTTTGTTTCTCCGTCTCTCCTTGGTTTGATTTTCTTGCTGAGGTATTAGACCCTGATTGCTTTTTTATCTTTTGGGAGGGATGTGGGGCTCAATTAGTTGATAAACTTTATCCAGCTGCCGACTATAATGCATTACTGTCTTCTGCGGGTCGCACCAATCAATTATGGTGTCTGGACTGGGGTGAAAAAAGCAGCCAGGGGTAAGCGCCACATGGATGACAGTGTTTCCTCTGGCTTAAAGACCTTGGCGCGGTGGCAACATATTTTTCCGGGGGGGCGCAGAAAACACATATGTATGAATATGTTAATTTTATACTATTTATTTCTTTTTTTAATTTTGCATAGTAACTTTGTATATAATGCATCAGATTTATATAGCGCTTTATCATAGACACTCAAAGACGCTTTTTACAGCTACATTATTCATTCACTCCAGACAGACAACGGTAGGGCAAGCTACTACTGTAGACACAGCTGAACTGGGGCAGGCTGACGGAAATGTGGCTGCCAATCCAAGCCAGTGGCCGCCACCTGACATTTATACACATTCATACCCAGTGTTATGGACACTGGGGGCAAGGTGAGTAAAGTGTCTTGCCCAGGGACACAACAGCAGGATATCTGGGGAGAGCGGGATTCGGGATTGTGTTGAAAGTGTGGAGGGAAAACTCTTGTCATTGTGGGATAAAAGCATATTTGGTTGGTTTGTAAAAAGTTGACCTCTCTTTCCACCCCTGAGCTTTTGGTCCCATTACATGATCTTGTCTGTATGAAACTGTATATCTTAAATATACAGTTTGCTTAAAGATTAGCGTAGATGTCAGGTGGTACGATCTGCAATGCAAGTGGCAACTGGGGACAAATCAAATCCACCTGTAGAAGATCCTGCAATGCCATAAAAACCTCAAAAAACCTTGTAATTAGGCAGTTCTCCCAAACTCTTAATATTTTATTGTACTAGTGCAGTGCATTATATAGACTGCTGTTTTATTTATCAATGCAAAAGGAAAACCAATCAATGACATGGTAGCTCATTCTAACCTGATGAATACACTCCAAGGTCACCGAGTCTTCACTTCACGTACGGTGCCGATCCCTTCACCAGTCTCTCTCTCTCTCTCTCTCTCTCTCTCTCTCTCTCTCTCTCTCTCTCTCTCTCTCTCTCTCTCTCTCTCTCTCTCTCTCTCATGTGCATGCGTGAGTATTTGTGGGAGCAGGTGTGTGGAGTGGCATCGAGTGAGTACTCTAAACTTTGTTTTTCTATCTTTTCTCTATCTTGTGTGTTGAGGTGTGTGTGTTTATTTTATAGCGGTTTGAGTGTGTGTGTGCTGGGGTGTGAGTTTTGGAGTGAGTGTGTTGGGGAACGGTAGCTTCTGCTGCCCGTTTTTTCCCGGCCGGCATCATGCCAGTAGTTGACGGTGGCGTGGAGTTCGAGCGCTTGACCCGGAGGCATGGCGTGAGAATCCTCCCGACAGTTTCCTGTTCTGTGGAGGAGGCCGGCCTCACAGTGGGACAGGTGGTTGGGCATGACAGTATAAAGTCAGCATCAAGGATGAACAGCGCAATTGTCATTTTTCTGGATCGAGCTGAAAAAACTGATCAGGTGGTGGAACAGGGAGTTGTCATAAATGACACTTTGACTCCTGTTTTACCGCTGGTGAACCTTCTAGGATCACTATCTCTAACGCTCCTCCTTTCATTAAAAATGATCATCTGATAAGAGAGTTATCCCGTTTTGGCCAGGTTGTTTCCCCCATAGGAATGGTCTCTCTGGGTAGTAAGTCACTCCTGCTAAAGCATGTTGTGTGTCACAGGAGGCAGTGCTTTATGGTGTTAAAAGACAGCTCTGCAGAACTGAACGTGTCTTTTAACTTAAGGACTGATGGCTTTAGTTATTTAGTTTTTGCAACATCTGAAACTATGAAGTGTTTTGCGTGTGGTGCAGAAGGCCATCTTATTAAATCATGTCCTGAAAAAATTCACACAAACAATACTGGGAGTAAGAAAGGTGACGCTGGTGTTTCTGGTGGTCCAGAGGGTAGCGCTACAGGTGACGCAACGGATGCCACTGTGGTGTCCGCTTCTGCCAGGGTGGCAGCGGCCGTGGCGAGGGAGACCACGGCGGGCACGGGGGTTCCAGATCTGGAATTATTTGTTGCATCAGCTCGCAAGTTTATGAAACTGAATGATGGGGATGAGACTTTCACTGATCAGGAAATATATTGTTTAAAGAAACTTGTGCTTAAACTGAAATCACAAATCACTAACAGTCATGTTGACTCTTAGTCTTTTCCCTTTTCTGCTACATGTGTGTTTTTACTGTACCTTATTTTTATCCTTTTTAATGCCTCACCTTAGAATTGGCATTCTTAATATTAATGGGGCCAGGGATGATGTAAAAAGGGCCTCTTTATAGAAGTTTTTTTTTAATTTAAAGAAGCTTGATGTGCTGATGCTCCAGGAGACTCACAGCACTATAGACATTGAGAGCCAGTGGAGAAAAGAGTGAGATGGCTGCATTTTTTTTTTTTAGCCACAAATCAAATAGCAGTGTGGGGGGGTTGCTGTACTTTTCTCTAGGGGTTGTGTGCCTGTCACTCATGAAGTAGAAGAGGTGGTGAGAGGCCATTTACTCTTATTAAAGGTACAGTTTGAAAATGTGAACTTGGTTTTTATAAATGTGTATGTGCCAACACAGAGAGCAGAGAGGATCAGGTTCTTTGATGTGTTATCGGATACGGCTAGATCCTGTAATTCGAATAGTTTTTTATTTCTGGGGGGTGATTTTAATTGTACATTAAACCACAGACTAGACAGAAACCAACAGGAGCCTCACCCTGCTTCTGCCAATAGGCTGAGGGAGCTGGTGAAGACACACAAAATGGCCGATGTGTGGAGATCACATCATGGGGACCAGAGGCAGTACACCTGGAGCCTTGTTAAAGATAACCTTTTATCTATGGCTAGGTTACACCATTTTTATGGTTTTAAACATCAAATGAGTATTTTTAAAAATAGTTGTATCTGTCCTGTTGGTTTCACTGATCACTGCCTGCTGTTTTGTTTGGTTTTTATTGAAAATGTAAATTGTAAGAGTGCTTTTTGGCATTTTAATAACACACTTTTAAATGATGTATCTTTTAAAGGAGTTTTTCATGGTGTATGGAAGTTACACAGGGAACAAAAAACCTCTTTTAAATCTCTCCAAATGTGGTGGAATTTTGGTAAGGCACAAATAAAACAACTCTGTCAACAGTACACTCGAAATGTCACTCGTAGCTTGACCCACTCCTTGAAAGCTCTGGAGACTGAGGTGGTAGAACTAGAGGAGTTGCTCAGTTCTACAGGAAAACAAGAGCACTTAGAGGCTCTTAAATCAAAAAGGTCAGCCTTGGCTAGCCTGCTAAGGGTCACCACACAGGGAACTCTGGTTCGCTCACGCTACATGGACGTAGCTCTGATGGACTCGCCCTCCCAGTACTTTTTTGGACTGGAGTGGAAAAATGGCCAGAGAAAGCTTATTCACTCCTTATTGGATGATGATGGGAGAACAATCTCCATAGCAGCAGAGATCAGGAAATATACTGCTAGTTTCTACAGTGAACCGTATAAAGCAGAATGGAGGGAAGACACATCACTGAGCCAGAGTTTCCTTGATGGTCTTCCAGTGCTCTCAGAGGACCTTATTGCTGGCTTGGATGCTCCACTGTCTCTGTCTGAGCTGCATGCAGCACTAATGAGCCTCCAGAATGGAAAGTCACCAGGTATAGATGGTCTCTCTGTGGACTTTTTTAAGGAATTCTGGCCCCTGCTTGGTCCAGACCTGCTGGAGGTTCTCCAAGATAGTTTGAAAAGGGGGACCCTACCCACGACCTGCAGGACGGCCATCATCACGCTGTTGCCAAAAAAAGGGGACCTACAGAACCTAAAGAACTGGAGGCCAGTCTCTCCGCTCTGCACAGACTACAAAATTCTTTCAAAAGCTCTGGCCCGAAGACTGAAAAAGGTGATGAGCGAGCTCATTCATGTAGACCAGACTTACTGTGTGCCTGCCAGGCTGATTAGTGACAACGTCACTTTAATTCGGGATGTTTTGGAGGTCTCTGGTTCATTGGCTGTGGAAACTGGTTTGATTTTAATAGACCAGCAAGAGACTTTTGACCAGGTTGAACACCAGTATTTATGGACAGTTTTAGCAGCTTTTGGGTTCAGCCCAGGCTTCATAGCCAGGATACGGGTCTTGTACAGTGACATTGAGAGTGTACTGAAGATAAATGGGGGCCTGTCTGCCCCTTTAAAAGTCCAGAGGGGGGTTCGGCAGGGCTGCCCTCTCTCAGGGATGCTGTACTCCCTCGCCATAGAGCCTTTGCCAACTTTCTTCTGCAAAAATAAACTGGGGGGAAAAGCGAGGCTGTGATGGTGGGGGGAAAAACTAGAAAATCAGCTTACGCTGCCTGGTGGGCTAAATTGGAAAAAAGGAGGATTCAAGTATCTTGGTGTTTTTATTGGAAATCAACAGTTTGAGCAAAAAAAATGGGACGGGGTCATAGAGAAAATCAAGGGTAGACTAAATAAGTGGAAGTGGCTAATGCCAAAAATATCCTTTAGAGGAAGAGTGCTCATTTTAAATAATCTTGTTTTCTCATCCCTGTGGCACTGCCTCATGTGCATGGACCCCCCTGCTGGTTTGTTGTCCAAAATTCAGTCTGTTAAGGTGGACTTTTTTTTTTGGGGGGGGGGACTCCACTGGGTCCCTCAAGCCCTGTTATTTCTTCTCAAAGAGGAAAGGGGGCAAGGAGTGGTTCATGTAGCTAGTAAAGGTGCTGCTTTTAGACTGACTTCCATACAGACTGCTGACAGGTCCCCAGGACCTGGTATGGAGGCCTTTGGCCTGTGTTATTTTACAGACAGTCCTTGGGCTTGGGCTAGACCTCCCTGTGTTTTTAATGGATTTTAAGAGCTCTAGTGCACTGTCTTTACCCAGTTTTTACCACAGTCTGTTTTCAGTGTGGACTCTTTTAAAAAACAAAGAGGGCCATGTGATTCCCTCCACTGGTTGTTGAGGGAGCCGCTGGTTTTTGGTGGTCGTCTTGGTGTCCTGCCAGGAGTTGGAAGGACCTTCTTTGATAGGCTGTGTTCCAGGAATGTTCTCACTTTGAAGCAAGTGGTGGAACCGGCTGGTCCTGGCCTCAACAATGCCTCAGGTTTAGCAGCACATCTCGGTTTTAGATCAAATCGTTTCATCGGTGGTCTTCTTGCACACTGGAAACAGGAGCTTCATGGACTTGAGCGCTCCCTACTCATGGACTTTAGCAAAGGCACGCTGCAGCCAGAAAGCACGGAACCTTTTCCCTCCCTCACACTTCATATGGACTTTGACATTTCTCCTAGCTCCTTTCTGGCATTCTCTGCTCCCACTGGTGTGGACTTTGGAGGAGCCAGTGGTAAGGCACTCTACAGACTGGTGGTGATGGCACTCAACAAGGACAGATTGAACACCTGTGTGGACACTCCATGGAGAGCCTACTTTAGGCTGGAAAAAGGGCATCGGCCTGCCTGGAGGGCTCTTTATAAAGCCCCTCTTCCTAAGAGGCATGGAGATTTACAGTGGAGGGTCCTGCATGGCATTATAGCTGTCAATGCTTTTGCCTCTGTGATTAACAGCAGTGTCAGTGATCAGTGTGTTTTCTGTTCCTCTAGAGAGACAGTTTTTCATTGTTTTACTGAATGTCAGCATCTGAGTGGTCTCTTTGAACTACTCACAGAACTTTTTCACAGCTTTAAGGAAATTTTCTCCAAGCAGGTTTTCATTTGTGGTTTTATGTACAATCATCGTTTTAAACAGAAATGTCAACTACTGAACTTTGTTTTAGGGCAGGCACAGTTGGCTATCTATGTAAGCCGAAGAAGAAAACTTGAGAGTGTTGAGAATGATGTTGATGTCAAAATTTTATTTGTTAGGCGACTTAAAGCCAGAATAAGGCTGGATTTTGAGTTTTTTATGGGGAATGGGGATGTGGAAGGTTTTAGGACCCTCTGGTCCCTTGAGGATGTCCTTTGTTTAGTCTGTGATGGGCAGCTTTTGTTTGGGCATTTTTGGGGGGAATAATTCTTTGTAATGTGGTATGGTATAGTAATTGTACTGAATGATGGAAAAATGTGTTTATTAAAGACCTTTTAAAAATCAAAAAATCTGTCTCTCTCTCTCTCTCTCACACACACACTCACACCCAGACGCAAACACACACACACAAAGTGGGGGAAATAATTATTTGATGAATTTGTAGGTTTACCCCCTTACAAAGAAATAAACACTCCATAATTTTTATGGTAGGTTTATTTTAAGAGAGAGAGAAAGAAGATCAACAAAAAAATCCAGAAAAACCTCAAATAAAGGTTATAAATTAATTTGCATTTGACCAAGCGAAATAAGCATTTGATCCCCTACCAACCAGCAAGAATTATGACCCACACAGAGCAGTTATGTATCCATGAGGCACATAAATTAGTCCTTTCCCTTGAGGAAAGTACTCCTAATCTCAACTTGTTATCTAGCTATAAAGTCAAGACATCGCTGTCTCTTTGTGTGTCTGTGTGTGTGTGTTCCTCAGAAATCTCTCAAACCGTTCGTCACACTGGCCTAAGATTTTAAACATGCTTTGCTGAAGCCACGAGGGTGTGCATCCCCAAATATGGAGTCACTCAGTCAAAATATGTAATTTTTATCAAAAGTTTAGCCACCACTGTGTGACCGCTCTGTCTTCATCCCCTGGCTTCAAGAAGTGTGGGCGGGGTTTCGGAGTGACTCCATGCTCATTGGAGAATGTGCCGCATCACGGCCATGTTGATTGGATAACACAGCATCACGACCTGTCAGTCACCACAAGCCTTTGCAAACAAAGATTTTAGAAGTGCTTTGCTGCTGAGGTGTGCATCCACAAGTATGGAGCCACTCAGTCAAAATATAGACTATAAAGTTGCTGTGATTGCGTAGGTCTAATGGATATATTCGGCATAGAGAACACGAGGTGTGGGGGGGGGGGGGCACTGCCGGGGACCCGTGATGCCGCAAATGACATCACTGGCACACGGGTAACGTAGCAGCCGACACTCCCATTCCACCGGGCGCTCCACGAATGTTCAAGGGGAGGCACGCTCAGCCTGCCCGGTCAGTGGTAGACGAAAGTCCCGACTGCTGCTTCATTGTGCAGCGAAATGACCAGATCCACTGCATATTACATGCGGACACATGCTTTGACTAAACGACAACAAGATGCAAAAATGAGAGAGAGAGAGAGAGAGAGAGAGAGAGAGAGAGAGAGAGAGAGAGAGAGAGAGAGAGAGAGAGAGAGAGAGAGAGAGAGAGAGAGAGAGAGAGAGACTGGTGAAGGGATTCTCATCGTACGTGGATGCCCCAAATTTCCCTCTGGGGATCAATAAAGTATACAAGATATAAATACAAAAAATAATAATAATAATGTTCGGTGTTTTGTACTTATAATATTGCTAAAATCTAAAAGGATACACTACAGTGGGTCTCAAATATTTGTAAACTGTTGTGTCCATAATTGGTGAAATAAGCAATAGGGCGGAAGGCAGTTTATAGTGTTTATTATAGAACTCACAAATGAACAGCAGTGGACTACAGCGCTCCTGATCCAGGCGTCAACGGCGAAAGAGGACGTGCCCCTTCCGGCCGTGACCTTTATACCCTGGCTGGCGTCACCACCAGAAAGATGGGCCACCAACCCCCTCTATTCCCCGGTCATTCCCAGGCCGCCATCTTATCACTGTTTTCATATGTAACATTTCTCCCCCCCCCCCCCCCGTAAAAAAAAAAAACAAAACACAGGCACACAGATTGACCTACCCAGATTTAACACTCGACTCACACTCTAACAGGGGAAAACAGTATGTACAAAACCAATAAATAACCTATCCATTCATACAACCAAGGCTGGGGGCTGGGTAGACTACCAGCGTCCCCTACACGGCCAGGCGGATTATTCTGCCGCCTTATCCCTAACAGTCCAAATCAAAATACAGCCGTGTGTCTAAGAAAAATCAATCCCAGAACCTTTTACACATACAATAAACAACAAACAATAAACAGTTTAAATTCACAACCTAAACATCCCCTACTGGCGGCCCCCACCCCAACACACCCACCCCACACTTGAGCACACAATACAAAAACGTTGGGCACGTCAAATAGTTACCACCAATTTACATTAGCATTATTTTACAGGTCGAGCCTTAAAACACCTACTAATAATACACCAAACATCAAAATATCTTTCTTGTCATATAAACAAACAACTCGGTGTGTTTCTTCTTTTTTTTTTTCTTTAGCTCGTAAATTCTTCCCATTTTCAAAAAATATGTTCAATCAATCAGATGAGCTTCAAACAATTTAGTTTATCACACATATTGCGTCTAAAATGCCTTAACCCCCAGTTCTTTTATACGAAAGCCAAATAACCAGACTGAGAGATGAAGTATGCTTTCACTTATTTTACTGAAAGTGAGATATGGATTACAAGCAGCGCTGGAACACAACTCTTTAGGAAAATACCCCGAGAGTGTGTGTTACCCAGAAAGTGGGCCCTATAGTTTTTATAAAGCTTAACCACTCCCTCGTGCAAGAGGGAGGAGTTTTACCTCATTGTATCAATACACTTCCGCTTATGTGGCAGCTCGGCTGTGTACAGAACTGATTCTAAGTGATTTCAGCAAATGAATTATAGGGTGTAAACTAAACTCTGCAGTGTAGCGTGTGAAGCAAGCATATAAAGAAGTGTGAGAAAGACAGAGCAATCATGTCATTTTACCGACACACATATAATGTACTAAAGTCAAGTAATCTTCACCAAATTACTTCTCTAATAAACACACCCGGGGCACAAACCCAGTAAAGTCATAACTATACACATAATGACATAGGGCCTAGAACTAAAATCACATCAACAATCACACCCACAGTCATTTCACAAACCCAGTAGAAAGGTCCCCCCCAGGAATGTCATCTCGTGGTTCCCAGCCAGAATATCTCCGCTTCCTTGCTTCTGGTGAAGGGCTGCGCCGTCTCCTCTTCTCCACCACCTGACACAGCTCGTTGGGGTGCCTCCACGTCTCGTCTGACAGGCGAAGATGGCCGTCACTCCGGGCCGCTTCTACCTGCAGCCGCCCCTGGTCATGCTCATGATGCCTGTGGATCCCCTTCGACCGAGCTTCAACCCTAGAGCGAACCATATCACCAACACCCAGGGGAGCTCTAATAGGTCTCCTCGGATCCTCCTGTCGTGGGGGGGCTTCCCATTTGGAACTGGTCCATGTACCAGTCCGGCCTGAAGCCCTTTTCGAAGGCCACTTTGTGGTGCATTTTAAACGCGCACCTGTTGGTCTAGCCCCAGTGCTGTTCAGCACTGATGTCCCAGTCCTGCCTACCGACCTGGGGGCCCCATCGTGCCGCCCAGCTCCCACACTCAGGGTAGCTTGGGCTCTGGCATTAGGTCCATCCCAGGGAGGCGCCCCGTGATGGTCCTCCCTGATGTCTTCTCCCATTCTGGACCAATCGGCGTCCCATACCACATCATCGTCCACATCTGACAGGGGTCGGTTCCACAAACCTCCACCCGACCACTCCTCTCTGGTATCACTGGCAATAGAGAAGCCCAAGCCGTAGAACATGTTGTGTCCCATAATGTTGGATCCCGTAGTAGTCACCACCACCTGGACATCCACCATGCTCCACAACTTGTACTGTGCAGTTAACTCGATGTACCCCAATACGGCAATCCTACTCCTACCATAGCCGTAAAATGGGGCCACCGTCTTCTGGATGTGGTACTGGGGAAACAGACTCTTCACCATTTGCAGATTCAGAATTGAAGCTATTGCACCCGTATCCACCAGCATCAATACCCCAACTCCGTCCAGCGATACCGTGCAGTAGATACGGCCACAGGACTCTGGTGCAACCTTATGAACAACAGTGGGAGTCTTCATGGAGGAGTCCCCTCCCTTTTCACGTTCCCCTCATTCAAAATTTCTACAGGACCATGCGAAGTGGTGCAGCAGGCCACATTTCCCACAGCGCTTTCCTTTCGCCGGACACTCTCTGGACTTGTACCTGTGTCTAGCAGCCGTAACATCTCGGCGTTCCTGGGGTAGACCTAATTTTGACAACGGAAGCATATTCTTCATCCTCAACGTCGTCTTCATCTTCAGGGCCAGCTGTTAACGCCTACCTGTTTCAGACAGGAATACTTGCTTTCTATGGGCATCCACTAGTTACCGTAATGAAGACTTGTAAATAGGCTCTGACTTTGTTAATTATGCTGACACACTTTAAAAAAATGAATTTGAAGACCAGACAAGACCATACCATCAGTGATGGAGTTGCTCCTTTCAGCCTGATGAAATCACCACGAGTGCCCAGATCTCCTGACCTTTGACCTCAACCTTGAGAACAGTTCAGGTGCAGACCCAGCTGAGGATCACTGTGTGTGAGTTTGGTGAGTATTGGGGAAACTGGCTAGGAGGAATGGCGATTTTCCTAAAATGTAGATGGACGGATGGACGACTGACACCGTGTCAACACATTAGCTCATTTACAGCTTCAGAATGAGCTAATAAAAAGGAAATCAAGATTCAAGATTCAAAGGCTTTATTATCATGTGCAGTGAAGAAATGCTACATTTCCTGAGCAATGAAATTCTTACTTTGCTCTCCAAACGAATGCCAAGGTAAAAGTACAGAAACAACACTTCTAATAAAGTATTGACACACTAACACAGTAGCTCAATCATAATACTAATGTATACTAATAACATACACACCAACACACAGTTAGGGGGCAGACCTGATCTCCATAGCCGGCCTGCAGCCTCTCTCCGGGGGCTGGTGGAAGGCTCACCCCCCTCGTCCAAACCGGCGCCGACGACGAAGCATCCCCGGGTTCGGACATCTTTGGGCTTCCATCACTCCCCAGCTCCAATCCCAGTCTCTCCAGCTTCACAGCCACTCCACAGGCTGGAGGAGGGCACACCCTCTCGCCGCTTTCCTGTGTCTGTTCCTGCCCCAGTGTGCCTCTCCCCAGCTCCAACGCCAGCCTCACCCTCATCAACGAAGCCTGAGCCGACGAAGAAGCCTCCCCTGGCTTTGGCGCTTCTCCCTCCACACCGAGTTCCGCTTCTCTATGTCCTCACCACTTTTCCGCCTCCGCTCCAGCCCCACAGAGTTTTCCAGCTCCGGAGGGTTCTCCACTGTTGGCTCCCACTGCAGCTGCATTGTCGGCTCCCACAGCAGCTGCAGTGCCAGCTTCCACATCTGCTACACTGGTGTCCTCGCCCGCTGCTGCACCTCAGACTGCCTCATCTACTGTTCCGTCAGCGACTCCAGAGCCCATCACGTCCACTCCTCTGGTGTCTCCCGAGGTCGTCATGCCCCCAGCAGCTTTGTCAGAGACTGTCATCCCAGCAGCAGTGGACCAGGAGTTAAGGCAAGTGCTTTTCCTTTTATTTTTAACATCTATTTTTGAAAAGACTTGCCTTGCTCTTGGTGGGGGGACCCAAGTGCAGTTCCCATTTGCCTCCAGGTCCTCTCCACTGGTCTCTGCTGTTGGCAATTGTGGTGACCCATCCTATATTTCTTCCTGTCCGAGGTGGCTGCAGCAGGGATGGAGGCGGACACTTCAACTCTAGTTTTCTTTGAGGTTCACACTATGGTTCCACCTGTCTCCGAGGTGCACACCACAGCTCCAGCTGTCTCCAAGGTGCACACCACAGCTCCTTCTGGTTCTTCACCTGAGCAGCCCACTCCACCTGGTTCGTCGGAGCAGCCTGCTCCACCTTTGCTGCCTGAGGTTGCCGTTCCACAACTACTGTCAGCTTCAGTGCTAAAGGCTCCCCAAGTGCTGTTTCCAGAGCAAAAGGCTCCCTTGTTGTTTTCTCCAGTGGATAAAACTCCCATATTATCTCCAGAGCAAAGGATTCTCAGGTTGGCATCTCCTGAGTTTAAAGTTTTGCTGCTGCTGCCCCCTGAATTAAAAACTCCCCTGCTGCATTTGCTACCTCCTGTGCTCTGCGCCCTCCTGCCGCCACTTCCGAGTGATGTTTGCTTCCTGGCTGGGTGAGCCACAGACTTTAGTCGCCTCCCTGAGGGACTGTGTTCTCTAGTCTGGGGGCTCATGGACTTTGGGCGGCGAGCAGACAAACTGTTTCCCCCTGGAGGATGGTTTACGGTCTCTGGTCACCCACCTGATGCATTTCCTCTAGCCCATCTTTGCCCACTGTTTTTGCCCCTGTGTTCTAAGAGAGTAAAGGAGAAGTTCTCTCTCCCTGTTTCCAAAGAAAAAGAGAGAAAAGTAGAGAGGGAAAAATCTCTCCCTTGTGCTCTTAATATGTTAAAGAAAAGGGAGACAGAACCCCTTCCCTTGTGTTCAAAGAAAATTAAAAGAGATTAAAGGTCTTTCCCTCTTGTATTCCCTTACTCTGGACTCTAACCTTGGTTCTCGTTTTCAGGAAGAGTAAAGGATTCTGGCTGGCTTAGAAATCTGTTAGTGTATTATGTCCATCCATCCATCTTCTACCGCTTTTCCAGAGGTCCAGGCCACGGAGGAAGCAGTTCAAGCAGAGAAGCCCAGACTTCCCTCTCCCCAGCCACCTGCTCCAACTCTTCAGAGGGGATACTAAGGCGTTCCCAGACCAACTGGGAGACATAGTCTCTCCAGTGAGTCCTGGGTCTGCCCCGGAGTCTCCTCCCAGTGGGACGTGCCCGAAACACCTCAAGTGGGAGGCGTCCAGGAGGCATCCTGATCAGATGCCCAAACCACCTCAACTGGCTCCTTTCAATGTGGAGGAGCAGCAGTTCTACTCTGAGCCTCTCCCGGATGACTGAGCTCCTCACCCTATCTCTAAGGATGAGTCCAGCAATCCTACAAAGAAAGCTCATTTCAGCTGCTTGTATCCGCGATCTCATTCTTTCAGTCATTACCCAAAGCTTGTGACCATAGGTGAGGGTAGGAACGTAGATTGACCGGTAAATCAACAGCTTTGCCTTAGACCTTAGCTTCCTCTTTACCATAACGGACTGGTACAACGTCCGCATCACTGCAGATGCTGCTCCAAGCTGTCTGTCAATCTCTCACCCCATTCTCCCCTCACTCGTGAATAAGACCCCGAGACACTTAAACTCCTCCACTTGGGGCAGGAGCTTGTCCTCAACCCAAAGAGGACAATCCATGTTTTTCCGGCTGAGGACCATGGACTCGGACATGGAGGTGCTGATTCTCATCCCAGCCGCTTCACACTCAGCAGCAAACCGTCCCAGTAAGACCTGTAGGTCATTGCTGGATGAAGCCAACAGGACAACATCTGCAAACAACAGAAATGAGATCCTCTGGTCACCAAGCATGACACCATCCTTTCCTTAGCTGCGCCTAGAAATCCTGTCCATAAAAATTAGGAACATGATCGGTGACAAAGGACAGCCCTGGCGGAGTCTAACCCTCACTGGGAATGAGTCCGACCAAGTGTTGGCAATACGAACCAAACTCTCACAATGGTCGTATAGAGACCAGATAGCTCGTAATAACAAGCCCGATACCCCATACTCCCGAAGCACCCCCCCACAAAAAAACCATGAGGGAAGCGGTCAAATGCCTTCTCCAAGTCCACAAAATACATGTAAACTGGTTTGGCAAACTCTCGTGAACCCTCTAGGATTCTCGAGAGGGTAACGAGTTGGTCGGATGTGCTATGGCCAGAATGAAAACCACATTGCTCCTCCTGAATCCAAGGTTCGAGCAACAGCCAGAATCTCCTCTCCAGTACTTTGGCATAGACCTTCCCAGGGAGGCTAAGGAGCATGATCCCTCTAAAGTTGGAGCACATCCCCCGGTCCCCTTTCTTGAAGAGAGGAACCACCACCCCGGTTTGCCATGCCAATGGCACTGTCCCCAACCTCCATGCAATCTTGCAGAGGCGTGTGAACCATGACAGCCCTACAACATCCAGGGCCTTGAGGTACTCAGGGCGGCTCTCGTCCACCCCCAGGGTCCGGCCATCAAGGAGCTTTTTAACCACCTTGGCAACGTCAGCCCCTGTGATGGGCGAGTCGTCCCCTTCATCCACAAGCCCTGCTTCCTCTGTGGAAGGTATGTCAGTGGGATTGAGGAGATCCTCGAAGTTTTCTTTCCACAGCCCAACAATATCCCCAGTCGAAGTCAGCAACGCCCATCCGCACCATACACAGTGTGGACAGGGAGCTGCTTTCCTCTCCTGAGTTGTTGGAAAGTTTTCTAGAATCTCTTCGAGGCCAACCGAAAGTCTTGTTCCATGGCCTCACTGAACTTTTCCCACACCCAATTTTTGCTTCAGTAACCACCCGAGCTGCACTCTGCTTGGCCTGCCGGTACACCTCAGCTGCTTTGGGCGTCCCACAAGCCAACCAAGCTCGATAGGACTCCTCCTTCAGCTTAATGCCCCCCCCCCCCACTGGTGTCCACCACTTGGTTCAGGGATTGCCACCATGAGATGCACTGATGACCTTGTGACCACAGCTCTGGGCAGCTGCTTCAGCAATGGAGGTGGAGAACATGGCCCATTCAGACTCCATGTCTCCAGACTCCCTTGGAATGTGGTCGAAGTTCTTCCGGAGGTGAAAGTTGAAGACCTCCCGGACAGAGGCCTCAGCCAGACATTCCCAGCACACCCTCACTATACGTTTGGGTCTACCAGGTCTGAATGGCATCCTCCCCCGCCATCGGATCCAACTCACCACCAGGTGGCATTCAGTTGACAGCTTTGTACCTCTCTTTACCCAAGTCTCCAAGACATACGGTCGCAGGTCTGATGACACAATAACAGAATCGATCATTGACCTGTAACCAAGGGTGTCCTGGTGCCAGGTGCACATATGGACACCCTTATGCTTGAACATGGTGTTCATTATGGACAAACTGTGGTTAACACAGAAGTCCAATAACTTGACACCACTCGGGTTCAGATCAGGCAGACCGTTCCTCCTAATCCCCCCCCCAGGTTTCACTGTCCTTGCCCACGTGTGCATTGAAGTCCCCCAGTAAGACAATGGAGTCTCCAAGAGGACCACCCTCCAACACCCCAGTCAGAGACTCCAAAAAGGGTGGGTACTCTGAACCATCATTTGGTGTATAGGCACAAATGATGGTCAGGATCCATTTCCCAACTTGAAGGCGCAGGGAAACAACCGTTTCATCTACCGGGGAAAACTCCAATATAGAGACAGCAAGGTGGGGGGATACAAGAATACCCACCCCTGCTCATCGCCTCTCACCCGGGACAACTCCAGAGTAGGCCAAGCTCCAGCCCCTCTCCAGGAGACTGGTTCCAGAACCAGAGATGTGTGTTGAGGTGAGGCCAACTATATCTAGCCGGTATCTCTCAACCCCATGCACCAGCTCAGGCTCCTTCCCCACCAGAGAGGTGACATTCCAAGTCAAAAAAAGCCAGTTTAGGAAGCCTGGGATCAGACCACCAAGGTCTCTGCATCCGACTGCCACCTGATCCACATAGCACCTGATCCCCATGGTCCCTCCTGCAGGTGGTGAGCCCACTGGAGGGAGGACCATGTAACTAGTTTTGGGATGAGCCCGTCCGGATCCCATGGGCAGAAACCCGGCCACCAGGCGCTAGCCATAGAGCCGTTCCCCAAGGCCTGGCTCCAGGGTGGGGCCCCGGTAACCCCATACCGGGCAGGATACACTGAATCCTTGTTCTGACATTCATCATGAGAGTCTGTTGAATCATTCTTAGTCTGGCCCTTCACCCAGGACCAGTTTATCTTGGGTGACCCTACCAGCAGCATATTGCAACCGGACAACATAGCTCCTGGGATCACTAGGGCACGCAACCCCCACCACCACAATAAGGTGACGATCCATGAAGGAGTGTATTATATTACTAATTGTGCTATGTTTTCCTGTGTTATTGTACTGGGTGTAGACATTATAGACCAAAGCATGGTATTAGGTAGTCTTTAGATGCCTGTCATGAATGCCCCTTTGGGGCAGAGAAAGACACCACACGCTGGCCGTGAGTTTGCAACATTTATTAAACTAACATAAAGACACACACAACACTTATGGAAAAGGGAAGGCTAAGGCGAGCGTAATCGCCGGCTAACCTGGGAACAAAACACAAAGGAACAGGTAACAAAAATAGCCTAACTAAGGCGAGCGTGATCGCCAGCCAACCTGCAAAAACTAGTAATACATGAAGTAAGAGACAAAGCACTTACATGTAGGGAAAATGGCTTGAGAGTGACTTGATAGTTGACTTGATAGTAGGAGGCTACACCATACAATGGTGCAGCCCCCTTAAAATAGGCAGCAACACAATTAACATAATCAATCAGATGTATGCACCTCAGCATGCAGGAGAAGGTGACCTAATTAGACAATCATCCACAGCTGAGAACTATGGAGCAGACTGTGGGTGAAAGGTGAGTGACTGAGAAATGAGGAAGGAGGCTCTGAAAGAAACCAACCAAAATGACAGAAAACAAACAATAAAATAATAACAGACATGAAATACTCAAAAATCCATAAAGTGTCTGAGCACTGGCTCAGACACATGACAAAGCCCCCCTCCCCAAGGGGTGGAACCCAGACACCCCCAGGTAACACCAAAAGGAGCCCCCCACCCCATCACCCCCACCGGGAGAAGGAAATGACAAAAAAAACTACCCCGGGTGGGAGGTGGGGGGAAAACAGGTAGGAGGGGCTGAAACAAACCTCGCTCAGGACCCACATCAGTCAAAATAATAACGCCCCCCGGACCAAGAAGCTAAAGAGTTCAGGAGGCCAACCAAAGTCCCACACCTGGTGGACAGCAAGGTGGAACGAGTCCGGTGGCCTACCGGAGAACATTGGCCACCCAACCCAATGGCCCAGTCCATCAGATGGTCGACCAGCGTTTTTTAGCCACTTGAATAGCAGAGGTGAACCAGGAAGCGACTCCTCCACTGGGAGACCCAGCGACGGAAAGGGGAGCCAAAGGGGGGACCACAACGGTGTCTGGCAGGGGAAGGGAAAGCAAGACGTCTGCAGGCTGGCCAGCAGAACCCTCGGTGGCTCTGGGCTGGAGCACTGCAGCACCCACGGTGGAGCCCGGTTGGGCCAACACTACACCCTCAGTGAACCCCGGGCTGGAGCACAGTGCCCATGGCGGACCCAAACTGGAACGCAGCACCCACATCAGACTAATGCTGGGACGCAGCACCCACAGTGGTCCCCGGCCAGGACACAGCACCCACGTGGCCTCGAACCGAGGAGGTGGAACCCAGATGACAGCCTTGGACAGAGGAGAAGCGGCACCCACGGTGACCTCCAGTGGCGAACCTGAATCTTCGGAGACCTCTGGCAATGTTGGATTCTTTCCGGCTAGCCTGGGTGAGAGCTCAGAAACAGCACAAAGAGAAGAAGGGTCTCGGTCGCCGGCAGCGGCAGAGCCCAGTGAGGCGAGCTCAGGTGCAGTGGGCAGCTGCACCAGGCTCTCCTCACCAAGAGCTAGGCAAGATTGCTCAAGGACTGAAAGGAGAAAAACAAAAGAGAGCACTTGCCTGAGCTCAAGCTCCACCACCGTCCAGGACTCTGACAATCCAGGTGACAATGAAGATTCAGGCTCGGCCCTCAGGAGGTCCAGTTTGGGCTCCCACTCTGCTGCGGTGGCCCCCGCAGCAGGCATGATGGTTGTTCCTGTAGATCCCGGATCTCCAGGTGGAGCAGCCAATGCCGATGGTACCTCTGGCGTGGTGGCAGGCAGCCACCTCACCGTTGACGCCGGTATGTCCAGAGCCCCAAGATGCAGGACCTGGAACCCCCTCACCAATGGCACCGGGTCCCGAACCACTGAAAACAGGGGACGTTCCTTTGTCAGTTCAGGCTTCGGGGCACCGGAGGTGATCTTCTTCCTAGCTGAACCAGTCCTCTCCGTTGTCCGGCGGCTCCCTCCCAGGACCAGTAGACAGTCAGAGGAATTAGAGATGGACAAGGGAGAAGCGGGTGAGAGCAGAGAAACAGCAACATATGGTGAATGCTCAGCCAGCTTGGGCCACTGCTGCTGAGCTTCACCACCGGGATTAATGCAAAGTAGTTCATTATTTGATAAAGATGAATGAAGAGGTACTCGCCTTAAATCTCAGGGTTTGGTGGTTGCTGCTGCTGGAGGTTCAGACGACGTTTCTGTGAGAACTGCGGAGGTTATCTGGTATGGAGGCGGAGACACGGGAAGAGGTTTAGAGGAGATCTTCCCCAGCCTGTGGAGCATGGATGATGAGTTTGTCATGGAGAGGAGAAGGTCCATCAGTTCTGGATGGCTCCACAGGCTGGGGCATGCTTCCAGAACCTGTGCGGCTTCAACCCAACACTCCTGTACCACCTTGGGAGTGCGGGAAATACGGGCCTATGATAAGATGTTATTTATCACGCTCAGAGCAAAACGCTCCACCTCACCAAGCCCCCATAGATGATCATCTGCAAGCGCTGCCATGCCAGCAGGATAGTGGGTTTTAAAGAAAAAATACGGGAGGAAAAGAAAAAAAAGGCAAAACTCACAGCTGCTGGTGCCCACATTGGGAGCCTCCTTCTGTCATAAATGCCCCTTCAGGGCAGAAAGAGAAAGGCACCACACGCCGGCCGTGAGTTTGCAACATTTATTAAACTAACATAAAGGCCTACACAACACTTATGGAAAAGGGAATACAGGCTGGCAAAAATAGTTAAGGCTAAGGCAAGCGTAATCGCCGACTAACCTGGGAACAAAACACAAAGGAACAGGTAGCAAAAATAGCCTAACTAAAGCGAGGGTGATCACCAGCCAACCTGCAAAAACCAGTAATACATGAAGTGAGAGACAAAGCACTTACATGTAGGGAAAATGGCTTGAGAGTGACTTGATAGCTGACTTGATAGTAGGAGGCTACACCATACAATGGTGCAGCCCCCTTAAAATAGGCAGCAGCACAATTAACATAATCAATCACAGATGTGAGCACCTGAGCGAGCAGGAGAAGGTGACCTAATTAGACAGTCACCCACAGCTGAGAACTAGGGAACAGACTGTGGGTGAAAGGTGAGTGACTGAGAAATGAGGAAGGAGGCTCTGAAAGAAACCAACCAAAATGACAGAAAACAAACAATAAAATAATAACAGACATGAAATACTCAAAAATCCATAAAGTGTCTGAGCACTGGCTCAGACACATGACAATGCCACTCCCAAGTTATTATGTTTCATGGACTTACTATTATTACTCTAGTTTGTTTCAAGTTTGTCTTATTCTTGTCTAGCTTAGATTCCTGGGTTTCTTGTGTGCTCTGTTACATCTCCTTGTTATTTTTAGCCTGAGGTTGAGATTCCTTTACCCTTAGTAAGTATCTTGCCTGATTTCTTAGTCTCTTTAGGTCTTTGGTATTATTTTGTAGCACTCCCTGACTTGGTTTGATCTTGTACTTTACTTCCTGTTTATTTTGTTGGGGGTACTTCCTGTAATTTGTGTTCACAATCCTCTGCTTGACCCTTTTGTGATTATGCTTCATTTTCTCCAGGTAAATTGTGGGGGGGGGGGGGGGGGTGTTGTAGTTTGCTTCCTGGCAAACTTGAGTTTTCACTTTGAAGGGAAGTTTTTTTTTTTTTTTTGGTAAACTTTGGGTGTATTACTAATTTAATCTTTTTTCTTTCTCAGTTTTTGCCAACCTGTTTTTGAGCTTTCTTGGACCTCCTTCCTGACCGCCTACTCCTTCCTGTGTTTTTTTTCTAGTTAGGGGCATCTGGAATCCACCCCTTAAGGGGGGGGGGGAGTTTATGACAGTATCATTCATACATGTGTAATGACAATAAAGTTGAATCTCATCTCATCTCATCTCATCTCATAATTGGAGCATGGCTTTAGGATCATGCCCACACTTTATGTTCATGTTTTTTTGTTCTCTCTGTGATTAATTATGATTATTGTCTGCATTATTTGCCTTCTGTGCTTCCCCTGGGTCCCGTGATTGTTGTCATGTCTCCCCTGGTCCTTTGTCATGTTCATGTGCATCCCCTGTCTGTGCATCCCCGCCTGTCCTGTTCTCCGCACCTGTAGCCACTTCCCTGTTGTCTCCGTTTGCCCTTGATTGTTCCCCAGCTGTCTCACGTTGTAATTATCTGTTACCTTATATACATATGTCAGTCTGTGTATGTGCTCCTTGTGGCGTCGTCATCTATTGTCCCTACCGGCATCCTTGTGTCCCAAGTGTTCCCTGAGAGTGTTTAAGCCTGCATATCTCCTGAGTTGTTTACAGCCCCTGTGCTGTCATTTTGTTTTTGTTAATAAACCATGTTGCATCTGAACTCTGCCCGCACTGTGAGTCCTGTTTCTTACTTTCCAGCCAGAGGTAGATATGACACAATGCTATCTGTCTTATATAGGATCCCCAAAATGACACATGCCACAATCGTCTTTTTTTAACTTCATGAAATAAAAAATAACTAGAGGACACTCGGAGAGTGCATACCTCTGCCAAGGCTGTTGTTCACCCAAACTTCCCCCTGCCACTGCATATCAGCCTCAGGCAAAAATCTCAGTGGAGGTAAAAATCCATCCAGTAGTTTTAGTGTAGTCCTGCTAAACCATTGCTAAGACATTGAGCCTTGTTGGAGGTATGCAGGAGCCACCTGTGGTTGAAAATTTCATCAAACTGTCCAGTAGTTTTGGAGTGATGTTGCTAACACATTGTGAGAAGATTGAGCCTTGGTAGAGGTATGCACTCTTGGTCATCAGCAAAATATAATGGATTCCTCTCTAGTCCGAGGAGCACCTCTGGTGAAAATTTCATCCAAATCCATTCGTTTTTGTATAATCCTGCTGCACAAATACAAACAAGGCCCTTGGTGGATGTATGCACTCTCAGATCACCACCAAAATCTAATGATCTGTTCCCCGTGCCATTACACACCTTTCCTGAAAATTTCATCAAAATCCGTTCATAACTTTTTGAGTAATGTTGCTAACAGACAGACAAACCAATCAACGCACACCACCAAAAACATTACCTCCCTGCTGGGTCATGCCTAAGACCATATAAAAATGGTACTTTCCACCTTCTAGCTTAGTGTTCAGCATAATACAATGGGGAAAGGAAAGTTTAATGCCCAGAGCTACCAGAGGACTGACACCCCCCCACACACACATACACACACTGTAGCTTTCACTACTTACAGTAGCTGTGTGGCCTAGGGTCAGTGAAACGGAGATAGGCGCCGCCCCATACACCACATGGTGTCCTACATGCTGTGGAAGGGATTAACTAAACTTGGCGGAGGCAACAAACAAACGCTGGCAAAAACAACCTCGTCCTCTTGGCGGAGGTAACTACAGTCATGTGAAAAAATTTGGACACCCCTTTAAATATTCAATTCTTTATTAAGAAATGTTCACGTATCTATGTCTAACCTTGCTTTTGTTTTTATTTGCATTTTTTTTTTAATTTATTTTAGCCATTGTAAGTGGGAATGAATGTGGGGGTGTCCTAAAAAGATGGGGTGTCCTAATTTATTCCTCACTGTATAGAATTACATTTTACAGAAAATTTGAAAAAAGTCTTTCATTCATCATTCATTTTTGTTTCCTTGTATTACGTGAATCTCCCAGTATTTTTAACATTGATACTAAATATCCATATGTCCAAATATGTTAAAAAAACACACAGACTTATACAGGATGTCCTAATTTTTCACATGACTGTATGCATTAATGTTTTCAAGTAATGTTATTCTTTTCATATCCTATAGAGATCTTTTTCCTCAACAAAGTCACCAAAATATGCTGTTTGTCAAGAGGTGCCCACATTTTTGCATAAAACTGTACACACACATTGCCTATGCCTTCTCAAAACTGAAATGACAAGTACTCATATGCTGCGACACTAGGCCTTGACTTTGAGCACAGCGTGGTTGCAGACCCACCTGAGGACTGTCGTGTTTGTTTGGTGACCGTCTGAGCATTTACCTAGGGGGAGTAGCAATTTTCATGAAATCACATAAATTCCCAGATCTCCTGACTTTTGACTTTGACCCTGGTGTTGAACACAACCTAAATACAGACCTACCTGAGGGTCATTGGTGTGAGTTTTGTGAACATCTGGGCAGAACATTTCACTATGTCAGTAGCTCATTTTGCCTTCACCAGAATATGAGCTAGTGACAAATGGCAATGTCCTGGGGGTTTTTATCTCCCTGCTACTCATTTAGTCCAACAAATGGCTCAAAATTAAAACTAACTTAGGCCATTCAGCCACACTGATATGCTAAATGAATGAACTCTTTATTAACTGGGAACAATGTAAAATACTGCCTTATATGACTCTTGGGATGAAGAGGATTAAGTTGAGTACAATGTAAAAGGCTGCAAGGAAATCCTAGAGTTTACTTTTAAATATACTGCCCACCAAGCAGAAGAAAGGTCTCAGTGATTTCCTTGGACCCCAAAACACTGTATTTGAAGCCAATATAGTGTGTTTTTCCATTTATTTACATTTTTATTAATCTGAGAGAGCAATGTAATTGATTTTGTATTGCATAACCCATTCATCCATCTTTGAATTCTTTAACTGTTATTGAAGCACATAGTAAAAAACATTTAAAGTCCAGTTCCTAGATTATCCACAACAGGTAGTCAGTTGGGGAACTACACAGCTATTATGGTGAGTTATTTAAGATTATATTTATAGGATTATGACAGTTAATACTGTGGAAACTCATTCAGTTTATATGTCACAAATACTGTATGACAGCTTTATTTGAAGGGTGACTCTAAAATTGTGATGAATTTTAATCCGCAGTTACACTAGTCTAGACGTTTTATCATTTTGACAGACAGGCTTGTAAAAATTCTGTCAAAATCTATTATTATCTGTCATTCTAATTGACTTTAATTGGATTACCCTCAGTGTAATCTATCAATTGACAGACAGCTTTCAGAATTTTCAGTAGTTGCTGAAAAAAATCTGTCAGTGAAGGACAATTTTCAGTTAACACAACCTCTGAGTCACACTGTCATTTACTCCATGATTAACGAGCTCATTAATTATCAGTTCAATTTATTAATGAGCTGGGGAAAATATTTGCAAACATGCACACATTTACATTATCTGCTGAAAAACACACAATCCCTCCTTTCCTCATACCTCTTTCCTCTGTCTGTTCACTGGGTCAACCAGATGGTCTTTTAATGCAGTGTTAGCCATTAGCATCATTAGCCGCTACAATTTCCTCTCCCTTTGTGTCCAGCAAACTCTGTTAACTTATGCAAATTATTGGGGAGAGATTGCCTTTATCCTCTCACGATGCAGGGAGAATGCCTGAAAGTATTTTTCCCTCCAGAGCAATGTGTTTCTCCTCTGTTAAATCAGCAGCTGATCTCAGGGCTATCTCTGGATCGCCACATAAAACCATTGTAGTTCTGGTCTCCATGGTGTTCCATTTTTTCCTGATTTGCACAATTTAGATAATGTAAAACTAAATAACTTAAAGTGTGGAGAAACCTGGAGGTGAGCAGGAGCAGCTGTAATCGGTAGAAACTTGGAGCCACTCCGTGTGGAAGTGAAAGTTTATGTTCAGAAAATTTAAAGCGAGGTAGTCGGATACCCAAAAGCCGATGGTGTATAGAACACGTATATTAGGATTTGTATGTGAAATTTTGGCATCGAAACTGCTCCCATTTAGCTGTAATTAATATTCAAAAATGATATTTTCGGAACGAAAGAATTCAAGCGTCCCTGCATTTGTTTACTTCTTGGGGCCACTGCCGGAGAGCGAGCCGTGTGCAAAATGCGATCGTGTTGTTAATATAGCACATTTTTTGTGGAAATGCTACTATTATTAGTTGTGAAATGTGTTATAAAATGATTAGACGACGATACTATGGCTCTTCCTGCTGTTCCCGTTTCACTGTTTTTTTCCGGATGTAAAATACGGGATCCCTACGGCCCATCGGCACACGAAGTATCCTGGCCGATGTAAACAGCCACGGACCAAAAAAACGTACATTTGCTCATGGAACAGGTCATTCACACTTGCAGACAATTGCGCTATATGTGTCTATAGGATTTTCTTTCCATGCACGCAAAAAAAAATTTTTTCCCAGATCCGACTACCTCGCTTTAAAGAGCAAATATCCTGATAACCCGAAGGTTGGCACAACCTGCTCAAACACAGTAATTACCTCCGCCAAGGAGGTTATGTTTTCATCAGCGTTGGTTTGTCTGTCTGTCTGTTTGTTAGCAAGATAACTCAAAAAGTTATGGACGGATTTTCATGAAATTTTCAGAAATTGTCAGAAATGGGCCATCCTACAGATGTTTACATTTTGGTGGTGATCCGGATCACCGTCTGGATCCAGGAATTTTTTAAAGGATTTTTTTTTTTTTTTTTACCTCCGCCAAGGAGGTTATTTTTTTTTTTTATTTAACATTGGGAGATGGGGCCATTATTATTATTAGATTTTGGTGGTGATCCCGATCACCTCCTGGATCCAGGAATTTTTTAAAGGATTCTTTTTTTTTTTTTTATTTAACATTGCAAGAACTGTGGCGCTTGGCGGAGGTCTGCGCTCTCCGAGTGCTTTTCTAGTTACTACTACTAACAGTAAATTATTACTATATTTTACTACCATTGCTGCTGTACAGAGATCTGATGCAGATGTTTGCCTCCTTTGTAAAATCACATACAGTGATCCCTCGCTACTTCGCGCTTCACTTTTCGCGCCCTCAGTGCATCGTGGATTTTTAAAAAATATTCATCTAAAATTCAAAATTGAGAAATAATGGGCGGGAGACTACATTAGACCATCACGTGTCAACACGGAGAGCAGCACAACTCTCTGTTCGCTGTTGTCGTGTTGGCTGGGCTCGGAAATCTCGCAAGCTGATTGGCCGAGACGTTTCACCCCGCAAGCTGATTGGCCGAGACGTCTCACCCACCTCCTCTCCCTGCCAAGCACCCATGAAGGGAAGAAAGACCGCATTCATTGCTTTTTATCGCTCGTGTTATTTAGTCTCGCCGCGTGGAACTTTTTGCTGTTCTCTTGTGCCATTTTGTGCGAAATAGTCTTCCCGTCGAGGCACTACGCCGCCTCCTGCAGCTTCAGCTCTATCGGAAGCTGCCCTCGCTGATCCTGAGCCTCCAGCACCTCACGATGAGGCGTCACCTGAGGAGCAGTAAAGCTCTCATTAACCTGTGCAGTAAATCATTTTCATCTTGAGTTACGTATCTTGTTATAAGAATAAAAGAGTTCTAAAAACATATTTATGTACACTTTGTTTACATCTTCGTATGTATGTACACGTACACACACACACACGTATCATATGAGAGAGAGAGAGTGACAGAATGAACGTACGTATTGTTTATGGATGACGTCATTGGGGTGACGCTACTTCGCGGTTTTTCACTTTTCGCGGTCGGTTCTGGAACCCATTAACCGCGATAAGTGAGGGATCACTGTATTTTGAAAAAAAGAGCTGTTTTTGGAAGCGTTCTAAAAGCTGCCACTTAAAATCAAAATTGCTGCCTTTGTGCTCAAAAGTTTAAAAATTTTTACCCCACATTATACAACAGTTAGTTCCGACTGAGCAATTTGATTAGACAGTAGGGATTCCAGGAGTTACTAAAATCCACAATAATTGCACTCCAACGTCTGACTGGATATGTATCACTCTGCTTCAAAGGTGTTCATGATTTTGAAATTTGCACTTTAATGCAGCCTTAAAAAATGTAAAACTTAAAGTAATGACTGTTGAAGATTCACTGAAAACACATAAAATGAAATTATGTGGTTGGGATGTGAGGACTTATTTTTTGCCACTTGAATTTTCTGTTAAAACACCACCATTTCATAAATGCCGTTCGGGGCAGAGAATTGAGACCCACACGCCACCTGTGAGTTTGGGCAGTTTATTGAAAAAACAAACAACAACATAAAGTTCACAAGGCGCTCAAAATACCAAAATAACAGCGAGAGAGAAAACTTACAGGAATAGCGCACCAGAGCAGAAATAGCTCTGGCAGAGATGAAGAGGGACTGAAGATACCCTTGATAGATAGTGATAGAAAAATTCCATATTATCTACATTATTATTATATTTGAGAAGTATCATACCTTTTATATGCCATGTTTAATGTTTATATTTGCATTCCATATAGGATAAGTTTATATATTCTTGGCATGTTTCTGTTAGCAATTTCAGAGAGTTCAGACTGGAGATCAGTACAGGGTCATTACATGCGTAAGGAAGGATTTAAGCTGCTTTTATAATCTCTCTGACATGTCCTGTTTCAGGTCACAGGAATGCACAGGAACTCCTCAGCTTACATAGATTAGTGTTTTATGAACATTCTGTTAGTTTTATGGATCTCATGTCTTCATGACCCCATGTCTCCAGAGTGTCTGTGACGTCCACCTGGATAAGCTCAGTTATCAGGACTTTCTGTCTGTCCCTCTCCTTTCCTCCTCTCATCCCATCCTCCCCTACCTATATATATCAGACTTAGAAGAATGGATCCTTTAGAGATTCTAGGTGTGTCTGAATGTCATGCGTTGTAATCTCTCCCTCAATGTGGCCATTGGGGTGACTCCTTATATTTTTGTAATAAATGTACATAAATTCAACTTTCTTCCTGATTTTTGACTTTGAATAATTTAAGCTCAAAATTATTCTGATAGATAGATAGATAGATTAAAAATTAATAGTGATTAAGAGATAAATGCTGATAACTTATATTGATAGCTAACTGAAGTATGATAACTATTTGATTTTGTTCAGGATTGTTACTGCATAAAGAATAAATGATTTCTTTTAAATGTTTTTATGGGCCAGTGGAACTGTATATCGTCTGCCTGATGGCAGTAACTGAAAAGAGTGATGGAGGGGGTGAGATGGGTCCTCTGTGATCAGGGTGGCTTTCCTGATCACAGAGCACTGATGCAGTTCAGACAACGGTGTCTGTGGTGAGCCAATGATTTTGCTAGCCTAATTAACTATACAGGAAAGCTTTGTTTTGTGCTTGATGACGAGGGAGGTGTACCAGGATGAAATGTTAAATGTGAGAATGGATTCAATTAATGAAGTGTAAACCAGAGTTAAAATGTGTCTACTGACATTAAAAGTCCTCAGTTTCCTCAACAGGTGGAGGCGTTGTTGTGCTTTTTTATAAATAGAGTCAACATGGTGTGCAAAAGACAGGCTACAGTCCATCTCTATTCCCAAATATTAAAAACTTGAACTTGCGCAATAGCCTGACCCTAGATACTGAGGGGTGTAAAGAGAGTAGTTCAGTTTCTCTTTGTTCCCACAGCACAACTCCTTAGTCTTTGTGGTGTTTAACTCCAGAAAGTTTTGCTTAAAAGTCTGAGCTAGATCAGTGACTGCCTGCTGATAGCAGGTCAGTGCAGTACTGTCTGTCAGATGAGCCACCAAGGCCATGTAATCAGAATATTTAAAAAGAGTCATTCCTTCACTATCACAGGAGATGTTATTTGTGTACACAGAGAACAGAACCGGAGATAAAACACAACCTTGAGGAAGACCTGTGTTTAAAATCAACTTGCTAGATGTAAAACCATTTAAAAACACTTGTTGTGACCTGTCATATAAAAAACTCTGAATCCATAAAATCAATGTTGGGTGAACCTGCAGGTCTGTCAAGTGATGTAACAAGGTGCCTGTGTGTACAGTGTTAAAAGCAGAAGAAAAGTCCATAAACAAAATCTCTGTGTGTGGGTGTGAAGAATCCAGTTGTTTAGTGACAGTGTCTAGAAGTGTAAGACATCCATCCTGTACACCCCATTTTGCCTTATAGGCAAACTAGAGGGGATCCAATTTGTGTGACAACATGTTAGTCAAAAAGTCACACACCACTCGCTCCATACATTTACAGAGCACAGAGGTCAGGGCCACTGGTCTGTTGTCTTTCAGGTCCTTAGGGTGAGTCTTTTTGGGGATTGGAATGACGGTTGATTCCTTCCACTGGTCAGGGACACATCCAGAATCCAAGAGATGCTGAAAAAGTCTGGTGAGGACTCAACCTAGCTGAGTGGAACATTCCTTGAGGATTCTGTCTCTGAGCCTATCAGGGCCAGTGGCTTTGTGTTGGTTGACCCTATGTAAGATGAATGTCACAAGTTGCTCCTCAGTGATAAGGGGTTCATGGGGGGAGACAGAAGGTGGGAAGGTCCAGGAGGTCGGTGTGCTGCTGGTATTAAAATGGGTGAAGAAGGTGTTAAGCTGTTCTGTAAAGGAAGCTGGGTCTGGGCAAGTTGACCATGGCAGGTTTTGGGGCTCTGCCCATCATGATGTTTATACCCTGCCACGCCTCTCTCGCACTTCCTGATGTTAATTTCTGCTCCACCTTGTTCTTAGAATTTATTTTAGCCAGCTTCGCCATCCTCCCAAAATCTTTCTGCAGTTCCTTCACCCTCAGCTTGTCTACTTGTAGGAAAACTTTTTTCTTTTGGATCAGGCAGATTTTCATGTCCCTTGTAACCCATTTCTTATTATTTGGGTGCATTACTATATGGTGGGTGGGAATAACAGCGTCCTCACAGAATAAGATGTAAGAAGGTCGTCAGCACATCTGTCACCATGTTAAAATCACTGCCACAGTCATTGAAGAATAGATCCCAGTCTGTCAATTCAAAGCAAGCTCTCAGTGATTCAGCTGCGTCTTTATTCCAGACTGACAGGTTTTTTTATGGGTTTACCTGTTTTCAGTTGTGATTTGTATTTTGGCAGTAGCAGAATGACGTTGTGATCTGAGCATCCAAGAGATGGGCGTGGTTTTGAGATATATGCACCAGGGACATTACCATAACACAAGTCCAACATGTTTTCCTTTCTGGTGGGAAAGGTGGCATATTGCTCCAGATTGGGCAAATATGTGGTGACGTCGCATCTGTTAAAATCCCCCAGTAAAAACACAGGCTACTCTCCAGTCTGATTGACAGCTCTGTTATAACAGTCAGCTATGTGCTCCGCAGCTCTGCTAAAATCAGGACCTGGTACATAGGTTAAAATAACCATAATTTGAGCAAATTCTCGAGGTAGATAGTGAGGTCTGAAGGACACGGTCATTAATCCGTAGTGTTTGCAACATTCAGTCTCTCTCACTGTGAAGTTTGTTGTCCACTTACTGTTGACAGCCATGCAGAGCCCGCCCCCAATTAATTTCCGTGTTTTTTCCTTGTCCCTGTCAGCACGAATGATGTTAAAACCTTCCAAATCAAAGTCTATATCTTCAGAAAACCATGTCGCCGTGAAACAGAGGAGATTGGTCTGGCGGTAATCCTGATCATACCTGATCAGTGTGGCGAGTTCTTCACTTTTGTTCTTTAGCGAACGCACGTTTGACAGGGTTATGGCAGGTAACGGTAGGCGGCTGCCTCTCCTCCTTAGTCTGTTCCTTATTCCTCCTCTCGACCCTCTTTTCCTTCGTATTCACTTCCTCTTGTATCCACGGATTAACTCCGCAGGTATGTTGTCATCGGGGAGTGATGTCAGTGCAGACTCTGGCACCGAGCGGCTCAATTCCAACAGGTAGTCCTGCGAATAAGTGAGCCTACCTGGGATGGTGATGACTGGCTGCACCGGTTGTAAACAAAGTCCGTTTGCACACCACAGATTCATGATAAACAGCCAGGCACAGGCCAGATAGAACACTGTTTTGATTTCCATTTCAGCAAGAGCATAAAAAAGGCAGAAAAGATGCAAAAACAACAATAATTCTCCCACTCACTCAGCAGTGTCAGGAGTCGCTCCGATGAGTCAATGCTGCGGCAAAAGAGAACAAAACTCCCCTTAGACAGGGTCAAAACCATATACATAAGTGATGACAGGTGTGGGTTCACATGAGTGGGCAAAGAGGTAATAATGAATGAAGATTGGGATCAGCTGGAAGAGAGGAGGGAGGAGCGGCTGGACTTGACAGCTGACAGGGCGACGCCCACACAGAGCACCAAACCAGAAACACCACCTGACAGCTGTCAACCATAGGAGAGAACACTAAAGGACAAATATAAAGGGTAAACATCATCAAAAATAGACTAATAAATGATTACAAATTGAAATAAAACAATGAGCGTAAAAACTGAGGCCTAAACAGAAAAATAGAAAGCAGTACTAAAACTCAAAGGCACAAAATACAACAAATATATATAAATACAAAGAAAAAGTCACAAGACTGAGTCTGGCAGAACTTCCAGAGCTCAGCTCGTGACAGAGCCCCCCTCTCAAGGGGTGAATCCCATCCATCCCAGGGTAACACCAAAAGAAAAAGAGCCTCCCCCCCCCCCCAGCAGGCGCACAACAATAACCCACCTAGAATGGGTGGTGGGGAGAACAGGCTAGGAGGGAACGAAACAAAACCCCACTCAGGACCCACACCAGTCAAAATCAGAGGCTCAGGCCCCCCGGACCAAAGAGCTGGAAAGTTCAGGTGGGCGCATAAAGTCCCAGGCCTGGCGGACGGCGAGGTGGAATGAGTCAGGGAGCCTGCCGGAGAATATGAGCCGCCCATCCCAATGGCCCAGTCTGTCAGGCGGTCGACCAGAGTTCTTCAGCCACCTGAACAGCCAGGGCAGTCCAGGAGGCAGCTGCCCAGCAGGAAGAGACAATGGTGGGCAGGACGTAGCAGTTGAGGAAACCACGGCAGCGTCTGGCACAGGAGGGGAAGCCACACCGGCGTCTGGTACAGGAGAGGGAATTACGACAGCATCTGGCGCAGGAGGGGAACCCACGACAGGAGGAGAGGGGACCACGACTATGTCTGGCGAAGGAAGGGGAGCCACGATGCTCTCGGACAGGCCAGCAGCACCCTCGGCAGTCCCGGACTAGAACATCGTAGCACCCGCAGTGGTCCCGGATGGGGACAGTGTTACACCCGCGGAGGCTCCAGGCTGGAGCAACACTGCACCCGCAGTGGCTCTGAGCTGGAGCAACGCTGCACCCGCGGTAGCTCCGGGCTGGAGCAACGCTGCACCCGCGGTGGCTCCAGGCTGGGCCAAGGCTGCATCCGCGGTGGACCCGGACCGGGCCAAAGCTGCACCCTCAGTGGACCTGGACCGGGCCACAGCTGCACCCTCAGTGGACCCGGACCGGGCCACAATTGCACCCACAGTGGCCCCTGGGCTGGGGTTTAACACCCATAGTGGACCCACACTGGAGCGCAGCACCCAAGTTGGATTTAGGCTGGGACGCAGCATCCATGATTGTCCCCAACTGGGACACAGCACCCACGGAGACCCAGACTGAAGAAGAGCTGCACCCACAGATGCTCCGGGCTGGGCCAAAGCTGCACCCACAGAGGTCTCGGGCTGGGACAAAGCACCCGCAATGACCTCAACCAGAGGGGGAGCAGCACCCACGGAGGACCCGGACTGGGCCGAAGCTGCACCCATGGAGGTCCCAGACTGGGACGGAGTGTCCCCGACAACCTCAGCAGGGGGGAGCTGGACCCACAGCAATCTCGGGCGGTGAACCTGGACCCACGGAGACATCTGGCTAATCTAGAAATTCCCCAGCGACCCTGGGGGAAAGCTCAGACAAAACAAGCGGAGAAACAGGGTCAGGGTCACCGGCAGCAGTGGAGCCCAGTGAGGTGAGCTCAGGTGCAGCTGATGGCTGCACCCGGCTCTCCTCACCAAAAGCCAGACAAAATTTCTCCAAAACAGATACAAGAAAAACGAAGGAGAGCACTTGCCTGAGCTCGAGCTCCACCGCTGTCCAGGACTCCCATCGATCCAGGCGACGATGTTTCAGGTGCGGTCTTTCGGAGGTCCAGCTCCAACTCTGCTACAGCAGCCCATGCAGCAGGCATGGTGGTTGGTGCAGTCCTGGTTTCCTCCAGCAAGGTAACCCACGCAGGTGGTTCATCCAGCATGGATTCTGGAGGTGGTTTCCCTGCTGGCGCTGGATCCTGAGTCGCTGAAGCCCGGGGACTCTCCATAGTCGGCGCAGGCATCAGCTTGGATTCAGCGCTTCCCTTCCGTCCATAGCGTGGCTGTGGGGCTGGAATCAGGTCCTCCAGAGCCGCAGGCACCTCCATCATCCGGCGGCTCAGTTCTGGGGCCGGCGGACACTCAGGGATAATAGGAGGAGACACGGAGAGGGCAGGTGAGAAATTAATAGTTGCAGCAGGTGGTGAGAGCTCAGGGGACTGCATATCCTGAGCCTCACTACCGGGAATCAGGCAAGGCATATCATCATAAGTTATGGGAAAATGAAAAGACACTTGCCTGTCCTCCCAAAGTTCAATGTTTTCTGCTGCAGCAGGTGTTGGGTCAAGCCTCTCCATGACTTCAGTTGAGGAGGGCCTCCCAGAGGAACGTTGTGGAGCCACTCCTGCAGCTACAGCGAAGGGCAGAGCCGAAGATGATACCGATGGCCTCTCAGCAGCAGGAGAAAACGGCGAGGCAAAGCAAAGAACAGCAGTTGCAGGAAAACAAGAAGTTGATGGAACAGCTGGAGAGAAAAAACATGGAGGTTGCACTGCTGCGGGAGTCTTCTGCCTCGGTGAAGGGAGAGTTGCTAGCTGAGAGGCGGGAGTATTCCCCCGGCGGTCCAGGGCTGGATGGCGATGTCGTGGAGTGGATGGGACTGGAGCTGGAACAGGCGTCAGAGACTGGCGAGGAGCCGAAACAGGGACCTGGGAGCGCCTCTCCTTCGGCGCGGGCCCAGGCTTCCCCGGGGAATTCCTCACCATTCCGCTGTTTTCACGTTGTAGCACCGCCACCAGAGAAATCCTCTCCACTCCCTCAGCGTGCTCCAAAAGCTGCGGGCACCGGCAAACAGCTGCCTCCACGAGGCCCAGATACCACAATGCGTCCTTCGGGGTAGGACCAATGCTTGCCATGGAGATTAGCCCATCAATCTCCAAGAGGGCTTGGCAGCACTCCCACCCCAGGCACATCGGGTATCCGCGTCCACCTGCAGAGTCCATGTGGGCTGGGGACATGATGAGCTCCACAGAACAGGTGAGTGGAAAAAAAAAAAGAAAAACAAAAAAATCTGCAAACTCACAGCAGCTGGGTGTCTATTGGCGGCTGCCTTCTGTCATAAATGCCCTTCGGGGCAGAGAATTGAAACCCACGTGCCAACTGTGAGTTTGGGCAATTTATTGAAAAAACAAACAACAACGTAAAGTTCACAAGGTGCTCAAAATACCAAAATAACAACAGAAGAGAAAACTTACAGGAATAGTGCGCCAAAGCAGGAATAGCTCTGACGGAGATGAAGAGGGACTGAAGATACCCTTGATGAGTCAAGGCAGTGGCAAAAGAGAACACAATAACTCCCCTTAAATAGGGTCAAAACCATATACATAAGTGATGGCAGGTGTGGGTTCACATGAGAAGGCAAAGAGGTAATAATGAATGAAGATTGGGATCAGCTGGAAGAGAGGAGGGAGGAGCGGCTGGACTTGACAGCTGACAGGGCAACGCCCACACAGAACACCAAACTGGAAACACCGCCTGACAGCTGTCAACCCAGGGAGAGAACACCAAAGGACAAATATAAAGGGTAAACATCATCAAAAACAGACTAATAAATAATTACAAATTGAAATAAAACATGAGCGTAAAAACTGAGGCCTAAACAGAAAAATAGAAAGCAGTACTAAAACTCAAAGGCACAAAATACAACAAATATATATATAAATACAAAGAAAAAGCCACAAGACTGAGTCTGGCAGAACTTCCAGAGCTCAGCTCGTGACACACCAGTATGAAGGATTTATCTCCGTGTGTTTTGTTGCTAATAAGTGGAGAGAGAGGGGGGAAAAAAAACATAAAAACTTCTGAAATTACTTTGAACTCCATCACTGTGCAGAGATCGCCTCTCAAATGTTTCATTTCCTGCTTGAGAGGAATTGGAAATCCGCGGCTTCTATCACACTTTCATTACACAAATGCTGCATGGCTCCCATCACTCGAGCTCTCCTGTGCTGGCACCCGATGCTGTGATGATATCTCTGCATTTTTTTCACGCATCTACCCCTTCATCGTCACATAAGGTTATTGAAGGTGAAAAGACATTGCAGGGAAAATAGTGGGACAAACAGTGCAAGAAATTGTACTTACTATGTTTAAATCACAGGTGTTATATTTTGATCATGCTTCATAATTATAGTGAGATTAATGAGGCAAATTAATGTATCTCTGCCAGAGGTCTTCTGACCTTTATTAACAGTTAGGGAGTGAATTTCCATTTCTGTCATGCACCATCTCAGCACCTATTTACAAAGAAGCATGCTAAATTTCTGTTATTTTTCTGAAGCCCATTAGCCAAGCGAGGAAACAATTATACCTCTGTGGCACTAATGCAGAGCTGAAAAATAACTAATTAATATATAATTATATTAATAAATAATTGCCTGTGTTTCCACTGGCCCCATTTATCCACTCTTGAACTCTTTAATGTACTTTATAGCTGTCTAAGAGTGCTGCCGTCCATTAGAGCTCACCCGATCTCCTCAGGTTCTAGTAGTCACGAGGACAGGGCTAATGAGGAGTGAATTAAATCTGTTGAAGAAGTGGTAGTTTTCTGTGTGCCTGTATCGCTGTGTTCTAGTACAGTGATAAATATTCCCATCCTAACTGTACTGTTGCACCACAATGTGACTCCTGTGTTATATTGGGTTTCACAGCCAGTTAAACTGTCCTCTGCATCAAATCCTCCAAGGAACAGACAGGTGTTGTAGTTGAACGAGATTTAATACAGGAAAGTGTGAAACTGAAATGGACATGCAAAAATAGAGAGAGCAGGAATTAATAAACTACACTCTGACACATTTGCAAGTTAGTCTTCACTTGTTGCATCAATATATAAAAAACGTGTCCTCTTGCTGAGCTACATTTACGTATGTATTCTCAGGTATGATCCTTACATAAATTCTATAAATGACAGGACTAATCAAGTAAGTGATGAGTATAATAATCAAGTAAGCAAATATAGTAACCAGCCACATAAACAGAGTTGAGGTAGATATTGCATTCCATACTAAATTCAGTTTAACTGTATAATATATTGCCCAAACTTAGGCCAAAGGCCTGAACTCTGACATTACACTGTGTGGTCATGCATGCCAACAAAGTTATTCAAAACACTGCCAATATGCTATAATACTTAACAAGATACATAAAATACATATATTTGACAACATTTACTTACTTATATTGCCACTCAAAGGGCTAGAAACAAACGGATGGTTGGAGATGGAAAATCAGCACCAAAAACACATCATGCTTTTTTGGCTCATTACTTCCTGACTCATCACTTCCTGGAACTCCCTATTGGCTGACGGTACAACACTACTACATGGAAAAAAAAACGTAAATTAAAGAACTGTGCCTCCTAGTGGTCTTGAGGCTCTAAAAACAATGAACAGTTCCAGTACACTAACTACAAATATAGCCACAAATGGTGATCATCAGGTTGCAAGAAGACGTAGACTTCAAGGTCTTGTATTGTTTAGTTACATGCTGACTTCCTCACATACTAACAAAATGTTCCACTGACAAGACAAAATGACTTACTAAAGCGGCATGATAAAATAAAGGCAGCGTTGGATTTTTAAATAGCTTTATTATCACCCGCCTTCATCAGAACTCAGCTCCAGCCCATAGTGTGAGCAGGCTGAAGCCGAATTCCTCAGGCTCTCAGAGGAGACACACAGTGTGTGTGTCCAGCAGCAGTTGAAGAGTGAGAGTGAATGAGAGGCAGATTTACAGAACAGTGCAGCATATATACCCAACTCAGACAATACATCAAAGACCTTCACAGCAGTCGATCTGGGCATTTGCATATCAGAGGTACAGACAGGATGCATGAACACAATGCATGGATGACACTTTAACCTCACAGCTGTAAACTCAGCATGCAGCGGAAAAAACCCAGGAGTAACGAGCTGACTGTCTCTGTGTGTTGTGGGGGGGTTGAATCAAACCCGCTACACTGCTCCCCCCCAGAGGGCACGGCAGGGGGCCGAGACCTCGATGTTGCAGTTTGGGCAGCGAGCAGGGAAAAGCTCTGTGCAGGTGGAGGGGGGGCGGGGAAGGGGGGTAGTAAGTGCGGTGAAATCGTTCGGCCGCGCCAAAAATTGTTTGCTGCTCCGCGATGTCAAGGGGCTGTCCCGTTGAACTTGCGGAGATCACCAGAAGAAAAATTAGTCTCTGACTCCTCTCGTGGCCATGAAGAAAAACAGGAGCGGCGAGGTTGCGTAAACAAAAGCAGAGGAACTTGGCGTGTTGACTTTAGGAGCGTGCGCAGCCCTAAAGCCCTCGGGAAAAGCAGACGGCTGAATCCTTTGTGCGCCGTGGCTGAAACCATCAGTGAATCCTGTGGGCGCGCTGCGCGTGTGCTTGCTTCAGGTGAAGCGTGCAGCTGCGCAGGACGATGGCGGTCTCTGGAGCCATTCTTGTTCCGTGCGTGTTGCGCCGTCCTCGTCACCCCCGATGCGTGTGCCGGGGCTCCTTGCGGGGGTGGGCCCGCTGGAGAGGAAACCAGGGTCGGAAACTTGGTGGAGATCGGCGCAGTCGGCGCCGAAAAACATCTATGATGAGCCGTGGCTGCAGATTAGTCATGGTGCGTTAAAGCGTTGAGGGGAGATAGACGATCTTTGTCCCTCAGGCTGTCCCGCGTGGACGCCCCGATCTCGGCGAGGGTCGCGCCATGACGTTTATTGCCATTTACCCGGTCTTGGGCGATGTCCGGAGAGTAGCTCGCCTGCCGTGAGCTCTGCGTTGAGGCCTCCCTGAAGCCACAGGGAGGGCAGATCAGTCAGGCTGCTGCATTCACTCGTCGGCGGAGCATCACTGCCGGGTGCTGCGTTCGCCGGCAGCTTGTTTTCTTCAGCGTCGGGTCGCCAGCGTGGCCATCCAGACTAAAAGGTTGCGTTTGCACAAAACGTGTGCGTTCTTGGGGTCACCAGTAAAGCGGCATGATAAAATAAAGGCAGCATTGGATTTTTAAATAGCTTTATTATCACCCGCCTTCATCAGAACTCGGCTCCAGAGGAGTTCTGACAGGATGCATGAACACAATGCATGGATGACACTTTAACCTCACAGCTGTAAACTCAGCATGCAGCGGAAAAAACCCAGGAGTAACGAGCTGACTGTCTCTGTGTGTTGTGGGGGGGTTGAATCAAACCCGCTACATTACAGACATTTTATAAACATGGTTTTTAGAACATTAATAGAATTGCATGTAATTTGGTGTTATGCTGAAGAATACTGTTGTAATTTTGGGTGTGGAGTTTTGTCAAATTTGAATCACTGTATCAAAAGTTAAACCCAGAAATACAGTGCATCCGGAAAGTATTCACAGCGCTTCACTTTTTCCACATTTTGTTATGTTACAGCCTTATTCCAAAATAATTCCAATCAGGCCTGTATGGGAGAGTGGCCAGACGGAAGCCATTCTTTAGTAAAAGGCACGTGGCAGCCCGCCTAGAGTTTGTCAAAAGGCACCTGAAGGACTCTCAGATAATGAGAAACAAAATTCTCTGGTCTGATGAGACAAAGATTGAACCCTTTGGCGTGAATTCCAGGCATCATGTTTGGAAGAAACCAGGCCCGATTCATAACCATGCCAATGTTGGTGGCAGCATCATGCTGTGGGGATGTTTTTCAGCAGCAGGAAATGGGAGACTAATCAGGATAGAGGGAAGGATGAATGCAGCAATGTACAGAGACATTCTGGATGAAAACCTGCTCCAGAGTGCTCTTGACCTCAAACTGGGATGACGGTTTATCTTTCAGCAGGACAACGACCCTAAGCACACAGCCAAAATATCAAAGGAGTGGCTTCAGGACAACTCTGTTAATGTCCTTGAGTGGCCCAACCAGAGCCCAGACTTGAGTCCAATTGAACATCTCTAGAGAGATCTGAAAATGGCTGTGCACCAACGCTTCCCATCCAACCTGATGGAGCTTGAGAGATGCTGCTAAAAGGAATGGGAGAAAGTGCCCAAAGATAGGTGTGCCAAGCTTGTGGCATCATATTCAAAAAGACTTGAGGCTGTAATTGCTGCCAAAGGTGCATCAACAAAGTATTTAGGAAAGGCTGTGAATACTTATGTACATGTGATTTCTTAGTTTTTTATTTTTAATAAATTTGCAAAAATCTAAAAAAAACCTTTCACGTTGTCATTATGGGGTATTGTGTGTAGAATTTTGAGGAAAAAAATGAATTTAATCCATTTTGGAATAAGGCTGTAACATAACAAAATGTAGAAAAAGTGAAGCGCTGTAAATACTTTCCGAATGCACTGTACATGCCAAAGAAAAACTGTACAACTTGATTGGCCTAGAAAATCAGAACGTATTGACATTTTTGGATCATTTTAACAGCTTTTCATTATCAGTGTCTGTAGATGATCACTGCTTAATTTCAAGCAATTTGGATGAATGGCCTAGGAGGAGCTCATTTTGAGTTCACTTGCACATTTTTCTAAATATGATGCAGAAAATTTCATTTTTAGAGTTTACCACCATTGAATAAAGGTTGCTGAGTATTTCAGAGAATAGAATAATGAAAGAATTTTTAGCCTAGGTCCACCCGTTCTCGAGATATTTGCAAAAACATAAAACTGTTAGTATAGTGCCACCTATGTAGGCAGTGTCTTGGGTTTTGATCTCTGAGTAGTGGCAAGGATTTCTGATCAGACTGTAAAATCTGAAGTTTCTACATATTACTGTTTTTGCTCCGCATGCACTTTTAGCAGAGGAAAAACAAGAAGAAGAATCAGAACACAAAGCAATAGGTTTCCCACAGTATAGCTGCTTGGAACCCTAATTATACACTCAATATTTATACTAAGTTTGTACAAGAGTCGATGACTCACTTGGTTTTGACTGAAGTAGCTCAACAATGAAAGCTGCACCTGTGTATTACTGTTGTATTTGTGCAGCAGGATTACACAAAAACGACTGGATGGATTGGGATGCAATTTTCACCAGAGGTGGTTCTTGGGCTAGAGAGGAACCTGTTTCTGTTTTGGTGATGATCTGAGAATGCATACCTCCACCAAGGCTCTTAACTTCTCACGGTGCGTTAGCAACAATACTCCAAAACTAATGGACAGACTTTGATGCAATTTTCATCAGAAGTGGCTCTAGGCCTACACACAAACCCATTACATTTTGGAAGTGATCCATGAGGGGCGTAAGGAGTCTTGGTGGAGATGTGCGCTCTCTGACTGCTTTTCTAGTTTGGAGCTGTTTGTCGCACATGCATGTATGTAAAGTAACAGGATGTTAACCTGACAACTAGCATTGTAAGTGGAGATTTTTCCTCAGCCAATGTTAAATATAAGAAAAAAGTAGTAATCAAAAGATGAGAGGATTACTTTAGTTTGTTTCAATGCCTAATTTTCTGTTTTTCCAGTTAACTATACAGCTATTCAGTAAGGAAAATGCAGTTTTATTTTCTATAAAAGTCAATGTTTGCTACTAAAATCAAAAGATGAAATAATACACCTGTGGTGATGTTAAATAATGATTTGTGAATTCCAGCAAAATGTCTTCACTTAGGTTGGATTGATTACCATGACCGCTCAAGATAAATTGCACTTTTTTGATCCCCAGAGTTTGAATCCCAGTTTAAAAAATATATATATATATACTATACTCTTATTTATTTGTCTTCACATTTCTCCACTAATTTTTATGTGGCTACACAGAACTCTTACAGCTGTACTACAACATTATGATGAGACCACAATAAAATAGAACAAGCCAGCCCCAAAGACATTTTTAGAAGGTTCGGCACCCCACCAACAGCAGTATATTTGAGCTACTGTCTGATGTTTCAGTGACTTGGATTGTGAGGAGTCCAGAAAAAACTGACGTAGCTCTTACACGGGTTAGGACACGTCCGTCTCTGCTCGCATCCTGCTGGTTATTTAGCTGCTAGGTTGTTGATTTCTCATTTTGTTTGCATCGCCACTCAGCCACCTGCCCCCTGCTAACCTTCCAACAGTCCCAGCTAACAGCCTGTCGCATTGTTTGGGCTTCCAGCTGAACCAGGAGATGACTCTTGCTCTGTGGCGCTCTGGCAGATAAGCGCGGGGGGGAAATGGCTTTTCTGAGAAAAAGTGAAATCTCTCGGACTCTGTTTACTGCATTAAGCACAATAACAAGAACATTATTTTCCAAGCCAACTTGTGTTTCTCTAAAAAGTAAGCTGCCTCTCATGCTGTAAAATCTGCCTTTATATATGTTAAAAAAAATGTATCATGGGTATTAGTGGTAATCAGCTGTTTATCCTTTTATATTCGTTTATTTCCACCTATGGTGTGTACTGTACATAATTGCTTCTCTGACGTAGGCATCAGCAGTAAAACTTCACACACACACTCATAGGAAGGGTTTGATTACAACCCCGTAATTGTGGAAATCAATGAGGCAGGGAGCCAGGGAAGAGGGAGGTTGACTGACATGCTGATTGATGCCAATTAAAGTCGGATTAGAATCCTGGTACAGTTTATCAGGAGAGTAGATGAAGAATCCTGATGAATAGAAAAAAAAAAATCTAGTCTCTTACCTCCTGTAAAACTTTTTGAAATAATGTACAATATCTTTTTGGACATGACAACATTGAGGTTTTTTTTTTCTCCTATTCTGTGTATACTTCTGGCAGATAAATAGAAACTGAAATTCACACATTGTCTTTTTGTGTGTGTTGCCTGGAACTGCGGCCTCGAAGATGAAAACTCTCAGATTCACATAAGGTTTTCAGGGTACCTTTATTGTCTTCAAAACCCCTGCTGGGTCGACTTTGAGGCTAAAATAGGAATCCGATGAGGTGCTCTACAGACGAGAACTGAATTCCAAGACAGGGCTGAAGGACAGACTTATTGTGTAGCCTCTCCTTACAGCACTCTTCAGTTTGCAGAGCCATGACTGGAGGCTACAATAGGACTCTATCAGCAGCTATAGACCTGCTTTCTCCTATCAGAACTATGCACTGCTAACCTTGGTGAAGAATTGAATCTTTCTTGTGGGAAAGGACAACTGTTCATGAATTCTTAAACAGAGTCCAGAATGATCTTGCAGGAGAGTGCTAAAGACTCAAAACCTTAAAGTGAAAGAAATCTCCTTTTAACCATTCAACACATTCATTGATCGAAAATGGACTAGAGAAACATGAAATTAAAGGTTGTATTGTTGAATGGTGGGGTCCGCCTGCTGGATAACAACAGAACTGCAACAAATGTACTTAAAAAAACACAAGAAATTCACCCAACAGAGAAGCAGACTGATGCCGGTCCTGTGACCTTGATGTTTGACCTTTATAGCTCAAAATGAAGGCATATCTGGAACTTTTCATTTACTATTTCTGCACCAAGTTTGGTGTTGATATCTTAATTTACTGCGAAGTTAGAGTGCAGATGCACAAAAACCGACTTACTCTTGGGGACTCTATGACCTTGGCCTTTGACCCTAAAAAAATATAGCAACCGGTGCTATAGTCAAACGGTGTGCTGGATTTGGTGACCTTACCTTTATTTATTGTCAAGTTATGGTACAGAAACCAAAAAAGACAGAAATATTTAGTGACATAATTTAGTCATGTAGCTTTGTCCAATACTTGTAGTGTGGGTGAAAGGATACTTCTTGTCTATTTCTACGTTGCCATACATAATGTTGTTTTTTGTCATTTTTCCAGTTATGCCAGCTGACAGTGCTGTAGACCGGGTGCCAGGCACTCATCCTCTGCACACCGGCCTGATCCTGGGCATCCTGTTGGTCATGCTCATCATGATTGCCGGCGTGCTGATCACTGTTTACATCTACCATCACCCCACTTCTGCAGCCAGCATCTTCCTCATTGAGGTGAGCTTTAACAAACAAAAAACTATGTGCCAACATGGTGTGTTAGGGATTCAAAAGAAGTTCCTAAAATTATTCCACACTAAGGTTAGAGCTAATTGTCGTTTCAGAAGTAATACATACAGGTCCCACATTTTTGCACATATGTAAAAGAATAAGGATATTATAATGTTTACGTTTTGCGTGTTCATATTATTCTTCATGTTTCTAAGTGTTGACGTTTTCCTTAAATCACAAAAAAAATCAGTACATAGGAATAGAACGTATAGTATCTGAGGCTTAAAAGAGGTAAAACAGCTGAGGTTCATTATAGACTGGTAATTAGTAGTGTCATCATTAGTAATCGGCACATTTTTCTCTCATAAGTTTGCGACTTCTTGTTTATTTATGGTGTTTTCTTTTTATTTCCATAAATTTGAGAGTTTTTTTCTTTTAAATATGCCATTCTTCAGAAATATTTGAGAATTTTTTTCTCATAATTTTGCAACTTTTGTCGTATAAACGTTTTTCTTTTTTACATATTTGTGAGGGAGCCACTGCTTATGAACAAGAGTGGCTCTGGAGCCACATGTTACAGTCCTCTGCTATGCTCTGTGTATGTCTTGTGTCTCAGATCAAACAACTTGTTTTATTTATTTTGGTAATTGCTTCTATTCGTGTGCCCCTTTGTCTCGTTTTGTTTTCTGTTCTCTCCTGTGATCCTGTTTCTACCTGTTCCTCTGTATAACTTGTAAAATCCTTCAGTTTTTTGGTTTAGTCTGTTTCAGGGCTATTCAATTACAAAATCAGTTGGGCCACAATTTGAAATCAAGACATGTAACTGGGCCACACATGTTCAGCAATCTGTTGAATATGAAAAATTTCAAACCAACACAGATCAATATGATGAAAAATATGCACTTTTTATTCATTATCTTGGTTTGAAATGTGCGCTTGACACATGACAAAGGCACATCAAAAGTGCATAAAAACACAATAACAGTCGTGGGGTTGAGCAGAACTTGAAGTAGTAGAAATATTTTCCCTCTTGAACAACAATTAAATAAATAGAATGGGGAAAAAATAAAATTCTGTACATAACCATTTTGGTCACATCGTACTCAGGCATATTTCAAAATGTATAAAAACTCAATGTGCACTGTTAGTAGCATTAACATTTGTTTCCCTTTTGAAATAAAATATACTACATCCTGGTCATAACTGACCTTGGCATATCACAAAGTGCATTTAGCTGAATAAAAAATGAACTGTCATGAACTTCAGTGCACACCCCACCCCCGCCAAGAAAAGATTGATAACATTAACAAACACTGCACATCCACTATTGTGGTTTGTTTTGTTTTACATTACCACGTGTGAGTAGGAACCTCTTTTTGTTGTTTTACTGTTTTTAAGGACAGTGCAAGTTGATGATAATTACACATTCCATTACACACACACATATCAGTCCAAGCAGGGTTAAACCGACAATTTTCATCATCAGTGTTATGTTTCAGAGTTGACAATGGCATGTTTTAAGGTGCCTTCATACCAAACATGAACGGGTGAATTTTTTGCACGGCGTGATTGTGGCATTTTGGAAATACCACAACATACGCCACGGACATGAGGACGCAGGCACGGATGATGTCACCACACCGTGGGTATAAAGGAGGACTGACGGCAGGAATCGGACTCTCTTTTTGGTGCTCCGCCTCTGTGACAGCCAGAGCCTGTACTAGATTGAGGTTAGCTTATAGGCGATGTCTTGTAACATGTGGTGTTCACAGTGTGTCTTGTAATAAAGTTTGAGTTTGGTACAACGCCAGCCTCCACTGTCCTGTGTCCAGACATAACAGCGATTACATTATAACTCAATGTAAACACACAAAGGGACATGAATTCACCATCTGAGTGAGTTGCAGACAGGTGAAGTTGCCTTTATAACTTCTGCAGCTGTGTTCAACCTGCTGTTGAAATCCTCAAAATAACGTCACGCTTAGGTTTTCATTATCTGACTGGGGGCTCACCTGAAAAAGTTCTCCCTACCTCCAAAACTTCACAAGATGATAGGCATTTACGTTGCTAGCCTGCTAGCCTTGTTAGCACATCTGTTGCAGGAGTCCATGGGTAAATAACGACATCCCAATTCAGCTGAAGAGCTCCCAGTCCTTCTTTCTCCAGGTGAGTGTCAGTCTCATTTTCAAACTTGTTTACTCTCCAGTGTTGATACTTTTACTCCGATGACGGCAGACTCTCAAAGCTAGTGCTATCCTTCGGATGCGAATGCGCAATTTTGCATGTGCTCGCCTCTTTCCATTGACTTTGTATGCATTTGCGCCACCTGTTCATGTTTGGTGTAGGCTTGGTATCTTGCCACTAGCACCATTAGCCACAGTCATACAGCCCACACTTCAAAACAAATGCCCTGCATTGTGGGTTGACGGTTGCTAGGCTACGCAGAGTGTTGCATTTATGGTCTGTAGTAATTAATGGATTTCTGCAATTCTGTGAAACTTGTTGGCCTTTGTTTCTCTGGCTGGACCACAGACTGAGCCTGGTCTACTCAGAGGTTGGTTCTGGGCCACATGTGGCCCATGGGCCACTAATTGAATAGATCTGATCTATTTGTTTGTCTTCTTATTTACCTTCAAGTTCTTCTCTGGGTTTTCTTTATTTGTTGTTTCATTTATAAAAGCCTTCAGTTCTTTGTACTTTCCACAACTTTTATCTGCTTAGTGTTAAAGCTCACTATTTGCTCATAAATCCTGCTTCTCACATCTGCATTTTTGTTCCAATTCAAAGGATTCGTGGGCATGTTCAAAAATTATTTCATATGCTGAGGAGGGTTTGATTAGCAAAAAAAAAAAGGGTAGCACATTTTTGACAGACAAAATAAAATTCAATTCATAAACCTCTAGTAAAATGACCAAGTTCTTGTGCTTCATCCTCTGTATGCACCTATTTTGATTATACATTTCAAGAGATGATGAAACTGTCTCATCAATGAGAACTGATCAAGGATGAGCAGGTGCGGTGTTCAGGTTCTGTTCGGAAAACAAACAAATAACTTGACTTTGTTAACTTTATCAGCCTTACAAGATTACACATCAAAGAGAGAGAATTTCTTTTTTTGCTGATAACCGTTTTTAAAAGCTGATGCTGGTGGTATTCCACATTTCCCTTTGTCAACAAATCTGAAAACAGCTAAGCAGTGCAGATTTTAGTAAACACTGCCAAAAGAAAACTGAATCTCATTATCCATATCATTTTAGTATCTTTATCACCATTTCTGATTAAGTTTCACCCACCAAGTCTGAATAAACTGGAGTTCAGTCTGTAGTTATAAGTGGTACCCAGCAACAGGAGCGTTGACACTATAGATGAACTAGGATACTTTCTTGAAAGATCAACTGTAGATTTGGTGGCAGTAAAAACTACACAAAACAACTGGTCCAATGTTTGATGTAAAGTTTTCTCGATAAGGAATACGAATATGGGCTTTGAATTACTTATTGTGGTGCATTCCTTTTCTGTCTGAGGTCAAAAAACAGCTGTCAAAATCATCTTAGATCCTTTGCCATTGTTTTCAGTTAAATTTATTCAACACACATCACCATTTGGCTGATGCAACCCAGTGTAAAAAGAAATTTTAACTCTTTGACTTTTAAATTATAATTTGGACTTCAGATTTCATTATACAAGGTCGGGCAATCAGCCTGCTGTGGCCAGTTAGCCAGCTATTGTTTATTAGCCATTGCTAGACATTAACTGAAAACAATAAGATGATACCATAGTAAGTTGGGCCTGTATGTGTGACAAACTAGAAGATTTAAATAAAACAGAAGTGCTAATAATACATTTTAACTACTGTCGGGTGCAGTCAGACTGTCAAGTCAGTTATATAAAGGCTCATCCATCTCCACGAACTGAAAAACCGACTTTACAGCTGTACTACAAAATAATGATCTCATATCTGTCTTGTGGCCAAGAAAGGACTACAGGTTTAGTTATCATGTCACAAGCTGAATTTTTGAATCATAAAATGCAGAATCTCTGGTTTCATAGTTAATTTTCAGGGCACTTGCAACCCCTTCACACAGGGGTGGTGATCATTGAGCCACTGTTGGGCGATGAAAAAAAATGTCAAGATCTTTCAGCGATCTTTCAGTGAGCACCCAGTGATCGCCAAGATGTCTGAAGGATCTTCCTGTGATCTCCAAGGTTCCCTCAAAGTTTTGACTCAGTCCAAAACAGTCAAGGGAAGCAATCTCTCAACGAGCGCTCAATGATCTTATTGATCTCCCAATGAACGCCAAATTTTTCTACCCCTAAGGGATCATTGAGAGATTGGCCCAATTTTTGATTTTTTTGTATTTTGGACTGAGTCGAAACTTTGAGGAGACTGTAGCAACTGTGGAGCTCACTGAAGATCATAAATTGGCCAGATCTCCACCCCTGTGTAAACAAGGTATTAGAGAGATGACTGAGCCAACATGCAAACTATATACAGAAAGGTCCCCACCCCTGCCACCCTGGTGTTTCGAACCTGGAACCTTCTAGCTTTGAGACAACAGTGCTAACCACTGTACCAATGTGCTGCCCACAGTGATAATCTAAAGGGGGTAGAAGAGAACTAGAAACCTCTCATATATACACAGAAGTTCCCTGTCATCCAAGAAATGCTCAGGAACCTTCTTGGTTGCCCAAGAAACTCTCAGTGATCTCTCATCGATCTCTCCTGAGCTCTCATGGATCTCTATAGGTCACTATGAAATTTGCCAAAAATTTAATTTTTGATTGCACAACAAGCGTACAAGGATCTCCCAAACAAAACAGCTTTTTCAAGGCTTTAGGAAAACATTGAGAGTTCAGGACAATTTTTTATCTCTCAGTGGTCACCCAACCATCTCTGTGCTGTGTAAAGGGGCCTTTAAATTTGATAGCACTCTGACTTTTCTTTCCCTCCAATCTCACAGAGACGCCCGAGCCGGTGGCCAGCCATGAAGTTTCGCCGTGGGTCTGGTCACCCAGCCTACGCAGAGGTGGAGCCGGTGGGCCAGGAGAAGGAGGGCTTCATCGAGTCTGAGCAGTGCTGAGGGAGGAGGGGGCGTCCACATCCCCAAAGTCCCCCCTCCTCCCTCCCGCACCACAGGGACTTCTCACCTGAGACCTCTGGGAGCCGCTGATCGGTGGAGGGGCCCAGTGTAAGACTCGGCCCATTGAGCGCTGACATGAGGAAGTGCGAAACACTGAAAACTAATCCCAGACAAACCCATTGTTCAGCTCCTGTTGGCAGGGAGCTGAGTGAGGAAGGGAGCAGCATTGACGTCATCGACTCGCTCAACATTAGTTAGCGTTTGTACGGCCGCTATCGTGTCGCCGTCGAGTTACTGTACAACAGGACTGATTCTGGTGTGTGTGTGTGTGTGTGTGTGTGTGTGTGTGTGTGTGCTTACAGGGGGAGCAGGGTGAATTATACAGTATATATTTTCAGAATCAATACAGAGTATGTGAACAGAGATGTCCACTCTATTGTTGGTGGGGTTACAGTATAGGCCTTTGTATATCCGTCAGGTTTCTCTCTTCCTTTTTATTTCAGAGTGTTTCCTCCCACAGGCGTTTTCCTATAGGCCATCGGTATTGCTTTTCAATACCATGAAAGGTTTGATTGACTTTTCCACAGAGAGGCTGTGCGATAGGACACGAGTTGAACTCCCGTCACTCCAATCGATTGTAGCTGGAAGCAAAGCTCTGAACATTCAACGTCTGTGTCGAATCAGTTCGTCATGTCTGGCTGGAAAATGGGAGTGTAATTCTGTTTTTGTATTTTGGGTGACAGGCACAATTTTTTCTTCTGTAGACTATTTTTGCTTTGAGTTAATTTCTGCTGTGCCATTTTGTCCCTTATTTTTGACTAGTTTGCACATTTTATTTTTCATTTGATATATGAGGCAAAATTACAAGACAGGCGCTTGTGAGTGTGAATATATTTTCTGAAGTATAAGTGACTGGTGTGCGTGACTACAGAGATATCCATGTTTGAGCTGGCTCTGCACCCTTGATTCTTCTTGAGTATCCGGATACCGTTTATGTGAGCCAGGAAACTCAATCATCTGAATAAAGTGTGGTTTCCTTTTTTTTTCCATTTGTTTCCAAGCCTCTGATCTACAACCACTGGCAAAAAAAATTATGGAATCACCACCCTTGGAGGATGATCATTCAATTGTTTAATTTTGTGAAAAATTAACTAATCACAGACATGTCACAGAACTATTTGAAAGAAAGAAAAATTGAAGTCAATTGCAATTTTTTAATTAGATCAAGCAGGGGAAAGCATTATGGAATCATGAAAAAACAAATACTACACCACTAGTACTTTGTTGCACCACCTCTAGCTTTTATCACAGCTTGAATTCTCTGAGGCATGGACTTAACTTAAAGGAAAGTTTTCACACTTTTTGCAATATGGCTAGGTACAGTATCATCCTGGAGAATGATGCCATCATCACCACACATCCTTTCAACTGATATAATAAGAAAAATGTCCAAAATTTCAATATGAACTTGTACATCTATTTCAGATTTAATGACTGCCATCTCCCCCATACCTTTATCTGACATGCAGCCCCAAATCATCAATGGTTGTGGAAATTTTCATGTTTTCTTCAGGCAGCCATCTTTATAAATTTCATTGAAATGGCACCAAAAAAAAAGTTCCAGCATCATCACCTTGCCCAATGCAGATTCATGATTTTTTTTCACTGAATATCACTTTCATCCAATCATCCGCAGTCCATGATTGCTTTTCTTCAGAACACTGTAAGCTTGTTTTTTTCTGTTGACATACCGAGGAACTGTAGCGGAAACGACGCGGGTGCCAGGTTGGAGTTTAGGCAGCGTGCAAGAAATATAAGACAGAATAATAAAGAGCGATGGCAAGAACCAAGCAGACCGCCCGTAAAATCTACTGGAGGGAAAAGCCCCCCAGGAAGCAGCTAGCCACCAAGGCTGCTCGGAAAAAGCGCTCCAGCCACCGGCAGATTGAAGAAGCCTCACCGTTACAGGCCCGGTACCGTGGCTCTGAGAGAGATCCGTCGCTACCAGAAATCCACGGAGCTGCTCATCCGTAAGCTGCCCTTCCAGCGCCTGGTGAGGGAGATCGCTCAGGACTTCAAGACCGACCTGCGCTTCTAGAGCTCCGCCGTCATGGCTCTGCAGGAGGCCAGCGAGGCCTACCTGGTGGGTCTCTTCGTGGACACCAACCTGTGCACCATCCACGCCAAGAGGGTCACCATCATGCCAAAGACATCCAGCTGGCCCGCCGCATCTGCGGAGAGAGAGCTTAGACTTTCTGCTGCACATCCACCAACCACAATGCTCCGCACTGTGTGTATATATATATACTGTATATATAGTATATATATATATATATATATATATATATATATATATATATATATATATATATATATATATATATAATAGTAATATGTACATATGTATACTAGCTGTTCTTGTTTTTTCTTGCCTTCTGATTGTTTCTCTGAGTGTTGCTATCCCTGTGCTGTTGCAATCCTGGAATTTCTCCATTGTGGGACTAATAAAGGCTTATCTTATCTTATCTTATCTTATCTTATTTCCTTCAGGCGATTTCTTACAGTTTGGTCACAGACAGTGACTCCAGTTTCCATCCATTTATTTCTCATTTGTTGTACATTTTCTGTTTTCAAGTCATGGTGCTTTAACTTTACAGCCTCTCCATTTTCTTTGTACTGGGTCCAGATGCTGACTGGGAACAACAAGCATCTTTTTTGCTACATTCCGTGAGGATTTACCTTTGTTTCAACTGACATTTTTCGTTTTGGAGTCATGATTCATGTTTATCAGCTTGGTGCAACAGCTCACCAAGGTGTACAAGCACTCTTTTTTTTGTTAACTGCAGACTAATTAGCAGATTTAATTTGATATATGTATTTGTTTTAGGACCCCAAATCACAGAGTGATTCCGTAATAGTTTCCATAATTTTTTCCTCTGCTCAATTTAACAAAAAAGCAGTTGACTACAACAACTTTCTTTCATTCTTTTTAAAAATATTTCTTAAGGCCAGAAGGTTGGCATTTTGAATGAAAATAGTTTTGTGGCATGTCTGTGATTAGGTTTTTTGTTTATTTTGATTTTTTTTTTTTTTACAAAATTAAACAATTGAATGAAGATCCTCCAAGTGTGTTGATTCCATAATTTTTGCCAATTTTGTCATACTCCTCCATGTCAACATACTAATGTATATACCGACGCCAAAACATTTGCAGATTCAGGCAAGCATTTGTAGTATAGCAGTGATGGTACTGAAAAACTGTTTATTATTATTTTTTTATGGGTGGCCTTGTTTTCTCTACTTTTTTACTTAAACGTGAATAGTGTTCCAGCTGTCGTCAAAGTTCTGGACAGTTCAGACGCTCTTTAGATCATTTAAAAGCCAAGTCATATTTCATACCAATGACTGTAGCCTCATTTTAGTGATGCAAAAGATCAATATCCTGGAAGTCTACTGACAAATAAAAAGTGCAATATCACATCCATTCTGCCCAATCCATTTAAAAAAATCAACATCTGGGTTATTTTCTCTTCTTACATCTCGTTGACATTAAGACCAAAGACTGATCAGGATTATTTACCTCAAACTTCTTCACAGACTCCACATCTTCACTTGTCCAGTTAGCTGCTTTTGGATGATTTTTCTAACCATTTTTAAAGCAGCACTATGGGAGAATTCATAATCCTGTCATAAATACTAGTCATTGTCTGAGCCATGACCATTTGTTTTAGCTCTCACCAATGTCCAGTATTCACCCTTGTCTGAGCTCTTCTTGGGTCATTCAGTTATTTCTTTTCTTCATTTCTTAATAGCAGTCTTGATAGCTTCATCTTATAGTTAGCAGCTGAATAACACCGTGTCCTATGATTGGCTCCTGGGACACGGGCGGCAAAACATGTCAGTTGTATTTTTTTTTTTTCATGTTTCTACTAGAAAAAGTAAAGTTGCATAGTTCTAGTGCAGACGATGTGGCCCACTCAGGCTATGGAGGAAGTGAGGTCCACCTAGTCAATCACTGATGTCCCATCAGAATGATTAGGAAACACTTTAAGGAGAAAACCTTATGTAGTGCTGCTTTAATGTTGTATGGAATGATGTGCTACACACTCCTATGGAATTACCTGATTGGATGGTTCAATTTACAGTACCACTGATACAAAAAAACACAAACATTAACAAAATCCAGCTGCCCTAAAACTGCAGCTCGTCAGTGGCACTGCAATCGTATGCAATACAGTACAGGTTAATAAGACGGACATACTGACCTTTACGTCACCTGTTCCTTTACTTGGGTCTGACATGAAGTCTTCAGCTGAGAAAAAATGACTCTTTTAAAACCGATGTGATAGGAAGGGGTGAAAACTTTCATACGGGGATCATCATGAACGATACGATATGGCACACCCTACTAGGTGGAGAGAAGCGATGCATTTTGATGCGTTTGGATTCTTGTCCATGTGAAATGAAACTGCATTAAGGGAAAAAGATGATCTAAGTTTACAAAATCCTCGAGCTCAGATGAACTTAGGAGTGAAAACACTCAAACTGTCATAGTGCATGACAGCCAGCATACAGACTTCTGTAGAAGAGAACTTCTTTTGCAGCCACAGGAGTCGCCCCCTGTAGACCATCCGTTAGAATACAGGTTTAAGGCACTTCTAAATTGGCTTCACTTTTTAGACTGGAAACTTAATGTCCACTAAAACTAATGTCTACTTTGACATCTAAAATGATTCAAAAGCAGTGCTCAGCAGGAAACGTGTTTGAATGCCATGTTTGTCAGAGTGATAACATGGAATAAACACTTTTCATCTGTCCCAAGTTGACGAATGAGACCGCCCAGCTGAAGAAAGGCGTTTTTAATGAGGAAATTCCGCTAATTACTAGTATTTAAAAAGGGCATCCCTAAAGGTGTAGCATGGGTAGCAACAGTAACAAAAGAGTGAGCTTTATATAATCCCTGATCTGTTCATTTATTCACATCTAAGAACTAAAAGATGCATCACGAGTGTTTATATTCTTTACATACAGCCTTTATTTATAACCAATCAGTTCTCATTATTTTCTACCAAAAAAAAAAAAAAAATACTTGTTTTAGTCCAGATGAGCAGTTGATTCTCCAAGTCTCCAATTTATGATGCAAATTCATAAATTATTTTGTCTGACCAGGGAAAATTGGTTTTGTGAGTGCTTCGGCACACCTGAAACTGCAAGTGTTTTTCCATCCACTGTCAATGCAGTCAGTGTGTGTGTGTGTATTGAGTTTTACTGAAAAAGCTGAATTTTCTGCTTGTTTACCTGTTGGGAAATGCAGCAGTGGTTCCAAACAAAATAATCAAATTCTCATATTAAACAAGTTGGGTTTTTTTCCTCAAAATATATGATTACTATGCTGCGGTGGTAGAAGATCTTCACCTGCTTCACTGGAGATGACTGGTGGTTTTAACTCTTAACTTTATTTCACTTTACTTCAAAAAAGCAGCATCGTGGTGTTGGTGAGAGCTGTGTGCTGCTCTTTAGTCTCAGAATAATCAAACAGTAATTGGGTTTTACTGCCAGCTCTGATTTTATTTCATCACGACACTTTATGGCACATAACAAGACTCAAACAGCATCATAGCTTTCTGTCATTTCTGTAACTACTGTTGTTTTGATTACATTTGAAAGAATAAAAAAATGTTGATTTTAAAAAAATGTTCTGTGTGTATGGGACTGCCACACAAAATATTATGGGGAGTGTCTACAGATACGGAAGCGGTGACTATCCAACAAAACCTTTTCAGATCAAGTCAAGCTCACTGCATCTGTGGCACAGGTGTAGAGTGTGGTCAACCTCTCATCGGAGGCTCGGTGGTTCACTTCCTGCTCCTGTCACCATGTTCAAGCTATTTTACTTGAAGTACTTGCTGGAGCCTATCCCAGCATCTTTGCGCGAGAGGCAGGGTACACCCTGGACAGATCGCCAGTCCATTGCAGGGCCAACACAGAGAGACAGACAACCATTCACTCTCACAGTCATACCTAAGGACAATTTAGAATCCCCAGTTTGATGCCAATTAACCTAACTTGCATGTTTTTGGTATGTGGGAGGAAACCCTTTATTTAAAATGTTTTACCCATGATAGACCCGTCGGGGGAAGGGGGGAGGGAGGGGTGGAGAGGGGGAAAGAAAAGAGAGAAACAAACAGAAACAAAATAAAATGACACAACAGAAACCAACAGAAGACAAACTTTCTTCTTCTGAAAAGGTCTCAGCACAAGTCTGGTATCTGCACCTGTAAAAGAACATATGTGTGTGTGCATGCACGTGTATGTGTTTGAGTGGTTTGCCAAGAAACTTACAAAGAGGGCGGCAGGTCACAGCAGCACCCCCCTCCAGAAACGCCAAGCAAGCAAGACAGCGCCACCAATCCCCACAGAGCACAAATGCCCCGAAGCCAGCAAGCCCCAGGACAGTCATGCAACTGCCCCAGCAGGGACGGCCAAGGAGTATAGATCTTACTTTCCATAATAAGTTGTTACAGTACTTTCATTGGGCGCTTTTGTGATTTTGTTTCATATTACACCTTTATTTGGATTTGCACTAATATTTTACTGTTGTATTTTCATTTAAGGTATTTTACCTTATTTTTTATTCCCAGTACTTTTCAACACTTCTGCATTTCTACAATATTTTCAATCCCACCATTTAATCACTTGTATTATATTAAAACTATTAGTTTTTTGTTTTCTTATTTCAGACAGATGAAAAGGAGATGTTTTATCTTTACCTTGACATGTTTCGACTGACGTCTGCCATCACTTCTGAGGAAGACTGCAGATGCCAGTCGAAACATGTCAAGGTGAAGATAAAACATCTTTTCATCTTTGTCCGAAATAAGAAAAACAAAAAACTAATAACTGAAACAGAAGATGAAACAGATTAGTCTCCCCCTCAAAAATTGATTTACTAGCAATTAATCATGATTAAATGCAAACATTTTTCCCAATTACCTTAAACTTGAAATTTTTCGACTTTTTCATATTATTAACAAAGGAAAAGTCAAATAAGCTTGCTTTCTGCAACTGCAGGTATATTTAAAGCTTTCAAAATGTCAAAAATGACAACTATACAGAATATTCTCCACAAAAAAATCCTCATAAGCACTGCAGAAATGCTGCAAATGACTAACAAAGACTTTAGCATTATTACACCCAGTAATTATCTTACCTGTTAGCCTTTAGCATAGCTGTTAGCCCTCCGTGGGCCTCTTTTCTTCTCTCAGCATTCGGGTCAATATTATGCATTGATATGGTCCACATGTCCACATAGCATGACAGCAGTACTTCAGCAAACTGGTCTGAATACTCAGAATTAAATAGAATATTAAAAATGAGGACTTTGTTCCATGAATTGAGCTTGATGTTTCTCTGTAGTCACGTCATTGCCTGTCCAACTGGAAACAAACTACCTCGTTTTGAGAGTTACACTTTTGTTGTTCAATTAAGTATGAGTAAATTAAATTAAATTAAATTAATTCACCCTTATTGTCATTCAACCATACAACCAATCATGTACAGTAGAATGAGATTGTGCTTTACCTATCTACAGCACCAAGCTGGATGGCAGGAAGTTCCACTTTTATATGGTCTTTGGCATGACCCGGCCAGGATCACGATCGCGAGTAATCGCGATTTTAAAAATGGTGCATGATCAAAGAGGTTAATTTGACCACACTAATTAACACACAGAATTTACAGAACAGGAAAACAAAATATTTGAAATAAATTAAAAGAAAAACTCTATTCCTATTGGTCAGATGGGTTTTTTTTTCCAGGCAGGTTGAAAACATTTATAGTTGGTGCAAAATATAGTCCCACAGTCCTTATATTCGTGGTGATACACTGTACTTTTTACAGTATCTTACAGTAAATCATTATTTACATTACATAAATAAGATGTATATTTGATCTCAATAATAACCCCTTCATTTGTTTACTGATAAGCTTTTCATTGCCAGAGGTGGGAAGAATCTCCAGAAATTGTACTTCAATAAAAGTAGTGTTACCTTATAATTACTCAATTATAAATAAGACTAGTCACAACAAGCTTACTTGATTATGGATAAGAAAGTATCAACAAAAAACTTTCTGAGTATTTAGTAACAACTTTATTCAGTTCTAAGACTTTCTAAATTTGGGACTTTACTCATCTTAAATTTGTGGTTTTCTTGTGAATCAGATTTTTTTTTTTTTTTGTACAATATCGTGACATTATGCTGATAAATTTAGGGCTCATTTTTTTCATAAATTTTAGTTCTTTTCTAATAAATTTATTAAGTCTTATAAATTTTCAATTTTTTGATAAATCTGTGACTCTTTCCATGCAAATTTGCAACTTTTTACTTTTAAATGCACAACTATCCACTTGTACTCACAAATATATCCCAAATATTTTTTTTTAAATGGTAAAATGCTGAACAAAGTCAAATCCCAGTTTAGCTTTTCCCCAGTAAGAGTATTGGTGTATACCAAATGTTAAAAGCAGGGTTTTTTTTATCATAAATGTACTTGAGCGTAAAAAAAAATAATCAGTATAGTACAATTTCGTGAAGAGTAGTGTAATTATTGTACTCAAGTAAAAGTACATTGCCTCAGGATATACTGAGGCATTAAAAACGCAGCATGCAAAGAAAACAAAATCCTGTATATCTAACTAACTAACCTGCACTTATATAGCGCTTTTCTAGTCACAAAGACCACTCAAAGCGCTTTCACTAGTACTAACCCTCTATTCTAAGGGCCTATAGGAAACAGATATCTAGGGACAATTTACAACAGCCAATTAACCTAACATGCATGTCTTTGGATTGTGGGAGGAAACTGGAGCCCCCGGAGTAAACCCACGCAGCACAGGGAGAACATGCAAACTCCACACAGAAAGGTTCCAACCCCTGCCAGCCCGGGGATTCGAACCAGGAACCTTCTAGCTGTAAGGCAGCAGTGCTAACCACTGCACCACCGTGCTATATGTGCTTTAAAACGGGGTTTTTAATATACAATAAAATAACCCCTGTTATTCAATGCATAAAACTCCCCATCAGAACGTCTGTGGGATGTTCAGCATCAGCGTGTATGCAGTCGGGACCAACAAATCATGCTGAGCTTGAGGCGGTGCTGCTTGCTGAATGGGACGACATTTTTCATTGTCAAATTGACAACTTAGTGGCATCAGTCTCAGGCAGAATTGAGGTTTTGTTGGCAACAAATTGAGGTCACACACAATTTTCATTAATAAAATAAAGAGAAATTATTGACAAGTTCATGTTAACTATTAACTAATAAATATAAAGTGCATCTTCACATTTTATTTAATGAAAACATACACCACTTTCTGAAATTGATACAGCGGCCATGTTTATATGGTCACGAGTAAACTGATTACTGGAGTAAACCGATAAGGTGATAAACAGCTTATGGTGTTTACATGCACTGAATAAACGGTTTACTGGGCAAATAAACTAGGTGTGTTAATCTGTTTTCTCATAAAGCATTTATGAGCCTTTGACCCTGTTTACATGGTCACAAGTAAACAGATTACTGGAGTAAACCAATAAAGGTAATCAGATTACTCTGTTTACATGACAGTTTGAATAATCAGGTAACTCCAAAAAGCTGATTGTAATCGGTTTACTCGTGACCATGTAAACAGGGTCAATGTTGCATTTTTAATGCATCTAAATTATTCAAGTATAAGTAAGACTAGTCATGGAAAAAATACTTTAGAAAGAATAAAGAACTATACTATAAAGGTCACCTGAGTAGTTAGTAATGGCTTTACTCTCACCAACGGGTTTTTGGTAAATTGGTGACAGTTTTCTTTTAGGTTTCTTGCATTTTTACCTCCACCAAGGAGGTTATGTTTCTACCAGGGTTTGTTTGTTTGTTTGTCTGTCTGTCTGTTACCAACATAACTCAAAAAGTTATGAACGGATTTTGACGAAATTTTCAGGACAAGTCCGAAGTGCGACAAGGAAGAAATTATTCGATTTTGGGAGTGATCCAGATCACCGTCTGGATCCAGGATTTTTTAAAGGATTCTTTATCATTGCGAGATAGGGCCATTTTTAGCATGTGTATATAACTCCACAATAAATGGTCAGGACGCTTGCCAAAAAAATACAGGATAAGATCCCAATAGGTTCTACGAAATATCAAAGACTGATCCCGATCCTGCAAAAAAATCTGGATACTGTGATCCACAACAGGAAATAATAGGGGATCTTTGGAATTTTCATCACTGTAAGGTAACAAATTAAGATATAAACCTACAACAAACACCAAAATATAGCCAAGACACTGAGGAATCAGTAGTGTGCCAATGGATTTGTTGTATCTTCAAAAGCTATGGAGCTATATAAAGAAGAAAACCGCCATTACAGAAAAAGTGATTTTTGTCAATAACTACTGAACTAATAAAGATATCGATGTGAATCCAATTGCTAAAGATATGTTTTGATGGTAAAGGAATCTGAAAATATAGGTAAAATAAATGTAGAACTATTATATTTTGGGAAAATCCCAATATTGGGGGAACTGAGGTACTTGGCGGAGGTCTGCGCTCTCCGAGTGCTTTTCTAGTTTTAACATAAAATGTTATTTTTTTCCCAATAAATTTGTGACTTTTTCCTTTTAAATTCACATCCTTCTGTAATATTTTTTCTTGTAAACTGACATTGCACATAAATTTGCAACTTTTTCCCTAATAACTTTGTACTCTTTCCCTTGTACATTTGCAGCTACTTCCTTGTAAACTGGCGATTTTGCAGTTTGTGAAGTTTTGAGAAGCATCTGAATAAAGCACAAACTATACACATATACCCATTAATGTAATCCAAATCGTACACAATCATATAACGATTGTTAGAATACTTTAAAATCTAATGAGAAGAAAAACATGAGTCACATGCACTCTGTTCAAATCAGTGAAATCAAAAGTATGCTCTTGAATAAAAGTATTTTTTTCCCTCCAAAAATGTATTTAAGATAAGATAAGATAAGATAAGCCTTTATTAGTCCCACAACGGGGAAATTCCAGGATTGCAACAGCACAGGGATAGCAACACTCAGAGCAACAATCAGAAGGCAAGAAAAAAAAACAAAAAAAAAACAAGCAAGCAAGAGCAGCTAATATACAGTACATATGTACATATTACTATAAAATATACGTATACACACACACACACACACACACACAGACACACAGTGCAGAGCATTGTAGCTGGATGGAATAAATATATGAATATATGAACACACAGTGCAGAGCATTGTAGCTAGATGGAATAAATATGTAAATATATAAACACCCACAGTACGGAGCATTGCAGCTAGGTGGAATAAATATGCAAGTATATAAACACACACAGTGCGGAGCAATGTAGCTAGATGGAATAATATGTAGATATATAAAAACACAGTGCTGAGCATTGTAGCTAGATGGAATAAATATATAGATATATAAATATAAACACACCCAGTGCAGAGCATTGTAGCTAGATGGAATAAATATGTAAATATATAAACACACACAGTGCAGAGCATTGTTGCTAGGTGGGATGAAACAGCATAACCGTCTATTTAGTTATCCTACATGGTATGATTATGTGCCCATACATATTCTCACCCTCCATAGCGACCGGTATGTTCCTAGTTGTATGCCGGAGAGGACCATTGTGTAAGTCTATTGCATCTTTTGCATTCAAAAAAAAACTATTAGTTTGTTACGTCTTTTTGCTATCTCTGCGAGCAGCCCTGCTTAGGTTGTACAGTCTGACAGCCGTTGGTAGGAAGGACCTACAAAACCTCTCGGTTGTGCACCTGGGATGATGTAGTCTGCTGCTAAATGCTAAATTTATTTGCAATAAAACTACTCACAAAAGCACCATTTTTGGAAAGTTACTTGAGTACATGTAATTGAGTAACTGTGACTAGTGATTACCCATATCTGGTAGTTACATCTGGGTGTAAATGACAAACCCAAGCAGCATTCATGCTTAAATCTTATTGAGCTATGACCATGAAGCTTTCTGTGTGTGAATCCTCCACTGGCCCTGAAAGGAAGCGTGACAGTAAAAATGCTGTGTGCCAGATTTGCGTGAAATCCTTGGATCAGGTGTTCCGTGGAACTGCTTCTCTGCAGATTGAGGAGATGGAAGCTCAACACCGGTGAGAAGAGAAAGCTGAGCAAACACGACAGAAGAGGGAAGATAAACGCAAGCTAGGAGCAAGATTTTTTTTTTTTTTTAAAGGGCATGATGGATGTTGAGGAAAGAATGAAACGCTGAGGGAGATCAGATAGAGTCAGTAGAGCAAAGGCCAAAAGGATAACTGCAGGTATAACAAGTGAATCAATGAGGTGTGCATCACAAACACAGGCCCTGCATGTTATACCTGTAAACAATAATCAGCTGGTGCTAACAGCTCGACAGCCAACAATTACGCTGCCCAAATCGCATTAATGAATCCATTAAAGCCAAGGTCACACTGGTGCTGTGAATCATGAGTCTGCTGCTGTGAATACGGTCTCTGTTGTTGATCGCTGATGTTTTACCTCCACCTAGAGGAGGAACTGGAGAAGAAACCTTACAGTGAATACAGTGGTGTGAAAAAGTGTTTGCCCCCTTCCTGATTTCTCATTTTTTTTGTATGTGTCACACTTAAATGTTTCAGATCATCAAATAAATTTAAATATTAGACAAAGATAACACAAGTAAACACAAAATGCAGTTTTTAAGTGAAGGTGTTTATTATTAAGGGGGAAAAATCCAAACCTACATGGCCCTGTGTGAAAAAGTGATTGCCTCCTAAACCTAATAACTGGTTGGGCCACCTTTAGCAGCAACAGCTGCAATCAAGCATTTGCGATAACTGGCAATGAGTCTTTTATAGTGCTGTGGAGGAATTTTGGCCCACTCATCTTTGCAGAATTGTTGTAATTCAGCCACATTGGAGGGTTTTTGAGCATGAACCACCTTTTCAAGATCATGCCACAGCACCTCAATCAGATTCAGGTCAGAACTTTAACTAAGCCACTCCAAAGTCTCCATTTTGTTTTTCTTAAGCCATTCAGTGGTGGACTTGCTGTGTGTTTTGGATCACTGTCCTGCTGCAGAACCCAAGTGCACTTCAGCTTGAGGTCACAAACAGATGGCCGGACATTCTCTTTCAGGATTTTTTGGTAGACAGCAGAATTCATGGTTCCATTTACCACAGCAAGTCTTCCAGGTCCTGAAGCAGCAAAACAGCCCCAGACCATCACACTACCACCACCATATTTTACTGTTGGTATGATGTTCCTTTTCTGAAATGCTGTGTTACTTTTACGCTGGATGTAATGGGACACACATCTTCCAAAAAGTTCCAACTTTTGTCTCGTCAGTCCATAGAGTATTTTCCCAGAAGTCTTGTGGATCATCAAGATGTTTTCTAGCAAAACTGAGATAAGGCTTTATGGTCTTTTTGCTCAGCAGTGATTTTCGTCTTGGAACTCTACCATACAGGCCATTTTTGCCCAGTCTCTTTCTTGTTGTGGAGTCATGAACACTGACCTTAACTGAGGCAAGCGAGGCCTGCAGTTCTTTGGATGTTGTTGTGAGGTCTTTTGTGACCTCTTGGATGAGTTGTTGCTGCGCTGTTGGGGTAATTTTGGTCGGCCAGCCACTCCTGGGAAGGTTCACCACCGTTCCATGTTTTCGCCATTTGTGGATAATGGCTCTCACTGTGGTTCGCTGGAGTCCCAAAGATTTAGAAATGGCTTTATAACCTTTTCCAGACTGATAGATCTCAATTACTTTGTTTCTCATTTGTTCCTGAATTTCTTTGGATCGCAGTATGACATCTGGCTTTTGGGGATCTTTTGGTCTACTTCACTTTGTCAAGCAGGTCCTATTTAAGTGATTTCTTGATTGAGAATAGGTGTGGCAATAATCACGCCTGGGTGTGGCTAGAGAAATTGAAGTCAGCTTTCCAAAGATGTGATAAACCACAGTTAATTTATGTTTTATATATACATATTCATATTCTGTAGGGTAACTTAATAGACTGTTATGCTTTGTATTCCATCTAGTTACAATACTCCTGCACTGTGTATATATCTGTGTACATATGTATATTCACTTGTACTTATTATCTTTTTATTTATTGCTCTGAGCATTGCTATCCCTATGCTGCTGCAACCCTGGAATTTCCCCATTGTGGGACTAATAAAGGCTTATCTTATCTTTTAACGGGGGGGGGGGGGTCACTTTTTCACACAGAACCATGTAGGTTTGGATTTTTTACCCTTAATAGTAAACACAATTTAAAAACTGCATTTTGTGTTTGTGTAATCTTTGTCTAAATTTAAATTTGTTTGATGATCTGAAACATTCATGTGTGACAAACATACAAAAAAAAGAAATCAGGAAGGGAGCAAACACTTTTTCACACCACTGTATGTAACATTTAAAGCATCTGTATTATGCTCCTTTTCCACACAGCTTCCAGAAGTGTATTATTGAAATGTCTAACATACATTGTTCAAAACTACTGTGCCATTTAATTATCACAGTAACATTTTACACACATGGAAGGAACTCTCCTCAAAACTGGCCGTGTTGTTACGGTATATTGCTTTAAATGCACCCCACCCTCCCTCTTTTGCCATTTTTTTTTTACTAAGATCTCCATATGGCATAGATTGTTTGTTACAAAGGGCAGACAATACACTCACAGATGATCAAGTTAAAGGAAAACAGTGCAGCTTTTATTAAAGTAAAGCCTTTCTATTTTAATTACAAGTCACTGTAAATAGTGTTGACTGGAAACAGACAAGTGAATCAAAGGATTATGTACAGTGAAGGGACAGACACACAACTCATTTTCAGTCAGGAATTTCTAAACAATATATGACTATTTTTATAACATTCTTAATTGACATACTGGACTGTGAAACACTCCACAGACAAATAAGGGTGGGAGCATTACAAAGTGCTGCAGCAGAGTGGTTATATTAGACTGCAGGCCTAAGAGCAGTTTTCTATATATTGTTTACACATTCCCATATATATTTTACTACTGCCTTTTTTAACAATTAATGGGCTGTTTTTGTTGTCACTGATTTAAATATTTTTGGTCTGGTGTGACGGACGTCCGTAGAATCGTTTGTGACTGTCACAACTCAGAAAAAAACAGCATCAGGTACCTGTGCACAACAGCACTCCAGCAGCTCTGTGACCTATCTCAGGTTTCAGCATTACCACACCAGCAGCATTGTCCTAAACCGGGTTAAATATTTATACTCCACTGTCACAGGCGCAGCACTTTGACTCTTAGTGACGATAAACACATGCAAATCAACTGCAGGCCAACAGAATTAACACTTCACAATGACTGACTTTAATTCAGTTTTTCTTGGTGTTTTCTGCTATAGTCACTATGCGTTCCACGGAGGAAAAATTCTGATTTATTTTTAAGTGCTCTGTAAGTTTCCAAGGGTAAAGAATAAGGACTGACGTTTGACAGTGATGAAGAACTAAAGATTAAAGGTTAACATTTCCTAATTTCGAACTCACAGAGGCTTTACTGTAACCTTTACAGGAGTTAAATTAAAGTAGACCAGTTCTTTTCATTTCCAGCTCAATATTTTTTTCTAGGACTTTACTATAGGCCTGACTCCCCTCCCCCTGGCACATGAGCAGCAGACCATCTGGCAAAAACACAGGAGAACCTCGTACAGAATGAGTGGCATCTTCAGAAAAATACATAAATTAGGACTAAACTATGGTGGCAAAGTACATACAGAAAGATGAGAAGCTACTGAATCCATTCAGCTAATGATGGGCTAACTAGTACTGTATGTATTTAAGTTCACACATATAAGGTGACAGTGCATGAACACATACAGAGTGGGGAAAGTATTAATGGGGGGGGGGGCTGAAATAATCGACATGGGCAAAATTAGGTCTGTTGAAGGGTCTGAATGTTTCATGTTCATGTTAATGAAGAATGTTTAATATGACCTTCAACTAGCGCAGCAATGCATATTTACAATACAAATTAAGGAAAGGCAAATTGGGTCCACTTTAAATCACGTCTGGCACTGTCCCGGCGGGTACAACTGAGTAAGTTAAGCAGCTAGGGCTGTGTAGTAGCGTATCCACAACGACAGAATTTATTGCTGCTACACATTTTTGTTTTGTTTTGAGCAGCCTCGCCACATAAAACTAAGCCCAGTCTGCGCCCTAAACAAAGACATGCTGGCTGCTTCTGCTGGTGAATAACAAAGGAGGGAATCAATCCACTCTCATGTTACAGCGCAGTGACCAGCGTCAATTCAACTGTGACTCACTGTGGGGTCAGTAGAGCTCCAAGAGGAGGAATGAGCCACCAGTGACCAATCAAAGACACTTCTGAACCTCACTGTGGAAATCTCAAGTTGCCGCCCAGATCAGCTGATTCTACCTTGCTAAGAATTTCACCTTGAGATTGAACACGCCCTAGCTAGATGCTAACCGGAGAGCCCCCATCAGGGCTTTAAGTGACGTGGTGCAGAAATTAAGGCAACACTTTGCAAACGATTTCAACTACAAAAATCTGAAAAATATGCCCACTACAGATTACCACACCCATAAACTTTTTGGTTTCAAGATGCTTAATTCACTCTCAGAATACCAACAAAAAAGCAGCACAGCAAATGGCTGCTAATGTTGCATTTGAGAGTATTTAATATTTGTTCCTTTAATAAAAAAATCACTTAATAAATCTAATGTAATTGTTTTTAAACTGATTTAAGCAAATTTTTCCTTAGACACAGCCTTTAACCTCTTGCACTCCAGGATACCGCGGGCGGTCACGTCTCTGCGTCCTAGAGTGTCCTAGTGCGCACTGAAAAAAAAAAAAAAGCTGCATTTCCTTTCTTCCACTACAGACACAGCCGCGAACAGAAAGCCAAAGGAGTGCTTTGATTGGTTTAGATTTGATTGACCTCTCATTCGACTAATAAGAGCCTTGAATTGGGTTTCTGAAACCTTGAAGAACCAATGACTGAAAACCTAGCAAGGACCCGCCTACCAACAACTGCGAATACAGCGAGCCAATTGAAGCAGAGAAGTTCGACGATTGAAAGCGTGGGTCCCATGCGTAAAATCTGTCTTGTGTAAGCCGCTGTGTGTAACGGTAGCGTTCGCCAGTCTTTTTTTATTACTACTGTTCTTATTTGTTTTGAAAAATCGTTCGCCAAAACCACAATCATAGAAGCGCAAAACCGCAATAATGGAATCATGGTTTGACCGGGTCGCGTGACCAGAACCACGAGTCGTAACAAGCGGACCAGCTTCATGTTCGTCTGACAATGACGAACAGATGTTCGCCAACGACACTGCTGTTGTGGACAGGTAAGTGTTATAAGCTAAATTATTCTTTATCACTGAAAATAGTAATCAAAATGACTTTTGACCGATCGGTGATTACAAGTGTGCGTCATCGCCACATGACGGACCGCTGACAGACCGTTTTTTTGTGCGCCGCGCTCCTCTGTAGCGGGGGGGGGGGGAGTTGTTATCCTCTACATTGCAGATATTTTAGTATAATTTTTATTGCACTGTAGGTTATTTTTTCTGGTAAAAAAAGGCCACACATTTTTTATGTGGCATGCTTCTTTGCGTGGGGGGGGGCTTGTTTGTTCATTCATTCATTCGTGAATGAATAAACAACACCCCCCCCCACACACACACACACAGCCCTGAGTGTCACCTTTCATTAGAGCCCAAGATGAAGCTTCTATGTTGAATCATTCAAAAGTTATAGATGTTTTTCCAAACTGTGCCATTTGGCACAGTTCAAAAACGCCTGGGAACAACCTGAGAACAAAGCTGTGTAATATATTCATTTTTTGTGCTGTTGTTACAAAATTTTGACCTCAGCTGGATAACACTTGGTTCTACATTTCTGTTGCATTTTCCAGCCAGTATCTGACAGCTGTGTGTTATTTGCAAGCATTTGTATCTAAAAAAACACCCAGGCGAACTTTATTTTCTTCAAGTTCAGTATGTTTAGATGACTGTTACTCAGTGGCAGGAGCACTTAGAGAGATTATGACTGTTTTGCCAAAAAATTCAAAGTGTTTTCTTTTAAATGAGACCAACCCCATGAAGACGCTGCAAAGGGTTGAAGAACAGCTTTTGATTTACTTTGGGCACGTTATTTTTAGGCGTTTTTAGGGAAATTGACCAGAGTGCAAGGGGTTAAAGTAATCTCATGATAATCACTTGAAAGATCAATTCAGAGCAAACTGTCCCCACTTAAATGAAACACCAAACACAGAAATCAAAAACTACTTGAATGCTTTACAAAAGTACACACACATAACTGTGTAATAAACGCTGCAACATGAGAAGAGTTTTTACAGTTTGGTCACAGCCGATGGGAAGTGATTCCCTCAACAATCATCAACATTATAGTGACGGTTTAGTAGTGCAGTTACTGCCATTACTGTACTCAAAAAAGGAGTGTATTGTGGCTATAAATGACTGAGTAGCAGCTCGTGCTTCTCTGATTAAAATACATGCATCAGATCACAACTCCTATTACAAGCATTTCTTTTCAGGGTAAAACAGAGCAGTAACTGTGTGGTCAGCATGACGGTATCATTTTTAAAAAAAGGCCTCCAATATATCACAGTAAGATAATCACAAAAGCGTGTCCGATTAAAAAAAAAATAAATAAAACATATCACACAGGTTTGAACATTCAGTAACATTTCAGTTTTTACTCTTTTGTCTTATCACATGAGCTGCTGCACCATCACATCAGTGAAGAAGAGGCTCAGTGAGTTACAGGCTGCTTCCTGTCAATCTGGAATAAAACACACTATCTTATTAGTCATATCTCATAATGTATGTTCCGACATTCTACATGCTTTAAAGCCTCAGTGGAGTACAACATTTAAAATATACTGTAATTTCAAACAGCTAGGAAAACTCGTGTGTAATCCAGCCTATTTATAATCGGCCCTAAAAGAATTATCAACCAACTTTTGTCTGCATCTTTGCTTTTACAGCCTACATTTCTATTGTTATGGTTCACTCATTGCTCTAGTGACCCCAGTGGAATCCTTTATGGTCACAACACGCAGCTGTTTTCAGTAAAAACCTCTATGATTGCTCTTCAGGTTGTGCTGAAGAACGGCCGTTTTGGGACTACAGATGTAAATTAACAAATTTGCTATAATCTGGCAAGTTTCCATCTGTACTGATTTTCATTAACTTGTGTCAAATTAAATGAACATACAATTAATAATGTAGAAATAAATAATTAATTAATTAGGTAACTAAACAACATTTAAAAGAAATGTTCACGATCAGAGCAAAAAATGAACATTCACTTAGATTTGAATTTCTAAGGAATGGAAGTCCAATATTTCCTCTAACTGATCCATTTGTTGTACCCCCCCCCCCCAACTACCTATTAAACTGTTATTATATATTAATCACTGAGTTACTAAGTTTTTTTTAAGTAATGAAACAACAATTTTGATGTTCTGGCAAAAAAACAAACAAAAAAAAAAACAAAAAAACTATTAAACCAAAACAGCCATTAGCTCCCCCCCCCCCCCCAAAAAAAAAAAAATCCCAACAACAAAGCTAAAAGGCCAACTCAAGTTCTCGAGTTGACCTGAACCATAAATCAGTTCCTCTTTTTTCCCCCACATAAGTCAGGCGGTGAGTTACTCAATTGTTGATTCAAACTGAAATTTCCAGCATTTCACTTACTCACACACCAAGACAACGTCATCACTCACTGGGTAGTGGCTCCACCTCCATGGCTTTGGACAAACCCACTCCAGAGTTCTGTTTTGGTCGGGCCCCCAGCTCCTGCACATCCCTGGGTGGATTCTGGTTCTCATCCAGTGGTTTCTTCTCCTGGTCCCCTTCTGGGCTGTGGGGCCCCCCCTCCTCTGCCACCATCTTCTCCACCCTCTCCATTAAGCGTCCCACCTGGGGATTCTCCCCAAACATGCAGTTGTTAATGACAAAGTACCTTTTCTTACATTTCTCCAGCACCCACTGCAGCTCCTTGCCCTCCCTGCGAATGTACCTCTCTATTGAAATGGTCCTCAACACCTCCGCCCAGGTGAACACCACAATCACGTGCCTCCACACGTGCTCTCCAAAGAGGCTCACGTGCTCCTCGATGCGAGTGCGATCCACCTCAGTGAACATGCCGACAGGGATGACCAGCAAGAAGGCGTGTGGGCCAGGAGGGCAGAGAGTGGGTCCCTTTACTAACTCCTTTTTGTATGATGGTGGCGTGTCCTGGGCGGAGAACCAGCCTGGGGTGTCCACCACGCTCACCTGGCGTCCCTCCACCTCTGTCTGCCTCTTCACACAGAACTCAGCCGCTCGCTCCAGGTGGAACTCCTCTCGGCCTAGGATGGTGTTGGCAGTCAAGCTCTTCCCTGGCCACCTCCAGCCCAACACCACCAGACGAATCTCAGACAGACGGTTGGCTTCCTTAGCTGCTGCTGCCACCTTTGTGGCCTCCTTGTCTGGTCAGTGGAGGGAATATAAAAAAAAACACACTGTCAGTGACAAAGTAGATCATCCTTGCCTGATCCTTTTGTTTCTCTCTCTCTCGCACGCGACTACAACCTGGATGCAGTCCCACCAGAGGATCATGTGTGAGTTTGGTAAGCATCCGGGCAATTGTTTAGGAGTAGCTATTCTCGTGAAATGTGTACACACAGATAGATCCAACACAAGGCCTTAGCTCATTTCTCCTGCACTGGAATAACCTAAAATCGGGCCTTACTTCAATTCTAATATTATTAAATTTATTTGTAATGAACTTAGCATCAGAAAAAACCAAATGCTTTCTAAACAGAAAAGAGTTTTAAGCTGCTTTTAGAAAAGAGGCTCCAGACTAAAATACTGTTTAGTGTGTTAAGATTCATTTTGGTTTTCAAAGTGATTTTACTTGGTTTGATATTTGTTAAAGTCACCAAGTGTGCAAGCATTTGCAGTGGTATTCACAAAAAAATTCCACCTATTGACAAACAATAAATATTTTCAGCTTAACACTGGTGGCCGACATTCATCTTTACATTCACATTTATATTTTAAAAAAGGAAACACTTTCAAAAAGTGCTCTGTGGGATGATACTGACCAAAGCTGAATATCTTTATTCCTCATCGATCAGCCATAAGCTGTATGTAAATAAACTTCGTATAAAGATAATAAACTTAATCGTGGTCTGGATGAAACGCGTCAGGATCCCGTTTAGCTGTAAAGGAAACTGTCTGCTAACTTTATGCTAAGTTTATCTGTCCCGGAAACGCCCCAAATTTAACACAAATAATCAACTAAATTTTATGATATATGTGATAAAATGTCTCCCTCACCTGTCGTCTGAGGGGGCTTTGTCGCGTCCATGCTCCGTTTTATTCCAAATCGAGGTCTTGTTTAGTTATTTAGGCAGTAATTCACCAGAGCACTTGACGGCAGAAGTTCAGCAGGAACCAGATAACCCAAGTGTGGAGGAGCTTTTCCGGTTACCTCTTTCAAAATAAGAGTTCTACATAATAACACCGGAAGTATAAAGATATTAAGTTTCATTGTTAGTTGAGTTTATTATGTTTTCCCGCTGGTACAAATTGTATCAGATATTGTAAAATAAATTTAAAAAACAATTTTAGCACTACGGTTGTGTGATTAAAAATATTACATAACACATATACTGATAAGTTACATAGTTGGAACCATTTGTAAGGTGGTGTACAAAAACCTGGTTTCCCCTTGACAAATAGCTTTTTCGAATCAAAGAGATTATGGTCTTTGCAGCATGTGGGGAAAATTAAAGTATTACCAGCAGATAATATTGTATAGTTACTTTTGATTTCATAAACTGGACAATGAATAAATAAATGCACACAAATTTGCAACACTAAAATTGCACCCTACACACTTAAACACACCAAATAAAACATCAAAATATAATGATTGAGACCAATAAGATACTTTCTGGTATCTGATACACAAACTTGTCCATCACTATAACTGGCAGATAGACAAGGGAGGAGTACCAGGGGTCAGCCTAACACTTGTCAAATTCAAGTCAGGACCGACACAAGCCTACACTACTTTAGTACTGTGACTACTTCTAAGTACGGTGGACCTCTTCTTATCGAAGCCAAACCAACCAACTACAGCCTTATAAGTGAACCCAGGCTGCATAAGAAAGGAGGCGTAGCTGTTTTGTTTAATGATTCCCTCCAATGCAAGCAGATGTCTTATGATCAGGGTAGAAAATTCCATTTCACTGTTGGGGGGGGGGGGGGGGGGGGGGCAATAAACAGGAAAATTTGAGAGCTTAATTTCTGAGGGGGACATAAAAAATGCCATTTTTGCTGTGTTGTCTGATACTTTCTCAAATGTCTTCTATAAATAATGGTATTAGATAATTATGTCATTGTTCCTTATTAGTCTATATCCTACCTATCTACAGGTTTTTACACGAGCAACCAGCAATACCAAAAGTTGCATTGGATGGTCGGTGTCAATTAAACCATATAGGATCTAACAAAATGTCTTTGCTCACCATCAACACTGCTCTGATCCCCACCACAGCAGCTTTACAAGAATTTAAAGCTCAAAATAAGTTCTAAAACTAGAAGAAATACCTTAATGAATAACTAAACTGTTATGTCCGTAAAACATGGGACAATGATGAGGCGAGTGGTGAACTACACAGGACTTTATTATAGGCTCACCATATACATACAGACACTCCTGCTAGGCTGAGAGGTGGTCAAAGAGACTGCCTCGCTGCCGCACAGCCCTCTTATACTCCAGGTGACGTCACCACCCGTGTAACACCATAATGTGTCCTATGAACATCACCCCCCTTCCTTCAAAAAGGTCAAAAAACGCACACACACAATCTAACAGGAAACGGAAATATATAGTTAAGGCCTAACCATGCACACAACCAACTAAAGCTAGGGGGAGACAGGTGGACTACTGTCCCACCCCCACACGGCTAGACAGATTATTCTGCTGTCTTTATAAATATACAGTCCATTAAACCTAAAATTGCAGTGTACCTAAGATAAACCATAAAACAATCCTCATAAAACAACATATATACAAACAGGCATAACTTCAATAAACAACTTAATTAATATTCAGATTCAACCATGCAAAGAACACGTTAACACAACTATAATATAACCAGGGCAATTCACACCATAATATCATGTAATAACTCCATTGACCCCCACTACCATACTGTCCCCATGGAGAAACCACCCCCTGGAGACCCGTCAGGCGGGTCCCGTCCAGAGCATTTTCTCTTCTTTACGCCCGGAGGTGACCCACGTCGACACTGAGACACCTCCTTCTCGTCAGTGGCGCGCCGCAGTTCATTAGGATGTCTCCATGAGCCATCGGACAGCTGAAGGTAGCTGTCCTCCCGAACAGCCACCACATGCAGCGCCCCCGGTCCTCCTGTCATTTCCACTTTCCTCAAACCCCCCTCGACCAGGCCTCCTCTCTAGGTCGGACCACATCAGCAATCACTAGAGGAGCCCTACTTGGCTTCCAGTGTTCCTGAGTGGCACATCGTTTCACCGTGCCAGCCGGTCCTGCACCGCTCACTTTCATTTTAGATGCTGGCAAAGTCATTGTGACCCCCTGCTTCTCAGTACCTCCCAGCCGAACTCCAGAGGCAGGTTGGGCCAGCCACTCAGCTCCACCCACCATCACGGGTGTTCCACCGCGGCGCCCAGTTCCCTCAGCTAAGGCAACTTGGGACTGCTTCTGAACTGAACTTTATTTGGCGCACATTACTATTGACACTCCCCGCCATAGCCCGCCTGATATCATCCCGTTCCCCACCCCGGCAGTGCTACGGCAAACCCCAAAGGCCAATCTTCATACACAACATCCCCCCCCACAAGATCGAACTATAACACAATGAACAATTTTCTATCACCACAACACAATAATCACACAAAACAAAATCGTCCATATATACACAAGTCCATCAGTGGGCAAACAAGCATGCTACCAATGCGCCCAGCTGAATCTGTCCATAACAGTCCTTGCCACATAATCCTCCAAATAGGCAGGCCTCCGACGCACTCTAGCCGGGCATCCCCCCCAGGGGACTCTGCCCCAGGCACCGTCGGAATCACCTGCGAGTCCATACCTGGCGTGGCTGACCAGTCCAAAGATCTGTCAAAATGTCTGATAGTGTCTGAACCTCGGCCAGGTGTCGCACGCCTCAGCCTGCTGGCATGCCACCTGGACCCATCGTCCAGTTCAAACGTGTCAGGGCCCCGCCGACTCCTAATCTCCCGCGGCCCTGTCCACAAAGGTTGAAGCTTGTGGGCCCTGACAGGGTGCCTAATCCACACCCGATCCCTCTCTTTCAAGCCGTGGTCCCTCGCCCGGTGCCTCCTATCGAACCGTCCCTTCATCCTCCGCTGCTGGTCCAAGACTCTTCTCCTCAACGCCACATCACTCATCCAGGGCACTGTTCTCGGAGGCTCCAACCGACTGACTGGCAGCAACAGCTCCCGCCCCAACCTGAGCTTTGCTGGGGAACATCCCGTTGTTGCGTGGACCGACGCTCTGTAATGGAGCAGCATGTTCTTGAGCGCCCCTGGGAACAAAAACCCATCCGCCAGATGGGCCCTCAGCCCATTCTTCAGGATCTTGTTAAATCTTTCGACCCCTCCATTAGCTTAGGGGTGGTAGAATGCTGTTCTAATATGTTTCACCCCTTTGCCGGTCAAAAAGTCCTCAAACGCCCCCAACACAAACTGAGGCCCATTGTCCATTGTGATGGTGTCCGGGACCCCCCACCGGGCAAACAAAGACATCAGGAATCCCGTGACCACCTCCGTCATCACCAAACTGGTGGGCAGCACCTCGGGCCATTTGGAGAACAAATCATACGCCACCACCAGAAACCGGCTGTTGTACGGCGCCGCATGAAATTCACCTCAAATGTCCAGCTCAACATGCTTCCACGGCCCCCCAGGAAACTCAACAGGCCGGAGCAGTGGCGGGAGAGGTCTGCCCGTCTTTCCACTTTCCAAACACGGCACGCAGTTCTTAACCATGGCCTCAATATCGCCATCAATACCAGGCCACCAGACCAACCTCCTACTCCTCTGCTTCACTCACACCACTCCCAAATGACCATCATGCAGCATGTCCAGGACCCAAGCCCTCAACGCAACAGGAATCAAGGCACACCGGCCCCTGACCACGCAGACCTCATTCCAACAGCTCAATTTGTCCTGGAAACGGTGAAAAGGGGCCAGTTCGCTTGGCACCTTTGCTGGCCATCCCTCACGAATCCCCGTGCGTAACTGCGCCATAACTGGGTCCTGTTCCAACTCATCTTTGAGCTCTTGTGGGGAGACTACACCCTGAAGAGTTCCGCACAGGGCATTCACCAGCTCTTCCTCGGCAGTGCCAATGTCATCCTCGACCACCGCTGAAGCCTCCACAGTGGCCCACAAGAGGAGGCCCGCCACTATGTTCTCTCTGCCTGGGGTGAACTTAGTGGAAAATTCATAGGCCCTCAGACGTTCCGACCATCTATGAAGTCTCAACGGCCTATGCCCCAAACCCAACGTCTCCAGCACAGTAGTGAGCGCCCAATGGTCTGTCCTTAGAGGTATATGTTCCACCTCTCACACGCCCAGACGCAGGCCAGTGCCTCCCTCTCCCCCACTGCGTACTTCTGCTCCGCCGGCGAGAGGGATCTGGAAGTAAACGCCGCTGGCTTTTCCACTCCACCCTGTATTTGGGACATGACCGCACCTAACGCCGTCCTGGACGCATCACAGGTAACCACCATTTCCATTTCAGGGTCAAAATGTGCCAGCAGTGGCGGTGAGGTGAGCTGCTACTTCAGTTTCGAGACCGTCGCTGAGCATGCCGGAGTCCACTCCCACAGCGCATCCTGTTTCAGCAGAGCTTTCAGGGGTCCAATTGTCTCTGAATAATATGGGATAAACCGGCCGTAGAAATTCACCATGCCGAGGAAAGATGAAATCTGGGCGGGCGTAGTGGGCTCCAGGGTGCGAAGCACCACCTCCACATTGGAATGCAGTGGTTGCAGACCCTCACCCATCAGCCGGAACCCCACAAAATTGATCGCCTCCGCTGCAAAGAGGCATTTTTCACCGTTGAGAGTGACTCCGTGTTCTTGCATCCGTCTCAACACCTTCTCCAACCTCTCATCATGAAGCTCATTCGTCACGCCATGTACCACAATGTCATCTAGGTAGGCCACAACCTCTTTTAGACCCGCCAGCATCGTGGCCACAACCTTTTGGAAACAGCCAGGGGTGGAACTCAACCCGAACGACATTCGGGTATATCTAAAGACCCCCATATGGGTCACAAATGCCGTCAGGTTCCTGCTACCTGGGTGTAGCGGCACCTGCAAATACCCCTGCTGAAGGTCCAGCTTAGTGAACACTTTGGACCCGCTGAACATCGCCGTGAGCTCCTCCATGGTCGGGAGGGGGTATTTATCTGGGATGATTGCCTTGTTCACCATGCGCAGATCGATGCATGGCCTGATCCCTCAGTCCTTCTTCTTCGCCACCACTAGGTTTGAGATCCAAGGTGACACATCCACCTTCTCGATGATCCCTGCATCCAACAGCTTTGAGAGCTCCACCGACACACCCTCACGCAACGCCAATGGTAAGCGCCGAAGCGGTTGGATCCTGTGCATCACCGACTCATCCACCAACGGGTGGTCGCAAAAGGTCCCGATCCAGCCAAGGCCCATGGACAGTGCTGGCCAACGGAGCTGCCAGTCCGTAAATGCCGTCAGTACCACCGAACCCTGGGTATCCTGAATGGAAAACCCCAATTGTCCCAGTAAATCAATCCCAAGCAGGTCCATCCCGTGCCGTGCCACCTGGAAGATGAACTCTGGTGCCCTCTGCTGTCCACACAACACATCAAACTCCACCGTGCAGACCATGTCGATCTCGGCATGGCCATAACTGAACATCCTTATTGCTCCCACTTTAATAGCCTTCGCCAGGAACAACCTCTTTAATGTTGGCAGGCTCAAAATGGACCTGCCAGGGCCCGAGTCCAGCATGAGGGGCACCTCGACACCGTCCAGCTGCACCACATACCACTTCAGGCGTCCTCTTCCTCCTTGTGCCACACAGACTCAGCCAGCACCCCGCAGGTCTTCACCAACTTGGTCTGCGAACCTAACACGGGCTCCTCCACGTGCCACAGGCTGCTTTCTCTTCTTCTTCCTCTTCCTTGGGCCACCCCGAGGCCTAGTTAGCACATTAGCCGGTATCTGTGGCGCAGAGGTCCTGTCCTCCGGCGCCTCACCCGTGAAGGCCCCTAGCCCCCGCAGAGCCATGGACTCCCTTAGCTTGATCATATCCACCACTTCGAGTAAAGAGAAGGGCTGTTGAGTTACCCGCAGCGTGGCTCCTAGCCACTCGATAGTCGTGCCATGTGCCGGTCTATCATGAAGTAGCTCATCTGTTAGCGGCCCAAAATCACACTCTCCAGCCAAACAACGCAGTTCCATCAAAAAGGATAAAATGGACTCACCAGCTCACTGTACATGGCTAAAAATTCTGTACCTCCTCTTGGTGACCGTGGCACCGTCACCGAACAGGTCGTCCATCTTCAATAGCAACTCCTCCAGCAAGCCATCGCCACACAGCATGAGGTACAGGCGTTGTCCTTCTGTGCCCAGATGGTGAATCAACAGGCCCCTCCGCCTGTTGCTGAAAACTCCATCAAACCTGGCTGCTGTCAGATAAACTTGAAAAAAGTTTTTCCAGCATGCCCAAGGGATAACCGGTGCACCCTGGTCCTGCAGGAACGGAGGCGGTTCCACAACACACGCACCCATAATTTACCTCATCACCAAATGTTATGTTGGAAAATGAAGCAGGCAGAGAGTGTCTTAGCGAACATACAACTGAACCTTATTTGGCGCACATTACTATTTATACTCTTCGCCGTAGCCCGCCTGACATCATCCCATTCCCCGTCCCGGCAGTGCTATGGCAAACCCCAAAGGCCAATCTTCATACACAACACTCTCCACTACCGCTGGTAATCGTGAAGCCAAGTCCGTAGAAAAGGTCGCAGCCCATCACATTCACTCCACTGGCAGTCACCACAAACTGCAAGTTGGATACCTCTGCTGCCTTGTATCTAGCCGTCAGCTCCAGCGAACCCACAATAGGCAGTCTGTTTCCACCATATCCACAAAATGGCAATGAAAGACCTCTCACTCGGTGATATGGGAAAAAAACTCCTCACAGTAGGTCAATTCAGCACGGACCTCACCGCGCCCGTGTCCACCAGTAGCGGTGCCTCCACGCCATCCAATTTCACCATACAGTATGTACGGCCATCTGTGCTTGGGGAGATGGTGTGAATCACCATAGGAGTTGGAGCAGGGGTATCCACTTTGTGTCACCGTTCCCCTCGCTCAAACCTATTACAGGCCCTGGCAAAATGATGCAGGTGTCCACACTTGCCACAGTGTTTACCTCTCGCCAGACATTCTCTAGCCTTGTACCGGTGCTTATTGGACCCACAACCCAAACACCTGGGCGATCCTGGGGCAGACCTCATCTTCACAGCTGCAGCGTGTTCCTCTTGTTTGCTATCGTCGCTGTCTGGGTCCACAGTCTACACCATTGACTGTGAGTGAGAGCGGTGTAGCGTAGCTCTCTCGCTGAGGTCGTGTGATAATTTGTCCGCTGCTTCATATTGCTGAGCTATCTCCACAGCCGTGGCTAACGTCAGTTCGCCAGAGTGTGTTAGAAGTCTCGACCATGCTGACGAGCAAAGCATGTGCTCCACCAACTGGTCACGGACCATCTCTTCCTCCAAATCACCAAACAGGCAGTCAATGGCCAGCTGCGGCAGGCCTGCAACATAGCTAGAAGGTTCCTGGTTTGAATCCCCAGGTTGGCAGGGGTTGGAACCTTTCTGTGTGGAGTTTGCATGTTCTCCCTGTGCTGTGTGGGTTTACTCCAGGGGCTCCGGTTTCCTTCCACAATCCAAAGACATGCATGTTAGGTTAATTGGTTGTTCTAAATTGTCCCTAGATATTTGTTTCCTATAGGCCCTTAGAATAGAGGGTTAGTATTAGTGAAAGCGCTTTGAGTGGTCTTTGTGACTAGAAAAGCGCTATATAAGTGCAGGTTAGTTAGTTAGTTAGTGTTGTACTAACTCGCCGATCCACTGGAGGCGCTTCCGAAACTGAATCCTCCGGACGATGACGTTTGCAGGCACGCAAAAATGTCATGCCATTAGCTCAACCATGTTCTCGAAGCTATTGCTAGTACCCAAGGTAGCAAGGATACGCTGTCCTTCCATACCTAAATTGTGGACTAGAATTGCCCGTGTCCGTACGTTATTCAGTTCACCAAGGTTTAGCACCACCAAGTTAATTTTTAAATGTGGCGAACCATTTCACCCAAGGAACCAGAGGCTCTCCCAGAGACTCCAAAAATGGCCAAACTGAAGACACACCAGCATCCATAACTTTATCCTCATCTCCAAATTAGTTATGTCCTTAAAACATGGGACAATGATGAGGCGAGTGGTGAACTACACAGGACTTTATTATAGGCTCACCGTATACATACAGACACTCCCGCTAGGCTGAGAGGTGGTCAAAGAGACCGACCCTCTGCCACACAGCCCTCTTATACTCCGGGTGACGTCACCACCCGTGTAACACCATAATGTGTCCTATGAACAACATCACATAAACTACATCAAACTATTCTTCAAAAATATGTATTTATTAACAAACAACAACAAAACAAAATCTCAAGTTTTAAAACTAGGGCTGTCAAACAATAACATTTTTTAATCTGATTAATCATAGTGATATTGTGGATTTACAGTAATCATGATTAATACCCATCCATTATTACTTATGTTTCTTTTTGTGGAGGCAAAAAGACTCATGACTGAAGAAATGAACAAATATAGACAAAAATGCATCAGTTGAGTTTATGTAAAACATGCCAGTGTTATGCTGAGAATTGCTCACTTGCCGAGAATTACATCCCACACTGTCAAAGTCAATACAACTATGCCAAGAATTGCTCGTGTGCTGAGAATTGCACCCCATCGTTGCAAGCAGGTGTTTAGTGCAAGTCAAGTCAATACAACTATATACTTTGAAAATAATTTGAAAAAATGATTACCCTTTTTACCGACAATGCATAAATGCAAAATCTCGACTTTGAAGATTGTAAAACGTGGAGTTGGATCACTCTGATTTTTAACCTTCTTTGAAACACTAAAACATCTGGCAAATAAACATAAAGATAATTTACAAGAGGTAATAATTTTTACTTCTAAAAATGTATAATGGGTACTTCTAAAAATGAACAAATGTTACAAGCCTGGCTGTAGTGTGATATTTTATAGTTTTGGCGGATGGAATGCAATTCTCGGCATAACACCGGCAGACTTTGGACAAATGAGACGAAATATCACTTTTCATGTTCTGTATGTGACTGTTGAAAACATGGACTGATAAATAACTTATTAACCGCTCACTCATTAAGCTTTCAATGCACTTACCACTCTCTGCTTCTGTCTGTGTGTGTGTAAGGAGCTGCAGCAGCCCCGCCCACGGGGGAGAAACAGATTGGACTAAACCACTGTGAGGATGTGGGGGTTCTAATCTTTCAATAGTTATAAATGTAAACAATGTGTTTTTAAGTCGCACCACTTGTATTGTGCCTTCAACGAACATTACTATGCTGTTCAAATAAAACATGTTTGTGTTTACAATGTGATTTTTTTTTGGGGGGGGGCAGCTTTATGGAAGGGGGGGAATTGACCCCTGCGTCCCCCCAGGATTTACGCCCCTGCTTATATGTTTACTTCATTTGAATACTGTATGTGGCTCTTCAGTTGAATTCCTCCTCCCGTGTGTTGTTTCTTAATGTTTACAGACCACCTAAATACCATGCAATCTTTTTTGATGAGTTTACAAAGCTGCTGTCTATTATCTGTGTTGACTTTGACTGTGTAGTTATTGTTGGTGATTTTAACATCCATGTTGACAACCCTAAGGACAGAAGGACCAAAGAATTGTGCTGTGTCCTTGAAAACTTTGGACTGACTCAGCATGTAACCGAAAAAAACACACAACAGAGGACACAGTCTGGACTTGGTCATCTCCAAAGGTCTGAACATCTCTAAGGTTATGGTGACAGACATTGCTCTGTCCGACCATTCTTGTGTTTTCTTTGAGAGCGTTATTAATGTCAACAGAAATATCCAGACAGAGGGCATCAAAAAACGGTACATTAGTGATAATATCAGTGAAACATTCATCCAAGCTTTCTCTTCCTCATCCCCCCTTCACCTTCAGTACATGAGCTTGCAGAAAATTTCAATGGTAAAATTACAAATATTATCAATGCCATTGCTCCCATCAAGGTGAAAGTGGTCACTATTAAAAAGAAACCTCCATAGAGAAATGTCAAACTAGTAAGAACTAAAAAAAAAAAAGAGAGAATGTCGAAAAGCTGAACACAGGTGGTGAAAGACTAAATTACAGGTTCATTATGAAATCTATAATGACAGATTGAGCATCTATAATATGGAGCTGAGAAATGCAAGGCAAGCATATTTTTCTGACATCATTGCTAAAAACAGCAATAATGCATGCACTTTGTTCACTGCTGTTGAGAGGCCAACAAATCCCCTTGTGTCAGTAGCTCCTGAGCTTCTATCCAGCCGTGCCTGCAATGACTTTGCCTTTTTCTTTACTGACAAAATTCAGAAAATTAGACAGTCAGCACTCCTATGCGAGGTGCTGGACATGTGCTTCCCTGTGTCCATGTAGAGAAGATGTAAACACCATGGCAAAATTTTTTCCAATCAATCATAAAATCTTGGATGACATCATATGCCACCTGAAATTTACTAACTGCTGCCTTGCTACCCTCCTAACAGGGTTTAAAAAAAAAAAATTCATATTGTAAATCAAGCCACTTTTAAAAAAGAGCAACCTAGACACCTCACTCATGAACAGCTATAGGCCCATATCAAACCTCCCCTTTCTGAGTAAAATCATAGAAAAAGCTGTTTTTCAACAATAGTACAACTTCCTGACATTAAATAACTGTTGTGCCGTCTTCCAGTCGGTTTTCGGCCACACCACAGCACTGAGACAACTCTAGTTAAGGTCCTTAATGACATACACTCCAATACAGATAATGGCAACATTTCAGTCTTGGTTCTAGCGGACCTCAGTGCTGCATTTGACACGGTCGACCATAACAACTTACTAGACCGGCTAAAAAACTGGATGGGACATTCTGGTACAGCACTTAGCTGGTTTGAGTCCTATTTAAAAGACAGGGACTACTTTGTGTCTATAGGTAACTACAAATCTGAGCGAACAAAAATAACCTGTGGAGTTCCCCAAGGTTCTATTTTGGAACTTTTGCTTTTCAACATCTATATGCTCTCACTAGCTCAAATTATAAAAAAAACAAAATATATTACCGTAATTATGCAGATGATACACAAATCTACATAACCGTTTCACCAGGAGACTATGGTCCAATTAAAACCCTGATCAAACGCATTGGTCAGATTAAAGAGTGGGTGTGCCAGAATTTTCTTCAGTTAAATGAAGACAAAACTGAAATAATAGTTTTTGGAGGCAAAGAAGAAAGACTCAAAGTTAGTACTATGCTTCAATCTTCGTCGGCCTCCGTCGGTCTATGATGACCATGGAAGAGAATCCTAAACGTCTACTCTGCTGGAACAGCACCGCCTGTGGCTGAACAGGCCGATGCGCGAATGACAGTCCCTGTCACACAGGTCACACTTGTGGGTGGTCTCCATGCTGCTGGGTCTGTGGCGGTTCTTCCTGCGGGTCCTTTTTTCATCTGCTGCAGCAGTCAGTCTCTCTTCACCCGCCTTGAGCTGTCTGGTCAGGGTGCCTCTCCATTTGGAGCGGTCGGTTGCAAGGTCCTCCCAGCGCTCTGTGTTGATATCCAGGGCCTTCATGTCTCTCTTGCAGACGTCTCTAAAGCGCAGCTGTGGGCGGCCAACGTCTCTCCTGCCAGTTGCCAGTTCTCCATAGAGGACGTCTTTGGGGATTCTGCCATCCTCCATACGGTGAACGTGGCCTAGCCAGCGCTGCCTGAGTCTGCTTCAATCAATGATGCTAAAAATCAACAACCAAGTCAAAAATCTGGGTGTGGTTCTGGACTTGAATTTTAACAGCCACATTAGGACAGTAGTGAAGTCTTATAACTTAAAGAACATAGCAAGGATTAAAGGTCTGATGTCTCAGCAGGATCTAGAAAAACTTGTCCATGCACCTATCTTCAGTAAACTGGACTATTGTAACGTTGTCCTCACAGGTCTCACTAAAAAGTCCATCAGACAGCTGCAGGTGGTTCAGAACATTGCAGTTCAAGTCCTCACTAAGACCAAGAAAGTGGATCATATAACTCCAGTTCTCAGATCTTTACACCGGCTTCCTGTCTGTCAAAGAATAGATTTAAAAAATGCTGCTGTTGGTTTATAAAGCTCTGAATGGTTTAGGGCCAAAATACATCTCAGATCTGCTGGTCCATTATGAACCACCCAGTGCCCTCAGATCATCAGGGTCAGGCCTACTATCTGTGCCCACAGTTAGAACCAAACATAGTGAGGCAGCGTTCAGTTTTTATGCCCCTCACATATGGAACAAACTCCCAGAAAGTATTAGGGCTGCTGAAACTCTCAGCTGCTTTAAATCGAGGTTAAAAACACTCCTATTTGCCGTGGCCTTTCAGTAGCCTACAATGTACTGTAACTTTTATTTCTGTTGTATTCTATTTTAGCTTGTTTTTGTTTCTCTTTAATTTACTTTTTAGTTTGCTTTTAAATACTTGTTTTTGTAAAATGTATGTTTAAACTTTAAGGGAGGGTTTGAGGCTCTTTAAAGCGATTGACAAAATCTAAGGCTATTTGGATTAGTTACAACATTGTCTGTTTTTTTTCACCTTTAAAAAATTAAAGGAAAGGAGGTTTGAGGCCTGCTAATGTGTAGATTCCTTTTGTAACTTGTTGTAATGCTTCAATGTTTTTATGTAAAGCACTTTGAATTGTCTTGTATATGAAATGTGCTATACAAATAAACTTGCCTTGCCTAAGTCTACCCCAGTGTTGTTGAATATCCAACCCTTCCGGTCTTTAAGAGATGCCTTGATAAACACTGGGAAGATCTTGATCTGAAATTTAACTTCAAAACTGCAACCACAGAGAAAACTAATTTTGTCAGAACCACAAGTGAAAACAATATATCTGCTGAACAGTTTGAGCTGGATATAGAGGGCTGAATTCCTACATCCAGAATAAAACTATGTAATGATATAAAATATGTGATTTGTCATGGGTGACAAAATCTTCCACATACTGGGTATTGCATGTTTAGAAATAATTGACTAAATGCCTTAAAAAATAACAGCCTATTGATCTGGACCCATATGCAGTTCTTTTTGTCTGTAAGCTTGACACCCCCACCCCCCCCACAAAAAAAAAACACCCTCACAAATTTATGAAAAAGTAACCAATAACAAAGATTACAAATTTATATTTAAAAAAAGAAAAAAATCATGAGAAAAGCTTTAAATTAAAAGAAAATACTCATAAATTGATATGGCAAATCTATTTGAGAAAGGTTGCACATTTAGTCTTAAAAAGTTTCAAATTACAAGAAACACTTGAAAACATCTAACAAAAAAGAGAAAAAATTTTCTTATAAGCAAATAGAAATTTTATTTTCTAAAAAATGTGGTAAATTTGTCACAAAAGATAGAAATTTACAAAAAAAAGTTGCAAATTTTAGGGGAAAAAAGTAACAAATTTTTAAAAAAAGTTCAAATTTGTGAGAAAAAGATTGAAAGAAAAAATCTGCATATTTATGTTGCATGTTGTCAGGCCAGTATATAAATCACTTCATTTAAAGCATCAAATATCATTATGAAATAAGTTTTTTGGCTCACGAACATTTTTGACAAGAAATTGCTTCAAGTAGTTCTTTCCATAGCCACAGGTGATATATGCATCAGAAATTTCTGAAGAAAATCAAATATATTTTCCGAGTGACTACATGTATAAACAAGCTACAGTTTGACAATTTAAACACACTGAATGAAAATTTAAAACCACAAATTCAAAAGTTAAAAAAATATCACCCATAATACTAGGATAGCAAGTGGCTAAGATAATAAAACTGTACAAAACAATATAGTGAGACTTTATTTATTTATTCAGAACCATCATTTCATTTTTGAGTGGTGATAAAGGATATGTACAGCAATAATGCAAAACATTAAATTATTTACAATTGTATGTAACACAGTTGTGTTGTGCAATAAAAGTACCTTCACTGAAAAAATATATATCCAATCACAACATAAAGAAGCAGGAAATTAAAAAAACACAAAAAAAACATAAAAGCTAATAAATCTGAAAATGCAGCCTTTTGATTCCTTCACATATAATTCTTAATTTCTTGATAAATTATTAAAGTTAGTAAAGTACCATAAGATGTAAACTGGATTGAAGAAAGCTAATAAAACCCCTAAAAATACCTTCAACAAGAATGTAGCAAAAGGTAAAAAAATGCTGAGAAAAATAACCTTCTGCCCCTGTGCAAAGAGATGAGTCTTGTTAATGTCCCCAGCTTTCCAGCATACGCATATCCTCGTCGTCTTCAGCCCTTTTCTTTGTAGCTGTAAAAACAAAAAAGGATAATATTAACCAACACAATAAATTCTTTTGGGACATTTGGGTTTGGTGCTACAGCCAGTTATAGACTTTTCTCCTTTAATTAAACACAAACAGAGCACTCAGACTGCCCCTAATTTCTATCCAAATTTATCTGTCAATCCAGTTTATTTTATAAACTGAAGATATAAGCTAAAACACATAACGCTGGTTTAGAATGACCAATTAATCTAGTAACAAGCATGTCTTTGGACTGTGGGAGGAAACCAGAGAAGAGAAAACCCACACTGACAGTGAGAAAATGCAAACTCCACACAGAGACTCCCCCTGTCGACTAAGACATAAAACAGCTTCTAACTGTGAAGCGACAGGGCTAACCAGCATAATTTTCTTATTCTGTTAACAATAGTGGTTTATTTTTTTCCTCATTAATTCCATCTAATGCGATAATTAAAGTTTTCAAATGCTGTGTGTCTTAAGTTTTTAAAATGTCTGATCATACAAACTTTAGAATTATTTTTAAATGCATCATTTAAAACTACCTGTTTAAATTAAAAATAAAAATCAGAGGTACTCAGTGTGTGGATAGATAAATGAAATGAACCTTTTGGAAACAACAGACGTAGAAGCAGACATTTTTTTTTAAAGATGCACTCTGACAGCTTTAAAACAACCTCAAAAACAAATATGTATTGCCCAAAATAGTATATTGTGGCCATTTACCCACAAAAAACTTTCATTGCCTTAGAATTGCTTGGAAAGAGCTTTTACATCTTGCACCTGCTTAAGTATGCGTGGATTTATGAATATTCTAATTAGCTCCACCCATAACCCCGCCCACCAGTAGCTGATGCTGGGAGGGCTCCCTTCTGACCCAAAGACTGCTTCGCTATGCAAAACAGATGCCTTCATCCCCCTACAGCTACATGTCCACCTAGCCGTGTGTTTTCATGCTTCCCATTCACTGTTTATGAAGCATGCCCCACTTGCACTCTGGTAGCGTGGCGTCAAGAAACCCAAGCCGTCGCTTGGAGGTGTTCACTCCTCCACGTCAAGAATCCCTATTCACCTCGGGATCTGTCAGGAGCGTGGAGAGGGCATAACCAGTCACGTGCCCAATACTCTGTAGCTGCAAACTGCACAGAGAGTATCACTGTCTGGTCAGAGAACTTTGGCCAGTTTTCAAGCTGTATTTTTGGCTACAAAAGTGCAGTTTGATGTGCTTTTTCTGTCTCTACCCCAACCCGTTCTGCTCTCCCCGACCTGCAGGGCTTGCACGTGATTGGTCGCCGCAACTCCTGGTGGGTGGACTTCCAGATGTTAAAGTTTTACCTATATCCTCAAAACAAAAAGTGAAACATTTTTCTGAAAACGGTCAAGGTGAGAAATAAATGTGTAGCTGCCAAATATATGTTTACTTTTTACTAACAACTACTATTTTGAAAACTACAGGAAGCCACCCCCTACACTGCTTTGCTATGCAAAATGGACACCTTTATCCCCCTCTGCCTCATTCCTGCTGCTCCTCAGCTCCCCATTCTTCCCCCAAGGCAGCCAAGAGTATCCGTCTGATTGGTTAATGTTATAACCAATCAGGCTAAGCAGGAATGTTTACGTAGCTAAAAACGCTCTGTCCAAACTTGCCCGTTTTTTTTTTTTGTTTTTTTTTTGGGGGGGGGGGGTGTTCCCTAACTGAAAATTCACAGCAGAAAAACACAGACTTGGGACTGCGGTAAGATTTTGCTCTGGATATGTCTTTTAAGTCACAAAAAACATGTTACAGACATGTTAACAACAGAAAATAAAAAAAAAAAAAACTTGATTTTTGCCGGAGTGTCACATTAAATCAACTTGGATATAATGTGCATTAACACCAGAGGTGTTAATGAAATGTCTGTGATATGCTTTCATCAAAATATCTCAGTGTTTAAATATTTCTATACCATTCTTCACAACAACCTACTTCAGTGAATGTTCCTTTAATTGCCAATGAACCTCAGTTCACCCCACTCTTGCTCCTTCATCACTGCTGAGATCCATGGTGGGTGGCACGTTAATGTTAGCTGTTAGCTTCAGTGGTGGGAGTCAGCCTGAACTAACTAACATACAACTTGCTAAATGTGAGAAAGTAAAAGGTCAAACAAAGCATCATTGGGGTGGGTGGTTTGAATGGTTGTTAGAAGAGGACCAGACCCTGGGGGGTACACTCTGCACATAAACAACACAGAAGAGTAGTGGATTTTTTTCTGAAACTGCATAAGTGCCCAGACCTCCTGACCTTTGACCATGACCTTGACTTTGAGCACAACCTGGATACAGACCTACCTGAGGATTATTGTGAGTTTGGTGAGAATCCAGGTAATTTCCTAGGAGGAGGAGTGATTTTTCTGAAATCACATAAGTACCCAAATCTCCCAACCTTTGACCTCAACCTTAACCTTGAGTACAACCTGGATGCAGACCCACCTGAGGGTCATTATGACTGTTTGGTGAGCATCGGGGCCAAGGAAGAGTAGCGATTCCAGTGAAATGTGGACAGACAGCAGACGGACAGGCGATGGACACCGTGTCCTTTTGGCTTTGCTGGAATGAGCTAATGAAGATCCTTTATACTTAGAACTGCTGGTGGAGTGATTTTTACCCCTATAGAAAACAATGTAAAATGCTGCAGACTGGTTGCCTAGCAACAGATGTGGCTAAATGGCTAACAGGTACATGGCTCTCAACGAGATAGAGCTTTGCTGATTTTAGTTATTCATCTGAAGGATTTTAACATTAAAGAAATTAATGTGCTGTCAGCAGTCAGCAAATATTGGTTCACAATCGCCCTATTTAGACAAAAAAAATTATTTATCCTTTATTTATTGCCTGTTAATTAATGTTCATTTTAATCATATTTAATCATTTTTTTTCTTCTAATCCTTTAAAAAAATGTTGTGCTGTTCAGTATTTGTTGTCTTAGCTTTACCATTTTTATATCTGATGAAATAAATCAATATCAACCAACACATAGCCATCTCTTGGAATATTCTGTAATGATAATATTGTGGTGACACTAGACACAGTGGGTGGACATTCTTCTCATACCCAGAAGCAGGAAGAGGGGCAGAACAATGGACTGTTATGTATACGTCCCTGGGCGACGGAGAGGACATCCAGGCGCCAGCTGGTCATGCTAATGATATGTATTGACTGATATGTATATCACTATGCTAATGTGCCATGCATTCTCTCTGTCTGTATAACTGTATAAAAGAGCTTGTTATACATGCCTCAGCAACGCAAAAACTCTCCTACCAGACACTCGGCCCAAGCGGACAACGCTGGGGTCCACCAGCTGTACGGTATTTATGTTAGAGGGTCAACAAAGAACCTGTGTCGACCTACGCTCATGCCTCGCCTCCACATCCTTCCCTTACACCCTCTACATTGGTGACCCTGACGTGATATGGACTATCTCTCCCTTTCGCCGTGCTGTGGATTCCTTTTTCTCCATATGGGTGACCTGACGGAAATGAACTGTCTCTCTCTTACGCCGCACACCACATGGTGACCTGACGTGGGATGACCATCTGCTCCCTTTCACCGCGCGGTGGATTCCAGAGACCGGGGATCGTCTACATCCTTCGCATCCACACTGGAGTGCGCGCGCCTTATCCTCTCTCCACGATGGCAACCTCCAGGGCCGGACGGAGAGTGTGGCGCTGGGACCAAGACGCACGAGGATCAGCGACACGAGCAACGCACAGAAACAGCCTGAATGGGGAAGATCATCGGCGCCGTCTGCATTGATTTCCATCAAGCTCCCTGACCCTGACTCACCTCCCAACAGCGGATTTTCTGCGCACAGAAGCCCTGCACACACGTCGCAGGATTACGAGGATAGCACAACTTCCAGCTATGTGGTCACTGTGCCAGGCACACGCCATGCACCAGGGACAAACCAGCTCCACAGACTTATACACTGTCCTCCGCCACTGCACATGCCTGAGAAACACGGCCGATCGCCATCCTCAGAACCTTTTAGGGCCGCTCATGCACCTGAAGCAGACATGCAGCCCGCAGACGGGACTTTGTATGGGTTTCTCAGCCACGGCGCACAATGGGAATTTAGCTGATTGCTTTCCCAGATGACTTTAGGGCTGCTTCTGCACCTAAAGCCAAACCGCCAAGTCCCTCAAACAGCTTCAGTTTTTTTTCACAGCCGTTACGCATCCTCGGGGAATTTGGCCGTTCACCTTCCCCACATCCTCGCAGGACTGAGCCGCAAGAGGAGTCAGAGACTTAATTTTTTTCACAGCCGCTGCGAATCATCGCCAGGTTTACCGGGAAAGTCCCTCACCATGGCGGATCCACACGCAATTTTTGAGCGGCCCAGACACTTTTGACGTCCCGGGCCAGCACTCACTTATTCCCATCCACCTCCCCCAATTCCTCCACATTGCTCTTCCCGCACCTCACTCCCTAAAGCCAGCCGATCGCCGGTTTGTTCCATTATGCATGATGCGCACCGGCCCCGTGCACCCACGATCCACGGCCATTCAACATGCTGGAACTCGGAGCGGAGCACACCGTCTTTTTCACCCCTCCCCCTTTCCCCCCACAGACTTACATGCCCTCTGACACTCCTCACCAGCAGACAGTTCGACCAGAGCGGCAACTCCCCGCTGCAGCCTCCTCTGGTGTCGACTTGAGCCCAAACGACGGGGGGGGGGGGGGGGGGGGTCACAGCCCTTTCTGGGCATTCGGGGGGGCCTGTGTGGTGACAGTACACACAGCGGGTGGACATTCTTCTCACACCCAGAAGCAGGAAGAGGGGCAGAACAATGGACTGTTATGTATACGTCCCCGGACGACGGAGAGGGCATCCAGGCGCCAGCTGGTCAGGCTAATGATATGTATTGACTGATATGTATATCACTATGCTAATGTGCCATGCATTCTCTCTGTCTGCATAACTGTATAAAAGAGCTTGTTATACATGCCTCAGCAACGCAAAAACTCTCCTACCAGACACTTGGCCCCAGCGGACAACGCTGGGGTCCACCGGCTGTATCTATGTTAGAGGGTCAATAAAGAACCTGTGTCGACCTACGCTCGTGCCTCGCCTCCACATCCTTCCCTTACACCCTCTACAATATTCAGATTTTTTTTTAAGCTCTCCTACAACAAAAAAAATTGGTCATTAAAAAATGACCAATTTCAAGTTGCTTCGTGTCTGCTCTTTTGTGAATCTTGTAGAGTGTTGGGAGGAATTTAACATTTGTGATCTAAAAATATAAGAACCTCAAGGGCAGCATAAGTTGCCACATGGGCAGAATTTTGTTTCTTTAAGTCTTAGTCGACTAATAATTCATAAAGTTGAAGAAAAGTTACAACTTGGTACTTCTATAAATGTGATCTTCGTCAATATTAATGCTATACCGACAGTGGGGCGGTGTGTAAAAGTGATCCATTCATGTTGTTCTATGGCATAAACAGCCAGATTTTTTCTAAATCTCATTACTGAATAATTTCTCTACACGTTAAACTGCAGGGTACTTTTTAACTTTTAAACTGTCCTGTTCTGGTTGATGAAGGGACAAAGACTTACTTATGCGGCGGTGATGGTCCCGTGATGAAGGTAGTTCGGAACTGGGAACACTGGGCAGTTCTCCTATGCTCTCCTCGTTCTCCAGTTCTTCCAACTCGGCCAGCAGCTCATCCTAAACAAAAACAGGAAACATATTAGAAGGTGGCACAAAAAACACAGTGAAGACAGGAAAAAAAGAGCATTAACCTCATCATATAGCTCGCCAAAAGATGGTCTGGAGATGGCATCGCTAATCTCCTGTGCCACATCCTGTTGTTCTGTGATGTCTGCCATCAGATCGTCAATACTGTTGATGTCCCTGAAAAAGAAGGGGTCCAAATGTTTGACCTTTTTTCCTCACCCACAGTTAAATTTACAATGAATGTATTTATTAGTGAAAAGAAGATCCAGTTTATCCAGTTTGTGCACAGGAAAGTACATTTATTTTTTTCTTCCATTCATTAAGAAAAGTAATAAATTCAGCACATCTTCAAATGTCTTACATGTTGTTGTGGACCTTCTTCATGGCCTGAGCAGCCATGCCCATGTTCTTCAGAACCTCCGTGTTGGTGTGGGAGTTTTCCAGGGCTTCTCTCTGAAATTCGATGGTGGAGAGCGTGCCATCAATCTGCGTGAGCTGCTTCTCCAAACGCTTCTTCTTCTTCAGGGCCTGCAGAGCGACTGACACAGAACAATGTGGACATTATGTTCTGATCCTTGGCCTTCTTCTGCCTGAGATGAATGTTATTTAAAGCACAATAGAAAACAAGGTTCCACCCTTTCAAGAGTGTGATGTTTGTTTTTAGTCTGAGGTGACGCAACGAGTAATGCAGCAAAGATGACACTTCACACAAGGTAGTACAGCAGGTTTACTGCTCAGGAACAAACTCTCCAGTCTAATGCACTGCATAATTTTCTTGACAGTGTTAAACCTTTCACTATAGTCAAAACTGAATTTCCTTAGTGGAAAACACCCCCAAAACAATCAGTGTAGTTTACTGAATACAGGTTTGGCAATATATGACACAGGCAAGCCTACAGTCCATAAAGCTGGATTCACACTATAGTGTTTGGCCCGACTTTTAATTCAATTCAATTCAACTTTATTCATATAGCGCCATTTCACAACAACAGTCATCTCATAGCACTTTCAACTGTAGGGGAAACCCCCACAGTTGCAGAAAAACCCCAGCAATCAGGCGATCCCCTGTGAGCAAGCGTTTGGCGACGGTGGAAAGGAAAAACTCCCTTTTAACAGGAAGAAACCTCCAGCAGAACCAGGCTCAGGGAGGGACAGTCATCTGCTGCAACTGGCTGGGGGGTGAGGGGATAGAGAAGAAGAAAAGAACAGACATGTAGAGAGCAAACAGCACGATGGGGACTCAATCTATGAGAGAGAACAAACAGATGTTAATGACCAGCAAAAAAAAAAATTTCATTGAGAGTGAAGAAAGGAGTGAAGCCCAGTGCATTACTGGAGGTCCCCCGGCTGTCTAAACCTATTAGCAGCATAACTAAGGGAGGGTTCAGAGTAGGGATGGGCATAATTTACCGATTAACCGATAATTGATCATTAAGAATTTCACCGAGGAAGTTCATTTTCGTCGACAAACCGTTTTTGTTTTTTTTTTAAACAATCCGAGGTTATTAAGGCCTAGTGCACGGCCGTCCTCAAACAATGCAATGGTAAAATTTGGGCACCAGGGGGCAACATTACACCATCGCCGTACCCTGGCGTGCCTCCGTTGATACATGCGGGCTTCCGTAGGGCGATCGCCAAATCATGAGGCGGTTACGGCGAAGTGTTGCGTGGGACCATTTCAATTTAAAAAATGACCAGGTGTACTGCAATCACTGCAATGCAGCATACAAATATACTTCATCTACAGGGTCCATGGAACACCCTTATTACGCGAAGAAACCGCCAACAATGGTTGCGCGCTGAGTAATGGCGGTCGTGAAGATTTTTTTTTTTTTCAGAAACTTTATTGAGAAGGTCATGAAGATTCGGTGTACACACGTCGAGGGAAGCTGCAGGAGGTGGCGTAGTGCCTCGACGGGAAGACTATTTCGCACAAAATGGCACAAGAGAACAGCAAAAAGTTCCACGCGGCTAGACTAAGCAATACGAGCGATAGAGCAATGAATGTGGTCTTCGTTTGTTGGGTGGCCGCTCGGCAGGGAGAGAGAGCTGGGTAAAACGTCTCGGCCAATCAGCTTGCGGGGTGAAACGTCTCGGCCAATCAGCTTGCGAGATTCCCGAGCCGAGCAAACACGAGAACAGAGAGAGAGATATTTGAGAGAGAGAGGTAGATTTGAGTTGTGCGGCTCTCCGTGCCCTCCGTGCTGATACCTGATGTTCTAATTTAGTCTACCTACCTAAAAATGTTAATGATTAACCGATTATTAATCATTAATTCTCCCGGCGATCGGTGAAGAAAATTTCACCGAATGCCCATCCCTAGTTCAGAGACACATGATCCCTCCCTAATTGTAGGCTATATCAAAAAGGAAGGTTTTAACCCTATTCTTAAAAACAGAGATCGAGTCTGACTCCCGAATCCAGATTGGCAGCTGGTTCCACAGGAGAGGAGCTTGATACCTGAAGGCTCTGCCTCCCATTGTACTTTTGGAAATTCTAGGTATTACAGGTAATCCAGCATTTTGGGAGTGTAGTGCTCTGTTAGGATAATACAGTAGTATCAGATCTTTTAAATAAAAAGGGGACTGATTGTTTAGAGCTTTGAAAGTAAGAAGGATTTTAAACTTAATTCTAAACTCTATGGGAAGCCAATGAAGGGAGGCCAGAACCGGAGAGATATGATCTCTCTTTCTAGTACCTGTTAAAACTCTTGCTGAAGCATTTTGGATCAACTGAAGACTTTTTAAAGATGTTTTGGGACAAGCTGATAATAAAGAGTTACAATAATCTAATCTAGAGCTAACAAAAGCGTGGATCGGTTTCTCAGCATCACTCTGAGACAAGATGCTCCTAATCTTGGCAATATTATGCAAATGATAGAAGGCAGTCTTAGAAACGAATTTAATATGTGAATTGAAAGACAGGTCTTGATCAAAAATAACTCCAAGGTTCCTCACAGTGCTATTAAGAGAAAGAGTAACCACATCCAAACTAAAAGTTTGAGTTGGAAAGGTATTTCTAAGGTTTTTTGGACCAACAAGAATGACTTCAGTCTTATCTGAAACTAATAGCAGGAAATTGCAAGTCATCCAAGCTTTGATTTCTTTAAGACAGGCTTCTAACTTGGCTAATTGATTACTATCATATGGCTTCATTGACAGGTATAATTGTGTGTCATCTGCACAACAATGAAAATGTATACAGTGCTTTCTAATAATGTTGCCTAAGGGAAGCATATATAAAATAAAAAGAGACAGACGTTTTGAAAAATCAGAGAAATGAGTCCAAACATCGGTGAAATTATGTTCATGAGCAGGTTTTTTTTTTTTTAATCCAGCGCACACCAACTTTTATGAACTTTAAAGGAGATTTTCAACTCCACAGCCTTGCTTGGCCATGGATGAGAGGTGTCCACTACAATTCAGAGATGATCCCAGTCTTTCTCTTTGTCCAGGAGTTTGAGAGTTGCAAAATTTACTTCAGTTATATTATCGTTCATCCAAGCTCCTCTTTTATACCAAGAAACAGCAAGCCCTTCATCTTGGCCAGAGATCTATTAATCTGCTCTGGTGAATGCAAAATTGTAGATTTAATTCGGAGCAACTGTCAGGATATTTTCATTTTGAATCATTCTTTTAAAAGAATGACAGTGAATGAGGTTAGCATTGTAAAAATTCATCATTAGACAATGAATATTGGGTTTGTGTGCACATAACCTGCTCTTCTGCTGGGTCGTGGCGAAGAGCAGACTGGTCCGGCAATGTTTTTTTTCCCCTGTTCATTCATTCCTCTAAAAAAATAATACAATAATGCCTATCTATAGACTCCAACAGTAAGTCTGCAAATAAAATGAGAATGTGGATCTAATCAAAAAAAACATTTAGTGTATCATAGTGTAAATAAAATGACGGGTGATTATATTATGACTGTAACAACTCCCTGCATTAAAATAATATAAAATCCCGTTAAATGTCATTTATTTTTTGACACCACATCAGCACTTTTGGGTTCCTCACAATGGAAGTTCGTTAGTTAAAAGTTAATTCCCTTCTACAGCATGTGGGACACCATGTGGTGTATAGGGGTGGCGCCTATCTCCGTTTCTCTGACCCTAGGCCACACAGCTACTGTAAGTAGTGAAAGCAACAGTGTGTGTGTGTGGGGGGGGGGGGTCAGTCCTCTGGTAGCTCTGTGCGTTAACTTTCCTTTCCTCATTCTATTATGCTGAGCACCAAACTAGAAGGCGGAAAGTGCCATTTTTATATGGTCTTTGGTATGGCCCAGCCGGGATTTGAACCCACAACCTCGCGGTTGTGGGGCGGATCCTCTACCAACTAGGCCACCGCTCCGGTTCACAATGGAAATCAAACCAATAAATCCTGAGAATGATTACGCATGGAGCAGAAAATTAATACCGCAGCTGGTGCGAGCTTCCTAGTACCACTGTTAGCTCAGGAGCTAATACCTTTAGCTCCCTGTCATCTATGTGACAGACAGCTATGCTGGCCAATACATACTCCCACCCACCAGTAGCTGGAAGAAGAGGAGATTGGGCCAGGGAAGGTGATCCAGCTTGAGGAAGGATCATTCTCGGTGGAGTGGAAAGTCACTGCTCAGGCCCGCATGGAGGCTGGAGGGCTTCCAGCCGGTCCCTGTTTGCTCACTCTCCAAGGATCTCCCAGCGAGCGGCGGGGCACCCCGTCCACCGGCAAAGTGAGCTGAGAGCAGCTAGCTGGGCGCCAGCGGTCCGGAGAGCCCACCCACTGCCGTGGAACCATGACCGCAACAGCCTTCTCAACCCAGCCGTTGCGCCACACACGGACAGGTGGCGGTCTTGGTGCCTTTGTCCCCCTAAGAGGAGACATCTCTCTCTGGTTCAGCCTTCCGACCAGTGCTGCCAGATGGGAAATGTTGAAGTATCGTACCGGTGGCTTAAAATTATCATATTTGTGACCCATGCTGGCAAAATGAGTCGGAATGTGCACCGTGTCATTACAAGCTGCAGGTAGGAGAAGTCATAAATCATGACTCTTTCTTTGTTTGGTAGCAAGTCCCAAGAAAAAAAACCCATGAGTGCCTGGTATCAGTACACAAATGATTCGATCGAGTGCACTAATTCTAATGGGTGAATGTACTGTATGTATTACTCACTGAAACGGTAATGGAAGCCAGGGATCACCAGCTGAATCACCTGCCTGAGCAGCAAATAAGCCCCACCCGCTTGGTTCATCCGACTCTCAGTTCAGTGAGTGGTAGACAGTTAAAGCTCCAGTTCAGCACTGAGTGATTCGGTGTACCACAGATCTTTTCAGATTGACTCAGTATGTTCAGTGAACTGTGGATCCCATCACTAGCCTCCATCTAAGGATGCCTCTCTGCTCTGCTACCACAATGCATCTTCTTTTCCATGCAGCCCACGCACGTGAGACAATGTGTAAAAACAAGTGTAGTATGTACAGTATGTGCAGGATCCGTATTCTGACTGTGTTTGCTAATACAGGTGCATCTTACTAAATTAGAATATCATCGAAAAGTTGATTTATTTCAGTAATTCAATTCATAAAATGAAACTCATATTTTATGTAGATTCATTACAGACAGAGTGATATATTTCAAGTGTTTATTTCTTTTAATTTTGATGGTTATGGCTTGCAGCTCATGAAAACCCGAAAATCAGTTTCTCAAAAAATTAGAATATTACAAGAGATCAATTTTTAAAAATTGATTTTTTTAATCAATTTTTTTGGGCAATTTTTGGGGGCCGACAAAGTATTTCCATGCACTCACTCAATACTTGGTCAGGGCTCCTTTTGCATGAATTAATACTGCATCACTATGGCATGGCATGAAGGTGATCAGCCTGTGTTACTGCTGAGGTGTTATGAAGGCCCAGGTTGCTTTGATAGCGGCCTTCAGCTCATCTGCATTGTTGCGTCTGGTGTCTCTCATCTCCCTGTTGACGATACTTCATAGATTCTGTATGGGGTTCAGGTCAGGAGAGTTTGCTAACCAGTAAAATATGGTGATACCATGGTCATTAAACCAGGCTTTGGTACTTTTGGCAGCAGTGTGGGCAGGTGCCAAGTCCTGCTGGAAAATGAAATCAGCATCTCCATAAACCTTGTCAGCAGAGGGAAACATGAAGTGCTCTAAAATGTCCCGGTAGACAGCTGCATTGACTTTGGACTTGATAAAATACAGTGGACTAACACCAGCAGATGACACAGCTCCCCAAATCAGGTGCCAAGTCCTGTCACTTGGAAATCAAGGTCCCAGAGTCTGGAGTTAGAGTGAACAGGCACGGAATCCAAGTTGCTTGAGGTCCAGTGTCAAGTTTCCACAGTCGATGATATGTGGAGCCATGCCGTCTGCTGGTGTTTTTCCACTGTGTTTAATCAAGTCCAATGTCAGTGCAGCCATCTAACAGGAAATTTTAGAGCACTTCATGCTTCCCTCTGCTGACAAGCTTTATGGAGATGCTGATTTAATTTTCCAGCAGGTCATGGCACCTGCCCACACTGCCAAAAGTACAAACACCTGGTTTAATGACCATGGTATCACTGTGCTTGATTAGCCAGCAAACTCTCTTGACCTAAATCCCATAGAGAATCTATGGTGTATTGACAAGAGGAAGATGAAATACACCAGATCCAACAATGCAGATGAGCTGAAGGCCGCTATCAAAGCAACCTGGGCTTCCATAACACCTCAGCAGTAACATAGGCTGATCACCTCCATGCCATGCTGCATTGATGCAATAATTATGCAAAAGGAGCCCCACCCAAGTATTGAGTGTGTGCATGGAAATACTTTTAGTCGGCTAACATTTCTATTAAAAAAAAATAATCAATTTTTAAAAATTGATCTTATGTAATATTCTAATTTTTTGAGAAACTGATTTTCGGGTTTTCATGAGCTGCAAGCCATAACCATCAAAATTAAAAGAAATAAACACTTGAAATATATCACTCTGTGTGTAATGAATCTATATATGAGTTTCACTTTTTGAATTGAATTATTGAAATAAATCAACTTTTCGATGACATTCTAATTTATTGAGATGCACCTGTATATTAGCCACCTAATTAAGGGGTCAAATTATCGCACATTATGGGATTTGAGGAATTATTGATCGTACATCATACCAAGGGCAAAACTATCGTACAAATATGATAATTATTGTATGTCTGGCAACACTGCTTCCGACCGTGTGTCTCCCATTCCTCCATCTCACCTGGCATGCAGGGTGAAATGCAGGCTGCAAACCCATGTCCTTTCTTTTGTATTTTAGCAGGGACACTGAGGTTTTTCCAAATAAAATTAATCATTGCTGTCGTATTTTCATGTCTGTGGGTAAGACATGTAATTTAAAAGATGATTTCTTGCTCACACTGTCAAAAACTAAACAGGTACAATCTGCCATCTTTTCAACGAGGAAAACACGCACACACACGAATCATTGCTCCTCCTGCTTGCTCCTCAGCTCCTCCCACTTCCCCCGAGGGAATGAACTCAGGTCTGTAGTCATGCCCAGTGCTTAGCCTGATTGGTTATAACATTAATCAATCAGGCTAACCAGGAATGCTTAACATAGCTAGAAACACTCTGTCCAAAATCGCCCATTTGGGGGGGGAAGGGGGTGGAGCTTAACTGGAAATTCACAGCAGAAAAACACAGACTTGGGACTGTGGTCAGATTTTGCTCTGGATAGGTCTTGTAAGTCACAAAAAAACATGTTACAGACATGTTAACAGCAGAAAAAAACTTGATTTTTGCCGGAGTGTAACTCTGAGACAAACGTTCATAGTTCAGGCTCAGGGGTAACGGGTCAGGTCGGCCACTGGCCCAGTCGGCTCCCCAGGTGGGATCAAAGATCTTTGATAACTCGAGCAGAGAATTTCTTACAATACTCCTTACATTTGTTGGTGGCCGAGAAAAGTGTTTTTAACAGTTTTACAGAAATTCTCTACTCTCACTATTACCCCCGTATATCACGGAATAGCGAATGCTGGTGAGTATTGCGATTTGAGGGATTCCGTTGGAGTTCGTGGGGGGGGGGGGGGTGCAGCGGGTCGGTTGGAGGCAGTTTTTCTTGTCGCAAAAAAAAATTTGAACATGCTCAAATTATTTTGCGAAAAGAAAAACTGCCCGTGATTGTAAAAAATGCTGGCGGACCGTCACACAACCCTCCACAAACCCTAAAGAAACCCCTGAAATCGCCAGCATTTGCCTCTCCTTGCCACTCTGTGGGATACTACCCTTAAAGATCCCAGCGCTGACTTTGGAGCAGACTTGGTCCAGTAGCTAGCCAGCTAATGGCTAAGTGATGTAAGAGGGAGGGCGGAGTTTGATGCGGTCAAGGATTTCTTAAAGTGACAGCACTGTTACGAAGCATTTTCAGAAAGGCTGTGAAAAAAAATGCTGCTCTAATTAAAGAAAATTTGAACAAAATATAGCACAATCACTTCATTAAGACACATATGAGCTGTTAAAATGTGGAAAAAAGTGACCAGTGATCAATACCCCCTTTAATTTTTACAACCTGCTGTGGTATGAAACTAATAAATCTATTTTTCAAATCACATTTTATTATGACATTGTAAAGAATGTTAGGTTACATTTTTTAATCTTATCTTTCTTGTCTTAGGAGAAAATGTGTTCTTTTTCTCTTCTCAAATTAAATAGGAAGCATCTATGGATATGGCAGCTGTATCCCCATACGCTGACAACCTCACAAAACGTTTTCAGCTCAACTCCAAGCCAGCTGCTGCCGTGGCTTTGATAGACAGTACTGTGCTTTCGGCATCTTGCCCACACCATTTTATTTGATATTAGATGAAATTTAGGATTAAAATTAAAAGGTTATCCTTAGGATTTGAGAGTAAGGTTAAAAATGTAGTAAATATTAATGAAAATTTCGAAACAAATAAATGCTTCAGATTTCCGTACTTGGAGCCTGCTGCTTTTAAGATGGGCCTTAATAGAACATACTGGCCAATCAGATTCGAGCTGTATCTGTAGCAAGAATTCTATGGGTACGGTATGGTTCCGTATCCTTAGAACTGCCAATTAAATAATCTGAATGTTCCATTCTGTGTTGTTTACAGGACAAATTAAGAGTAATAAAAACAGGAATAAGAAAGTAAATCATAAACCACCCCTTTAATGCAAGTGTGAGGTTTTTTTTTTTTTTTTTTTAAAACATACAGGCTATATACACACCGGCCACTTTATTAGGTACACCTGTCCAACTGCTCGTTAACACTTAATTTCTAATCAGCCAATCACATGGCGGCAACTCAGTGCATTTAGGCATGTAGACATGGTCAAGACAATCTCCTGCAGTTCAAACCGAGCATCAGTATGGGGAAGAAAGGTGATCTGAGTGACTTTGAACGTGGCATGGTTGTTGGTGCCAGAAGGGCTGGTCTGAGTATTTCAGAAACTGCTGATCTACTGGGATTTTCACGCACAACCATCTCTAGGGTTTACAGAGAACGGTCCGAAAAAGAAAAAATATCCAGTGAGCGGCAGTTCTGTGGGCGGAAATGTCTTGTTGATGCCAGAGGTCAGGAGAATGGCCAGACTGGTTCAAGCTGATAGAAAGGCAACAGTGACTCAAATAACCACCCGTTACAACCAAGGTAGGCAGAAGAGCATCTCTGAACGCACAGTACGTCGAACTTTGAGGCAGATGGGCTACAGCAGCAGAAGACCACGCCGGGTGCCACTCCTTTCAGCTAAGAACAGGAAACTGAGGCTACAATTTGCACAAGCTCATCGAAATTGGACAATAGAAGATTGGAAAAACGTTGCCTGGTCTGATGAGTCTCGATTTCTGCTGCGACATTCGGATGGTAGGGTCAGAATTTGGCGTCAACAACATGAAAGCATGGATCCATCCTGCCTTGTATCAATGGTTCAGGCTGGTGGTGGTGGTGTAATGGTGTGGGGAATATTTTCTTGGCACTCTTTGGGCCCCTTGGTACCAATTGAGCATCGTTGCAACGCTACAGCCTACCTGAGTATTGTTGCTGACCATGTCCATCCCTTTATGACCACAATGTACCCAACTTCTGATGCCTACTTTCAGCAGGATTTGGGATGTGGTGGAACGGGAGATTCGCATCATGGATGTGCAGCCGACAAATCTGCGCCAACTGTGTGATGCCATCATGTCAATATGGACCAAACTTTCTGAGAAATGCTTCCAGCACCTTGTTGAATCTATGCCACGAAGAATTGAGGCAGTTCTGAAGCCAAAAGGGGGTCCAACCCGTTACTAGCATGGTGTACCTAATAAAGTGGCCGGTGAGTATATCGAGTATATCATTGCTTCCTGAAATGAAACCGTGTCCGTCCATGTTGTGGCCCAGTTCATCAAAGAAGCAGGAACACAGACATAACATAAAACACAGACATAAAACGTGACATCAGACATACCCCTCTTGTTTTTCACTCCAGCCCTCTTGGCCACAGCGAGCTCCTGCTCTATCTGCTGCTCCAGGAAGGCCTGCTTCTTGGTGAGCATTTCCTCCGTTTCCCGGAGTTTGTGGATGGCCTCCTGGGGCGTCGGACCCTTCGATCGGTTTTTAGAGCGCTTGAAAATATTGAAGTGTTTGCTCATTTTTAGCAGTAATTTTTTGGCTAAACTACGCAGGAAACAAAACCCAGAACCGATCAGACGTCTAGTTTCAGCGGCTCCGTGGACGGGTGTGTGTGAGTTGAGGCAGATTTTCCAGCTCGGCAGCTTTGCTCTGAGCCCAGACCGGCCCGTGAACTCTCCCTCAGCCACACCTTTCCCCCATACCTGCATGACGTCATACCCGCGCGATGTTTACCTGCAGGATTTTAATCCACGCACTAGCGCGACTCATTTAATTAAAATATATAAATCTTTATTCAGAGTCACAGATGCAGTTTAATAAAATAAAGTTTTAAAAATCCACAAAAAAAAAACTCACAATCAGCACAGAAGAGTGTACCAGTGCCTCAAAGACAGGGATTGATAACGCTTGGTACTAAATCTTAACCCTGTTAACCATATAAACACTTCATTTCCTGAGGAATTATTAAGCCTACAAATAAATGTAAACATAAGATTCTTTAAAATGGCTCCAAAAGTTCTGATTCCTGCAGCCACAAACGGCTCACTTGCACTGGACCATCGATGCCTCCTCCAGTTGGTGGCGGTAACGCACCAATTTCTTGTTTGCCAACCGCCAATGAACACCAAGAAGAAGAAAAGAACGTCACGTGACAAATGTAGACGATGTGGAGTAAAAGAAAATGTCGAGCGCATTTTATTACACTGTCACAAATACGGAAACGAAAGACAGATAATGGAAAATGAAGTTCGAGAGGCCGGTAGGGAATGGGATTTAACTGGGATTCTGGGAACAGATGGAGATGGAGAGGCAATAAGAGTCACGAGAAAGGCTCTTTTCTCTTTTTTAAATAACAGGATTAAGTCATAGAATTTAGGGGTCGGGCTCAGATGACATGATGTTACACACTCTTGTACAGTAGGTGGCGGTATGCACCGTTCAGTTGTTTGCTATTCGCCAGTAACAGAGAAGAAGAAGCAGAAGCACGTCACGTGACTTGTCTGCTGGAGTCAGAGGGCTCATGTTAATTAGCTCCACAGACGCGTTAGCTAATGGCTGAATTAGACATCGGAAAACATTGTCAGGTTGATTCCTGCAATCTGAAAGGTCGGGTAAGAGATCGTCTGAATTTCGACAGATTAATAAAACGAATCGAAACATTAATGTCCATCTATTCTTAATTCATGGCGACCGTTAGCGAAGTTAGCCTGAGAGCTAGCATGCTGCTGGCTTGTGTCCGCTACACCCATAAAACTAAATTACACCTAGCTGTTTACAGTAAACTGATGAGAAAACTTGGCTTTACTTTTCAATTATTTAGAATAATTGCTGCGTTGTTGATGTTATGGTGAATTAAAAGTTGTGTAAATTAAAGCATCAGAGCTACAGTTCATGATTCATCAGTTTGGGTCACCATGGTTTCCACTCATTTATCATAGTCTGAGCTGTGTTAGATACAGCTGATGTTCATATACACTACTCACAAAGAGTTAGGGATATTTGGCTTTTGGGTGAAATTTATGAAAAATGTAAAAAGTTCACGCTACAGTGATATAATATCTTGCAAGTAGGGCATTTTAGTAGAAGCATGCAATGGTGATTTCCTCATCTCAAACAATTTATTGTAACAAAAGCCAACAACAGTGGTGGATATACCACAACCAAAAATGTCAGTGGCTCAATAACTTGTCATGTGCCCTTGATCATCAGTTACAGCTTGACAACGACGTCTTCATACTGTTCACAAGTCGCCTTATTGTCTGCTGAGGCATGGCATTCCACTCTTTTTGAAGGGCGGCTCTTAGGTCATTGAGGTTGTGGGGCGCAGGGTTACGAGCCTCTACATGGCGACTCAGCTGATCCCATAGGTTTTCTATGGGATTCAGGTGTGGAGAAAGTGCTGGTCACTCCATTTGAGGTACCCCAACCTCCAGCAGTCAGTTCATCGAGGTCATATCATTAAGGAACCTTAATGATATGACCTCGAACTGGAGCATTGTCCATGGTGATGAAATTAGGCCTGTGTTGTTCATACAGGGGCACAATGACTGGATTAATGATGTTATTCATGTAGTATTGGTTTGTCACTGTACCAGTCACAAGGTGTAGGGCAGTTCTGGTTTGACTAGACACACCTGCCCAGACTGTAACACCACCACCACCAAAGGCTCATCTGGTGACAACAGTGGCTGATGCATAGCACTTGATGTCTCCAACATCATTGGTGGCCATCACTTCTGCTCAACATGAATTGACTTTCATCAGAGAACAGCACTGAGGCCTACTGGTCTCTTGTCCAGCGTAAATGCTCCCTGGCCCATGCAAGACGATGGTGCCTGATGGTGTGGTCAGGTACCCTTGCAGGTCGTCTAGCACGCAGACCATGCTGATGTAAATGGTTTTGAATGGTCTGATGTGACACTTGGGTGTCGCTCACCTCCCTTAAATGTGCCTGGAGTTGAGTGGCATTCTTGCGGTTCCGCAGGGTACTGTTCACAATGAATCAGAATCAGAATGAGCTTCATTGCCAAGCACATTTACAAGTAAACATACAAGGAATTTGACTTGACATTGGGCGCACACGATAAGCGCATCCCAATGACGCGGCAGCCATGTAAAGGCGCCTGTCATACAGTGGAGGGTAAAGAGAGGAAGGGGGGGAGAACACATTGGGCGGAGAGAAAAAACATAGTTATCAAAATAAAGCTCGTTTAAAGCTCATAAAAGCTCGTATGAGCAAAATTGTGATTACATAGAAAAAAAACCCTCTAATGCACAAATAGCAGACAATAGATCACACATTAACAAAGCAGCAAGTTGAGAGAGACAGTGTGAGTGTATGTGTGTCAGTGTATGTGTATCAGTCATGTGATGTTGTATGCAGTGTGTGTGTCAGTTACTGGTGTTCAGCAAAAATCCTCTCTCAGCAACTGGATGTTATGTCTTTAGTGTCTGAAACTTAGATAGCATGTCCTCAAGAGATCCAACTCTCAGTGCATGTCCGATGGTAATTCCTAAGCCAGTCACATGGCGCTGTCCTTGAGAGTTCAGATTACTGTACGCCAGATTGTTTGTGTTAGGGAGAAGTCAAGCCAAAACTTTCTACTGCCTTATCTTCATCCAGGAGGAGTGAGAGCTTCAGGGCGCCGAAACAAGGTCAAATCAGCACAGTTCACACAGGGTAGGAATTTTCATCTCTCATGCGATTCTGTGCTTCATAATTTCCATATACATTTCCAGGCTTTAAAAACATTTCCTGGAGAGCTCCTAGCGACATCGAGATGTTGCCAATCTTCCTGTTCAGTTCGCCATTAGCCGCTATCAGAGTCCTCCCCAGCTGGTCAAATTGATGAAAGAGCTTCGCTGGGTCAGCATTTTGATTAGCTCTGTCCATCTTCTTTAGTTTTCGATACATCAGGACCACTCCAAAGCCGATCAGTAGAAGCCCTGAGATCATGATGCCAAACAGATAGATGTCTTCCACATCTTCGATCGAAAGGTCACACATAAGTTTCCAATTGTATGTGTCCTTCCCATAACCCGCAGTTGCAGTGCCTGCAGGGCAGTTGGGCTCCCCCGGGCCCGATTTTCTAGTTGAAAAGACGGTGTCAATTGTATTTAAAGCCCAGCTTACCACATCCATAATTTTCCGTTTGGATCAAGATTCAGCCAGAAGAAGAGCGACACAGACACAGCCAACACAGCAAGCTGGGATCAGTCAGGGAAGAAGGAGGAGAGGAGGAGAAAAAGCGTCTGCTCTCTCTGGAAGCCGGAAGTGAAGAGAGAATGAAGCGGTCATCAGCGTGGGATGTGGCCAAAGGATGTCCACTTCTATGCCTTTCTGTGACTCTTCCAGTCCAGTGGCCACTTACCCTCTGAGAACATCTTGTTTGAAGCCTTGCAATGGCAAGGTACCGTTGATCAATTAGGTGTTGTCTTGGTCTCATGATGTCAAAGGGGCAGATTTACTAACGTGCTGCACCATTGCAAAACCCTGTTTTGGCATTAAAAAACTACTGTTGAGATTAACTACAGGGCGCAGGGCAAAATTTGCAAGGAAAGGCATGGACTATGTTAATTTTTTGCCTGTCCTCATTGCATATGTATTTGTGGGAGTTGTCATGTCAACACGCAAATTTGAGGGAGGGAAGTATTTAAATGACTGGCGCAAAGTAATTTATTAGGGTTTGCGGTTGTCAGTCTCCTGCTAAATGCACCAGGATTTAATGCCCCAAAAAAGTTTGTCTTAATTCATCTGCACCTGACATGATAGCGATCGTTGATGCCGAGACACCAGCGAGGAGCGAGAGCACGTGGCAGAAGCTTCTCTCTGGCCGTGACTTTATTTGGCATGACAGAAGAACAGATTATACGAATATCAACGGTCTCACAGAGATCGGTGTTATGCTGAACTGGACATCAGATGGCAGATTTTTTTCTAAATTTCATTTGTTTATACTGTATATAGCCTATGACATAAATTTGTATCCTTAAAATAGGATACAGTAGGAGCCCTTAAACCCGCAGGGGACATACAGATGGTGTCAGCCAATAATGACTCTTTTTTTTTTTTTTTTTTTCTTTTCTTTTCTGCGGAGGTTAGACTGGGATCTAGAGTTTTCCTCAGCAACCCCTTGGTCTTGAAGCAAAATCTTCCACATTGCCAATTTAATTCGTTTTTTTCTCTATCCATATTTCTATATCTACAGTATGTCTTTTTGCTGTGCATAAAACGGTATTTCAGTTCCCTCTTCTCTCTATTTCTCTCTCCCAGTTCAGGATATAAAGTATAGGAGGAAAACAACAATGAGATTATTAACAAAAAGAGCACACAGACCCATAGAAACGTCCTCCGAAACTGCATCACTGTAACTGAATGGCATTTATAAAAATTGTGAACTGGGAGACCTGTAGGTTTTGTTCAAACAAAGTTATTCACGTAATAAAACCCCAGAGTCTTGACCAGACCATCTTGATGGTTCTAGTGTTAATAAAATAAACATGTTGGTCAAATAATCAATTTATTCATGAGTAGTCCTTTATTAAATTAGCTACAAATGCTTCATTTATATATATTAAACAAAAAAGTCTGCAATGTTAAATGAAAATCTAAATTTTGAAATATAATGAACAAAAATAAACTATTTTAGTGGGGTTTGTTCTTAAACAAAAACTTTAAAAAAAAAAAAAAAGCCTTATATATTATGCTCCTCCAAACTGGCTGTGCCTGTGCGCAATTTTGCGGTGCTCTTGGTGGATGGGTGGGCGTTATTGAAATGAAGCAACTGTGTTTGTGTTCGTAATTTTGCGTGTTGTTAGTAGATCAATGGCAAAAAATTGTCCACTCCCTGAGGCGCTCCGTCTAATTTGTGCACTCGCTAATTTGCACTGCCTTCGTAAATCTGCCCCAAAATGTGAACAGCATGATGAAGAGGACTGTTTACATACCAATTCTAACTGAACCAGAAAATGTTTTGGTCTATTCATAGATCAAACACCTGTTGTAAATTTTGCTGTTAAGCACCTTGTTAGAGAACAGCAAGTTATGCAAAAAGTACTGAAACACTGAACAGATGGACATGTGCATTCAAAAGGTTAAAGAAGGTAAAATTAAGTTCACCTGTAAAGGTTATAGTGCAACCTGAAATTTCACCCGAAAACCAGATATCCCTAACTTTTTGTGAGGAGTGAGCATGTGTGTGTGCGTGCATGCATGCGCGCACACACACTCACATTCATGTGAAAAAATTAGGACGCCCCATTAAATATTCAGTTCTTTATTAAAAAATGTTCACATATCTATGTCTAACCTTGTTTTTGTTTTTATTTGCATTTTTTAGCATTTATTTTAGCCATTGTAAGTGGGAATGAATGTGGGGGTGTCCTAAAAAAGATGGGGGGTGTCCTAATTTATTCCTCTCTATTTGTTTAGAATTACATTTTACAGAAAATTTGAAAAAAGTCTTTAATTCATTTTTGTTTAGTTGTATTATATGAATCTCCCAGTATTTTTAACATTGATATTAAATATCCATGTGTCCAAATATGTTAAAAAAAACACACACACAGAGGCTTATACAGGGTGTCCTAATTTTTTCACATGACTATGCGCATGACTATATGCGCAGGCTGGAAATCAGGTCACCACCACTTCCTGCCAAAATGGCCGACTTCCTGTTGGATGTACACCATCACTTCTATGGCGTTTTTTGCATGTCTTGACATGGTAAACATCTCACCCTATTTTCATCTTTCTACACAAAAGTAAGCGTGCGCTGCTCTCCATTGACTTCAGATAGCGCTGTAGAGCCATTTTTGTGGGGTCATTCATATTTCCTCCAAAATATTAAATTTTTTGCCAGTCTTGAAATGGTGAGTTTTCGTGCACAGTGACTACTTAACTAGAAGTCCCAGAGAGGGGCCATTTGGCCTTTTTACCTAGAAAACCCATAAGGGGACCAACAAGAGGCCACAAGAGGGCCAACTTCTGGGACTTCTTAGATGGTGTTGAAAAAAATATGCTAATAGATACAATAGGGCCTGAGCCACTTATCTATATCCATATACCATCAATAGCTGTTGAAAACTTTTCCAAATGCCCGACGGTTTGGTGGAAGAGGCGTTGCCAAGTTTGCGGTATCGCCATCACCCTTCCAATGGCTATAACTCTGGTATACATTGACTGATTTCCAGCCAAATTTTGTGTGGTGAATAGGTAGCCATATATATATATATATATATATATATATATATATATATATATATATATATATATATATATACTGTATATATATGTCTGGATTTACAGTTTGCAGTGATGCCCATACTCTGGTGTGTGCAGGTTTTTTTTCCAGTGAGTATGATTTATCATTTTTTGTGTATTCTCTTTTAGACTTTCTTCCATTTGTTTGTGATTCCTGCGGTGGTGTCTTCTGGTAAGAATTCACCCTTTCCCTGTTAAAAATAAAGTATAATAGATTAGTCAATTAACAGAATACTGGCTGCAAACACATTTTTTGAGTATCGACTGCACCCCTTTTAAAGGTAAAGTTCTAAAAATCTGATTGTTTGAGGTTCTCACACATAGAAATTTGCCACTTTTCTTGTTCTGAATTTTAAAGTTAAATAAATTTAGATTTTGTACTCTTTGTATGACAAACCAAAATATTTGATGTCACCTTGAGCACCAGGAGATTGTGATGGATATATCGATGATTGATTGACTAATCAAAAACAAATCTGCAGATCATCAGTAACAAAGATAATCGTTAGTTGCAGACCTACAATATATTTTTGGAGATGAGAGAAAAAGGGAATACTTTATCAGGTAATTTGCCTTCGAAGATGAGTATCTCCCCCTCCTGGAAGTGATCGTTGCACCTGCTTTTGCCGAGTACTTGTCCTGTGTTGGGTCATTTCTGTTCCAGTGGTAATGGTCCTATCCAGGTTAATAATTCCCAAACGGGACCAGGGCTGAAAGATAATTTTGACATATTTGCAGTAACAAATAGTTTTACAAACCTCTCCAATCAAATCAAAAGTTTTTGATTAATCCCAATGCAGAACTAGAAAAAAAGAACTATGCTTATACAGTACATAAAAAGGCAAAGTGAGGCTCGTCATATTGTGCAGTGAGAGATTAGTGTAGTCCTCTTAATCTGTCGCTGCTGGAAGGAATTGGAAGAGCTGAATGGGGAAACTAGTAACGTCCAAATTGTCACCATCTGTGTTTTGTTTCGTCGGGGTGAGAATCACCAGAGGCCACATAATACAATATTATCACGGTACTTGGGCTGAGATGCGATACTATCGCCATCTTGTAATACGCTGACTATTGCAATATCATATATTGCAATTTCCGATCCCGATCTTTGTCTTGTTCAACTCCTGACTAGAGCTCATGAGTCACTCCTTTGCTGTGCTGACCTAACCAGACAGTGAGCATTTAGCACCATCTAATGGACTGAAAAGTCATTTGATTTTTACTACTCTGGTACCTAAATAGCTGAGTTTGTGTTTGTAACATTTATTAATATTTCTTTAAAAAAGTATCACAGTATGACTACCACAAAATATTGCACTATTACAATGCATCAGATTTTTATTTTTCCTACTCCTGATTTCTTGCATTGTTTTAAACTAAGTTTCAATCATTTTAGAATGTGCTTCTTTTTTCTTACATCGTGTAAATTAGCCATCTATCCGTACAGACATTTTTTATCTGTAATCCAAGGCAGACTGAGGACTTGTGAACAAAATCCTTTATCTCATACTTAGAGTTATTGCAGGGATGGCAATTTTCCGCCGATCCGCGGATTTCCGCCGATTTATTTTCAAATTGATCATTTCTGTGAATCGTCTAAATCCGTTGAGAAAATTTTAGGGGGGGTAAGGTACCTTATTGTTACCAATTTTAGCGAAAATCAACACGATTACATAAGCGCTCGGCGCTTCCCCAGAAGTGGTCTCCCACGATAGCCCGGATGTGTTGTGTTCAAGCTACTGCTGTATTGCAGTAGCTTGACAGCCCTGCAATTGGATAGTTGCAAACGATTGGACCAATCAAGTGGCTCGTATGCTTTTTCAAAAATTCATGGCGGCATGTTCTCAGGGATGTGATTTTCTGCTAATTCGCCGAATTCCGCTTTATTTTATCTTCCAGGAAGATAAAGTACGTTAAGTACGTTAGCGGCTTGTGGTCCACGAACACAGTGGGTGCGCCCTTTCAGGCAGGACTGGAAGTGGCGTATGGCCAGGTGGAGAGCCATTAACTCTCTGTTACTGGCGGCGTACAATGGCTGTATGAGCTGGGCTGCGCGGGGGAGAAACGGTAATAAAAGTTAACCATCCCCTTTTATGATTCCAAACAGTTTGAAATTGACAGTGCACAGTGGACATTGACTCATAACTTTTGAATATTTCTAAGACTTGGCTACATCAGTGATTGTGCAAAATGAACTGCTCAAGTCTCAATGGAGATTGAAACTGATGATCTGAAATGAATGCTGAAATTATAAAAAGTAATGGTATGTTGGAATTTTATTTCTATTATGGAATAGATAAAATTAACTGATTTTGATTTGATCAAGTGTTAAAGCATGTGATGGATAATGCTTGTTGGAATATTTTAGGAATGCTATCTTCTTGGAACATAAGTCAATATTATACATTAATAAGTGGCATTCAGCTGTTTGTTTTATGTCATTTAAGCACAGTTCTGGTACTTAAAAATCATAAAAACCCAGGAGCTTCGGGGGGCTTCGCCCCCCTCCCCCGACCGGGGCTCTGCCCCAGACCCCACCAGGGGTCCCCCCGACCCCCTGCTGAATTTTCAGTTAATTTCCCCAACCCCAAATCACATCCCTGGTTCGTGTTGGAATTCTGAGCTTTCGGTATTGTTTTCAGCAGAATTATGAGATTTTTATCGAAGGATCAGGAGTCATCAGTGCTAGAAATAGACAAAAGTGTCAAAACTAAGTTCCGATGGAATTGGCTTGAGAGAAAAGTGATGGTAAAGGTGAAAATTGGCTCAAAGTTCGACGAGATAACAGAAACACTCGGACAATTTCTGAAGAAACCAGAAAAGGAGATGAAGTTCAAAGTTCAGAGACTGACACAGCTTGCTGCCAAAAGGAAGAAAGTTTCACATTAGAAGTGACTTGGTGACCAGTGTAAATAGTGTAATAAACTCTTATAGAACTGTTAAATATGTTGGACTAAAGACAGTGAGACAACATTGAAGAAAAAGTAAGTTAACTTTTCATTAAATTTAATGATTTATCTAAGTCTAGTATTTCATTTTTTTTATCATTTTTTTCAGTCTAAATTACTTCTGTTTTACTGAAAACCTCCCAGCTTCAGGGGGGCTGCACCCCCCCATAAGTCAATCAACCAAATTAGATTTCAGCTGAAATCAGAATTTCCTGTTGCCATCCCTGTTATTGGCAAATAGTATTATACTGTATCAAACTATAAAAAGCCATGTTTATAAATGCATAAAAAGACTATTCTAAGTGGTTGCATCTATTTATAAAAATGAGTAGTAGTGTTATATTGAGCTTTATATGTCACTAATAACTGACTTGATGGAAACTCTGTGTGGCTAAATGAGTATGACAGCAGTTGTTAGCTGTATCATATTTGTCCTAAAATTGAAGGGAATTTCATAAATGGTTTGTTGTGTCCTCTTTTTTTTTTTAATAAAAAGTGTTTTGTGTCTCTTAGTCTTGAGCACAGAAGCAGAGATGCTCACTCATGTTCAGAGGTAGGCTGTACTGCTCGTGTGTTGTCATTTTATGATAACATTGGAAAAACATTTTCTTTGATTTATTTTTGCTTATCATTTCCCTTTGCTTTTTGTCAGGCATCAGTAAAACGGGAGTCCCACACTGTAGGCGACTCCGCTCTTTATCCCTGCTCGTTTGAGGACTGCAAGGGGAAAGAATTGTTACCAGTTATATGTCCGCAGTGTGAAAAACATTTCTGCTTGGCGTAGGTTAATTTATTTTCTGTTCCTTCACTTCATAAAGAATCAGAACTTGTTCCTTGCTTCTTGTCTTATCAGTTTATCAAGATCATTTCTAGTGAAATTTTGTTTTGCTTTTTCCTGTTAGCCATCGGCATCAAGATGATCACAAATGTGAAAAGTTGGAGGTCCAAAAGCCTCGAATGACAGCCACCAAAGAGCTTGTCCAGAAGATTATAGGTCAGTCAGAGAAAACTCTTCTGTCATTCCTCTTTTGTCCGCATTGGATCAGCATTAAACAAACTCATGGACGCATGTTAGCTTTACCGTACCTACTGTATATTTGGATTCTCTCTGTATGTCTCCCTTGTGAATGCTCAGAGTCAAAGGATGGATCCAAAAGTAAAGTGCGCCGAGGAGCAAAGAACAGCGCGACTGCAGCCAAGGTAGCGCTAATGAAGCTAAAGATGCATGCTGCAGGAGACAAGGGACTGCCACAGGTACAGTTCGAGCTGTTGTCATCATTTTCTGAAACTTTATTGCCACTGTACCACCTTGTATTGCCAGATGTACCTGTTTTTGTTTTTTATTCTAGACGGAGCGGACTTATTTTCAGGTATACCTTCCAAAAGACTCTAAAACCTCCAACCAACCCATGTTCTTCTCTTCCAAATGGAGTGTGGGGAAAGTGGTGGATTGCGCAGCCTCACTGGCAAGCCTCAAGAACAACAATAATGTGCTAACAGCTAAGGTAAGAGAGTGAGACAGTTCTTAAAGCAACACTATGTAAGATTTTCACTTTTAAATAATGTTTCCAAAACCATTTTGGAAACATGACAAAGTCAAAGTCATAATCCAAGTGGACCTGTATTGCCAGCAAAAGCACTATACTACAGAACTTTGTTGTTCAGGTAGAAACACTGAAAAGACGACAACTGGCACGATTTACAGCCTGCCTTCCAATAGCCAATCATAGGACATAACTTCAGCCATGTTTACTAAAGCATTCTATGACTGGCTGTAGAAATGAAGGCTGTGAAACCTGCCCATTGTAGTCTTTTTAACTCATTCCGGCAAAGCCAAAAAGAGCTAATGCAATGACGCGCCATCTGTCTGTCCATCCACATCTCACGGGAATCGCTAATCCTCTTAGGCATTTTCGCCGATGATCACCAAACTCGATTACAATGATCCTCAGGTGGGTCTGCATGCTCAAGGTCAAGGACAGAAGGTTCAGGAAATCCGGGCACTTACTGTATGTGATACCAGAAAAAATTGCTACTCCTTGTACTAAATTGTGGCGATGCTCGCCAACGTCACTCACAATAATCCTCAGGTACGTATGGATGAAGGTTGTGCTCAAGGTCAAGATCAAAGGTCAGGAGACCTGAGCACTTAGGTGATTTCATGAAAATTGCTTCTCCTTCTCAGCAATTTCGCCAGTGGTCACCAAACTCACTTGCAAAGATCCTCAAGAAGGTCTCCATCCAGGTTGTGCTCAAGGTGAGTGTCAAGGTCTAAGGTCAGGAGATCCGGGCACTTGCATGAATTTAGAAAAATCACTCCTCCTCCTAGAAAATGAACTTGATTCTCACAATACTCACTCACGATAATCCCCGGGTAGGTCTGCATCCAGGTTGAGGTCAAGATCATCGTCAAAGGTCAGAAGATCTGGGCATTTATGATTTCATGAAAAACTTTTCTCCTCCAAGGCCACTGACTTTGACTTTAAGTTCATCCTAGATGGGTCTGTGTCTAGGCTGTGCTTAAGGTCAAGGTCAACAGTCAGGAGATCTGAGCTGGAATGAGCTACTCCATCAGTGACGGTCTGGTTTAGCATTTCTACCAGGAACAGCAAAGTTTCATAGTGCTGCTATAATAATTACAGTAATTTGACAACTGCAACTTTGCCCACATGGTGGTTCCTAATTTCTGTCAGCAGTAAAGTTAGTTTATTTTAATTTACTGTAAAAGTTTCATATATGTCTACATTTATATCAACCATTTCCGAGCACATGAATTGTTGATGTTTACATTTCTACCAGACAAGAGGATAGACACATCAACTAAAAGGAAATGGTATTGTAGTGGTAACTTTTGCAGCAGTATGTATTTCCTGTTTTTACCACCCTATCCTTTACAGCTGATGATGTATGAAGCCTCTCAGGGATATCACTTTTTTCTGATTCTTGTTAAACTTCTAAACTGTGATTTTTGATCCATATGAAATTAATTCTGTATATTAAAAAAAAAAACAATTTGTCATCTAACAGTATGTGTTGGTGCTCTCCTCTTGCAGAAGCTGCGGTTGTGCCACCCTCAGACAGGCGACGCTCTCCGGATGGATGACACCCTCGTCTCTCTGCTGGCTCACCCAGAATCCCCTCTGTATAATGGGGGCAACCTGATCCTCGAGTACCTGGACAATGAATGCACAGGCCTGGAGGATGTTACTGAGTATATTACGCACACTTGACCAAGAGTATGGATGGTTTCTGTGTCAATAAAAATTGTTTGGTTTTTTTCAGATGATTGAGTTGGTTTTTTTTATAGGCAAGCTGCAGTTTTGGAAGTCCACCGTTTTGAGTAGCACTAGAGATGGTTTGACGACAGGTGCAACTTGAACCTGCAGTTCTCAGCTCTTGAGGCTGGTGCTTTATTCATTAGTTCACCGAGGCTTTATGTTGCCTTGCTGATCTTGTTTTCATCAAATTTTAATGCTCCTTATATAGCATACTTGAGACATTTTAGCTCACAGTAAGACTAAATAGCAAGGTAAAATTGACATGACTATTCTGATATGATAATAGAAATGCAAAAAGACATCAGTATCCTACACTTGGTGCATGAATTGCAAGCTTTTGGCATATTATGATAGGGAGAAAGTGACAAAAGAGTTCCTGAACTGCTGAGGAACTGAAAACCTACATTAAGAAAGATTGGGGTTACTAGGTGTTCTTACATGGAGCATAAAATCTAGATCATTTGAGTCGTCATTCATTATAAATCATGTGATGCAACATCAAACTAGATTTATGCATTTCTCTTCTAAAGTGTGTTTCCGGGTTTCAGAAAAAATCAAACAAGAGCTGTTTTCATCCCACAGACTGTCCTCAGCATAACTTGGCAAAATGGAAGTAGTGGAATGTTAAAAATTCTGTTATGCACCAATGGAGTGTTTTCTTGGGGAAGTTTATTTTACATCTCACATCTAACAAATCAGTAAAAACAGGCATCACTCTTTCAAAGGAACATGTTGTTCAACTTAAAATAAGGAACATTGCACACAAATACAGTACATTGTTTAGATAAAGCCATGAGAAGCACTTGCTGTATATATTTCCTTTCAAGACATCCTTTGACCAAATCATAGTGGTTTCACTATATTCTTCGTATATAATCACTGCTCTTAGTAAAGGTTATCTAAACAACCCAGGTGGGACTTGAACCCACAATCCCCAGCTCCAGAGGCTGATGCCTTATCCATTAGGGCCCTGGGCCACAGTTTCAGTTACGGGGATGCCTTTTTAAAGCTACTCTAGTGCCAAGTTAGCAGTGCCCTTTGGGATTCCTCTTGATATAGCATGGCATTTTAACTGTGTTCAAGTTCTAACCTAACACTGAAAGATTCTTTGATGGTCCAAAAGTAGTATAGCTTTGCCACTTTAATCAGGTATATGTCACATATCAACATTGGGCTAACCTTCATGGGTAGATGGTTAGGGTTCTACATTAAGTGTATGGAATTATGTTTTGAGTCAGTTTTCACCATCCTAGAATACTGAATTTTTTTTCCTTAAACTTCACTGCAATTCCAGAGAGCATTATCTCAAACTCATACACCATTTTACATCTGCATCAAACAGCGCTTTACTGTAGCACTGTATTTTCAAAGGAAGAATTTCTGCGTTGCTTTATTTCCATAAACAAAACAAATACCTGCACAAATGAACAATAAGTGTGCAAATTAGTCTGCAGTGAAGAGAGTCCTTGCAAACCTTAATGAGTTGTTTCACCTCATTGGCAGGAAACATAACCCCAGCAAGAGATGCCAGTTGAAACAATCTAAAAGGATTTTTTTTTAAAAATCCCTTCAAAAATACATTAAACATGAAGTATGGGGGGAAAAAAGGAAGAAAGAAATCTGCTGAAGGAAATGGGATTTACATACAGAAAAGGCTAATGTAAAACATCATTAACACCTAAACAGAAGAAAACAAGCTTAGCGTAAGAGAAACAGTCGTGGATGAAAGTGATGAATCATTGGGCATGGACATGATGCTGGAACTTTTGCTTGGTGCTGTTCCAGTGATACTTATGAAGATGACTGCCTGAAGAAAGCAACCTAATTTCCACAGTTACTGATGATATGGGCTTACATGTCGCAAAAGCCCTCCTTCAATTACCAGGAACTAATTGAGAAGCCAGGCACTTCTTAAGGGCCATTCCTGTATTTGGCCCTCTCACTTGTCATGTTTCCATTATGGGTCTGGAACCGTGAGGATTTGTTGGTGATGTAATTGACATTTTCACCTAGACACAGCGCAACAAAAATATATGTTAAAATCATACAGAAATGATTATGCACAAAATGGAGTGGAATGCATGGGGCCAACTTGCCACCATTATTGTCTAATGATTGCAGAGAGGAACTGATCAGATAAACGGCACAAGTAGCACCAGCGGTGACTCCACCTCTGGCTGGCCAGTGGTGTGGACTTCCTCTCCGGCTCGCCACTCCTGTGAGTTGCCTCTCCGCTGTATTCCTGCTACCTCAATGCATGTGTGGCCACATATATCTCACCATTCCTCTCCACAGTTATGGCGGTTTTAAATTTTTGTAAATTAGGCTATAATAACCATGTGAGCACATCGGGAGAAGCCAGCAGGGACTCCCATCTCCCGCTGGCCAGACTGAGTGCGCTTTTATCCCTGCAAAGAACAGCAATATGGCTGGCGTTTGCACCGTGCTGCCCTGCTGTAATGCTCGCTGTCTTCCACATATGCTGAATAGTCATTTAGACCCTCCGTAATCACGACAGCAGTATATTATAATTTTTTAGGCATTAGATCTTCACTATTATCTTTTTTGGACAAATTTACAGCTTTACATTTCCATGTGTTTTGTCCCACATGAAGTGCTCTGGCCAAGTTTTATCCAGTCAGCAGTGAGCCAATCATAAACCCCACCCAGCAGTTTTTGGGGTGCTCTGAAGTACCTCCTCCTGACCTGGGCCTTATTTCGGCCACAAAAGGTTCCTGAAAACTATGGTGAGGTTCCTGGTGACAGAAACGCAAACATGGAGGAAGTTCCTGCAAAATTAGTTTCTGGTTCCTGTAATAGAAACATGGCTATAAAGGACCAGGGAAAATGGCAGTCATTACCTCACAGTAAAGCAGGTGTACTTTGATGTTTAGGACATTTTTGTCACTCCATCAATCGATTAGTAATGATATAGTAATTTTTAGGTGATTCCATGAAAAATACTACTCCCTCTAGGCAATTGCCCCAGTGGCCACCAAACTCACTCACAGTGATCCTGAGATTGGTCTGCGTCCAGGTTGTGCTCAAGGGTCAAGGTTATTGTCAAAAGTAGGGAGATCTGGGCATTTATGATTTCATGAAAATCATTACTCCTCCTAGGCAATTGCACCAATGTTTGGCAAACTCATGCACAATGATCCACAAGTGGGTTTGCATCTAGGCTGTGCTTAAGGTCAAGGTCAACGATCGGGATCTGAGCACTCTTGGGGTGATTTCATAAGGCCAGAGTGAGCTGCTCCATCATTGATGGTCTGGTTTAGGATGATGGTGCATCTTGTCACAGAGCTGCTTCTTCTTTTAGATTTGACTCTATGCTCATGTTCACCTGACTCCTGTCTCCATCTCACCCTACGCCTTGCATCTTCCTCTGTAACACCAACCCTCTCCATGTCCTCCTTCACTACATCCATGAATCTTCTCTGTGGTCTTCCTCTTTTCCTCCTGTCTGACAGCTCCATCTTCAACATCCTTTGTCCAATATATCCACTATCATGGGCAGCACGGTGGCACAGTGGTTAGCACAGTGGCAGCACAGTAAGAAGGTCATGGTGTGGAGGAATGAAGTGACGAGACACAAGAGCTGCCAGTTCAGAACTTTATTCAACTCCAGCCATAACATGAATGACATTTGGTGCCAATGCACATACATAAATGTTCCCCATCTCCCCACTCTTCTCCCCAAGTCACTGGGTGTGAGTGGAGACTCCTAGTGGTCCACCACACAGCCCCCCCCCCCCGCCCCAAGCACCCAGAAGGGGCCTTATCAGTCCAGCACCCTGGGCTTGAGCAATCGCCCACAATGGCTGTAACATGGAGCAACTGGGCCAACCAAGGGGCCTCCAGGTCGAGGTGGGGAGGGAAACAACTCAGTTTCCAGTCTTGGCAAAAAGTCCTCTGTAGGGGAAAAACCAACCTGTGAACCCACCGCAGGCCTACGTCCATGCTGGGGAATCTGGGCCAGCACCACCCGCTCGTCTGCCAACACGTGAGCAGGCTTAAGCCCATCTATGCAGCTGATTTCCCTGCGCCCCCTAAAAATTCAACACAAAATGTTTTGCACCCGTTTCCAAAACCCTGAAAGGGCTGTCGTAAAGCTGACGCAGTGGAGTCCTGTGGGCATTGTGTCTGATGAAAACAAACTTGGCATGCTCCAAACACTTCGGAACAAAAGTGTGGGAGAAACAATGGTGCACCGGCCCTGGAACGCTAACTGACTCGACCCTAGGAAAAAAAGTGCACAGACGAGTCGGTACCGGGCGCGAGACCTTCCGGCAAAAATTCACCCAGGACCCGCAATGGTTGACCAAAAACGAGCTCAGCCGGGGAAGCTGCAAGATCCTCCTTGGGCGTGGAGTGTAACCCAAGTAGGATCCAAGGGAGGCAGTCAACCCAATTCGCGTCAGTCAACAAGGCTCTAAATGCAGCTTTAAGCAATCTGTGGAACCTCTCGCACAAACCATTAGCTTGCGGATTGTATGCGGTGGTACGATGAACTTTGACCCCCAGGCTCTTGGCCATGGTGGACCAGAGTTCTGAAATGAACTGGGGGTCCCAATCGGAGGTAATATCTCACAGTGAACCGAAACGCACAACCCAAGATGACAAAAATCCGCGGGCTATGTCAGCAGAAGTGGTGGAAGCCAATGGGACTGCCTCTGGCCCACTAAGTCCACGTGGACGTGGTTGAATCTCCTGCTTGGAATCCAGAAAGGTTCAAGGGGGGCCCTGGTGTGCCTCTGAACCTTAGCTTGTTGGCACGCAATGCAAGCTGCAGCCCACTCTTTCACATCCTCGCGTAAGTGGGGCCAAACGAATTTAGACCCCACCAGCTTAACTGAAGCGTGTATGCCAGGGTGTGAGAGTCACCAAGAGATTGGAACAACCTGGCGGGGACGGCCGGTGGAGATGTCGCAAAGCAGGGGGGACAACCCTCTTGTACTACCTTGCTTTCTAATCTAAGGCCCTTGCCCGCGGAATGGAGCTCAAGAATGTCCATGTCTCGCGGTTGGCCAGCAGCCACGGTGGAAAAGTCAATGCCCAAGTAGACTGGAGAGGCCAGCGCGCACGACAGTCGGCCACAACGTTGAGCTTGCCGGCCACATGCTGAATGTCGGTAGTGAACGCCGATATTGCAGATAGATAACGTTGCTGATATGCTGACCACAGTTCTGAGATTTTGGACATTGCATAGGTTAGAGGTTTGTGGTTGACAAATGTGGTAAATACGCGACCCTCAAGCCAAAACTGGAAGTGGCGCATGGCCAGGTAGAGAGCCAACAAGTCTCTGTCGAAAGTGCTGTACTTACATTTGTTGTCACGCAGTGTGAGGCTGAAAAAGACAAGAGGTTACCATGAACCAGAGACGTATTGTTCCACCACTGCTCCGACCGCAACGTCAGACACATCTGTAGTTGGCGCAATCTGTGCTGATGGGGACAGATGGGCCAGCAAAGCTGCCTTGGCGAGTTCAGCTTTGGCACCCAAAAAAGCCTGGACCCGATTGGGGGTTCAGTCGACGCCATCCTTGGGTTTCTTCTTCTTGAGTGCATCGTAAAGCAGCTGCAGCAGCTGGGCTGCCTTGGGAAGGAAATGGTTGTAAAAATTAACCATCCCCAAAAACTCCTGCAATGCCCTCACAGTCTGCGGATGTGAGAAATCTGACACCGCCCACACCTTATCCGGCAGTGGAAGCGCACCCTTAGATGAGATGCGATGGCCCAAGAAATCAATTTCCAGCAACCCGAACTGACATTTTGCTGGATTAACTATCAATCCGTGTGCCTCGAGCCATCGGAAAACTTGCTTCAAATGAGAGAGGTGTTCCTCCTCAGATGCGTTAGCCACCAGAATGTCATCCAGGTAGACGAACATGAACGGCAAATCACGGAGCACTGCATCCATCATCCTCTGAAAAGTCTGATCCTCGCCCTTAAGCCCGAATGGCATGCAAAGAAACTCAAAAAGGCCGAAGTGTGTTATTATCACCGTTTTAGAGATGTCTTCAGTGTGCACTGGGACCTGGTGGTAGCCACGGACCAGATCCACCTTAGAAAAAATGGACATTCCAGCCAGGTGCACCAAAACATCCTGAATGTGAGGGATAGAATAACGGTTGTGTTCTGTGATGTTCAAGTGATGGAAATCACCACACAGCCGTCACAAACCACTGGACTTGGGCACCATGTGCAGTGGAGAAGCCCAAGGGCTATTGGAGTGCCTAACGATCCCTAAATGTTCCATGTTAGCAAACACTTCCCGCGTGATGGCTAGCTTAGCTGCGTTGAGGCAGTGCGGGCGCACAAAAACCAGAGAACCCTTTGTAGTGATAAAATGCTCAACCCCATGCTTGGTCACAGTAGTGGAAAAGTAGGCACTGTGAGCGTGGGAAAATCAGAAAGCAAGCCCTGGTACATGTCCCCTGAGGCTAAAAAATTAGCATGTGTTAGTGGCCCATAATCCCGAGTTATACAAGGCAGTGAAGAAAAAGAAACAGCATCAACCAAATGTCTATTAGCAACGTCTACAAGGAGACCATAAGCACACATAAAGTCAGTACCTATGATAGGAACCGAGCAGGCAGCTACCACAAAGTCCCATTTGTAGTTGCATCCGTGAAAACATACAGTCACTGACCTTTCTTGAAAGGTCTTGATAGGAAAGCCATTAGTGGTGATTAACGACAGGCCACAGCCTTCCACCAGTCCATCAGAACCAGTCGGCAAAATAAGACTCTTATAGTCTTCTAGTCTCTTCTACCAACTAGTTACTTGGAAAACTAACTTTCACGTTACTTTTAAATGCATACTTTGTGGAGAAAGGAGGTAGGTGTGACAACGAGCTGGATGACACAATTACTTTATTCTTCCTCCAACATATTTTACAGCAAAAGAATCTCTCGGGTCTCTGTGCATCCTTCTTTTATACCTTTATTCCCATGCATAGAGACCCTCACTTCCGACCATAATCATTGTTGTCTGAACAAAGAATTATGTGGCACATTATCATAACATAATGCTGGCTCTGCCCCAACACCCTTCTTCTCTCTGGCATTTACTCCTCTCCCCGGGGGGTGCACAGTCCTTACTGTCCCCTCTGATACCCCCCAGTGACACCTCCTTTGGTCCATTGTCCACCATGCCCCACACAGCCCCCTGAACACCCAGAATGGGCCTGAACCCCCCATCCTTTGGGCTTGAGCTGCCGCCCATAGCGGCTGTAGCTGGGGGTCGCCAATCCAGTCAAACTGCCCTGCTGGCGGGGTGTACAGGAGGGCACGTCAGTCTGTAGAGGGAAAAAGGGAGGGGGAGAAAACACATCAGCTTCGCAAGTGCCGGTCCCTGCTGAGGAATCACCAACCTTCGGCGCCACCAATGGCGGGCGTCTGCGCCGGGGAGCTTGGGCCAACATCACCTGCTCGTCTGCCAACACAAAAGCGGGCTTCAGCCTGTCGATGCAGACGGTCTCCCTACGTCCCCCCAAGTCTAACACAAAATGCTTTGCCCCAGGTTCCAGCACTCTGAACAGTCCGTCGTATGGTGGATGCAGCAGGGTCAGGTGTGCATCGTGCCTGACGAAAACAAAATGGGCGTTCTGCAAGCTTTTTTGGACAAATGTGTGGGGAAGACAATGGTGCGCCAGGCCCAGTACACTCGCAGCCTCCGTACTGTGTAAAAATTGCACGGGCGGATCAGCCTTAGGTGCAGGGTTTTCCAGTAAAAACTCTCTGGGGATCTGCAGCAGCTGAGAAAAAACAAGTTCTGCCAGGGAGGCTGCCAAATCCTTCTTAGGCACGGAACGCAACCCTAAAACAACCCAGGGCAGGCGGTTGACCCAATTTGTGTTCGTGAGCGAAACTTTGAGCGCTGCTTTAAGCGACCTATGATAACGCTCACGTAACCCATTAGCCTGGAGGTTGTATGCGGTAGTGCGGTGAATTTTGACCACCAGGCTCTGAGCCATCGCAGACCAGAGTTCTGAAATGAACTGTGGACCTCTGTCAGACGTGATGTCCAATGGAGATCCGAAACGTGCAACCCAAGCCGACAAAAAAGTGTGCGCCACTTCCGCAGACGTGGTAGAACCCAGTGGGACTACTTCAGGCCAGTGCGTGGTACGGTGCATGGCTGTCAGAATATGTGTGAAACCTTGCGACGGTGGGAGGGGTCCAACCAAATCCATGTGGACGTGGTCAATCCTCCTAGCCGGGATTTGGAACGGCTCGAGGGGAGCTCTGGTGCGCTTGTGCTCTTTGGCCCGCTGGCACACGACGCAAGCTGCAGCCCACTCTTTCACGTCTTTGCGCAAGCGCAGCCAGACAAATTTCACCCCCACTAGTTTCACTGAAGCATGCACTCCCGGATGCAAAAGGGAGTGGACTGACTCAAAAACATGACGGCGCCAAGAGCTCAGAACCACCAGGTGCAGGCAGCCGGTGGAGACGTCGCAGAGCAAGGGAGGGCACCATTCTTGCACTGCCCTGTTGTCCAGCCTTAACCCAGTTGGTGCAGACTGGAGTGCGCAGATGTCCGCATCCCCTGCTTGTTCTGCGGCCATGGCAGGGAAATCAATTCCCATGTAGACTGGGGTGATTAATGCACGCGACAGGCAATCTGCCATGACGTTCAGTTTACAAGCAACATGTTGAATGTCGGTAGTAAACTCCGAAATTGCGGCCAACTGCTGTTGCTGCCAGGCCGACCATGGTTCCGAGACCTTGGCCATTGCATACGTCAGCAGCTTATGGTCCACGAACACGGTGAACCCATGCCCCTCCAGCCAGAACTGGAAATGGCACGTCGCCAGGTGGAGAGCCAGCAATTCTCTATTGAATGTGTCAAGACCCTCCTTGTGCGCTTTTACGCAGCGCACCGAGGAGTGAGGAAGAGGGACAGATTTAGGCGCAGGGTTACACCACAACACACAAAAAAGGCAAACAGTTCCAAAATATAAACATACAAAAACGGTAACAGGGTACACTAAAGGGCTCACACAATAGGACATGCAGCGGGCAGACCGCAGTGTACGGAGGCCACAAGACAAACAGTATGAAAACAAGGCAGGCTTACAAAAAGATGACAAGGTTCACTTCTAGACTCACACGATGGGACGTGCAGCGGGAAGACCACAGTGAACAGTGGCACGAAACAAACATTAGACAATACAATAGTCCAGCAATGCTTGACTGGCAAGACAGATTGGAAACACCTGGGCGATGCGCGGGAAAGGCAATTACTAGAGGAGACCCAGCTGGCTGTCATGAGAGAGGGGGCATGGTCGGACCGGCAAGTGTCAGACAGCGCCCACATGAGTGTAGGCCAAAGGAGACTGCCTCACAGCTGCCGACCAGAACACAGTGGCTACAGGTGGGGAAAAAACCAAGGGGAAAATGGAAACAAGAAACTCAAAAGATAACATAATACATAGCTACACAGATAAACCTGAGCCACAGCGGGTCAGAACCGAGCCCAAGGAACAACCCGGCTTGGTTCATGACAGAGCCCCCCTCTCAAGGGGTGGATACCAGACACCCACAGCAGCATCATAAGGGAAGAACCCCCCCCCCCCCCCCCCCAGCAGGACCAACAACCAACGAATCTGGGTAGGAGGTAGGGGGAACAGGCAAGAAGGGAACACAATATACCCCGCCCAGGGCCCACAACAGAAAACACACTTAACCCCCCCCCCCCCCCAAGTCCAAAAGCGGGGAGGCTCAGGAGGCCATCCAGAGTCCCAGGCCCAGCAGACAGTCCGGCGAACAGAGTCCGATGGCCTGCCGGAAAACACAGGCCACCTGGCCCAGAGACTAAGTCCTTCTGGCGGTTGGCCAGCACTGTTGAGCCACCAGGACCGGAGGGGTGGAGCAGGAGGCAGCCTGCCCACTGGGAGGCCCACTGGTGGGTGACCAGACCGTATGAAGGGAACCCCCACGGCATCAGACAGGGAGGAGGAGGAAGCTACAACGGCATCAGGCTGAGGAGTGGAGGCTCCGGTGTCCTCAGGCCGACCAGCAGCACCCTCGGTGGTCCTGGCTTGGGACACAGCTGCACCCGCAGTGAACTCCGGCTGGAGATCTGCAGCACCCACGATGGACCCCAATCGGGCCAACGCTGCACCCCCAACGGGCCCCGATCAGGCCAACGATGCACCCTCGGTGGACCCCAGCCGGGCCAACACTGCACTCGTGGTGGCTCCCAACTGGAGCTCTGCAGCACCCGTGGTGACCCCCGACTGGTGCTCTGCATCACCCGCGGTGACCCCCGACTGGAGCTCTGCAGCACCCGCAGTGACTCCCCGACTGGAGCTCTGCAGCACCCACAGTGACTCCCCGACTGGAGCTCTGCAGCACCCGCGGTGACTCCCCTACTGGAGCTCTGCAGCACCCATGGTGACTCCCAGCTGGAGCTCTGCAGCACCCGCGGTGAGTCTGGACTGGAACTGTGCAGCACCCACAGTGACTCCTGGCTGGAGCTCTGCAGCACCCACAGTGGACCCGGAACGGGCCAACGCTGCACCCTCGGTGGACCCCGACCGGGCCAACGCTGCACCCACGGTGAGCGGGCCAGCCCGCAGGAGCACCATGCTGAGGAGGCGATCGATTGGGGGTGCCCTGACGATCGCAGCGGGGGAAGCTGGACCCACGACGTTGTCAGCTGACCGGACCAGAACCACGAGGACCCTTGGTGGTGGTGGACCCTCTCCGGCGACCCTAGGAGAAGGCTGAGGAGAAAAAAGGTGATTAGGGTCGCCGGCAGCAGTGGAGCCTGGCGAGGGGAGTTCAGATGCAGCTGAGGGCTGCACCTGACTTTCCTTCCCTAGAGCCAGGCAAGATCTCTCCAACACAAACATAAGAAACACTAGAGAGATAACTTGCCTGAGCTTGAGCTCCACCGCTGTCCAGGACTCCATCGATCCTGACGATGAAGACTCGGGCCCAGCCTCAAGGAGGTCCAGCTCTGGCTCCCAATCCACTGTGGTAACCTCCGCAGCTGGCAAGATGGTGATAGCAGTCCAAACGTCCTCAGATGAAATAACCCCCGCTGGAGATGAATCCGGCGAGGAGGCTGAGGGTTGGCTCTGTGTGGGCTCCGAAGCAGGATCCTCCAGGGCTCCAGGCTCCTCCATTGTCCGACAGCTTAGTTCCAGGGCCAGTGGACACTCAGGGGAAATTGAAGGAGACATGGAGAGTACAGAAAGAGAATTAACGTTTGCAGCTGTAGGAGAGGACCTGGTGGACTGCTGAGGCTGGGCCTCTCCCTCGGGAGACAGATAAGGTTCATCGTTATGTAATTGAATGGAATGAAAAAACACTTGCCTATCATCCCAGTGACCGGTGTTAACAGCTGCAGATGGCAGACAATCATTCCTCTCTGTGTCAACGGTGATTTGGCCTCCTTCAAAGGATTGTGGAGGAGCCGTCTCCATGGCAATAGAGGTGGGCGTTCCCGGGGTGGCCCTAGCAGACCTCACAGCAGCTGGAGGGGAGATGGCTGCCAAGGACGAGGAGGGCCTCTCCCGATGTTTCCCTGCAGGATGCTGCTGCTTACAGGGCGCTGGAGCTGGTCTAGTGGGAGCGGGAGCGGGCGTAGCTCTCTGGCATAAAGCCGGAAGAGCGGAGCTCCGGGAGCGCTCCCCCATTGGCGCGAGCCCGGTCTTCCCAGGGGACCTCCTCACCCTTTCGCCATTCTCACGCCACAGCGTTGCTAGCACGGTTATCCTCTCAACTCCCTCAGCGTGCTCAGATTGCTGAGGAGCCTCAGACTCACACCAGAGAATGTCCTCCGGGGTGGAATATTCGCTTGCTGAGGAGATAAGCCAATCTATGTCCATCAGGGCTCGGCAGCGTTCCCACCCCAGGCTCATCGAATAACTCCGACTCGCCACATCCATCACCAACTCCAACACAGGTGAGTGAAAAAGAAAACAGTTCAAAAATGAAAAAGGTATGTGTGGGTGTAACCCGCTAAATCCTTATCTGGCTGGACTATTCTGTCAAGACCCTCCTCGTGCGCTTTATGCAGCGCACCGAGGAGTGAGGAAGAGGGACAGATTTAGGTGCAGGGTTACACCACAACACATTTATTAACAAAAAAAGGCAAACAGTTCCAAAATATGAATATACAAAAACGGTAACAGGGTACACTAAAGGGCTCACACGATAGGACATGCAGCGGGCAGACCATAGTGTATGGTAGCCACAAGACAAACAGTACAAAAACAAGGCAGACTTACAAAAAGATGACAAGGTTCACTTCTAGACTCACACAATGGGACGTGCAGTGGGCAGACCACAGTGAACGGTGGCACGAAACAAACATTAGACAATACAGTAGTCCAGCAATGCTTGACTGGCAAGACGGATTGGGAACACCTGGGCGAAGCGTGGGAAAGGCAGTTACCAGAGGAGACCCAGCTGGCTGTCATGAGAAAGGGGGCGTGGTCGGACCGGCAAGTGTCAGACAGTGCCCACACGAGTGTAGGCCAAAGGAGACTGCCTCACAGCTGCCGGCCATAACACAGTGGCTACAGGTAGGGAAAAAACCAAGGGGAAAATAGAAACAACAAGAAACTCAAAAGATAACATAATGCATAGCTAGAGTGGGGAAAAAAAGTATTTAGTCAGCCACCAATTGTGCAAGTTCTCCCACTTAAAAGATGAGAGAGGTCTCCAATTTTCATCATAGGTATACCTCAACTTTGAGAGACAAAAAGAGAAAAAAAAAATCCAGAAAATCACATTGAAGGATTTTTAATGAATTAATTGGTAAATTCCTCGGTAAAATAAGTATTTGGTCAATAACAAAAGTTCATCTCAATACTTTGTTATATACCCTTTGCTGGCAATGACAGAGGTCAAACGTTTTCTGTAAGTCTTCACAAGGTTTTCACACACTGTTGCTGGTATTTTGGCCCATTCCTCCATGCAGATCTCTTCTAGAGCAATGATGTTTTGGGGCTGTCGCTGGGCAACACGGACTTTCAACTCCCTCCAAAGATTTTCTATAGGGTTGAGATCTGGAGACTGGCTAGGCCACTCCAGGACCTTGAAATGCTTCTTACAAAGCCACTCCTTCGTTGCCCGGGCGGTGTGTTTGGGATCATTGTCATGCTCAAAGACCCAGCCACGTTTCATCTTCAATGCCCTTGCTGATGGAAGGAGGTTTTCACTCAAAATCTCACGATACATGGCCCCATTCATTCTTTCCTTTACACGGATCAGTCGTCCTGGTCCCTTTGCAGAAAAACAGCCCCAAAGCATGATGTTTCCACCCCCATGCTTCACAGTAGGTATGGTGTTCTTTCTCCTCCAAACACAACAAGTTGAGTTTTTACAATAAAGTTCTATTTTGGTTTCATCTGACCATATGACATTCTCCCAGTCCTCTTCTGGATCATCCAAATGCTCTCTAGCAAACTTCAGACGGGCCTGGACATGTACTGGCTTAAGCAGAGGGACACGTCTGGCACTGCAGGATTTGAGTCCCTGGCATAGTGTGTTACTGATGGTAGCCTTTGTTACTTTGGTCCCAGCTCTCACCAGGTCATTCACTAGGTCCCCCCGTGTGGTTCTGGGATTTTTGCTCACCGTTCTCGTGATCATTTTGACCCCACGGGGTGAGATCTTGCATGGAGCCCCAGATCAAGGGAGATTATCAGTGGTCTTGTATGTCTTCCATTTTCTAATAATTGCTCCCACAGTTGATTTCTTCACACCAAGCTGCTTACCTATTGCAGATTCAGTCTTCCCAGCCTGGTGCAGGTCTACAGTTTTGTTTCTGGTGTCCTTTGACAGTTCTTTGGTCTTGGCCATAGTGGAGTTTGGAGTCTGACTGTTTGAGATTGTGGACAGGTGTCTTTTATACTGATAATGAGTTCAAGCAGGTGCCATTAATACAGGTAACGAGTGGAGGACAGAGGAGCCTCTTAAAGAAGAAGTTACAGGTCTGTGAGAGCCAGAAATCTTGCTTGTTTGTAGGTGACCAAATACTTATTTTACCGAGGAATTTACCAATTAATTCATTAAAAATCCTTCAATGTGATTTTCTGGATTTTTTTTTTCTCATTTTGTCTCTCATAGTTGAGGTATACCTATGATGAAAATTGGAGACCTCTGTCATCTTTTAAGTGGGAGAACTTGCACAATTGGTGGCTGACTAAATACTTTTTTTTCCCCACTGTACACAGATAAACCTGAGCCACAGCAGGTCAGAACCGAGCCCAAGGAACAACCTGGCTTGGTTCATGACAGAATGCGCTGTACTTGCATTCGTTGTCACGCAAAGTGCGGCTGAAAAATGTGAGCGGCTGTCACAAACCTGAGATGCACTGCTCCACTACTGTCCCTATGGCAACATCAGACGCGTCTGCAGTGAGCGCTATCCATGCAGAATTATGCAGAATTATGTGGCACATTATCATAACATAATGCCGGCTCTGCTCCAACAACCTTCTTCTCTCCGGCATTTATTCCTCTCCCTGGGGGGCGCACAGTCCTTACTGTCCCCTCAGATACCCCCGGTGACACCTCCTCTTTCAGTCCATTGTCTCCTGGGTGGAGAAGTCCAACACCATGCCCCCACAACTTAAATCGTCTTGTACACATAGCAAGATCAAGGGCTCCTTGTTCTCATCGGAAAAAAGAAGAAAAAAAAATGATGAGAAAAAAAGTCTCATCTTACAGAGAAAAAAATGTCTCAGATTTACATAAACTATTGTAATCACTAGAAAGTCAGAAATTTACTAGAAATAAAGTTGTAAATTCACAGAGAAAACTTTGGACCCCCTGGTGGGCCGTTTTTGGCCCACAAGCTATATGTTTGACACCCCTGGACCAGCCCATTAAAAATGCATATTTAGAGGATTTGCTTCCATGAAATAGTTGCATATCACAACAGCATGTAAATGAATAAGATTAAATAAAACAGAAAGCACAGATAAATGAAGGTTCACCACTTAGAAGACGCTGTTCTTTCCTGCAAATCAGTCACTTTTTCTCTGTGCGTAAGAAAACTTTAAAAGTATTTAATGCGGACTTTAAATGCAAGCTTCTGGCTCAAAAAAATACTCATGTTTAACCACAGAGGCAGGAGCTGTTAGGGGCTACTCACCGCTTGGACAACAGGTGATCAGGGCTCGATATGAGAAGTCGCTACAGGGTTGCGGTGTGAACTTGGGCAGGACAGGGAACCGACCCGCGGAGGAGACCGATGGCTGCACCAGCTATGGTAGGGTCAGTTTATTTGCGCTAAAAATGTGCCCTTCAGAGGTAAAGTGGGCTATCCCACAAAACCATTATTTTGAGAAAATGAGCTCTAAAGTTGAAATATTCTCAAAAAATCAGTGTGCCTATATCATTAAAAAGTTACCCCCTATAAATACCTTCAAGGTTTATGCAGAGCTAGGCAGTTTAAGAAAATGATAGACCCTTAACAATTAGTGTAGTACAATTAACTCATTTTTGACCTACATGTGGGATAGCCCACTTTACCTCTGAAGGGCACAAATATATATCCACATTAATAAAATGAGTAACTTGAGTAATGCATCTGATCAAATTTCAGTAGCTGTAACGCATTACTGAATTTTTAAACAGTAATTTCATTACACAGCATGTTAATGCAAAAGTAGTGATGTTACAGTAACGCGCTACTCCCAACACTGATGGTTTTACCCTGGTTCACAGATGACGCGCGGTGACTTGTAGAACACAGCTTTATTGAACACTTAGAAGATGGTGGTTACAGACAAGGCACTGGCCAAGGCACAGGCAAGAAAAGAGACGGAAAGAGTCTTCTTTTTTTAGATTTGATTGGTGGTTGGCAACCAGCTTACAGGTGCATTACCGGCACTAACTTGATTATCATCACTCTGTATCCCTGCATAAGGAGTTCCCACAAGGCGCTCTGAACAGCTCCCCATGTGTGAAAAAAACATCCGTCCCCGGGTGACCCCGGCCTTATATAGAATGGTGTGGTGACATCACCGGAGGTGTGCATCACCACCGCGCACTTCACAGTAAAAGCGCTATATAACACATATATTATAGCAGGTCTCACTACTGTCTTATAAATCTTCTCTTTCACTCTTTCTGCTACCTTTCTGTCACAAATCACCCCTGACACTTGTCTCCACCCACTCCATCCTGCCTGCACTCTCTTCTTCACCTCTCTTGTGCATTTTCCATTGCTTTGGATGGTTGACCCCAGGTATTTAAACTCAGGCACAGGCAAGAAAAGAGACAGAAAGATTCTTCTTCTTTTAGATTTGATTGGCAGTTGGCAACCAGCTTACAGGTGCATTACCACCACATACTTCACTCTGTATCATCACTCTATCTGGTCAGGAGCTGTAGTCCTTACAAATTCATCACTCTCTCTTTAAACTCATCTACTTTCACTACCACTACTCCTTCCATCTTCACCGTTGCACCTGCCTCCCTCTCATTCACACTCATGTATTCTGTCTTGCTTCTACTGACTTTCATTCCTCTTCTCTCCAGAGCATACCTCCACCTCTCCAGGTTCTCTTCCACCTGCTCCCTACTCTCACTGCAGATCATAGTCATGTGCAAACATCATGGTCCATGGAGACTCCTGCCCGACCTAGTCTGTCAGCCTGTCCATCACCATGGCAAACATGAAGGGGCTCAGAGCTGATCCCTGATGTAATCCCACCCCCACCTTGAATCCATCCGTCACTCCTACAGTGCACTTCACCATCGTCTTGCTGTCCTCATACACGTTTACCTCATACCACCCTCACCCTGCCTCTCCTGACTTTCTAGCAAAGATGTTTAAAACTTTCTTCTTTTTCTTCTTCTTTTAGATTTGATTGGTGGCTGGCAACCAGCTTACAGGTGCATTACTGCCATGCACTTCACTCTATCTGGTCAGGAGCTGTAGTCTCTCCATCATCACTGCCGTGTCCAATCGAACCCAACTCCATCTTCAGACATCACTCCTCCTGGTCTCCTCGCACTCCACTCCACATTATTACTCTATCTCGTCAGGAGCCACAGTCCTTCGATCATTCTTCTTCATCTTTTAGATTTGATTGGCAGTTGGCAACCAGCCTACAGGTGCATTTTTCTTCTTTTAAATTTGATTGGCGGTTGGCAACCAGCCTACAGGTGCATTACCGCCACACACTTTATATATGTCTGTCTTTCTGTGTGTCTGTTTTCCTCATAACTTTGACGTGTTCCTCAGCTGTGTGACGTTTTCCTCATAGCTTTATAACGTTTTCCTCATAGCTTTGTGACATTTTCCTCCTTCTTTACTCTTGTATCTGAGTCCTCTGTAGTCCGTATCTGCGGCTCATCTCATTATTATTATTCTTCCTTTAGACTTGATTGGCAGTTGATCCACCAGCCCATGATGTCTGTGAATTTAAAGATCCCCCACTTAACAAGTCCTCAACTGCTTCCCAATGTAGCCCCTTAATGCCAAGATGTTTTTCTGCTGCTTTCACAATGATTTTGATTTTTTTTTTTTTTGTTTTCTTGGAAGTCTGCGCAGTGCAGTTTATCACATCTACCACAAATAAGACAAAATTATTTTCCTTCAAAACCAGAGTATCTTCATTAATTCTATTGCATGTACTGCAAGTCTGCACACTTTCCCTGTTAGAGTCCACTCCCACTTTTTTAGCTGGCACCTTTTTCGCAGCTTCTGCATATGTTAATCCCTGGAAGACTTTTATCTGCTGAATTTCTGCTGCTCTTTTTCCGGCTTCATAACCTCGATATACAGAGCTATGTTCACCACTGCAGTTACAGCACTTTAATTTGGCTCCTCTTTCACACTTTCCATATTCATGTTCACCGGAGCATCTGGCACATCGTTGTCTACCTTTGCATATTGCTGCTACATGATCAGACTTTTGACATTTGAAACATCTGAGTGGAGGCGGAACGTAAAGTCTGACTTCATAGCTCATGTAGCCAATATACACCTTACTTGGCAGTTTTGTTTCAACAAATTTTAACATTACTGACAGACTATCACATTTTTGCCATTTCTATTAGCTTTCAATCTCCGTACCGCCGTCATTTTTGCTCCAGTTAAGTTCCTCATTATTTCATCAGTTGAGACAGCCGTTGGAAATGCCCAATATCACTCCTCTTATTGCTTTATTTCCTTCCGATACTGAACACTGCACATTTTTCCCTCCATCTTAGTGACTCTGATTGCTTTTCCTTGTTGAACACTATCTTTACATGTAACCAGCAACGAACCACTACGAAGAACCCTTGCATTTAAAACTTCTCCAAGTAACCCATTAATTGCATTTGTGAGCTTAATTGGGTTCCACTTACGAAACGATGCCCCTTCCCGAGTAAGTTTAATGATTACTTTTCACTCCTTCTGTTCATTCCAGGATCGCTCATCCTCTGATTCCTCAGCACTTGATAATGGTCTTGATTGAGTTTCTTAACATCTACATTTGCTTCTTTTAGACTCCACCATGCTCCAAACTTTCTCTTCCCTACTTCCCACCTCCATTCCTCCTTGTTGAATTATATCCACTTCTTCCAGATTTTCAGGAGCTGTCCTCTTTCACATCCTACCGCCACCAAGTCCTGTATCACTCTATCTGTTTAAAACGTTTCCTCTAGACATACATATCAACACAGTGGCCTTGTCAGCAGTCTGGATCTCTTCTTCTTCTTTTTTTAGATATGATTGGTGGTTGGCAACCAGCTTACAGGTGCATTACAGCCACTGACTTGATTATCATCACTCTACATCTTTGTATAAGGAGTTGGAACTCAATCTGATCTATGGAAGAAATTGAACAAAATGGTCCATGACAAGTCTCAACACTGAAAAGGTGATCTGTTAACTGGTGCTAGTGCATACCCGGGCATGAACCAAGTATAAGCAAGTATTTCTGCATGCCCGTAGAATGCAGGTGTAAGCAAGCACGTCACCACTCATTCAGTAATGCCTGCCTTTGATCACGCTATACTATGACGTCCATATGACATCATTTAGACTTCATGTAGAGATCATAGGAACATCATAGGTGATCGTATGATTTTTTTTTTTTAGCGAGTCCTATGGTCGTGCAGTGTCTATATGACATCATATAGACATCATGTCGACATCATAGGTGGTCCTATGATCTTTTAGCAAGTCTTATGATCGTGACAGATGGACAGAGATTTCTTGAATTATATGTGAGTGTTCCTACCAAGGACGGATAATTTTTTCACACGTAAGAAGTTGTTCAGAACTCCTTATAAGAACTCCTTATACAAAGACACAACGATATACTGTACCTCATGGCCGCACCTCGGACACAGTCCAAGGATGGATTTTTTTTTTTTTTCCACACATAAGGAGTTGTTCAGAACTTCTTATACAAAGACAGAGTGATGTAATCAAGTCAGTGGCGGTAATGCACCTGTAGGCTGGTTGCCAACCGTCAATCAAATCTAAAAGAAGAAGAAGATAAGCAGAATGTGACTAGATCGTGGCCCGCACTCAGACACAGTCCAAGGACGGATAATTTTTAGTTGTTCAGTTGTTCAGAACTCCTTATACAAAGATATATACTGGCAACAACACAAAATGTCAAACGGACAAACTGACAGACTGGTGAAAAATATTATACCCTCTGCAGCTTCATTTCCAAGTTTATGCTTTGATGGAAGAAATCATTAAATACATCAAAATTCCAGAACCAACGAGGTGTAAATCTAAAAGAAGAAGAAGAAGACAGCCACACCTCGGACACAGTCCAGGGACGGATAATTTTTTTTCACACATAAGGAGTTGTTCAGAACTCCTTATACAAAGATATAGAGTGATGATAATCGTCAGTGGCAGTAATGCACCTGTAAGCTGGTTGCCAACCGCCAATCAAATCTAAAAGAAGAAGAAGAACCAACGAGGTGCATACAGTCTATATTACTGTAACTGTACTGCAGTCTGTTGTTTGATGCATTAATCACAGATCAGGTTTGCATTATTCAACTGACATTTTCCTTCTGCTGGAGATCTATATCATCTACATCGTCTCATATTGTCGGACAATCCAGCTTGGAAGAAGAATATAGAGTGATGATTTAGAGTGAAGTACATGGCGGTAATGCACCTGTAAGCTGGTTGCCAACCGCCAATCAAAGAAGAAGAAGAAGCTGGAACTTGACTGATGAAGAATATTGTTTTTCATTAATGAATTCATGCCTCAAAACATTCAAGCCAGATGAATTTTTATTGATGTTCATATGTGTGTAAAAGGATTGCCAAAAATAGCAGGTTACCATATGAGTATAACATAAGTATAGATATTTTGCCGACAGATATAAATAGTGCGGTCAAACAAAAAAGCGTGAGATCTTATGTGGACGTTTTAATTATCACTTTTTGTTTCTGTTGTTTGTTTCACTTTGACTCCGACCAAATATTAACCAATCACATGTTAGAGAGAATGGAGAGAATTATATTGACAAGTCAAACCAGCCAATCGTGTGTCAAGATGATTTAGCGTGGGCGGGTGTTTGTGGCACACGAAGTATAAACCCAAACGGGGGCTGGGCTTCATCAGTACAGTAGATTTCGTTGTTTGGATAAGAATAGATGTTATTGTTGTAATCGACGGCTAGTGTGAACGGTAGCCCGTTTGACAGATTATTATTATCCTTGGTAGCTCGTAACTGCTTCTCTGATCGAGTCGCTCCGGAAAAAAGCGACTTGATCCCGCTCATTTAGTTGGCTTTGTGAAATTAGGTCGAAAGGGATGCCGCTGCAGACAGACTCCGACGGACGCCAACTGTCTCTGGATTCCATCTCATCGCATTTAATCGGGAAGAGCAGCTTTTCTATAAGTTTAAAAAGCCTCAGAATAAACCACCCTCGACCGAGTGCGTTCGTAAGATGCTCAGGCTTTTGTGCGCACTAATAGTTGAGCAGTGATTAGAGGGCAGGTCGGTAATTACAGGAAGCTAACCTAGCCAACCGTTGGCTGGTCAACCTCCCAAGAGAGGCTCCTTAATCTTTGGTTACCAGCTAGTTAAAGAGTTCGGCTGTCTAAGCGATACAACCGGAGGTCCAGACTCGGTGTTCGTTGGTCCTGTGGCGAAAATACTGCTCGGTGAGTAAATAATATGTGAGCCAGGAAGCCTGAAGTGTGGGGGAGGGGCGGCTGTTTCTGTTGTTCTCTGGACGTCCTGACGGGGCGCTGCAGTCCCGCAGCACTGAATTATCCTCGTTGATCTGCCTGCCACCCATGTTTCCGTTATTCTGCCGACTTGATATGACCGCAGACCTGTGCAGACATGTCCGCCGTCACATCGGTGCCCTTTCAGGGCGTTTGCCTGTAAAGAGTCGAAGCATGGAATTTTGTTTTAAGCTTCCTTTATATTTTTCTAGTACGTTTTTAAATTATTCCCACTGGTTTGCAACTTTTTTTTTTTTTATCGTGAACTTGACTTTTTTAAACTTTTAAATTGCCACTTCTTGTTGTAAAATTTGTTTTCCTCTGAACTTGTCCCTCTTTGTAAATTTGCAATTTGTCCTCATAAGTTTAGCAGCTTTTGTCGTATATTTGCACGTTTTCTCATACATGTGCAACTTTTGCTTAAATTGTTTATTTTTTTTCATAAATTCGTCGCGTTTTTGCGTAAATTGCCACTTTTTTTCTGGTAATTTTTTGCCACTTATTTAATGGAAATAAATGTGCGAACTTGTCATCCCATCGTTTTTAAATGCATGTTGTATCTTGTATACAATGTTATTTTAATCACTTTTTTCTGGTAAATGTGCCCCTTTCCCCCTAGTCGGTTTGCAAATTTAACGTTTCCGCCCTGTTGTCGTAAATGTCACTGTAGCAGGTCGCTTAGCAGCCAGTAAAATGAGTTGTTTTGTTTTTTTTGTTGTTTTTTTTTTTGGGGGGGGGGGGCTTTGCACATAGAAATGATAAGGACAACAGGGTGTATAATTGCATGTGTCCTAATGCGTGTTGCCTTAGTTTGCATTTTACTGTGTTGCACAGGTGAGTAAATGCATTGTGCATACTGAAATAATTTTCTTACTTTTACTGTTTTGCGTCATGTTTTTGTAGATGAGCAAGCCATGCCTGCTAACGGTGTCTGGGTGCTGCCCTTTGTTTTTGTCCGCCCTCACAGACCAAAGATGAAGCTGTTGGAAAACTCCAGCTTTGAAGCCCTCAGCTCGCAGCTGTGTGTCGAAACCGGGGAGTCTCGCATCCTTGGCCGGTGAGTGTCTTTGGGCCTGCAGCTCTCTTATTTGTGCCGACGGAAGTGGAGTGATGGTTCCACTGCTGCTCCACAGCTGGAAAGTGCACCAGATCGATTGAGGCCTTTCTGTATATGTGGGCTGCGTTTGCCTAGTTTGCTTCGACAATCCTAAAGCATGCTTGTTGGGTTAATCTGTTCTAAAATTGGCACTAGGTGTCTCACTCTTGTGTCTGGTGAACAGAGAGTTAGTGTAGTTGCTGTAGTTTGAGTGGTAATTAAGGTTAAAAAAATATATCACTCCATCTTGGTTTTCTTTCCCCAACACATAGCTTTGCTGCTTCTTTTTTAAGAGAACAGTCTCAGCAGGTTTAACAGGACTAGCTGTGGTATCTGAAAGTAACTCCAAAGTCAAAGTTGCAAGCACTTAACAAGCCTCCAACAAGAATGAAGTTCTCCTTTTATACAGGGCCAATTCTCGACTAGTAAACCACAGTAGTGCAAGTTCATGAGAGGTGTGGCTGGTTCACAGATCGTAAGCGGGGTAGTAGAGCAGACTGTCACCTGCATGTTATGCAACATCCTGATAAGAGTTTACCCTTGCAGGGACCTACTTTTTTTTCCCCACAGTTTGTGGTCAAAGTTGGTGTTTGTCTGACAGTACTTGTTCATAACTGTAAAGTTACTAATGCAGTGTTTTGGATTATGTAAAGTCCACAGCAGTGTTTGCAGATACAGTGACAGCGTAGTTACATAAAGAGCAGTGGGTTGTGGGAGATATGCAGTGCAGCAGTCGGCTGTTTTGGTCCGTGGGTGGTGGTTGTGACCTCGAGTGATGCAGATCACGGTGTCCTCTAACAACTCTTGAAGTTGTTGGAAGGGTGTTGGGTTGTTTTTTTTTTTTTTGGCACGCATATGTATACACAAATGTATATGCATCACTTTGTAATCTGACACGAGAGGCAAGTGCTGCGGAGGCTGCCAAGGCTGCTTAGTGGATTAGTGGGGCAGCTCATCATAACAGTGCGACTTCAGGCTTTCAGCAGTTTAATAGAGGGATGTAGAAAAAAATAAAATTGTAATGGATTTATGCTGTAGCCAAGAAATGTGCAAGAAAGTACTTGCATGCCTGGTGGTGTTTTGTAAAGGTCACATGAGTTTGTGGCACTTTAAGGCAATAAATGGGCAGGACATAAGTGGCCCATCCAGTAATGGTTAAACCAAGAAAAGAAAAAAAAAAACTGTAGTTGGAGAAGTGTACAGATTGAAATAATTCCACTTTGTTTTCAGCTCTGTATTCCTTCTACAGTCATGTTTTGTCTGGGTCGTGTGGAATACCAGGGCAGCTATTTCCACTGACGTCCTCGGATCTCCCTATAATTATCCACTGAACTTGGTGAGGGTCTTGGCACTTGAGTCTGTCCGCCAAGTTGCACAAACCTTCTGCAGTTGCATAACCTCGATGTGGGCGGGGCAGCATAAACAACTACGCACAAGTCTGCTGCTCAGCACACCTATCTCTGTCGGCAGCTTGCTACCCAGAAACATGAAGGGACACACAGGAAATTTTAGTAGGAACCTGTCAAGTGGGCATGGAGATGCAGTATAGCCTCTAGTGGAAAGATGGGGCACATTTATGGTCCAGTGAATCATTGGATTACACAAAATGTAAACATCTCTACTATATATCAGAATATTCTGTACAGTCTTTCTTTGCCCCCAATTTTTCTCCTACATTTACAGCTTTTCTTGTGCATTTAAAACTTTTCTGAGAGATTTATAATTTTTGTCAAATAAATTTGAATATGGGAGTCTTTTTTTTTTTTCTTACAGATTTGCATATGTAGTCATGTAAATTTGTGACTTGCTGTTATAATGAATAAATAACTCGATAACTGAATATTTGGGACAGCTTTTAAACATTCTTTTTTGTCAATCAACAGATTATTGCAGCCTTCATTTCTGAGAATTTTTTTATTTTCCATTGTTCTTAAAACAAGTCAGTAGAAGCGCATTAAAATGTCCCAAAAGGGTTTGAGCTGTTATGTAATAGCAGAGTGAAATCCTGTTGGACAATTAAAGCAGTTTGCAGTGAACCTGCCAACAGTGTCTCAGCTGGGCCCTCCTGTTCTGTTTACAAGTCGTTGTTGTTTTAAACTTGTATATAAGTGTTTCCGTCTTCTTTCTGCAGGATTGAGAGCTACTCCTGCAAGATGGCAGGAGATGATAAGCACATGTTCAAGCAATTTTGCCAGGAAGGGGAGCCACACGTCCTGGAAGCCCTCTCCCCTCCTCAGTCCACGAGCGCCACCAGCCCTTCACAGTGAGTACAGCAGCACCGTCCTTTTCTGATGAGAGTGAAAGGGATGCCAATGTTGCCATCACCTGCTCTTGCTCTTCTGGGCAGGCTGGGGAAGAGCAGTGAGGATGGTGAAAACCCACTGAGTGACAAGTGTTGCAGGAAGACTCTTTTCTACCTCATCACCACACTCAACGAGTCCTTCAGGCCGGACTACGACTTCAGCGCAGCGCGAGCCCACGAGTTCAGCAGAGAGCCTAGCCTCAACTGGGTCAGTGCAGCCTTCTCCATGGGAGTTTGGTGTCTGAGCAGAAGAGGATTTAGTTCAGGATTCTGCCACATGTGGCTCTGTTTTCTATGAAAAAGGGTCTCCCTGTGGTGACAAGTGACAAATTAATTGTATACACACGCAAGAAAAAGTGGCAAATACATTCTATACCATAGAAAGCCAGTTTTGCATATTGAAAGAAAAATCTCCTAAATGTACATGAAAAGGGTTCCAAATAGGAGGGGGGAAAATCTTACTAGGGGTGTAACTAACGGTACATGTATTCAGGTTTTTCAGTATGGTACAGAAGCATACTGAGGTTCCACACAGACCATGCTGAGTGACGGACAGGAAGGGTAACTGCCTCGCACTATTAGCCGTACATGTAAAGAAACGGTGCAGCCCAGCTCTGACTAGCGAATGTCATGGCTGGCTGTCATGCTATGGAGAAGCCAGAGCTTGAAGACCCTCTTCACAAGTCTCCTGTCTGGGAACACTTCTGCTTTCCAGTGAAATGTGTGAATAAGACGAAAATGGCATTGGCTATGCTTTTGGCAGTTTGTCAGACTTAAGTCATTTGAAACAGCACCACGCAAACATGAATATCAGTGCAGCACAAATAAACTAGCACAGTGCAAGCGCAGCTTCCTGCGGCATTTAGACAGCCTCTCAAGGTCTTTTCAGATCGAGCCAAAGCAATAACAAATGCCATTGGTGTTTTTATAGCAGTGGATCAAGGCCATATTCAGTTGCTGAGAACACCGGGTTTAAACACGTGCTGAAGGTAACTGAGCCCCACTATGAAGTTCCATGTTGTGCCCACTTCAGCAAGAAAATGACACCATCCATTTAAGAACAAGCTAAACCTGTTAATGCTGCACTTTAGGCCAGTGTTTTTCAAGGGTGTCCCGGTATGTTCAGATTTTTGTGGGACATTATTTAATTAAACTTCGTAATTGTCCAAAAACTTGCAAATAATTTGATGTTGTGCATGGGTTCCTTCAGAGCCTATACACAACAATGACAAATTGACCAATTAACAAGTGAAATTAGAGAATTAATTTCCCACAGAAACCTGAACATACCAGGGAACCCTGGTTAAAACACTCAGGTAATGAGGAACTTTAATTTCCTAAAAACAAAAGGATGATTCAGACTATTCAAACTTTTATTGTTGCACTTGTCTACATTGTTCATTTGCTAACAAAGAGAATTTATTGTATACATTTTATTTATTGGAGAATTTACTGCTGGCAGTTTGCAGTTTTTCTGTGAAAGCTGTTCCTGCTGGTACAAAAGATAAGCAGTTTTTATGTTTTGCATTTTGTTTCCTTACTGTACTGAAAATGAACTGAATTGTGTCCTTAAAACAAAGGTACGTACCGAACCATGATTTTAGGCACACCGTTACACCCCTACTTATTACTATTGCTGACAGGCCAGTTTATGCTTGTAACTCCTCTGTTAGGGCTCAGACGCTTGTACCTATGTGCAGATTGTAAAGCAGCCATTTGTATTGTGCAGTTAATTCCGTCTAGCGACACTGTGACAGCACTTTGACAAAAAGGGAGATCACTCTAAAGTAGTGGCGGGAATCTTTAGGCACGTCACGATTTGAACCGATTACGATACAGCTTTATTTTTTACGTAACATGTAAATATTAGAAAAAGGAGTTTCTGCACTTGATCCCAAAGAAACTGTAGGTGTTGCAGATGCTTGTTGGCGTAAGGACATAAAATCACAGAGGAAGAGAGTCTGGAGCACACCGTCAGTCTCAGCACCAATAAAGGCTGTGACTGACACACATACTTCCTCTGCAGTCTTCTTAGGTCGTAGACTAATTACTGATTTTAACATTTATTTAATTTTTCAGGACATTGAATATTAATGAACACTTTACATGTAAAGTACATGTAAATGTTGCCAGAGCTTGTTACTGTATATCCTTAACTGTTGTAATTCACATGGCAGGGAGTGGAAGATGCCATTACATTTAATAAGTGCATAATAATAATAATGTTTCAGACACTTTGTCTTCTTCAGAGTCCGACACAGAAGTGTTGTGTTAAGGTGTGTTCAGACCAAACATGAGTAAATTTACTCATGTTTAGTCTGAACACACATTTAATTTTAACATCAACAAAGGCTGTGAATTTAAGTGTGCTGTGACCCTTCCTCTGTGAAAGAAATATTATGAACACTTCTAATGAAAAATGGGCCACAGATATAAACATTTAAAAGTACACTTTTTTTCATTCCATTAACATTAACTACGTTATTAAATTTCCGGCTCATATATACAGACGGCATAAAAGCGACGCCCCAGCAACTGGAGTCTCTCTGAAGTGTTGTGTGTCACGTGAAAGGCTGTCTGGGTGAGCGCCAGCTTTGGCATTTGAGGTTCCGCTTTTCTGTTCCAGCAGCATAAAATTATGTCAGAAATGCGTATTTAAGAATCGGAATTTTGCCATTTTGTGCATGGCTTCAGAATTGTTCACGTTTGCATCAAGGTGCATCGGAAAAATTATCATTTCTCCCACCCCTGCTCTAAAGCAGTGGTGTCAAAATATGTGCCATGTAGACCCTGTAGGTTTTCTTTCCAACCAGCCACTAAGCAGGTGTGGTTTTTTTTTGTTTTTTTTTTTAAACTCATAGCAATTAATGAGGAAGTTGTGAAATCATGGGTTGAGGAGACTGGTTGGTAGGGGTGGGAAAAAAGATCAATTCAGTGATGGATCGCGATACTTGGCACTGGTGAGAATGCATCGATCCATAAACGCACGGATCAATGTTTTATTTAAAAAAAAAAAGTGTGATAGGATCGAATCTTGATCCAAATCGAATCGTGAGGTCCCTCGCGATTCCCACCTCTACTGGTTGGAAAGACAACCTGTGAGTCTCTTGGCCTTATGGACATGTGGACAGGCCCCAACTATAAGTTCAGTATAGAGCTCTGCAAAACTACACATGGCTCCTTTAAAATCATCGTAGTTGAACGATCTCGTCTCTCTGTAGGTGGCGAATGCCGTGAACAGCAGCTTGTTCTCTGCTGTGGGAGAAGAGTTCCACTCTCTGGGGCCCGAGCTGTGGAGCGCCATAGACCAGGAGATCAACCTGCAGAGCTGTGACATTTACAGGTGTCTGAAATATTTATGCTGGAGAGTAACCTCATGTGGCATAGATTATTAATTAAAGCTTGCTATGAGCCATAGTATTAAATTTAAAATTTTTTACTTAATGAAAATGCCAACTTTTTTTATACACTGTGTGTGTATATATTATTATTTTTTAAGCTGAGTAGTTAATAGTTGCAAAGACTTGGATATTTTTATGGAAATGAAGTTGAATTCCTGATTCTTGCTGCTCACCTGATCCACTGACTACCCGTCCACATACAACTGACCCTAGTTCCTTCAGCTCCAAGCTTGACGCTTTTTTTAATTGGGGCTTGGCTAAGAAAAGAAAAAAAAACGCTCTCAGCCCGTTTCATCACCATGACTAAAACTAAATAAGAACAATGTCTTTGCAGCTACAACCCAGATCTGGACTCAGACCCTTTTGGTGAAGAGGGGAGTCTGTGGTCCTTCAACTACTTTTTCTACAACAAGAAACTGAAGAGGATTGTGTTCTTCACGTGTCGCTCTGTGAGGTCAGCAGCGGTGTCTCCTTTGATTGTCTTTAATATACTTTCATTAATACGGCACTGTTTGAGTTTATGGCTTGTAAAGGGTGGTAGATACAATTCTGGATGTTTGATAATCTATGCAGCGTTTTGAGCGGTTACGGCCGCGGCAGTCTGGACAATGAGTTGGACATGGATCTGGATGATGAAGAGGAGATGGATGGATTCACTGAGGACAGGTCAGTCTGCTCACTGGCTCTGTGCAGTATGTTAGTCTAAGCCCTGCAGGTTTTTCTCCGCTCAAATGATGTAATTTGTGTTTTCCCCCTTCTGCCCCCAGCTATCCCAGAGCCCTGTGTATCTGAGTTCCACAGCCTGACAATACCCAAGCTTCTCCTTTTCTTCCATGCTTCATCTACCATGTTATTTGCCTCATCAAAGCCATTTTCACACTTTATACTCATGTACGTTCAACTCTTCTCTTGCCAGTTATGAATGAACTACATATGTGCCGTGAGGTGGTGAATTTTTTTTATGCCCCACGGTAGCTTGTTGCACCTTCATTATTTTTGTATCCTGAGCTCTGAGCCCAGACAGCACAAACGTGTTCACTCCTACCACATTTCCAAAGAGACCACCTTTATGGACACATGAGAAGGAAGAGGTCTTGTTGTGGATGAGTGAAGAGGAGTCCAAATATTAACCAGCATCAACGAAGACAGGCACGTCGGTTGGATGTTCCCTCCTGCTGAAAAGCTGGGTCCTTAAAAAGTTGACTGACTGATCAGCAGAGAGCTCATATGTTCTTCATTGATTGCCACTTTTTTTTGTTGCTTTTTATGTGTGACAGTGATTTTACTGTGAGAACTTTCCCCAAAATCTAAAACCTTGCATCTGTTATGGACACTTGTATTATTGGATCCCTGTCTGGCCATGGGAAGCTACTCCTTGTATCAGAGTTGCAGCTTAGAGGACATACCGGCTTTTTTTTTTTTTTTTTTTAAATAAGTTTTGTCTAAATCCAGCATTTTATTTAATTGCCCCAATTTAACTCACCTCATTACTTAAATGTGTGTCTCGACAGTGTTTCTTTGCTTATTACCTCAATGCAAAGCTTTCATTTAAAAGTGAATGTAATGTGTAGAGCAAGAATGAGACAAAAATCCTTTTTAGAAATGGAAAAACTTACGTTCCTTAAAAGCGAGTAGTTTTTATCAGCAGCTCTGTGCTTCATCTGATCACTCAATATATTACAGATGTGAATAAACTGATGTTTGAAAGAATAATAATTTGTAAATACTTTGAAGATTCTCAGTCATCCAGGCAGGTAAGTAGGCTGTATGAAAGCTTGGTCAAGTAAAATGGATTCAAGGTTTTTTTTTTGTTCTTTTTAAATACTCAAATCTAGTTGACTAAGCTTTCATACAGATTAATTTGTAAATTGATTTTGTTGTGGGATTCCCAGGACAAAATGGTCCAAATGTTTACTGGAGTTGTCAATTTAAAGTGATGGACTCAACTGCACCCTCCATTCACATCAATTATTTCAGTATGTGAGACTTCCTTTAATGTGAATGGACCATTGTGTAAATATGAACACCAGTGCTCCAGAATTGAATCACAATTGTCCACTGGTGGCTGTCTGCAGTATAAGCCCCACTTCATCCCATTATTGCATGCAGCTTGTTGCCAAACAAAACAATTTTTATCCAGAAGGTGGTTTCTGACCTAATGGGTAGCCCTGATCATACTGCATGGTCCAAATGTGTTTTTTTTTTTTTTTCAGATCAGTTTAGTGTGTATTTGATAATATAAATGTAAGAATGAAAAGCTTCCAATCAGTACCTTAATATTAAGCTGAAGAACCACATCAAACTATTAGAATGAGATTTTCCAATTCATGTTAATACTTAGAGGGAAATAAGCTTGATTGTACAGAATGAGAGCATGAATTTTACTGTACTGGTTTTCTAACAAAGCATCCAAGTTTAAATTTGAAGTTTTATACCCCATTTGCAAATATGCATTTACACTCAACTTACCTCTATCCGCATTTCAACTCATTTTCCTATTTAAAGTGCATCCAAAAAGTATTGACGGCACTTGATTTTTTCCTACATTTTATTACAGCCTTATTCTGAAATGGATTATTCACCGTTTTCCTCAAAATTCTACACACAATACCCCATAATGACAATGTGAAAAATGAGATTTTTGCAAATTAAAAAACAGGTAAGAAATCACATGTACATAAGTATGCAGCCTTTGCCATGAAGCTCAAAATTGAGCTCAGGTGCATCCTGTTTCCACTGATCAACCTTGATGTTTCTACAACTTAATTGGAGTCCACCTGTGGTAAATTCAGTTGATTGGACATGATTTGGAAAAGCACACCTGTCTACAGGTGTGTCTCAAATTAGAATGTCATTGAAAAGTTAAATTTAGTAATTCAATTCAGAAAATGAAGCATATAGATTCGTTACACTGATCTATTTCAAGTGTTTAATTTTGATGATTATGGCTTACAGCTCAAGAAAACTCCAAATTCAGTTACTCAAAAAATTAGAATATTACATAAAATTCATTTAAAAAAATTGATTTTTAATAGAAATGTTGGCCTCCTGAAAAGTATGTCCATGTACACACAATATTTGATTGGGGCGCCTTTTGCATGAATTACTGTATCAGTGTGATGTAGCATGACGGGGATCAGCCTGTGGTACTGCTGAGGTGTTATGAAGGTCCAGGTTGCTTTGATAGCAGCCTTCAGCTCATCTGCATTGTTGGGTCTGGTGTGTCATCTTCCTCTTGACAATACTCCATAACTTCTCTATGGAGTTGAAGTCAGACTAGTTTTCCGGCCAATCAAGCACAGTGATACCATGGTCATTAAACCAGGTTTTGGCTCTTGGCAGTGTGGACAGGTGCCAAGTCCTGCTGGAAAATGAAATCAGCGTCTCCATAAAGCTCGTTAGTAGAGGGACGCATGAAGTGCTCTAAAATTTGCTGGTGGATGGCTGCGCTGACTTTGGACTCGATAAAACACTGTGGACCAACGCCAGCGGACGACCTCTTTTCAGATGAAAAGTAAATTTTGCATTTCATTTGGAAATCAAGGTCTCAGAGTCTGGAGGAAGAGTGGAGAGGCACAGAATAAGTTACTTGAGGTCCAGTGTGAAGTTTCAGTGATTTGAGGAGCCATGTTATCTGCTGGTGTTGGTCCACTGTGTTTTATCAAGTCCGAAGTCAGTGCAGCCATCTACCAGGAAATTTTAGAGCACTTCATGCTTTCCTTTGCTTGACAAGCTTTATGGAGATGCTGGTTTAATTTTCCAGGAGGACTTGGTGCCCGTCCACACTGCCCAAAGTACCAAAACCTGGTTTAATGACCAGTGTATCACTGTGCTTGATTGGCCAGAAAACTAGCCTGACCTCAACTCCACAGAGAATTTATGGAGTATTGTCAAGAGGAAGATGAGAGACACCAGACCCAACAATGAAGACGAGCTTGAAGGCTACTATCTGGGCCTTTTTAACACCTCAGCAGTACCACAGACTGATCACCTCCATGCCACACCACATTGATAGTGATTAATCCAAAAGGAGCCCCGACCAAGTACTGAGTGTGTACATGGACATACTTTTAAGTAGGCCAACATTTCTATTAAAAATCAATTTTTTTAAAATTAATTTTATGTAATATTCTAATTTTTTGAGAAACTGAATTTGGGGTTTTCTTGAGCTTTAAGCCATAACCATCAAAATTAAAAGAAACACTTGAAATATATCACTGTGTGTAATGAATCTAGATAATAGGAGTTTCATTTTCTGCGTTGAATTAGTGAATTTAACTTTTCAATAACATTCTAATTTATTGAGATGCACCTGTATATAAGTTCCCACAGTTGACAGTGCATGTCAGAGCACAAATCTGGGGAAGGGTACAGAAAAATTTCTGCTGCTTTTGTGACGGGATAAAAATGGGGATTAATAGTATGTGACTGGTTAAAAATGGGGATTAATGGGTTAATTAAAAGCGCATCATACACGGGTTAAGAAGCAGATTACAGGTTAAGAAGTAGGTTAAAAAGCTGATTGTTGCGGCGGATGATAAAATAAGGCAGCGATGCTGTGGTTTTAAGGAAGTTTATTATATCATACCGCCGTCACGAGCTCCTCTCCCGGCGCCGTGCATGCACGCCGGGAGTGAGCCCACGGCTCTCAGAGAAGGAGAGGAGGACACAAAGTCTGTGTCCAGCAGCAGCCGTTGTAGAAGTGAGAATTGAGAGTGAGAGGTTAAACATGAATTTCAGACAGCTTATATACTCAGCTACAACAATACATCAAAGCATTCACATGGGTCGATATGAGCATTTGCATATGAGAGGCACAGACAGGATGCATGAACACAATGCATGGATGGCACATTAACCTCACAGCAGTGAAATGCATAAATGGCAGATTAGATCACAGCATGCAGCGGAAAAAACCCAGGAGTAGCGAGCCGTCTGTCCCTGTGTGTTGTGGGGGTTTTCCCAAACGGCCACAGCTCCCCCCCAGAGGGCTCGGCAGGTGGCCGAGACCTCGATAGTGCAGCTTGGGCAGCGAGCAGGGAAAAGCTCTGTGCGGGAGGGGGTGGAGGGGGGTGGGGGTAGTAAAAGCCGGCCAGAGACTATGAAAACGTCCAGGCCGCGCAAAAATTGCTTGTGGGTCCGCGATGTCTTAGGGCTGTCCCGTTGAACGTGCAGAGGTCCACAAGAAGAAAAATTAGTCACTGGCTCCTCTCGCGATTAAGTCCTGCAAGGATTAATAGTGGCCATGAAGAAAAGACGAGGTTGCGTGGCGGCTGTGATGAGAGCAGAGGGACTGGCGTGTTGGCTTTAGGTGCGGGCACAACCTTAAAGCTCTCGGGAACCGCAAACCGCTGAATTTCCCTTGTGTGCCGTGGCTAAGACCATAAAATCCAGTGAGCAAGCTGCGTGCCTCAGGTGAACGAGCAAGCCTGAAGGGCCAGAGTGCAGCAGAAGGAAGGCGGTCAGAAAAGCCGTATTTGTCCCGTGTGTGGTGTGCCGTCCTCGTAACTCCCCGGTGCGTGCGCCGGTGTTCCGTGATGGGTGGGCCAGCTGGAGAGGAGAACCAGGGTCAGGGAGCTTGATCATCCCTGTTCAGTGTGTTGGAGCGGTGAAGGGAAGTAGACGCTCTGTCACTCGCTCGGTCATGGTGCATTCAGGTCCACGTGTGCTCCGTCGGCCATGGAGATCGCCGTCGTGGAGAGGGGACGAGGTGCATGCGCTCTCGTGTGGAGGAGCTGTGAGCGCGGCCGGTCCAGCGTGGATGTGCCGATCTAGGCGTGCAGATCTCACCATGAAACGTTGCTCAGCTTTCCCGGTCGTGGGTGTTCTCCGGAGAGTTTCGCCTGGAAACTCCGCGTTGAGGTCTCCCTGAAGCAGAAGGGAGGGCAGATCAGTCAGGCTCCCGCGTTCGCTGGTCGTCGGAGAATCACCGCCAGGCGTTGCGTTCGCTGGCAGCGTGTTCGTTTCAGCGTCGGGTCACCAGTGCGGCGGATGATAAAATAAGGCAGCGATGCTGAGGTTTTAAGGAAGTTTATTATCATACCGCCGTCACAGGATCCTCGCTCCGGTGCATAGTGTGAGCAGACCGGAGCGGGATCCTCAGGCTCTCAGTGAAGAGAAGAGACACAAAGTGCGTGTCTGCAGCAGTTGAAGTGTGAGTGAATGAGAGTGAGAGGTTGAACATGAATTTCAGACAGCTTATATACTCAGCTACAACAATACATCAAAGCATTCACATGGGTCGATATGAGCATTTGCATATGAGAGGCACAGACAGGATGCATGAACACAATGCATGGATGGCACATTAACCTCACAGCAGTGAAATGCATAAATGGCAGATTAGATCACAGCATGCAGCGGAAAAAACCCAGGAGTAGCGAGCTGTCTGTCCCTGTGTGTTGTGGGGGTTTTCCCAAACCGCCACAATTGTAGACAATATATACAGTTAGGGATGAGAGTTAAAAAGATTGTTTCATTATTGTTCTTGCACATGATTGTTTAATATCAGCTTCACCTCCCTAACATGTCTCATCTCGGTGCAGAAGCAGAATAAGAGGTCGAGCGCAGTCAGACCTTCATACTAATACCCACACTCAACAAAAGACATTGCATATCAAAGCTGACATCCCGCATTAACATAATCCCCCTTCCACTGTCCTCCGTCTCCTCCACCTGACCCTGGGTGGTCAGGGAGATCGATCCGGTCTCCACCGCTGCGACTCTGTCTGCTCTTTGATCCTCGCTGGCGGTTGAGACCTCTTTGTCCTGTTCATAGGCGTGAGGTCATTCCACATATGTAATCACTAAACATTCTAATATGTCTATACATATGTAGGTATGGAATATATGATTAATATAAGCCACAGCCCCCCCCCCAAACGACTAAGAAAAGGACAATCAAATTAAGTTTACAGTTTAAGATAATCTCTATGACATATTATACTGTTAACCTCTTGACAGGGAAAACGAGGAAAAATCTTTCCAGCAGTCATGCTCCTGTAGAATTCAGTGGTAACAACAACAGTATAGTAATATCACAAATCATCCTTAGAACTGTCACGGCACAATCTGATAGCACAGGTAACAACTCTTGGTCAATTTGTATCAGTCCCTGTGCCGTCTGGGTTTTAATCTTCTCCCGAATCTGCTGTGGGTCCACTTTGGCGTCGTGGTGGGACCCTCCTGTAAGGAAGCTGAAGCTTGGGGAGGAGAGTGGTTATTTGTTCCCTGCAGGGGGGCTGAGTTTTTTTTCTTGGGGGGGTCTACCCCGCCGAGGTGCTCTCGCCACCCGTGCAGGTTCGTCTCTCAACAAGAAGGCAGGTTTAAGTCTGTCAATGCTGACTGTTTCTTTTCTGTCCCCTAAATCAAGCACAAAATGCTTATCACCAGGTTCCAGCACTCTGAATGGTCCGTCGTATGGTGGACGGAGGGTTGATTTTAAAGCTTCGTGCCTAACAAAAACAAACTCGGCGTTTTTTAAAGCTTGGGGGACAAAAACCCGTGGAAAAGAGTGATGTGCCGGTCCAGGGAGAGTGTCCGGTCCAGTGCTGCCTAAAGGCCTCAGGGCTGGAAGATGCCCGGGCTCTGGATTCTCTGGTAAAAACTCACCTGGGAGTCTGAGAGGTTGTGCAAAAACTAATTCTGCTGGGGAGGCGTCTAGATCCTCCTTAGGCGCAGAACGCAACCCTAATAAAACCCAGGGAAGTTTATTCACCCAATCTGTATCCGTTAGTGAGGCTCTGAGGGCGGCCTTTAAAGATCTGTGAAAACGCTCGCATAACCCATTAGCCTGAGGGTGATATGCGGTGGTGCGGTGAATTGTCGCCCCTAAGCTGCTAGCCATGGCTGACCAAAGCTCTGAGACAAATTGAGGCCCCCTATCGGACGTGATGTCCGATGGGACGCCGAAACGTGCCACCCGGTTTGTTAAAAAAACGCGAGCGACTTCCGCAGCTGTGGTTGACGCCAAAGGGACTGCCTCAGGCCAGCGCGTAGTACGGTCTATCATCGTTAACAGGTGTGTGAAACCCTGAGACGAAGGTAGTGGTTCCACGAGGTCGACGTGAACGTGGTCAAACCTTCTGGCTGGGATTCGAAAAGGCTCTAGAGGAGCTTTTGTGTGTTTGTGTATTTTGGCGCGCTGACAAGACATGCAAGTTTTTGCCCATTCCTTTACATTTTTGCGCAGGCCCGGCCACACAAACTTTTCGGCGACCATTTTAACCGAGGCGCGCACCCCTGGGTGCGCGAGGGAGTGAACAGAGTCAAAAATGCGGCGGCGCCATGCAGCTGGGACTACCGGGCGAGGTTGGCCGGTTGAAACGTCACAGATTAGGGGGGGTACACCGTCCCGTAAACCCCTTTCCTCCAGTCTTAACCCTGTTGGTCCAGACAGGAGCGCGCGCACGTCCGCGTCACTGCTTTGTTCCTCTGCCATGGTTGCGTAATCTATCCCTACGTGAATTGGGGCCGCGTACGCGTACGCGTTGGCGAAGAGTTCTGCGGCTGAGGTAGTATAATCTGTCTCCTCGTGCTCTGGCGATGTCACAGCGCGAGAGAGGCAGTCTGCTACCACGTTAAGTTTGCCTGCCACATGTCGAATGTCTGTGGTGAACTCTGAAATTGCAGCTAGCTGTCTTTGTTGCCTGCCTGACCATGGTTCTGAAATTTTAGCCATCGCAAAAGTGAGCGGTTTGTGGTCTACAAAAGCCGTGAAGCGCCGCCCTTCTAACCAGAACTGGAAGTAGCGGATGGATAAATGAAGCGCTAGCAGCTCCCTGTCAAAAGTGCTGTATTTACACTCGGTTTGGTTTAAAGATTTGCTAAAAAATGCTAAAGGTTGCCAGGTTCCGCCAACATGTTGCTCCACAACTGCCCCTATGGGTCAGATCGGGGTGAACCAACAATGTGGCATTCGCTAGAGCACTTTTTACTTCCGCGAAGGCGTGTTCGCGCTCCGGGGTCCATTCGACCGCGTTGGAAGGCTTTTGTTTTCTGAGCGCGGCATACAGGGGCTGCATGAGTTGAGCTGCGCGGGGGAGGAAACGGTTGTAAAAATTCACCATTCCCAAAAATTCTTGCAGCGATTTGACCGTTTGTGGTCGTGGAAAATTTTTTACCGCGCGGACTTTGTCTGGCAATGGGACTGCCCCCTTCGGTGAAACTCTGTGTCCCAAAAAATCAATTTGTGACACGCCGAATTTGCATTTGGCTGGGCTGATTATTAACCTGTGCTCTTCTAGTCTCTGAAAAACTGTAGTGAGGTGTTGTTCGTGCTCTTCCTCTGACGGGCTGGCTACCAGCATATCGTCGAGGTAGACAAACACGAAGGGGAGGTCGCGTAATACCGCGTCCATCATACGCTGAAAGGTTTGAGCAGCGCCTTTGAGGCCGAACGGCATCCGCAAAAATTCAAAAAGACCGAAAGGGGTTATTACAGCCGTTTTAGGAATGTCTTCTGCTTGAACGGGGACTTGGTGGTAGCCGTGGACCAGGTCTATTTTAGAAAAAATGCGCGCACCCGCCAGATGTAGTGAAAAATCTTGGATGTGGGGAATTGGGTAGCGGTCATGCGCTGTCGCATTGTTTAGTCTGCGGTAATCGCCGCAAGGTCTCCAAGAACCGTTGGTTTTCGGGACCATGTGGAGTGGCGATGCCCAGGGGCTCTTCGAGCATCTAATAATGCCTAATTTTTCAAGGGTGGCAAACTCGTCCCATGCTATGGCGAGCTTGGTCGCGTCCAAGCGCCGAGCTTTGGCGAACACGGGTGGGCCTGTTGTGGGGATGAAGTGTTCAACCCCGTGTTTCGCTACTGTCGCTGAAAATTTTGGAACTGTGAGTGCTGGAAATTGGGTGAGGAGTTGGTCAAACTTACCTCCTGCTGTTGTGACGCTGGCCTGCACGGGTGGTGGAGAAACTCGAGCTGAGCAGGGGATAGAAGAAAATGAGAGTGCATTAACCAAGCGCCTATTTGCTAGATCGACTAACAACCCACGTGCACACAAAAAATCAGCGCCCAACAAGTTAAAACTCACCGCCGCTACAATAAATGTCCATCTATAGTTGTGGCCGCGGATGCAAAGAGGCAGGTTCCTTTCACCGAAGGTGTCGATGATCGAGCCGTTGGCTGCCATCGCTCCATTTCCCCGGGGATCCATGGCCCGGTCTGCGTGGGAAGGGGTGATAAAACTCAGCTGAGCTCCGGTGTCGATCAGGAACTGTCTCCCGGTGTGTCCGTCAGTTACATAAAGCAGCTTATTTTTTTTGCCGAGAGCCGCTGCTGTTAACGGTTCTCGGCTTTGGCGTTTCCCGAACTTTTGAATTTGCAGGGGGGCACGCATTTGTATGCTCTCTCGGCGAAATGGTGGTGGTAATAGCAGATGTCGTTCCGCTTGCTGCGCCTTGGTCGTGTTGCCGCCATGGTGGGCGGGCTCTGCTCGGTTGTCTGTGGTTCTCCGCTGCTCTGGGCTTCCGCGCTGAGATCTGCGGATGCTGTTGTGGCCATCTGTTCCCCGCAGGCATTGATGAGCCGCTGCGCTTCTCAGGCCAGCGCGCAGAAGTCCTGCTGGGTGCTGCATCGCATGTTGACCAGCGTCCCTCTCATGTGTGGCGGCAGAGTGCTGAGGAAGATGTGTTGGAAGAGGAAGTTGTCGTTGTCCTCTTCCTTGAGCTGCAGCATGTCCTCCATGAGGGCCTTGGGTCTGCATCCTCTGTGGCCGTAGATCGCCAGGATCTTCTCTGCTCTCTCCTCGGCTGAGGGGACGAAGTTCTCGACGATGGTCGCCTTAAGTTCTCTGTATTTGTCATGGGCGGTGCGGCTGTTGGATTATGCTCCGTGCACATCTTGACGTGGCAGCGTCGAGTTTGGCGACGATGTGATAAAACTTCGTCTCGTCCGCCGTTATGCCCGCCAGTGCAAACTGAGCCTCAGCTTGCTGGAACCACGAGCTCGGGTCTTCTTGCCAGAATTCTGGCAGCTTGATGGTGACGGCGCTTGTGTGGGCCGTCCCTGATGTGTCCGCCGGGTGAGAGCGCCTTTCTTCTGCTCTCACGGCGGGGCTGGGGATGGTGCTCGGTTGAGCCCTCTCTGTAGCTTCTGCCGTGGGGGAACGTCTTCCATCCGTTCCCCTGTCTGCATGGGCGCCGGCGCTTGCCTGGGTCGCCTCTGATGAGTTAATCGCGGGAGAACGTCTCTGTTGCATCCTCACGTCTGGTCACCAGTGTGGGGAGTTAGGAATGAAGAAGCGATGTGACTTTATAAATCAAAGTTTAATATCAGCTTCACCTCCCTAACATGTCTCATCTCGGTGCAGAAGCAGAATAAGAGGTCGAGCGCAGTCAGACCTTCATACTTATACCCACACTCAACAAAAGACATTGCATATCAAAGCTGACATCCCGCATTAACATAATCCCCCCCCTATTGTCCTCCGTCTCCTCCACCTGACCCTGGGTGGTCAGGGAGATCGATCCGGTCTCCACCGCTGCGACTCTGTCTGCTCTTTGATCCTCGCTGGCGGTTGAGACCTCTTTGTCCTGTTCATAGGCGTGAGGTCATTCCACATATGTAATCACTAAACATTCTAATATGTCTATACATATGTAGGTATGGAATAAGATAAGATAAGATAAGCCTTTATTAGTCCCACAACGGGGAAATTCCAGGATTGCAACAGCACAGGGATAGCAACACTCAGAGCAACAATCAGAAGGCAAGAAAAAAAACAAGCAAGCAAGAGCAGCTAATATACATATGTACATATTACTATAAAATATATATATACACACACACACACACACACACAGACACACAGTGCAGAGCATTGTAGCTGGATGGAATAAATATATGAATATATGAACACACAGTGCAGAGCATTGTAGCTAGATGGAATAAATATGTAAATATATAAACACCCACAGTACGGAGCATTGCAGCTAGGTGGAATAAATATGCAAGTATATAAACACACACAGTGCGGAGCAATGTAGCTAGATGGAATAATATGATTAATATAAGCCACAAGTACAGTATTATGGGGTTTGGATGCTGTGTGCACTGCTTACGGTTTGTTGAGAGTTTGATGATTCACAAATTGATTGCTTTTGCCCGGAGAGGGAACTGTGTTGTGCGCTTGCGCAGAAGTGTCCATGCGCTCTTCTGAATAAAGTAAAATGGAGTGAAGATGTAGACCGCGACTCTCCATTATTTCTTGTTCAAAAGCACCACGTACCTCTCCCAAACTGTGAAGCAGAGGGCGCAACATTATGGAGGCACCGCTGGGATATTTTGATGAGAGGAAAATCTGCCAGCCGAAGTGGAAACTCGAGCCGAATATCCCGCCACGAACCCCGGCATTGGAGACGTAAGGCACCGCCGACATTCACCGTGGCTTCGACACCACGTGCAGAGGTTGTAACTCTAGCGCTGCAATCACCAATAGAGGACACCGCTACACCACGAAGGTAAAAGAGGCCTACGTTGAACTGTTTTATGCCCACTTCTCTGATAAAAATGGAATTGGAGGAAGTTCAGTTAGGAGTTAAAGGTGCATTATATGAACTGAATGTTGAACAACTGCTTAATGTATGCAATGGACTACAAATATCTGGAATGGGAAAAGAGCAATTTGCAGACAAAACTCGAGGCTAGCTAATCACATTTGTCACAAGTTATGTTGAAATAACTGAGTTAGTTGAGATAGAAGATGAGGGACTGTCTCATTTGCTAAATATAAAGGACTTGATTGAAAAAGCAAAGATGCCGGAGCTAGAGATAGTGGGTGAAGACAAACAGAAAGAAGACCTGCAGAAAGAAGTGCATGCTTTACGGGCCACACTTCAAGCCAAAGAAGAGGCTATGCATCAGCTAATGAATAATAAACTGAGCCTACAGAGCACACCAATGCACAGACTGTGGAGTGTGTGAAATCACAGGCAGATTCATTTCAAATGATTTATTGCACACACATCTCACGAGCACAGAACAGAATGACTCGTCACATCACGAGCACAGAACAGACTGACTCTCTACATCAAGTTAACTTCACAAGATTCAAGGCACTTCCTCATAACAGCAGGACATCTACACCACACTTCATTCAAATCAAATCAAATCACCCTTATTGTCATTCAACCGTACAACCAATCATGTACAGCAGAACGAGATTGTGCTTTACCTATCTACTGTGTTAATCACACACACCCCAAGTGCAGAATCAGAGGGCCGCTGCCATGCAAGGCGCCGCCACAGAGTTCCCTCCTCCGTTCCATTTATTGCTGAGCACCAAGCTGGATGGCAGGAAGTTCCACTTTTATAAGGTCTTCGGCATGACCCAGCCGGGATTTGAACCCCTGCCTCCCGGGTGTGGGGCGGATGCTCTACCAACTGAGCCACCACTCCGGTATTCAACCCCCACTCCCACTGTTCTCCCATGTGTATTCATTGTCTCTGTCTAAGGTGTGAAATAACCTGAGGCCCACACTGCCCCCCCCCCCCAGCAACTTAGACAGAACAATAGAACATCAGTTCACACGCTGTTTCGGCTTCAGCCTCCTCCCAAATCTGCTGCAACTGGGTTTTGTCACCTCCGTGGCGCTGCTGTGCCGGTGGGAGACTGCTGGAAGTGTGTCTGACTGCGGGTGAGCCGTGGAGAGGGGAGTGGGGGGTTCACTCTGCCGGTGTGGCTGCTCTGATGAATCGTTTCCCTGGGGAGCTCTCTGTGGGGGTCTTCCACGCCGAGGGGCCCTAGCCAACAGCACTTGCTCGTCCGCCACAATGAAAGCGGGTTTGAGTCTGTCTATGCCAATTTTTTCCCTCCTACCCCCCCCCCCCCCAAGTCTAGCAAAAAATGCTTATCCCCCGTTTCCAACACTCTGAACGGTCCATCTTAGGGTGGGCGCAATGGAGGGCGGTGGGCATCGTGTCTGACAAACACGAACTCCGCGCTCTTCAAAGTTTTAGGCACAAAAACACGCGGAAAACTGTGGTGGGCAGGGCCCGGCAGCGTGCCTGTGTTTGTGCTACGCTGCAAAAGTTGAAACGAGGAGCTGCCCGGAGCGGAATTATCTGGTAGAAATTCCCCGGGCAGCCGTGGTGGCTGCATAAAAACGAGCTCTGCCGGGGAAGCTTCTAGATCCTCTTTCGGCGCGGAGCGCAACCCCAATAAAACCCACGGCAGCCTGTCTACCCAATTTGCATCCGTCAATGAAGCCCTGAATGCTGCTTTCAGTGATCTATGAAAACGCTCGCATAACCCATTGGCCTGTGGGTTGTAAGCAGTTGTGCGGTGAATTGTAACACCCAGGCTGCGGGCTATCACAGACCAGAGTTCGGAAACAAATTGGGGGCCCCTGTTGGACGTAATGTCCGACGGGACTCCAAAGCGCGCCACCCATGCTGTTAAAAAAGCGTGCGCTACGTCTGCGGACGTGGTTGCCGCCAGCGGAACCGCTTCTGGCCAGCGCGTGGTGCGGTCCACCATTGTCAGGAGGTGCGTGCACCCCGTGATGGCGGGAGGGGGCCCACGAGGTCCACGTGAACATGGTTGAATCTCTTAGCCGGAATACGAAACGGCTCCAAGGGAGCCTTTGTGTGTCTGTGTACCTTGGCTCGTTGGCACGCCACGCAGGCTGCAGCCCACTCTTTCACTTGTTTGCATAGGCTCGGCCACACAAACTTCTCTCCCACCATTTTGACCGACGCGCGCACTCCTGGGTGCGCCAGAGTGTGAACCGACTCAAACACGCGGCGGCGCCACACGGCCGGGGACGCGGGCGACCTGTGGAGACATCGCAGATTGGGGGGGGGGCGCCGTCTTGCAGCACCCTGCTCTCCAGCCTTAACCCTGTTGGTCCAGACTGGAGCGCACGCACGTCTGCATCGCTAATCTGCTCTGCGGCTATGGCTGCGTAATCTATCCCAACGCAGACCGGGGCCACCACGGCGCGCGAGAGGCAGTCCGCCACTACATTCAGTTTACCCAACACATGCTGAATATCGGTAGTAAACTCTGAGATCGTGGCCAGCTGTCTCTGCTGCTGGCCTGACAACGGTTCTGAAACCTTGGCCATCGTGAATGTTAGCGGCTTGTGGTCCACGAACGCGGTGAAGCTGCGCCCTTCCAGCCAGAACTGGAAGTGGCGAATGGCCAGGTGGAGAGCCAGCAACTCTCTGTCGAACGCGCTGTATTTACGTTTGCTGTCGCGCAAAGTTCTGCTGAAAAAGGCGAGCGGCTGCCAAGCCCTGGCAACGCGCTGCTCCACGACAGCCCCTATGGCCACGTCTGAAGCGTCGGTGGTGAGCACTATGCAGGCCGTTGGGTCTGGATGTGCCAGCAGTGCGGCGTTTGCCAGGGCTGCTTTAGCTTCCGAGAACGCCCGCTCTCGCTCCGGGGTTCATTCGACCCTATCCGCGAGTTTCTGTTTTTTGAGCACGGCGTACAATGGTTGCATGAGCTGCGCCACGCGGGGAAGGAAACGGTTATAAAAGTTCACCATTCCCAAAAATTCTTGCAGCGCCCTGACCGTTTGAGGCCGGGGAAAGTCCGCCACGGTGCGCACTTTGTCGGGCAGCGGGATCGCTCCTTCTGGAGAGACGCGGTGCCCCAAAAAAATCAATCTCCGTTACGCCGAACTGGCATTTCGCCGGGTTGATTATTAACCCGTGCTCCTCCAACCTCCGGAAAACAGTCGTGAGGTGGGTTTCGTGTTCGTCTTCGGACACGCTGGCTACCAGGATATCGTCCAGGTAGACGAACACGAACGGGAGATCGCGCAGCACTGCATCCATCATGCGCTGGAACGTCTGTGCCACTCCTTTTAACCCGAATGGCATGCGCAGGAACTCGAATAGACCGAAAGGAGTTATTACCGCTGTTTTAGGTATGTCCTCAGCACGCACTGGGACTTGGTGGTAACTGCGGACCAGGTCTATTTTGGAAAAAATGCGTGCCCCGGTGAGGTGAACGGAAAAATCCTGTATGTGGGGAATTGGGTAGTGGTCGTGCGCCGTGGCGTTGTTCAACCTGCGGAAATCACCGCACAGTCGCCACGATCCCTCAGCCTTAGGGACCATGTGTAGCGGGGATGCCCATGGGCTGTTCGAGCGCCTGATGATGCCCAACCTTTCCAGGTTGGCGAACTCCTCGCGCGCTATGGCCAGTTTAGCTGCGTCCAAGCGCCGAGGTCTTGCAAAAACGGGCGGCCCAGTGGTGGTGATAAAGTGCTCCACCCCGTGTTTAGCGATGGCCGCGGAAAACGTCGGGACCGTGAGCCCTGGGAACTGAGTGAGCAGTGTGTGGAACTTACCGCCTGTAGCTGTGACGTTGGCTTGTGCTGTTGGCTGGGTCACTCGAGCTATACAGGGGAGAGAGTCAAAAGACATTGCAGTGACAGACAAGACAGTGCATTAACCAGGTGCCTGTTAGCAACATCAACCAGTAAACCATGTGCACACAGAAAATCAGCCCCCAGTATATGGTAATTCAGTGCTGCTATGACAAAAGTCCACTCATATGTACGGCCATGTAGAGATAAGAGCAGAGTCCTCTCACCAAAGGTTTTAATATCCGAGCCGTTTGCTGCCAACATCCCGATTGGGCGCATGCGCACGCAGCAACCAGCAGCTGGTGATATAGTGTGTGTGCGCGTGTGTGTGTTTTTTGTACTTTTTTACGTTTTTAGAAAATCCTCTGTGTCGTTTCTGCCCTGGAGCGTTTGTGGAATATATGGCGAAGAGCTCCCTGGTATCTGCAACATGGATTTCCTCTCCTCTCTCACACTGCTGCTATCTGTGCTGTGGCTCTTTGTCTCTGAGGTAAACGCGTTCGGCTCCATGGCGAGCAGAATAGCGGGCAGAATACAATATTCCAGGGACGTGTTGCTACGCTTAAACACAGCTGATGCAGCGTCTCTGATTGAGCCCAAACTGCAACTGCCGGACTTTATTTTGAGAGACGGACACAGCGGTGAAAAGAGAGGCGGCAGAAGGAAGCGTGGAAGACGTGGAGGTGTGAAATTGCGCCTTAGGAGACATCAGTTTGGTAACATTCCTCTTCCTTCGATAATTTTTGGGAATGCACAGTCTGTAAGAAACAAGGTGGATGAAATTCAAGGCAATGTACGTTACCAGAAGGATTTTAAGAACTGCTGCGTCATGGCTTTCACTGAATCTTGGCTTACTGCGCATGATCGAGATGCAGACCTGTGGATTGACGGCTTTGGAGCCCCGCTGCGCTCGGATCGGCAGGAAGAGGTAACGGGGAAGCGTCAGGGGGGCGGTGTATGTTTATACATTAATAAGCAGTACTGCACATCTGTCACGGTCAGAGAGCGCATCTGTACACCCGATGTAGAGCTGCTGTCTGTGTCACTACGCCCCTTTTATCTGCCTCGTGAGTTTCCCCAACTTTTTATCACAGTTGTGTACATTCATCCGAGGGCAGACGCTGACTCCGCCTTCAGCACCATCTCTGATGTGGTGCAGCAGCTGCAGTCAATTTCTCCAGAGGCGCCAAACTTCATTCTTGGGGATTTTAACCATGTTTCTTTAAAGAAGACACTTAAAAACTTTCATGAGTATGTCTCCTGCCCAACCAGGCGAAAAAAGACATTGGACCTGTGCTATGGATCCATAGAGAGGGCCTATAAATCACTCCCCCTTCCTCCTTTAGGATCCTCAGATCACAACTGTGTTCATTTGCTGCCCACATATAAAACCGCTCTCAGAAGAGGCAAGGTGGAGACGAGAGACATTGATGTGTGGACAGAAGATTCAGAGCACAGCCTCCAGGAATGCTTTGACTGTACAGACTGGAAGATGTTCATAATGGCCTGCGGGGATGATTTGGACTCTCTGGCTGAGCTCACATGCTCATACATGGCTTACTGTCAAAATAAGATTGTTCCACGTAAACGTGTCAAAATATACCCCAACAACAAACCATGGGTTACTAAATCAGTTAAATCCTGCTTACAGAGGAAAGCACTTGCCTTTAAACAGGGGTCTGTTTCTGAGCTACAGGTTGCCACTAAGGAGCTGAAGGCCGAAATTTTAAGAGCAAAACAGAATTATAAATCAGAGTTGGAAAGCAAGATGGCAGCAAATAAACTTGGTTCAGCCTGGGCCAGTATGAAAACTATTGCAGGCCTTCAGAGCACAGAGCGCAGTAATCGTGTGTTTTTAGATGGTTTTAATTCAGACACAGAGCTGGCTAATGCTCTTAATTGTTTTTATGGTCGTTTTGACTCCTTTGATTTTAGCACAGAAACCCAAGATCTGAAACAGAAACTCAAAGACAATCAGCACTTTAATATTGAGATGCAGGATGTTAAAAGGGAGTTCTGCGCTGTAAAAGTGAACAAAAGTCAGGGCCCTGATAATATATGTGGGCGCCTGGTAAAGTCCTGTGCACATGAACTGAGTCCTATATTTCATTACATTTTCAATAAGTCCTTACAGACACAACATGTGCCTAAGATCTGGAAAGATGCCATGGTTGTTCCCGTTCCAAAATCCAGCAGTCCTAAAACGGTAAACGACTTTAGACCAGTTGCTTTGACTTCAATTTTAATGAAAATTTTTGAAAAACTGGTCAGATGTGAGGTCCTAAGGCAGACTGAACATGCATTGGATCCTCTGCAGTTTGCCTATAGGCCTCACAGAGGAGTGGAGGATGCCACTGTCACTCTGTTTAACATGCTTTTTAAACATCTGGATTTTAATGGGACACATGCCAGGCTTTTATTTGTGGACTTTTCTTCTGCCTTTAATACAATCCAACCTCATATTTTAGTTGAAAGGCTCCTGCAACAATTTGATTTGAGCAATAATCTGGTGGGTTGGATTCTGGATTTCTTAACCAACAGGACGCAGAGAGTAAGGGTCAATGGCACATTGTCTGACCTAAAGTGCTCTTCTACTGGCTCTCCTCAGGGGTGTGTGTTGTCACCACTACTCTTCATCCTGTACACAAACATGTGTCGGCGCAGACATGACAACAGACACATTATAAAGTATACTGATGACTCAGTCATTGTCAGTCTCCTCCAGGATGGTGAGAGTGACCACAGCCCAGTAGTTGATGACTTTGTTCACTGGTGTGAGGATTCCTACCTGCAGCTGAATACAACAAAAACGAAAGATATGATTATTGACTTTAGGAGGAAAACTCCCAGGCACAAAGTCACCATACTAAAAGGCCAGACCACCGAATGTGTACAATCGTACAAATATCTTGGGACGATTATTGATAGTAAATTAAACTTTGAAGTGAACTGTGAAAGGGTGTGCAAAAAGGGTCAGCAAAATTTGCATTGTTTGAGGAAACTTGCACGCTTCCAAATTGACCGATCCATAATGACTATGTTTTATCGGGCTTTTATTGAATCTGTTTTATCCTTTTCTTTAATGTCATGGTTTGGTCAGATAAAACTGAAACAGAAGAAATCCTTGGATCAGGTAGTCAGATGGTCCAGTCGTTTGCTTGGTGAGTCACAGCTGAGCCTGACATCCCTGTACACCAGACAAGTACAGAGGATGGCCGACTCGATTTTAAATGATGACTCCCACCCTTTGCACTGCAACTTTCAGCTTCTTCCCTCCAGACGGAGGTTTGCTGTCCCAAAAAGCAAAACCCAGCGCTACAAAAACAGCTTTGTCCCTGCTGCTGTCAAAGAGTTGAACAAGCTATAAAAATTATATTGTACATATTTTATATTTACCTATTTTGTAAGATGTGTGCCTGTGTTTGTGTCTATGTTGAATGTAATTAGTGGCTTGTAAATATGGATGTCACCAGACTGCAAAACAAATCTACCTACGGGTACAAATAAAGTAACCTGAACCTGAACATCCCGGGGCCGCTAGATCCTGCCAGCCGGTCAGCGTAGGTCGGCCGGATGAAGCTCTTCTGGGCTCCGGTGTCCACGAGGAAACGCCTCCCCGAGCGTGCGTCCGTTAGGTAAAGCAGCTTGTTCTCTTCGCCGAGGGTCGCTGCTGCTACCGACCCCCGGCCTTGGTGTTTTCCCGAGCGCTGGAATTGGCACGGTGGCGCACATCTGCGTGCATTCTCTCCGAAGCGGCGGTGGTAGGAACAGAGCGTGTCTCTCTGGTGCTCCTTGGCCCCCGCTGCTGCTACCGTCGGTGGCTCCTCGCCTCCTCTGGTCGTCTCGCTGGGCTCCGTCACTGCTGCGCTGACTGTGATCGCCCTGGTGGTGATGATGATCCGGTCTGCCTCCTGGGCTAGCGCACGGTAGTCTCGCACGGCCAGCCGCGGCGAATTGGCCAGAAGCGCTCTCGCTACTGTCGGAAGGTTCCGGAGGAAGAGGTGGGCAAACAGAAAGTGCTCGTCGTCCGTGCCCCTTAACGCCAGCATCTTCTCCATCAGGTCTACGGCCGAACCATCTCCTAGCTCGGTCCGCATCAGGAGCCTCTCCGCTCTCTCACAGTCCGAGAGCGTGTAGCGGTGGATGAGCGCAGCCTTGATCACCTCGTATCTGTTACTGGCTGGTGGCTGATCGAGCAGGCTCACTACCTGTTGAGCTGTGCGAGTGTCGAGCGCTGCGACCACATGGTAGAATCTGGTGTCATCTGCCGTTACTCCCCGGAGGGCGAACTGGGCCTCGGTGAGGTGGAACCAAGAGCGCGGGTTGTGCTGCCAGAAATCCGATAGCTTGACTGCAACCGCACACGCGTGGCTGGAGGTTCCAGTCCGGGCTGTCTGTGGGATGGCTGCCGCCTCGCTGTAGCTTCCTGACCGGGCCGGCTCCGGGGATCTTGCCTCGTGTTCCATAATATGTCTTGGGTCACCAGTGTGGAGTGTGTGAAATCACAGGCAGATTCATTTCAAAAGATTTACTGCACGCTCACATCTCACGAGCACAGAACAGAATGACTCGTCACATCACCAGCACAGAACAGACTGACTCTCTACATCAAGTTAACTTCACAAGATTCAAGGCACTTCCTCATAACAGCAGGACATCTACACCACACTTCATTCAACCCCCACTCCCACTGTTCTCCCATGTGTATTCATTGTCTCTGTCTAAGGTGTGAAATAACCTGAGGCCCACAAGACGAGCTTTAGCGCCGCCAGATAACTCCATGTGGCGTAAAGACTAAGATATCAGGCCAAATAGGGGAGCTGGGACAAAAAGGACAAGCTCACATTTTCTAGTTTGGCCAAGCAGATTGAAAGTGGGCTCAGTAAAGGCTACCATGAAGATGAGATCATCGATGCAGTGATTCGCGCCATCACACCAGGCCTGCAGCTGAGAAGTTACCTAGAAGGCAAAGGTAATCTGACTCTTCCTGCCCTGCGGAGGATCCTAAGGTCTCACTATCAGGAGAGAGGGGCTACTGAACTGTACAAGCAGCTTTCTTCAGAAGCTCAGAGCAGTAGAGAGACTCCTCAAAACTTCCTTCTGAGAGCCATGGAGCTTTGCCAGAAGATTCTTTTCGCGTTCCAGGAAGATGAGTTGGGTCTAAATTATGACCCCGCCTTGGTCCAAAGGTTATTCATGCACACCATCTTAACAGGTTTGCAGAGTGACAGTGTTAAGAGTGACATGCAGCCGTACCTTCTTCAGCCCACGACACCTGATGAAGTTTTATTGGAAAAGGTGAATATTGCATGCGCTAATGAGAAGGAAAGACAAGAAGAGACATGCTGTCCCCCAGCGAACGGCTGCCGTGAATGCTGTTCAGCCCAGTGACACCCCTGCACCTGCAGAAAAAAAGACAGTTCAAAAACAAAGCACAGCCGTGCCATCACCTGATCTGCTGGCAGAGATTAAAGCAATGCGGTCTGAGATGGTATTTTTAAAGGACTTGCGAGCTGAAGTGTCCCAAATCTGAGAAACCATGCAGAAGTCCTCAGCCACAGCACAACCCACCACCAGCGGAGGACCTGAAAACCACTCCCCAGCGCCGACTTTCACGCCATACCCACAATACCAGCTGGACCCATCTGCTCAGCACTACTTTCCTCAACAGCAGCCCCAAGCAGCTCTTCAGCAGTACTATCCAGCGCAAGGCCTGGCGCCGATAAGAGGCACTGCACAATTCCAGCAGCGCTTTGCCTCCTCGGCGGTACCACATTCCCCGCCCACAACCAAGGTGTTATTATTGCATTCAGATAGGTGAAGAGTTTTGCCAGCACTGTTTTAGCTGTGGGAGCAGCGAGCATTTTAGAGCAGGCTGTAAAGCACAGAAGCCAGTGAAACCAGCCAGAGGTAACTCTTTAAACTAGAAGGGGTCACTCCAGCGGGACATGGTGTGACCAGTGACATAAAAAGGTCCCAGTGTTGTTATAGCTGTGCTACACAGGGTGAAAACCAGAGTCTGAAATGTTGTTCAGTGTGTAAAAGTGCCTTGTGCTGCCCCAAAAAGTGTCGAGGAGAGCGCTGGCCCATAAACAGAGCCAAATGTAAGCCCTACACCTGTGGTAGTATTCGTAAAGGAGTAGTGAGCATTTTCAGGCAGGCTGTAGAGCATATAGGGAGCACAATGCTGCAAGAGGGAGGGAAGCAGAGAGCCCGAAAGGCAGTAGCCCATCCAGCCCGGCAGCTGCAGCTCCAGCAGGGAATAAGAAGGTCATCGCAACAAATGTCTTGGGTACAGTCAAATGGTTCATCAGAAATGGATATGGTTTCATCAATAGGAATGACACAAAAGAAGACATTTTTGTACACCAGACAGCCATCAAAAAGAACAACCCGAGGAAATACCTTCGCAGTGTTGGAGATGGTGAAACTGTGGAGTTTGATGTAGTTGAGGGAGAAAAGGGAGCAGAGGCGGCAAATGTGACCGGCCCAGGAGGCACTGCAGTCCAGGGAAGCAGGTATGCCGCTGACAGGAGCTGCTATAGGCACTACCCCAGGAGGAGGGGCCCTCCCCGTGGAGACTATCCAGAAAACTACCAGAGTGATGGAGAGGGCGAACCTGGACGTGACAAAGGCAGCAGGGAGGGGGGAGAGAACGCCCCCGAAAGAGACCAGCAGCAGCAACGGCGCAGACCCACTTACCCTGGCAGACAGCGCTTCCCACCACACTTTGTACGTAGACGCTATGGCTGCCGGCCCCGTACACCAACTCACCACGTGGAGGAGCTGATAAGCTGCGAAATCACTGGGGGGACGCAATCCATGCTGTGATAAGGCAGGTTGGGCAGGGTGGTCCCATTTATGAACTGAAACCTGAGAGAGGCAAGGGTAGAGAACTTTGCATCGCAATCTTCTTCTGCCATGTTATTTGCCTTTGGAGACTTCTTTGCAGCCTTGTTCAAAGAAATACACCACTACCAGATCAGCGGAGGCACCGGAGAGTCACTCAGAAGAGGACGACGATGATGACGAGTATTATCCAGTGCCACTTCACTTGAGCGCTCGCCCCGATTCGCCACCGCCTGAGAGGACCGCAGACCCAGCTCAGCAGGAGGACAACATACCTGAAGAGGTGCAGCAGGAGACAGAGCTTGAAGCTGCAGCATCTGACCAGCCACCAGAGGACGACATTAGCCAGGTAGAGGACTTACCTGCGGAGGTAAGCCTTCCTTCACCGCACTCTCCTTCTCCAACCTATAGTGATCCTGGTGAGGAAGTGAATCAGAGACCTAGACGTAACGCTAGAAAACCGAAAGTATTCACTTACGATACATTGGGTACACCAGCATGTTTTAACATACAGACATTGCCTTATTATGTTGAACCGACCATGCCATGGGTATACAGTGTACATCCTTTCTACTTCCAAGAGCTTTGTGGTAAATGTTAATGGGTTGGTGGTCATTTTGTATACTTGAAGTAGAGTAAATACAGTTACATTGGACTCAAAACTGAATGTATCAAGAGTTCCAGCCTGTCATATGTGTTATTTGGACTCAAAATTGAATGCATCAAAAGAGTTCCAGCCTGTCATATATGCGTCATTCGGACTCAAAATTGAATGTATCAAAAGAGTTCCGGCCTGTCATGTGTTATTTGGACTCAAAACTGAATGTATCAAAAGAGTTCCAGACTGTAACAAAATGCATACACAAGAAACACTGGACGACGAGTATCTGATACTTGCATAACAGAATGTATGAAAAGAGTTCCAGTCTAAACTTTTTTGTTGAGTTAGTTGACTATGCACTCTTTGAGAATTTTGCACTGCGACAGTGATTATTATACATTTCACATGTTCTGATGTTGGGGACAACATCTATTTTGAGGGGGAGTGACGAGTTAAAAATGGGGATTAATAGTATGTGACAGGTTAAAAATGGGGATTAATGGGTTAATTAAAAGCGCATCATACACGGGTTAAGAAGCAGATTACAGGTTAAGAAGTAAGTTAAAAAGCTGGTTGTAGACAATATATACAGTTAGGGATGAGAGTTAAAAAGATGTTTCATTATTGTTCTTGCACATGCTTGTTACATTCAAAAACATCAGTACAGTATTATGGGGTTTGGATGCTGTGTGCACTGCTTATGGTTTGTTGAGAGTTCGATGATTCACAAATTGAGTGCTTTTGCCCGGAGAGGGAACTGTGTTGTGCGCTTGCGCAGAAGTGTCCATGCGCTCTTCTGAATAAAGTAAAATGGAGTGAAGACATAGACCGCGACTCTCTTCACTATTTCTTGTTCGAAAGCACCACGTACCTCTCCCGAACTGTGGAGCAGAGGGTGCAACACTTTGAAGGTCCCAATGAGCACAGTGGCCTCCATCATCCGTTAATGGAAGAAGTTCGGAACCACCAGGACTCTTCCTAGAGCTAGCTGGCTGTCTAAACTGAGCGATCGGGGGAAGAAGGGCCTTAGTCAGGCAGGTGACCAAGAACCTGATAGTCACTTGGTCAGAGCTCCAGTGTTCCTCTGTGGAGAGGAGAACCTTCCAGAAGGACAACCATGTCTGCAGCAATCCACCAATCAGGCCTGTATGGTACAGTGGCCAGACGGAAGCCACTCCTTCATAAAAGGCACATGGCAGCCTGCCTAGAGTTTGCCAAAAGGCACCTGAAGGACTCAGACCATGAGAAACAAAATTCTCTGGTCTGATGAGACAAAGATTGAACTCTTTGGCGTGATGCCAGGCGTCATGTCTGGAGAAAACCAGGCACCGCTCATCACCAGGCCAATACCATCCCTACAGTAAAGCATGTTGGTAGCAGCATCATGCTGTAGGGATGCTTTTCAGTGGCACCAACTGGGAGACTAGTCAGGATAGAGGGAAAGGTGAATGCAGCAATGTACAGCGATATCCTGGATGAAAACCTACTCCAGAGCGCTCGACCTCAGACTGGGGCAACAGTTCATCTTTCAGCAGGACAACGACCCCAAGCACACAGCCAAGCTATCAAAGAAGTGGCTTCAGGACAACTCTGAGGCCTGAGCCCAGACTTTAATCCAATTGAACATCTCTGGAGAGATCTGAAAATTGCTGTGCACCGACGCTTCCCATCCAACCTGATGGAGCTTGAGAGGTGCTGCAAAGAGGAATGGGCAAAAGTGACCAAAGATAGGTGTGCCAAGTTTGTGGCATCATATTCAAAAAGACGAATTGCTGCCCAAGGTGCAAAAGTATTGAGCAAAGGCTGTGAATACTTATGTACATGTGATTTCTTAGGTGTTTTTTTTTAATAAATTTGCAAAAATCTCGAAACTTTTCACACTGTCATTATGGGGTATTGTGTGTAGAATTTTGAGGGGAAAAAGATGAATTTAATCCATTTTGGAATAAGGCTAACATAAAATCCTCCTCATGGATCGTCACCTTATCGTGGTGGGGAGGTTTGCGTGCCCCAGTGATCCCAGGAGCTATGTTGTCCGGGGGCAATTTGCCTCTGATAGAGTCTCCCAAGACAAACTGGTCCTGGGTGAAGGGCCAGACTAAGAACGATCCAACAGACTCTCATGATAAATTGTATATCAAGGATTCAGTGTACCCCGCCCGGTATGGGGTTACCGGGGCCCCACCCTGGAGCCAGGCCTGGGGGAGGGGCTCGAAGGCTAGCGTCTGGTGGCCGGGTTTCCACCCATGGGACCCGGCCGGGCTCAGCCCGAAGGAGTTACATGGGTCCGCCCTCCAGTGGGTTCACCACCTGCAGGAGGGATCATGGGGGTCCGGTGCTATGTGGATTAGGTGGCGGTCAAAGGCGGAGACCTTGGCGAACTGATCCCAAGCTTTCTAAACTGGATTTTGGTATGTGGAATGTCACCTCTCTGGTGGGGAAGGAGCCTGAGCTGGTGTACGAGGTTGAGCGATACCGGCTAGATATAGTCGGCCTCACTTCAACACACAGCTCCGGTTCCGGAACCAGTCTCCTGGAGAGGGGCTGGAGTTTGGCCTTTTCTGGAGTTGCCCCGGGCGAGAGGCGATGAGCAGGGGTGGGTATTCTTGTATCGCCCCACCTTGCTGCCTCTATATTGGAGTTTTCCCCGGTGGACGAAAGGGTTGCTTCCCTGCGCCTTCGGGTTGGGAAACGGGTCCTGACCATCATTTGTGCCTATGCACCAAATGATGTTTCAGAGTACCCACCCTTTTTGGAGTCTGTGACTGGGGTGCTGGAGGGTGCTCCTCCTGGAGACTCCATTGTCCTACTGGGGGACTTCAATGCGCACGTGGGCAACGACAATGAAACCTGGAGGGGGGTGATTGGGAGGAATGGCCTGCCTGATCTGAACCCGAGTGGTGTTCAGTTATTGGACTTCTGTGCTAACCACAGTCTGTCCATAACGAACACCATGTTCAAGCATAAGGGTGTCCATATGTGCACCTGGCACCAGGACACCCTAGGTCGCAGGTCGATGATCGATTTTGTTATCGTATCATCAGACCTGCGACCGTATGTCTTGGACACCCGAGTAAAGAGAGGTGCAGAGCTGTCAACTGATCACCACCTGGTGGTGAGTTGGATCCGACGGCAGGGGAGGAAGCCATTCAGACCTGGTAGACCCAAACGTATAGTGAGGGTGTGCTGGGAGCGTCTGGCTGAGGCCCCTGTCCGGGAGGTCTTCAACTCCCACCTCCGGAAGAACTTCAACCACATTCCGAGGGAGTCTGGAGACATGGAGTCTGAATGGGCCATGTTCTCCACCTCTGTTGTTGAAGCGGCGGCCCAGAGCTGCGGCCGCAAGGTGGTCGGTGCATCTCGTGGTGGCAACCCCCGAACCAAGTGGTGGACACCAGTGGTGAGGGGGGCCATTAAGCTGAAGGAGGAGTCCTATCAAGCTTGGTTGGCTTGTGGGACTCCCAAAGCAGCTGAGGTGTACCGGCAGGCCAAGCGGAGTGCAGCTCAGGTGGTTGAAGCAAAAACCTGGGTATGGGAGGAGTTCGGTGAGGCCATGGAACAAGACTTTCGGTCGGCTTCAAAGAGATTCTGGCAAACTGTTCGGCGGCTCAGGAGGGGAAAGCAGCTCCCCGTCCACACTGTGTATGGTGCGGATGGGACACTGTTGACTTCAACTGGGGATATCGTCGGGCAGTGGAAGGAATACTTCGAGGATCTCCTCAATCCCACTGATACGCCTTCCACAGATGAAGCAGGGTTTGGGGACGAGGGGGATGACTCGCCTATCACAGGGGCTGAGGTCGCCAAGGTGGTTTAAAATCTCCTTGGTGGCCGGGCCCCGGGGGTGGACGAGATCCGCCCTGAGTACCTCAAGGCCCTGGATGTTGTTGGGTTGTCATGGTTGACACGCCTCTGCAACATTGCGTGGAGGTCGGGGGCAGTGCCTTTGGCATGGCAAACCGGGGTGGTGGTTCCTCTCTTCAAAAAAGGGGACCGGAGGGTGTGCTCCAACTTTAGAGGGATCACACTCCTCAGCCTCCCTGGGAAGGTCTATGCCAAGGTACTGGAGAGGAGAGTCCGGCCGTTGGTCGAACCTCGGATTCAGGAGGAGCAATGTGGTTTTCGTCCTGGCCGTGGCACATCGGACCAGCTCTTTACCCTCTCGAGAATTCTTGAGGGTTCGTGGGAGTTTGCCCAACCAGTTTACATGTGTTTTGTGGACTTGGAGAAGGCATTTGACCGCGTCCCTCGTGGATTTTTGTGGGGGGTGCTTCGGGAGTATGGGGTATCGGGCTTGTTGTTACGAGCTATTCGGTCTCTGTACGACCGTTGTGAGAGTTTGGTTCGTATTGCCAACACTCGGTCGGAGTCATTCCCAGTGAGAGTTGGACTCCGCCAGGGCTGCCCTTTGTCACCAATCCTGTTCATAATTTTTATGGACAGGATTTCTAGGCGCAGCCAGGGAATGGAGGGTGTCATGCTTGGTGACCACAGGATCTCATCTCTGTTGTTTGCAGATGATGATGTCCTGTTGGCTTCATCCAGCATATGACCTACAGCTCTTGCTGGGACGGTTTGCCGCTGAGTGTGAAGCAACTGGGATGAGAATCAGCACCTCCAAGTCCGAGTCCATGGTCCTCAGCCGGAAAAAGGTGGATTGTCCTCTCCGGGTTGGGGACAGGCTCCTGCCCCAAGTGGAGGAGTTTAAGTATCTTGGGGTCTTGTTCATGAGTGAGGGGAAAATGGAGCGAGAGATCGACAGACGGATTGGAGCAGCATCTGCCGTGATGCGGACGTTGTACCGGTCTGTTGTGGTGAAGAGGGAGCTTAGTTCTAAGGCAAAGCTGTCGATTCACCAGTCAATCTACGTTCCTACTCTCACCTATGGTCACGAGCTTTGGGTAATGACCGAAAGAACGAGATCGTGGATACAAGTGGCTGAAATGAGCTTTCTCCGTAGGATTGCTGGACTCACCCTCAGAGACAGGGTGAGGAGCTCAGTCATCCGGGAGAGGCTCAGAGTAGAACCGCTGCTCCTCCACATTGAAAGGAGTCAGTTGGGCGTCTGATTAGGATGCCTCCTGGACGCCTCCCATTTGAGGTGTTTCAGGCACGTCCCACTGGGAGGAGACCCCGGGGCAGACCCAGGACTCGGTGGAGAGACTATGTCTCCCAGCTGGTCTGGGAATGCCTTGGTATCCCCTCTGAAGAGCTGGAGCAGGTGGCTGGGGAGAGGGAAGTCTGGGCTTCTCTGCTTGAACTGGTGCCTCCGCGACCCGGACCTCCGGAAAAGCGGTAGAAGATGGATGGATGGATGGATAGCTAACATAAAATGTGGAAAAAGTGAAGCGCTGTGAATACTTTACAGATGCACTGTAAGTAGGCTTTCACGTTTTCCCGGTCAAATTCCTTCATTATTCCTAAGCCATAACAAATCCTCAGCCTTAAAATTCGAAACAAGTGTTTATTGAAAATAAAACTGATACAGTACATGGATCCAGACTAGACGTCACCACACATTATGTAACCAGTTCCCTCGTTTTGAAAGCTTAAGGTAAAAGCTGCAAATCGTAACGCTTCATAGGATGGCAGCTGCACAGTTGACTTCCTATTCCAGGAAAACAACTTTTTTCCACGATGTTAAAATTCTGAAACTCCGGCACTCACCAAGACCAGCATGGTTTTATTTCATACTTTGAATCTCATGCACTTTTGTCTGTTTTGGCCACCAGAGAACTTGTAAAAGGTTTCAAAGTGACACGTGCATAGATCTTTTAACCAAGATTAATGCAGTTTAAGAACTCGTCAAAGAAGGTAGAAATTAGGGAGAGAGCATCAGGTTTAAGCACATGCAGTCCTGACGCCTAGAACAGCTCACTTTAAGGCTTGCGATCAGGGATTTTAACTTAATGAGGCCAGAAAACAGTTTCTCTTTCTGCTACAGGCAGTTTAAGAGTTACATGGTGGATTATTCTACCACTTTGTTTAAAAAGTACATAAAAATGGAATATGACACCAAAATGGCCACAAAATAATTGATAAAATAACTGGGATAAAAATGCAGCAGATTAGTAACTGTTTCAACAAAACAGGTCTGTGAAGCAAAAAAAGTCTTGATGCATCATTATTGAACATGTTAAGATTTAAAATACTGTTCATAAAGTTGAGATGTATACTTGGAATAATGCTGCAGGGTTAATTCGGCATGCCAACAATATAAATGAACTTCATACAAGAACAGGCTCACAGTTATCAAAAATAAGATTTCCTACTCTGTGGCACTGGTGCTTGTAGTGCGAGACACATTGACACTAGCTTATGTAACTGAAATTATATGTACAGCAACATATAAATATGAGAACTGAAGAAGTGTAACAGCTTGCCGACACAGATCCCCTCAAAACCACTTTTACAATACTGATATTTATCCTTTTGTTTGCCCTGTTTAATTTCACCTGAACATGAACAAACTTTACAAAAAGCAGTAGAGCTTCCACACAGCTGGGCGTCCACAGGGTGTTTATGGTACAGTCTAACATGATATGTATGTAGTGTGAATGAGTAGAGTCCACGTTGACCACTTAGCCTCTTCTTAACCTCTTCCAGATAAAAAGAAAATGGCATTCCATAATCAAGTATCTTCATTATTTCGCATCTCTGATCAGTAGAAACAGCTGCTCCACTGTGATAATTATCCCATGGAAGTGTGCCAAAGCTGGTCGCCATTTAAAAAAACCCCAAAAACTTAATGATAAAAAATAAGGACAAGCTGTGTGCCACCCCAGGATGGTGCAGGTAGTCAGGCCACTGGTAGCAGAGGAAGAGGCTATCTGAGTCCTGCTCTGGAGGTCATCCACTCAAGGCCTTGGCATAGTCTGTGGGAAAAAAAAAAAAAGGTGTGGTGAAAAAAAAAATGGAGCTTAAGCAGGGCTGACTATATAAATAAACTATAAAGCGTAACGGCAAACCATGACAGACACCATAATAAGCCGTGGCCATTATTAATGTGAGCATTTTCCACTCCGACAGTAAATATGACACAGAATAAGTAAAACGTTAATGGGTCCACGGTGCTGTGCCCCTTGCATTTTAAGGAGTTACATTTGGTTTCTTAACATAGAAGAAATAATTCTCTCTGAAAGACTGCAGTGTTGAGATTAAGACCTGAATGTTTTATCATCTTCCTTTAACAGACTTGATACATGAGGCAGTTCCCACTTCCTCCATTTCAGCACACTGACACTCCTGCTCAATTCTCGTATGTCTACATACACTAACAGGCACACACCCTGCCATTACTGGGTTGGCTCCCTGTTGCCCTCAAACTGCCTTAATTCTTCATGCCATTTATTCAACAAGGTGCTGGAAACATTCCTCAGAGATATCAGTCCATACTGATATGCTAGCATCACACAGTTGCTGCAGATTTGTTGGCTGCACATCCATGATGCTACATCCATCCATCCATCCGTTCTTTCATGTTGTTTATGCCAAATTGTGACCCTACTATCTGAATGTTGAAGCAACCCCCCCCCCCCCCCCCCCACCACCACCATTCAGTTTTGATGAGCCTGTGTAAATTTTATCTTCAGTTTTCTGTTCTTAGCTGACAGCAGTGGCACCAGTTGAGGTCTTCTGCTGCTTTAACACATTTGCTTCAAGGGTAAATGTGTTGGACCTTCAGAGATGCTCTTCTGTATACCTCAGCTGAATTGAGTGGTTAGTTAAGTTGCTGTTATTCTGTCAGAGCCAATCTGGCCATTCTGCTCTGACCTGTCATCAACAAGGCATTTGGGCCTAGAGAACTTCTGTTCACTGGATATTTTCTTTTTCAGACCATTTTCTGTAAAGCCTGTATCTCACTGGGTGGCCACAGCTCATGACTAGTTGGAGATAGAAAAAGTACAACAAAATTCATGAATAAGTAACAATTTTCACTTGGAATCACACTGAATTGGCACCTGTGATTTATGAACTTGGCCCATCTTGCACAAATAAATATCAGTGTATTAAATGACATATAGGATCATGAGAAAAAATAAATAAATCACTTCTTGCTCACAAACTCAGGAAGAAAATTACTTGCCTCCAGATAGGATTTCTTTCCAGATTTAATTTCAAACTCAAATTATGCTATAATAATGCACAATTCTTTGTTCTTGTAAAGCCTGTATGTCACTGAGCTCCTATAGACACAGGCATAATACCGTTTTGCTTGGTCAAAAACTAAAAAAAGAAATTGAGACTTGTTCTAGACACCTGCGACCACACTGACTATTTTGAGAGAAAATCTGTTACACAGGTTTTTTTTAACACGTTCAAAATTCCTGTGATACCAGAGCAAGGCCCTGCAACTCCTAAGAGGAAACTGAGAACTTCCGCAAACGTTTGGAATTGTTTTGGAAATTCCCTCATAGTAGAGTCATTTTTGGGGGTTTCGTGACCAACCTCCCAGGACCTTTTTTTCTCACTGGATTTAGCATTCTAGACCCATTTTAATGAAAATAAGCTCCCATGTACCTCCCAAAAATTACGGGAAACCTTTTTTTTTGCCCAAAATTCAAAATGGCCGCCAAAATGCATACCACCACCTATATCTCAGTAACTAATTCAGCTAGGAGGTTGATTTTGGTGTCTAGACATAGGTTTTTGGGGTCAAGCATTCCATTAATGCTATTAGTTTACTTGTGAAACAAACCCATCACGATGAAATCCAACATGGCCGCCAATATGGCCACCGATTAACATTTTTTTTGTTTCTTGACTACTAAGGCACCTAGAAAGCTGATGTTGGTGTCAAAACAGAGGTTTAAGGGGTCATACTATCTATTTATTCCAATAAAAGTGTGTTTAAATGATTACATAATCGAGAAATCCAAGATGGCGGCCGGATGTCATTTTCACATGCAATGGACTTTTTCATATCCGTCACCAAATGAGCTAAAAATGTCAAATGAGGTATCCTTACATTCATTTTTAATAATTATTAGAAAGCTCCTGCATTGATTCAGTGATTTCACTGAGGAACACTTGGGTAATCCCCTTAGGATTCCCGGAATCCTATGCTTGATTCATTGATTCCTTTTTGCATAGCAAGAGAGAGGATGCAGTGATTTTGTAACGTCTGTGCTGCCATAATATGTAGTCCTAATCTTTCCAATTTAACCAAGGTTGCCAGGTATGTATAAATTTAGCTTTAAACTTATCTGGAGAGGTTAGAATTCTGAATCTTGTTCCATACTGTATAGTCAGGTAATGTTAGCATATTGACCATGCTGCTTGCTTAATGCTACCGTAATGACAGGAGACAGTACAAGGGCCTTTGACTCTAGGTCTTGTCATCCCTCCTTTTTCTCTCCTCTGTTCTGATGACAAATTTGTTTTTGTTTTCAGACACTTATTCATATAAAGTGAGGGATAAAATGGATACTGCAAGTGACAACGATGAATTACCATCAACGTCTTCCGGTGAATACGAATGCATTCTACGTTGTGGTCAACCATGTACCAAAAGTGACTCTTTGGATAATACCAAGGACCAAAAATGGAATTCAATTCGTGAAAAAACTCTACGATGGAAAGGACTTGATCGGTTTCAATGTGGGAATATTGATTGGGCCAAAGGGCCAAAAGGGCATTATATGCACCAGACATGTTACACCACGTTATCTAACAAGCGTTGTCTATCTCAAGCCGAGAAACGTAAGCATAAATTAGAGGTAGATCTTGAAAGAGACAATCAATCAGTTCAGGGGGATCCATCTCCATCTGCTTCTCTCTTTTCACCGAAGAGGCTCCGGTCCAGCATTGGTATTGTGCATGACAAGAACCTATGCGCGTGGTGCAATAAGGGACCACAGAAAAGCGGCTGGGGGCCATTTTGAGCTTGATAGACAATGAGGGCACTAATGAACACAATGGATGGTTCACAGGAGCCTCACTTGACTTTTTTTTTAGCTCATTTGGTGACGGATATGAAAAAGTCCATTGCATGTGAAAATGACAGCCGGCCGCCATCTTGGATTTCTCGATTATGTAATCATTTAAACACACTTTTATTGGAATAAACAGATAGTATGACCCCTTAAACCTCTGTTTTGACACCAACATCAGCTTTCTAGGTGCCTTAGTAGTCAAGAAACAAAAAAAATGTTAATCGGTGGCCATATTGGCGGCCATATTGGATTTCATCGTGATGGGTTTGTTTCACAAGTAAACTAATAGCATTAATGGAATGCTTGACCCCAAAAACCTATGTCTAGACACCAAAATCAACCTCCTAGCTGAATTAGTTACTGAGATATAGGTGGTGGTATGCATTTTGGTGGCCATTTTGAATTTTGGGCAAAAAAAAGGTTTCCCGTAATTTTTGGGAGGTACATGGGAGCTTATTTTCATTAAAATGGGTCTAGAATGCTAAATCCAGTGAGAAAAGAAGGTCCTGGGAGGTTGGTCACGAAACCCCCAAAAATGACTATCACGAGTTTCCAGTGAGATACGGGCTTAAACACTAGAAATGGTTGTGTGTGAAAATCCCAGTAGATCCGCACTTTTAGTCAGCCTTTCTGACACCAATAACCATATAAGACTCAAAATCATCTTTTTTCCTTTCTATTCTGATGCAGTTTGAACTTCAGCAGCTTGTTTTGTCCATGTCTATATGCCTAAATGTATCAAGTTGCTGCCATGTGACTCGCTGATTAGCAGGCATTAACAAGCAGTTCAGCAGGGGTACCTATTAAAGTGGCAGGTGAGTGTAAACACTGATGTAGGTACAGTGTTCTTGCCAGAAATAAGTGTATCAGATATCAAAATGAGAGAAAATTATGAGGTGAAAGTTTTTCTACCTATCCCATCTTCAATCACATACATCTGATGGATACACTCCCCAAGCTCCAACAGCACGTCACCATACTGACATGGGGAAATAACATTCTTGACCCTGTGTACACAAACAGACGTGGTGCATACAGAGCTGTCCCCAGCCCCCACGTCGGCCTCTCCAACCATATCTCCATTATGATGGTCCCTACCTACCTTCACGCGCAACAAACCAGCATAGGACCGTTACTGTGTGGCCCTGCGACAGTACCTCAGTACTACAGGACTGCTTCCAGTGTACAGACTCGTATGTTTTCAGGGAGGCTGCTACACAAGAGGGAAAGTTGGACCTGGAGGAATACTCAACATTTGTCATCAGCTTCACCTCTAAATGTGTTGACGATGTCATCACCACAACAGTATTCACCTACCTAAACCATAAACCTTGGCTGAATGCAGAGGTGAGAGCTCTGCTGAAAGCCAAGGATGCTACATACAGGTCTGGTGATGCTACAGCTCTCAGAAAGGCTAGGAGACAGCTGACTGGGGGTATCACGAGGGCCAAGAACACATATGCTCAGAGAATCCAAGGCCCTTTCTCCACCAATGACCCTTGGAGCATGTGGAAGGGCATTCAGTGCACCACGGATTACACCAGCAGAGATGCACAATGCCCAAGGGACCCTGCCCTCCCTGATGCACTCAACAACTTTATCTGGTTTGAGGGTTCCCAAACATCTCCCACCACCAAACTCAGCACACCACCAGCTGAGGTGCCTCTCAGTCTGACTGTGGTTGAAGTGAGGAGGTCCTTACTAAGGATTAACCCCCAGAAAGCTGCAGGCCCCAATAACATCCTAGTGCGGATGCTGAAAGACTCTGCTTCCGAGCTGTCAGAGGTGCTAATGGACATCTACAATATCTCCCTCTCTCAATCACTCTTTCCATCCTGCATGAAAACATCGATCATCATTCCAGTCCCCAAAAGCTCCACAGTGACAGGGCTGAGTGACTATAGGCTTGTGGCCCTCACCCTGGTAGCCACTAAGTGCCGTGAGAGGTTAATCATGGCCCACATTAAAGACTTCATCAATGTCACTGTGGATCCTCACCAGTACGCTCATCGATAGAATCATTCCACCGATGATGCCATCTCATCAGTGGTCCATATAGTCCTCACCCACCAAGAGAGCAAAGACTCATATGTGCACCTGTTATTCATTGACTTCAATTTCGCATTCAACACCATCATCCTACAGACTGATGTGGAAACTACACACATTTGGACTTAGCACCTCCCTCTGCAACTGAGTGCTGGACTTCCTAACCAACAGACCATAGACTATTAAAGTCCACAACATCTCCTCCCCCATCACCCTCAGCACTGGCTACCCACAGGGCTGTGTGCTAAGTCCCCTCCTGTTCACTCTGCTAACTTAAGACTGTTCGGCCAAAAATCAAAGCTTTCACACTGTGAAGTTTGCAGATGACACAGCAGTGGTGGGATGCATCACTAGCAATGATACAGAGAGGAAGTGGAATATCTGGAGGGCTGGTGCAGGGAGAACAACCTTCACATCAATGTAAAAAAAGACAGAAGATTGTGGACTTCAGGGGCAACGGACATCACTCCCTTCCCCTGCATATTGGAGGGGCAGCTGTGGAAGTGGTCTCCAGCTTCAGGTACCTGGGCGTCCACCTCAACGAGGACCTCACCTGGAGCTACAACACTTCCTGTCTGGTTAGGCAGGCTCACAAGCATCTATACTTCCTCAAGAGACTGTGGAAAGCTGTACTTGGAGGCTCAGTCCTGTCTTTTTATAGATGTGTGGAGGAGAGTGTCCTCTGCTCGTGCGTCATTGTGTGGCACGGTAGCTGCTCTGTTGCAGAGAGGAAAGCTCTCCACAGGGTAGTGAAGGCTGCACAGAAGATTGTTGGGAGCAGCCTCCCCACCATCACATGGACATTTATGTCATTTGATGCAGAAAGAGGGCCACATTCATTGTGATCGACTCCACCCACCCTGTACAGTCACTTTTTGTCCCTCTTCCCTCAGGGAGAAGGCTGCAGAGCATCCAAAGCAGGACCACCAGACTGAAGAACAGCCCCCTCCCCCCACAACAGCTGTGAGACTGTTGAATACTGGAAAAGTCCTGTAGGTTCCATCCATCCATCCATCTTCTACCGCTTAATCCTTTTCGGGTTGCGGGGGGGGGGGGGGGGGCTGGAGCCTATTCCAGCATCTTTGGATGAGAGGCAGGGTACACCCTGGACAGATCGCCAGTCAATCGCAGGGCCAACACAAACAGACAGACAACCATTCATTCTCACACCCATACCTAAGGACAATTTAGAATCCCCAGTTGATGCCAATTAACCTCACCTGCATGTCTTTGGCCTGTGGGAGGAAACTGGAGTACCCAGAGTAAACCCACGCAGACACGAGGGGAACATGCAAACTCCACACAGAAGGGTTACCAATGGTCTGGGGGTGGAATCAAACCCACAATAGTCAAGGCTGGAATCGATCCCATGACCTTCTTGCTGTGCTGCCACTGTGCTAACCACTGTGCCACCATGCTGCCCGGTCCTGTATTCTGCTTATTACTGTGAATTCACACATTACTGCTCATTACTGTTCATCTGCACATCCAATAATTCAATTGCACATCCAGTAATTTCTGGAAGCGTGTATATACAATATTTTTATACTGTTGTACTTTAATACTATTTTATGCTCTTCTCTCTGACCATATTCAATACTTTTTAATTTATGTTAATATATTTTTATTTTCTTCATTACTGTTCTTATTTTACTGCTTGTAACAGTACCGAGACCTCAGAAACCAATGCTGTTCTTCCTCTTTTAGATAAGATTGACAATAAAAACTCCTTGAATCTTTAATTCATTTGGCCTATGTGTAATATAAAATCAGTCTAAAAATAGGCTTAAGTACATTACATATTATGGACCTTCAAGGATTAAAAATATTCCCATTGTTCCAGTGATTTCTACTGCAGTCATAATCCACACTACAGGTGACAGATTCACCCAGAGGCATAAACAGCAGTAAGTTACACTCAGCATTTTAAACAGAGCTGATGTAGTGACATCTAGTGGCTTAAAGTACTCGCAGCAGTTCTTTAGGACTCTTCGATGGTCTGTGACAAACTGGCCATGTTCAACAATACGTCAAACATGCTGCTACAAATGCACACAGTACTGCTCAATAAGCTAAAGTTAATTCACTAATGAAAAAATACTTTTGTTGCCACAAGTTATGGCACATCACAATGACTTCATGATGGCTGACATGCCTTAAAGTATCAAAACAGCAGTGGAACACTGGTGCCTCCATATGCTTTAAATTGTAATATAATTAGCAAATACACCAAACACACAAAATATAACAGCTTGTTTTATGAGAAAACATCTGTGCATGTAAAGTTTTACTCACTCTTTTATGAAAAACATTTAACAATTAGAGACATCTGTATTTTCACTTTGGGTCTGCTTTACAGCTGGACCGGGATTTCATCATCTAAATCTTGAAATGATTAAAAAAAACTGCACATGGTATCATTCTCCCTTACCCCTCTCCTGTAAGTGCACAGCAGGACTGGATATGCCAGGGGTGGTCCTTAATGGAGCTCAGGGTGAGGTATTTGGAGATTTCTGCTGCAGACATACAGTCCTTCATATCCTGTTTATTGGCGAATATCAACACAGCTGCTTTCCGCAGGTCCTGAGGGAGAATATGGAGAGCAATGAAAACATGACCCCTTGCTCTCTGCTACCTTTTAAACCAAAGAGTCCAAACAATGGTGGGGAAAAAAGTCAACCATGATGGAAAATCAGTGTCCTATGTGATCAGTCTATACTATGGGCAACACTGAGAAGTTTAAAGAAGAGAGTTTTACCTCGTGAGCCAGCATCCTGTAGAGCTCCTCTTTAGAGATGGCCAGCCTCTCACGGTCTGTGCTGTCCACCACCAGAATTATAAACTGCAGAGCGGGAGGTTAAAAAAATCACACAGAGTGACCGCTTTTCAAAAGACTCATTTACAGCAATGAAATGCTACATGGCAGGAGGGCATTTCCAGGCCATGAGCTTTACAATGGGTGGTGGTGAATGTTATGCTAATAGCACCTTCTGAATGGGAAGAGTGCCCTTGTATGACGAAAAGCCAAAGGCACATTCATTAGGAAGAGATGTGAGAGACATTATTCAAGCCAAAGCAATGAACCCAAAAAGATGTTTTTATTTTTTTGCCAAGCGGTTGATGGACTAATGTTTTACTTCAACATTAATGCGACCCACAGCATAAGCAGGGTTTTTATGAGAAGAATTTGGAATGAAAACACAAATACAAGTTATGCCACAAACTGTAGAGTTAAAATCAAACGTGAGAACAAATGTCTAAGCTAGCGTTGACATTAGCTGTACTTTAACCTGCCAAATTCCTAGAGCAAAGTCTGCATGAACTCAGAATGTGCTGATGTGATGATGATGTCTACAGCAAAGCATTTTGGTGGATTCATCACCAGTAGGGCTGTCCTGGGGCTCCACATATTTGGGAGTGATTCTGTACAGTTTTTCTCCCTCAGTGGACTGCATCAGCATCAATGTTTTCCAGAGGTGCGACTTCTACTATAAATTGGAATGCTTTTCCATCTAAAGCCCCATGCACAGGAAAAAAGATTTTTAAAACAAACTGGCCAACTTCTTTTTACAGTTGGGCTGTCTGTGCACACAACACTGGGACTTCGGAGGTGTGAAAGTGCAAAAGGTTTCTCCAGAGTGGAAATGTTTTGCTGGCACTCTTTTTCCTAATCGGTGTGTACGGGAGAAACTGCCAGCAGCACATATGTCAATCATTCATTGTGGCGCCAGTGGTCACGCCCCATTCACGTTTCTATGACACGGATGTCACCGTTACAAAACACACATCTGTTCATCCCTGTCCAAGATGGTGCCGAGAGGGTAAATTTTCTCCTATAGCTTCAAAACTAAACAGCAAAACATGTTTCTGAAAACAATCAAAGTGTAGTTGCAGTGTTTCCTCTGGCTGAAAGACCTTGGCGCGGTGGCAACATATTTTTCCGGGGGGGGGGGGGGGGCAGAAAACACATGACATTGTTACTGGAATATGTTAATTTTATACAATTTATTTCTTTTTTAAATTTTGCACAGTAACATTGCATATGGAACTTACCATTTGAAGTATTGTACAACCAAGGCTTGAATACTGGAATATTGGGCCAGTTGGGGTCCCACCCAGATGTCCTGTGTTTATACACTTTTTACTGGTGTTATCCTTCTCTCCTTCCTCTGCTCTCACCTCTCCTGGACCCTCTGTCTGAACACGTTCTTCTCCTTGGCTTCTCTCTTCTGTCTCATCTTTCCCTCTCTGAGCTCTGTCTAATTCAGGTTCTCTGTCTATGGTGGTATACAAACAGATTAGAAAATATCAAGTGTCATGTTTTGTCCTGCAGGATTTTTTTTTTTTGTCATGGTTTACATAAATGACAAAAATATGTGTATTTTTTTTGTATTTTTATTCTAGTGTTTCTTTTTAACATTGAGAGAGTAGGGAAGGGGGAAAAAAAAACATTCATAATAGTAATGTACTCATGCATACTTAAATTATATGACCAGGTGGGTATAGTAACCAAAAATTCTACTCATGTAAAAGCAGTGCTTTGAAATTAATTAAAAGTAGACAACCAAAAATTTCTAGTTAAGGGTACAAAGAGCACCCACTTAAAAACCTGAGTAATGGTAAATAGCATTCACTTGTATAGCCCTTTTATTCTCATCTCTAGATGACCAAAGTGCTTTACAGATCCTGCTATCCACCCATTCACACACACATTCACACACTGATGGCGGCATAGCGTAATGACTTCAGTCTTGAAGGTCTGAGGTTTTTCTCAAAAATTTGTAACAATTTTCTTACAGTTTTCTACTTTTCTCTGTAAATCTATCTAAATTTGAAACCATTTTCCTCAAATTTATAATTTCCTCTTGTAAAATAGACTTTTCTTGTACATTGAAACTTTATTATAAATTTGTGGATTACGAAAAGGATTAAGAGGAAGAAGATGGATGGATGGATTTTATAGCTTATTTTTTCGTCTTTTTTAAAAAAAAATAAAATTACTGTTTTTTTAAATAAATTTGAAACAAACTGGTAATTTTTTTTTACTTTTTCCTTATAACAATTTACATTTTTGACCATAACTTTGCAGTCAGAACAATAATTTAACTCTCATTACAAAGAAAAAAATATTAATAAAACTGTATTTAATGAAATAACTTAAATGACCAAGGATGCCATTATTTCTGTTATATTTCTATGTATTTATAGTTTTTTTTTTTTTTTTTTTTTTTTAAATCTCACCACCACCCAGACAGCAGGAAAAACCTCCCTTATTTTGAAATCCAAATGTTGGCACGTTCAGTTCGTCTGAAGGCTGCTGACGGATTAAAGTCATTGACTTCCTGAATTTTGGTCATGTTAACTTGCCAGGTACATAATGGGGAACGTAACTTAATATTGTAGTGGCTGGTGAAATATATCTTCAACAATTCATCAGTCCCCCCTTGCCTTTCCCTTCATATGAAGCTGGATGCATAAGAATTCTAACCACATCTCTTAGCTAGGTGACTCTTCCATTACTGCTCCCGTTTCCAGCGGGTTAAAACCATGATAAATGCCTCCAGTGCATACATACCTCTTCTGATTTTTTTTTTCCACATTTAAAGGACATTAATAAACTCGTGTTTCTCTCGGACAGTCACGCTAGCAAGACACTCTGCCTGGTGGGTGACTGGAAAGCTCGCATGGGTGTTGCGCTTCTTAACTCCGTGCAGATGACAGTCACACGCGTTGTTCGTGTGCGTGCTTGCAGAAAGTCATTGCTTCATATATTTTTCTTACATTTATATCTCCTCATAAGCGTGGCAGAAATTTTTCTGGTGAGGTGGACCGCCACCCAGAAATGTTACCAGAGGAAACCCTGGGTTGCTGAATACGTCTTTACTGTTCACTAACAATCTCTATTTTAAAAGTTCAGCACAAGCTGTCTGAAGCAATCGATGGTGCGAGAAAGTCGTACGTTGTACTGTTCTGACATTTTGGCATACCCATCAGAAACAGCATACCCTGGGTTACCGTGCATGTGTACAATAGAAATAAGCTGTACTGAATGAAAGTCCATCATTTTAGCATACCACCAGAGACTTCATACAGCTGACTGAAGGTAAGCAATTATGTAGTAACTAAACAGAGTTGCATATTTTTAATTCTGTTGTTGCAGTACATCTGTAATCAAGTTCTTTGATTTCTCCAGTGCCTTTAACCCTCTAACTGCCCCCAGTCGCCGTATGGCGACAGGAATGGTTAAAGGGTGGTCAAAGCCCCTAGTGGTCAAGAGTGGTAAAAAGTTTTTGTCAATAAAATAGTTCAGATTTCCAAGGCTATAACTTGAAAGTTACAAGAGATAATGACTTATTGTCAATTAGAAAGATGTAGAATATGATCCAACGTTTCAGATAGGAATAAATTTCATCCATCCATCTTCTACCGCTTTTCCGGAGGTCCACGTCGCGGAGGCAGCAGTTCAAGCAGAGAAGCCCAGACTTCCATCTCCCCAGCCACCTGCTCCAGCTCTTCAGAGAGGATACCAAGGCGTTCCCAGACCAGCTGGGAGACATAGTTTCTCCACTGAGTCCTGGGTCTGCCCCGGGGTCTCCTCCCAGTGGGACGTGCCCGAAAAACCTCACGTGGGAGGCGTCCAGGAGGCATCCTAATCAGATGCCCACACCACCTCAACTGACTCAAGTGACTCCTTTCAAGCCCTCCAGTGGGCTCACCACCTGCAGGAGGGATCATGGGGGTCCGGTGCTATGTGGATTAGGTGGCAGTCAAAGGCGGAGACCTTGGCGGACTGAAAGGAATAAATTTACGCATCTAATTTGCATAATGTTGGAGCAGCTATATAAATGACATAACTCAGTCAAAATTGGACTTTGGACACAGTTACACAAAGAATGGTCCATTTTTTTGACACCGTTTTGTCTACAGGGATATGTTTTTGTCTAATCTTCAAAGTATATGAACCAGAAAATCAGTAAAATGTCAAAAAAACATTCCTCTCTTACCTGTTGCCGGGGGGGGGGGGGGGGGGGGGGGGCTCGCTCGCCCACATGACCAGTCCGTTTTTGTCCATCGTGGTCGATGTTTTGCATTTGCTCTGTCATTTACACCGGCTTCCACATCTACAAACTCTTACGATTATCCCACGTGAATTTCATTTGTATTACGCAGCTATTATTCCTGTTTGGTGCATTTTTCCTATGAGAATCCATGCCGATTGTGGGCACTGCCATCTTGGTGCTGGGAGCTCAGTTTTTCGTTCATCGTGGTCAATGTTCTGCATTTACTCGGTCATTTACACCCGCTTCCACATCTACAAACTCTTAGGATTATCCCACGTGAATTTTGTTTGTATTACGCGGCTATTTTCCCCCCCGTTATCATGCAGTTTCAGTCAGAAATGCGGCAGCCATGACCGAACATGGCAGCATCCACACTGGTGTTGTCAGCTCAAAGCAGAAAAAGGGAGAAGAATAATGAGGGTTGTTTCTTCTTTGCTGTATTCTATGTCAGCCATGATTCCTCCAGCACGTGTCTGCTACCTTCTGAACTGTCAGATCAGTACAAATTTTCAGTATAGCCGGGGGACATCAATAAGTTGACCGGTGCAGTTGCTGCGCTGTGCCACTGGGGGTGCACGACCAGTCCATACTATGCGGGCAGTTAAAGAGTTAACACCATCCAGCCACTGCTGCTGATTGAAAAGCTGCGGGTGACGGGGGTCAACAGCTCTGTGATCTTCCTCCTTCACCGTTCCTTATTCCACCTGGAGAAGCCTGGGAATGGGGTGAGGATCATGTTCTTTGACTTCTCCAGTGCCTTCAACACCATCCAACCGATGATCCTGAGGGACAAGCTGCTGTGCGCAGGGGTGGACCAGCACCTGTCATCGTGGATCCTGGACTACCTCACAAACCGGCCACAGTTTGCGAGAACCCGGGATTGTGTGTCCGACACGATCATCGGCAGCACGGGGGCCCCCCAGGGAACAGTTTTGGCTCCCTTCCTGTTCATCCTTTATACTGTGGACTTCTCACACAACACAACATACTGCCATCTACAGAAGTTCTCTGACAACTCTGCGATCACCGGCCTCATCTTCAACAGAGATGAAGCTGAGTACAGAGGACTTATCCAGGACTTTGTGGACTGGTGCCATCAGAACTGCCTCCAGATCAACGCAAGAAAAACTAAGGAGCTGGTGGTGGACTGCCACAGGCAAGGACAACCCCTCACAGCACCAGTAAACATCCAGGGAACAGACATCGAGATGGTGACATCCTACAAGTACCTGGGTGTTCATCTGGACAATAAACTAGACTGGTCACACAATACCGATGCACTATACAAGAAGGGGCAGCGCAGGCTGTTCCTACTGAGGAGGCTCAGGTTTTTTGGTGTACAAGGGGTGCTCCTGAAGACCTTCTACGATTCGGTGGTGGCATCAGCCATCACTTTTGGAGTGGTCTGCTGGGGCAGTGGCATCACAGCAGCCGATAGGAAGAGACTGAACAAACTGATCAAGAAAGCTAGTTCTGTCCTGGGGCAGCACCTTGACCCAGTGGAGGAGATAAGAGAGAGAAGGATGGTGGCTAAGCTGTCATCTCTGCTGGAGTCCGAGTCCCACCCTATGCAGGACATACTGAATGCACTGAGGAGCTCATTTAGCAGTAGGCTACATCATCCTAGGTGCACGACCGAGAGGTTTCGCAGGTCCTTCCTACCTACGGCTGTCAGACTTTATAACCTAAGCACGGCTGCTCGCAGAGATAGCAAAAAAATTGTGATGACCTAATAGTATTGAATGCAAAAGACACAGACTTACACAAAATGGTCCCCCTCCAGCATATAACTAGGACAATATAAATCGCTACGGAGGGTGACAATATGTACAGTATGGGTACATATTCATACTATGTGGGGTAACTAAACAAGACTGTTATGCTGTTTATTCCATCTAGCTACAATGCTCCGCACTGTGTATACTGTATATATTTATATATTTATGTGTACATATGTATATTCACTGCTCTTATTTTCTTACCTTCTAAATTATTGCTCTGAGTGTTGCTATCCCTGTGCTGTTGCAATACTGGAATTTCCCCGTTGTGGGACTAATAAAGGCTTATCTCATCTTATCTCCTGGATTACCGACTACCTGACAAGCAGGCCACAGTTCGTCCGGCTGGGCGGTGTCTTGTCTGATGTGGTGGTTAGTAATACGGGAGCTCCACAGGGGACTGTGCTTTCTTCTGTTCTCTTGACCTTATACACCAATGACTTTCAGTACAACTCCGAGTCATGTCACCTGCAGAAATTCTTTGATGACTCGGCTGGGTATTTGATGGTGTCTTTGATGACACCACCTGAGTGGTGGACTAGTGGTAGAGCATCTGCCCCATAGCCAGAAGGTCGTGGGTTCAAGCTCCGGCTGGGTCATACCAAAGACCATATAAAAACGGTACTTCCCACCTTCTAGCTTGGTGCTCAGCATAACAGAATGGGAGAAGGAAAAATTGTTTGTGGCGGTGCCTTGCATGACAGCGGCCCCTCTGATTCTACATGTGATTAACATTGTAGATAGAAACATAATTTCATTCTACTGTACATGATTAGCTGTATGGATTGAATGACAAAGTTAGCTTCTTCTTCTGTTGTTGGGTGTATAAGGGGGGAGAGGAAGGAGAGTACAGGGCACCGGTAGACAGTTTTGTGGAGTGGATCGAGCAGAATCGCCTGAGGCTAAATGTCAGCAAGACCAGAGAGATAGTGACTGACTTCAGGAAGAAGAGGACACCTACACAGCCATTACAGATTGAGGGGAGGATGTGGGGGGAGTGGAGGACTACAAATACCTGGGTATCATGATCAACAACAAGCTGTACTGGAAATCTAACATTGTTGCTGTGTACAAGAAGAGGATGAGCAGACTACTTCCTGAGGAAGCCGAAATCCTTAAATGTGTGCAATAAGATGTTGGCGCTTTTCTACCAGGCCGTTGTTGACAGCTACGATAAAGAAGGCTCAACAACATTCACACTTTCTGAGGCTCCATAAGAGGAATGGCTTGAATGCACAGTTGTTGGTTTTATTTTATCACTTTGCGATTAAGAGCATTTTGTCATATGGCATCACAGTTTGGTATGCTGGCTGCTCGGCCACAGACCATAAAGCTCTGTGGAGAGTGATCGAGACTGCACAAAAAAAAAAAAAAAAAAAAAATCACTTCTTGTTAGCTCCCTTCTTTGGAAGACATTTCAAGGTCTCAGTACCTCAGCCGAGCTACTGCCATCACTATGGACTGCACTCACCCAGGTCATGATTTCTTTCACTTGATCCCCTCAGTGAAGTGGTAAAGATCCCATAAAACCTGGACTACCAGATTCAATCATAGTTTCTTCCCAACAGCAGTACGTATTTTGAATGGATTCATATAATACATACACTGTTGATGTTATTTTCAGGCCATTTTGTGTGTAATAACCTTGTGTTATTGGTCTCATTTTATTCACTGCTCAGTCTGTTTTTATTAATAAGATAAGATAAGATAAGATAAGCCTTTATTAGTCCCACAACGGGGAAATTCCAGGATTGCAACAGCACAGGGATAGCAACACTCAGAGCAACAATCAGAAGGCAAGAAAAAAAAACAAGCAAGCAAGAGCAGCTAATAAACATATGTACGTATTACTATAAAATATATACAGTATATATACACACACACACAGACACACAGTGCAGAGCATTGTAGCTGGATGGAATAAATATATGAATATATGAACACACAGTGCAGAGCATTGTAGCTAGATGGAATAAATATGTAAATATATAAACACCCACAGTACGGAGCATTGCAGCTAGGTGGAATAAATATGCAAGTATATAAACACACACAGTGCGGAGCAATGTAGCTAGATGGAATAATATGTAGATATATAAATATATAAACACCCACAGTACGGAGCATTGTAGCTAGATGGAATAAATATGCAAATATATAAACACACACAGTGCAGAGCATTGTTGCTAGATGGAATGAAACAGCATAACCGTCTACTTAGTTATCCTACATGGTATGATTATGTGCCCATACATATTCTCACCCTCCATAGCGACCGGTATGTTCCTAGTTGTATGCCGGAGAGGACCATTGTGTAAGTCTATTGCATCTTTTGCATTCAAAAAACTATTAGTTTGTTACGTCTTTTTGCTATCTCTGCGAGCAGCCCTGCTTAGGTTGTACAGTCTGACAGCCGTTGGTAGGAAGGACCTACGAAACCTCTCGGTTGTGCACCTGGGATGATGTAGTCTGCTGCTAAATGAGCTCCTCAGTGCATTCAGTATGTCCTGCATAGGGTGGAACTCGGACTCCAGCAGAGATGACAGTTTAGCCACCGTCCTTCTCTCTCCAATCTCCTCCATCGGATCAAGGCGCTGCCCCAGGACAGAGCTAGCTTTCTTAATCAGTTTGTTCAGTCTCTTCCTATCGGCTGCAGTAATGCCACTGCCCCAGCAGACCACTCCAAAAGTGATGGCTGATGCCACCACCGTGTCATAGAATGACTTCAGCAGCGCCCCTTGTACACCAAAAGACCTGAGTCTCCTCAGCAGGAGACTCAGGTCTCCTGCTGAGACCTGATTAATTGATTAATTGCCATGTATATACTTTTTTATTTTAATTTTTCAGGTATCATTGCTTTAGGCATTATTTATTAGGGCCTGAGCCACTGACAATGTCAGTGGGCGACAGCCCTGTTGTATTTGTTAGAATTTTTTTTTTTTTTTTTCCTTCTCCAGCCAAGATCTCATTTTTGGGATAGTCAATGTGCACGAAAACGCGAATGACCCCACAAAAATGGCTCAAAAAAAGGCAATAGCGCCCTCTCTTGGAGACATGAAGGTACTTCCTGACAAAATGGCCAACTTCCTGTTGGTGTAGACCATCACTTCTCTTTTCATCTTTCTACGCAAAAGTAAGCGTGTGCCACTCCCCATTGACTTCTCATTATAGGTCACGCTGTAGAGCCATTATTGTGGGGGTCATTCATATTTTCTCCAAAATAATAAATTTTTTGCCAGTCTTGAGGTCCCTGCAAAAAATGTTGAGTTTTTGTGCACGTTCACTACCCCAAAAACGAGATCTTAGATGGAGAAGAAAGAAAGAAAGAAAGAAATACTAACAATTACAATCGGGTTCTCGCCCACTGACATCAGTGGCTCGGGCCCCAATAACTCTGATATACTTTGTCCGAAGTCAACCAAATTTAGCTTGTTGAATAGGCAGCTAATGGTGAACATTTCTATAATATACAATGAGACACAGCAGTAGCGCCTCCTACTGCCAATGGACAGGAAGTTGTCATAATTCACACGTACATCATCCAAATGGACCCAAAGTTATTATACATGGCACTAGTACCACCCAGAACAGATTTATACGACTATACCACATATAGCTATAGTGCCCCCTAGGTAAAAAAAAAAAAAAAAAAAAAAAAAAAAAAAAAATTGCGATGGCATAGCTTGTCTAAATTCAAATAACTTTCCTGGTGAAATTTTCACAAGAAGTGGCCTTTAAGCAATGGACAAGCATATTACATTTTTGAGGTAATCCACAAGCTTATACAGTACCCTGCCGAGGTGCTCTCTTGCAATGTACAGATTGACAGATGGACAGACTGATGATGGATGGCGGTATGGACGGGTGAATGGATTGATGGACGAATGAATGGCGGATAGATGGGCGTATGGCATTATGGAAGGACGGACGGACAAAGAACGGGAGGGAGAGAGTTGGGGAGGGAGGAATGGAGCCTGCGTGGAGTTCCGTGCTCTGAGTGGCAAGGCCGAGGCCTAGCAAGGACGCGAGGGCCCATTTATCGCTGCTCGCAGCTTTACTTAGGGCTCGTGCCACAGACAACATCAGTGGGCGAGAGCCCTGTTGTATTTGTTAGTTTGTTTTTCTCCTTTTTGTTCTTCTCCATCTACGATCTCATTTTTGGGATAGTCAACGTGCACGAAAACTCACCATTTTTTGCAGGGACATCAAGACTGGCAAAAAAATTTAATATTTTGGAGGAAATATGAATGACCCCACAAAAATGGCTCTACAGCGCCATCTAAGATGTGAAGTCAATGGGGAGTGGCACACGCTTACTTTCGCGTAGAAAGATGAAAATCGGGTGAGATGTTTATCATGTCAAGACATGCAAAAAACTCCATAGAAGTGATGGTCTACACCCAACAGGAAGTTGGCCATTTTGGCAGGAAGTGGCAGAAACCTGAGTTCCACCTTGCCCATTTGAGCGAATTCGTCCTAGGGTTTTAGTCCGATTGAGCTCATTTGTGGTGACAATCATCTATACCCATGTGCCATCCATCCATCTTCTTCTGCTTAATCCTTTTTGGGGTTGCGGGGGGGGGGGGGGACTGGAGCCTATCCCAGCATCTTTGGGCGAGAGGCAGGGTACACCCTGGACAGATCGCCAGTCCATCGCAGGGCAACACAGAGAGACAGACAACCATTCACGCTCACATCCATACCTAAGGACAATTTAGAATCCCCAGTTTGATGCCAATTAACCTAACTTGCATGTTTTTGGCATGTGGGAGGAAACCAGAGAAATCCCGGAGTAAACCCACGCAGACATGGGGAAAACATGCAAACTCCACACAGATCACTGTTGGTCGGGGGCTGGGATCGAACCTTGGATTCCCTGGCCAAGGGTGAGTTGCTGTGCTGCCACAGTGCCAACCACTCCGCCACCGCACTATTGAAAACTTTTCACGACACTTGACGGTTTGGCAGTAGGGGTGTGGCAAAGTTTGATGCCTTGCCATGATTATTCTATGATCATTCTGATGGCAATAACTCTGGTATGCATTGTCGGATTTCAAACAAATTCAATATTATGGACATTAGTCCAATTCCAAACAGTTCTATAGAATAATATTCATAGAAATCTACAGTGCCACCTATAGGAGGCAGAAAGTTTTGCATCAGAAAGTTTGTATCATCCATCTTCTTCCGCTTAATCCTTTTTTTGGGTCGCGGGGGGGGGGGGGGGGGGGGGCTGGAGCCTATCCCAGCGTCTTTGGGCGAGAGGCAGGGTACACCCTGGACAGATCGCCAGTCCATCACAGGGCCAACACAGAGAGACAGACAACCATTCACTCTCACAGTCATACCTAAGGACAATTTAGAATCCCCAGTTTGATGCCAATTAACCTAACGTGCATGTTTTTGGCATGTGGGAGGAAACCGGAGAAATCCAGGAGTAAACCCACGCAGACACGGGGAGAACATGCAAACTCCACACAGATCACTGTTGGTCGGGGGATGGGATTGAACCCAGAATCCCCCGGCCAAGGGTGAGTTGCTGTGCTGCAGCAGTGCTAACCACTCCACCACCGCGCTGCCCTAGTTTGCGTCATGTTTTTTTTTAATACCTCAGGAATGGAATGTCCAATTGGCACCAAGATAGGTATGATGCATATGGGTATGCCTCTGAACAATTACAGCTATGAATATTCATGAGTAGTAATAGCACCCTCTCTTGGAGACATGAAGGTTACATCAAAGGTTTTCTTCAATATCTCTGAAATAAATAGTCTAATTGGTACCACTTATGGTGACAATCATTTTTATCCATGGGCCATCAAAAGCTGTTGAAAACTTTTCCAAATGCCTGATGGTGTGGCGGAAGGGGTGTGGCCAAGTTTGCAGTATCACCATCACCCTTCCAATGGCTTTTACTCTGGCATACATTGACTAATTTCAACCAAATTTTGTGTGGTGAATAGGTGGCCAATACTGATAATTTTTATAATAAAGAATGACACATACAGTGGGGCAAAAAAGTATTTAGTCAGCCACCAATTGTGCAAGTTCTCCCACTTAAAAGATGAGAGAGGTCTCCAATTTTCATCATAGGTATACCTCAACTATGAGAGACAAAATGAGAAAAAAAAAATCCAGAAAATCACACTGTCTGATTTTTAAAGAATTTATTTGCAAATTATGGTGGAAGATAAGTATTTGGTCACCTACAAACAAGCAAGATTTCTGGCTCTCACAGACCTGTAACTTCTTTTTTAAGAGGCTCCTCTGTCCTCCATTCGTTACCTGTATTAATGGCACCTGTGTGAACTTGTTATCAGTATAAAAGACACCTGTCCACAACCTCAAACAGTCAGACTCCAAACTCCACTATGGCCAAGACCAAAGAGCTGTCAAAGGGCACCAGAAACAAAATTGTAGACCTGCACCAGGGTGGGAAGACTGAATCTGCAACAGGTAAGCAGCTTGGTGTGAAGAAATCAACTGTGGGAGCAATTATTAGAAAATGGAAGACATACAAGACCACTGATAATCTCCCTCGATCTGGGGCTCCACGCAAGATCTCACCCCGTGGGGTCAAAATGATCACAAGAACGGTGAGCAAAAATCCTAGAACCACATGGGGGGACCTAGTGAATGACCTGCAGAGAGCTGGGACCAAAGTAACAAAGGCTACCATCAGTAACACACTATGCTGCCAGGGACTCAAATCCTGCAATGCCAGATGTGTCCCCCTGCTTAAGCCAGTACATGTCCAGGCCCATCTGAAGTTTGCTAGAGAGCATTTTGATGATCCAGAAGAGGACTGGGAGAATGTCATATGGTCAGATGAAACCAAAATAGAACTTTTTGGTAAAAACTCAACTTGTCGTGTTTGGAGGAGAAAGAACACTATACCTATTGTGAAGCATGGGGGTGGAAACATCATACTTTGGGGCTGTTTTTCTGCAAAGGGACCAGGACGACTGATCCGTGTAAAGGAAAGAATGAACGGGGCCATGTATCGTGAGATTTTGAGGGAAAACCTCCTTCCATCAGCAAGGGCATTGAAGATGAAACGTGGCTGGGTCTTTCAGCATGACAATGATCCCAAACAAATCTACCTTGTGCTAATGTAAATTTGAAAAATATTTTTTATTTATTTTTATTTATTTATTATTAATATCATTTATTTTTTTTATTTATTTTTTTTTGTGCTACTTGGCTTATTATTTTCACATTACCAAAAAGTTATGGCTCAAGATTGTGTCCATATAAGTGTACACTTGAATAAATATGTTTGAAATAGTTCATGTTGCAGTTGCTGTTTTTTTTTTTTTTTTTTGCTTCAGTTTTCTTTCATCTGCCGATAAATACAGTTTTTAAGTACTCAGTACAGGTGTGAAAGCCCCCCCAATAAGGGAGGCAAGAGGTATGCCTTGACAGGTATGCACACATACATGTATGTACACACAGACATACACATGCACACACAGTGCATCCGGAAAGTATTCACAACGCCTCATTTTTTCCACATTTTGTTATGTTACAGCCTTATTCCAAAAGGGATTAAGTTCTTTTTTTCCTCAAAATTCTACACACATAATGACAATGTGGAAAAAAGTTTGTTTTTTTTTTAAAATTTTTTCCAAATTTATTAAAAATAAAAAATAAACTAAGAAATCACATGTACATAAGTATTCACAGCCTTTGCTCAATACTTTGTTGATGCACCTTTGGCAGCAATTACAGCCTCAAGTCTTTTTGAATAGGATGCCACAAGCTTGGCACACCTACCTTTGGACAGTTTCTCCCCTTCCTCTTTGCAGCACCTCTCAGGCACCATCAGGTTGGATGGGAAATGTCGGTGCGCAGCCATTTTCAGATATCATTTTCAGAGATGTTCAATTGGATTCAAGTCTGGGCTCTGGCTGGGCCACTCAAGGACATTCACAGAGTTGTCCTGAAGCCATTCCTTTGATAGCTTGGCTGTGTGCTTAGGGTCGTTGTCCTGCTGAAAGATGAACCGTCGCCCCAGTCTAAGGTCAAGAGTGCTCTGGAGCAGGTTTTCATACAGGATGTCTCTGTACATTGCTGCATTCATCTTTCCCTCTATCCTGACTAGTCTTCTAGTTCCTGCCACTGAAAAATATCCCCACAGCATGATGCTGCCACCACCATTGGCGTGGTTATGAACAGTGCCTGGTTTCTTCCAAACATGATGCCTAGCATTCACGTCAAAGAGTTCAATCTTTGTCTCATCAGACCAGAGAATTTTGTTTCTCATAGTCTGAGAGTCCTTCAGGTGGGCTGTCATGTGCTTTTTACTAAGGAGTGGCTTCTGTCTTGCCACTCTACCATACAGGCCTGATTGGTGGATTGCTGCAGAGATGGTTGTCCTTCTGGAAGGTTCTTCTCTCTTCACAGAACAATGCTGGTGCTCTGACAGAGTGACCATCGAGTTCTTGGTCACTTCCCTGACTAAGGCCCTTCTCCCCCGATCGCTCAGCTTAGACGGCCCACCAGCTCTAGGAAAAGTTCTGGTGGTTTCCAACTTCTTTCATTTACAGATGATGGAGTCCACTGGGCTCATTGGGACCTTCAAAGCAGCAGAAATTTTTCTGTACACTTCCCCAGATTTGTGCCTCAAGATAATCCTGTCTCGGAAGTCTACAGACAATTCCTTTGACTTCATGCTTGGTTTGTGCTCCGACATGCACCGTCAACTGTGGGACCTTACATAGATAGGTGTGTGCCTTTCCAAATCATGTCCAATCAACTGAATTTGCCACAGGTGGACTCCAGTTAAGCTGTAGAAACATCAAGGATGATCAGTGGAAACAAGATGCACCTGAGCTCAGTTTTGAGCTTCATGGCAAAGGCTGTGAATACTTATGTACATGTGATTTCATAGTTTTTTATTTTTAATAAATTTGCAAAAATAAAAAAAAAACAAAAAACTTTTTTCACGTTGTCATTATGGAGTATTATGTGTAGAATTTTGAGGAAAGAAGTGAATTTAATCCCTTTTGGAATAAGGCTGTAACATAAAATGTGGAAAAAGTGAAGTACTGTGAATCCTTCGACTGACAGACGTACAGTACATACATACATAAAAACTAATTAGGGTGCAGGAAAAAAATATTTAAAAAAAACACTGTGGTACTGGAGAAAATAAGTGATATATTGACTTGTAAGGTTTTTTGTTTGTAAATGAATAATTTATTGTCTTATTTAGTTCTACCACTGTAATAAACTATAGCTATGCCATTCTGTCAGTGTACATTAACCTAACATCATATTAATCAGAACATCATACCACTGTATTAAACTAGTATCCTTTTCTGTTAGCTTAATTGTACCTATCGGAACATCACAACATGCATGGGTATGCTATTCTGACAAAATAGGCTAAACCAATAGCTATATTTATCGATTTGCCATACGGGTATGCTATTGTGACAAAGTATGCTAAAATGTCAGAACACCGGCATACTTATTACAACAGCAGTTTGTGGTTTTTTTTGTTTTGTTTTTTTTACACCTTTGGTGGGCCTGTGTGAACGTGTCACAGTTTGTGTGATGATGTCTGCACGCAGATCTTTTTTCCAGTTTCAATGTAAACATTTTCGTGTGCACAACCCCCAAATCTGCAACTTAATTGCCATGTTTTTCTGCATAAACTAGCTATTCTAAATTGGCAATTTAAAATCTTTATTCTTGTAATTGTACATTTCTTATGTTTTTTCCTTACCAATTTAGATAAATAGTTTATTTCGAACACAAAAAATATAACAAAAAACAAGCAAATAGCAAATGCAATAAAGTTACAGTATACACTGTTCGAAAGGGAGAAGTGAACACTTATTAATTCCAACTCCTCTTTTCCATCGATACACCCATGTGAATTTTATACAAATTACTACCTTTAATACCCCAAGTAAACAATTTACTGTATTTTTTACAGATCAACATTAACACCTGTCCATTCTAACATACAATGAAGTCTATATTTCAAAACCAGTCTCAAACGACACAGATAAACACAGTGCTGTCCCACCCACCATTCCATAGTGTCCCATAATGTCCCAGAGTGAACATAATGAATCGTACATATAAATTCTACCCTTCTAACATACAGTATATCCTTTCAACAAATGGTGCTTATACCTCTTTTTAAATTGATTTCTGTTTGTACATAGTTTCAGTTCCGGCTCCAGACTGTTCCACAAATTTAAAAGTTTCCCTTTAATTTTACCCCATTTCTTCTAAATTTGTTTCTTTTTTGTTTTACAAAAATTTGTAATTTTTGGCACGCATATTTAATTATTTTCTTATATAGCTGCCAAATTACTTGTTAATTTGTGACTTTTTTGGTTTACTAACATCCAGTATGGTTGAGTAACATCCATCAAAGCGCTTACAGTGAGTCCATTATTCATTCCCTCCAGACAGACATTGATAGTGGTAAGATACTACTGTAGCCACAGCTGCCCTGGGGCAGACTGATGGAAACGTGGCTGCCAATCTGCGCCAACAGCCTCTCCGACCACTACTGAACATTTATACACATTCATACCCAGTGCCATGGACACTGGAGACAAGGTGGGTAAAGCGGCTTGCCCAGGGACACAACAGCAGGATGGCTGGGGAGAGCGGGATTCGAACCACCAACCCTCTGATTATTGGACCTGCTCTACCCCCTGATCCACTGCCATCCACATTTCCCTCCTCTGTTCCATTTCTGCTGAGCACCAAGCTATACGGTAGGAAGTTCAGTTTTTATATAGTCGTTGGTATGGCCGGCCGGGAATTTGTCCCAGAATAATTTGTCTATCAGTCAAATGTGCTGGAAACAAGATATGCTTGGAATAACACTTTGCATGCGAGTTACAAATGGCCAAATGTGTTTAAAACCTGAACTGCATATCTCCTGAACAGGGTAGAGTTTCATTTGTGTAATCCTGTGGAGAGCGTTTTTTCCCCACCCCCTTTCAAATGTTCTCCAGCACATCTGCCTCGGCTGTTCTCCTGATTCCCTCTCCAAACTGCTGTGACAGCTAACCCTAGGTTTGCTTTACAGACAAGCCCCTTTGTGAAAAGGGTGACCTTTGACTTGGGCGGCCCATACCGCTGTCTGTGCCCCAAACAAACACCAGCTGCTATGTTCAGGAAGAAAACCACTGCTGGACAACATGTGATTACTCCAGAGTGTGAAAGACTTTGAAATGCATTTCTCACCTCTGTATTGGAGTAGTATGTGTTCCAAGAAGACCTGAGAGACTCCTGGCCGCCGATATCCCACATCAGAAAGTGGGTGTTCTTCACCACTATTTCCTCCACATTGCTTCCAATGGTGGGTGATGTATGAACCACCTCATTCATCAGACTAAATGAGACAGAATTGTCAAATGAGAGGATATGTTTTCAGCTGTAAGAAAGCTATACAGGACGGTTTAAATTGCCAATAAAACTACTTACAATTGGTAGAGGATAGTGGTTTTCCCTGCATTGTCTAGCCCCACAATAATCACTTTGTGCTCTGTAAAATAAAATCAAATTTCAACACACTTTTGCTTTTTTCCCTCCTCAATGCTTCATCAACATTCAAGTCATTTTTTGCACTGCATTCAAAATTCCCCAGCCTCTTCTGGCCTCATTTTTCATAAAAACAACTGGACCAACAGAAACTTCTGGTCATTCAGAAAACCAGTTAGAAAAACACAGAGGGCTTTGGAAAGGCCAGAAAATTGGGAAATACTGCAAACCAGACATAGAATTAGAGCAGACACCTACATGTTAAAATATCCCAGCCTAGCTTTTTGACTTCCCTGCCCTTCTGAGGCCTCTTGCTGCAAAGAGGAAGGAAACCTGGTCAGAGGGTCTGACATTGTCAATGAACTACACCACTTTTTGGAGGATGTCTCATTTCTATTGCTTCCTCAAAGACAGGATACCCCGTGGTGACCCTGACAGCATGATATTCTTCCACACTTACAATCAGGTAGCTTCACTGCAAAATGGAAAAGTGGTGATACGCTGACTATCAGGGTTGTCCCATTTTTTCATTTGTTTCTGAGAGACATTTTCTTTTGTAATTTACAACAACTTTTCAAAGCTTTGATCTGGCTAATGTTGCAGGTGAGTCATGTTGTGCAAATGGCAAAGATGGTAAATAAAGACAATGGGTGTTTTTTTAATAAGTGCTTTAGATTGCAATTGCTATAAACCAACAAGAAAAATGCTTAATTTCTCATATACGCCATTTTGGTTTCTTCCCTCTTCATTTTCTTCATTTCCTTCCTATCTCACTGGAACATTGCTTGAAGGCTCCTTGGCTTAACCAAACACTTGTGAGGAAATAACTTGCTAGGTCAGATTATACAATACATATTTTTGTCATTTACAATACCACCGTGTCGGACCACTGCGATAAATTCTTGCACTGTCTTGACTGGTAGAGTGGTATTACTGCGTGTTTGATCCTGATGAATACTATACTACTCCCACTACCATCACGAAGATCTCACAAGATTCACACGTAGTTGGGAGGAGGGTCAAGACAATGTTAAATGCTGAAATCAAAGTCACACCACAGCTGCAGAAGTGACGTGTATGTGTGTGATACTACTGGTCTTTTGCTGAGAAAAGAAATTTTAAAAAAAAGAAAAGAAGAGACTGTCTGGACATGTTTGTGGGGGATATTAGGGACTGCCATTTCACCACAGAACTTGTAAGGAGAGAGAGCTCAAGAAAATTAGACTACATGTCGCCTAAATTTTATCTTTAACGTGAGCTAGCTAATGTTAAGGTGCCCAGGAGAGGAAAATTGCAAGGGCAGATGTCATCCTATTGGTCACTGCCAAGAAAGCGCATACAGTTTCTGTCAGACAATGTGAAAAATTACAAGAAAAAAAAATTTGACATGCTACTCTTGCCATGTTGTGGTTGTAAACCATAAAGGCAGTCTATGACCCTGTTCATGGGTAATGTCACACCACACAGCTGCTCCCCGTGCTGGACATTCATGACCATTTCCAATGTTGCACAGTGGTGGGCTATGACAAAATGTGGTCATTATCTAGCAGAATTTGTGTATTCAAGAAGAATAAAATTCACTATTCCAGACATTTCAGATAGAAGTCTCTTATTAATAACAGAAAGCATGGTGTTTGCTGCTTAAATCAAAGATGGTAGATATCTTTCCTTAGATTTAAAAAAATACACATCAAATATCAAAATTAAATTTCAAATAATTACACAGCAAACAAAAGTAACGAATATATAAACTGTTCAGCCCTAATGTCAATGCAAATATATACACTGGCTGCATCACACACAAATTTATTATTCACTAAAAAAGGAAAACGGCAAGAAGCACAATCACAAAAAACCAGGAGTACTTGTACTGCCACTTGGGTTTGTGATGTACTAATTACACAGAGGTGATTACAAACATTTCAGTTCAACTCCACATCAACCCACACTGTAATCTCCTTAAGCGGGTGAAACTTGACACTGGGAACAGTTTAATCCAGAATTAGGGAATGATGAAAGTAGGCCTCTGTGATCATGGGGGCCAGGCAGGCAATGATATGACAGGTCTGAAGGAGTGTGGTTCAATATAAACTCCCCACTGGATGATAAATCACCACAGAAGTAGAACAGAATCACAGCCTTCATTAATTACTAGCACTCAATAATTCCCATTCCATAAATGGTTTGCAGTTTTCACTCATTTTGTGACTTGTAGACAACAGTAACACAAGGTAAATTGTAACTATATTTTTCAGGTGGTTGAGGAGTGAGGGCAAATTAGATTACGTGCTCATGAAAACTGAATGAATTCTGCTGAAAATTTTTTTAACAATTATATTTACAATATAAATATTTTGTTTCCTATGTACAACATACAACCGCAACTGGCTCTGAAAAGCCTGTTGAGTCCACTGACCCTAGAACCTAAACGTTGGCAGCATGTGTTCCCTGAGAAGTTTCTCGTGTTCCAGAGGACAGCTGGAGCTGAAAACTGTGATCTTCTGGATCCGAATGTGATAATTTACAGTAAACAGTTTTCCAGAGAGTAAAGAATGAGTTGTGTCAGGTGATGTGTTCTGGAAAGCGAGCTAAAGCTGACTGACAACTCGATGAACGCGCTTCTATAGGTTCACACTGACTTGAGATAATCATTTTAGGTAAACAGATTATTGTAGAGTGGCCGGTGCTGTAGTGTATATCCAGTGTTGGTAGTTTCAAATGTGGTCGCGTTTTTGCCAGTTAGACAAAGACGGCTCTACTGGCAGATGGGAATTCAAATAGATATGAAGCAACTCTACCCCGTCTGTTGTCGTGGCTCCAGGCTGCTCACTTTATGCTAAAGGGCACATTATCCCCGGTTGAACAGACAGCAGGAGTTAGTGAACCGTTAACAACCCACCTTGGGTACAAAAGAAGCTCCACAGTTTGGCGAATATGAGGCCCATGGTTCGGGTTAACGCCAACGTCTGTCCGCCCCTCTATCCTTCGGTCAATCCGTCCGTCAGTGGAGCGGCCAGCAGTACCGGGTCTCCTCCGCTCTCCGGTCCGCACCGAGCAGTTCTGTCTCCGGCTGCGGCTAGCTAACAAAATACCTCAGCGACCGTCTTAACTGAAGCTCCATTTAAAACATCTAAAGTACGACGTGACGGTAGAAAAAAACGAATAATAACGTCTCGACTTACTATCGAGTATGTGACATTAAAGCCTCCACAAGTAGTACAAACCGAGTACAGAAGTGGAGAGCAGCGCCGTGTGGACTCAGCTGGTAATGGCTCTTCTGTCTGCTAGCTGCCTCAAAAAAAGTGCCCCTAGGTCTACCTTACTTCCGGTTACGCGATGACGTCATGTCACCAGGGATTCATGACGCCTTTTTTAATTTTTTTTTAGCGTTTATTATTTTTTTTATTTCTGTTAAATTAAAAAAATAACTATAAATATAAAGAAATATAAGTTTTTGTAAAGGGTATACATGTCATTACAGCATTGCATTGTTTACATTTTCATCACATATTCCCCCTTTTTTTGTTTTTTGACAACATTGGAAAAAAAATTATCACAACACCCCTTTTTTTAAGTGAAAAAGAGAAATTAAAAAAAGAACAAAAAAACCCCCAAAAAAACAAAAACAAAAGAGCAGAAAAATAAAAGAGCGTCTGAGTAGTGTTGGAACAAAGAGAGGTGCCATTATTGAAATGGTATTTGTCAAAGAGGGCAGCCCTGGCTGGACTCTGCCAGGGCTGCCCTTTGTCACCGATCCTGTTCATAATTTTTATGGACAGGATTTCTAGGCGCAGCCAGGGAATGGAGGGTGTCATGCTTGGTGACCACAGGATCTCATCTCTGTTGTTTGCAGATGATGTTGTCCTGTTGGCTTCATCCAGCAATGACCTACAGCTCTTGCTGGGACGGTTTGCCGCTGAGTGTGAAGCGGCTGGGATGAGAATCAGCACCTCCAAGTCCGAGTCCATGGTCCTCAGCCGGAAAAAGGTGGATTTGTAGAAGAGCTTGAAATGATGAGGCGATTTGATATATAAACCAAAGTTTAATTATCAGCTGTCCTAACAAGTCTCATCTAGTGCAGCGGTAGCAGAAGGAAAAGAGACCGAATATCTCCGGCTCACTGACTTTATACTTGCACATAACAAAAGACATGCATAACAAAGGCTGACATCCCTCATTATCTTAATCCCCCCATTGTCTTGGTATTTCCTCTCCTCGTCCTAGGGGGTGAGGGTAGCTCCTCCGGTCTCCACCGCAGTGTCTGGGAACGTCTTTGTTCTTCACTTCGCGGTTGAGAGCCTTTGTCCTTTCAGAGGTGTGAAGTTGCTTTACATATGTAATTACCAAACATTTCCACATGCTTCAACATATGTAGGTTATGGAATATATGATTAATATAGCCCACAGCCCCCCCAAAGGACTAAGAAAGGACAATAGAAAGGTTCACAGTCTAAGATAATTACTATGACATGCTAAGTGTTACATCTCTTGCCACAGAAGAAACTTTCCAGCAGCCATGCCCCTAAGAGAGTTCAGTGGTAATCATAACAGCATAGTAAAATCATAAGTCAGTCCTAAACTGTTGCAGCACAATTAGTGAACAATTGTGGAGTAGTTTGCATCAGTCCCTGTGCTGTCTGGGTTTTAATCTTCTCCCAAAACTGCTGTGGGTTCGTTTAGGCGTCCTGCTGGGACCTTCTTGTGAGGAATCTGCAGCGTGGGAAGGAGAGTGGTTAATTGTTCCCTGCAGGGGGGCTGAGTCTTTTCTCTTGGGGGGTCTACCCCGCCGAGGTGCTCTCGCCAACTGTGCAGGCTCGTCTTTCAACAAGAAGGCAGGTTTAAGTCTGTCAATGCTGACTGTTTCTTTTCTATCCCCAAAATCAAGCACAAAGTGTTTATCACCATGTTCCAGCACTCTGAATGGCCCATCGTATGCTGGGCGGAAAGTTGGTTTTAAAGCTTCATGCCTAACAAAAACGAACTCAGCGTTTTTTAAAGCTTGAGGGACAAAAACCCGTGGAAAGGAGTGATGAGCTGGACCGGGGAGAGAGTCCGGTCCGTTGCTGCCTAAAAACCTTGGGACTGGAAGATGCCCTGGCTCTGGGTTCTCTGGTAAAAATTCACCTGGGAGCCTGAGAGGTTGTGCAAAAACTAATTCTGCCGGAGAGGCATCTAGATCCTCTTTAGGCGCAGCACGCAACCCCAATAAAACCCAGGGAAGTTTATTTACCCATTTTGTATCCGTTAGTGAGGCTCTGAGGGCAGCCTTTAAAGACCTGTGAAAACGCTCGCATAACCCATTAGCCTGAGGGTGATAAGCGGTGGTGCGGTGAATTGTTGCCCCTAAGCTGCTGGACATGGCTGACCAAAGCTCTGAGACAAATTGAGGCCCCCTATCGGACGTTATGTCCGATGGGACGCCGAAACGTGCTACCCAGTTTGTCAAAAAGACGCGAGCGACTTCCTCCGCTGTGGTTGCCGCTAGAGGGACTGCCTCTGGCCAGCGTGTGGTGCGGTCTATCATTGTTAACAGGTGTGTGAAACCTTGGGAGGAAGGTAGTGGCCCCACGAGGTCGACATGGACGTGGTCGAACCTTCTAGCAGGGATTGGAAAAGGCTCCAGAGGGGCTTTTGTGTGTCTGTGTATTTTGGCGCGCTGACAAGAAATGCAAGTTTTTGCCCATTCTTTTACGTTTTTGCGCAGGCCAGGCCACACAAACTTTTCGGCGACCATTTTAACTGAGGCGCGCACACCTGGGTGCGCGAGGGAGTGAATTGCGTCGAAAATACGGCGGCGCCATGTAGCTGGTACTAACGGGCGAGGTCGGCCGGTTGAAACATCGCATATTAGGAGGGGCACGCCGTCGTGTAAACCCTTTTTCTCCAGCCTTAACCCTGTTGGTCCAGACAGGAGTGCGCGCACGTCCGCGTCACTGCTTTGTTCCTCTGCCATGGCTGCATAATCTATCCCTGCATGGATAGGTGCTGCGTATGTGTCTGCGTTAGTGAAGAGTTCTGCTGCTGAGGCAGTATAATCTGTCTCCTCGCGCTCTGGTGATGTCACAGCGCGAGAGAGGCAGTCTGCTACCACGTTAAGTTTGCCTGCCACGTGTCGAATGTCTGTGGTGAACTCTGAAATCGCAGCCAGCTGTCTTTGTTGCCTGCCTGACCATGGTTCTGAAATTTTAGCCATAGCAAAGGTGAGCGGTTTATGGTCTACAAAAGCCGTGAAACTCCGCCCTTCTAACCAGAACTGGAAGTGGCGGATGGATAAATGAAGCGCTAGCAGCTCCCTGTCAAAAGTGCTGTATTTACGCTCAGTTTGGTTTAGCGATTTGCTAAAGAATGCTAAAGGTTGCCAGATCCCGCTGACATGTTGTTCTACAACTGCCCCATAGCCAGGTCTGAAGCGTCTGTGGTTAGCGCGATGCGGGCCGAGGGATCTGGGTGAACTAACAATGTGGCGTTAGCTAGAGCGCTCTTTACTTCCGCGAAGGCGTGTTCGCGCTCCGGGGTCCATTCGACCGCGTTGGAAGCTTTCTTTTTTCTGAGCGCGTCATATAGGGGCTGCATGAGCTGAGCTGCGTGGGGGAGGAAACGGTTGTAAAAATTAACCATTCCTAAAAATTCTTGTAGCGATTTGACCGTTTGTGGCCGTGGGAAACTTTTTATCGCGTGAACTTTGTCTGGAAGTGGAACTGCCCCCTTCGGAGAGACTTTGTGTCCTAAAAAATCAATTTGTGACACGCCGAATTTGCATTTGGCTGGACTGATTATTAGCCCGTGCTCTTCTAGTCTCTGAAAAACCGTAGTGAGGTGCTGCTCGTGTTCTTCCTCAGACGAGCTGGCTACCAGCATGTCGTCGAGGTAGACGAAGACAAAAGGAAGGTCGCGTAAGACCGCGTCCATCATTCGTTGAAAAGTTTGAGCAGCGCCTTTGAGGCCGAAAGGCATTCGCAGAAATTCAAAAAGGCCGAAAGGGGTTATTACAGCTGTTTTAGGAATGTCCTCCGCTCGGACTGGGACTTGATGATAACCGCGGACTAAGTCTATTTTTGAAAAAATGCGCGCACCCGCCAGATGCAGTGAAAAATCTTGAATGTGAGGAATTGGGTAGCGGTCATGCGCTGTAGCATTGTTTAATCTGCGGTAATCTCCGCATGGTCTCCAAGAACCGTCGGATTTCGGAACCATGTGAAGTGGTGAGGCCCAAGGGCTCTTCGAGCGTCTAACAATGCCCAATTTTTCAAGGGTCGTAAACTCGTCCCGAGCTATGTTGAGCTTGGCCGCATCTAAGCGGCGAGCTTTGGCAAATACGGGTGGGCCCGTTGTGGGAATAAAGTGTTCAACCCCGTGTTTAGCCACAGTGGCTGAGAATTTGGGAATTGTGAGAGCTGGAAATTGGGTGAGGAGTTGCTCAAACTTACCTCCTGCTGTGGTGACGTTAGCCTGCACAGGTGGTGGAGAAACTCGAGCTGAGCAGGGAATAGAAGCAAAGGACAGTGCATTAACCAAGCGCCTATTTGCTAGATCCACTAATAACCCATGTGCACACAAAAAATCTGCGCCTAACAAGTTAAAACTCACCGCCGCTACAACAAATGTCCATCTGTAGTTGCGGCCGTGGATGTGGAGGTGCAGGCTCTTTTCGCCGAAAGTGTCGATGTTAGAGCCGTTGGCTGCCACCGCTCCGTTGCCCCGGGTGCCCATGGCTCGATCTGCGTGGGAGGGCGTGACGAAACTCAGCTGAGCTCCTGTGTCGATGAGGAACTGCTTGCCGGTGTGTCCATCCGTCACATACAACAGCTTATTCTTCTCGCCGAGAACCGCTGCCGTTAACGGCTCTCGGCTTTGGCGTTTTCCCGAAACCGTAAATTTGCAGGGGGGAACGCATTTGCGGGCCTTCTCGGCGAAACGGTGGTGATAATAACAGACGTCACTCTGTCTGTTACGTTTTGGCCGTGTCGCTGTCACCGCGGGCTGGATCTGCTTAGTGGGTTGTGGCTCTTTGTGGTTCCGGGCATCAGCGTTGAGGTCTGCGGATGCTGCTGTGGGTGTCTGCTCCCTGCAGGCGTTGACGAGCCGATGAGCTTCATTGGCCAGCACGCGGAAGTCTTGGTGGTTGTTGCATCTCATGTTGGCGAGCGTCCCTCTCATGTGTGGCGGCAGCGTGCTGAGGAATATGAATTGGAGGAGGAAGTTGTCATTGTCCTCTTCTTTAAGCTGTAGCAAATCCTCCATGAGGGCTTTAGGTTTGCACCCTCTGTGGCCGTAGACCGCCAGGATCTTCTCGGCTCTCTCTTCAGCTGAGGGGACGTAATTCGCCACGATGGTTGCTTTAAGCGTTTCATATTTGTCTTGGGCCGGCGGCCGCCGGATTATGCTCTGCACACACTTCGAAGTGGCGGCGTCGAGTTTGGAGACGATATGGTAGAATTTGGTATCGTCAGCCATGATGCCCGCCAGTGTAAACTGGGCTTCAGCTTGCTGAAACCACGAGGCGGGGTCTTCTTGCCAGAAGTCTGGCAGCTTGACAGCGACGGCATTCGTGTATACCATCACTGCTGTGTCCGCAGGGTGAGAGTGCCTTGCTTCGGCTCTCACAGCGGTGCTGGTGCTCGGTTGAGCCCTCTCAATCCCTTCTGCCGGGGGGGACAGTCGTCCATCTGTTCCCCCGTCTGCGTGGTCGCTGGCGTCTGCCTGGGTCGCCACGGATGAGTCGATTGCGGGGGTATGCCTCAGGACCATACTCACGTCAGGGGTCACCAGTGTAGAAGAGCTTGAAATGATGAGGCGATTTGATATATAAACCAAAGTTTAATTATCAGCTCTCCTAACAAGTCTCATCTAGTGCAGAGGTAGCAGAAGGAAAAGAGACTGAATATCTCCGGCTCACTGACTTTATACTTGCACATAACAAAAGACATGCATAACAAAGGCTGACATCCCTCATTATCTTAATCCCCCCATTGTCTTGGTATTTCCTCTCCTCATCCTAGGGGGTGAGGGTAGCTCCTCCAGTCTCCACTGCAGTGTCTGGGAATGTCTTTGTTCTTCACTTGGCGGTTGAGAGCCTTTGTCCTTTCAGAGGTGTGAAGTTGCTTTACATATGTAATTACCAAACATTTCCACATGCTTCAACATATGTAGGTTATGGAATATATGATTAATATAGCCCACAGATTGTCCTCTCCGGGTTGGGGACAGGCTCCTGCCCCAAGTGGAGGAGTTTAAGTATCTTGGGGTCTTGTTCACGAGTGAGGGGAAAATGGAGCGAGAGATCGACAGACGGATTGGAGCAGCATCTGCAGTGATGCGGACGTTGTACCGGTCTGTTGTGGTGAAGAGGGAGCTTAGTTCTAAGGCAAAGCTGTCGATTTACCAGTCAATCTACGTTCCTACTCTCACCTATGGGCACGAGCTTTGGGTAATGACCGAAAGAACGAGATCGCGGATACAAGCGGCTGAAATGAGCTTTCTCCGTAGGATTGCTGGACTCACCCTCAGAGATAGGGTGAGGAGCTCAGTCATCCGGGAGAGGCTCAGAGTAGAACCGCTGCTCCTCCACATTGAAAGGAGTCAGTTGAGGTGGTATGGGCGTCTGATTAAGATGCCTCCTGGACGCCTCCCACTTGAGGTGTTTCAGGCACGTCCCACTGGGAGGAGACCCCGGGGCAGACCCAGGACTCGGTGGAGAGACTATGTCTCCCAGCTGGTCTGGGAACGCCTTGGTATCCCCTATGAAGAGCTGGAGCAGGTGGCTGGGGAGATGGAAGTCTGGGCTTCTCTGCTTGAACTGCTGCCTCCGCGACCCGGACCTCCAGAAAAGCAGTAGAAGATGGATGGATGGATGGATATTTGTCAAAGATTAGATCTGATGGAAGACACACATGCGTTCCAGGGTTGCCAAAAGTTCAAGAACCCATCCATGTCCTGTCTCAGTGCAAATGTCAACTTTTCCATCGAATAAATGTCCTGAATCACGTTAATCCAATCTTCAGGTGTAGGACAGTCTTTCAACATCCATTTTTTTGTTAGTGCTTTTTTACTTGCCAATATTAAAACAGTGAATAAGTATTTTTCTCCTCGTCTTTCCAGTGATTCCAGTAGTAAACCCAAATACAAAGTTACAAAAGAAAAGGGAACTGTTATTTTCCCAATATTGTCTACATTGGTCCAATATTGGTGGATAACTGGGCATGACCAAAACACATGAAAATGATTTGCAGTCTTTTCACCACACAAGCGCCAACAATTCAACCCTTTACGAGTAAATTTGTTTTGTGCAGGTGTTCTGAAAAATCTTACCAAATTTTTCCATCCAAATTCTCTCCACAGCAGGGATGAAGTACTTTTCCATTGTTGTTTATTTAGCTTTTCCCATATTTCCAGTTGTAAAGTGAAATTCCCCTCTTTTTCCCATCTCTCTTTTATATATGATGTGTTGTCTCCTTTTAAGTCTTGAAGACCATGGTATATTTTAGAAATGTATCTGATCCCTGGGATCCCTTTATATGCCATTAAGAAAACCTTCAGAACACCTGACTGGGCCCTTTCCAAATCCTCCTTTTTAAGTATTTTGTTTATGTGGTGTCTAAGCTGAAAGAACCTGTAAAGGTCTTGATTTACTAGACCTTGTTTTTTTCAAATCTTCAAAACTTCTTAAAGTTTAGCCTTTAAAAAAAATCGTAATATTTTATCAGTCCATTCTCTTTCCACTTTTTAAATCTAGTGTCTGTTTTATTAGGAGTAAAGTCCTGATCATAGGAAATCCATTGCAATAATCGATAGGGTTCTTTAGTTTGAGTCTCTCTGACTATCTTAAACCAAATTTTTAGCGGGGTCTCTATCCACGGGTTAGTGTTATTCAAAAGTTTAGGTAAGGCATTGTTCCCTATTATCGTCTGTAGGGGAATGTCAGTTGTTATTTGGCATTCCATCTACTTCCATTGTGCAGTGTAGACTGGGTTACATATCTCTACTAAAGTTTTAATTTGTGCGGCTTTAAAATAGTCCGATATTTGGCAGCGTGGGCCCACCTTTGTCTTTGTTTAGCTGTAGGGTTCTATATCTGATTCTAGGTCTCTTGCCCTGCCATATGAATCTTGAGATCCTTCTGTCCAGTTCTTGCCATGTTTTTTTGGGAGGTTCTACCGGTATTGTTTGGAAAAGGTATAGAAGACGTGGAAGTATATTCATTTTGACTGCTTCAATTCTTTGTGCAGTACTCTTTTTTCCGGTTCCGGTTCCACCGGACCGGCGGCGCCACACGAGTTGGCTGCCTTTTGCAACTGCCTTTTTTTTTTATCTTCCTTCTTCTTTCTACACCTTTCACTCTATATATATATCACGGACACACACATCGCCCCAAAGGTCTCCCGAGTTGGCGGACAGAGCCTCTGTTTACAGCAGGAGACGATACAGCAGAGAAGAGCTAGCTAGCACTCAACCGCCACCTGGTGCTAACGGAGAAACTCGACATACCGAGGAACTGTAGCGAAAACGACGCGGGTGCCGGGCTGGAGTTTAGGCGGCGTGCAAGAAATATAAGACAGAATAATAAAGAGCGATGGCAAGAACCAAGCAGACCGCCCGTAAATCTACTGGAGGAAAAAGCCCCCCAGGAAACAGCTAGCCACCAAGGCTTCTTGGAAAAAGCGCTCCGGCCACCGGCGGAGTGAAGATGCCTCACCGTTACAGGCCCGGTACCGTGGCTCTGAGAGAGATCCGTCGCTACCAGAAATCCACGGAGCTGCTCATCCGTTAGCTGCCCTTCCAGCGCCTGGTGAGGGAGATCGCTTAGGACTTCAAGACCAACCTGCGCTTCCAGAGCTCCGCCGTCATGGCTCTGCAGGAGGCCAGCGAGGCCTACCTGGTGGGTCTCCTTGAGGACACCAACCTGTGCGCCATCCACGCCAAGAGGGTCACCATCATGCCCAAAGACATCCAGCTGGCCCGCCACATCCGCGGAGAGAGAGCTTAGACTTTCTGCTGCACATCCACCAACCACAATGCTCCGCACTGTGTGTCTATATATATATATATATATATATATATATATAGTATATATATATATATAGTAATATGTACATATGTATACTAGCTGTTCTTGTTTTTTCTTGCCTTCTGATTGTTGCTCTGAGTGTTGCTATCCCTGTGCTGTTGCAATCCTGGAATTTCCCCACTGTGGGACTAATTAAGGCTTATCTTATCTTATCTTATCTTAAGAAAGGTATCATATTCCATCTTGCTAGATCAGATTTTATTTTTGCCATCAGTGGATCATAGTTTAGTGTTATAATTTTGTTGAGTTGTTTTGGGATATTGACCCCCAGATATTTCATAGATTCCATCTCCCAGTTAGTTCTGAGTTTGCTTAGTAAATATTGATTTGGGTCATAGTTGAATGTTAAAATTTGGGTTTTATGCATGTTTAATTCGTACCCCGATAACTCTCCATACTCTGAAAAAACTGAGATTAGTTCTGGAAAAGAGGTGTCCGGCTGCCCCAGGTATATTAAAATGTCATCAGCAAAGAGTGCTATTTTATGTTCCTTCTGACCAAGTGTAATACCTTGAATTTTAGTCTTATCCATTGGCTCAGAGGTTCTATGAAGATTGCAAAGAGCAGTGGGGACAAGGGGCAGCCCTGACGACATCCTCTTTCCAATTCAAAAGATGAAGATAATTTACCGTTAATCCTTATTTTAGCTGTTGGTTTTTTATATAACGCCTGGATAGTTCTAATGAAGTTGTTATGAAAATTGAAACTGGATAAGATTCTATATAGGAAAGACCAGTCAACCGAATCAAATGCTTTTTCAGCATCTAATCCCAATATGGCTGCATTTAAATTATATTTTTTTATATGATGAATTATGTGTAAAGTGCGTCTAATGTTATCTTGTGTCTGTCTTTGTCTTATAAAACCTGTTTGGTCTAAATGAATTAAGTCTGTCAGTATATTTTCTAACCTTTTGGCAAGGATAGCAGTAAAAAGTTTATAGTCCTGATTTAACACACTGATTGGTCTGTAGTTAGAGCAGTCTAGTTTATCCTTTTCAGGTTTAGGTATGACTGCAATGACCCCTTCTCTCCAGGAGGAGGGGATTTCCCCTGTGTGGAGGACATAGTTAAATGTTTTCAGGAGGAGAGGAGATAGTTGCTGTTTAAAGGTTTTGTACCACTCTGCTGTATAGCCATCTGCTCCTGGGGATTTGTTAGCTTTAAGTTTCATAATTGCTTTTTCTAATTCTTTAGGTTGTATTTCTGACAGTAGTGTTTTATTTTGTGACTCAGTAAGTTGGGGAAGATTTAATGTATTTAGGAAGGCTTCGGATGCGTTTTTGTGTTTTTTGAGGGAGTACAAGATCTTGTAGTAGTTCTCGAAGCTTTTAAGAATTTCCTGAATTCTAAATTTCCTTTGATACTGGGTCTCTGATTTTGTAGATTGCTCTCTCCGTTTGTTGTTTCCTCAATTTATAGGCTAGTAATTTTGCCGATTTGCTACCTGTTTCATAGTATTTTTGTTTCAGAAATGTAAGTTTCTTCTGGATTTCTATTGTGTAGATCTTGTTTATTTGTTTTTTAATTTCCTTAATTTTGAGCGAGTCATTAGAATGAGTGTTGTCTTTGTGCTCTTTTTCTAGTTTGTTAAGTTCTGACTCTAATGTGATTAGTTTTTCTTGTCTCAGTTTCTTTTGGATTGCCAGTTTTGCGATAATCTTTCCCCTTATTACAGCTTTGCATGCGTCCCACAGTATTAAAGGGGATACTTCTCCATTATCATTTTCTTCCAAATATCTGAGAATATCTGATTCCAATTCATCTTTCAGTGGTCCTTTCAGCACATTTGAATTTAACCTCCAAGAAAATGTATTATTTGTGTATTTTTGGATATTTAAGTCCATATAGATCGGACTGTGGTCAGAGAGATCCATCAGTCCTATTTTACATGTTTTTACTCTTCCAATGTCTCTATTAAACATAAAAAATAGTCAATCCTTGAGTATGATGAATGTGGTGCTGAGTGAAATGTATAATCTTTTACACTGGGGTTGAATTCCCTCCACACATCACAGATTCCCATTTCTTTTAGTAGCATCCAAGTTTTTCTACTTTGAGAGTTATTTTGATGTGGAGAACTACCTGATGCATCCCAGTATGGATTCAGTCTTAGATTGAAGTCTCCACCACATATCACTAAACCTTGGGCTTTAGTTATCATTAGGTCAAATACATTTTTATAAAATTTCCAGTTGGCCCCTGGAGGCGCATACATTCAGCACGGTGATATCTTCTCCCTCTAGCCGACCAAGCACCATGCTAAATCTCCCTTCTTTATCTTTGTGTTCTGAATTTTTTTCAAACATAATTTTGGTTGAGATCAATGTCGCTACCCCCTCCTCCTCCCTGACTTATATGAAGATGAAGAGATCAGTTTAAACCCTTGTCTATTAAGTTTAGTGTGCTCCAAGTCTGTTAGGTGGGTTTCCTGTAAAAATATTATTCCTGCTTTGTCTTTTTTCATTTTGCCTAGAATCTTGGATCTTTTAACTGGATTCAGGATCCCTTTTACATTATATGAGATTATTCTGGTTACACCCTGTTTCTCCATTGTGTTGTCTTATTTAGTATAACAGTGTAGTGGCCCTCTTTTATGCTACTCTGAAATTGAAAGAACATTAAGAACATAAAAAACATTAAGAACATAGTATATAAAACTTTAAAACAAAAAACTGTCAAAAGATCTTCCTGAGCTGAGGTCTTTTTAGCGACCTTAGAAGAGCCTTGTTGGTGTGTTGGCTCTGAGGGAAATTCCTCAAACTCTGTTACGTGTTGAGGGCCCTCTCTTACCCCTGTAAGTTGTCCCATGTTTTTAACGTGAATTTCAGATCCCAATCCGAACTTGTAATGATTTTTTTTTTTTTTTATGCCTATACCCTATGAAATTGTGCGCAACCTCCCACCACCGTCAAAGCAAACAATCACGTTAATACAGTATTTGTTAGTGTGGAGAGTTCATGTGGTTCATTGTCACATTTCTATTTTAACAAGTTTTTTTTTAAAGACTTATTTGTTTCTAATAATATGACTGTTCCATGAAATGTTTTACCACTTCATACTTGCTGATTCTGCATCTCCTTTCATGTTTGTTACCTTGTAGGAGGAGGGTTTGATGCGCAGATTGATTAAAAATATCTTATTCCCTCCTGAAAGCGTTCAGTTTTTCCTTATAGCCCTGGCGCTGGGTTTCCCACTCCTGGCCCGTGGATTTTGAGGGTCTCTCTGTGCACCATGTTTGAGCCTTGATTCTTTCGATCAGGTCTGCTGCGGGTTTATACACTGTTACCGGGAGCCCTCTTTTCGCCATATCCCTGGTTGCTTCTTCCACCGAGTTGTAGAGACACGTCTCTTCCCCGTAAAAAACCCGCAGCTTCGCCGGAAATGGAGTTTGAAAGCGCAGTTTCTTCTCTCTTAGTACCTTTTTAGCGTCGTTGTATTCCCGATGCTTTTTAAGGACCTCCGGGGCGTAGTCGTGCTCCACAAAAACTTTTCTTTCTTGGTGCATAAATCCTTTTTTCTGCCAAGCCAGTCTCAAAACCTCTTCTTTTGTTCTGAAGTTGGAAAACTTCACCACCACCGATCGTGGGGGGGCTTCCGCCAACGGCCTTGGCGCTAATGAACGGTGCACCCTTTCTATCTTCAAGTCGGTGGATTGGGGAATTTCCAACTTCTCTCTCAGTATGGTTTCCACGCATGCAGCCATTGTGGTGAAACCGTCCTCGACTCCTTCTTTCAGACCATGAATTCTTATGTTGTCCCTTCTTAGTCTTCCTTCTTGGTTGGTTAGCTTAGCCTCCAGTCTTATCTGTCGTTTGAGTAATTCCAGCACGGTTTCTTCCAGCCCTTTTATTCTTTCCTCTGCTTCCATGATTTGGTCCTCAGCCTGGTCCACTCTGTTGTTTGTCCTTTTTATTTCGTCTTTAATTTCACGAAATTTGGCCCAACACTCTCAGCGAAATTCTCTTAATTCTTGAAGTTTTGGTGACACATGGGGAGTGCATAATGGTATAGCATCTTAGACTAGAACAAAGAGCAGATTTTCCCTGGGAGATAACAGGGAGGTGTGAAGGATGAATGCAGTGTGATCTTTTGTGTGTTAGAAACTTCTAGAAGGATGTTAAAGGATTAAGGAAGTGTATGCAATGTGACCTTTTGTGTGTTTGAAGCTTCTAGAAGAATGCCATGCTTTTTAAGAGGAGAGTCTCTGCTGAGTGTCATTCTGTCTATGTTTCTCGTGTGAGACGTGTAATAAAATGTCTGAGTCAAATCCACCTCGTTATTTACACGCTCCACAAAGTATCGTTTTTAAGCTAACCGTGTTGCTAGCCTCATTTTGCTCCTCTGTTTCCGAGTGGTTGTTGTCCTCCAGGTCAGATTCTCTGGCCGATGCGCGTCTTGGCCTGGTAAATGTCGATCTCTTCTGTTTTCCTTTAGGCATAATGACTTTGTCTTTTGATTTTCACTCCTCCAAAAATCCGTTAAATCTGATTTTCAAGGTATTTTCACATTTGGGGTCTGGGAACTTCAGCGTTAAGCTGCTATCACCATGGTGTCCAAATCGGAAGTCATGACGCCTTTTTTTAAATTAAAAACTAGTTTCGATTTCATTTAGTTCAGTACTAATTGATTGTTAAGTAATTTACTAATGCGTGGATTTATTTTGTTTTATTTTTCATTTCCATTTTCTATCAAAGATGCACTCTGGTGGATATACAGTTGTGCCCATAAGTTTACATACCCTGGCAGAATTTATGATTTTTTTGGCCATTTTTCAGAGAATACGAATGATAATATAAAAACTTTTCTTTCACTCATAGTTAGTGGTTGAGTGAATCAATTTATTATCAAGCAATTATGTTTGCTCTTTTTAAATCATAATGACAACAGAAACTATTCAAATGACCCTGATCAAAAGTTTACATACCCTGGAAGTTTTGGACTGACAACATACAAGTTGACACACACGGGTTTAAATGGCTACTAAAGGTAACCATCCTCACCTGATGTTTCATCCGGTGCTGCACTGACATTGTTGGATTCCAAGCCATGGAGAAAGCAAAAGAATTATCAAAGGACCTGCAGGAGAAGCTAGTTGAACTTTATAAAACAGGAAAATGCTATAAAAAGCTATTCAAGAAATTGAGAATGCCAATCAGCAGTGTTCAAACTCTAATTAAGAAGTGAAAAATGAGAGATTCTGTTGAAACTAAGCCACGGTCAGGTAGACCAACAAAATTTTCAGCCACAACTGCCAGGAAAATTATTTGGGATGCAAAGAAAAACCCTCAGATAACTTCAGCTGACATACAGGACTCTGAAAAAACTTGTGTGGCTGTTTCAAGATACACAATAAGGAGGCACTTCAAGAAAAATGGGCCTCATGGTCGAGTCGCCAGAAGAAAGCCATTACTATGCCAATGCCACTGTCATGTCTGGAAACCCGGAATGACTCAGGGAGAGTGGCGTCTGCTTGGACGTCTGCGTCACCATGCTGTGTTTGCATCACCACGCTGATGCCAATCAATACTTGTGGTTACACCACATTCACCCCCCCCCCCCCCCAGGAAAAAAAAGAGAAAACACATGTATTCAAATTAACCCTTCCCAATTTGGTACATATACAGTAAATCCCCCAAAACTAGCTAGGGCCAGCGGATAGACTACCGTGTAGCCCAGTGCGGCTGAGTGGTTTATTTTGCCACTATGTTGACAGCCGAGCCCCTAGCTAAACACAGTCCTTTTTTTCCACCGAGGAAGGCAGTTCAGTTGGAGGGACCTTGAGGTGAGCTCATGGTGGATGTGCCCCTGGAGGTGCCAGCTGCAGCAGGCCCGGGCACCATCCCGCTGGAGCTACAGCATGCTTGTCAACAATGGCCCAGCCAGAATCCCACACCAGCTGGGTTGGCTCCAATGCTGCATCTTGATCCGTGGCAGCTGTTCTTACCTTCCGTAGATGGCTGGCTTGCCATCTCAATCTGTCCGCCATCTGAACGGCGGCTGGTCTCAGCTGCGTGGCGATCTTCATGGGTGTCAGTGGTGGTGACGCTATTAAGGTCAACTGCTGGTCTGGTCCTTTGGTTCTATGGACCTGAACCCAGTTTATCACTGTGAATGGCACTCTGTTTGGCTGCGTTCGGCATTGTGGTTGTGATGGTGTGACTCTCATGTCTGCTATGGGGCATTCACCAGGTTGTGGTGGTTCTGCTGTGTCCTGTTGGGTCACGGACTCTTCATCCTGCGTCTCAGCGGTGGCTCCTGGAGGCTGATGTCAGTTGTGGATTCAGAAGACATCCAGTGGTTCTATTGCGTTCTGTTGGGTCACGGACTTTTCATCCTGGAGTTCAGCGGTGGCTCCTGGAGGCTGGTGCCAGGCATGGATTCGGAAGCAGTCCGGTTTCTTCTCTCCCTCAGCTGGTGCTGGTTGAGGTTGGGGTGATGTGTCGCTGTCGTTGGTGATCGCACGCGGCTGAGCTGTCTTCAGTCACTGGGGTCCCCTTTCTCCACGAACTCTCTCTCTTGCGGCTCTATGGCGGCTGACTGAAGCTCATGCCGGGCGAGGATCGGAGGTGAGTCCAATTTGTTCTTCCCCTCTCCTGGGAAGTCTGGTTGTGGTGATATGTTGCAGTCACCGTTGATAGAACCTGTGCCGGACTGTTGTGTCCCGAGATTCCCAATAGACTCAGGCTCCCTCTCCTGCAGCTCTGCAGCAGTTCCCTGAGGCTTATGCTGGGCAAGGTGAGTCCAGTCGCTGCTTTCTCTCCGTGCTGTGCTCTCCCTCTGCGCTGTGCTCTTCGGCTAGCTTGTCACGGGTTAGCTCATCTTCTAAGGGCCCGACGGTGCACATGCTCGCTAAGACTCGGAGGTCCGTAGCATAACGTTGAGTTAACTCACCCACATGTAGCTGGTGGCAGAGGAAGGCAATTTTGGGGGCTATAACATTCCTCGCGTTGCCCTAATATTTCTCCATCAGCCTCACACATTCGCCGAATGAGTCCGCTTGACCCAGGGAACGGAGCTTGCGCCATCCTTCTTCACCTAGACTGAGAACCAGTATGCTCTTCAGCTTCTCGTCATCAGTGTCACTCAGGCCAACCACGTCGACATAATTTTTAAACATCTCGAACCAGCGGTGCCACGGGATGAACGGCTCACTTTCCAGAAATGGCTGTGGTGGCCATAAATGCGTTTTCAGATGCACATCCATCTTCAAGAAAAATGCTGCACTTTCCTCTGGAAGACCCATTTTTCTCCTCGTCACCATTTGTTATGTCTGGAAACCCAGAATGACTCACAGAGAGTGGTGTCTGCTTGGAACACAAACTTTATTATTAAATGATAACTTACAATACAGGTCTGTTGCTGGAGGCCAAGCCAACAGAGGAAGAGAGAGGCAAGAGACAAGAGAGCCGGACCATACTGTGACGTATGCAGGGTTCACACAAAGAAAATGGAGCAAGATGGTTGTGATCAACGGGATTTATTTTACACACACTCTGAGCACAGGCAGGAGGGGAGGTCATTCTCCCAGACCTCCGTTTAAATCACGGTTACACACACATAATAAATCTTGCCTATGAAATACTGTTGGGTAATTATAACACAGTTATAATTGCACAGCAGTAGAATAGCTCAGTAATAACATTTACTACACACACACAGTAACGTTTCAATTGTCAAAGCATGCTGGGAAACCCCTGCCCCCCTTAACATGGCCCCGACGTTACACTGCCCCCCACCCCCCGGACTGGTTTCTGTCCCCAGAAAAATTAAAGTCCAATTTAAAAGTCCAATACAAACTCATCCAGGTGTCGGGGCGGTCTTCGGCGCCGGCGGCCAACACGTACAGGCCCCCTAGTGTCCATCTGGGTCTCGGTCGGGGTATCGGGCCGGGATGGAAGCTCCGGTTCGTCCACCAGCGGTGCAGATGGCCGATACGGGGCGAGACGGTCACGATGAAGGACCACAACCCGGTCCCTTTTTCTAAGCCTCACCCTGTACACCACATCTGACAGTCTCTCCGGGACCACGCATGGCCCCGACCACTGGCTCGCCAGCTTCGGTGATCGTCCTCTCTTCCTCTCAGGGCAGAAAACCCAGACTCGATCTCCCGGTGCAAAGTCCCTCCCCTGGCAGCGGGAGTCATACGCTCGCTTCTGCCGGCCCCCCGCCGCTGCCAGGGCCTCTCGAGCCAGCTCGTGCACCGTGCGGAGACGTTCTTTCAAACAAAAAAAATAATCCAATCCGGGTTTTCCCTCCACCTCCGGCTCAGGGGGGCAACCGAATACCAAATCCACCGGTGTGCGCAGCTCGCGTCCAAACATGAGCGCCGCAGGGGTGCACCGGGTAGATTCCTGAGCTGCCGTCCAGTACGCCCACAAAACAAAAGGCAGGTGTAGGTCCCAGTCTCGCTGTTGCTGGTCCACTAGGATAGCGAGCTGGGTGGTGAGGGTCCGGTTGAATCGTTCGACCAGGCCGTCGCTCTGTGGATGCAGCGGGGTGGTCCGGGTCTTCTGGATGCCCAGCCGTTTGCAGACCTCTCCGAAGACCTCCGCCTCGAAGTTCCGACCCTGATCGCTGTGCAGCTCCTCCGGTGCGCCGAACCGACAGAACATTTCATCCACCAGCTTTGACGCCGTCGTCGTGGCGCTTTGGTCCGGGACCGCGTACGCCTCTGGCCACTTAGTGAAATAATCCATCGCGACCAGCACGTAGCGGTTCCCCCGGTCCGTGGTCGGGAAAGGGCCCAGGATGTCCACTCCCACTCGCTCCATCGGCGCCCTCACCCGGTACTGCTGCAGGGGAGCGTGGGATCGCTGAGTTGGTCCCTTCTGAGCTGTGCGTGTGTCGCAGCGATGAACGTGGAGCTCCACGTCCTGATGACAACCGGGCCAGTAGAACCGGGCCCGAAGGCGCTGCAGCGTCTTTGTCACTCCGAAGTGGCCCGCTCCTACCACCCCATGAACCAGCTGGAGTACTTTGGGCCGGAGTCGACGAGGAACCAGCAGCTGCCAGACATGCCGCTGCCCAGCTGGAGTCTGCCACTGTCGATACACCACGCCCTCATGGCAGCGGAGGTTGGCCCACTGGGAGTGCAGGGCCTTAGTCTCTGGGTCCAGTGGTGACACAACCTCCCAGGCGGGCCGCTGTCCTGCGTTCAGCCACTGCCGAACCCGCGAAATGACCGGGTCTCTGTCCTGCTCGCTCTGCAGCTGCTGCGTGCCAAGAACCTCTGTGACGTCATCGCTGGGGACAACTGCCTGATCATCTGAGGGGCTGCGCGTCACTGCGTTATTCCTGCTCGCAGTGGCTCGGACAGCGGCAGCCCGTGGGGCGATTTGGTCCCGATCTTCAGCCCGTTGGCAGTGACGACACTCCTCTGTAGCACAGGGGCGCCGAGACAGTGCGTCAGCGTTGGCATGGAGGCGGCCTGCCCGATGCACAATCTGGAAATTATAATCCTGCAGTGCCTCCAGCCATCTCGCCAACTGTCCATCCGGTTCTTTGAAGTTTAACAACCAGGTCAGGGAAGCGTGGTCCGTCCTGAGCTGGAACCTCCCCCCATACACATACGGGCGGAAATGACGCAGTCCTTGGATGACAGCCAGCAGCTCTCTGCGAGTCACACAGTAATTTCTCTTGGCTCTGCTGAGAGTGCGGCTGAAGAAAGCGACTGCCTGCTCTCCCTGCTCTCCCTCCTGGGATAGCACCGCCCCGATGCCCTGGTTGCTGGCGTCCGTGTCCATGATGAAAGGGTGGTTCGGGTCAGGATACCGCAGGACGGGGGCTCTGATGAGCGCTGCGCGGAGCTGGGAGAAAGGAGCAGCACAGCTGTCACTCCACTGAAATGTGCGTCCTTTCTGCGTCAGCTGATGCAGCGGGCTGGCGATGGTGGCGAAGTCTTTCACAAACCTCCTATAATAGGAGGCCAATCCAAGAAAAACTTCTCAGTTCTCCAACGTTCCGCGGCACTGGCCAGTCTCTCACTGTTGCCACTTTTTCCGGGTCGGTGGCGACCCCCGCTGTGCTGACGACGTGGCCCAAAAAGGTGGTCTCCCGCCGGAACAGGTGGCATTTCTTAGGGTGTAACCGTAGCCCCGCCTGCTGGATGGCTCCCAGCACCTCTCGGAGATTTGACAGGGCGCTGTCAAAATCAGCTGCATGCACCAGCAGGTCATTCAGGTAAACAACGTAGCGACTCCGGGGCACGTGAGCCAGCACTCGCTCCATCAAGCGCTCAAAGGTGGCCGGAGCGTTGCAGAGTCCAAACGGCATCACTTTAAACTGGTACAGTCCTTGCCCGATGGAGAAGGCTGTTTTTTGGCGGGCCTCAGGTGACAGCTCTACCTGCCAATAGCCGCTGCGTAGATCCAGCGAGATGAACCAGCTGGAGCCGGCGATGTGGTCCAGTGCGTCATTGATGCGGGGCAGGGGGTAGGAATCTTTCCTGGTGGCGTTGTTCAGGCGTCAGTAATCCACACAGAACCACCATGACCCGTCCTTCTTCTTGACCAGCGCCACCGGCGCCGCCCAGGGGCTGCTGGAGGGCTCAATAACATCTGCCTCCAGCATTTCTCGCACTTTTTGTTCTGCCGCTGCCCGCCTTGAAAAGGGCAGCCGGCGTGGGTGGAGTCGAATCGGCCTGGCCTCACCGGTGTCGATCTCGTGCTGCACCAACCTGGTCCGGCCGCATTCCTCATCCTTCGCGGCGAAAACACCCACGTAATAGTCCAATAGCTCCCGCAGCTGGCGTCTCTGTTCCGGGTCCAGCCCGCTGCAGCTCCGTTGAAATAATTCCTCCACCGCCTGCTGCGTCTCTGCTGACACGTTGACCCCTCCCCTTGCTGTCCTTGTGTGCGTTCGTGCTCCCTCTGTCCGCGCTGGTGACATCATCGTGTTCAGTCCTCGCGGTGGCCTGCCTGGTCCGGTCTGTCTTGGCGATCCCTCGATTGCGTGGGCCCCCGTGTTCCTTCCCTGGGTTCCGCTGTGGAGCGTGATGGTCCGGTTTCCCAGCTGGAGGGAAGGTCCGGCGGTGTCGATCTTGGCACGCCAGGCTGTGAGCAGGTCTAGTCCAATAATACAGGGGTCTTGGATGTCAGCCAGCCAGAACGGGTGTCTCATGTTCTGACCGGCCACCCCCACCACCAGCACTCTCCGCCCCTTCAGTCGGGCGCGCTCACCGGTAGCTGTGGTGACGCAGCGCTCGGTGGGTTCCCACCCCCGCGGAGCCATCTTACTTGTGCCCGGCAGCACACCGGGTCGAACCAAGGAGATTGTAGAGCCAGTGTCAGTCAGGGCCCGGATCGACGTCTTCCCCAAGCTGCACTGTAGATATATCCCTGGAGAGTGTCCAACTCGGCCCACGCGCGGTGCCGGCTCCTCGGGGGAAACATCTGCTGGAGGTGGCCTGTCCCCGTTCACGCCACCTCGCTCTAGTTTAACGCCGGCGAGGGGCCAGTTTGTCGTGGGGTGGGTGCGGGGCAGTATCGTGCGATGTGTCCCATCTCTCCGCAGCGGAAGCACCCTTCCTCGCGCCGCCGAGGCCATCTTCTCCGTGGTCGTGCCGCCGTGGTCTGCCGTAATTCCTCCTCCTCCCCCTCGCTCTCCATCGTAGCCTGGTAGGTTCTTCGGCTGTGCGTTGGCGCTTCAGTTGTGCGATTTATTAGCGGCTCTGCCCGCTCTGCTTCTGCCACTGCAGTCCTCCAGTCGCTCGCGGCGTGGAGCCGTACGTGGCTCTGGAGCTGGGCCGGGCGGAGACCTTGGATGAAACTCCGGAGGGCGAGCTTCTCTACTGCCTCCGGTGCGAAATCTGGCTGCACGGTGGCGCAGTGGTTTAGCACTGTGGCAGCACAGTTTTACCCTCGGCCGGGGGACCGCGGGGATCATGAGATCGTGGGTTCGATCCCAGCCCCCGACCAACAGTGAGCTGTGTGGAGTTTGCATGTTCTCCCCGTGTTGCGCGGGTTTACTCCGGGATTTCTCCGGTTTCCTCCCGCACACCAAAAACATGTAGGTTTAGGGCGCTTGCGCACGCAGCGACCAGCAGCCGGTGGCTTGTCACCAGACTGCAAACCAAGTCTACCTACGGGTACAAATAAGTAACAAAAAAAAAAAAAAAAAAAAAAAAATCTGGGTAGCTGCGCCGGGTTAACAGCCATATGTCTGCAGCATAGGCTTGTAGAAGATGCCTTACAAACGAGACTGAGTGTATTATCTCAGGAAAGCTTTATTGGAAGTCACATCTTCTATCATCAAAGTTCTCAGCAGAAAAAGAGACAGACCCAACTTTCCCCACAGCTTTTATAATCCAGAGATACAAAACCCCCACATCAAGTATCTCACACCTTCACCCCACAGAAGTTTGGTAAACACATGAACCCACAGTCCCCGAGACTTGCTGGCGCTTCTGTTCTCTTCTCCACCTCGGGGCTCTTGTTGGGACATTGTCTCTGACCTCCGTCTTCCTTCAGCACCCACCTCCTAGCCGAGGTCCCTGCTGGGGCATTGTTCTTATGGACGTTTGATCTGTAGGGTCTGCACCGTCATGCCTACTGGAAGCATGTGGGGGGAGAAAGCGTACCATACAAGCATGCCATATATGTGCCTTAAATATGCACCATATAACCCCCCCCCCCAAACGTTCAAATAAGGACAAGTTACATTTCAAATGCATAGAATCATGACACCCCACACAGAACAAGAGAGAGAAAAAAACTTGGCACAACAGATCACATATCCCACTGCTTGGGTTTCAGCTCTCTGCCATATCTGCTGTGAGCAGGTCTCGCTCAGCCTGTGGCTGTCTGCTGCATCTGTGAAGTAGAATCATTAACACATCGTCGTGAAAGCTTAGCAGAGCGCCTCCCGGGTGGCCTGCCGCGGCGGGGGGCTCTGGCCAACTGGACTGGGTTGTCAGCTAACACAAAAGCGGGTTTGAGTCTGTTAATGCAGACTAAGTCCCTCCTGTCTCCCAAATCGAGCAAAAAATGCTTTTCCCCGGTTTCTAACACTCTGAACGGTCCATCGTAAGGTGGCCTTAAACCTAACCTCTGTGCGTCGTGTCTAACGAAGACAAATTCTGCATTCTTTAAGGCTTTGGGCACAAAAACACGTGGAAAACTGTGATGAACGGGACCGGGGAGGGTGTGTGACCCCGCTTCGCTCTGCAGCAGCCGAGCGGGGAGGTGCTCCGGAGCAGGGTTCTCAGGGAGGAAATCTCCCGGTAACTGGAGGGGTTGGGCGAAGACGAGTTCTGCCGGAGAGGCTTGCAAATCCTCTTTAGGTGCTGAACGCAACCCTAATAAAACCCATGGGAGTTTATCAACCCAATTTGTGTCCGTGAGAGCCACTCTGAGGGCTGCTGTCAATGACCGATGGAAGCGCTCGCACAAACCGTTGGCCTGGGGGTTATACGCGGTCGTGCGATGAATTTTCACCCCCAGGCTGAGTGCCATGGACGACCAGAGCTCGGAAACAAACTGGGGTCCTCTGTCAGACGTTATGTCTGACGGGATACCAAAACGTGCGACCCAAGCTGTTAAAAAGGCACGAGCGACGTCTGCCGCTGTGGTTGCCGCCAAAGGAACCGCCTCTGGCCAGCGCGTGGTGCGGTCTACCATGGTTAAAAGGTGTGTGAAACCCTGGGACAGCGGAAGAGGTCCTACTAAGTCGATATGCACATGATCAAAGCGTTTGGCTGGGATGTGAAAAGGTTCCAGAGGGGCTCGTGTGTGTCTGTGCACCTTTGCTCTTTGACATGCAGCACAGGCTGCAGCCCACTCTTTGACTTGTTTACGCAGCCCCGGCCACACAAACTTCTCTCCTACCATTTTGATAGACGCGCGGACGCCCGGGTGTGCCAGTGAATGTATTAAGTCAAAAACACGGCGACGCCACGCAGCCGGGACTACGGGACGGGGACGCCCCGTGGAGGTATCGCAGATTAGGGGGGGCATGCCTCTGTGAAGCACCCTGTGCTCCAGCCTTAGCCCTGTTGGCCCAGACTGGAGCGCGCGCACATCCGCGTCGCCAACCTGTTCAGCGGCCATGGCTGCATAATCTAACCCGACGCAGAACGGAGCTGTGAGCGCTTCTGCGCCGCAAGCCTGGCTTAGGTCTGCCGCCGCCGAATCTGCCCCCTGGGGGCCTGTCGCTGCAACTGCACGCGAGAGGCAATCTGCCACTACATTGTGTTTACCCGCCACGTGTTGAATGTCAGTGGTAAACTCCGAAATTGCAGCCAGCTGCCTCTGTTGTCGGCCCGACCAAGGCTCTGAAACCTTAGCCATTGCAAAAGTTAAGCGTTTATGGTCCACGAACGCGGTAAAACGGCGCCCTTCCAACCAGAACTGGAAGTGGCGGATGGCCAAATGTAGGGCCAAAAGCTCCCTGTCAAACACGCTGTATTTACGCTCACTATCGCGCAATGTTTTGCTGAAAAACGCAAGTGGTTGCCAGCATCCTGCCACCAGTTGCTCGACAACCGCTCCCACTGCCACGTCGGAGGCGTCTGTGGTTAGCGCCATGCGAGCTGCTGGCACTGGGTGTGCCAATAACGCAGCGTTCGCGAGGGCTGATTTGACCTGTGAAAAAGCGCGCTCCCGATCCGGGGACCACTCGACCTTAGATGCAGGTTTTTGCTTCTTTAATGCCGCGTACAATGGGTGCATGAGCCGTGCCGCGTTTGGGAGGAAACGGTTGTAAAAACTGACCATCCCCAAAAATTCTTGCAGCGCCGTAACCGTCTGCGGTTGGGGGAAATCCGTTATCGCGCGCACTTTATCCGGCAGCGGGACAGCGCCTTCTGGCGACACGCGGTGTCCCAAAAAATCGATTTTCGCTACCCCGAATTGGCACTTCGCTGGGTTAATGATTAGGCCGTGGTCTGTGAGCCTCTGAAAAACGGCTGTGAGGTGGCGTTCGTGCTTGGCTTCGGACGCGCTGGCTACCAAAATATCATCCAAATAAGCGAACACGAAAGGGAGGTCGCGCAGCACTGCATCCATCATGCGTTGGAACGTCTGCGCGGCGCCCTTGAGGCCGAAAGGCATGCGCAAAAACTCGAAAAGCCCGAAAGGGGTTATAACTGCCGTTTTGGGTATGTCCTGCGCACGGACTGGAACTTGGTGATAACCACGCACCAAATCTATTTTGGAAAAGATGCGCGCCCCCGCTAAATGCGCCGAAAAATCCTGGATGTGCGGAATCGGATAGCGGTCGTGGGCTGAAGCATTATTTAATCTGCGGAAATCGCCGCAAGGGCGCCACGAGCCGTCAGCTTTGGGTACCATGTGCAGGGGTGACGACCAGGCGCTGTTCGAACGCCGGACTATGCCCAGCTTTTCCAAGTTGGCAAATTCCTCGCGCGCGATGGCCAGTTTAGCTGGGTCCAACCGCCGAGCTTTTGCAAAAACAGGGGGGCCCGAAGTACTTATGAAATGTTCGACCCCGTGTTTGGCAACTGACGCCGAAAATGTAGGGACCGTGAGTGCTGGAAACTGGTTGAGTAATGCATGAAACTTACCACCCGCAGCTGTGACATTGGAATGTGCAGAAGGCAGGGCCACCCGAGCTGTGCAGGAGATAGAGTAGAAAGACAGTGCATTTACAATACGTCTATTAGCAAGATCAACTAACAAACTGTTTGAGCACAAAAAGTCAGCACCTAGCATGTTGTTGTTAACTGCAGCGACAACGAATGTCCACTCGAAGTTGCGCCCGTGAAGGGACAGGCGGAGTGTCTTCTCCCCATAGGTTTTGATCGTGGAGCCGTTCGCCGCTAACACCAGGGGGCCGCTGGCCGGCGCCAGTGTGTCCGCGTAGGTAGGCTTGACAAAACTCAGCTGGGAGCCCGTGTCCACCAGGAATTCTTTCCCAGAATTCGCGTCCGTCACGAAAAGCAGCCTATTCTTCGTGCCGAGAGTCGCAGCTGCTACCGGCTCCCGGTCTTGGCGTTTCCCTGGCGCTGGTACCGGCATGGTGGGACGCATCTGTGGGCTTTCTCGGCGAAACGTCGATGGTAGAAGCAGAGGGCGTTGTCAGCTCCACTTCTCCTGGTCTCCGCCGCTGCTGCCGTCAGTGGATCCGGTGCCGCAGCCTCTGGTCTCCCTCCTTCTCGCGAAGGGGCGGTCATCTCTGCTGCTGCCGTCGTGACTGCGCGCCGCCTATGGGAGTCGACGAGCCGTTGCGCCACCTGTCCCAGCTCGTGGTAGTTACGGTTGACGAGCGGCTGCGAGCTGGTCAGGGTGACTCTCACTGCTGGCGGGAGCGTTCTGAGGAAGAGGTGAGCGAAGATAAAACTGTCGTCGTCCTCACCTCTCAGGCTCATCATCTTCGCCATCAGATCCGCTGGCCTGTCTGCTTCTCCCTCTGTCAGCGCCAGGAGCTTCTCTGCCTGCTCTTCCAGCGAGGGAGTGAAGGCTTGGATGAGGGCATCTTTCAATGCGCTATACTTGTTGTCTTGGGGCGGGTGGTTGGTCAGGCTCTCCACCCGTTGCACTGTGAGGCTGTCCAGCTTCGCGACGACATGGTAGAACCTCGTTGCATCCGCTGAGATTCCCCGAAGGTGGAATTGCGCCTCCACAGTGGTAAACCAGGAGCGCGGGTTATGTTGCCAGAAGTCAGGCAGCTGTAGCGCGGTAGCCGCGTTAACCCGGTTGGCTCCTGAAGGGTCCGGTGCGGAAATCACGCCGTCACTGGCCATAAGTAGTCGTAGGTCACCAGTGTAGAAGATGCCTTACAAACGAGATTGAGTGTATTATCTCAGGAAAGCTTTATTGGAAGTCACATCTTCTATCATCAAAGTTCTCAGCAGAAAAAGAGACAGACCCAACTTTCCCCACAGCTTTTATAACCCAGAGATACAAAACCCCCACATCAAGTATCTCACACCTTCACCCCACAGAAGTTTGGTAAACACATGAACCCACAGTCCCCGAGACTTGCTGGGGCTTCTGTTCTCTTCTCCACCTCGGGGCTCTTGCTGGGACATTGCCTCTGACCTCCGTCTTCCTTCAGCACCCACCTCCTAGCCGAGGTCCCTGCTGGGGCATTGTTCTTATGGATGTTTGATCTGTAGGGTCTGCACCGTCATGCCTACTGGAAGCATGTGGGGGGAGAAAGCGTTCCATACAAGCATGCCATATATGTGCCTTAAATATGCACCATAGGCTCCTAGTTTTTCCTGGTGGTTCCGGCGGCAGTGGGTCAGTTGTTCTTGGGCGTGCTCAGCGTCCGCTATTCTCCCAAATCATCTCTGGAGCGCCCCTTGTAGTGCTGGCCAGCTGTGGTGCTCCTCGGGCCGGAGATCAGAGAACGTGCAGAGGGCTTTCCCTTCCAAGGCCAGCGCGACCTGTACGGCGGTTTCCTCTGGTGACCAGCCGTTCAGCGCCGTGGTCAGTTAGACCTGTGTCAGGTAGTCGTCCAGTGTGGCTTCGCCGTTGAAACGGGGAATCTTGGCCCGCTGTTGAACAGGTGGGGTGGTCGTCTCCTGATTGATCGCCACTCTTGATCGCCGTGGGGTCGCCAGCCCGTCCTGTCCTGAGAAGGGTGGAATGTTTGCTCTATTCTGCCCGCTCTGTCTTGAAAAAGACAGGGGGCGGGGTGCGCTGGCCCCATCAGGTCCGCCGCTTCGTTCGTCCCGGCTCCGGGCTCCCGGTGGTGGTGCCTCGGTCCCATCGTCCATCATCAGCTGAGCAATGGCCTGCTCCAGCTGCTGGGTCTCCATTCTGATCCTAGCTTCCATTTGCTCCATGCCCACTTCTGACACCAGTGTGACGTATGCAGGGTTCACACAAAGAAAATGGAGCAAGATGGTTGTGATCAACGGGATTTATTTTACACACACTCTGAGCACAGGCAGGAGGGGAGGTCATTCTCCCAGACCTCCGTTTAAATCACGGTTACACACACATAATAAATCTTGCCTATGAAATACTGTTGGGTAATTATAACGCAGTTATAATTACACAGCAGTAGAATAGCTCAGTAATAACATTTAATACACACACACAGTAACGTTTCAATTGTCCAAGCATGCTGGAAACCCCTGCCCCCCTTAACATGGCCCCGACGTTACAATACATTATATATCCTTGGCGTGGTGACTTCACCAAATGGCTGCGTCACCACGCCAATGCCAACCAATACTTGTAGTTACACCACTGCCACAAAGCAGCCCACTTACAATATGCCAAACAGCACAGAGACAAGCCTCAAAACTTCTGGAACAAAGTTATTTGGAGTGATGAGACCAAAATTGAACTTTTTGGCCACAACTGTAAATGCTACATTTGATGAAAAGTACACTATCCCTACTGTGAAACACGGAGGTGGATCGCTGATGTTTTGGGGATGTGTAAGTTACAAAGGCACAGGGAAATTGATGGCAAGATGAATGCAGCATGTTATCAGAAAGTATTGAAAGAAAATTTGCACTCATCAGCTCGGAAGCTGCACATGGGACACACTTGGACATTCCAACATGACAATGGTCCAAAACACAAGGCCAAGTCAACCTGTTGTTGGCTACAGCAGAAAAAAGTGAAGGTTCTGGAGTGGCCATCTCAGTCTCCTGACCTCAATAAATCTTTAAGGACCTTTAAGGACCTTTATAAATGTGAGACTTGACTCGTGACATGTATAACAGTAACATAGGTGGTCAAACAGTGCCATCTAGTGGGATGGATGTTACAGATTCCAGTGGCTGAAGCCAGTTTTGGCTTAAGGAGTAATATTTTTAATTGCCTGCAAAGTTGGGTACACCGTGGGGTGGGTCACATAAAGAGAAAGAAAACTAAATAAAGCTTTCATTAAAACACTAATAGTTACTCAGATATATTCATATTATTGCTGTGCGATTTTCTTATAAATATATTGTCTGTAACGCTATTACAGACTCTGGGTATCTTGAAAGGCGCTATATAAAGGCAGTCCATTATTATCATTCAAAGGCTGAATAGTCGTCATGTGACCAAACTAGTGACGTATACGGAAGCGCTAGAGCGTCCTGTACACTTCTGTGGTCCTGCACGCCGACGCAAATGAAGCAGATTAATGCTATACAAACCGTGAGTTCTACTATTCCATCTGAATAATAATTACCATCCACCTTCTTATGTCCCGGGGGGCTGGATATCCGAGCTTCTTTGGGAGAGAGGAACAGATCGCTTTTTTTATTTGAACAAAGGGATAAGGACCTGTACTTATATAGCGCTTTTCTAGTCTCAAAAGACCACTCAAAGCGCTTCACTCGTACTAACCCTCCATCCTTGTCACTGTGTTGTCATAGGCTTATATGGACTAGTTGGAAACTATCATTACTAATAGTGCCTTTTACGATTGATATGCATAGACTAAAAGCAGAACAGTTAAAAGTTTGAGCGCCACAACAAACCACTTGTCATAGTCCTGTTCCTATACATAAAGGTACCAAATGATTTGCTGCTCTTCATATAGACTAGTTACCCTTAAATTGAATGGGATCCCGTCCCAGGCTGCTGTACATTTCCCTGAACAAATTATAATACAGCTTTAGACAGAGGGGAACATGCACAATTGACCTTACTTAAAAAAAAAAACAAACCTCTGGATGACCAAAGTGCTTAACACATTCGATTATCTACCCATTCGTACAAATCACATATTCACACACTCATTACAAAGATAGAAGGCGGTGACAGCAGGAGATGAACCACTCACCTTTGGATCACAGGTAGACCACACTTTTTCCTTACACTATAGTGACAGTGGCTGCAATCTGATTTGAAAAAGTTTGTTAGGTATGACTGTGAGAGTGAATGGTTGTCTGTCTCTCTGTGTTGGCCCTGCGATGGACTGGTGATCGGTCCAGGGTGTACCCTGCCTCTCGCCCAAAGATGCCGGGATAGGCTCCATCCCCCCCACGACCCGAAAAGGATTAAATGGAAGAAGATGGATGGATGGATGTCAGATTGATCAACTCTTCCGTAGCAACAGACAATGAACACAGGGCAAAGGCATTAATATAACGTATTCGTAGATTTTTGTGAACGTGGTCTGGTGTGTCATGTGACACAATCAGATTCGAGCCGTATCTGGAGCAAGCAATTCTACAGGCATGGTTCCATATCCATAGTCACTCCCACAGAAGACACAGCATTAATAGAACATATTCATAGCTTTTTGTGAATGAGGTACGGCATGCAGAGTCACATGACACCCACTAGCCATTTGGATTTGAGCCCTATATGTAGAACACATTCTATGGTTACAGCTCCCTATCCACAAGCCACCGTGGCTAGTGATTTTCCAAAGTTACTGGTCACAATTTTGTGGCTGGAAAGTTATGTTTAATAGGATCACATTTGAGGATTGCCTGCTAAAATTTGTTTGAACGAAATTTACAACCATTTTAATGTAAATGACCCTTATACATACATAAAAATAGCAAGAGAAACACTTTATGAACAGCAGTAAATACCGTAAAACAATAGAGAAAAGTATTTGTAATGTAAGAGTGAAGTGCAGGTAAATTTGGGGTGTGTCCCAGTTCTCATTTGTACCCCTAGCCCTTTGCCTACCCCTGTGAATTGGGACACCCCTTCATGACTGGACTATGTCATTAGTAGTTGCTGATGGATTTAACCTAACCTGTTTTTGCCAGAAAAAAAGAAGAGAAAGAAAACTGATTTAAAAAAAGGTTTTATCTTAAGGAGAAAACTCTCAAATTTACATGAATCATTGTAATCAGTAGAAAAGGTCATAAATTTACTAGAAAGAAAGCTGTAAATTCACAGAGAAAAATTTGGACCCCCTGGTGGCCGGTTTTGGGCCACGGGCCATATGCTTGACGCTCCTGGACCAGCTTATAAAAAAAACATATTTAGAGGTAGTAGTAGTAGATTAGTTTATTTGACAGGGACAGTGCAATAAACATAGACAATTAATCAAAGACAATCAATCTGATGTGTTGCACATAGAGTGTATAGCTATTAGCTAATTTGCAACTCTTGTCCCTGGATGGGCTTTAGATTTGGGGAATTTGCAGGGGTCAGCACAACCGGAGTGCAATGGCTGCGCCTCATCCTGGGTGAACCACCTTCTTGATCATGGTATCTCCCCTGCCAGGTAAGTATGGTAAACGATAACTTCTTGCTGTAAAAAATTATCATGTTTATCCACAGAGGTAGGAACTGATATGGGTGGGAGCACAGGGGTTAGCTACTCACTGCTGGGACAGCGTGGATCAGGGGCAGTTCTCCCAGTAATATGATTGCTGAGAGCAGGGACAGGTGTGTTCTGCCAGCTGCTGTCTGTTCGTTGCCATTTCTCCAGACTGGCTGCAAAATGAGCTCGCTGTGGGTGGAGTCTGGTTCCACTCTGTGCTTGGTACAGGAGAAACCGCCACCCACTGCGGCGTTTCTTCTAGGGATGGGCGATACCAACATTTTTCCTTTCAATATGATTCCATTAATTTATGGGACTTTTTCTTTGATACCAATACCGACCTAACATTGTAGATAGGCGAAATGTATTTTTGTTCTACTGTACATGATTGGCTGTATGGATTGAATGACAATGAAGTTTGCTTCTTCTTGACTTAGTTTTCATACAGTATTCAATTTCTTAAATTGAAAGATCAACATATTGCTCAAGAACCTGCATTAAACTATCATCGCCATCGTTAGCAGCAGCATCATCATCATCCTCAACATCAGCTACAACATCACTCACGCCCATCCATACTGCTATCTCGGCCATCCATACTTCTGTGGCCCGCAATGGCGATGCTGCTGTCCGCAGGAGTCAGTGAGTGCTTGACTGAGGCTGCGCACTGAGCAGTGAGTCTTTGGCTCTGACATCTGACAGGCTGCCATAATCATGTGACACGGCAGACCATCTCTAAAATATGCCTGGGCTGGTTTTTGACCGGTTTTCACACATAAATTTAATGCCTAAAACTCTCAGAAGTGAAAAAAAATAGCACGTTTTGTATTAACACAGTGGTATCACGATATTTAAAAAGTATTGACCAGCTGGTATTGAAGTATCGATACTAGAGTATTGATACGCCCATCCCTAATTTCTTCCCACCGTGCTGAACAGGGGCAGGACAGGAGACTGACCCGTGGAGTAGACCGTCCGCAGCTTCTTCAGATTCCGTCCATGGTGGCAGTAGACCGATGATCACACACTCTGTGCAGATAGTGCTTATGGGAGTTGTAGTTTTCTAGTCTTACACTGCAATAGGTTTATTATTTTAGATGTCGTTTGAGAAAACTACAACCTGCCAAAGTGGCTAGTGGGAGTGGCTGTCTTACCGGCCACTGCTGAAATCCACCGGCCATTGCCCGGTTGGCCGGTGTTAATGTCAAGCCTTCCATCCATAGTTTAAAAAGCAGGTGGAGTGGCGTTGTTATGAATGTGTTTATTTATTGAACAGGGACAATGTACAACAGCATTAACCAGAGGAACATATGCCTTGTACCACATTATAGCTCTCTGAGCTAATTTCCATCTGCAGTCCCTGAGGCACACAGACATATTTTACACATAGAGCAATACAGAAAATAACACTGAGCACATATACACGTACAATAATAAAAAAGTACATTACATAGTAAAAGCACAGTAAGATTGTAAAAAAAAATACAGTAAAAACACAATGTAGTAATAAAAAGTAAGTGTAACTACACCCTATTTAACCGCCTGCCCACCCTAGTTCCTTCAGTCCCCTGTGAAGTGCAGCGTTACAGAGTTTGACATTAGACATACTGTATATTCTTTTTTCTGGTTAGGGAAACACGACAAATGATTAAAATCAATGCTGACAAATCTGTTATTTAAAGAAATGCTTCTTTGTTTCTGTGCAAAATGTTTTCAAGTTTTGGCATATATTCAGTTCTGTTGGGAGTTTGTTCCATTCCGTTATTGTTTTAAATGAATACGCTGATTGACCTAGTGCCGTTTTTCTTTTGGGTATGGCACACTGCCCGTTGGATGTTGACCGCGTTGTTCTGCTCATCTGTTTGGATGTTAATTTAACAAACTGAGTAGTGGAGGTGCCATATTATTCATGATCTTGAAGAGTCAATGTAAGTTTGCATATTTAATGACACTTTCAAAGTTTAACACATTGTGTTTGGTGAGTACTTGACAGTGATGATATTGTCATGTTTTCCCATCCAGGATCCTAAGTGCTTGTTTATAGAGTGACTCCAGCCGTTTGATGGTTGTCTTGTTTGCCTGTGACCAACATGATATACCAAATGATAAAAGAGACACAATCATATGCTGCTACAAATCTGTTAATCACCAACTTCACTTATCAAAATGAAGCCAGCAGTAGACATGCTTCTGTCCATCTTCATTTTAATCTCATGAACTTGCTGTTGTTACTTTTCTTCCTGATGTAATTACGTCAGTTCTTTTTCTTGCTCTGCTGGGAATAGATATAGCTTAAAGGAACATTTGCTGTGTACGGTTCAGCGTTGTTGCTCTAAACTAATATAAATAAATCTCTCATGTAAGGGAGGTTTAGACACTGGTACGTGTCTTCTCACAGTCTGCTCTATTTTATCTGATTTTCTGTTTGTCTTTCAACAGACTGAAGTCTACTTGTAGTCGGAGGAAATGCCTGTTTTTCCAAGAATTTCTCTGAAGCCTGATGTGATTGAACATCTGAAGAGTGTCTTCTTAAACAACGAGGCAAGAGTCTCAGTAATCAGAATTAACATTTCACCATCTTTCAGAGTAAAAGATAAACCAGGGGTTATGTATATATGTTACAGCTCAACATAATAGCTTCTGAATACTTGAATATTAAACTATTATATATAAAAACTATATGTAAGCCTCTTATCAACAGCTGTCAGTTTGGCCATCCCTCATATTTTTTCTCCCATGTATGTTTAGGTTTTGGAAACTGTAGGTCTTCAGGAGGCTGAGTGTCGTTTCCAAAACCTGCTCTCATGTCTGTCCCACCCTCCCTCGTACACCTGTGTGCGGGCCAGCACTCAGCTCGTTCCCCTGGAGGAGATCAGATGTCAGCTTGAAGAGGAGCTGAAGAAGGTGAGCGGGAGGGAGCGGAGGGCTTTTGGCGTGCTTTGCTTTTGTGTCAGAGCCGCTCAGTCGTATGTTTCTGTTGAAGCAGCAGATGTGCGGCTTGCCACCGGAGGACGTCTCCATTCAGATCCTCACACACCCGAAAATCTCAGACGTGCTGCTGCTTCCTGTCGACGGGCCGAGGTATGCGAGGAAGGATGCATGTGCTATATGAAGGTCACACTGGTGTCCGGTCCACCACTCAAGGCCTGATTTCTTGGCCAGATGCCATGTAGAGGTTGAATGAGTCAATACAGACCTCAAAAATAGATGCAGTGAAACAGGTATGGATTGTGGTAATGATGAGTTATTTTGGAATTTTTTGCTGAGGCACCTCTTCATAAGCCTGTATGATGAGACTTAAAGTTAAAGTCAAGTTTAGGTTTGAGAGTTGTTTAGGATGAACTTAGGGGTAAAGGATTTGATTGGCTAACTGTTCAGTTTATTTATTTTTATATAAAATTAGTTAACTATATCAGCTGTCATCTGGTGCTTTAAGCTGTTTGTGAGGTCTACAGTTTTAGAGTTACAGATATGGGTGGCTACAATGACCCGGTTATCACCAATAACTGTGATATCCAAACACGATAACTGATACCGGGCTAATAATGCACATGCAATATATCAAGTGTTACTTAACTGGTGGCCTTTTCACAATTAAGAGTTACTGTTCCTTTTGTACAGTTATATATACAGTATTTGCATCAAGCAACAATGGTAAAGGTCAGTTTGAGAAGATTATTATTTTTGCTTAAACATTTTTAACAGGTAATCATATAGGTTCTGTTGCATTTCAGGCTATGATAATTTTGTAGTGAAAATCTGATGTCATGACAGCCCTAATTGCAAATCTTGAAAAATTTTGTTTAATAAAATAAGTCACATATTTAGAGAAAAAGAATTCAAATTAAAGTTGAAATAAACACATTTGTAGGGAAGTAGTTGCAAATTTATGAGGACAAAGTTACAAATTTTGGGGAAAAAAATGCATACGTATGTACTTGAAAGGAGGCTCAATTTATGTTAAATAAGTAGCTGATATACAGTGGTGTGAAAAAGTGTTTGCCCCCTTCCTGATTTCTCTTTTTTTGTATGTTTGTCACACTTAAATGTTTCAGATCATCAAACAAATTTAAATATTAGACAAAGCTAACACAAGTAAACACAAAATGCAGTTTTTAAATGAAGGTGTTATTATTGAGGGTAAAAAAAATCCAAACCTACATGGCCCTGTGTGAAAAATTGTTTGCCCCCTAGACCTAATAACTGGTTGGGCCACCCTTAGCAGCAACAACTGCAATCAAGTGTTTGCGATAACTGGCAATGAGTTTTTTACAGCGCTGTGGAGAATTTTGGCCCACTCATGTTTACAGAATTGTTGTAATTCAACCACGTTGGAGGGTTTTCGAGCATGAACTGCCTTTTTAAAGTCCTCGAGACGGTGACATTTTTTTATTGAACCAATAAAACTGATTGTATGAAAATATTCCATTCTGGCCATTCCCGTGATTTAATATGTGTCACCAGCCTCCATAAATGACTTTATTTGGTAATAGCCCATCTTTCACTTAGTGATGCTGCAGTACCGCCATCTGTCGATAGGGGCAGGCAGCAGTGACGTCAGCTCAGGAAGAAGTGAGGGTGATATTGCCTGCCTGTGCTGTGAGCCTCATCAGAGAAACATTCCCATCGGATCACTACAAGGGATTTTGCCTACCAAGATTAGATTTGTGAAAAATGATATTTAAATAAAGTTTTGTAAAATCATATGTTGAGTTTATTAATGTTCATGTCAATTTTATAATTCTAATATTTCAGCATTCATCAAAGTCGCATGTCATATACATTTGAATAATTTTTCTACCATTTTATGGTATAAAATTCGGGTTCCATTTTTAAAAGCACATTTCTCTTAAAATCTTAGGCTTATATTTGTTTGTCTTAGCAAAATATGTTGCTTCCCTAACAATTGAAAGCTGAACTTTCATTGCTAATTGGAAATTTCTTCTACTTTTACGTTTGATTTTGAAAATCTAGATACATGTTGCTCAACAGCATCAGCTTTGATGGGATGCTGAAATTTGGCACTCAATGTGGCAGAACTCTGGCTTGTACAGAGTGCCACTGCTCCCATGAGTGGGTTGGATCAACCAAGTTTTTGTTGAACAGAGTATTCATCAGATCATCCACATATTCTGAAAAAAAATATATTCAATAAAAATTAGACATCCATTTGACTAAAGTATGAAATACAAATTTGACCCAAATTAACATAATTTGATAAAGCTATGAAATGTGAAAGTTGAATGAAGACCAACCCTCCACCCACTGTAAATATCATATACAAGCCTAGAAAATGATACTATATTTCTTATACTCCCCGAAAGTTGGATTAACTTTCTTTGCTTGCAGTTTATATCCGCCTTTTTTGAATTTTGGGTACCTGATGATGAAGACTGGCTCACCATCACGATTCTGTGCCTGCTTGCGGCCTGCATTTTCATAAAGTGCATTGCAGCTAAACAAAGTCTGTAATTAGAATCACAATGATTTATTTTTGGACATATAGTGATCTATCAGCAGAAACTCTATGTAATTGGCACTGTTATTATAATTGCATTTCATATTTTGGTCACATATTGCATCTCCTCACCTTGTCAACATTCCAAGGAATGAGAAGTGTACACTCTTTGGTGCAAAATGATAATCAGACTGTGGAAAGTCTCCACATTTGAAGTTTGCTGCCCTGGACTCAGCTTTCGCACATCCCTGAGGACCCGTGTTTTGTTGATCATATCAACAACTTTTTCACAGCCCTTTGTGCCTGAAATAAATAAGTTGTAGGTGTGAGATATGTCACCAAAAATGATGAAAATCAATGGGATAATAATTTATATATATATATACAGTATATAATACATGCACTGTTGTTTCATTGTGTGAAACTGTTTTTTGTGTTAGGTTGCAGTCTCTCAGGAGCTGCGGGATCATATGTAGTGCTCGCATCTTTGTACTTGGGTTGATTGTACAGCTGAATGACAATAAGGGTGATTTGATTTGATGCGCAGGCAGCAGAGCATCGCGCCGTTCAGCCGGAAAAGAGCAGAGGACAAGGGTAACGGGCACCACACCGAGACAGGGATAATCAGTGATAATGTTGCTTACTTGCAGGACAGGTGGCTGGCGTCGCAGGTGATGAGCCCGGGAGACAGCGTCCTGCAGGTGGGCTAAATAGCCGCTGCTGACGAGGCGCAGGTGTGCGCGCAGCTGAAGCCGCTGATGAGCGGCGAGTCGTGACACAAATTGCATCTTATTCTCGAAATCGCTGTCAACGAAATGTCTACCGCACATGTTGGGTGATTTACCGACATCATTCCAATTTTTTCGCGTTTTCTGAACGAATTTCACCCATGCCGTTATGATTTTCCCAGGGACGGGAAATTCATAAACACTCACCGCATGCTCCTCTGATATACCGTCGCACCCATAGACAACACAACGCCAAACCATAATTAATTCGATTCCTGAAATCCTAATCTTAATAAATAATCTATTTGTAATCCACAAGTACTCCGAGAAATATCCGTAATCGCCGATTTTCAAACGTAAACAAGCAATGTCCGCCGAGCGTGTGCGTGTCTCTTCCTGAAATTACGTCACACAGTCAGTGGCCATCTTAGCCGCTGATCGCTTGGCTGAGTCAGACAGCTCTCAAGGACAGCATACTTCAAGAGCGTATTGTCACCTTATGCAACATTTGTTGACACCAAAATATGTGCGGTTCAAATTAGCTCGTCTCACACAAAAATTTAAGATATGATTTAGTGATATTGAATTTTCGTCCGGCCGACGCCTTTAAAGGTCATGTCACAGCATCTCAATCAGATGCAGGTCAGGACTTTGACTAAGCCACTCCAAAGTCTTCATTTTGTTTTTCTTAAGCCATTCAGAGGAGGACTTGCTGGTGTGTTTTGGATTATTGTCCTGTTGCAGAACCCAAGCGTGCTTCAGCCTCAGGTCATGAACAGATGGCCGGACATTCTGCTTCAGCATTTTTTGGTAGACAGCAGAATTCATGGTTCCATTTACCACAGCAAGTCTTCCAGGTCCTGAAGCAGCAAAACAGCCCCAGACCATCACACACTACCACCACCATATTTTACTGTTGGTATGATGTTCCTTTTCTGAAATGCTGTTACTTTTACGCTGGATGTAATGGGACACACACACCTTCCAAAAAGTTCAACTTTTGTCTCATCAGTCCACAAGTGTATTCCCAAAAGTCTTGGGGATCATCAAGATGTTTTCTGGCAAAACTGAGATGAGCCTTTATGTTCGTTTTGCTCGGCAATGGTTTTCATCTTGGAACTCTGCCATGCAAGCCATTTTTTCCCAGCCTCTTTCTTATGGTGGAACCATGAACACTGACCTTAACCGAGGCAAGTGAGACCTGCAGTTCTACGGATGTTGTTGTGGGCTCTTTTGTGACCTCTTGGATGAGTCACCACTGCGCTCTTGGGGTAATTTTGGCTGGCCAGCCACTCCTGGGAAGGTTCACCATTGTTCCATGTTTTCGCCATTTGTGGATAATGGCTCTCACTGTGGTTCGCTGGAGTCCCAAAGCTTTAGGAATGGCTTTATAACCTTTTCCAGACTGATAGATCTCAATTACTTTGTTTCTCATTTGTTCCCGAGTTTCTTTGGATCGCAGCATGATGTCTAACTTTTCAAGATCTTTTGGTCTACTTCACTTTGTCAAGCAGGTCCTGTTTAAGTGATTTCTTGATTGAGAACAGGTGTGGCAGTAATCAGGCCTTGGTGTGGCTAGAGAAATTGAACTCAGCTTTCCAAAGATGTGATAAACCACAGTTAATTTATTTATCTTTTGTTCATATAAAAGACAAAAAATAAAATAGAAAGATGTCTTTACCTTCTTTACATGTTTCAACTGCAACTGCAGCCTTCGTTTTCTTTTTCTTTTTTGTCTTTTATATGAACAAAAGATAATAATTAAAGAAGACAAAATGAACCTATTTGACGTACACAGTTAATTTATGTTTTTAACCGGGAAGGGGGGGAATCACTTTTTCACACAGGGCCATGTAGGTTTTGATTTTTTTTTTACCCTTAATGTGGTCTATATTAATCATATTCCATAACCTACATATGTTGAAGCATGTGAGAATGTTTGGTGATTACATATGTAAGGTGACTTCACACTCAGAACAGGACAAAGAGATCTCAACCGCCAGTGAAGATTAAGAGTTTCCCAGGCACTGCGGTGGAGACTGGAGGAGCTGCCCTGACCCCCCAGGGCCATGAGGAGGAGTACGAAGACAATGGGGGATATGATAAGGAGGGATGTCAGCTTTGGATATGCATGTCTTTTGTTATGTGCAAGTATAAGTTCTTAGAGCCAGAGGTGTTTCGGTCTCTTTTTCCTTCTTCTGCTGCTGCACTAGGATGAGACTTGTTAGAGGAGCTGATAATAAACTTTGGTTTATATATCACATCGCCTCGTTCTTCCAAGCTCTTCTAACACTGGTGACCCTGACGCGAGGATGGACCAGAGGCGTTCCCCCCGCGATCGACTCATCTGTGGCGACCCAGGCAGACGCCGGCGCCCATGCAGACAGGGGAACAGATAGACGACGTTCCCCCACGGCAGAAGTGATAGAGAGGGCTCAACCGAGCACCAGCGCCGCTGTGAGAGCCGAAGCAAGGCACTCTCACCCTGCGGACACAGCAGTGACAGTCTACACAAACGCCGTCACCGTCAACCTGCCGGACTTCTGGCAGGAAGACCCCGCCTCGTGGTTTCAGCAAGCTGAAGCCCAGTTTGCACTTGCGGGCATCAAGGCTGACGATACAAAGTTCTATCACATCGTCGCCAAACTCAACGCCGCCACTTCGAGATGTGCGCGGAGCATAATCCAACGGCCGCCGGCCCAGGACAAGTATGAAGAACTGAAAGCGACCATTGTGGCAATTACGTCCCCTCAGCCGAGGAGAGAGCCGAGAGGATCCTGGCGGGTTAGCGCCACAGAGGAGGCAGACCCAAGGCCCTCATGGAGGACTTGCTGCAACTTAAAGAAGAGGACAATGACAACTTCCTCTTCCATTTCATATTCCTCAGTACGCTGCCGCCACACATGAGAGGGACGCTGGCCAACATGCGATGCAGCACCCAGCAAGACTTCCGCACGCTGGCTCACAAAGCTCAACGGCTCGTCAACGCCTGCAAGGAGCAGACACCCACAGCAGCATCCGCAGACCTCAACGCTGATGTCCGGAGCCACGAGGAGCCACAAATCACCGAGCAGAATCAGCCCGCGGTGACAGCGACACGGCCAGGACGCAACAGACGGAGCGACGTTTGTTATTACCACCACCGCTTCGCCGAGAAGGCTTACAAATGCATTCCCCCCTGCAAATTCACAATTTCCGGAAAACGCCGAAGCCGAGAGCCGTTAACAGCGGCGGTTCTCGGCGAAAAAAGCAAGCTTTTATATGTGATGGACGGACACACCGGCAAGCGGTTCCTTATCGACACGGGAGCTCAACTAAGTTTTGTCATGCCCTCCCAAGCAGACCGGGCCATGGGCCCCCGGGGCAATGGAGCGGTGGCAGCCAACGGCTCCACCATTGACACTTTTGGCGAAAAGAGCCTGCACCTCTGCATCCACGGCCGCAACTACAGATGGACATTTGTTTGTAGCGGCGGTGAGTTTTAACTTGTTGGGCGTAGATTTTTTGTGTGCACATGGGTTATTTGTTGATCTAGCGAACAGGGCGCTTGGTTAATGCACTGTCCTTTGCTTCTATTCCCTGCTCAGCTCGAGTTTCTCCACCACCCGTGCAGGCCAGCGTCACCACAGCAGGAGGTAAGTTTGATCAACTCCTCACCCAATTTCCAGCACTCACAATTCCCAAATTCTCAGCCACAGTGGCTAAACACGGGGTTGAACATTTTATTCCCACAACGGGCCACCCGTATTTGCCAAAGCTCGGCGCTTAGACGCGGCCAAGCTCGCCATAGCTCGGGACGAGTTTACCACCCTTGAAAAATTAGGCATTATTAGACGCTCGAAAAGCCCTGGGCCTCACCACTTCACATGGTTCCGAAATCCGACGGTTCTTGGAGACCGTGCGGCGATTACCGCAGATTAAACAATGCGACAGCGCATGACCGCTACCCAATTCCTCACATTCAGGATTTTTCACTGCATCTGGCGGGTGCACACGCATTTTTTCAAAAATTGACCTGGTCTGCGGTTATCATCAAGTCCCAGTTCGAGCAGAGGACATTCCTAAAACAGCTGTAATAAACCCTTTCGGCCTTTTTGAATTTTGCGAATGCCTTTCGGCCTCAATGGCGCTGCTCATACCTTTCAGCGGATGATGATGCAGTATTACGCGACCTCCCTTTTGTTTTCGTCTACCTCGACGATAAGCTGGTAGCCAGCCTGTCTGAGGAAGAACACGAGCGGCATCCTCACTATGGTTTTTCAGAGGCTAGAAGAGCACGGGTTAATAATCAGTCCAGCCAATGCAAATTCGGCCGTGTCACAAATTGATTTTATTAGGACACAGAGTTTCTCCGAAGGGGGCAGTCCCACTTCAGACAAAGTTCACGATCGATAAAAAGTTTCCCACGGCCACAAACGGTTCAAATCGCTGCAGGAATTTCTGGGCATGGTTAATTTTTACAACCGTTCTTCCTCCCCACGCAGCTCAGCTCATGCAGCCCCTATATGACGCGCTCAGAAAACCAAAAGCTTCCAACGCGGTCGAATGGACCCCGGAGCACGAACGCGCCTTCGCGGAAGTAAAGAGCGCCCTAGCTAATGCCACATTGTTGGTTCACACCCCGATCCCTCGGCCCACATTGCGCTAACCACAGACGCTTCGGACCTAGCTATATGGGCAGTTGTAGAACATGTCAGCGGAATCTGGCAACCTTTGGCATTCTTCAGCAAATCGCTAAACCAAACGAGCGTAAATACAGCACTTTTGACAGGGAGCTGCTAGCACTTCATTTTATCCATCCTCCACTTCCAGTTCTGGTTAGAAGGGCGGAGTTTTCACGGCTTTTGTAGACCACAAACCGCTCACCTTTGCCATGGCTAAAATTTCCGAACCGTGGTCAGGCAGGCAACAAAGACAGCTGCTGCGATTTCAGAGTTCACCACAGACATTCGACATGTGGCAGGCCAACTTAACGTGGTAGCAGACTGCTCGTCTCTCGCGCTGTGACATCGTCAGAGCGCGAGAGAGACAGATTATACTACCTCAGCCGCGGAACTCTTCACCAACGCGGACACATACGCGGCCCCAATCCATGCAGGGATAGATTATGCAGCCATGGCAGAGGAACAAAGTAGTGACGCGGACGTGCGTGCACTCCTGTCTGGACCAACAGGGTTAAGGCTGGAGGAAAGGGGTTTACGCGACGGCGTGCCCCCCCTAATATGCGATATCTCAACCGGCCGACCTCGCCCGTTAGTCCCAGCTGCATGGCGCCGCCGTATTTTCGACTCAATTCACTCCCTCGCGCACCCAGGTGTGCGCGCCTCGGTTAAAATGGTCGCCGAAAAGTTTGTGTGGCCTGGCCTGCGCAAAAACGTAAAAGAATGGGCAAAAACTTGCATTTCTTGTCAGCGCGCCAAAATACACAAACACACAAAAGCCCCTCTGGAGCCTTTTCCAATCCCTGCTAGAAGGTTCGACCACGTTCATGTCAACCTCGTGGGACCACTACCTTCCTCCCAAGGTTTCACACACCTGTTAACAATGATAGACCGCACCACGCGCTGGCCAGAGGCAGTCCCTCTGGCGTCAACCACAGCGGAGGAAGTCGCTCGCGTTTTTTTGACAAACTGGGTGGCACGTTTCAGCGTCCCATCGGACATCACGTCCGATAGGGGGCCTCAATTTGTCTCGGAGCTTTGGTCAGCCATGTCCAGCAGCTTAGGGGCAACAATTCACCGCACCACCGCTTATCACCCTCAGGCTAATGGGTTATGTGAGCGTTTTCACAGATCTTTAAAGGCTGCCCTCAGAGCCTCACTAACGGATACAAATTGGGTAAATAAACTTCCCTGGGTTTTATTGGGGTTGCGTGCTGCGCCTAAAGAGGATCTAGACGCCTCCCCAGCAGAATTAGTTTTTGCACAACCTCTCAGGCTCCCAGGTGAATTTTTACCAGAGAACCCAGAGCCAGGGCATCTTCCAGCCTCGAGGTTTTTAGGCAGCAACAGACCGGACTCTCTCCCCGGACCGGCACATCACTCTTTTCCATGGGTTTTTGTCCCCCAAGCTTTAAAAAACGCTGAATTCGTTTTTGTTAGGCATGAAGCTTTAAAACCAACTTTCCGCCCACCATACGATGGGCCATTCAGAGTGCTGGAACCTGGTGATAAACACTTTGTGCTTGATTTTGGGGATAGAAAAGAAACAGTCAGCATTGACAGACTTAAACCTGCCTTCTTGTTGAGAGACGAGCCTGCACGGTTGGCGAGAGCACCTCGGCGGGGTAGACCCCCCAAGAGAAAAGACTCAGCCCCCCTGCAGGGAACAAATAATCACTCTCCTCCCCAAGCTGCAGATTCCTTACAGGAAGGTCCCAGCAGGACGCCTAAGCGGACCAACAGCAGATTCGGGAGAAGATTAAAACCCAGACGGCACAGAGACTGATACAAACTACTCAACAGTTGTTCACTAATTGTGCTGTAACAGTTTAGGACTGACTTGTGATTTTACTATGCTGTTATGATTACCACTGAACTCTCTTAGGAGCATGGCTGCTGGAAAGTTTCTTCTGTGGCAAGAGGTGTAGCAGTTAGTATGTCATAGTAATTATCTAAAACTGTGAATTTTTCTATTGTCCTTTTCTTAGTCGTTTGGGTGGGGGCTGTGGTCTATATTAATCATATATTCCATAACCTACATATGTTGAAGCATGTGAGAATGTTTGGTGATTACATATGTAAGGCGACTTCACACCTCAGAACAGGACAAAGAGATCTCAACCGCCAGTGAAGATTAAAGAGTTTCCCAGGCACTGCGGTGGAGACCGGAGGAGCTGCCCTGACCCCCAAGGGCCATGAGGAGGAGTACGAAGACAATGGGGGGATTAAGATAAGGAGGGATGTCAGCTTTGGATATGCATGTCTTTTGTTATGTGCAAGTATAAGTTCTTAGAGCCGGAGGTGTTCGGTCTCTTTTTCCTTCTTCTGCTGCTGCACTAGGATGAGACTTGTTAGAGGAGCTGATAATAAACTTTGGTTTATATATCACATCACCTCGTTCTTCCAAGCTCTTCTACACTTAATAATAAATACCTTCATTTAAAAACTGCATTTTGTGTTTACTTGTGTTATCTTTGTCTAATATTTAAATTTGTTTGATGATCTTAAACATTTAAGTGTGACATACAAAAAAATGAGAAATCAGGAAGGGGGCAAACACTTTTTCACATTACTGTATGAGGAAAAAAATGTAGAAATTTGTATGAATAAAGTCTAAATTTATGAGAAAAAGCTGCAAATTTATGAGGAAGAAATCCACAAATTTAAGATTTTCAAGAACAAAAGTTGCAAATTCACAAGAAAACTAGAATTGCACTCAACAGAGATGGAGACCCACACCCAACAGCCCTGTTAGAATGTCATATAGTAGGGAAAATCCCTAGTTGACTTTCTGCCTCACTTCTGATGGGACGCCATGACATATTTTCAGACCTTACTGATCTTCAAAGTCAACTGCAAGGTCAAGGTCATTGAACATTCAAGAGGTGTCCCAGACCCCTTTCTTGGTTGTGTGAAAATGTGGTGGTTCTATCTGACATAACAAAGTCACTGAAAGCCAAAACTGATATTGAACTTTTATAGACCCTGTGACCTTGACCTTTGACCTTTTGATCCCAAAAGCATAGCCAAACAGGCTATTCCCGTGGTCAACGTGTGTGCTACATTTGGTCATCCTAGCATCATTTCCTCTTGAGTTAGAGTACAGAGACGCAAACAAATGGACAGACAGGCGGCAGATGCGCAGGTTCAGGTGACTACCCTCCGAGATGTAACTAGAGGGCACTGAGAGAGTGCATACCTTTGCCAAGGCCCTACCTTGCAGTGTTAAAGAAAGTGGAAAAATTGATTCAGAATCTGCATCTCGACCTGGATCACCTCCAAAATCTAATGTGTTCATCCATAGCCCAAAGGCCACTTCTGGTGAAAATTTAATCAAAATCCATCCAGCAGTTTTTAACCCCCGCTGGTCGAAGCCCAACGGGGTTGAAGAGTCCTTTGGGCAAAGACCGAAGGGGGGTTTATGTTATGGGTCAGTCCGTCCGTCCATCTGTCCCACTTTTGTGAAATCAACTCCTCCTACAGTTTTGGTCTGATTGTTTTGAAATTTGGTATCATGGTTTGATATATACATGGAGGATACACATATTGCAATTTGATTCTGATTGGATGATTTTTGTGGGAATTGTAGCCCTTGACATATGACCTCCTGTTTCACCCCACTTCACAGACAGTAACGGTCTTGTGAAATCATCTCCTCCTACAGTTTTGTTCCGATTGTTTTGACACTTGGTACCATGAGTTGAGATACTCTGATGATGTGCATATTGCAATTTCACTCTCATTGGATGACCTTGAGATCAAAGGTCAGAGGTCAGATTTTCCCCTAAATCTGCTAAACACAATAACTACTGGAAGAAATGATGTAGACTTTTCAAGTCAATACAGGAGTTGTATCTAATACACATCTTGGATGACTTACACCCTCACCCTAACTATGGGTTTGGGGCCAAAGTTCAAAGTTAACATTGCAGTTGCACTATGGTAAATGCTACATTTACTATTACTATAAAACAAGTAAAGCTAGGGTCACCAAACCTGGTATACAGGTTCACCATGGGATCCTGACCTCAGACTGTGGGTTTGGGGTCAAAAGGTCAAAGGTCAAGGTTAACATTCCTTGTGCCTTATTACTGTACAATGAGTAAAATTAAGGTCCTTAAACTTGGTACACAGGTTCACCCTATGACCCTGAAGTGTGACTATGGTTTTGGGATTGCAAAGTCAAAGGTCAACATCACAATGGCTTAGGCTTGGGCAGTGCGGTGGCGCAGTGGTTAGCACTGTGGCAGCATAGCAACTCACCCTTGGCCATGGGATCCCAGGTTCGATCCCAGCCCCTGACCAACAGTGGTCTGTGTGGAGTTTGCATGTTCTCTCCGTGTCTGCGTGGGTTTACTCCGGGATTTCTCTGGTTTCCTCCCACAGGTCAAAAAACATGCAGGTTAGGTTAATTGGAGACTCTAAAGTGGCCCTAGGTGTGAATGTGTGTGTGAATGGTTAAGGGATAGCGCCATACCGTGGCTGCTTCAACCATCCAGGTGGATGCCCTCAATTTCCCCTCTGGGGATCAATAAAGTATACAAAATCAAAAAAAAAAATCAAATCAAAAACAACAAAGAAAGCTACGGTCACCAAACTTGGTACACAGGTTCACCTTGGGATCCTGACCTCGGTGACTATGGGTTTAGGGTCAGAAGGTCAAAGGTCAAGGTTAACATTCCTTATTTCCTTATTACTGTACAACAAGTAAAGCTAGGGTCACCAAACTTGCTACACAGGTTCACCCTGTGACCCTGAAGTGTGACTATGGTTTTGGGACTGCAAGGTCAAAGGTCAACATCAAAAGGTCTTAAACTATATCTCAACAACCAAGAAAGCTAGGGTTGTGGAGGTAAAAGATCAGGCGAAATGCGACGAGCTGGAAGGTTGCAGGGTTTTATTTCCTCCAACATAATAAGACACATTTTGTAGCTCTGTGCGCTACTGTGCTGCTGAGGCATGTATAACAAGCTCTTTTATACATGTTATACAAACAGAGAGAGAATGCATGGCACATTAGCATAGTGATATACATATCAGTCAATACCTATTATTAGCGTGACCAACTGGCGCCCAGACGTCCTCTCCCTAATCCGGGGATGTATAAACAACAGTCCATTGTTCTGGTTGTCCCCCAGGGGCTCTCTATCCATATGTGAATTGTCCTCTGTATGTAAATGGTCCTGTGCTTCCTCCAGACGTGCTGAGTGTGAGGAATGTCCGTGTAGAGTGTGGTGGGTCACCACAGGGCTCCCCCCAGAACACTCAGAAGGGGCTGTGACACCCCCCCCTCCCCCGGTCGTTTGGGCTCCAGCTCCGGTAGAACTGACTGTCCTGCTGTAGAGGAGTGTCGGAGGGCATGTCAGTCTGTGGGGGGGATGGGGGCGGGGTGGAAAAGACAGTGTGCTCCACTCCGGGTCCCAGCACGTTGAACGGCCATGGATCGTGGGCACACGGGGCCGGTGCACGTCGTGCATAATGGAACCAACCGGCGATAGGCCGGCTTTAGGGAGTGAGGTGCGGGAAGTGCGCTGTGGAGGAGGAGGGGGAGGGGGGTGGGAGTAAGTGAGTGCTGGCACGGGACGTCAAAGGTGTCTGGGCCGTGCAAAAATTGCATGTGGATCCGCGATGGTGAGGGACTTTCCTGGTCAACCTGGCACGATCCGCAGAGGCTGTGAAAAAATTAAGTCTCTGACCCCTCTCGCGGCTCGGTCCAGCGAGGATGTGGAGAAGGCAAACGGCCAAATTCCCTGAGGATGCATAGCGGCTGTGAAACAACTGCAGCTGTGTGAGGGCTTGGCGGTTTGGCTTTAGGTGCAGACGCAGCCCTAAAGCCATCGGGGAAAGCAATCGGATAAACTCCCGTTGTGCGCCGTGGCTGAGAAACCTATACAAAGTCCTGTGTGTGGGCTGCATTCTGCTTCAGGTGCGTGAGTGGCCCTGAAGGTTCCGAGGATGGCGATCGGCTGTGTTTCTCGGGCATGTGCAGCGGCGGAGGATGATGTATCAGTCTGTGGAGCCTGTTTGTCCCTGTGCGGGTGCGCGCTTGGCCGCAGTGACCACATAGCTGGAAGTTGCGCTGTCCTCGTAATCCTGCGGTGTGCATGCGGGGCTTCTGTGTGCGGGAGGTCCGCTGTCCGGAGTGAGTCAAGGTCGGGGAGCTTGGTGGAAATCACACAGGCGGCGCCGATAATTTTCCCTGTTCCGGCTGCGTCCTTCGTTCGCTTGTGTCGCCATTCATGGTGCGTGTCGGTCCCTAGCGCTGCCCGCTCCGGAGAGCGCGCTCCGGTGTGGATGAAGAGGATGCCGGCGTCACCAATGACACGTCTAGGTCACCAGTGTGGAGGTAAAAGATCAGGCGAGATGCGACGAGCTGGAAGGTTGGCAGGGTTTTTTATTTTCTCCAACATAATGAGACGCACTTTGTAGCTCTGTGCACTACTGTGCTGCCTGAGGCATGTATAGCAAGCAATCTTTTATACATGTTTTCAAACAGGGAGAGAATGGCAATGGCACATGAGCATAGTGATATACACTACGTTCAAAAGTTTGGGGTCACTTAGAAATGTCCTTATTTTTGAAAGAAAAGCACTGTTTTTTTTTCAATGAGAATAACTTTAATCAGAAATACACTCTAATATCTAATATACATTTGCTAATGTGGTAAATGACTATTCTAGCTGCAATGTCTGGTTTTTGGTGCAATATCCCCATAGGTGTATAGAGGGCCCATTTCCAGCACTATCACTCCAGTGTTCTAATGGTACATGGTGTTTGCTCATTGCGTCAGAAGGCTAATGGATGATTAGAAAACCCTTGTGCAATCATGTTAGCACAGCTGAAAACAGTTTAGCTGGTTAGAGAAGCTATAAACTGACCTTCCTTTGAGCAGGTTGAGTATCTGGAAAAAATTATTATTTCAAATACAAATCATTAATTTCTAACCTTGTCAATGTCTTGACTATATTTTCTATTCATTTTACAACTCATGGGTGGTAAATAAGTGTGACTTTTCATGGAAAACACAAAATAATTGTCTAGGTGACCCCAAACTTTTGAACGGTAGTGTACATAATCTGGTCAATACCTATTATTAGCGTGACCAACTGGCGCCCGGTCCCCGTCCTCTCCCTAATCCGGGAATGTAATAAACAAACAGTCCATTGTTCTGGTTGTCCCCCAGGGGCTCTCTACTCCGTATGTGAATTGTCCCTCTGTATGTAAATGTCCTCTGCTTCCTCCAGACCTGCTGAGTGGAGGAATGTCCGTGTAGAGTGTGGTGGGTCACCACAGGGTCACCAAACCTGGTACACAGGTTCACTCTGAGACCATGACCTCTTACTACAGGTTTGAGGTCAAAAGGTCAAAGGTCAAGGTTGACACACCCTATGCTCTCTTACTAGAGAACGTGTAAAGCTCTCTAGGGTCACCAGATTTGCTACACAGGTTCACCTCGGGATCCTGCCCTACAACTATGGGTTGTATACTTTGTTGTATATTTGTGGATGATGGGCTTATCATAATTTGGTTCTGCCACAGCAATTATATTGAAAAGTTGAAAACTGCTCTCTGTCAGTAAGTATTGGTATCTTCAAAGAAAACAGAGGTGGGGGGTATTGCACTTGCCTCAGAGCACTTGCCTCTTGTTATGTAATCCTGTCAGCAACAGACAGACAAACAAACCAACATGAAAGCATTTACCTCCTTGGTGGAGGTAAAAAGTGCAGTTTTATCTTCATTTTTTTAAAGATCAAACATGTTTTGGGTCAACAGTTATCCCAAACACTTCGTTCTCTAGTGGAGGCTCGCCATTTCCTGCTCTGTTCGAAACTCCGGTCAAGGGAAAATCCATCCATCCATCCATCTTCTTCCGCTTAATCCTTTTCGGGTCGCGGGGGGGCCTGGAGCCTATCCAGCATCCTTGGGCAGAGGCAGGGTACACCCTGGACAGATTGCCAGTCCATCGCAGGGCCACACAGAAGAGAACAGACAACCATTCATTCTCACAGTCATACCTAAGGACAATTTAGAATCCCAGTTTTGATGCCAATTAACCTAACTTGCATGTTTTTGGCATGTGGGAGGAACCGGAGAAATCCAGGAGTAAACCCACGCAGACATGGGGAGAACACTGCAAACTCCACACAGATCACTGCTTGGTCGGGGGCTGGGATCGATCCCAGGATCCCCGGCCAAGGGTGAATTGCTGTGCTGCCGCAGTGCTAACCACTCCGCCACCGCGCTGCCCCAAGGGAAAAAGGTTGAACCAAAATATGAGAACCACATAGAAACACACCTGAAGATTGAAGTGGAGCAGAGGAACAGATGTAGAGATGGGCAGACATTTCTCAGATTACTAGTAGATTTTGATGAGGTGTCTTCCTGGTCCAGACCAGTGAAGCAGCTGACTTCTGAGGTGGTGGTCGGAGCTCAGTGTGGCAGCGCCGTTCTGAGAGGAGCTCACGTCTTCGCCCCAGGAATCATCGCCTGCCCCAAGTGTAAGATGAGTAGAATTAATGATGTTTCCTTTTCTTCAAATACATCACATTTATGTTGTTTTTGTTTTAAATGTCCCCTATGCTGCAGTCATGAAGGTGGGGGATGTGGTGTCTGTCTTCTCTGACTTGGAGGGCAGGTGCACCCGTGGGGCCACGAGTTTCCAGGGGAACAAGGTGTTTGTGGGAAATGGAGTTGCTGAAATGGATCGCTCCAGCATCTTCTGCACAGATGAACCTGCAAGGTGGGTTGACTTTAGTTTTGTTTAAGTGTGTGAATCAAGGGGAAGTACAGACGGAGACAATCACAGAGCTTTCCGTCGACCTGTCTGTCTTTTGTTATTTCAGAGGTATAGGTGTCCGGATGGTGGAGCCACTTTACCGAAGTCCTTCCTTTGATGGAGTTCTACCCAGCTTGGTGTTCTTACAGGTATTTAGAGAATGACAGACTGATGATTATGATAATCTAATGTCAGATAGAGTTTGATATCAGTCTGAGTGAACTTTAAACTGTGTAAATCAGCACCCAAACTGAAGCCGGGACTGTGTGCAGAACCTCCCCTCTGTGGTTGTGGGTCATGTCCTCGGGCCCCGTCCTGGAGAACGGATCCTGGATATGTGTGCTGCACCTGGAGGGAAGACTTGCCACATTGCTGCACTCATGGGGGATCAGGTACTGCTGCTCTGCTACAAATATGATCATTAGGTTTTCTATCATTTACAATTAGATTTACTTTATCAAACTTTAAGAAACTGATTTTAGTGGCATCTTGTGGTTGCTAAGTGACCTCCAGCCCCATCCACTCCATTCATACATCTTTGGTTTGCTTTGGTGCAGAATACAGTCCTATCTGACCTAAAAAAGGAAAAGTTTAGTCTGATTTAATGTCAGTGAGGCAAAAAGGTTATGTGTCTTTTCATACAGTGTCTAAACTTCTGGTTTCAACTGTGTGTCTGTCACATGGGCTAAATTGCATTGGGCCATAGCTGCAAGTGGCTTTGAAGCCACATATTGCAGACACCTGATTTAGATATTTAGATACTGTATAAATTAAAATTGTATTTGATTAGTTTGATATAGTTGAAAATTAAGAAAAAAACTTTTCTCAGTTTTCTCTTTGGTGGCCGGGCCCTGGGGGTGGAGGAGATTCATCCTGAGTAACTCAAGGCCCTAGATGTTGTAGGGCTGTCATGGTTGACACGCCTCTGCAACACTGTGTGGAGGTTGGGGGCAGTGCCTTTGGCATGGCAAACCGGGGTGGTGGTTCCTCTCTTTAAAGAGGGGGACCGGAGGGTGTGCTCCAGCTTCAGAGGGATCACACTCCTCAGCCTCCCTGGGAGGGTCTATGGCAAGGTACTGGAGAGGAGAGTCCGGCCGTTGGTCGAACCTCGGATTCAGGAGAAGCAATGTGGTTTTCGTCCTGGCCGTGGCACATCGGACCAGCTCTTTACTCTGTCGAGAATCCCCGAGGGTTCGTGGGAGTTTGCCCAACCAATTTACATGTGTTTTGTGGACTTGGAGAAGGCATTCGACTGCGTCCCTCATGGTTTTTTGTGGGGGGTGCTTTGGGAGTATGGGGTATCGGACTTGTTATTATGAGCTATCCGGTCTCTGTAAGACCATTGTGAGAGTTTGGTTCATATTGCCAACACTCGGTCAGACTCATTCCCAGTGAGAGTTGGACTCTGCCAGGGCTGCCCTTTCTCACCGATCCTGTTCATAATTTTTATGGGCAGAATTTCTAGGCGCAGCCAGGGAACGGAGGGTGTCATGCTCAGTGACCACAGGATCTCATCTCTCTTGTTTGCAGACGATGTTGTCCTGTTGGCTTCATCCAGCAATGACCTACAGGTCTTACTGGGATGGTTTGCTGCCGAGTGTGAAGCGGCTGGGATGAGAATCAGTACTTCCAAGTCTGAGTCCATGGTCCTCAGCCGGAAAAAAGTGGATTGTCCTCTTCGGGTTGGGGACAAGCTCCTGCCCCAAGTGGAGGAGTTTAAGTATCTCGGGGTCTTATTAACGACTGAGAGGAGACTGGAGCGAGAGATTGACAGACGGATCGGAGCAGCATCTGCAGTGATGCGGACATTGTACCAATCTATTGTGGTGAAGAGGGAGCTAAGCTCTAAGGCAAAGATGTCAATTTACCAGTCAATCTACGTTCCTACCCTCACCTATGGTCATGAGCTTTGGGTAATGACCGAAAGAATGAGATCGCGGATACAAGCAGCTGAAATGAGCTTTCTTCGTAGGATTGCTGGGCTCACCCTCAGAGATAGGGTGAGGAGCTCAGTCATCCAGGAGAGGCTCGGAGTAAAACCACTACTCCTCCACATTGAAAGGAGCCAGTTGAGGTGGTTTGGGCATCTGATCAGGATGCCTCCTGGAAGCCTCCCACTTGAGGTGTTCCAGGCACATCCCACTGGGAAGAGACCCCAGGGTTGACTCAGGACTCGCTGGTTTCCCAGCTGGTCTGGGAATGCCTTGGTATCCTCTCTGAAGAGCTGGAGCAGGTGGCTGGGGAGAGGGAAGTCTGGGCTTCTCTGCTTGAACTGCTGCCTCCACGACCTGGACCTCCAGAAAAGCGGTAGAAGATGGATGGATGGATGGACTTTTTTCAGTTTTACAGTGAAAATGAGCAAGTTGAATTTGATAATTTAATGTTATTGGTTCACATATGTTTTGCCTTTTTATATTTTCAAACTTGTATAAAAGTGACAAATTTACAGTTAATATAAATATAAAATGTACATTTGATCAATAAATATGTACATTAATATAAATAATTTCTCATGGCTCTCCTTGTTTGCCCACCAGGGGCAGTCACTGATATGCTTTTTTTTTTCTGTCTCACTCAGGGAGATGTTGTGGCCTTGGACAGGATCCGAAATAAGATCGACAAAATTACCGAAAATGCACAAATGTTCCATCTAAGAAGCATCAGAGCTTATTGCTTCAACAGCATTGAGGCTGTGAGCAGTGATCCAGCTCAGAACAGTGAAGGTAGAGGACAGAAGAATTCCACCTGCTGACCTCCTGGCTCTGAATGTTTGTCAGTATCACAAATACTGACAGCGGCTTTCTTTTTCTAAATATTTCAGGACCTCCTTTCCCTCCTGAGAGTTTTGACCGGATCCTGCTGGACGCTCCCTGTAGTGGACTCGGACAGAGACCCAACATGGCCAACACATGGACCCTTAAGGAGATCTGCTCCTACCAGCCACTGCAGCGCAAATTATTCCATGCTGTAGGTTTACTCTTCACTCATATAAACTACTTTGTCTGTCTTTTTTTATTTTACCCCACTTATCGCCATCCATCCATCCTCTGCTGCTTATCCTGGGGTCCAGGTCACAGTGGTAGCAGTCTAAGCAGAGAAGCCCAGACTGTTGCCCAGTTCACATAGCCCCATGATCCCTCCTGCAGGGGGCAAGCCTGGTGGAGGGTGGCTCTTGCTAGGTGCTTGTCCTCAAGCCCCAGTAACTCCAAAGTGGATGGGGTACACTGGATCATTGTAATTTCTTCATGGGGATCAACTGGACCACTCACGGTCTGGCCCTTCACCCAGGACTAGTTTGCCTTGGAAGACCCTAGCAGGAGCAAACTGCCCCCGACAGCACAGCTCGTGGGATCATTAAGACACGTTCACCCCTCCACCACCATAAGGTGGCGATCCATGGAGGGGCCCACTGATCACACTGATAGTAATAACTGCTTTTAACCTATAGGGGTCAGCATTGGATTAATGTCACACCCACTACTGCAGCATGATCTGGCTGCTTCCTAACGAGAAAATTCACTTTGAGTGGATGTTAATATTCCTGTTGTTAAACTTTGGTTCCATTTTGCTTTAAAAAAAAAAAAAATCACAAATTTGGGAGAAAAAAAATGCAAAATTACATGTGAAAAGTTGTTAATTTATGAGTGAAAGGTCACAAATGTACAAGTGAAAAGTTTCAACTTTATGCATGAAAACCTGTATATTTGCCAATGAAACGTCACAAAGTAAAACGTGAAAAGGTGCATATTTGTGAGTAAAAAGTTGCAAATGTGTGGGTGAAATGTAAAAAAAAATAGTCCAAATTTACCATTGAAAAATGGCAAATTTATGAGTACAAGGTTGCAGATTTGCAAGTAAAAAGTGGCTCATAATTTTCATTTGTAAATTTGCAAAATTTATAGCAAGTGAAAAGTTGCATATTGGCAACTAAAAAGTAACACATTTAAATGTTAAAAAGTACACATTTATGAGTAAAAAAAATTGCAAGTTTGTGAGTGAAAAGTCAAAATTCCAAGTAAAATATTGGCGGTTTGCATGTGGAAAAAAAGTCACAAATTTACAACAAAAAAACTCCCTAATTTGTAGGAAAATTAGCATTAAAAAAAAAATGTTATACTATATAGTTGGAACTAATAGTCAGTAAATAGTTCTCACTGGAAAAGTATTTAGTGCAGTCAGCGATGAGTGCCTATAAAGCTCATTTATAGTGTGTTCTTTTTCTCAAAAGCTGGATTTGGGGCGTCCCTAACAAATCCTTCTGGGCCATTAAGTCCCTTTTCTGCACCTGAAGTCAGACTAGCCTGGGCACGACCAATTGAAGAACTTCCATGGATGCACCCATGTGCCATGCCCGTCTTCCCCCTCTGAACACGTTACTGTGGCATTTTTATACGAAACGTAAATCAGTGGGCATTGCCAGCAATAGTTAACGGCTAACTAGCTGAAGCAAACCTCCCCCACCTCATACACTGAAACAAAAGCAAAGGCAACTAACTTGAAGTGCGCCATTATTGTACATTTAAAGGTGGACTCTGTGGAAAGTGCAGGTGATCACTGGCAACACCAGATGACAATGATGAACCTTCGTCCTCTAGGCTGAAGCAAATTTGATAGTTTCTTCCAAGTATGTCTTCTCCAAGTGAACCAGTAGTTAATTGGTAGCGTTACATGCTCTGCCCTACCCTAGAAATTAACAGAATTAAGTTACAACACAGGATTTTTGACTCTGAGCTAAAAAATTTGCTTATGCTCACCCTGCTCGTGTAAACTGGTATTTATCACTTTATCAGCCCAGCAAACATAAATTAATTCATAGCTCTGCAGTATCATAAATCATCATATTGTGCATAACAGCAAAAGAGATGTTTCTTTACACTCTAATTATATTTTTAGGTATTTCTGGAATATTTAGAAAATACTGCACATTCTACCTTTAAGCTCTACTCAAGCTGTAGATGTGTCGCCCCCCCCTTGCCAACCGTTAAAACAGATACAGCTATAAGCAAGGCGTGGGAAGCAGGGGTGCTTAAATCTAGTGTCCTTCCCAAGACAGGCAGCAGCAGGTTTATTATGTATTCACTGAAAGAAGCAGCCACACACACAAAATGTGATTAACTTCAAGGATATTTTACACAAACACAAGATAATACAATCATGAATGTAATACGTTTTTTCCTTTAAAATTTGCACATTTCTTCTTGTTTTTGTTAGAATTTTATGATTTTTTTTTCTCACAAATTTGCATCTTTGTGTCATAAATTTGTAATGTTTTTCACTTGGAAATTTGTGGCTTTTTCAGCTTTTTTTCTTTTTCGTGTAAATTTTTAATTTTTATTTAATTTTATTTTATGTCCAACCTATAGGGAACCACTGATTTGCATCTTGCAGTCTACTGCATTAGAATAAAAATATTAATTGTCTCCAATTTAAGTAAAAATCAAGGAAGTGCATTGAGATTCACATCATATGTACTGTATGAAGGCCTATTTTTGTCGCTGCAGGCGGTGCAACTGCTGAAGAAAGGTGGGGTTTTGGTGTACAGCACCTGCACTGTGACTCTGGCTGAGAACGAGGAGCAGGTAGCCTGGGCGCTCCAAACCTTCCCCTGCCTCACGCTGCAGCCACAGGTACAGTAGTGATGCCGCGCAGGCGCACTCAACAAACACACCTGCCTGTGTAATTAAAAATTCGACTAAATCGTCTCCCACTCTCTCTCTCTCTCTCTCTCTCTCTCTCTCAGGAGCCTCACATTGGCGCTGAAGGCATGCTGGGAGCCGGCCTGTCACCGCGGCAGCTGCGCCTCCTCCAGAGGTTCAGCCCCGAGCTGAGCTGGGATCACACCCAAACTGCGGCCGCCTCCCCCGGCTCGGCCGACAGTGACACCATTGGCTTCTTCATAGCCAAGTTCCTGAAAAACTGACTGCAGGGCACGCGCGGCGCTCACAGGAGACGGGACCAGTTGTGTTTATATCCCGACGCCGTGCGTGCTCTGACGGGCCGGTGTTGACAAAGAGCTCCCCGCGCCACTAACGGCATCTGCCTCCTAACAGCTGCTCCCGCACACTGTGGGCCATATAGGGATGAGCTTTATAAACACAGAGGGGGGCGTGTGGGGATGGAAGCTGAACCGGTATTTGGCAAATGCAGCAGAGGCTAGCGTCGCCATAACAACGGTGACGACACGGCTGCCATGGCGACGATGGATTCAGGAAGTAGAAAGGGGTCATGAGAGGAATTAACAATTTAGTGACTTCAGTAGAGCTGGAGGCCGCTGGGACGTATAATTAGTGCCGCCGCCGTGAGAGACGATGGTGTGAATTGGTTTCACTGACTGGGAGGATTTGATTCTTTCAAAATAGAAGCACATTTGAAATAAAGTTTTGAGTATTTTATCAGTCCTCATTATTATTATTACTGGGGATGTACCGCTTATTCGCCATGCTGACTGCGATTGGCTCAGTGGCAAATAACCTTAGTTTATTTGTAAGGTTTTTCTCTTAATTCTGTGACTTCTCATGAATGTTTTTCCATGAATTTGTGACTTTTTTCTCTGAAATTACCTTAATTAGCTTATCCTTTTGTGACTTTTTCCATATACATTTGCAATTTTCATTCCAATCTGAGTTTTTCTCATAAACTTGAATTTTTTTGTTTGTAAATTTGACTTTTCTGATAAATCTGCCAACTTTTTCCCTCACAAATTCCTGACTTCTTTCTCCTAAATTTCCCGCTGTTTTCTCTGTTAATTTGGGACTTTTTAAATCATTTTGCCATTTTTCTCCCCAGTTTGTAAGGTTTTTCTTGTAAATGTATTACATTTTTCTTGTAAATTTCTTGTAGAACTTTTCTCCAAATATATTTTTGACTTTTCCTCCTGAATGTCCAACTGTTTTCTTCTAAATTTGCAATTATTCTCTCCGATGTTAGCTTTTTTTTCTTGTAATATTTTTACATTTTCTTGTAAATTTATGATGTTTTTCCTTTTAAATTTGCAACTTTTAATGGTACGTTTTTGGCTGTTTTGACACAGTTTTAAAAGTTTTTGCTCCTAGTTTTATGATTTTCTTTTCCTTGTAAATTTGGCTTTTCTTCTACTTTCCTCTCACCATTCTGTGGAGTTTTAAAAATGCTCGCTGTGGAGACGCAGCGTAAGAACAGAGCTGTGCCAGGCAATGCGGCCCAGTCGGGACACGGGGGAAGGGACAGTCATGCCGTCAAAGTTTTATCATGTACTGTAAATTTGCATCGCTTTTCTCATAAATTTCACAACTTTTTTCCTTAAAAATTCAAACTATTTCTTACAAGTATGCAAATTTTCCTTGTAAATTTAAAGTTTTTTTTTTATTCTACAGCTTTTCCTGTAAATTTTAGGCCTTTTTCAATCATAAATGTATTTTTTCCTCACGCATGCATGATTTTTAAAAAAAAAATATTTGCAAATGTATTCATGTAAATTTTCCGTTTTGTAAATTTATGACTTTATCATGTACTTGATACTTTTTTGTTGTAAAGGTGAGATTTTTTCCCTATACTTGCAGGGTGTGGAAGGCGATGGTTGGTCACTTTGGTGAAGGTAAATTGGTATTTTTTCGTGCACTTTGCTGGGAGAAGTGAATATCTGAATACCAGTTGTGAAAACCAAAAACCAGTGTTAACAAATATCCAGACAATAAAAGAAATTAGGGTACCCTTCTAAATGGCCACAGTATAACTTAAAGGTCCCATTCACTGAAAAAAATGTGGTTTTACTGTTTTGCTAACGTCTCTTAACACACACACGCAGCCTTTATACCAATTCTCTTTGGGCAGTCGATGCAGCTCTTCCGGGTGTTTTCCTGTACGTCATGAAATGGTAAATCCAGCCTCGATACCAACCCGCTGCTCTCTCATGGGCCAGCCTAGATGTCCGTCATGTAGATGAGCGGGTGGCTAATGGCATTAGCTTCAGAGCTAACAATGCTACTAGGGAATTAGCTTACCAAGTTGCAATATATATATACTGTATACAGTATATACTGTATATGTTCTTTAAATTTCAGTCATGTTAATAGACATCCCTGTTTCCACTTGGTTCACTCATCCACAGTCAATAATATATCTTGCGTCATTTTGGCTTATATTTTTACCGTGATGCAACATTAAGCCATTAGCTTGGCTAGGCCATTAGCGCTGGTCAGTCCATAGCCATATAATATGATAGCTGTGACACTCAGACTTCAATAGAAACTTTGGGATGCGGAAGTCACGTGGGTCATGGAGCAGCGATTAGTAGTTCCAAACAATGTACGTAGTTTTCCCCATAGACCACCATTCATTTCCCGAAGTGTCTGCTTAATAATCCATGGTAAGTTAATGACTGGCCGTTGCTTTGTTCATTTCACTGCTTAAGTTAACATGTAGTCTGTGATAGTGTTTTATTTCGTCAGCTTTTTTCGTGTTTGTCTGATAGAAGCTCACAAACTTGCTCATTAGCTTGCTCCACACTAGATTCAGGTGAACAGCAGCTAGCTCAACTTGATAACCTGGTTATCAGTGACAGCGTTATTTAACTTCCATAAATTAGCAATTTTAATAGTTTATCATTCTGTTGTATGTACTTATTTGAAGAAATTGTTGGGAGAAAGATGGGGTGAAAGACACTTGGGATATAGACCGGTTCATTTTTTTAGTACATTTGAAAACAAGTGATTATTTTAAGTTGGTAAATGAAGAGTGGAATGTTATAAACAAACATTCTAAAAACAATTGTCATATTTACAAATGTGAAATACTCAGTTTTATAAAATGGCTCACTTGAAATTAATTAAAAAAAAACCTAACTGAACTAACAGAATATATTTTTTAACCTTTGTAATTCTATTGTGGTCCAGGAAATTCATTTTATTTATGATTGTATATGAATTTGATTGTCTTACAGAGAACACGTGTACAGCTTGCATTTTTTCCTCATGTTTAAACTTTTAAGAGAAAAATGTAACGTTTCCAAAATAGTTCAGAAATGTGTGCATAAAAAGCTAGAATGAAAAAAAATTTCAAATTTAGTATAAAAATACATAAATCTGTTAAAAAAAGTAATGATTTTTTTAAAAAACTAAAGAGCCACATTTCAATTTGAAAATAGTCTCAAATGTACAATAAAAATCAGAGTTATGAGACAGAAAAATACAATATTATGAGGAAAAATAGCAAATTTATGCAAAAAAGTAAAATTTAGAATAAAGAAGGTGGAACATTTAAAGGGGGAAAAATGCACAATTCTCAGAAAAATGTTAATGTTGCTTGTTTGTATTATAATACAGTTAAATCTGTTCATTATAAGTTCAACAATATACCTACTGATAGGTATTTTGAATATTTACCTAATATGGCTAAAAAAATGTTTTTTATGCCACAGATCGTCACAGCTGCCATTCACACGCCATTATAGAAAGGCCGTTGTTTGGAACTATTTGGAGCTCCATGAACCGCGTGACTGGGCAGCGGCGAGTTCAAAGCGTGTCGCAGCTATCATACTGTATGGGTTAGTCTAGCAGCATTAGAACTCGCCTCAGCGGGGAGCGGCTGATGGACAGGCCGCCTGCCATTAGCTTAACTGTCATTCACTTGACTATACCCACCTTATTCCTAGCCCCCATGATGCCTTGCGTGAATTATGGGCGCAACTTCCGATACTAGTTTAGAACGTGTGGTTGGCACTGAAACGGGACACTTTTCCTTGTTAAAAAACGATGACTTTGGCATCAAAAATGCAGGAACGCAGCCTTTTGCACCTCTAAAACAGTAATATAATCGTACCACTTCCCACGACTATGGAGGGATGAGAAGATGACCTTAAAAAGTGGCCCCGCAGACAGCAGCTCCGTTAGTTAGTGCCGCTGCTAAGATGCTAACGTTGTAAAGAAATATCAATGTCTCCACTGCAGTAAAGTTGGATGCATTTTGTTAAAAGATGTTGGACATAATCAGATTTACCTCAGAGCAGACGTAGAATCTAGTCAGAGCCACAAAGAACCACACCACCGTGCTTGGCTGTTTTAATGTCGGGGTAAAACAGACAGCTGCAGCTGTTCGTTTTACCCTGAAATTAAAATGCTCATGCTGCTGTCATGCCGAGAAAGCTTGTTATTTAACTTAACACGTACAGACCTTTTCTGACAATTGTTCAAAATTTTATTGATCCATATTTTGTGATAATTTAAAAATTAATGCATGCTGAAGCTGCTAGTCCATATTGTTCAAAGGCAGTGAAACGAATGCAACCCCCCCCCCCCCCAAAAAAAACTATTTGATATCTTTCTTAAATCATTAAGCCTTAGGAAGCAAACGGTTACTATTTTTTATTTATTATTCTACGTCATGCAGCCTTCATTCTGGTGACATATATGGCGCATAAACGTCAGATCTGTGACATTCATACAAGTGAAAACATACCTGGTGTGTTCTGGTGTCTGTACCACCGATCACACCAACAGTCCCTTTTTGTTTTCCGTGCATGATCTACGCATCGCCGGTGAGAAGCCTCCATTTATACAGTCTATGGCACAACCACGAACACCAGCAACAAGTACCAGAACTATGCCAAAACATTCAAAAAAAGTATCAAAACTACACGTGCTGAAATTAGCGGCCACTTGAGTGCAAAACACGTATGTGGACTATACATTAAAATGAATTTGAAAAACTTTTAAAAAACACTATTTTAAATGCCCCACTACTGCACTCTTGCTGAGTGATTTAACACTACTTCAGCCGAAACTGGAAGTTCCACCCATTATCGATCCTACAGCGGCACGACCAGGAATAAGGCAGATACGTCGCTCCTGGATGTTATTTTAGCTTATTTTCCCTCTTAACAGGGCCCAGACGTGGCTAGCTGAAGCTAGCAGTTTGGCCACTCATTCACAAATGTTTCTGTTCTTATTATAGGGACTGGTCATACCCTATTGGAAACTGAAACCACACTCCTGTCCACCAGTGATGCATTATTTTATTCATTCTTTGAGACAAATATGTGTTAGTTGGCTCAGACTGACTGCCCAAGCTAACCAGCTAAGATTAGCAATAGTGACTGACCTAAGAGGAAGTGTGGAGCTCAATGCGGCTCTTAGGAATTTAGAGACATGAACGAGCTGATCTGAGGAAGACAGCAAAAAGTGATTCACAATGATGCTGTAATAATTAAATAATCCAAGGCAATTTAGTCACAGTATGTCACAAACTTTTCACTGTGACCTGTGGGAACTGTCGACATGTGGGGAAAGTGCAGTGAATGGGGCCTTTAAGTTACACATTCTTCTATTGCTAAACACAGGGCAGCTATTAGTATGAAATTACTCAGAGCAAATTAAACCGAGTTTCCAGTGATTCCTCACACTCCATGCTGTAATCTCTAAATTACAGGGACATCTGGCCTGCTCTGTCACGCAGCATTCTGAGGACCTTCACAATGACCTCAGCCCAATCCCCCTTCCTGGGAATACCGTCAGATTCTCTTATCGGTACACGCACACGTCTGATGGTGCTGCGCTTCACCTCCCTGCATCACTGCTGACGTTCAGGCCCACTCACTGCAGCACAGCGGATTGGAGGATATCTTCTCTTTGCATTAAAAAAAAAAACATTAAATTTTTGATATCAAGTCCTCCCCTAGAGCGCCGGTTCGTCTATTTTGGAGGTAGCTTAGCAGCTTCCTATTTTAGATGCATCCCCTCAGCATTGACATTCATGTCGATGTTGTCATGGTGACTCCGGAGGCAGGCCGGTGAGCCTACCTCAGTTTTTAAGAGGAGTTTCAGATGTCTATTTTTAGACCCCCCCCCCCCCCCCCAACTCCTCTGTCTGGGTCCTCTGACAAAACACACATCAAAATCTTCTCCCGCCGCTTCAGTTGTCGTTTGTTGCCAACTTTATTTTTCTCCATATTTACGCTTAATGTACATACACATGTACACCATTATAAAATCTGTAGCGCTACCAATGTAGCATAGAAATGGAGTAGTCTTTATAATTACAAGTCTCAGGCAAAAAAAGTGATGGTATGGTGTGTAATCGTGGGGGGGGGGGGGTCAATTTAGATTTTTAGTATCATGAATTCACATTTCACCATCTTAAACTCTCTTTGCTTTAAATAAATCTCGTGTATTAGTCAGGGAGTGAACAGATGACAAAAATAACATTCACTGGGTAAATGGATTCTAATTTCTAAATTTGCAGTCAACAAGACAGTGAAAAGCTGAAATTAACCTGCTTTGTACTCTCAAGTGGGAGTCAGATGTGGGAATTAAACAGCATTCATTAGAAAAAGGGGTCAGACTTAATAAAAGATAAACCACCAAGGAGATGTGGTAATTCCACCTGTGGAAATGTCATATCAAATCCCTTTCATTTGGGAGTGATGTGATTTGGTAAAAGTGCAGAATAAATGGTGTACCAACGCTATAAAATGTCTCTGGACCCATACAAAGAACAGTACTGCATGTTGGAGAGGAAGTTACTGTAGAAGTTTGTTTGTCTTGTAAGGCAAGACTAAGGTGCGCCTGGAAGAAGGCATAAATATGTTAGAAACAAACGTCTACACCCACGGAGTCAAAACGGAACAACGCAGTATAAATGATGAACATTCAGTTAAAAAGAATAGCTGACACTTTGGGAAATACAGTGGCTGCAAAACCACTCTGACCCCTGCCAATACAACAGGAACCAAAGTAACTACAAACTTATTTTTAATTATTTTGGACAAATTAAACGAAGATAGATTTGACTGGTGCTGTTTCTTGTGTCTTTATTGAGTCTTCGCACCAAGCTGAACCAGCTTACTGTTGGTTCGTCACTTTATATGTACAGATATAACCCCCGTATCTCACAGAGAGGCCGACGCTGGTGAACGTAGTGATTTTGGGGTTTTGTCAGACTTTGTAAAAGGTTGCGAAACAGTCGGCAAACAGTTTTTAAGGTCACAAACAGTTTTCCTTGTCACCAAAAAAAATTGTGAAAACATTTTAATTTTTTTTTTAAATATATTTTTGCAGTAAACAGTTACAAATGATTATAACGCGTCGCTAAAATTCTTTTTGGTTAGCCAAGTAGTGAACACTAAAGTGTTTAAAACCCTTAACAACAAAACTGTTATTGACCTCAAACACTGTGTGAACTGGTTTGAAACCTTTTTATGAACCCTGACAAAACCCAAAAAGCGCAGAGTTCTTGAACATCCTTTAGCATTTGCTGCTCTGTGAGATACTAGCTTGATTTTCACCGACATTTATCAGAGAAGTTGGTGAATCCAAAAATCGCCACATTCATCAACATTTGCTGCTCCGTGAGACATTATCCAAAGGTGTGTTCAGACAAAATGCAAAAGTGCCAATTTTTCGCATGGTGCGGTTACATGTAAACTCAGTGCAAAGACACAAACAGGAGCAAATTCGCATCCGAGTGGGCTGCAGACGAGTGAGGCTGCCTTCATAATTTCTGCAGCTGCTTTCTATCTGCTGTGGAAATCCCCAAAACATCGTCATGTTTAGGTTTACATTATCCGGTGTGACACACAGCTGGGAAAATGTCACTGCCTCCTCCAGAAACTGCACTTGGATGATAACCGTTTACACTGCTAGCCCTCATTAGCACATGTGTAGCAGGAAGACGTGGGTGGATAAACTCCCAACACTCCCATTTCAGCTGCAGAGCCCCCAGTCCATCTGTCTGCAGGTGAGTGGCAGTCTCATTTTCAACCTGGTTTACTCTCCAGTGTTAAGTTTACTTTGACAGTTTAATCTCGAGGCTGATTAGCTACTGCTATCACCTCCCTCGGATGGGAATGTGCAAATTTGCGTCTATTTTCTTGTTTACATTGAGTCAACATGTAATCGCATTGTGCGAAAAAACTTTGCTTTGTGTTTAGTGTGAGCACACCATAACGGCGGTGTTAATCTTCTCATCTGCATGATGGGTCAGGGATCTGCAACCGGTCACTCTGGAGCCATGGACAGCTCTTTGCCCATAACCAGTGAAAACTGTTACAAAAATGTCTCTAATTTACAAAAAAGATGCAAATTTAAGAGGAAAACCTCACAACATTACAAAAAAAAAATTTACAAATTAAGAAAAAGTCAAGAGTAAAGAGTCACAAATTCGTGAATAAAAACATGCATCATTTATGGCACAGCTTCAATAATGTCTGAACTATATAACCTGCATAAACACAGGATTTAAGAACCTATAAAGTTAAATAAACCAGCAATAAGCAGCCTCTATGCAGAAAAATGCCATTTTGCTGTATTGAACAGCAAAACACATCTGCACCTTGAAATAAAGGTTAAAGAGCTTTTCTTTTTATCTTTCATTTTAAAATTGATACTTTTTTCTCATACATTTGCAACATTTTTCTTGAAAATATGTGGAGTTTTTCCTTATTTTTTTTTCCTCTCATAAATTTGTGGCATTTTCTCAAAAACTAGCATTTTTTTGAAGGGACAGTGGATATAAAATGTGTATACTTCTTGTCCTCACATTAGTCCCACAAAGCCGAAAGGTCTGCGTGTTATGGATATAGAAAGTGCACACACTTCTGTTAAAATGTGCTTCAGCACCCTTAGTTTAAGGGTGTGCATACTTATGCAACCACCTTATTATACTTTTACGTTTTACTTTTCAGATTTTTTTTCCCTCAACAAGTTTGTTTTTCATTTGAATTGTACAGGTTATGGGTGACGTTAAAGGTGGGAAAAGTTAAGAAATTATTTATCTGATCTCATTTTTACATCAGAAAACATGGCATTGTACACTTTTTATATCCACAGTAGAGGCTGTGTTAACTGAAAATTGTCCTTGACAGACTTTTTTTTCAGCAATGACTGAAAATTCTGAAAGCCGTCTGTCATTTGACAGATTACACTGAGGGTGATCTAATTAAAGTCAATTAAAATGACAAGCTAATAACAGATGACAGAATTTTTACAAGCCTGTCTGTCAAAATGAAAGATAACAAAAAGGTTTAGTGCAACCTCTGATTCACAGTAATTTTTTTTTGAAAAGTTACTTTTTTCTGAATGAATTTTATATTTTTTTTTCAAAGGCATAGGGAGTCACGGCAGGTTGCAGACGCCTGTAAGTGTGTCTCTGTGACGGAGAGCAAATAAATGTATTTCCCAAATTGCCAAGACTTATTCTGCAAATACAGCTTCAACCTGTGATTGGCTGGTCAACCCCTGCAGTGAACCCTCGCAGTAGTCTGAAGGAACAAATGATTCAAGTGGTAGCAAGCATTAAAAAAATAATATAAACAATAAAAATAATGATGCTAATCACAGAAAGCACGGCTCAGTACAGAAAAAATTCTGCTTTCGTGTCATGCTTTATCAAACACAGATTTAAAATATGCATATTTAAGAATATTCATGCATATCCACACATAAACGACGTCTATGCATAGATACACACATACATATATTTATATTTGTATCTATGTAATCAAAATCCTGCCATTGGAAAAAGATGCAACAGCCTTTACAAAGACGTGTACATAAATAGGACGCTGTGGTTCTTCAGGGTTTAGCAGCATGATGGGGGAGCAGGGCGGAGGGTCCAGGAGGGGGGGGTGGGGCTTCATTGGCAGCTGGCCTGTCACTGTTGGATGTACGAATCTCTGCCCCACTCCCCCGCCTCGCCCCTCTTTTTGGGAGCCACCTCCCCGTCTCGGTCCCTCTCTCTGTCCCGGTCGGAGTAGTGATGGTGGTGGTCACGTACCGGCCGGTGGTGGTGGTGGGAGCGCTGTTTGTTCCGTTCGTTGTGGTCCTGTTCGCGCTCTTTAGAGCGTTGGTGTCCTGCACCGTGGACCCCCTCCTCTGCCCCGCTGCGGTGATGGTGGTGGTGGTGGTGGTGGTGGTTGTGGTCCCGGTGGGGCAGTGGCTCATGACGCTGTTGCTGCTGGGGGTACCCCTCCCCTAGATCCCCGTCGTCCTCCTCTTCTTCCTGGCGGGGGGGCTGAGTGCGTGGCTCAGTACCAGCCGACTCCTTGCTTTTTCTGCTCTCCCTGCTCTCTTGGCTCTCCCGGCTCTCGGGGGTCTCAGAGTCCAAAGTCTCCTGCCGTGAGAGGCCCCTGGTTCTGCTGCTGTGGTGGTGGTGGTGGTGATGGTGGTTGTGGTGCTCAGTCCTTGTGGAGGATGAGCGGTGATGGACGTGGGCTCTCCTGGATGACTCTGTCCTGAGGGGCCTCTCCTCCTCGTTGTCCTCCTCCTCGGCCTCCGCGTCAGCTTCAGCCTCGTCCAGGCTTTGGTGGTGGTGGTGATGGTGGTGATGGTGATGATGGTGCTGGTAATCCTCTCTGGAGCTCTTCCTCTCCACTTTATCTGCCTTCTGCTCCGTTCCGTTGCCCTGAGATTAAACACATCAGTCAGTGAGATGGCACAAACCAGGACGCCTCACTGCAAATCACACACAGGCTCAGTTACACAGGAAACACTCAGGGAAAGATGCTAAACAAGGTTCCTTTGGTCGTTTAAACTGATGGTTCCCAACCTGAAGGATGGTACTCCTCGCTTAACAGGACACCTTGGATCACAAGCTTTGTTTGCTATAAGATTTTGGCTTTGCAAAATTAAATAACCAATTAATAATTCATCAAGCTAATGTAGTTTTTACTTGGCAGGAAAGCTGCTGTCTCTGCACAAAACCCCCAACCTGGAGGACCAGCGCTCCAAGGCAGTCTACTGCAGGAGGCCATATGCCAAACCATCAAACGGCCGGCAGGGTGGGTGAACTCCCGCCAGGGTGAGCAGGTGGTTTTAAGGCACAGGTGACTCGCCTTCGCCCCTTCTCCCGTTGGTGGTAAGGCTGCACATGCCATCTGGGGTATTTTATAAACCTAGAGAGCTTATCCTCTAAGGATCCCCAAATTTCTGCTGAATTGGAAACCCACTCACGGTTCCAGAGGCGCTGGGCACCTTAGAATTAACCTCATGACAATCTGTGGGGAGGATTTAGCCACCCTAGACCTAGACCCAAACCTGGGAAGGCTGGCGCCACCTTCTGCACTCTACAAAGACTCGTGCGTCACATTGTGAGCAGGCAGACCTGTCTTCAGGTGAGTAGAAGCCCACCCAAGAAGAAGAAGATAATCATACACCAAAGTGTTTTCTGTTGAAGGCTGCTACAAAGGCAAGCACCAAAATGGACAAACTAGACCCAGAGAGAGAGAGTTGACATGGGAGGGTGACTGAAAGTGCACGAGAAAAGTCTAAATGAAACATTAAAATCACAGAAATGTTACAAAAAGCAAATACTATCAAGTATACAGAATGATTAGACATTCTGTACTGTATGAATTGTGTAAACATGAACAAGTACTTATCATTATTATACTTAGTTGATAATCTGATTTTTTTGTGATCAACTCTGTAACTACTATACACTTTTGGAAAAAAAAAAATGAAGAGACCACTCCAAATCTTTGTCAAATTAACATTTCTACATGTATGTCAGCTGTTTCATTCCATCAGCTATTGAAAAGCATATCCCAGTATACTTAAAGCAGCACTATGTAACTTTCTTGTTCTTGGCAGGAACACTGAAAAGACTACAACTATGGCGGCTATGACCTCAGTCCGCACAGCCATTCACAGGGTGCATAGTTGCTGGTACCTAAAGTTGTGCTCTGTGATTGGCTGTGTGGGCTGAGGTCATAGTCACCATAGTTGTAGTCTTTTCAGTGTTCCTGCTAAGAACAAGAAAGTTACATAGTGCTGCTTTAAGTATACTGGGGTATGCTTTTCAATAGATGATGGAATGAAACAGCTGACATATATGTAGAAATGCCAATTTAATCATTACATAGTGTTGCTTTACTGAGGTACTGATTTGGCGATCCTCTGAACATGCCGAGATGCATAAAAACCATGATTAACTATCCAGGTATTACACCAAAATCTAAATTCTGAGCTCTTCCTAAGCTAAAACATTAGTATTATGGTGTTTAAGAAAGAACATGAACTTGTTTTCTTTGCTTTATTCAAGGTCTGAAAAAGATGGTGCCTGGAGATGTTGCTTTTAAATGAAATAATACAAAGAAAACAAGTTCATGTTCATTCTTAAACACTACAATACTTAAGTTTTAACTTAGGAAGAACTTAAATCTGTATTTTTGTCTAAACTCTGATTATTATTCACAGCTTTCATGCATCTAACCATGGTTAGATGGCCATCTAATCAGTACCTTCTTAAAGGCCAAATGTCACGTAATTTTTTTTTCTAAATGACAACGAATTTAGATAAAATACACATAGCTTAAACCAAATATTCATACCGGAGACCATATCACCCACCTGTATTTACATAATTGCACAAAATACACCAGGTGAAGGCCCCACCTTGCTTGCTGGCTTGTGACAGCCAGTCCAGACCACGCCCATGTTTTTGACATCACCAGTTGTACCCTGGCTGCCCTGCCTATCCACATTCACACTTATCAACATTGGACAATCATGACGGAAAGTGACAGCGATTGTGAACAAATTAGTTTAGTTTTGTCTTTTTTTTTGTCAGTGGTTCAGACAGTGACAGAGGCACTGAACCTTACAGGTTCGAGCCGTCCGAGACGGAATCAGATGCTTTGTCTGATGACAACAGTTCCAACGATGACCAGAGAGCAGAACCAGTGGAAAATGTCATTGAACTGGACATTAATCGCCTCCAGAATTGCGAAGCCGAAGGGGGTCTGTCGAGGGCGCCCCATAAATATTGATTTTTCGGAAGCCATTATTATTACAGTGGAGGAGAGCCGCTGCTGTCAAGAAATTGACCAGATCAATAAGAAAATGGAGGTGCATACCTGTCAAGTGAGACGTTTTCGCCGTATTTTGGTGCCAAGCGCGGCTGTGGGGGACGGCGGAGTGGTGGGGGACATTTTTCTGGGAAATGTTTTAAATGTAGTTCGTGTTGTTATTGTCAAATATTTTAAGGAAAATACGGGGAAAATGCAATTTTAGCAAAAACGGGCGTATTGCCATTTCTGTACGCCCAAAAGAAAAATATACGGGAAAAAAAATTGAGTGTGTTGCGGAGCACGTCCTGTGTGTGATCCCCCACAGCTGGTGCTGGCAGATGGCTCAGCCTGAGCTATTATCACTACAATGAGAAGTGTGGAGTCAATCATTAGTCAGATTGTCGGGGCGGGCTGATCGCTCAGCGTGAGCTATTCTCACTACAATGAGAAGTCATTAGGACAATGGTTTAACACGTTCAGCTGTGCAGCGGTTGCGGAACAGAGAGAGATCGCCTGACAAATACAGAATTCTGCTTTTTTTTTTTTATTTTGCGCCGGACGCTGAGTTGTGTTGTTATTGTCAAATATCCATGAATCCTTAAAATATTTGACAATAACAACACGAGTTGCATTTGGGGCATTTCCCAGAGAGGTGTCCCTTGTTGCTCCGCCGTCCCTTATAGCCGCTTTTTACGGTGTTGAAGTACGGCGAAAACGTCTCACTTGACAGGTATGAAAACATTTCCCAGAGAAGTGTCCCTTATTACCCAGCTGTCCCTGATAGTCCCGTTTTAAGGTATGGGTGAAATATCCAATTTTTTTCTTTCTTGTTGCTCACTTCAACCTTCCAGTCTCCATATAAACAATCAATTGAAATACCCCAAGCATCAAACTAGGGTACAGTCGATTTCGTCACTTCCGCCTTCTTCCCCAGGCGATTCCAGGGGCCGTGTCAGGCCAAGCGCGGCAGTTTTAAATTAACGAATATTCCGTTGTTACTGAAGCATATGTACCAAGACCCGAACGGATCGGTTCCCTTTTATATCTAGTTTCAAGATATTTAAAGTACCCTGTTACGTGACATTTGGCCTTTAAGTAGACTGAGGTGTCCTTGTGTGGGAATTCAGCAGCTACTCAAACTGCAGGCCTGCCATACATGTAGAGATGTTTAGGAACGATTTTGTAGTGGTCTCTTCACTTCTTCTGCAACTGTATATTGTGTGCACTTTCAGTCTCTGTCACACATGAACCTGTTCTCTCATGTACTTCTGCATCAGCTTTTGTTCATTTTAACACATCCATACCGCTACTATACTGCAGTGAGAACTGCAACAGAAAATCCTCCCTGACAGTGGATAAAAAAACTACAATGACTTCTCACTGGGAAGGAGAAAAGACAAAGAACTTTTAAAGTAGTTGTGGTGGTTAATCACTAATTACCCTGTGTATATGCAAGTGTGTATATACTGTATATGCACGTATTCTCAAAATGTCCACAAATATGTGCTGTAATTTGTGTTAATAAAGAAGATGTAAAAAATGGTAAATGGCATTCACTTATATAGCGCTTTTATTCTCATCTCTTGATGACCAAAGCGCTTTACAGATCCTGCAATCCACCCATTCACACACACATTCACACACTGATGGTGACATGCTGCCTAACATGGCGCTTCCAGACCCACCAGGAGCAATTGGGGTAAAGTGTCTTGCCCAGGGACACAACGGCAGGATATCTGGGGAGAGCGGGATTTGAACCGCCAACCATGTGGTTATTGGACAACCTGCTCTACCTCCTGAGCCACTGCCGTGGCCCAAGGGGGAAAAAAGGTTGGGAACCAATAGTTTATTAATAAGCTTTTGCTCGGTGGATCAAACGCAGCATCTTTCTTGTTTCACTTAAACTGAAGTGAAGAGCTGAGGAAGAAGTGCCACACTAGAAACACCAACACGCTTTTCAAATCCTGCAGCTCAGAGTCATAAGAGTGAACTTTTGAAGAAGAAAGCTGCACTCCTCAGTCTGAACCTCCACCACACGGCCTCGCCGCACTTACCACACTAGCAAACACACGCTAAGCTCACTCCTGCTCCTCCTCGCATTCGGCATTTTCCTCATCCTCAGTCTTACATTGTGATGCGGTGGATGGAGAGAGGGTAGAGGTGAGGGTCACAGCATGAATGAACCACCCAAATGACCCCAAAACAAGTCTTACTAATAAGAGTTTTTTTCTTTTGTTTTACACATTTAAGTATTTGTATTGAAAACAGCTGGATGTGAATGGCGAGTTACATTTGCTCAAGTACATGTAATTTACTGAGTAGTTTTACTTGGGTACATTCATGAAGAATAAAACATACTTTTACTCAAGTACATGTGGCCATACTCTGAGTTACTATTGATTTTACTAGAAAACTGGTTAGAAATGTGCTTGTTTATACTGTAACAACCGTATTCATATTCAGACAAGATTTTTATTCATTTTAGTGATTTCATAGTTTTATTTCAATAAAATAAGAGTTTAAATCATTGTTATTCTATTCTGGAAATATTTGATTAGTACCGTTTCTTTATATGATTTGACTGGCACATTTAAGGAAAATACGCCCTGAACTGGCAACCAAATTCAATTAAAAAAAAAAAAAAAAAGAAAACTTGCATGAAAAAAAAAAAAACAGTATTATGAGAATAAAACCCCGGGTGTACTATAAAAAGTCACAAATTTATGGAAAAAAATCCCATAAATATACGAGAAAAAGTCAAATTTACAAGAAAAGAGAACCAAATTTACTGTAAGTGAAAAGTTGTTTTTGACTACTCAAGTAATTTTTCTTAGTTGATACTTTCTTTCTGAAGTAACTTTTTTGGTGACTACTCATATACATATACTGTACTTGAGTATAATGTCTGACCTCCCACAGAAACAGAGATACATGCAGTTATAGACCAACATAAATCCCAGGAGGATTCCCTATATTTGTTGGTTTTCTGTTCTTTATTCAGCATTTTTCACTATTATGTCACATAATCATGTACGTAGATATTTGTAAATTTTAAATAAATGAAATTGTTAATTTATACATTGCTGAATAACATGCCATGATGCATATATAAAAAATATTTTCTTTAATTGGCAATTCCTGGTTTGAACATGCATGCATGCAGTCACTACAGTGTACACTAGTCCTAGTCATGAGTACACTTGTACCTGTGCTGGGCGATTAACCAAAATAAATCCAAAACCGAAGTTCGGGACTATAACACCGACATAATCTTACTTCTGTCGTTTGTTTTGTTTCTTCCCTTCTTCCTGTTGTGTGCGTGCATATGAGAGCTTTCATGTACTGCCCCTTTAAAACATGTCCTGCATGGGCAGACATGTGACTCTGCAACCCGGAAGCAGCACAGTCAGCACTGTTCGGAAGCAGGAGAACATGGCGGAAAAATTAAAACGGCATGTACTGAAAAGAAATGCGGTGTCCATCCATATAGTATGTGATGTTTGCCCCATTATTTCATATGAAGAGGCCAAGAAAAAGCAAGTGAAGTGCCCGAAAACTAACACGGAAATGCGCCAAAGCTAAATCATGGTTAGACTCTGACCACCATTGGCTTCAGCGCAACCGTTTTACAGTAGGAATGGACGACAAAATCAACAAGATAAGGCTTATTTAAGAACCCAAACAGAGACTTGTAATCCCTATGTGGCAATAGCATAATCATGCTGCTTAAAGGACTCCCCCAACACAGCTAACTAGCCGCTGGCATGAGTCACGTGACCCACAAAACTTCAAGAGGTATGTATATAAACACTGACTTCTGCACTGGACAGTATTTAATTTGTTTGCTTGTGTGTGAAATGACAATAGGCTTATTCTTTCCTACATTATGCTCCTTTACTACCGAATCACCGCAGTGATATATTTATTGATACTACACTCTTGTGTAACATTGCTTAGTTACGAGCCTTGTCAGTGAACTATAAAGGAGAAGGAAGGAAGAAAAAACCACGACCCCTCCCACCCCCATCCCCCCAAAACTGATGTACCAGGTTCAATTAACCACGATGCTGACTAGGGGTCAAATCGCCCAGCCCTAAACTGTACTTAATTTCCTGTCCTCCATCACCCCACCCAGGGGCCTCCATGGGCCCTTCGCTTCCCCAGCAGTCGTACCTGCCCACCGGAGACAGGGGGCGCGCTGGATGGCAGGGGCACTGCGGGCTGCTTTGTCAGCAGTGAGTTTTGCGGGCTGGAGCTGCTGGGGTGGGTGCTTTTCCAGTAGGCCTCCAGATAATCGGCCATATGCTCACATGCGTCCTCCAGCTGGTTCTCGTCGAGAATGATGTCAAACATTTCCTGTGAAAGACGAGACAGGCGCAGTCCGATTGACAGGAAATAAAACAGAAACATGAGAAGGTCAAAACAACCCGCACTGACACTGACATTTAAAATGAGTCGTAAAAATATAATATGCCAGAGCTTTGCTAGAATGATAACACACTGAAATGGAAACAGAACAACATTAGGCATTAACTCGTATTCCCTACAGATACTAACACTGTTTGGATTAAATTAAGCCTGCACTTTTACAGGACTGGGGTGTTTACCTATTTCTTAAAATAATACCAAAGCACATAACAGAGGAATGGATACAGCACTGTCAGAAATTATAATTACACCTAGGGCCAAGAAGAACAAAACTCTGGGTTATTTAAAAGGCTGGATAATTTTTGGTCTGCTTTAGGGACTTACGGGAGGGCACTGAGCCAGCTTGTCGGCAGCCACCATCTGGACATTGAGGTGTTTGGCCTGAGACTTGCCTCTGGACTTGATGAGCCGCTGCAGCACCTGAAGGCACATGAGGACAGAAGGAGACAAGGTCACGGCCGTTTTGGACAAAAACTAAATTAGAGCTCTGTGTTTGTAATATGAACGTGTGAATGTTTGCTTCCAAGTGTTAAACATAAAGACACACTTTTGTGTCATTGAGAGACAAGCAGCAAAAACTTTAACTTACTGGAATTTTGAATTGCTTGTAGTTTACTTGCTAGTGAGCCATTTTTTGCTACTTTGTCTTGTATTTTAGTGGGAAATATTGTACTCCTATACATTTCTGTAAGACCTAAGGTTGCAATTGTTAATCAGGGCATTGATATTTTCCCATTATCCTTTTAGTGGAACATCCCTACCTTCCACAGAAAGCTCCGATTAGGGAAAGCAGCAGCAATATTGCTGCCACAGAGCAGTCAAAGTTAGAACTGAAAAGCAGGAGCTGAAGCTAAGGTAGGTTGGGAGTATCTTGCAGCTGCACAGCAACTGAAGGCAGGATTAGGGCCAACTCACACTATGGTATCTGGACCATATTGACCAACATTTGATCCCTCACTAGGCTGACTGCTCACAGATCCACACAGCCAAATGGATGAAATCCTTTCAGAATGCATACGTAGGTACAGCAGTGTAAAGAGAATGAGGCAGGTTGGCTGAGGTGCTGAACTGTGTCAATGAAGATGACCAGTAGATGTGAGAACAGAACAGACAGAACAGACCAAGTAGAACTAGTAAGAGTGTATCCTTAAAAAGCACAACTTCTATCCTCTAGGATAGCAGCTGAAATCGTTTTTGTGCATGAGCTAAATGTATGCTTCACTTTACAGCAAAACCCATATGATAAGCCTACAGAATGCATTTTTGGATGAGTGATGTCTAAATGTTTGACTTATGATGTTTCTATAAAACTATACATAGCTGGGATTGTGTTGACCTTGTGAGCTGCAGCTGGATCAGATAAGAGACATCTGTTTTCTAAATTTCTCTTTTTCCCCTATAATCCTTTGACTTCATGCAGTTCTTTCTGGAGTCATAAAAGAAAGACATTTTTTTCTCAAATACAATGGCACTCCCACTGTACACAGATTTTATAATGTTTAAAGCAATTAAACCAGACCAGGACCATTATGTATGAGTCTGGGGAGGATCTGGGCAATTGCCTAGGAGGAACAGCAAAGCTCACCAATTGTGGATGGACAGACAGACACAAAATCTCTAGCGGTCAAATAGACATGACAGACAAAAGCTTCTGTCTTCCAGCAGCTTGTTTTCTGATTGCTTATTGTTATGTTTATTTGCAGAGTACATGCTTGTTGATTTTCAGGGAGCCGGCGTACCACACACCCAGACAGTAGGTGAGCACGCTCTCCACTGAGCAGTGATAGAAGGCCAGCAGCAGCTTCTGGTCCAGGTTGTGCTTCCTCAGGACACGGAGGAAGTGCAGCCACTGCTGGGCTTTCTTCACCAGGTCCTTGGTGTTTACAGACCAGGAAAGGTCAGAGGAGATGTGGGTGCCCAGGAACCTGAAGGCGGGGATGTTTTCCATGTGGTCGCCATTTAAGAGGAGGGGTGGTGGTGGTCCTGTCTATTCTTCCTGAAGTCCAGAATGAGTTCTTTGGTTTTCTGGACATTCAGTTTCAGGTTGTTGACTGGGCACCACAGCAGCAGATTCTCTACCTCCACCCTGTATGCCTTCTCATCATCGTTGGTGATGAGCCCAACCAAGGTGGTGTCGTCCACGTATGTCACGATGACGGTGGTTGGGTGGGTTGGAATACAGTCAAAGGTGTACAGGGAATACAGTAGAGGGCTTAGGACGCAGCCTTGTGGGGAGCCAGTGCTAAGAGACAGTGTGGAGGAGTGGTGGGGGCCAAGTCTGACTAAAATATAAAAAGCAATTATTAACCATATATTAGTGAAAGCATTGCAGATAAGTTACTTTTTGGATCCTGGGTTATTCTTGCATATTTTAATTACACTGAGTTACTTTTTTCTTAATTATCGGGCTACCTCTTTGACCACTTTACTGAAATTAAAACTCAAAAATGCCACTTTCCCTTTAAGGTCAGCTCTGTATGAAGTGACAGAGTATAAATGAGAGGACAGGTGATAAAGAGCAATTTATTCTATCCCACTCTGAGAGTGAGTCACCCTGCTGCCACCTTGATTTAAAGCCTGGATCTCCTGCCTCTCTAGATTTCTTCCCATTTTTAGTATATTATTCACATGCCTGTGCTTTTTATTGATCACTGAATCATAAGGATTTTGTGCGCTAGCTGAAGGTCAGAATGATGAATCAGTCCTCTCACGCATTTTCTTGCTCTCAAACTAGCAGTCATGTCTGACATGCTGGATTTAAAGCAGCTCAGTTACAGAGAGACGATGTGGTGAGAAGACACGAGGGCAATAAACCAGTGCAGTAGACTAACATGTATGGAAGCAGTGGAAGGCTGTTTTCATGTGTCACCCCACCTTTATTCTTTATCACAGCATGTGCACATTCACGTTTCTTTCCTGTATATACTTTCTGTGTATGCCAAAACAGTTTTCCATATGTCTTAATCACATGTCTATGTCATGCTATGGTCAAAATACTTCAGGCTTTACGGTATACACTCACCGGCCACTTTATTAGGTACACCTGTCCAACTGCTCGTTAACACTTAATTTCTAATCAGCCAATCACATGGCGGCAACTCAGTGCATTTAGGCATGTAGACATGATCAAGACAATCTCCTGCAGTTCAAACCGAGCATCAGTATGGGGAAGAAAGGTGATTTGAGTGACTTTGAACGTGGCATGGTTGTTGGTGCCAGAAGGGCTGGTCTGAGTATTTCAGAAACTGCTGATCTACTGGGATTTTCACGCACAACCATCTCTAGGGTTTACAGAGAATGGTCCGAAAAAGAAAAAATATCCAGTGAGCGGCAGTTCTGTGGGCGGAAATGCCTTGTTGATGCCAGAGGTCAGAGGAGAATGGCCAGACTGGTTCGAGCTGATAGAAAGGCAACAGTGACTCAAATAACCACCCGTTACAACCAAGGTAGGCAGAAGAGTATCTCTGAACGCACAGTACGTCGAACTTTGAGGCAGATGGGCTACAGCAGCAGAAGACCACGCCGGGTGCCACTCCTTTCAGCTAAGAACAGGAAACTGAGGCTACAATTTGCACAAGCTCATCGAAATTGGACAATAGAAGATTGGAAAAACGTTGCCTGGTCTGATGAGTCTCGATTTCTGCTGCGACATTCGGATGGTAGGGTCAGAATTTGGCGTCAACAACATGAAAGCATGGATCCATCCTGCCTTGTATCAATGGTTCAGGCTGGTGGTGGTGGTGTAATGGTGTGGGGAATATTTTCTTGGCACTCTTTGGGCCCCTTGGTACCAATTGAGCATCGTTGCAACGCTACAGCCTACCTGAGTATTGTTGCTGACCATGTCCATCCCTTTATGACCACAATGTACCCAACTTCTGATGGCTACTTTCAGCAGGATAATGCGCCATGTCATAAAGCTGGAATCATCTCAGACTGGTTTCTTGAACATGACAATGAGTTCACTGTACTCAAATGGCCTCCACAGTCACCAGATCTCAATCCAATAGAGCATCTTTGGGATGTGGTGGAACGGGAGATTCGCATCATGGATGTGCAGCCGACAAATCTGCGCCAACTGTGTGATGCCATGTCAATATGGACCAAACTCTCTGAGGAATGCTTCCAGCACCTTGTTGAATCTATGCCACGAAGAATTGAGGCAGTTCTGAAGGCAAAGGGGGGTCCAACCCGTTACTAGCATGGTGTACCTAATAAAGTGGCCGGTGAGTGTATATCACAGCACTATTTTCCACCCAGATTAAACACTCTTCTTCACAAAGATCCCATTTCAGTACATGCTTCTTTAAATGTTAATGAGTTCAACCACCTTTATTGGTTTGCCACTTTTGAGATGCATGTTGATGCTAATGTTAGCTGTGAGCTCTCATTGTTGGACTAAGTCTGAGCATAACTTACATAAAACTGGCTAAACATGAGAACATAAAACTTCAAATTAGGCATTATCAGAGTTTGGGGTGTGTGCTTTAAGTGGGAACTGGATATGACGAGTTCGTGTGGTATAGAAACAGCTCACTGACTGAATGGTTAGGTCTTCTAACTGCTGCTGTTGGATGCTACGTCCATATGTTAAATTATAACAAAATAAGCTAAAATAAAATCTAGGAATGAGGCATATGGTCAGATATTGGTAATTGATCCAGCTGGGATCACAGATGTGAGATATGGGGTGGGTGAGTTATAGCGAAGGGAATTACAAGTACTAGCTAAGCTAGGATAACTTTGGTAGCCTGGTTATTAGTGATTACTGGGCTATTCGGGTCAAAATATAACACAATGAAGCCAGAAATACACCTGCCAGCAAGATATATAATTTAATGTGAATTAATGAACTAGCTGGGAACAGAGATGTGCAAAAAACATAGATGCTAATCTAGGTTAGCACTGCTGCCCATGTTTCAATTTGGAAGCTCGCAATGAGTCGGGAGACATCTACGTCCACTCCACTACCATTAAAATGGGAGATAAATTCGATAAAATAGGAAATAATGCTTAGAGGGCAGTATCATTCCAATAAGCTCCAGTTCTCACCTCACAGCAAAGGCGAACGGCTAACTATATGAGACCTTGAGAGACCGAGGTGGACCTTAACAAAGTAACAGTGTTGTGGTTTTTTAATGTATTTTTTCCCCATTAATAGCCACTCCAGATATCTAAATTCATACGCAAGAGTAGAGGTGGATCGATCTGATATTTAGTGTTGTACTGGGTTTGATCCAAGCAAAATGACTGGATCGGTATTGGGGAGCAATAAAGAAATAAAAACCGATCCATTAAAATGTGAAATAAATTGCAGAGATTCTCGCGTTCCTCCGCTCTCTCCATATAAAATAAGATAAGATAAGATAAGCCTTTATTAGTCCCACAATAGGGAAATTCCAGGATTGCAACAGCACTGGGATAGCAACAGTCAGAGCAATAATTAAGAAGATATGAAAAATATAAATAAGAGCAGTGGATATACATATGTACACATAAATATATAAATATATATACAAAGTGCGGAGCATTGTAGCAAGATGGAATAAACAGCATAACCGTCTACTTAGTTATCCTACATAGTATGAATGTGTACCCATACATATTGTCACCCTCCGTAGTGACTGATATTGTCCTAGTTGTATACTGGAGGGGACCATTTGTGTAAGTCTGTTGCGTCTTTTGAATTCAATACTACTAGGTCGTCACGTTTTTTTGTTATCTCTGCGAGCAGCCCTGCTTAGGTTATACAGTCTGACAGCCGTAGGTAGGAAGGACCTGCGAAACCTCTCGGTTGCGCACCTAGGATGATGTAGTCTACTGCTAAATGAGCTCCTCAGTGCGTTCAATATGTCCTGCATAGGGTGGGACTCGGACTCCAGCAGAGATGACAGTTTAGCCACCATCCTTCTCTCTCCTATCTCCTCCACTGGGTCAAGGCGTTGCCCCAGGACAGAGCTAGCTTTCTTGATCAGTTTGTTCAGTCTCTTCCTATCGGCTGCTGTAATGCCGTTGCCCCAGCAGACCACTCCAAAAGTGATGGTTGATGCCACCGCTGTGTCGTAGAATGTCTTCAGCAGTGCCCCTTGTACACCAAAAGACCTGAGCCTCCTCAGTAGGAACAGCCTGCACTGTCCCTTCTTGTAGAGTGTGTCGGTATTGTGTGACCAGTCTAGTTTATTGTTCAGATGAACACCAAGGTACTTGTAGGATGTCACCATCTCAATGTCTGTTCCCTGTATGTTTACTGGTGCTGTGAGGGGTTGTCCTTGCCTGCGGCAGTCCACCACCAGCTCCTTAGTTTGCGTGAGTGTGTCTTAAATTATGTTCTTTTTACTTATATGGATGCCGAGAGAAACGCAATTTCATCTTGCCTGCACTACAGTTGTATGTACAGCAATATGACAATAAAGGTTGATTTGATTTGATTTTGATTTGATATCCTGAGATACAACCTCCCAGTCTGTGAATAGAGTCTGCATGTCAAAGATGTAATGTTAGAGACAAGATGGTTGCAAACAACCATTTTTTAGGATTAAAAAAAAACAAAAAACAGATGAAAACTAAATAAAATATATTATTGCAAACAAAAACATCATTAAAAATAAATAAATGAATTATAAGACTTACAAATAGATAACTGATTTTATCCACACTCCATATTTGCTCTTCATAAAATCTTCCTAGACTGACAGAGTGAACATTTTACCACAGTGAGGATCCTTACTGGTTTGCACTGGTAGAGCCACTATGGCTCTAGCACCCGGTCGCTCTAAATTTTGTTTGAAACCCCCTGCAATAATTTCAAACAAACACATTCAAGAGAAGTTTACATGTCTCCCATGGCTGTAATGGTGAAGTGAGCTGTTAATTATTTAGGAAGTTAAATTGTTCCAGAAAGGTGTTTTTTTTTTTTTTTTTTTTTTTTTTTTTAAACGTCAGTGTTCAGGCTTAATACAGCAGGTGTCACACTGGACATAAAGTCACATCTTTTATCAATTTATTTTTCCTGTGATGTTTTCTGAGAGTTCAGAATGTCCTTTGCAATTTATTTTTATTAAAATAAAGAGATAAAAGTGAATTTCTATGCTTAATAATGACAAAATGTATAAATAAAAAGGTGCAGTTGTAAGAGTGTAGTTTTATAGCTTTAACATCTTCAACCTTAACACTTGCAGAAATACCATGGAAAGGAGAATGCTGAATTTATTCAGGCCACAAGCTGCATACTGGTTTTGTATCGGTATTGGCGAATTCTCAAATTTTAAAATATCGGATCAAACGTTAAAAAAAAAGCTGTATCGTACATCCTTATGCAAGAGCACCAAAAAAAGTGAGCATTTCATCATATGCCTCCTTTAATTATCAACTCACCTTGGGGGAGGTGATCTTGACGTAGACAATGATGGGGGCGAGGGAGGTTTTTCCCAGCTGTGACGGGTGGTTGATGGTGTCGGCGTCCAGAACCACCAACTGTAACGTCCGAGCCAGCTCGAAAATCCGCTCAATTTCACTCTGGACTTCAGCTGGAGAGAGACGCAGAGGTTCAGATTACTTCTCATTTGGACAGAAAAAAAAAAATCTTCCAGTTATCATTTTCAGGAGAAGTTGTATTATGATAATACTTCTATGACAGATTAAGTTTTAGTACAGTTATTAAATTTTGCTTTATATGTTGTTTAGTATAAAAGCCACACTATGTTGCTTAAGACATCCATGCTAACTTATAGCAAAGTTCACCTAATCTTTCACCTTTTTTCTAAGTTTGTGGACTGTGAAGTAAAAGACACTTGCAAAGGGATCCTCATTTAATTAAACTGCTCAAGAGTGACTACATAAAAAAAAATGAGAAGGAAAACATCTCTGGAGAAAAGTTCAGATCCATAAAAAATAAATAAAATAAAATCACCTCTCTTTCCTGATCAGACAAGTATGGATAACTTAATCGAAGGAGTGAGCTGAACACTGCAGTCACTTCAAAGGTTTTATTTGTTATCTCAGTCCTGTATAACTCTTCCCTCGGAGCATCAAAACACTGAGTCATCAGATTGGTTTCAAATCACTCGGCTCATTTAGACTACTGTTTGGTGTAATCATCCGTCACCACTGTAATAATCTGCAATAACTGTGCAGTAACCACAGCGCAATATAACTTTGTACACAAGTTAATATTAAGCATGGAAACATTTTTTGCACTTCCACTGCATACTGAGCTTTTTACAATTTTAATAGTTGTTTGTGGCAACTGTAACAAACTCAATTTTGTGTATTTCAAGTTCTGACTAGATAATAGTTGGTTGTAATTTTGTAAAAAAAAAAAAAAAAAAGTTAAAAAATGGCAAAATTAGGTCAAGTTAAGATCAGATGAAGTTTACTGTCATAGTTTATTATTCTTTGTAGATTATTTGCTAATCAGCACTACATGCAAAGTACATCTGTTTAGTTTTACAATTATTACCAAGAGGGATGGTTTGTTGGTTTGTTTGTCTGTTAGCAGGAATATGCAAAAACTACTCAGATTTTGACTTCTGGTCTGGACAACATGGTGGTAGAGGCTTAAGCTGAAGCTCCCATACCCCATCCGTGAAAATACCATGAAAATCAGATTTAATGGATTTATGGAAGAGTGAAAACCAAAAGACAAAGTCATTATGCCTAAAGGAAAACAGAAGAAATCGACATTTACCAGGCCAAGATGCGCATCGGCCAGAGAATCTGACCTGGAGGACAACAACCACTCGGAAATAGAGGAGCAGAATGAGGCTAGCAACATGGTTAGCTTAAAAACGATACTTCAAGAATTAAGAGAATTTCGCCGAGAGTGTTGGGCCGAATTTCGTGAAATTAAAGACGAAATAAAAAGGACAAACAACAGAGTGGACCAGACTGAGGCCCGAATCATGGAAGCAGAGGAAAGAATAAAAGGGCTGGAAGAAACCACACTGGAATTACTCAAACAACAGACAAGACTGGAGGCTAAGCTAACCGACCTGGAAGGAAGACTAAGAAGGGACAACATAAGAATTCATGGTCTGAAAGAAGGAGTCGAAGACGGTTTCACCACAATGGCTGCATGCGTGGAAACCATACTGAGAGAGAAGTTGGAAATTCCCCAATCCACCGATTTGAAAATAGAAAGGGCGCACCGTTCATTAGCCCCAAGGACGTCGGCGGAAGCCCCCCCATGATCGGTGGTGGTGAAGTTTTCCAACTTCAGAACAAAAGAAGAGGTTTTGAGACTGGCTTGGCAGAAAAAAGGATTTATGCACCAAGAAAAAGATTTTTGTGGAGCATGACTATGCCCCGGAGGTCCTTAAAAAGCGTCGAGAATACAACGACGCTAAAAAGGTACTAAGAGAAGAAACTACGCTTTCAAACTCCATTTCCGGCGAAGCTGCGGGTTTTTTACGGGAAACAGACGTGTCTCTACAACTCGGTGGAAGAAGCAACCAGGAATATGGCGAAAAGAGGGCTCCCGGTAACGGTGTATAAACCTGCAGCAGACCCAATCGAAAGAATCAAGGCTCAAACGTGGTGCACGACTTCCGGTTATGGCTGCCACGTAGGACGGACGTGTCTCGCTCTGCTCTGCTCCTGGAGAAAAAAAAATCGGCAAATAACTCTCTCATTTGGGACAGAACGTATCCCAGCGTTTGGGCGAGGATATGTCGGCGAAGCCTAAGGCTGGAAAACCAGGAAAAGGAAAAAGCGAGCCGCCGAAACAGTCCAAATTAACGGACTTTCAGGTCTGTGACGCAGCAAACAGGGCTCCATATATGGCGGAGGAGGCTGGCAACGCTGCGATTTCTGCGGGGAATGGCGCAGATGCGCTGATGGCTGCCATGAGTTCAATGAGAGCGGACTTTTCCTCTAGATTTGATGGGATTATGACAGCGTTGGAAGGAATAAGAAAGGAATTGGGTGACTGTGTAGAACGAACGGCGCAGATGGAGCTCCGTCTCGCTAGTGCTGAAGATGACGTCACCCGTCTTCAATTAAAGGTGCGCACTTTGGAAAAAAAAAAAAAATCTCTGGAAGATAATATTTTGGATTTGGAATCTCGGTCGAGACAGAATAATTTGAGGCTGGTGGGTCTTCCAGAGGAATCAGAAGGTCGGGACGTATGTTCCTTTCTGGAAAAGTGGATTCCGGAGGTGCTGGGCAGCGAGGAGTTGCAATCAGCAGTGGTTCTGGAAAAAGCACATCGCATTGGCCCACGGAGAGATAAGGGACCGCCGAGGACCTTAATTATGAAGTTTCTTAACAACAGAGACAGGATGAAGATCTTCAACGCTGCACGAGCTAAAAAAGGAGAGATTAAACACCAGGACCAGCAGGTGCGGTTCTACCCAGATTTGGCCACAGGAATCCAGCAATTGAGGAAGCAGTTTGATCCCGTACGTAAGGAGCTGCGCAACCTTGGGATTCGTCATGGTGTAATCTATCCTGCGAGACTGCTGACCACGTATGAGGGCAGAACCCACATCTTCAAGACCCCAGAGGAGGCGCAGGAGTTCATCAAGAAGATCAAAGAAGAAGAAGAGACTGGTGGGAGCTAAGCATGAACAAAATATAAGGTAGAATAATTAAGCATTTGCACAGGCATCTGACTGACTTGAAGTAAATAGTAAGTTTACAAAATATAGATTGTATTATATATTTAAAAAAAACAAAAAACAAAAACAAAACAAACAAAAAAAAAAAAACTATGATGTACAAAGTTGTTAAAAATTTTGGAGCTAAGTTGGAAAACTACAGAGGAGAGTTAATGTTACGTCATTAAAAGCAGTAGAGTTAGGGTGATTGGGAGGATGAAGAAGGAGTGGCTTAGGCTGTTCCCCGTGGGTGTGGAACGGTCGATGGCTATATCGGGAGACAGAATTTTTCTTTTGATTTTGGGGGGTTTGCCACAAGTGTGGGAAGGGGAAATTTGTTTGTGTGTAGTTTGTAGGATGAATGTTCAACCACTCATGTTTTTGCTTCTCTGTATGAGCATGTTTACACTGCAAGGTAATCCCAAACTCTCTATTGATCATGGACCAAAGTGTTAATCTTAATTTAACTTCATGGAATTGCAGAGGTCTACAAAATTTAAAAAAACTTAAACAAGTTATGAATAAAATAAAGGACATGGGTTCAAGAATTGTGTTTTTACAAGAAACTCATCTGATAGAGGAGGATGTTAAAAGAATTAGGAGTAGATGGCAGGGAAGTGTATTCACCTCTTCATTTTCATCCTGAGCCAGGGGAGTTATGACTCTCATACATAAATCAGTTCCTTTTCAAGTGAAAAATGTAATTGGAGACAAATTTGGAAGATATGTAATCATTCAAGGTTCTTTGCTATTAGAAAATATAAATCTTGTGAACTTATATGGTCCCAATATAGATGATCAGAAGTTCTTTGCTAATTTATTTCTCATCTTATCATCACTTACAGGGCAACATATAATAGCAGGGGATTTTAATTGTACATTGAATCCAGGTGTGGATAGATCAACAGGACTGGATTGTACGCACATTGGATGTAGGATGACTATTAATCATTTTATGAAAGAATTGAGATTGTTAGATATATGGAGAGAAATGAAACCACAAGTTAAAGCCTATTCTTGTTATTCCAGTACCTACAAGACATTCTCACGTATTGATTATTTTTTGATTTCCACAGAATTAAGGTCCAAGATTCAAAACTGCTTTTATGATAACATCGTGATCTCTGATCATGCACCCTGTTGTCTAATATATGTAGATAAAAAATTGACAAAGGAATCAGGTAGATGGCAATTTCAGCATAAATGGCTTCAGGATGAGGAATTTGTCAAGTATATAGAAAAACAGATAGACGAGTTCTTGGACATCAATACTACACAAACATCAGCATGTGTAAAGTGGGAGGCTTTCAAAGCTTTTATTAGGGGGCATATTATTAGTTATACAGGATCAAAATCTAAGAAGACTCGAGAGGAGAGAGCTAAATTGGAACATAAAATAAAAAATCTTCAGGAAAAAGTGTATGCAGGAAGTGACCCAAGGTTGGAGAATGAATTACTGATTTTGAGAGCTGAATACGACAAAAAATCAGCGAATAGAGCTGCCTCGAGTCTTCTAAGATTGAAACAATCTTTTTATGAACAAGGTGAAAAATCAGGAAAATTATTAGCATGGCAGATTAAACAATTGGAAATTAAAACACCAATTACCAGTATTATAAGTAACGGACAGGTAGTTATAGATCCTTTAGAAATTAATAGAGCCTTTAGAGATTACTATGAAAAATTATATGATACCAAAAATGAACCTGATTTAACAAAACTAAATGGGTTTTTGAACGAACTATCTATACCGTGTATTCCAAATGAAAACAGGGAGATATTGGAGTCTAAAATTAGTCAAGAAGAAGTTGGGCTAGCCATTGATAATATGAAATCAGGAAAAAGTGCAGGACCAGATGGTCTTCCAGTTGACCTTTATAAAAAATTTAAGAATAAATTAATAAAACCTTTTTTGGAAATGGTTTTAGAAGCATTTCAAAATAATAATTTACCATCATACATAAATAATGCCTTAATTATACTGCTGCCAAAACCAGGTAAGCCCTCTAATAAATGTGAAAATATGAGACCAATAAGCCTATTAAACGCCGACCTTAAGATAATCTGTAAAATTTTAGCAAGACGAATACAAGAAATTTTACCAAATATTATTAATCGAGATCAGAATGGCTTTATAAAGGGTAGACAAGGCTTCCATAATGTAAGAAGACTATTTAATATTATCTATTTTAATAAAGAAGCACCGGATACAGCTCTCCTATCATTGGACGCCGAAAAGGCCTTTGATAGAGTTGAATGGCCCTTTCTTTTTGAAGTCCTACAAAGGTTTGGACTTGGAAATAATTTCATAAAATGGGTTCAAATAATATACAATAATGCTACAGCAGAAATCCTAACAAATAACAATATTTCAAAACCAATAAAAATCAATAGAGGATGTCGACAAGGCTGTCCACTCTCACCTTTACTGTTTACTATGGCAATTGAACCTTTAGCGACAGCGATACGTTTACATTCACAAATATATGGAATTAAAGTTGGACCAACAGAACATAAAATCTCCCTGTACGCCGATGATATAATTTTGTTTATGTCGAATCTAAAAAAATCAATTCCAACCTTGTTGAATTTAATAAAGAATTTTGGGGAAATATCAGGATATAAAATAAATAAAACTAAATCTTCAATATTAATGCTAAATGAGACCCAGAGAAATTACCCAGCCCCTGAGGTAAATCAATTCAATGTTGTAAATCAGTTTAAATATTTAGGAATCCAAATTATGCCTAAGCTAGAATCAGTCGCCAGTGTCAACTATGAAGCCTTAATGTCAGATATCAGTGAGTTAACTCAGAGATGGATGTCACTACCAATGTCGATGATCGGGAGAATCAATATACTTAAAAGTAATATTTTACCTAAAATACTTTATTTATTTCAATACATTCCCTTATCACCACCTTTAGATCTATTCTCAAGAATAAAAAAAAAGTTAGTGGAATTTATATGGAACAACAGGAGGGCTAGATTACGTCTGTCTTTATTATATTTACCATTTGATCGTGGAGGTCTGAAATGTCCAAATTTTATGTTGTATTATTGGTCGGCACAACTGAGGTCTATGACATATTATTTTTCATCAAATGATCTCCCTCACTGGACTGAAATGGAATCATACAATTTACCTTTACCTCTTCCCATATTCATATACTCAGATTCGGCAAAAAAATTACAAAAACAAGTTAAAAATCCATTTGTAAAGCATATGATCAAAATATGGTGTGAAGCTAAAAACTATTTAAAAGAACCACAGTTATTGTCACAATTTAGTCCAATATGGGGTAATCAATATTTTAAACCAGGGAGAGCGGACGCTGTATTTAAAGTATGGAATTTAAAAGGGATACAAAAGATTCAGGATTTATATTTGCCATGTGCAGACAACATAATGTCTTTTGAAGAGCTGAGGATCAAATTTAATCTCAATAGAACACATTTTTTTAAATATCTTCAACTTAGAAACTTTATTCGATCAAATCAAAATAAAGCTCTCACTCGACCTATTTATTCATCCTTGGAAAAAATGATGATGAAAGATAGTAAAAGAAAGGGTATTATTTCAGAGTTTTATAACTCATTGACACTATCTTCAAGTGAAAATTCACTGAAAAGATTAAACTACTGGAAAGAAGATCTGCAAATTGAAATTTCAGAGGAACAATGGGAATTGGCTTGTACAGAAGCTCAAACCAAATCAATAAATGCACGCCTTAAATTGATACATTTCAAATGGTTAATGCGGATGTATGTTACACCGGAGGAGTTAAATAGATATAACAAAAATATACCAGATACATGCACAAAATGCATGGAAAGTAAAGGAACCCTATTTCATTGTTTATGGGAATGTAGATTAATAAGAATGTTTTGGGAAGAGGTGAGGGTAACAATTGAAAAAATAATCTCAAAACAAATCATATTGAATCCTAAACTGGTTTTGTTGGGTCTGTACCCAGAAAAGCATAATTTCAATAAAAGTGAAAGAACATTCATAGACCTCAGTTTGCTTAATGCCAAAAAATGTATTGCACTATTATGGAAAAAGACTCATAGACCAGATGTGACTCAGTGGTTAAGACAGATGTTAACAAACCTTCCATTAGAAAGAATAACATATATACTGAAATCAAAGGAAATTGTGTTTGAGAATATATGGAGACCTTTTATTGATTATGTAAAAAATTTAAACATAACTCTTGAAGAAGAAGGTGAATGATGTGTGTGGACCTTGTAAATTCCAAACTGGTGAACATAATATGTATACTTATGTATTGGATTGTCTAGACTAAACAGAGGAGCATTGTTGAAGACTTGATTTTGTTGGTGGTTGTTGGTGTTTTTAGTGCATTTTTTTTTTTTTTTTGTAGTACTTTAGTGTTAGTGTTTGATTGTTTGTATCATGTTTGTTAAAAAAAAAAAAAAAGGTTCAATAAAGATATTGTGGAAAAAAAAAAAACGTGGTGCACACAGAGACCCTCAAAATCCACAGGCCAGCAGCGGGAAACCCAGCGCCAGGGCTATAAGGAAAAACTGAATGCTTTCAGGAGGGAATAACGATATTTTTAATCAATCTGCGCATCCAAACCTCCTTCTACAAGGTAACAAACATTAAAGGAGATGCAGAATCAGCAAATATGAAGTGGTAAAACATTTCATGGAACAGTCATAATATTAGAAACAAATAAGTCATTAAAAAAAAAAACTTGTTAAAATAGAAATGTGACAATGAACCACATGAACTCTCCACACTAACAAATACTGTATTAATGTGATTGTTTGCTGTGATGGTGGTGGGAGGTTGTGCACAATTTCATAGGGTATAGGCATAAAAAAAATCATTACAAGTTCGGATTGGGACCTGAAATTCATGTTAAAAACATGGGACAACTTACAGGGGTAAGAGAGGGCCCTCAACACGTAAAAGTTTGAGGAATTTCCCTCGGAGCCAACGCACCATCAAGGCTCTTCTAAGGTCGCTAAAAAGACCTCAGTTCAGGAAGATCTTTTGACAGTTTTTTGTTTTAAAGTTTTATATACTATGTTCTTAATGTTTTTTATGTTCTTAATGTTCTTTCAGTTTCTGAGTAGCATAAAAGAGGGCCACTACGCTGTTATACTAAATAAGACAATACAATGGAGAAACAGGGTGTAACCAAAATAATCTCATATAATGTAAAAGGGATCCTGAATCCAGTTAAAAGATCCAAGATTCTAGGCGAAATGAAAAAAGACAAAGCAGGAATATTATTTTTACAGGAAACCCACCTAACAGACTTGGAGCACACTAAACTTAATAGACAAGGGTTTAAACTGATCTCTTCATCTTCATATAAGTCAGGGAGGAGGAGGGGGTAGCGACATTGATCTCAACCAAAATTATATTTGAAAAAAATTCAGAACACAAAGATAAAGAAGGGAGATTTAGCATGGTGCTTGGTCGGCTAGAGGGAGAAGATATCACCCTGCTGAATGTATATGCACCTCCAGAGGCCAACTGGAAATTTTTATGGATTTTATTTGCTGGATTTTATTTGCTTTTGTTGCTTTTATTCTATGATTATTATTTATTTGTGCTGCATTGTATTTCTAGTTGTATTTTATGGTTTTTATCCATCCATCCATCCATCCATCTTCTACCGCTTAATCCTTTCGGGTCGCGGGGGGGCTGGAGCCTATCCCAGCATCTTTGGGCAAGAGGCAGGGTACACCCTGGACAGATCGCCAGTCCATCACAGGGCCAATACAGAGAGACAGACAACCATTCACTCTCACATCCATACCTAAGGACAATTTAGAATCCCCAGTTTTGATGCCAATTAACCTAACTTGCATGTTTTTGGCATGTGGGAGGAAACCGGAGTGCCTGGAGTAAACCCACGCAGACACGGGGAGAACATGCAAACTCCACACAGAAGGGTCACCGATGGTCTGGGGGTGGGATCGAACCCACGATGGTCAAGGGTGGAATCGATCCCTTCCTTAATCCTTTTTATGTCTTATGTTTTTATGTACAGCACTTTGTGTCAGCTGTGGTTGTTTTTAAACTGCTTTATAAATAAAGTTGGAGTGGCTTGGAAGCTTGAAAGCATGGGTAAAAAGAGGCAATAAGTAATACTTTTCTTGACTATTATGCTTTCCCTTATTTTTGGTTTTATACACACACACACGCACACACACACACACACACACACACACACACACTGGTGTGAAAAAGTGTTTGCCCCCTTCCTGATTTCTAATATTTTTTGTACGTTTGTCACACTTAAATGTTTCACGTCATCAAACAAATTTAAATATTGGATAAAAAGCACAAGTAAACACAAAATGCAGTTTTTAAATGAAGGTGTATCTTTGGAAAGCTGAATTCAATTTCTCTAGCCACATCCAGGCCTGATTACTGCCACACCTGTTCTCAATCAAGAAATCACTTAAATAGGACCTCTCTGACAAAGTGAAGTGGACCAAAAGATCCTCAAAAGCTAGACATCATGCTGCGATCCAAACAAATTCAGGAACAAATGAGAAACAAAGTAACTGAGATCTATTAACCTGGAAAAGGTTATAAAGCCATTTCTAAAGCTTTGGGACTCCAGCGAACCACAGTGAGAGCCATTATCCACAAATGGCGAAAACATGGTACAGTGGTGAGCCTTCCCAGGAGTGGCTGGCCGACCAAAATTACCCCAAGAGCACAGCAACAACTCATCCAAGAGGTCACAAAAGACCCCACAACAACACAACAAGCCGAGCAAAAAGAACATAATGGCTTGTCTCAGTTTTGCCAGAAGACATCTTGATGATCCCCAAGACTTTTGGGAAAATACTCTGTGGACTGACGAGACAAAAGTTGAACTTTTTGGAAGGTGTGTGTCCCATTACATCTGGTGTAAAAGTAACAGCATTTCAGAAAAGGAACATCATACCAACAGTACAATATGGTGGTGGTAGTTTGTGATGGTCTGGGGCTGTTTTGCTGCTTCACGGCCTGGAAGACCTGCTGTGGTAAATGGAGCCATGAATTCTGCCGTCTATCAAAAAATCCTGAAGAAGAATGTCCGGCCATCTGTTTGTGGCCTTAAGCTGAAGCGCACTTGGGTTCTGCAGCAGGACAATGATCCAAAACACACCAGCAAGTCCACCTCTGAATGGCTTAAGAAAAATAAAATGAAGACTTTTGAGTGGCTTAGTCAAAGTCCATCCATTCATCTTCTACCGCTTAATCCTTTTTGGGTCGGGAGGGGGGGCGTGGCTGGAGCCTATCCCAGCATCTTTGGGCGACAGGCAGGGTACACCCTAGACAGATCGCCAGTCCATCGCAGGGCCAAGTCAAAGTCCTGACCTGAATCCGATTAACATGCTGTGGCATGACCTTAAAAAGGCGGTTCATGCTCGAAAACCCCCCAGTGTGGCTGAATTACAACAATTCTGCAAAGATGAGTGGGCCAAAATTCCTCCACAGCGCTGTAAAAGACTCATTGCCAGTTATTGCAAACAGTTACAGTTGTTGTGGCTAATGGTGGCCCAACCAGTTATTAGCTTTAGGGGGCAATCACTTTTTCACACAGGACCATGTAGGTTTGGATTTTTTTCCCCTTAATAATAAACACCTTCATTTAAAAACTGCATTTTGTGTTTACTTGTGTTATCTTTGTCTAATATTTAAATTTGTTTGATGATTTGAAACATTTAAGTGTGACAAACATATGAAAAAAATGAGAAAACAGGAACAGGGCAAACACTTTTTCACACCACTGTAAATGTTTCAGATCATCAAACAAATTTTAATATTTGATAATGATAACCCGAGTAAATACAAATTGCATTTTTTAAATGATGATTTAATTTAATTTATGAAGGGAAAAAAGCTACCCAAACCTTGGTCCTATGTGGAAAAAATTCATTGCACTCCTAAACCTAATAACTGGTTGTGCCACCCTTGGGAGTGTGACAAATATGAAAAAATATAAGGAATCAGGAAGGGGGCAAATACTTTTTCACAACATTGTGTATGTAGTCACTGTGTCTGGCATTAAATACAACTCCAACAATTACCATTCAATTAAAGATAAAAGGTCCCATTTAAAAGCGTAATCTGATTCATATAAAAGCCAGTAAGTTGTCTTTGAAGTTCATTAATAATATAATATTGTTACTGTCTGGTGAAAACCTCATATCAGCATATTTAATCTTGCTTAGTTTTTTTTTTTTCTATAAACCCATATTGTATTGCTCACTTTTATGTGATTGGGTGTTTTTTGTTGTTTTTTTTTTAACTAAAACCAAAGCAATGACAAACACAGGGGAACCCATGTGAATAGATTTAATAACTTAAATTATTTAAAAAATATAGTCTTTCCTTATCTCCTGAAAAATGTCTGTTTTGGAGATAGAAAATTTGCACAGGACAGCAACAATATTTAAAATACTGACTGCACTATGCCATTGATTTGATTAAATGCTCACCTTTCTGCTTCCTACAGATTTAAATATTAAAATGCCATCATAACTTAAGGGACGAGGCTTAGGGAGACTAACAGCGCTGAGGGTAGCAACAAGCCACACGATGTTACCTCTAACAAATACTGACTGTTACACAATTCTGACTCCAACAGATGACGATGCGACTGCAAAAACAATCTTATAAATGTCACAAAAGCATGAGTTCCAGTCAGAGAAATCAGGGACAGGCTACGTGGCTTCCAGTCTCCAAAGTCTGGAGATAACATGAAAACATTTCAATATAACAACTCATTTGAAACCTAATTTTCATGCTAAAATATGCCAGAGGTTTAAGTCCAATGAAAAACTTTTTTGAAATCATTTATTATATCTTGAAGGACCTTGGCTTCAACCCACCATCACGACAGATTTAAATTCCACTAAATATTATGCTGGAAAACAAACATTTTCCATTGCAGAGAAGATCTGTTAGGAAAGAAAAAATGCAAATAAATTAATATTAACCTCTTGCACTCCGTTGTTCCACGGGCGGGCAAGTCTCTGCGTCCTAGGGCGCACAAGAGTGCACTCATGCGCGCTCGGACGCATGATAGAGATACTGATGGTGGTGATGTAGGTGGTGTGGCCTCCAAGCGCCACTGAAAAAAAAGCTGCAGACACAGCCGTGAACAGATTAGTTCATCTGATTGACCTCTCATTCGACTAATAAGAGCCTTGAATTGGGTTTCTGAAACCTTGAAGAACCAATGAATGAAAACCTAGGAAGGAGGACCCGCCTACTGTGAATGCAGGAGCCAATTGAAGCACAGACGTTCGGGCTGGGTGAGGAGAGATTTACTGTTGCAGCAGATGAAAAAAAAAAGGACGCTGGACGAACCTGCTACAGACCCAGCAGCATGGAGACCACCCACAAGTGGGACCTGCACTCATTCCAGCAGAATAGACGTTTAGGATTCTCTTCCGTCATCATAGACCAACGGAGGCCGACGACAAAGGTCGTAAATCATTCACCAAAACCGCAATATTGGAATTATGTTTTGACCGGGATCCACGAGCGGACCAGCGTCGCGTTTGTCTGACAATGGGGAAGAGAAGTTCGCCAGGACTCTGCTGCTGTGAAGAGGTAAGGTGTTATAAGCTAAATTATTATTTCTCCCTGAAAACTGTAATCCAAAAATGACTTTTGACCGATCGGTAAATTACTACTGTACGGCGCACGAAGTACGAAGTGCGTGCGCCACGATAAACGGTTCATTTGCCGTGTTTGGACCATGAACGAACCCCCCCCCCCCCGCTGCAGAAGAGGAGCGGGGGGCGTTCACGGTCCGAACGCCCCCGGTCCGCGGGGGGAAGCCGCGGTCACCACATAGCCATATGAGTCTAGCGATGGCCGTCCTCTGTAGCGAGGGGGGGACAAACCCCCCCCCCCCCACACAGTAGCGAGGGGGGGGAAGCCGCTGTGACAGCGTTGCTGTGGAAACATGCAACGAGTGTAATCCGTCATGTAGCGAGGGCCGAACTCCGTCCTTTGTACCGGGGGGGGGGGGGGACACCCCCCCCCACACACACACAGACACAGCCCTGAATGTGACCTTTCATTAGAGCCCAAAATGAAGATTCTACATTGAATTATTCAAAAGTTACAGACGTTTTTCCAAACTGTGCCATTTGGCACAATTTGGCACAGTTCCAAAACGCCTGGGAACAGCCTGAGAACAAAGTTGTGTAAAATATTCATTTTTTGTGGTATTGTTACAAAATTTGGACCTCAGCTGGATAACACTTGGTTCTACCTTTCTGTTGCATTTTCCAGCCGGATCGGACAGCTATGTGTTATTTGCAAGCATTTGTATCCAAAAAAACACCGTGGCCAAATTTATTTTCTTCAAGTTCAGTATGTTTAGATGACTAACTCAGTGGCCGGAGCACGTAGAGAGATCATGTTTTTTTTGCCAAAAAATTCAAAGTGTTTTCTTTTAAATGAGACCAACCCCATGAAGATGCTGCAAAGGGTTGAAGAACACTTTTCAATTTACTTTGGGCATGTTATTTTTTGGCGTTTTTAGAAAAATTGCCCGGAGTGCAAGGGGTTAATCTAAGTTCTGGATAATTAAGGCTGTGTGTTCAAAGTCAAAATGCTCTCAATCTGTTTTCCCAAGTACTTTACATGCGCTCATTAAAAAAAGGCACTGTGCCCAGGATCCTAGCAACTGCCTGACCTGTCACTCAAAGCATGGCAGGGATTTCACATATTTTGCTCTGAAACACTCCACTCACTGGACTACACCACATCACACTGGTAAGAAAACACACATCCCTTCAAGCTTTTGCTGTTAAATATTGATCATGGTGTACTTTTAGTATGATTCTGATAAGCTGGTGAGAGAGATGTGCAGCTGATGAGAGCTGCGGCACTCCAAAAGTTGAACTTTTTTCAACTTTCAGTGCCGTAGGCACTGCGACAAAATACACTGACTGCTGAGAGTGTTTTAACACTGAGGGCACTGAGCCTATTAAATGCTGGACTACATAGAAAATGAACAGAAAATAGTCGTCCACATAAAAAACATGTTTGGTGGACATGCATCAGGTGTTAAAGCCAGTTTTTCCTGTTTATTGTTATTTTCCTCATTGCCTAGCAACAATGTACCAGACATGCTCCTCCAAGGACTGCGGTGCTGAGATTAAAGATACAGCGTGTAACAGTTACTGACATCTAGTGGTCAGGTTGGAAAAAGCAACCATCTGAAATGCCCTCTAGCCACCCCTCCTGTCCCAAGCTCAATTCTGCCCTTATTTGTTAAAACTTAGCAAGTAGTAACAATTAAACAATATTACACAAGAGGGAGTACGGTATCACTGCGGAGGGCGTATGACGTATCACACCCGTAGCTACTATATTCATTGATACTGTATGACCTCGAATGTAATATTGCTTTTACAGTGGGGCAAAAAATATTTAGTCAGCCACCAATTGTGCAAGTTCTCCCACTTAAAAGATGAGAAAGGTCTCCAATTTTCATCATAGGTATACCTCAACTATGAGAGACAAAATGAGAAAAAAAAATCCAGAAAATCACATTGAAGGATTTTTAATGAATTAATTGGTAAATTCCTCAGTAAAATAAGTATTTGGTCACCTACAAACAAGCAAGATTTCTGGCTCTCACAGACCTGTAACTTCTTCTTTAAGAGGCTCCTCTGTCCTCCACTCATTACCTGTATTAATGGCACCTGTTTGAACTCGTTATCAGTATAAAAGACACCTGTCCACAACCTCAAACAGTCAGGCTCCAAACTCCACTATGGCCAAGACCAAAGAGCTGTCAAAGGACACCAGAAACAAAATTGTAGACCTGCACCAGGCTGGGAAGACTGAATCTGCAATAGGTAAGCAGCTTGGTGTGAAGAAATCAACTGTGGGAGCAATTATTAGAAAATGGAAGACATACAAGACCACTGATAATCTCCCTCGATCTGGGGCTCCACGCAAGATCTCACCCCGTGGGGTCAAAATTATCACGAGAACAGTGAGCAAAAATCCCAGAACCACATGGGGGGACCTAGTGAATGGCCTACAGAGAGCTGGGACCAAAGTAACAAAGGCTACGTCAGAAACACACTACGCCGCCAGGGACTCAAATCCTGCAGTGCCAGACGTGTCCCCCTGCTTAAGCCAGTACATGTCCAGGCCCGTCTGAAGTTTGCTAGAGAGCATCTGGATGATCCAGAAGAGGATTGGGAGAATGTCATATGGTCAGATGAAACCAAAATAGAACTTTTTGGTAAAAACTCAACTTGTCGTGTTTGGAGGAGAAAGAACACCATACCTACTGTGAAGCACTGGGGTGGAAACATCATACTTTGGGGCTGTTTTTCTGCAAAGGGACCAGGACGACTGATCCGTGTAAAGGAAAGAATGAATGGGGCCATGTATCGTGAGATTTTGAGTGAAAACCTCCTTCCACCAGCATGGGCATTGAAGATGAAACGTGGCTGGGTCTTTCAGCATGACAATGATCCCAAACACACCGCCCGGGCAACGAAGGAGTGGTTTCGTAAGAAGCATTTCAAGGTCCTGGAGTGGCCTAGCCAGTCTCCAGATCTCAACCCCATAAAAAATCTTTGGAGGGAGTTGAAAGTTTGTGTTGCCCAGCGACAGCCCCAAAACATTACTGCTCTAGAGGAGATCTGCATGGAGGAATGGGCCAAAATACCAGCAACAGTGTGTGAAAACCTTGTGAAAACTTACAGAAAACGTTTGACCTCTGTCATTGCCAACAAAGGGTATATAACAAAGTATTGAGATGAACTTTTGTTATTGACCAAATACTTATTTTACCGAGGAATTTACCAATTAATTCATTAAAAATCCTTCAATGTGATTTTCTGGATTTTTTTTTCTTATTTTGTCTCTCATAGTTGAGGTATACCTATGATGAAAATTGGAGACCTCTCATCTTTTAAGTGGGAGAACTTGCACAATTGGTGGCTGACTAAATACTTTTTTACCCCACTGTATACAATAGTTCTGCAAGCACAATTTATTAAATGACAGCAATACTGGACAAAATATATCAGACTTAAAATCATACTGGACGTTGACTCACATCTTTCATAATTTTTTTTCTGTAATGTTTTCAAAGTTCAGACTGTCCTTTGCAACTTAGTGACTAATTTTAACAATAACATTTATTAGTTGGAATTTCATATTAATGTCCATACTGCATTTATTGTTGTGATCCATCTAAATTTTAATCAGTTACGTTAATGCTGCTGTTTGTGGGATTAAAGTGAACATGATCTTATGCTAATATATAAATGTTGCAGTTTAACATGTTATATTATTTTTTATTAAATAAATTTAATAAATTTAATAAAATAATAATTAAATAATTAAATAAATTTATTGAGCCTGAAGCTGGGGAGGGTACCACAGTTGTGGAAAACATCTTGTGTGGTACCTGTACCAAAGACTTCCCACCCCAAAGATCTGAACAGCTACAGACCAGTGGCCCTGACGTCCCACATGATGAAGACCCTGGAGAGACTGCTCCTTGCTCACCTCCGCCCCCTAGTGGGACCAGCGATGGATCCACTCCAGTTCGCCTACCAGCATGGTATTGGGGTGGAGGATGCAGTCATCTTCCTCCTTCACCGTTCTCTGTCCCACCTGGAGAAGCCCGGGAATGCAGTGAGGATCATGTTCTTTGACTTCTCCAGTGCTTTCAACACCATCCAACCGATGATCCTGAATGACAAGCTGCTGTGCGCAGGGGTGGACCAGCACCTGTCATCATGGATCCTGGACTACCTCACAAACCGGCCACAGTTTGTGAGAACCCGGGACTGTGTGTCCAACACGATCATCGGTAGCATGGGGGCCCCCCAGGGAACGGTTTTGGCTCCCTTCCTGTTCACCCTTTATACTGCGGACTTCTCACACAACACAACACACTGCCATCTACAGAAGTTCTCTAACGACTCTGCGATCGTTGGCCTCATCTCCAACGGAGATGAAGCGGAGTACAGAGGGCTTATCCAGGACTTTGTGGACTGGTGCCATCGGAACTGCCTCCAGATCAACGCGAGGAAAACTAAGGAGCTGGTGGTGGACTGCCGCAGGCAAGGACAACCCCTCACAGCACCAGTAAACATCCAGGAAACAGACATTGAGATGGTGACATCCTACAAGTACCTGGGTGTTCATCTGAACAATAAACTAGACTGGTCACACAATACTGACGCACTCTACAAGAAGGGACAGCGCAGGCTGTTCCTACTGAGGAGACTCAGGTCTTTTGGTGTACAAGGGGCGCTGCTGAAGACATTTTACGACACGGTGGTGGCATCAGCCATCACTTTTGGAGTGGTCTGCTGGGGCAGTGGCATTACAGCAGCCGATAAGAAGGGACTGAACAAACTGATCAAGAAAGCTAGCTCTGTCCTGGGGCAGCGCCTTGACCCAGTGGAGGAGATGGGAGAGAGAAGGATGGTGGCTAAACTGTCATCTCTGCTGGAGTCCGAGTTCCACCCTATGCAGGACACACTGAATGCACTAAGGAGCTCATTTAGCAGCAGACTACATCATCCTAGGTGCACAACTGAGAGGTTTCGCAGGTCCTTCCTACCAACGGCTGTCAGACTGTATAACCTAAGCAGGGCTGCTCGCAGAGATAGCAAAAAGACGTGACAACCTAATAGTATTGAATGCAAAAGACGCAATAGACTTACACAATGGTCCACTCCGGTATACAACTAGGAAAATACCGGTAGCTATGGAGGGTGACAATATGTATGGGTACATAATCATACCATGTAGGATAACTAAGTAGACGGTTATGCTGTTTCATTCCATCTAGCTACAATGCTCCGCACTGTGTGTATTTATATATTTATTCCATCTAGCAACAATGCTCCACACTGTGTGTTTATACATTTACATATTTATTCCATCTAGCTACAATGCTCCGCACTGTGTGTGTTTATATATTTACATATCTATTCCATCTAGCTGCAATGCTCCGCACTGTGTTTATATATTTACATATTTATTCCATCTAGCTACAATGCTCCGCACTGTGTGTGTGTTTATATATTTACATATTTATTCCATTTAGCTACAATGCTCCGCACTGTGTGTTTATATATTCATATATTTATTCCATCTAGCTACAATGCTCCGCACCGTGTGTTTATATGTACATATGTATACTCGCTGCTCTTGTTTTTTTTCTTGCCTTCTGATTGTTGCTCTGAGTGTTGCTATCCCTGTGCTGTTGCAATCCTGGAATTTCCCCATTGTGGGACTAATAAAGGCTTATCTTATCTTATCTTAAAAAAGAGATAAATGTGAATTTATATGCTTAACAAATGACAAAATGTATATATTAAAATTTCTTAAAAGTTCAGTTGTAAAAGTGTAGTTTTATAACTTTAATATATCCAATCTTAAACACTTGTAGAAATTCTATGAGGAGGAGTCCGTTGAATTTATTCAGGCCTCAAGCTGCATATCGGTTTTGCATCGGTATCGGGAGATACTCAAGTTTTACAATATCGGATCGGACTGGGCATTAAAAAAGCTGCATTGGTGCATCTCTAGCTTCTAATAGTATACAGAGAAAGTGTAAAATTAGTCAACCTCAGATGTGATGAAAAATGGACTTGCTTGGTTTTACCAACTGAGCACAGAACTTTGGATTGACAGTTGCTGTCAGGTACCAAAATTCTTCCAAGCATAAACTGGAAAATACGTGTTCATCTGCAACTGGACCCAGTAACCTTTTTTCCAGTGATGACTACAATACAGACGAATATTTCAACACATCTGTTGCCCACGCCGATGTGACTGAAGGGTGGGTACTGCCGTCGCCTGAGTCTGTATCTGTTCGTCTGTCCAAACTTGCCGCCACACAGGTTGACCACGGGATTACCACATTTGGTTATGCCTTTGAGATCGAAAGGTCAAGGTCACAGGACCATGAAAGGTCAAAATCACTTTGGGCTTATTGTGTCTTTATTATAACAAATAGAATCACCACATTTTAAGACAACCTCTTAAAATGATTGGCTATTAATAAAAAAGTTTAACAGTGTTAAAAAAATTTCTCAGTGACCTTTGTTTTTATTCACACACTGTACCTTTAAGGGCTGATTAATGTTTTGTTGTCTTCCTTTTACTGGTATGACAGAAAGCAGGAACTTCTGCTTCTTCCACTTGAGCACACACACCATCTTGCTGAACTCCCTACAGTTATCTTGTTTTTTTTAATCAACAATCTTTTTATTGAATTTTCAAGTAAACAAAATAAACAAAACAACATATAGATTAAGACGATTCTGTAAACATTGTGTACTGTATCCATAAAAAAACAACCAAAAACAACAAAAAAAGGGCCTTATTGTGCAGAATATTCCTGGCAGAAACCAACATGTATGTAAGGTGGGACTAGTGACAAATCCTTAAAAAGGCAAGAGATGTAAATTTATAAAGCTGGAAGACAGGTCTTCTCTGTATTAACCAATGTGTGTAAACATATGAGAGAAAAAAGTTATAAACCAAAAAAAAAAAGAAAGAAAGGAAAAAAATGGGTGCAAACGAACATAGAAGGTCAGTGGTGATCAAGAAAGTGTCTTGAAAGGGGTCCCCAAACACTGTTAAATTTCACCCCTTGGTTCTTAACAGAGTATCGGATCTTTTCCAGACTCAGGCAAGACATGACATCTGACAGCCACTGAGTGTGAGTCGGCAGGGCAGCACCCTTCCACCGTATTAAGATAACCTGTCTGGCCAGGAGGAAGGCGAAAAACAACATACAATGCACTTTAGAGGTAACATTAAGATTCCCTGAAAAAACAACCAAACAGAGCTAAAAGAGGGTCGGGAGTGATTGTTATACCAGAAACCACAGAGAGAGATTGAAAAACCTCCTGTCAAAATATTCTAAGCCTGGGGCAGGTCCAGAACGAGTGAATCAGAGTTGCTTCATCAGTGCCACATTTGTCACACTGAGGGTTCAAGTCGGGATACAGTGGGGCAAAAAAGTATTTAGTCAGCCACCAATTGTGCAAGTTCTCCCACTTAAAAAATGAGAGAGGTCTCCAGTTTTCATCATAGGTATACCTCAACTATGAGAGACAAAATGAGAAAAAAAAAATCCAGAAAATCACATTGAAGGATTTTTAATGAATTAATTGGTAAATTCCTTGGTAAATAAGTATTTGGTCACCTACAAACAAGCAAGATTTCTGGCTCTCACAGACCTGTAACTTCTTCTTTAAGAGGCTCCTCTGTCCTCCACTCGTTACCTGTATTAATGGCACCTGTTTGATCTCTTTTTCAGTATAAAAGACACCTGTCCACAACCTCAAACAGTCAGACTCCAAACTCCACTATGGCCAAGACCAAAGAGCTGTCAAAGGACACCAGAAACAAAATTGTAGACCTGCACCAGGCTGGGAAGACTGAATCTGCAATAGGTAAGCAGCTTGGTGTGAAGAAATCAACTGTGGGAGCAATTATTAGAAAATGGAAGACATACAAGACCACTGATAATCTCCCTCGATCTGGGGCTCCACGCAAGATCTCACCCCGTGAGGTCAAAATGATCACGAGAACGGTGAGCAAAAATCCCACACGGGGGGACCTAGTAAATGACCCGCAGAGAGCTGGGACCAAAGTAACAAAGGCTACATCAGTAACACACTATGCCGCCAGGGACTCAAATCCTGCAGTGCCAGACGTGTCCCCCTGTTTAAGCCAGTACATGTCCAGGCCCGTCTGAAGTTTGCTAGAGAGCATTTGGATGATCCAGAAGAGGATTGGGAGAATGTCATATGGTCAGATGAAACCAAAATAGAACTTTTTGGTAAAAACTCAACTTGTCGTGTTTGGAGGAGAAAGAACACCATACCTGCGCACGCAGCGACCGGCAGCCGGTGGCTTGTCACCAGACTGCAAACCGAATCTACCTACGGGTACAAATAAGTAACAAAAAAAAAAAAAAAAAAAAATACCTACTGTGAAGCATGGGGGTGAAAACATTATACTTTGGGGCTGTTTTTCTGCAAAGGGACCAGGATGACTGATCTGTGTAAAGGAAAGAATGAATGGGGCCATGTATTGTGAGATTTTGAGTGAAAACCTCCTTCCATCAGCAAGGGCATTGAAGATGAAACGTGGCTGGGTCTTTCAGCATGACAATGATCCCAAACACACTGCCTGGGCAACGAAGGAGTGGCTTCGTAAGAAGCATTTCAAGGTCCTGGAGTGGCCTAGCCAGTCTCCAGATCTCAACCCCATAGAAAATCTTTGGAGGGAGTTGAAAGTCTGTGTTGCCCAGCGACAGCCCCAAAACATCACTGCTCTAGAGGAGATCTGCATGGAGGAATGGGCCAAGATACCAGCAACAGTGTGTGAAAACCTTGTGAAGACTTACAGAAAACGTTTGACCTCTGTTATATACCCTTTGTTGGCAATGACAAAGTATTGAGATGAACTTTTGTTATTGACCAAATACTTATTTTACAGAGGAATTTACCAATTAATTCATTAAAAATCCTTCAATGTGATTTTCTGGATTTTTTTTTTTCTTATTTTGTCTCTCATAGTTGAGGTATACCTATGATGAAAATTGGAGACCTCTCTCATCTTTTAAGTGGGAGAACTTGCACAATTGGTGGCTGACTAAATACTTTTTTTCCCCACTGTAAATGCGAGAGAATTTGGCCTTAGACGTGTGCATGATGGGCAACCTTAAACTGTAGTAAAGAGTGATGAGAAAGCGTCTACAAAGTGAGGTAGAATGAACAAGCCCTAGAACTGAATCCCAGGTGTCGTCTGACAGGTGCAGGTTCAGATCCTGTTCCCAGGCTACCCTGATCTTAGCAGTGGAGGTCTGGTTTAAAGAGGTCAGTTTATTGTACACTTTTGAAATGAGACCTTTGACAGACGGCTGAAGGATAAGGATGCCTTCTATTAGGGAGTGCTGAGGAATTTCTGGAAAAACTGGTAACTGACTTTGAAGAAAATGCCGAATTTGTAAATATCTGAAAAAATGAGTTCTTGGGAGTCCAAATTTACTTGAAAGTTGCTCAAAAGAAGCAAAATTGCCATTGATGAATAAATCCTTAAAATATTTGATGCCCATAACCTGCCAGTCCTTAAAGGCTTGATCTGTAGATGGAGAAAGAAGGTGGTTAGAAAAAAATAGGACTATGGAGGGAAAAATCACACAATTTCAAGTGTTTCCTGAACTAAGCCCACACTCAGATTGTTGGACTACTCGGTTAGTTACGGGCTGAGGTGTGGAGAGAGGATATGAGGCACCCAAAAAAGCTCCAAGAGAGGTATTTTGAGCTGAGCTGACTTCCATAGCCAACCATGATGTAGAGCTGGTCTGGCTACCATTTGCCCAATATGACAAAGGACGGATATTAGCCGCCCAATAATACAAATGGAAGTTAGGTAGTGCTAGCCCACCGTTTAGCTTGGACTTCTGCAGGTGTGTTCTAGAGACCCGAGGGTGTTTACCTTTCCAAATGTAAGAACTAATTATTGAATCTAAAGAATCAAAAAAAGACTGAGATAAAGACTCGAATGGACTTGAAGAGGTAAAGGAATTTAGGGAGAATATTCATTTCTACAGAGTTAACCCACCCAGCTAAGGTGATGGATAGGGGTGACCAATTTGACAAGCTCTGCTTAACCTGATGTTTGAAAAGGTTTTCTTTTAACATTAGTTTATGATTTCTTGTAACACTGACTCCAAGATAAGTCAATTGTTCTTTTACTAACCTGAAGGGAAATCAAGAAAGATCTAACTCAAGGGCTTTATTATTTATAGGAAACAGTTCACTTTTGGGCAGATTTAATTTATAACCTGAAAAATGACCAAAATCAGAGAGTAGGGATAATATGGAAGGAAGTGTGGAAGAAGGGTTTGAGATGAAAAGCAATAAATCATCAGCGTATAGTGCCAGCTTACAATATGTTTGATATGGTACCTGTGAATACCAGAAATAGAGGAGCTATTACGGAGTGATATCGCAAGTGGTTCAATGGCTGTGTCGAATAGCAAGGGACTTAGTGGGCAACCTTGACGCGTGCCTCTCTGTAAATAAATGGGTTTGGATTTTTGCTGATTGGTGAGAACACAAGCGGTGGGGCAAAGATAAAGTAATTTTATCCATGATCTAAAATTAGAGCCAAAGCCAAATTTCTCTAAAGATTTAAACAAATAGGGCCACTCGATGCGGTCAAAGGCTTTTTTTGCATCAAGGGAAAGAATACATTCTGGTACAGTGTTTGGGGAAGTATAATGTTTAGTAAATGGCGTATATTAAAAAAAGAACGGCAATTTTTTTACAGAGCCTGTTTGGTCTTCACAAATTATTGAAACTAAGTGCTTTTCCAATCTGAGGGCAAGAATTTTTGCTAAAAAAAAATTTAATAGTAATAAAAGTTTAATAAGGAAATTGGCCTGTAAAATGAACATTCTAATGGATCCTTATCCTTCTTTGGAATAAGAGTAATGGATGCCTTGTACCATGAAGAAGGAAGTTTACTTTTACTGAGTGACTCCAATAACAGTATGCAAATTAGGTATTAGCAGAGTAGAAAAGGACTAAAAAAATTCTACCGGAAAGCCATCTGGATCAGGTGACTTCCCGGACTGTATGGATGAAATGGCAGCAGCAACTTCTGCCTGGGATATCGGGACATCTAGCTCATTTTTTACAACCTCAGAAAGAGTGGGAAAATCTAACCCACCTAGGAATTGTTCCATTGTAGAATTGTTGTTGGAAAATTCAGAGGTGTACAATGATGAAAAATAATTCCTGAAAGAAGTAATTTTCCCTGGGTCTGAAGTGGTTCCTGTGTCCGAATTGATTCCACCAATAAACTGTTTTGCCTTAGACATCCGAAACTGATTAGCCAACCACTTTCCAGCCTTGTCTCCATGTACAGGTACATCTCAAAAAATTAGAATATCATGAAAAAGTTCAATATTTTTTATCACTCATTTCAGAAAGTGAAACCCATATATTATATAGATCCATTACACAGACAGTGATATATTTCAAGTGTTTATTTTAATTTTGATGATTATGGCTTACAGACCATGAAAACCCCAAATTCAGTTTCTCAAAAAATTAGAATATTACATAAAATTAATTTAAAAAATAGTTTTTAATAGAAATGTTGTCCGACTGAAAAGTATGTTATTTGTAATTGTATCAGTGTGGCGTGGCACAGAGGTGATCAGCCTGTGGCACTGCTGAGGTGTCATGAAGGTCCAGGTTGCTTTGATAGTGACCTTCAGCTCGTCTGCATTGTTGGGTCTGGTGTCTCTCATCTTCCTCTTGACAATACTTCATAGATTCTCTATGGGGTTTAGGTCAGGAGAGTTTGCTGGTCAATCAAACACAATGATGCCATGGTCATTAAACCAGGTTTTGATACTTTTGCTAGTGTGGGGGGGTACCAAGTCCTGCTGGAAAATGAACTCAGCTTCTCCATAAAGCTGTTCAGCACAGGGAAGCATGAAGTGCTCTAAAATTTCCAGGTAGATGACTGCGCTGACTTTGGTCTTGATCAAACACAGTGGACAAACATCAGCAACCTCTGTTCAGATAAAAGTAAATTTTGCATTTCATTTGGAAATCAAAGTCCCAGAGTCTGGAAAGAGTGGAGAGGCACAGAATCTAAGTTGCTTGAGGTTTAGTGTGAAGCTTCCACAGTCAGTGATGATTTGAGGAACCATGTCATCTGCTGGTGTTGGTCCACTGTGTTTTATCAAGACCAAAGTCAGTGCAGTCGTCTACCTCAAAATTTTAGAGCACTTCATGCTTCCCTCTGCTGACAAGCTTTATGGAGAAGCTGATTTCATTTTCCAGCAGGACTTGGCACCCCCCCCCCCCCCACACACACACACCGCCAAAAACCTGGTTTAATGACCATGGCATCACTGTTTGATTGGCCAGCAAACTCTCCTGACCTAAGCCCCATAGAGAATCTATGGAGTATTGTTCAGAGGAAGATGAGAGACACCAGACCCAACAATGCAGATGAGCTGAAGGTCACTATCAAAGCAACCTGGGACTTCATAACACCTCAGCAGTACCACAGGCTGATCACCTCCATGCCACGCCACATTGATACAGTAATTAACCCAAAAGGAACCCCGACCAAGTATTGAGTGTGTACATGGACATACTTTTCAGTCGGCCAACATTTCTATTTAAAAACTACTTTTTAAAATTAATTTTATGTAATATTCAAATTTTTTGAGAAACTGAATTTGGGGTTTTCATGGGCTGTAAGTCATAATCAAAATTAAAATAAATAAACACTTGAAATATATCACTCTGTGTAAATTAATCTACTGTATATAATATATGGGTTTCACTTCCTGAAATGAGTGACAAAAAATATTGAACTTTTTTCATGATATTCTAATTTTCTGAGATGTACCTGTACATAAAAATTTGCTTTGCTTTTTAAAAGTTGTTGCTCTACAACGAGTTGATCGGAGGTCAAATTGGGTTTGAAGTTTAACACGTCTATGTTATATGCTTCAGAGTTTTTTGTGTGGGCATACTGGTGGTCTAATTCTTTAATCTTTTTTGATAACTCTAACCTTTCCTTAGAGTTCTCCTTTTTCATATTGGCTGTATAAGAGATAATTTGGCCCTGGATATAGGCCTTCATGGTGTCCCAGATTAATAGACTAGAAACATCTGGCGTGGAGTTTGTCTGCCAAAATAAGGTTATCTGTTCCTTAATGAATTCCAAAAAGTTTGGATTTGAAAGCAAGGTAACGCTGAGTCGCCAGGTTCGATCCACCTTTGGTGAATCAGGAATGGATAAAGTGAGTATCAGTGGGGCGCGATTCGAAATCACAATACTCCGATACTCACATGAGGTGGTAAGTGCAGCTAGCTGGCTGTCAATAAAGAAATGGTCTAACCGTGAAAATGAATGATGTACATGTAAAAAAAATGAATACTTTCTCAAATTTGGGTGGAGTTGTCGCCAAATATCTATGATACCCAAGTCAGTGGAGAAAAAATGGACAAGTGAGGCGGATTTACTCAGAGGAGCTGGTTTAGGAGAGGAACGATCTAACACAGGATCTAGCCAGCAGTTAAAGTCCCCCCCCCCCCCCGAGTAGGAGTGAGTGTGAGCTCAGATCAGGTAGTTGAGAGAAAAAATGCTCAAAAAAGCTTGGGTCGTCTGTATTTGGGCCACGTAAGTTAGCCAATACAATATTAGTATTTTGCAGCTTTCCAGAGACAATAACAAAGCGGCCGTACTTATCTGATATGACATTCTGGGGTGTAAATGCTGTATTAGGGCTGATAAGAATAGAGACCCCCCTGGCCTTGGCCTTGAATGATGAATGGAAGTGCTGCCCTGCCCATCTCGTAAGTCTGGAGCTCTCAGTAGCCCGAATGTGCGTTTCTTGTAGAAAAATGACTGAAGCATTTTCCTGTCTAATGTGTGCAAACACTTTCCTTTGCTTAATGAAATGATTAAGGTCCTTGACATTCCAGCTGAGAATATTCAATGAATTGCTCATTAAAATTGGTTACAGAAAAGGAGGTTGAGCAGGTTGCCACATTTTGCAAAAATAACACCAGGCTATTACTAAGAAATGAGTACCGATTATTAGAACAAAAACAAAAGAAAGAAGAAAATCAAATTTGAGTCCCCCCCCCACACACACACAAAACCCCACAGCTGTCCACAAACATGACGGCAAACTTTTACCCAAAAATTCTCTCCCTATCAAGGTTTCTCTTCCGCATTCTAACTCCTAATCTGGCTCCATTATAAGAATGGTTAAAAAGAACAGAAAAACATTTAACACTTTGAGTAAAAAAAACAAAAACAAAAAAAGGGCTAAATATTGGCCAAAACCATAACAACCATAGGCATCACAAGTGGTGTAAACATTGAAATAACACCAACGCTATAAGTCTCTCTTATATGAGATTAAGCTACAAAAGAAAGCGGCAAGAGTCTGCATAATAGTGAGGAGTGGAGGTACTCACTGAGACTAAACACAGTTTACCCCGTCAGGATGGAGAACACAGCCTTTACGATGCGCGAGGCGAGGGTGGATGAGCCTCAGTGAATTTCCAAGTGTCCTCCACTGAGCGCAGCCACTTCTTTTCCCCGCTGGTGAGTGTGATGCGAAGCCTTTTGAAGGTCGGGGTCCCTTTTTGTAAAGTTCGCCCATTACCTCCCTGTATTCGGCTCTTTGCGTTAACACGTCGGGGCAGTAATCATCCACCACCTGAATCTGTTGGTCGCGGTAGTTGAGGGTTCCTCTCTGCCGGGCTTCCCTGATGAGCAAATCTTTAATCTGGTAGCAATGCAGACGGATAATGACAGGCCGCGGCCTCTGGCCTGGCTTCGGCTTGACTGCTAGCGAGTGGTGGGCTCTGTCAAGTTCTGGGGGAGCTGGGAGTGTGTCCTTGCCAAAGATTTCACACACAGCACCGGCAAAAAAACTCCCTTGTACGCCCACCTTCCATAGATTCTGGCAGCCCCAAAAGGCGCAGGTTGCTCCTCCTGCTGTGGCTTTCCAGGTCGACCACCTTAGCAGTTAGCTTAGCATTGCTATCCCGAAAGTTAGAACAGAGGTTCTCCAGCTCCCCAGCACGCTGGCTCAGGTCATCAGCCACAAGCTCGAGAGAACCCAGACACTGACCGTGGTCTTCCACAGTAACCTGCACTTGGTCAAATGTTGCCTCCATAGTACTGAATGCAGTTTTAAAGGGTTGATGACACGTTTTTGACATTTTTTAGGATGTTGTGTAAACCCAGAAGTCATTGTCGATGATCAATATAATATTTACAACCGCGTCTGCATAAACTAGTTATCATCAAAAAACCGCAGCTGCTGACTGGACTGTGGTGCCGCCCACTGAATTAAGGGCGGCACCCTCATGACGTAAGCGACAGAATGGACTCCGGTGTTGTTGACTGGAATGACAGCAGCTTTGTAGCTCACAGTTTCTCTGGTTTCTTGTTTTAATTTTATGGCTGTGCCTTCGCGTTGTGTTGCAGGCTTAGATAAACAGCAGGCGTGAAAGACCACATCACATGCTTCAGCTCCAACTGTTGAAAGCCTCCTTGTGCGCTCCTCGTGTGCTTTTATGCAGGAGGAGCGCACAAGGAGGGGAAGGATTAATGGATTTATGCGCAGCTTTGACCTACTTTCTCTGATCGCATGCTGACTCTCGCTGGTCCGGCCACGTCCCCTCTGTCATTATCACCAGCTGATTCCCCTCCCGCTGATCATCTTTCCCGGTCCTTGTCCAGGTGCTTCTCATCACACCATCACCAGCAGTGTGTGTACTTTGCGGCCGTTTGCCAGTCATCTGTGCTGTTTGTCTGCCAGTATTTTCAGCACTCTCACGATGTGTTAGTCACGCCATGTTCGCCGTGGTTCTCGTGCGTCCTTGAAGAGATGTCGGCTCTGGGGTGCACTTGTGGCTAACATGTCTGCTCTCATTCATTCTCTTGGAGATGCCGGCCCCCGAACGCCATCAGTAAGTGTGTTTGTGTTTTTTGTACGTCTTCACCTTTTTGGGAATTGTCTGTCGTTCTGTATTAAATATGCTGTGGTGAACCCTGCATGTAAATATCCAAATCAATTGCAATACTACACAGAGTGAAATATTTGCTGAATCAACCCACACTATATACCTTGTATCATTCATTAATACTCCCATACATGACATATTGTACTGAAGTATGGGGAAATACATATAAAACAAACATATATCCAGTCTTTATGCTTCAGAAGAGAGCTATTAGAATAATAAACAAAGCAGCTTACAGGGAACCAACAAACCCACTTTTTCTTAAATTAAAAGCTCTCAAGTTGAAAGATCTGGTTGACTTTAAAACTGCAGTAATAATGTTTAAAGCGAAGAATCTATCACTGCCTGCAAATATCCAAAAGTTGTTCCAAATAAGGGAGAAACAATATCATTTCAGAGGAACATGTATATTTCAAAAACCTTCAGTGAGAACTACCACCAAGCAACACTGTGTTTCAGTGCAAGGAGTCAGATTATGAAACGATTTTGGACCTGAATTAAAATCATGTACAACACTTGGAAAATTTAAACAAAAACTAAAGGAAGAAATACTCCAAACATATATACAAGATGACATATAAAATCACATAAGGATTGTCATATCCATTCTGCATTGTGTTGTTGCTTAGTTTTTTTTTGTCACATTTTGTCTTAGCTTTGTTCTGAATTGTAATCGCTCGTTTGTTTTTCTTTTGAATTCTTGGATGGAATATGGGTGGGCAATATAAGCTGCGGCTTCAGCCATCACCCATTTCGGATAACTTATGTTGAACTGTATAATCAGAGGAGTTACTGTCTAATTTGACCTTGTTGGATTTTCTTTCCCCCTTGTTATATTATTCTGTTTCTTTTAATCTGTACTTTTAATCTATTGGAAATAAAGATTGATTGATTGATTAAATCATCGTTATTTCATGTTCCCTCTCCATGCCTTGCGTAAGAGTGCACAGAGGGAGGATTTATGCGTAAATAATGAGGATTTACACAAGGATTTACGAGTAGGATTCACCACAGTACATGTATTGAACATAAAGACTGATACCAAAAGGTGAAGACTTACAAAAATACACAGAAACACAAACAGTAGTCGTTCGGGGCCGACATCGCCCAGCAAACATGGAGAGGAGATGTGTTAACCACGGTTGCGCCCCAGAGCCAACATCGCTACAAGGGGTGCAACAGAATCACGGCTGTGTGGAGTGGCCAACATGTCGTGATAGCGTTGGTAATATTGGCTGGCTGACAACATGGCAGATGACGCACACAAAACATGAACAGCTGACTGTCACGGAGTCTGACTCGCTAGGCACAATGCCCACTTGGCATGGCTCAAACCTACATGGTTTGATGCCCCCAGATTCTTCATTATTATCCCATTCTTCGGAACTATAATCGTCTGAAGATTGGACAACACAAACCAATTCCAGACTACATGTGCTGGAACCATCGTCGATGTTTTCAACCGGTTCCATCCTGTGTGTACAAAGGGCAGCCAAGCACTGTGGTCCGTTGATGACGTTACAACATGGCCGAGGGCTTTTCCAGCCACTGACGCAATGGGTGACGTGGCGCTCATGAAAACGTCGGATAGTCGCGTGAAAAAAAGCCTGTTTGACTTAGAACTGTACAGACCAACCTATTTCGTCATATTGTATTATGTGTTGAAAAATTAGAGGAAGTCAAAAACGTGTCATCAGACCTTTAAACTCCACGGATAGCGAGCTGCAGTGCTCCTCCAGGAGCTTTGAAATGGCATTGAGGGTGAGGCCCGCAGGTGAATCTTCTTTATTTTGTACATTTACTACCCTTAGAGTTCATTATGGCTGTGGCCAAGTTTCAATGCAGGTAAAAAAAAAAAAAAAATCAACCACCGTGCCCAAAGTTATGGCGATGAAAAAAAGTGAGTGTTTTAAAATGTAAAAAGTATCAGGAGCCTCTCTGTAACTACTCCTGCGCCATGAAGTCACCAACCGGAACCATCATCTTTCTGTTTTTTTTTTAACGTAAATACTGATGTACATACACCGTTCTTATGAGAAAATCAGTGTGTATTTAAGAGATCATAGTTCATGGAAAAAAAAAATCAGCCTTGTGTTAGAAAAGACCAAATCAAAGTTTACAAATATCCAGCGTGCTGATTTTGTTACCATGCACTTGTAAAATAGGTTTGAAAAACAATGTCGTGCAGTTTTAAAGCGCAGAGGCACTGGTTCTTAACAGGACTGAGATTAACTTGATGCTACAGTAATTAAAATGTACAAAAATATATTTTTCTTACATCATTTCCTGTTTTATGGCTGCTGACTGAGATTTCTGGTGATACATGATCAAGGTTAGCATTGTAATCGCTGTTTGACTCAGGAATCTGTTTCATTCTGATCACATCTAAACCACAGTCAGCTGCAGTCAAATCAGAGGCTTTTTTTCTTAAAAGTTGCATTTATGCTTTATCTCTCCTCAAAAACAAAAGAAGTTGGCCAGAGTCCCTCGGGTCAGTCAGAACTTATCGTTATGATTGTCAAGAGTTTCTTTAATCGTTTCCTTCCTTTTCTACGTAAGCTGGTCTCCTTGAAGACATTATAAATCAAAACACCAGATGTTCCCAGACATTGTGGAGATTTCTAACAGACGTACCCAGGTTTGAGCGCGTGTTGGAGCGCTCAATGATGGCGTGCTTGCTGGGATTGTTCAGGACTGAACGTTTGGCAAGAGAGATGTCCGCCGTGACGCGTGTGATTGATATTCTGACAGGGGAGAGAGAAGAAAAGCAGTCAGCTGATAAGATCACATGGGCTTGGCATTAAAGGAGATGCTGTATGTTAAACCTTTTCATTGTTTGATTGCCCTCACATTCTCCTTTTATGCAGATGAGGAACAACATTTCATGACCGGGTTTCATGTGCACAGATTTCACAAAACAGAAACAAAAATGGCAACTTAATGCTGTGGGCCTTTGAAACTTTGGCCTCAGTTTCACAGTTGTTATACCCCTATTCCAGACACAATTTAAGTGTAAATTTAAAAAAGGGTGCGTTAAGACTAACATCTTATTATTTCCAACATAACTAATACTTACACATCTCCTGACATAAAAATGTTATCTATAAGAAAAGAAATCTGTTCTACCAGTAAATCCACCATTACTCCAATGGTTGGTAACTTCAAAGTCTCTGCCAAATATTTTCTTAAACTTTTCTAAACCTTTTTGTACAGCTACACCTGGCGGGAACTTTGCTTCATGTCATTCCCTCGCTGTCTGTCCAAACATTTCCTGTCCATCCACCAAGTTATCTGAATAAAGGCAAAATACACAAAAAACGGACATTATAGACTCTGATGTTCTCGCCGGTCCTGACTAGCTGTCTTTCTTTGATCTTTATTTGATTATGCAGTTTATGAATTCATATATAAGCTACGTATTCAACTTTACATAAAATTAATCTGATAATCATTCTTGTTTGACTCCACCTTGTTACTGAGATCATGAAAGAAAAACGTCTTAAAATGTCTGAACGTTAGTGTACAGTTGAATCTATTTAACACAGGAAAATACTCATCTTTCCCTATATGTACTATAATATGTTTATAACGCCATGTTTCGCAGCTGTTTTTTGATGGCAAAGTTTGTTCGATTACAATTCTGTGTGGAATAATGTGTGACTGTCATCTGATCCCAATCAATGACAAAAAACAAGTGTAGAAGAAGAAATCAACATCCAGGAGTAAAGTATTATCCAGAAACAGTTGTACAGTGCGTCCAGAAAATATTCACAGCGCTTCACTTTTTCCACATTTTATGTTACAGCCTTATTCCAAAAGGGATTAAATTCATTTTTCTCTCATAATTCTACACACAATACCCCATAATGACAACATGAAAAAAGTTTTTTTTTTTTTAGATTTTTGCAAATTTATTAAAAATAAAAAACTAAGAAATCACATGTACATAAGTATTCACAGCCTTTGCTCAATACTTTGTTGATGCACCTTTGGCAGTAATTACAGCCTCAAGTCTTTTTGAATATGATGCCACAAGCTTGGCACACCTATCTTTGGGCAGTTTTGCCCATTCCTCTTTTCAGCACCTCTCAAGCTCCATCAGGTTGGATGGGAAGCGTCGGCGCACAGCCATTTTCAGATCTCTCCAGAGATGTTCAATTGGATTCAAGTCTGGGCTCTGGCTAGGCCACTCAAGGACATTCACAGGGTTGTCCTAAAGCCATTCCTTTGATATCTTGGCTGAGTGCTTAGGGTCATTGTCCTGCTGAAAGATGAACCGTCACCCCAGTCTGAGGTCAAGAGCGCTCTGGAGCAGATTTTCATCCAGCAAGTCTCTGTACATTGCTGCATTCATCTTTCCCTCTATCCTAATTAGTCTACCAGTTCCTGCCACTGAAAAACACCCCCACAGCATGATGTTGCCACCACCATGCTTCACTGTAGGGATGGTATTGGCCTGGTGATGAGCGGAGCCTGGTTTCCTCCAAATATGACGCCTGGTATTCATGCCAAAGAGTTCAATCTTTGTCTCATCAGACCAGACAATTTTGTTTCTCATGGTCTGAGAGTCCTTCAGGTGCCTTTTGGCAAACTCCAGGCGGGCTGCCATGTGCCTTTTACGAAGGACTGGCTTCCGTCTGGTCAGTCTACCATACAGGCTGGATTGGTGGATTGCTGCAGAGATAGTTGTCCTTCTGGAAGTTTCTCCTCTCTCCACAGAGGAACGCTGGAGCTCTGACAGAGTGACCATCAGATTCTTGGTCACCTCGCTGACTAAGGTCCTTCTCCCCCAGGTGCTCAGTTTAGACAGCCGGCCAGCTCTAGGAAGAGTCCTGGTGGTTCTGAACTTCTTCCATTTACGGATGATGGAGGCCACTGTGCTCATTGCATTGTTGACATGCGCTGTTAACTGTGGGACCTTATATAGACAGGTGTGTGCCTTTCTAAATCATGTACAATTAACTGAATTTACCATAGGTGGACTCCAATTAGGCTGTAGAAACATCTCAAGGATGATCAGTGGAAACAGGATGCACCTGAGCTCAATTTTGAGCTTCATGGCAAAGGCTGTGAATACTTATATACGTGTGATTTCTTAGTTTTATTTTTAATAAATTTGCAAAAATCTCAAAAAAACTTTTTTCACATTGTCATTATGGGGTATTGTGTATAGAATTTTTTTTTAATTTAAATTTTTATTTAGGGTATACATATCAGTACAGCATTGCATTATATACATTTACATCCCATACTCCCCTTTTTTTGTATATAAGACAAGATTGAATTTTTGATTAAAAAAATGTTATTGAAACACTTTTTTAAAGTGAAAGAAAAAACAAAGGGAAAAAAACAACTGAGTAGCTTTGGAACAAAAAGAGGTACAGTTATTGAAGTGATGTTGGTCGGAGATTAGATCTGATAGATGAGGCATATGTGTTCCAGGGTTGCCAAAAGTTTAAGAACTTGTCCATGTCTCGTCTCAGTGTAAATGTCAACTTTTCCATCACATAAATGTCATGAATCACATTAGTCCATTCTTCAGGTGAAGGAGAGTCTTTCGTCAACCATTTTTTTGTCAGTGCTTTTTTACTTGCCAATATTAAAACACTGAATAAGTATTTTTCTCCTCGTCTTTCCAGTGATTCTGGTATCAAAACCAAATACAAAGCTTCAAACGAAAAGGGAATTGTTAGTTTGAATATTTTCCCCATTATTGTCTGTACATTAGTCCAGTATTGCTGAATAACTGGGCATGACCAAAACACGTGAAAATGATTTGCAGTGTTTTCACCACACAAGCATCAGCAATTCAACCCTTTATGAGTAAATTTGTTTTGTACAGGTGTTCTGAAGAATCTTACCAGGTTCTTCCATCCAAATTCTCTCCACAACAGGAATGAAGTACTTTTCCACTGTTGTTTATTTAGTTTTTCCCATATTTCGAATTGTAAAGTGAATTTCCCTCTTTTTCCCATTTCTCTTTTACAGTATACAGTATATGATGTGTTGTCTCCTTTTAATTCTTGGAGACCATGGTATATTTTAGAAATGTATCTGACCCATGGGAACGCTTTATATGCCATTAAAAAGACCTTCAAAACACCAGACTGGGCCCTTTCCAAGTCCTCCTTTTTAAGTATTTTGTTTATGTGGTGTCTAAGCTGAAAGAACCTGTAAAGGTCTTGATTTGCTAGACCTTGTTTTTTCAAATCTTCAAAACTTTTTAACGTTAACCCTTTAAAAAAATCATAATATTTTATCAGTCTGTTCTCGCTCCATTTTCTAAATCTAATGTCTGTTTTGTTAGGAGTAAAGTCCTGATGATAGGAAATCCATTGCGGTAATCGATAGGGTTCTTTAGTTTGATTCTCTCGGACCACCTTAAACCAAATTTTTAGCGGGGTCTCTATCTATGGGTTAGTGTCATTCAAATGTTTAGGTAAGGCATTATTCCCTATTATCGCCTGTAGGGGAATGCCACTTGTTTTTTGGCATTCTATCTCCTTCCATTGTGCAGTATAGAATGGGTTACATATCTCTACTAAAGTTTTAATCTGAGTGGCTTTGAAATAATCCCTGATATTTGGCTGCGCGAGGTCACCTTTTCTTTGTTTAGCTGTAGGGTTCTATACCTGATTGTTGGTCTCTTGCCCTGCCAAATGAATCTTGAAATCCATCTGTCCAGTTCTCGCTGTGTTTCTTTGGGAGGTTCTACTGGTATTGTTTGGAAAAGATATAGAAAACATGGTAGTATATTCATTTTGACTGCTTCAATTCTTTGTGCAGTACCCAAAAAGGGTATCATGTTCCATTTTGATAGATTAGATTTTATTTTTGCCATCAGAAGGTCATAGTTTAGTGTTATAATTTTGTTGAGTTGCTTCGGGATATTGACCCCCAGATATTTCATAGATTCCATCTCCCAGTTAACTTTGAATTTGTCTAGTAAATATTGGTTTGGGTTATAGTTGAATGTTAAAATTTGGGTTTTATGCATGTTCAATTTGTATCCCGATAACTCTCCATACTCTAAAAAAAACTGAGATTAATTCTGGAAAAGACATGTCTGGTTGCCCCAGGTATATTAAAATGTCATCTGCGAAGAGTGCTACTTTATGTTCCTTCTGACCAAGTGTAATGCCTTGAATTTTTTGATTCTGTCTTATCCATTGGCTCAAAGGTTCTATGAAGATCGTAAAAAGCAGTGGAGACAAAGGGCAGCCCTGACGACATCCTCTCTCCAGTTCAAAAGATGTTGATAATTTACCATTTATTCTTATTTTAGCTGTTGGGTTTTTATATAATGCCTGGATAGTTCTAATGAAGTTGATATGAAAATTGAAACTGGACAAGATTCTATATAGGAAGGACCAGTCAATCGAATCAAAGGCTTTTTCTCCATCTAGTCCCAATATGACTGCATTTAAATAATATTTTTTTATATGATGAATTATGTGTAAAGTGTGTCTAATATTATCTTGCGTCTGTCTTTGTCTTATAAAACCCGTTTGGTCAAAATGAATTATGTCTGTCAGTATATTTTCTTACTTTTTGGCAAGGATTGTGGTAAAAAGTTTATAGTCCTGATTTAATACACCGATTGGTCTGTAGTTGGAGCAGTCTAACTTATCCTTTGCAGGTTTAGGTATGACTGCAATAACCCCTTCTCTCCAGGAGGGGGGGATTTCCCCAGTGTGGAGGACATGATTAAATGCTTTCAGGAGGAGAGGAGATAGTTGCTGTTTAAAAGTTTTGTACCACTCTGCTGTATAACCATCTGCTCCTGGGGATTTGTTAACTTTAAGTTTCATAATTGCTTTTTCTAATTCATTAGGTTGTATTTCTGCCAGTATTTTTTTATTTTGTGATTCAGAAAGTTGGGGAAGATCTAATGTACCTAGGAAGGCTTCAGATTTGCCTCTTTTGTGTTTTTTGAGGGAGTACAAGTTTTTGTAGTAATTCTCAAAGCTTTTATGAATTTCCTGAATTCTAATTTTTATTTCCTTTGATATTGGGTTTCTAATTTTGTAAATTATTCTCTCCGTTTGCCGTTTCCTCAATTTATAGACTAGTAATTTTGCTGATTTGCTACCTGTTTCATAATATTTTTGTTTCAGAAATGTAAGTTTCTTCTGAATTTTTGTAGAGTAGATCTCGTTTATTTGTTTTTTTAATTCCTTAATTTTGCGTGAGTTGTTAGAATGAGTATTGTCTTTATGCTCTCTTTCCAGTTTCTTTAGTTCTGATTCTAGTGGGTTTAATTTTTCTTGTCACAATTTCTTTCGAAGTGCCAATTTTGCAGTAATCTTCCCCCTTATTACAGCCTTGCATGCATCCCACAGTATTAAAGGGGACACTTCCCCGTTACCATTTTCTTCCAAATATCTGAGAATATCTGACTCCAATTCATTTTTCAGTGGTCCTTTCAGCACATTTGAATTTAACCTCCAAGAAAATGTATTATTTATGTATTTTTGGATATTTAAGCCCATGTAGATCGGACTGTTGTCAGAGAGATCCATCAGTCCTATTTTACATGTTTTTACTCTTCCAATGTCTCTATTAAACATTAAAAAATAGTCAGTCCTTGAATATGATGAGTGTGGTGTTGAGTAAAATGTGTAATCTTTTACACTGGGGATGAATTCTCCACACGTCACAGATTCCCATTTCATTTAGTAGCATCCTAGTTTTTCTACTTTGAGTGTTATTTTGATGTGGAGAATTACCTGATGCATCCCAGTATGGATTCAGTCTTAGGTTGAAGTCTCCACCACATATCACTAAACCTTGGGCTTTGGTTGTCATTAGATCAAATACATTTTTATAAAATTTCCAGTTGGCCCCTGGAGGTGCATATTCATTCAGCAGGGTGATATCTTCTCCCTCTAGTCGACCGAGTACCATACTAAATCTCCCTTCTTTATCTTTGTGTTCTGAGTTTTTTTCAAATATAATTCTGGTTGAGATCAATGTTGCTACCCTCCTCCTCCCTGACTTATATGAAGATGAAGAAATCAGTTTAAACCCTTGTCTATTAAGTTTAGTGTGTTCCAAGTCTGTTAGGTGGGTCTCTTGTAAAAATATTATTCCTGCTTTGTCTTTTTTTCATTTTGCCTAGAATCTTGGATCTTTTAACTGGGTTAAGGATCCCTTTTACATTATATGAGATTAGGCTGGTTGAACTCTGTTTCTCCATCACATTGTCTTAATTAGTACAATAGTATAGTGGCCCTCTCTTATGCTACTCAAAAACTGAAAGAACATTAAGAACATAGTATAAAGAACTTTAGAACATAAAACTGTCAAAGGATCTTCCTAAACTGAGGTCTTTTTAGTGACCTTAGAGGAGCCTTGATGGTGTGTTGACTCCGAGGGAAATTCCTCAATATTTGTTACATGTTGAGGGCCCTCTCTTACCCCTGGAAGTTGTCCCATGTTTTTAACATGACTTTCAGATCCCAATCCAAACTTGTGTGTGTGTGTGTGTGTATATATATATATATATATATATATATATATATATATATATATATATATATATATATATATATATATATATATATTATGCCTATACCCTATAAAATTATGTGCTCCCACCCACCGCCATCACAGCACCAGTCACGGTAATATTTGTTAGTGTGGAGAGGTCATAAGGTTCACTGTCACATTTCTATTTTAACAAGTTTTTTTTTATGACATATTTGTTTCCAATATTATGACTGCCCCATAAATTGTTTTAACCACCTTCTATTTGCGACTTCTGCATCTCTTTTAATGTTTGTTACCTTGTAGGAGGAGGGCTGGATGTGCATATTAAATAAAAATATCATCATTCCCTCCTGAAAGTGTCCAGTTTTTCCTTATACAGTAGCCCTGGGCTAGGTTTCCAGCTGTAGGCCCATGGATTTTGAAGGTCTCCGTGTGCACCACATTTGGGCCTTGATTCTTTCAATCGGGTCTGCTGCGGGTTTATACACCGGTACCGGGAGCCCTCTTCTCACCATATCCCTGGTTGCTTCGAGTTGTAGAGACATGTCTCTTCCCCATAAAAAACCTCCAGCTTCGCTGGGAATGGGGTTTGAAAGCGCAGTTTCTTCTCTCTTAATACCTTTTTAGCTTCATTGTATTCCCAACGTTTTTTAAGGACCTGGCTGGGGCGTAGTCATGCTCCACACAAACCTTTCGTTCTTTGTGCATAAATCTTCTATTCTGCCAGGCCAGTCTCAAAACCTCTTCTTTTGTTCTGAAGCTGGAAAACTTCACCACCACTGATAGCGGGGGGGGGGGTGGGGAGGCGGAGGCTTCCACAGACGGCCTTGGGGCTAACAAACGGTGCACCCTTTCTATTTTCAAGTCGATGGATTGGGGAATTTCCAACTTTTCCCTCAATATAGTTTCCACGCATACAGCCATTGTGGCGAAATCATCTTCGACTCCCTCTTTTAGACCATGAATTCTTATGTTGTCCCTTCTTAGTCTTCCTTCCTGGTTAGTTAGCTTAGCCTCCAGTCTTGTCTGTAGTTTAAGTAACTCCAGCCTAGTTTCTTCCAGCCCTTTTAATCTTTCCTCTGTGGAGGAACGAATAAGTTCAGGTGAGACACTACGAGCTGGAAGGTTTAAGAGTTTTATTCCTCCATCATCATGAGACACACTGCAGCGCTGTGCGCTGTGCTGTGTGTGTGTGTGTGTTCTGTCCGTGAGGCATGTAAAGTCAGCTCTTTTATACAGACAAGACAGAATGCATGGCACATTTGCATATTGATATACACTACCGTTCAAAAGTTTGGGGTCACTTAGAAATTTCCTTATTTTTGAAGGAAAAGCACTTTTTTTCAATGAAGATAACTTTAAACTAATCAGAAATACACTCTATACACTGCTAATGTGGTAAATGACTATTCTAGCTGCAAATGTCTGGTTTTTGGTGCAATATCTACATAGGTGTATAGAGGCCCATTTCCAGCAACTATCACTCCAGTGTTCTAATGGCACAATGTGTTTGTTCATTGCGTCAGAAGGCTAATGGATGATTAGAAAACCCTTGTGCAATCATGTTAGGTCTGCAATGCTGTAATTGCTGCAAATGGAGGATTCTTTGACGAAAGCAAAGTTTGAAGGAAAAAATTATTATTTCAAATACAAATCATTATTTCTAACCTTGTCAATGTCTTGACTATATTTTCTATTCATTTTACAACTCATGGTGGTAAATAAGTGTGACTTTTCATGGAAAACACAAAATAATTGTCTGGGTGACCCCAAACTTTTGAACAGTAGTGTATACACTACCGTTCAAAAGTTTGGGGTCACTTAGAAATTTCCTTATTTTTGAAAGAAAAGCACTTTTTTTCAATGAAGATAACTTTAAACTAATCAGAAATACACTCTGTACATTGCTAATGTGGTAAATGACTATTCTAGCTGCAAATGTCTGGTTTTTGGTGCAATATCTACATACTGTAGGTTCTAATGGTACAATGTGTTTGCTCATTGCGTCAGAAGGCTCATGGATGATTAGAAAACCCTTGTGCAATCATGTTAGGCCTGCAATTCTGTAATTGCTGCAAATGGAGGATTCTTTGACGAAAGCAAAGTTCGAAGGAAAAAATTATTTCAAATACAAATCATTATTTCTAATCTTGTCAATGTCTTGACTATATTTTCTATTCATTTTACAACTCATGGTGGTAAATAAGTGTGACTTTTCATGGAAAACGCAAAATAATTGTCTGGGTGACCCCAAACTTTTGAACGGTAGTGTATATCAGTCAATACATATCAATGGCGTGATTAACTGGCGCCAGACTTCCTCTCCTTAATCCGGGGATGTATAACAATAGTCATTGTTCTGGTTGTCTCCTAGGGGCTCTCTGTCCATATGCAAATTGTCCTTTGCTGGGCGTGAATATTATCAGTCTGCATTGTGCTGGGTGCCCACACCTCCGCTTCCAAGATTCGGTCCTCAGCCTGGTCCACTCTGTTATTTGTCTTTTTTATTTCATCTTTAATTTCCCGAAGTTCAGCCCCACTTTCTTGGCGAAAGTCTTAACTCTTGGAGTATGGTTTGTAAGCTAGCTGTGTTGCGAGCCTCATTTTGCTCCTCCATTTCTGAGTGGCTATTGTCTTCGAGGTCGGATTCTCCGGCTGATGCGTGTCTTGGTCTGGTAAATGTCGATCTCTTCTGTTTTCCTTTAGGTATAACTTTGTCTTTTGATTTTCACTCTTCCACAAATCTGTTAAATCTAAATTTTATGGCATTTTCACGGATGGGATCTGGGAGCTTCAGCATTAAGAGGCTACCACCATGGCATCCAGACCGGAAGTCCCATTGTGCGTAGAATTTTGAGGAAAAAAATGAATTTAATCCATTTTGGAATAAGGCGGTAACATAACAAAATGTGGAAAAAGTGAAGCGCTGTGAATACCTTCTGGATGCACTGTATCTGCAGCTGGTGTTTGCCAAAGATGATCTTAGTGCAACTTCATGGCCTCTCTACTCAATTATGATTTCATCCTCTCATCCACAGAAAAGAGAATCCTGCCCTGCTCAAAGGCCCACTACAGCCTATTAAGGACAAAGAGAGGGCCTATTTAAAGCAGTGGTGCATATCTCCAGGACAAACAAACTTGCTACACACTCCCTCAGAGAACCCCGGGGGACAGATAAATACCAGCTCATACACTTGGAGAGGGAGAGCGACGAAGGAAGCGGGATGACAGCATGTATCTTTAAAAAGTCAGCTTACCTTCCCTCAAATCTGTGTTTCAAAAAGTCAAACAGTGCTTTTTGCATCATGTCTGTCACCTGCAGAGAGAAAATTAAAGACAGAAAAAAGTTAGAAAGTCACAGATTTTCCATAACGGAGATATATTGTAAGTGTCAGAGCATCAAGACACCTCATAGCCCTTCAGTGAAGGTCCCACTAGAACCACAGGCCGCATGGAAGGCACAACGTCGTACGGAGGAATGTGTTCCGTCTTCACGGGGAGAAGGAAAAGTAGAAAAATGCTTATACATTTATGGATACGGAGCAAACATTCACCACCACAAATCACTTGAGGGAGGGAGGAAAAGCAACAAACCAGACGATTTAAAAGCAGTGAAACATTATGAGCCATGAAACAGGATGTCTCAGCTTGCCAGACAAAATACAAGCAAGCTTGGATTTACAATAAATTTGTCAGTTTTGTTTTGTGAAGGCTGATGCCAACAGGCTGACGAAATTGCACAGCAGGTTACCACAAATGGAAATAAATCAAAAGAGATAAAGTCCCTTGTTTCATGGTTCTTATGTCACTGACTAAAAGGGGGAATGAATTATAGGAGTGGTTAGTGAGAGAGGAGAAAGGGGACACAGAAACTACGACTGAAAAAAAAACAACAACAAGACTTTAGAGTGAAAATCACTGCTACTGGGAAGAAGTGGGAGCTCAAATGTGGAACAGCCTGAACTCATAATCAACATTTACAATGATGCTCATGTGCAACATTGGTATCAGTGCAGATCTTGACCTTATCAAGTGTAATTAAATGTAGGTCTTACTTTTTTAAGACAATAAAATGGGAAAAACGGATTGCAATCACAACAAGAGTTAGTAGCAAAGCATACAAACTGGACCTCATCGTTTTTTACAATGCCAGTACCAACTTCAAAAAGTATAACCCCAATTCCGGTGAAGTTGGGATGTCTTGTAAAACATAAATAAAAATAAAATATAATGACTTAAAACCCCTTTTCAACCTATATTCAGTTAAATAGACTACAAAGACAAGATATCTGATGTTCAAATATTCAGTCATTTTGAATTTTATTCCTACAACACATTCCTGAAATGCTGGGACAGGGGCAACAAAAGTCAGGGAAAGTTGAGGAATGCTCAAAAAACAACTTTTTCGAACATTCCACATGTGAACAGGTTAATTAGAAACAGGTGAGTGTTTGGGCTGCATGGTAATATAGTGGGTAGTGCTGTTGCCTCACAGTTAGAAGGTTCCAGGTTCGAATCCCCAGACTGGCAAGTGTGGGAACCTTTCTGTGGGGCGTTTGCATGTTCTCCTTGTGCTGTGTGGGTTTACTGCAGGGGCCCTGGTTTCCTCCCACAATCCAAAGAAATGTATGTTAAGTTTACTGGTGATTGTAAATTGTCCAAACTATCTGTAGGCCCTTAGAATAGGGGGTTAGTGTAGCTACTAGTTAAGCGCTTTGAGTGGTCTTTGTGACTAGAAAAACCACTATATACTGTAAGTAAGCGTCCTTATGATTGGGTATAAAAGGAGCATCCCTAAAACATTCAGTCTTTCACAAGCAAGGATGGGGCGAGGTTTACCTCTTTGTGAACAACTGTGCTGGCAAATAGTCCAACAGTTTAAGAATGTTTCAAAACTCTCCCATGCAAAGCGAAAGCCATATATCAACAACACCCAGAAACACTACCAGTTGCTCTGGGCCTGAGCTCATCTGAGATGGACTGACGCAAAGTGGAAAAGTGTGCTATGGTCTGAGGAGTCCACATTTCAAATTGTTTTTGGAAATCGTGGGCGTCATGTCCTCTGGGCTAAAGAGGAAAAGGATCATCCAGACTGTTATCAGTGCAAAGTTCAAATGCTATCATCTGTGATGGTATGAGGGTGTGCTAATGCCCATGGCATGGGTAACTTGCATATCTGTGAAGACACCATAAATGCTGAACGGTACATTCAGGTTTTGGAGCAGCATATGCTGCCATCAAAGCAAGGTCTTTTTCAGGGACACCCCTGCTTATTTCAGGAAGACAATGCCAAGCCACATTCTGCATGTGTTACAACAGCGTGGCTTTGTAATAAAAGATTGCGGGTACTAGACTGGCCTGCCCAGTCCAGATTTGTCTACAACTGAAAATGTGTGGTGCATTATGAACCCCAATGAGATACAACTGAAGTCATACTTCAAACAACAATGAGAAAGAACTCCACCTACAAAACTTCAACAATTAGTGTCCTCAGTTCCTCAAAGCTTACTGAGTGTTCTTAAAAGGAAAGGTGATGTAACATAGTGGGAAACATGCCCCTGTCCCAGCTTTTTTGTAGCATGTTGCAGGCATCAAATTCAAAATGAGTGAATATTTGCAAAAAACAAAGTTTATGAGTTTGAACATTTAGGGGCAGATTTACTAAGGCAGCGCAAATTAGAGAGTGCACAAATTAGACAAGAGTGCCTAAGGGAGTGGCCAATTTTTACCAGTGATCTACTAACAACACGCAAAATTATGAACACAGATGCATTCACCTCATTTCAATAATGGCCACCCATCCACCAAGAGCACCGCAGAATTGCGCACAGGCACACCTGAGCAAGTGGCTCATCAGCACAGGCACAGGCAGTTCCGAGAAGCATAATATCAGAGGTTTTTTAAGCTTTTTTTTTTTTTTTTTTTTTTTTTTTTAGTTTTTAAGTGCAAAATCCAGTAAAACGGTTTATTTTTGTTTGTCATATTTCAAAGTTTTGATTTTCATTTCACATGGCAGACTCCTTTGTTTAATACAGTATGTATAAATTAAATATTTGTATATAATTTAAAAAAGGACTACTCATGAATAAAGTGATTATTTAACAGGCGTGTTTATTTTATTAACACAGGAACCATTGAGGTGACCTGATGGAGACTCTGGGGTTTTGTGAATAACTTTGTTTTAACAAAATCTACAGGTCTCCCAATCCGTGACTTTTATTAATATGTGTGTTTTATGTCTTCTGAAGTCTGGAACATAATAAAATTAAACACACACGATTTCACTTATTCCTCAGACAGGCACAGCAAAGACTGCGGTCATTGAGTTACTATGGTGTTGCAATTTTGGGAGACGTTTCTATGGGTCAGTGCTCTTTTTGTCCCCTCCAGGGAGGAAGGCCTATCCTATTTTATGGATACAAATTCATTGTTTAGGAAAGCTTTTTAATGTCCTGGTGTGTCATCATGTGTACTATCTCTTAATGTTTGATTTTATTCTTGTTTTTAATCCTATTTGTGTAGCACTTTGAGATTTTGCCCCAAAATGTAAAGTGCATTATTAATGAAATAAATAATAATAATTAGTAGTAGTAATAGTAGTAGGCTATATATAAACAAATGGAATTTAAAAAATCCTCTGCCGGCTGATGTCCAGTTCAGCACAACACCAACCTCTGAGATCATTTCTGTTCATATTAATTTGTTCTGTCATGCCACATGTGAGTAGGAACCTCTTTTTATAACTACACATTCCATTACACATATCAGTCAACCAAAAATTTCTAGTAGAGTTAAGGATGCAAAAAGCACCCACTTAAAAACTTGAGTAATGACTTCATTCTTGAAGGTTTGAGGTTTGTCAAAATTTATAACAATTTTCTTCAGTTTTCTATTTTTTTCCGTAAATTTATCTAAATTTGAAACCATTTTCCTCAAATTTGTAATTTCCTCTTGTAAAATTGACTTTTCTTGTACATTTGAGACTATTATACATTTGTGGATTATTTTATGGCTAATTTATGTCTATTTTTTTTAACAAAATTGCTGATTTTTTTATATATATATATAAATTTGAAACAGATCGTTTTAAAAATCTGACTTTTTTTCTTATACAATTTACACTTTTGACCATAATTTTGCAGAGCCTGAACAGAACAATAATTTAACTCTGATTTCAAAGAAAAAATATTTATAAATATTATATTTACAAATTTAGAAATATTTATAAAATTACATTTAATGAAATAAATTAACTTAAATTACCCACGATTCGGTTATTTCTGTTAAAATATTTCTATATGTTTATAACTTTTTTTTGGAACTCTTCCCTCTCCTTCTGTCAGGCCAGGCGTCAGGTCAGGTGCAGATGAATTAAGACATGCTTTTGTGGGGCGTTAAATCTTGGCGCAATTAGCAGGAAATCGCCAACCGCAAACCTTAGTAAATCACATTGTGCCAGTCATTTAAATACTTTCCTCCCTCAAATTGACATGACAGCTCTTACAAATACATATGCAATGAGGCCAGGTGCAAAATTAACATAGTCCACACCTTTCCACCGTTAATTTTGCCATGTGCCCTTTAGTAAATCTCGACAGTAGTTTCTTAATGCCAAAACAGGGTTTTGCGATGGCGTAGCACGTTAGTAAATCTGCCTCTAAATATCTTGTCTTTGTAGAAGATTCAATTGAATACAGGTTGAAAATGATCTTTAAATCATAGTATTTTGCTTTCATTTACGTTTTACACATTGTCCCAACTTCACCAGAATTGGGGTTGTACAATGATGACACCGAGGCAAACACATATTGCCCTATTATGAAAATAGTGGAAAAAAACAAAACAAACAGAGTTCAGAGTACAAAAAAGCACAAAATGTTGTCCTCACGCTTGATTATTCAGAGGACTGTTTTGGGTGTAACATGCAATAAACCAATCAGAATGGCTCCTCACTTTTAATAGGCGGATGTGCATGATCTGTGTTGGACTGCTGTTATAATGGGGTGTTTACCTGGGTTTCAGATAATTTTTCTGTCAAGGAAGCAGTCATGCTTGTGAGTGAAGTGACCATGCACAACACCATCACTTACAGGTGGAACATCATTTATGGAAGTGCCACTGTGCAACAAAAGTATAATTTCATTGCACTGCTGTAAATTTGCAATGTGCTGACTTTGTGCCCAAGCCACACCCCTTTTAAGAAACACCACTCCTATGAGCACAACCTGCAGCCAAGGTGATTCGCTGTTTGAACAACAAGGGCACAAAGCATGAAAATGGGCAACGCACTACCAGAAATGATCAAAACATTTAGTGTACAAAGCGCTTTAGATTGGTATAACAGGGCCCATCAGCTCATTTCTGGGATTTGACCCAAAAGAGTTAATATTGACTGAAATGTGAACATGATAGCTGATGATTTAACCTTTCTGAGCCTTATTTAGTCAGAAATGTTTTCCTGTTAAAGGGCATTCTTCCTCCCCACTGTCATCAAATCCTTGGTCATAGGGACAGTGAAAGATGATGAATGAGTTCCTCTATGTAATACTGCAAAATATGGGATGATCCGAGAACTGTTCTTGGTCAGCTCAAATCAAGAGAAATTTTATTTGACGCTAAGAAGTAATTTGATGTTACTATGCATTTCAGAACAGTGTGGTTGGAGGATGTGCAGATATTTCAGCACAATGAAGGAAAATTAAAGTATATTCTTGTTATCTAGTTTCTTTAGGCAAAAGCGGTGGATGATCTAAATTAAAGCTCTTGGTGGGAAGTGCAGAGGCACACTTACTTTTAACTCCAATAGTTGTTGATTTTCATATTCACCACAGAATCACGTTCTCACAACAAATTTTTTTTTCCTCATGCCAGCTCTCTTAATCTGTTTTTCTAAAGAAGAATTAAAGCATGTGGAGTCACTCTTTGCATCGTACTCATCCCTCCACTTCCAAACGTTTTCCTTCTAACACTCACTGCCATCACTGAGCCTCCCTAGGGACACTGTGGGAACTGATGTACACTACCACTGACTAACATGAGGGAATTAATGAAACAATGCGGCTGTGCTTAAATACGTCAAGTGGTTGCAGTTTAACCCCTAGGTTACACGGTCAGTCTAATCATGGGAAAGGAGGCCGGCTATAAAACCCATTAAAAATGAAATTTACTTTATCTGTCACTGATGAGCATATTAGATTTGTCAGTATGATATACTTTGACATTTTAGGAAATTCACTGTTCCTGCTGAGAGTTGAGGAAATAACGCTGTTCATATTTTTCTTCTCAATATGGGGTAAGTGGAAACCAACAGCTATTTCTGAAAAGGTAGGCATGTGTCAGCTGGCCTGGTTCACCTCAAAAGCCGCACGCATAATGCTCATTAATGCACATACTGATTATTCACTATAACTATGGTCAGTATGGCACAGAACTTCCTGATGCCAGTAGAGGCACTATAACTATTAGTGAATATTAGTATACAGAAGTGTTCACAGTGGGGCTAGTATCTAGCATAATTTTGCTGCAAATCAGACAATATATGCCAGAGTTTTGTTTTGTGTTTCATGGTGGAACATCAAAATTCACCACTATCATGGCAACAGCATTCAACTTTTGGAAAAGTTTTTGACAACTTTTTATGGGATGCGTATGTCTGTAGATGATCCTGATGCAGTTTAAGGACAGTCGATGTAAATCCCCAGAGGGAGTTTGTTAAAGTATGAGGGGAACAAAAGGTTAAAAAAAAAAAAAAATCAAGGTGACTGCCACTTTGAAAATGCCAGACTTCCTGTTGGGTGTATGTAGTGTTGTAGTCAAGACCTCGTCAAAACCAGACTGAGACCAGAGTCTCCTAAGACCAAAAACATAAGGGGTAAAAACCAAGGTGAGACCAAATCCTGGTCATGGTCTTGACTTGCTCTTGAACATTAAAGTCTTGGTCTTTGTACACTCTGGTCTCGGTCTGGTCTTGACTACAACACCTGGCATAAGACACAACTTCTAAAGAGTTTTTTGCCTGCCTTGACAAGTGGCACATGTGTCGATTTTTATTGTTTGAAGCAAATCAACATGTTCCGTAGTCTCCATTCAGCTCATGCATTAGGGGGTGCTGCAGAGCATTTCACCATCTTAAGTTTAAGTTTATTCGGTTTGGTTTCATAATGCAGAAAACATATATACAGTATCTCACAAAAGTGAGAACACCCCTCACATTTTTGTAAATATTTTATTATATCTTTTCATGGGACAACACTGAAGATATGACACTTTGATACAATGTAAAGTAGTCAGTGTACAGCTTGTATAACAGTGTAAATTTGCTGTCCCCTCAAAATAACTCAACACATAACCATTAATGTCTAAATCGCTGGCAACAAAAGTGAGTACACCCCTTGTGAAAATGTCCAAATTGTGCCCAATTAGCCATTTTCCCTCCCCTGTGTCATGTGACTCGTTAATGTTACAAGGTCTCAGGTGTGAATGGGGAGCAGGTGTTTTAAAGTTGGTGTTTTCGCTCTCACACTCTCTCATACTGGTCACTGGAAGTTCAACATGGCACCTCATGGCAAAGAACTTTCTGAGGATCTGAAAAAAAAGAATCGTTGCTCTACATAAAGATGGCCTAGGCTATAAGAAGATTGCCAACACCCTGAAACTGAGCTGCAGCATGGTGGCCAAGATCATACAGTGGTTTAACAGGACAGGTTCCACTCAGAACAGGCCTCCCCATGGTCGACCAAAGAAGTTGAGTGCTGTCTTTTGAAAATAAATGTATGAGTGCTGCCAGCATTGCTGCAGAGGTTGAAAGGGTGGGGGGGTCAGCCTGTCAGTACTCAGACCATATGCCGCACACTGCATCATACTGGTCTGCATGGCTGTCGTCCCAGAAGGAAGCCCCTTTTAAAGATGATGCACAAGAAAGCCTGCAAACAGTTTGTTGAAGACAAGCAGACTAAGGACATGGATTACTGGAACCATGTCCTGTGGTCTGATGAGACCAAGATAAACTTATTTGACTCAGATGGTGTCAAGCGTGTGTGGTGGCAACCAGGTGAGGAGTACAAAGACAAGTGTGTCTTGTCTACAGTCAAGCATGGTGGTGGGAATGTCATGGTTTGGGGCTGCATGAGTGCTGCCGGCACTGGGGAGCTACAGTTCATTGAGGGAACCATGAATGCCAACATGTACTGTGACATACTGAAGCAGAGCATGATTGGAAACTGGGCCGCAGGGCAATATTCCAACATGATAACGACTCCAAACACACCTCCAAGATGATCACTGCCTTGCTAAAGAAACGGAGGGTAAAGGTGATGGACTGGCCAAGCATGTCTCCAGACCTAAACCCTATTGAGCATCTGTGGAGTATCCTCAAACAGAAGGTGGAGGAGTGCAAGGTCTCTAACACCATGATGTCGTCATGGAGGAGTGGAAGAGGATTCCAGTGGCAACCTGTGAAGCTCTAGTGAACCCCATGCCCAAGAGAGTTAAGGCAGTGCTGGAAAATAAGGGTGGCCACACAAAATATTGACACTTTGGGCACAATTTGGACATTTTCACTAGGGGTGTACTCACTTTTGTTGCCAGCAGTTTAGACATTAATGGCTATGTGTCGAGTTATTTTGAGGGGACAGCAAATTTACACTGTTATACAAGCTATACACTGGCTACTTTACATTGTATCAAAGTGTCATATCTTCAGTGTTGTCCCATGAAAGGATATAATAAAATATTTACAAAAACGTGAGAGGTGTACTCACTTTTGTGAGATACTGTATAAGAGAAGATATTAAATAAAAGAACAAAACCCGAAAGGGTGTAGGTAGAAGCCGAGCTTATATAACCTACCCCTTTTACCATTACAAAATCTTGTGCATCATCAACCTCTACAGAGGGAACAAAGCACCAAATATCTCTGGCATGGGTGTAGATTCTAGAGACTTTTTGTGCATGTTTGGACCCCCCCAAAAATGCAATAATTTTTCAGGAAAAAAAAAATCTGTGCAAATACAGTAAGAAGTTGTGAGAACTCCTCTCATAGGTGCTTACCTGGTTTATAATCTGGGGGCTGCAAAGGCTACAAAGTTGTCACTTTAACACCTTGTACCCTCTGGATGTCACCCTTGGAGGCAATAACTCAAAACAATTGTATTTATTTAGAGACTCTTACCTATACAATGACGAGTGGACCATTCAGCAAACTGCCCACAACCATGTAACAGAGGTGCTGGGTCCTTCTACTAGAAAGCTTCAGATTTCTGTTTATTTTGATACCCATGCAATTTAACTGAAAGGCTGATTTCCGTTTGCTCAAGACAGAAGATAGACTATCTATCCATCTTCTGCGTTCTTGAAATTACTGTTTTAATGTACTGTATGCTTTATTATCTTTCACTCTAAAGCTGTAGCCATTTCAGTTAATTATGTTTGTGATATACTATACGTAGATTTGTATGAATACACCTGCATACAATTGAAGCAGGAGTCAGCAACCTCTTCCATGAAAGAGCCATTCTGAGCAACTTTTGGCCAAAAAATCTGCATGGACCCACAAATTTCAAAAAGAAGGTAAAGCAGCTGAGATGATTATCTGCATTAGCAACATGAAAGTTTTTCCCTCATTAAATAGGCAACTTTTTCTCATTTCTTGTAATTTTTAATTATTTTTTTCTCATAAATACAAATTTCCAAACTTTTTCTCCTCTCTACACAGCCCACCAATCTCAATCTTTGTGCTGTGGTTTTCAAGTTCAGCTTTATTATGTAGGAAGACATACGAGCAGCATTGATTTGACCTTTTTTGAACTCTTAGTATCAAAAATTTATCTATATTCCATCTTTGTACCAAGCTGTTCACACAGAGGTCTCACCAACTCCACATACAGTCACAACACAGAGGTTTGCAGGAGGAGTGAGTAGGGTGAGAAGACAGCACAGAGGTTAGTCTCTGCTCAGGAAATGGAGAGAGTTTGTACAGTTCAGATTCCCGCCGTGATCCCTGACACTGTGTTAAGTGTGCACTGCACACCAAGACTTACCGACTTTTGCTTCTGCTTAGCTGTGGTGAGACGGAAGAGGAAAGAGAGAGAGGTTAAGACCGGGCAAGCATGCTAACAGTGGCGTGCACTCCGAAGGACACGGACGATGGTGTGGACAAACAGGACGAGCCCCATGTGAGGCTGAGCAGCCACAGGCATTTTAGTCAGAGCCGTGCGGACAGACAGAGAAATCGGATGGTGGGGTAGTCCACAGTTTACCTTCTTAAAGAAGGGCATTCGTTTCTCTTTTGCTAGGGATGACATGACAGTGTTTGGACTGGCTTTAGGGGAGCGCACGTTGACTGGGAGGTCATTGTCCTCGGGGTCTAAGCCTGTGGTGTCTATGTCAATGGCTACCCACACAGACAGACAAGAGCATCATCCCACGGAAGTGAACACAAGTAGTCAGAGGTAACAGATACTCTTCACATCAGCACAAATGTAGATTATACACAGACAGCAAATGAAACACGTAAAAATACGCTAATATCACAAATGTATTGACTGGTAAAATCTGAGAAATGTGGTACATCTCACCTTCCCCTTGATTTCAAAAGTTAAATGTTTTAATGGTTTTAAACACCGGTGATTGTGTTAATGTTTACATTTTTAATCTTGCCACTGAATCCACTTACCAGACGAAGGAGGAGTTGATTTCCGTGAGTTTGGAATCACTTCACCTAAACTAGATGATGAGTTGGCTCCCAGCTTACTGAAACAATAAAGATTTTATCATGTGAGATCAACAATAAAACACACACACACACACACACACACACACACATATATACAGTATATATATATATATATATATATATATATATATATTTTATCTATAGCTGTACTGATAAAGCTTGTTTACCTGGTGTGGAACTTGCCCTGTTTGGCTCTCTGTTCCTGGAGGATACGAGTGTTTTCAAGCTTCACTGGACTGGGGATGAAACCAATTTCACAGCCTTCTTTCACCAGGCGCCCTATCCACCAGTCATTGTTGTATTTCTAAACAAATATTAAGAAAATCAGCCTTCAGCTCCTCAGCCTTCTTCTACATTCCTCCCATCTTGAATATCATTTCCAATTTACCATGGAATTTAGTCTCTCACCTCTTTGACATGGAGGAAGTCTTTAGCCTCAAAGGAGACAGCCATACCCGGCACAGGGACATCGTCGTCATGACTTGGGCTGTAGCTGACATTTGTACGAACTGCGAATGCAACTGGTTTAGTCTGCCGGGAAGAACAAAGAAAAAAATGAATAAAAAGTGTAAAATTCTGCCAGAAGAGAGGCGTCACACTCAGTTAAAAAGAAAACAAAACTACAAACTTGGTCCAAATAGAGGGCCAAACTTATCATTTATTGAAAAACAGATTTAAAGTTGCAGTCAGCAAAATCATGACAACTGATTGAATATATCTTAAAGAACACAAACAAGCAAAGGTGAAAAAAATGAGAGAACATAAAAAAATTATATATATAAGATAAGATAAGCCTTTATTAGTCCCACAATGGGGAAATTCCAGGATTGCAACAGCACAGGGATAGCAACACTCAGAGCAACAATCAGAAGGCAAGAGAAAAACAAGAGCAGCGAGTATACATATGTACATATAAATATAAATATATATATATATATATATATATATAGACACACAGTGCGGAGCATTGTAGCTAGATGGAATAAATATGTAGATATATAAACACACAGTGCGGAGCATTGTAGCTAGATGGAATGAATATATACATATACTGTATAAACACACAGTGCGGAGCATTGTAGCTAGATGGAATAGATATATGAATATATAAACACACAGTGCGAAACATTGTAGCTAGATGGAATAAATATGTAGATATATAAACACACAGTGAGGAGCACTGTAGCTAGATAGAATAAATATGTAAATATATAGACACACAGTGTGGAGCATTGTTGCTAGATAGAGTAAATATATAAATATATATATAAACACACACAGTGGATAACATTGTAGTTAGATGGAATAAATATGTAAATATATAAACACACAGTGCGGAGCATTGTAGCTAGATGGAATGAAACAGCACAACCGTCAACTTAGTTATCTTACATGGTATGATTATGTGCCCATACGTATTCTCACCCTCCATAGCGACCAGTATTTTCCTAGTTGTATACCGGAGGGGACCATTGTGTAAGTCTATTGCGTCTTTCGCATTCAAACCACTAGGTTGTCACGTCTTTCTTGCTATCTCTGCGAGCAGCCCTGCTTAGGTTGTACAGTCTGACAGCCGTAGGTAGGAAGGACCTGCGAAACCTCTCGGTTGTGCACCTAGGATGATGTAGTCTGCTACTAAATGAGCTCCTCAGTGCATTGAGATGAGATGAGATGATGATGAGATTCAACTTTATTGTCATTACACATGTATGAATACAAGGTAACGAAACGTGACTTGGCATTTGGGCACGCTCTGCAGAGCGCATCCAAGGCCGGGGCAGCCGCTAGGCGCCAGTCATAAAGAAGAAAGAAAAAAAAAAGAAAAAGAAAATGGATATGACACAGTAGGCGAGAGAAAAAAACATGTTTTATCAGAATGACGCTCGGCAAGTGAGCGAAATTTTGATTGCAGGCAAAAAAAACCTCAATGCACATTTAGCAGACATTTAGCAGGAGATCACACACAAAAGTTGAGAGGCAGTGTATTGTATGCATGTAATGTTGTATGCATTGTGTAGTGTAAATGTAACAGTTGTTAGTGAGCAGCAGAGGGCGCCTCCTGGCAGTGGATAGATGTTATAATCATGTGACTTATAAACAAGTCCAGAGTCCAGAGTCCAGAGTCTATTTCTCTTGCTCTCTCTCTTGCTTGCAGAAGGCACATGGGCATTGTCCTTGAGGGTCCAATCCGCTGATACGACAACAACTGATTGTTGATTGTTTGGGTAGACATAAGAGCCGGTCCTTCCGCTTATCTCAATCAGGAGGAATGTAAACACGGGGCAAACAAGGTCAAATCAAATCAAATCAGCACAGTGCACTCAGAGAATAGAATTTGTCCTCACCCGTGTAATTCTGTGCTTCCATTATATGTGCAGGCTTAAACTATTTTTCCATGGAGAGCACAGGGCTCCAGATGTATTCCTCCACTGAATCGTCATTCAGTTCACCGTTTGCCGCTACTCGTGCCCTCCCCAACTGGTCGAATTTGATGAAGGAGCTTGCCAGGTCCGCTTTGATCAGCTCTCTCACCTTCCTTCAATTTCTGATGCATCAGGGAACTCCATAGCCAAAAATAGAAGTCCTGAGATCATAACCAATAATGTTTCCACAGACGCATGAATTCCAATGTCCATGAGTCTCCTCGTAGGTTCCAATTCTTGGGCTCCCCCTTGGCCCAATTCTTGTTGAAAAATAGTGACAATAGCACATTTAAGCCGCTTCCAAATCCATAATTTCCGTTTAGATTAAGATTTAGCAGAAGAAGAGCGACTAAACACAGACAAAAACGCAACATTGCAAAAGCTGGGAATAGATCAGGAAGGCAGGAGAGGAGGGAAGAAAAATGCGACTGCTCTCTCTCAAGGCAAGAAGGAAAGTCAGTATGTCACTGGACATTAAAATGATGATTTTTAGTTTTTTTACCCTCTTCCAGTCATTTCACAGAATTAAATTAAATCACCCTTATTGTCATTCAACTGTACAACCAATCATGTACAGTAGAACGAGATTGTGCTTTACCTATCTACTGTGTTAATCACACACACCCCAAGTGTAGAATCAGAGGGCCGCTGCCATGCAAGGCGCCGCCACAAATTTCCCTCCTCCATTTCATTATTGCTGAGCACCAAGCTGGATGGCAGGAAGTTCCACTTTTATATGGTCTTCGGCATGACCCGGCCGGAATTTGAACCCCTGCCTCCCGGGTGTGGGGCGGATGCTCTACCAACTGAGCCACCACTCCGGTAAGTGGCTCAGAAGTTTTTTCAATTAAAAACTTTTTTAAAGGTGTACTAGATAGTATTTTCATAAAAGCAAATATAAAAAATGCATCAACATAATGTTTAGAAAGGTGTAAAATTAAAGTCTTCATATTCTTCAAAAAAGTATTTTATTTAAAAAAAAAAAAAAACTTTAAAAATTTTTTAAGGGTCCAAAATAATCATAATGGTTACATCTGAGCAGTTGGATGAAGAGACTATGGTGGCCAGTATACATATTTATTAGGGATATTAATGATTAATTGACGTTCGATTAATTGTCGATAAGAATTTAGTCGACTAAATTAAATTAGTTGTCAATTAACCGATAACTCAGCAGTCCTTTTCATTGGGAGCTTATTCTATGAAATGTAGTGGCATTGCCATCCAGGTGGGGGCGCACATGGTCATCCATTGCTGCCTTTCAACCGAAACTAAAGAAGAAGCAGAAGAAGACGCCAAGCCCCCAGAGCGCATGCGTTGTGCACAGCGAAAAACCTCCTCCTTTTGGGTTACGTCGTAGAGCTAAAACAAGTTTCAGTGGCACGCAAGCTTGAAGAGCCACCCGCCAGCTTCAAATCAGCAGGGTGGAGGAACGGACTAGAGCAAGGAAAAAAAAAAAAAAAAAGACTACACAAGCATAAAAACCCGTCTCCACTGCCTTCAATCTGCCGCTAGATGGGAAAGTTACCAGACATACTAAGCTAACCTTTCAACACACAGCAGCAGAGAAGCCTGGCCTGGACTAAAGCTGGGTTCACGCTGCACTTCCGCTGTCCACGTCTGCTCGACTGCCAGGCTTGTATGATGAAAATTACGTTATCATCTCCAGGCCAGATCATACTGGGTTTTCCTGGATTGCCGGCGTACTCTGATAATGTTTTAACATGTAAAGGATGAAGCAGCTCACAGTTTATTTTCCTGTTAACAGTCTACTAGTGCATCTCAGTAAATTAGAACAATGTTAAAGTTTTGTTTTTTTTTGTAATATAACTAAAAAAGATAAATTTTATGATATTGGTAGTAGTTTTTAAAATAAATTAAAAATCATGACATTTGTAATTGACAGACACACCGGTACATAGTACAGACTATACAGTACAGAATTTATTAAAAAATGCCATTGTCTGTAGTAAATAAATGCAAATGGTACAATAAATCATTAAAGAATATGATGCTCATATTTGATTCAGTATATCAAAAACAGTAATTACCTCCGCCAAGGGGAGGAGGTGTTTTTAGTGGTGCTGGTTGGTTTGTCTGCCTGTTAGCAACATTACTCTAAAAGTTATGAAAGGATTTTGATGACATTCTAAGGAAAGGTGCGTAATAGCATGAGGAACAGATGATTAGAGTTTGGTGATGATCTGAGAGTACATACCTCCACCAAGGGCTGTGTTTGTATTTGTGCAGCAGGATTACACAAAAACTACTGGATGGATTTGGATGAAATTTTCACCAGAGGTGGTCTTTGGGCTAGAGAGGAAGCCATTATATTTTGGTGATGATCCGAGAATGCATACCTCCACCAAGGCTCTTAACTTTTCACAGAGTGCTAGCAACAATACTCCAAAACAGGATACACAAACAGCTGTTTGCTGTATTTATTGAGATCATATACGTAAACTACGTATGTGACAAGCCTATGCACTAGCCTAGCGCCGAGCCATGTCCTATCTGGTGTTTATATACAGTATCTCACAAAAGTGAGTACACCCCTCACATTTTTGTTAATATTTTATTATATCTTTTCATGGGACAACAGTGAAGATATGACACTTTGATACAATGTAAAGTAGTCAGCGTACAGCTTGTATAACGGTGTAATATTTGCTGTCCCCTCAAAATAACTCAACACACAGCCATTAATGTCTAAACTGCTGGCAACAAAAGTGAGTCCACCCCTAGTGAAAATGTCCAAATTGCGCCCTGTGTCAGTATTTTGTTTGGTCACCATTATTTTCCAGCACTACCTTAACTCTCTTGTGCATGGAGTTCACCAGAGTTTCACAGGTTGCCACTGGAATCCTCTTCCACTCCTCCATGACGACATCACAGAACTGGTGGATGTTAGAGACCTTGCGCTCCTCCACCTTCCATTTGAGGATGCCCCATAGATGCACTATAGGGTTTGGGTCTGGAGACCTGCTTGGCCAATCCATCACCTTTACCCTCAGTTTCTTTAGCAAGGCAGTGGTCGTCTTGGAGGTGTGTTTGGAGTCGTTATTATGTTGGAATATTGCCCTGTGGCCCAGTTTCCAAAGGAAGGGGATCATGCTCTGCTTCAGTATGCCACAGTACATGTTGGTATTCATGGTTCCCTCAATGAACTGTAGCTCCCCAGTGCTGGCAGCACTCATGCAGCCCCCAACCATGACACTCCCACCACCATGCTTGACTGTAGACAAGACACACTTGTCTTTGTACTCCTCACCTGGTTGCCACCACACAAGCTTGACACCATCTGAACCAAATAAGTTAATGTTGGTCTCATCAGACCACAGGGCATGGTTCCAGTAATCTATGTCCTTAGTCTGCTTGCCTTCAGCAAACTGTTTGTGGGCTTTTTTGTGCATCATCTTTAAAAGGGGCTTCCTTCTGGGACGACAGCCATGCAGACTAATTTGATGCAGTGTGCGGCATATGGTCTGAGCACTGACAGGCTGACCCCCACCTCTTCAACCTCTGTAGCAATGCTGGCAGCACTCATGTCTATTTTAAAAAGACAACCTCTGGATATGACGCTGAGCACATGCACTCAACTTCTCTGGTCGACCATGGTGAGGCCTGTTCTGAGTAGAACCTGCCCTGTTAAAATGCTGTATGGTCTTGGCCACTGTGCTGCAGCTCAGTTTCAGGGTGTTGGCAATCTTCTTATAGCCTAGGCCATCTTTATGTAGAGCAACAGTTCTTTTTTTCAGATCCTCAGAGAGTTCTTTGCCATGAGGTGCCATGTTGAACTTCCACTGACCAGTATGAGACAGTGTGAGAGTGATAACACCAAATTTAACACACCTGCTCCCCATTCACACCTGAGACCTTGTAACACTAATGAGTCACATGACATCGGGGAGGGAAAATGGCTAATTGGGCATAATTTGGACATTTTCACTTAGGGGTGTACTCTCTTTTGTTGCCAGTGGTTTAGACATTAATGGTTGTGTGTTGAGTTATTTTGAGGGGACAGCAAATTTACACTGTTAGACGAGCTGTACACTGACTACTTTACATTGTATCAAAGTGTCATATCTTCAGTACTGTCCCATGAAAAGATATAATAAAATATTTCAAAAAATGTGAGGGGTGCACTCACTTTTGTGAGATACTGTATACAGTATCTATGGGATGTCACAGCCAATAGCATAAATGGGTTGCAGTCACATGTCTCTACCAAGCAGTTAAAATAAGAGTTGCGATACCTGAAGTCAGAATGTTGTCTGTCACCTTTAAAATGACTCCCCCTTTTTTTGCAAGGAACACAAAATTATCTTTTTTATCATCATTTCCAATAACGTGATTAATATGGTGGATGTTCAAATATTTCAAACACAAAACTAGCATTTTTTTTTTTACTTATTTTAAAGATTACAGGGAAAAATACAAAAAGAAAACATTTCAGGTTTACTGAAGATGCGATAAAAACAAATATTTTACATTCCACTTGTCTTTAAAGCCTCCGTTTTCTAAATCCATCTTCCATTATTTTTTTTCAACATTCTAGCCTGACGTTTACAGTATCTACAGTAGATACACTGTAACTGGTGAATGCATCATTAGAAAAGGGAGGAAGATAAACTAGCTTGTAAGCTTTCATTGACACAAACTACAGCAGTGCATCCTAGGATTTGTAGTATGGTGAGTATTCTATATGGAAAAGGGCCACCTATTACAGACATTAGATATTATCTCGAAGGCTGGATATACGTATTTGTGTCACAGGCCAGATGCTAGAAGACGTGAATGATGCTAAAATCATTCCAATCCAATCGATACAAAATCCATGAGCCAATTTTCTTGAAATTTAAAAAAATTCAACAACCATGCCAAATGATTTTATCGCTGCATGCTAACAGAAATACATTTTACATTTCATAATAATGCAACATAGTTATCCTGCGTGGCATTCACTGCTTCAACACCACTTGTAAAAGTCATGCATTTAAGTAGCAGAAAACCCACTTGTTTAAATGGTGCATGAATCAATCTGACAAGCTTTTCAATGGCAAAATCAATACTGGCCTTCCAATAGGATCACTGCTGCCTTTTCTCCTTGGACAGGCGGTCACTAAGATAATGCATAAAGCTAATAAAATGTTTCCATATATATAAAACCACCATATATGTAAAACCACTGCTGACTGTCCACATACTGTGTGAAACAGCAACAATAATATTACGGTCCAATCTAATCAAATCCCCCCAATGCACAGTGACATGCTACAGTCTAAGGATTTAAGGGTCATGTCATCAAAAAAGTAATGGGACAACATAATGCTCACAAAGGAACACTAAACTAGTTTCTGGATTTGTGTCGCAAGCACAGAATATCCACTTAAGACACACATCCCTTTAAGAATTATATAAAATGCTTTTGGATGTAATCTTGGAGCCAGTCTGGCGGCAGGGGCCTGACAGTTGGCAACATAGTCATGCCCTCAACCAGATTACGTTTGCTCTGCCTTTGACTGAGCGACTGCAGGCATGACAGAAGTCAGCCGAAAAACCAAACTGAATCCATGAGGAGATAACCTACAGTAATCCCCCAGCGGAAAGTTGCTTGCTGCATGTTTACCTGCAGGTAAGACACGACAAGATGAGAGAGGGCGGTGCGGTGGCACAGTGGTTAGCACTGTGGCAGCACAGCAACTCACCCTTGGCCATGGGATCCCGGGTTCGATCCAAGCCCCTGACCAACAGTGATCTGTGTGGAGTTTGCATGTTCTCCCCGTGTCTGTGTGGGTTTACTCTGGGATTTCTCTGGTTTCCTCCCACAGGCCAAAAACATGCAGGTTAGGTTAACTGTTGACTCTAAAGTGGCCCTAGGTGTGAATGTGTGTGTGAATGGTGAAGGGATAGCACCGTACTGTGGCTGCTTCATCTATCCAGGTGGATGCCCTGAATTTCCACTCTGGGGATCAATAAAGTACACAAAATCAAAATCAAAAAATAATCTTCAGCTGAAAGGCAGAGAGTGGATGCCTTTCAGTGGAACTGAGCTGGACTTTATCCAGATTTGGGAAATGCTTTCAAAGTGCTCTTAAATCTGGTCTGTTAAAGATGATTTTATCTTAGCAGCTCAACAATCAGATTTTCTCTTAGCAACCTATAAACAAAAAGTATCCAACAGACTGAGGTAATATCTATTGCAGTTAAAGCTCTGTTTATAGAAACCAAGGTAAATGTCCATTTTAGAAAAAAAATATTTAAAAAAAAAGTATCATGCAGATTTAATTAAAAAGGAATGGAAACTTCCCAGCCATTGTGAGGGAGGATGAACTAAGCATTAAATGACACTCATGAATCCTGGAGAGAAATCTGATGGAAAATTATTCAGTGGCAGACTTATATAAAACTAAAGAGCAGTGTGGAAAACTTCCAAAAGCTTTATTTTAGGTGAAATAATCAATCATTTGGAAGCCTCATTTATATCAGCATTTAATAGTTATTCCATGACAGCAAGTTTTCTACACTGTTGACCATTGAAAATAAGGTTCATTTAGATAAATGTTTCAAGATAACTACCAAGCATCTGTTTAAGGCATTACCCAGATGACTGACTGGACTTGGCTCCTGAAGAACATTGCAGGAATGGACTTCTATGATTGCCTACAGTTTTTATTTATATAGTATGAAGATGTGGTAATTTGGTGGAGTTGTGATAAATACTGTATCTCATTGATCTTTATTTCTCTTTTTTCTATTTTGGTATTCTACGTAGGTGGAGCTGTGGTGAACTGCCGTTGGCCAAGGTGCTTCACCTACAAAAACCACACCTCTGCACCTGTTGAGGCATACTATAGGCTCCCTCCAGAAGTTCACAGTCACTGGGTCGGCTGGTGACTGTGTGCATTTTTGTCTCATGTGTGGTGTCCTGCAAACGATGTGGGCTACATAGACAATTGGAACTCATTTTTGGGAGAACCTGGTCTTGTTAGGTGAGACGGCGTCCATCCCACTTTGAATGGTGCGTCTCATTTATCTAAAAACCTGGCATCATTTTTCTCCAAAGTTCCAATGCCTTGACTACTCAGAGTTGGGACCAGGAAGCAGAGTGGCAGTCTTACACGCCTCTCTGCAGCTTCTTTCCATCCGCCACCCCTCAATTTAGCCTCGGTCTTCCCCATCACAGAATCATTGTCTGCTCCCTTTAAAGTAAATAAAAAATATAGTGCATAAGTATCCCCAAGTTGATAAAACCCAAATTAAACATGTAGCCTCTAATTCTAATGACTTGGCCACTACACGTCGGGCATTAGATGCATCACACCCGCAGTTACTATATTCATTGATAACATACTCCCTCTTGTGTAATATTGCAATTTGTCCTTAGGTATGACTGTGAGAGTGAATGGTTGTCTGTCTCTCTGTGTTGGCTCTGCGATGGACTGGCGATCTTTCCAGGGTGTACCCTGCCTCTCGCCCAAAGATGCTGGGATAGGCTCCAGCCCCCCTCCGTGACCCGAAAAGGATTAAGCAGAAGAAGATGAATGAATGAATGAATGAATATCTAATAGATTCCAGTTTGTTCATGTCAATACTGTAACGAGTTTTCTTCAAATTCAAAGCCAAGGCACAGAGTTCCACAGGGATTGGTGTTAGGTCATTTTCTTTTAGTTTACATATGCTTCCCTTAGGTAATATTATTAGAAAGCACTGCATAAATTTCCATTGTTATGCAGATGACATACAATTATATTTGTCAATGAAGCCAGATGACAGTAATCAATTAACCAAATTAGAGGCATATCTTAATGAAATCGGAGTGTGGATGACTGGTAATTTCTTGCTATTAAATTCAGATAAGACTGAAGTCATTCTAGCTGGCCCAAAAAACCTTAGAAATAGTTTCCCATATCAGACTCTAAGTTTGGATGGGGTTACTATCTCCTAACAGTTTTGTGAGGAACATTGGAGTTGTTTTTGATCAGGATCTGTTCTTCAATTCACATATTAAACTTGTTTTACAGACTGCTTTTTATCATTTGTGTAATACTGCCAAGATTAGCAACAGCTTGCCTCAGAGTGATGCTGAGAAACTAATCCATGCTTTTGTTAGCTCTAGATTAGATTATTTCAACTCTTTATTATCAGGTTGTCCTAAAACATCTCTAAAAAAGTCTTCAGTTGATCCAAAATGCTGCAGCTACAGTTTTAATGGGCACTAGAAGGAGAGATCATATTTCTCCGGTTCTGGCCTTCCTTCATGGGATTCCCATGGAATTTAGAATTAAGTTTAAAATCCTACTCCTCACTTACAAAGCTCTAAATGATCAGGACCCTTGTTATTTGAAAGATCTGATAGCACCTTATCATCCTAACAGAGCATTACACTGCCAAAAAGCAGAATTACTTGTAAGACCTAGAATCTCTAAAAGTACAATGGGAGGCAGAGCTTTCAGTTATCAGGCACTTCTCCTTTGGAACCAGCTGCCAATCTGGATTCGGTAGTCAGACTTGATCTCTTTTTAAAAATAGGGTAAACCCTTCCTTTTTGACAAAGCCTATAGTTAGGGTGGGATCAGGTGCCCCTGAACCCTCCCTTAGTTATGCTGCTAATGGATTTAGACAGCCGAGGGACCTCCAGCAATACACTGGGCTTCACTCCTTTCTTCACTCTCAATGAAATATTTCTGCTGGTCATTAACATCTTTGTTCTCTCCCATAGATTGAGTCTCCATCGTGCTGTTCGTTCTCTACATGTCTGTTCTTTTCTTCTTCTCTATCCCCTCAACCCCCAGCCAGTTGCAGCAGATGACTGCCCCTCCCTAAGCCTGGTTCTGCCAGAGGTTTTTCCTCTCCACCGTCACCAGGTGCTTGTTCACAGGGGATCACCTGATTGCTGGGGTCTTTCTGCAATTGTGAGGTTTTCCCCTACAGTTTGAAAGTGCTATGAGATGACTGTTGTGAAATGGTGCTATATGAATAAAGTTTAATTGAACTGAATCCAACACACACTCACCACTGACATTTATCCATCCATCCATCTTCTACCGCTTAATCCTTTCGGGTCGCGGGGGGGCTGGAGCCTATCCCAGCATCTTTGGGCGAGAGGCAGGGTACACCCTGGACAGATCGCCAGTCCATCACAGGGCCAACACAGAGAGACAGACAACCATTCACTCTCACATCCATACCTAAGGACAATTTAGAATCCCCAGTTTTGATGCCAATTAACCTAACTTGCATGTTTTTGGCATGTGGGAGGAAACCGGAGTGCCCGGAGTAAACCCACGCAGACACGGGGAGAACATGCAAACTCCACACAGAAGGGTCACCGATGGTCTGGGGGTGGGATCGAACCCACGATGGTCAAGGGTGGAATCGATCCCATGACCTTCTTGCTGTGCTGCCACTGTGCTAACCACTGCGCCACCGTGCTGCCACTGACATTTACATAATTTTATTTGTTTCTTTAGATAAAGTTTCTGTGAAATGGCACCCTCCTGTGGTCTTCCTTTTGTCCAGCCTTGAACCGGGTTGTGATATAAGTATTAAAGTACCAGTGTATAAAAAATGATTCATGGGGCCATTTCAACATAAAAGGCTAAGTTTATTACCTCTATAAGTTTTGGTTAGTGATAATTTCAGACATTTATTTAAAATTGATTAATCTACTTTTGTACTTAAAGGAAGCATAACTGTTTAAAATTTTCTGGACACTTCTTCTTTTGGCTGCTCCCTTTAGGAGTTGCCACAGCGGATCATCTGCCTCCATCCCATTCTATCCATTGCATCTTTCTCTGTAACACCAACCCTCTCCATGTCCTCCTTCACTACATCCATGAATCTTCTCTGTGGTCTTCATCTTTTCCTCCTGCTTGGCAGCTCCATCTTCAGCATTCTTTGTCCAGTATATCTACTATCCTTATTCTGCACATGTCCAAACATCTCAGCCTTGCCTCTCTTACTTTGTCTCCAAACTGCTCAACCTGAGCTGTGCCTCTGACATACTCACTTCTAATCCTGTCCCATCTAGTCACTCCCAATAAGAATCTTAGCATCTTCACCTCTGGCTTCGCCTCCTGTCTTTGTCAGTGCCACCATCTCCAAACTACAGTGGTGTGAAAAAGTGTTTGCCCCCTTCCTGATTTCTCATTTTTTTGTGTGTTTGTCACACTTAAATGTTTCAGATCATCAAACAAATTTAAATATTAGACAAAGATAACACAAGTAAACACAAAATGCAGTTTTAGCCACACCCAGACCTGATAACTGCTACACCTGTTCTCAATCAAGAAATCACTTAAATAGGACCTGCTTGACAAAGTGAAGTAGATCAAAAGATTCTCAAAAGCTAGACATCATGCTGTGATCCAAATAAATTCAGGAACAAATGAGAAACAAAGTAATTGAGATCTATCAGTCTGGAAAAGGTTATAAATCCATTTCTAAAGCTTTGGGACTCCAGCGAACTACAGTAAGAGCCATTATCCACAAATGGTGAAAACATGGAACAGTGGTGAACCTTCCCAGGAGTGGCCAACTGACCAAAATTACCCCAAAAGTGCAGTGATGGCTCATCCAGGAAGTCACAAAAGACCCCATAACAACATCCAAAGAACTGCAGACCTCACTTGCCTCAGTTAAGGTCAGTGTTCATGACTCCATGAGAAAGAGACTGGGCAAAAATGGCCTGCATGGCAGAGCTCCAAGACAAAAACCACTGCTGAGCAAAAAAACCATAAAGGCTTGTCTCAGTTTTGTCAGAAAACATCTTGATGATCCCCAAGACTTTTGGGAAAATACTCTGTGGACTGACGAGACAAAAGTTGAACTTTTTGGAAGGTGTGTGTTCCACTACATCCAGCATAAAAGTAACACAGCATACCAACAGTAAAAATGGTGGTGGTAGGGTGATGGTCTGGGGCTGTTTTGCTGCTTCAGGACCTGGATGACTTGCTGTGGTAAATGGAACCATGAATTCTGCTGTCTACCAAAAAATCTTGAAGGAGAATGTCCGGCCATCTGTTCATGACCTCAAGCTGAAGCGCACTTGGGTTCTGCAGCAGGACAATGATCCAAAACACACCAGCAAGCCCACCTCTGAATGGCTTCAGAAAAACAAAATGAAGACTTTGGAGTGGCCTAGTCAAAGTCCTGACCTGAATCCAATTGTGATGCTGTGGCATGACCTTAAAAAGGTGGTTCATGCTCGAAAACCCTCCAATGTGGCTGAATTACAACAATTCTGCAAAGATGAGTGGGCCAAAATTCCTCCACAGCGTTGTAAAAGACTCATTGCCAATTATCGCAAATGCTTGATTGCAGTTGTTGCTGCTAAGAGTGGCCCAACCAGTTATTAGGTTTAGGGGGCAATCACTTTTTCACACAGGGCCATGTATGTTTGGATTTTTTCCCCCTTACTAATGAACACCTTCATTTTTTAAAAACCGCATTTTGTGTTTACTTGTGTTATCTTTGTCTAATATTTAAATTTGTTTGATGATCTGAAACATTTAAGTGAAACAAACATACAAAAAAGAGAAATCAAGAAGGGGGCAAACACTTTTCCACACCACTGTATACATCATAGCAGGTCTCACTACCATCTGGTAAATCTTCCCTTTTATTCTAGTTGTTATCGTTTAGTCACAAATCACCCGACACTCGTCTTCACCCACTCCACCCTGCCCCTTCTTCACCTCTCTTGTGCATTTTCCATTACATTGGATGAATGACCCCAGGTATTTAAAGCGAGGTAGTCGGATATCCAAAAGCCGATGGTGTATAGAACACGTATATTGGGATTTGTATGTGAAATTTCGGCATCGAAACTGCTCCCGTTTAGCTGTAATTAATATTCAAAAATGATATTTTCGGGACGAAAGAATTCAAGCATCCCTGCATTTGTTTACTTCTCGGGGCCGCTGCCGGAGAGCGAGCCGTGTGCAAAATGCGATCGTGTTGTTAATATAGCACATTTTTTGTGGAAATGTTACTATTATTAGTTGTGAAATGTGTTATAAAACGATTAGACGACAATACTATGGCTCTTCCTGCTGTTCCCGTTTCACAGTTTTTTTCCGGATGTAAAATATGGGATCCCTACGGCCCATCGGCGCACGAAGTATCCTGGCCGATGTAAACAGCCACGGACCAAAAAAACGTACATTTGCTCGTGGAACAGGCCATTCACACTTGCAGACAATCGCGCTATACAGTATGTGTCTATAGGATTTTCTTTCCATGCACGCAAAATTTTTTTTCCCAGATCCGACTACCTCGCTTTAAACTCATCTACCTTCACTACCTCTACTCTTTGCATCTTTACCATTATAGCTGCCTCCCTCTCATTCACACACATGTATCCTGCCTTGCTTCTACTGACATTCATGCAAAGCAAGACAGAATACTTGAGTGTGAATACTGCTCCCACTGCAGCATGAAGCAATCAACAATCAAATAAAATTATGTGGCCTGTGGATCTCTGCAGCGGGGGGGCTCTAGCACCAGAAGACGCCTAAGTGGACATGTACTGAGAGTATCACTGATGTCTTATAAACACCAACCACACCAATTATACTAGATCTCTATGGGTAGGACATCACTCAAGGCCCAAGTGTAAAATACTCGGCCACCGAGGTTCACCATTTGGCAGGAAACAGGTCACCATTTCCCTTTTTATCCTGTTGTGTTATAACAGCCTATTAATGTTTTACAAAGTGTTTATGACCGATTTAATAAACTACTTATAACCTATTTATTAGGGCAATCCTATCATTGCTATAGAGTAAGTTGCTGTATGTCCTTTATATCTTTATTGAGGAGATCATCCTCTCTGGTAAATGCAGTGTGGGACCCTTTGAGGACAGAGTCCTTGAGGTTTACATGAGATGAGTCAAAGCTGGATGGAGGTATGAGGTCCATTAGTATACATTCGTGCGTTCTCTCAGTCGTCTCATCGACTGGAGCATCTGTCCTCCCTCCCAGCTGCTCTGCTTACATTTATCTGTTCTGGGGGGCTATCAGATCAAGCTATCGCCTTATGGCATTTTACAGATATACCACTTTGTCTCAGAGGTGTGTGCACAATCTGTATCTAATGGCACCCAATTTACTAATTTGCAGTATCTTTCTATCTCACAACCAAATCCATACTGCTCTCATGTGTCTTGCATAACACTGACTTTCATTATGGATGCCATACTGCAGAGACCAAAGGAGGACAGGGGAGAAGGAGGGTAGAAATTGAGGGGAGATGGACAAAAATAGAAGACGTATGATAGCAAAGTGAGGGGAGAAAGATGTAGCGTAAAGGAGTTGGATTGAAAGTAAGAGAAGGATGAGGCCTAAGAATAGGACACAAGATAAGTAATTCCAGAGAAAGCCGGTCTGTAACTGGGATCCCTGTGAGGCTGCAGTATGAGCCACGGCCAATTAACAACCCATGACGCTTGTCACAGTATCACATTACCCCCATGCATATTTCATTAGGTAATACCTCCCAGTCCTCTGTACTTATACTAACCTGTGCCTTGCTGTTGCTGACTTGTTGTTTAACATGCCATAGCCTCTCTATTAACAGAAGACACACAGAGCATCTAATGCTGTAAGTCACTCAGTTTTTTCACCTTGAATGTGGTGAATCAATTTGAAATTAATTCTGTGCAGCTGCGTGCACTGGCATTAGGCCATAAAGAGTTTGTAAAACTTGTTATATAGATGTACAGTAACCTTCATTAATTTAGTGTGGGAAGATAGCTCTATAATGATCCAGGGGTGCTTGGTTATATACTATAATTGTGCTGTGATTATGCCACTGCAAATGCCCTTTATTGCTTGTATTTCTGTAGTGAAGTGGTGATTTTGTGTGTGTAACAAATCACTTAACCACTTGCACTCCGTTGTTCCGCGGGCGGGCAAGTCTCTGCGTCCTAGGGCGCACGAGGGTGCACGAGAGCGCACTCGTGCGCGCTCGAACGCATGACGCATGATAGAGATACTGATGGTGGTGATGTAGGTGGTGTGGCCTCCAAGCGCCACTGAAAAAAAAAGCTGCAGTCACAGCCGCGAACAGATTAGTTCATCTGATTGACCTCTCATTCGACTAATAAGAGCCTTGAATTGGGTTTCTGAAACCATGAAGAGCCAATGAATGAAAACCTAGGAAGGAGGACCCGCCTACTGTGAATGCAGGAGCCAATTGAAGCACAGAAATTCGGGCTGGTGAAGAGATATTTACTGTTGCAGCAGATGAAAACAAAGGACGCTGAACGAACCTGCTACAGACCCAGGCTCACCCAGCAGCATGGAGAACACCCACAAGTGGGACCTGCACTCATTCCAGCAGAATAGACGTTTAGGATTCTCTTCAGTCATCATAGACCGATGGAGGCCGACGACAAAGGTCGTAAATCATTCACCAAAACCGCAATATTGGAATTATATTTTGATCGGGATCCACGAGCGGACCAGCGTCGCTTTCGTCTGACAATGGGGAAGAGAAGTTCGCCAGGACGCTGCTGCTGTGAAGAGGTAAGGTGTTATTAGCTAAATTATTATTTCTCTCTGAAAACTGTAATCCAAAAATGACTTTTGACCGATCGGTAAATTACAACTGTACTGCGCACAAAGTACGAAGTGCGTGTGCCGCGATAAATGGTTCATTTGCCGTGTTCGGACCGTGAATGCCCCCCCCCCCCCGGCTGCAGAAGAGGAGCGGTGGGGGGGGGGCGTTCACAGTCCGAACGCCCCCCGGTCCGCAGGGGGAAGCATATGAGTCTATTCCGTCATGTAGCCATGGCCGTCTTCTGTAGCGAGGGGGGGGGACACCCCCCCCCCCCCACACACACAGTAGCGAGGGGGGGGGGCCTCTGTGAAAACATGCAAGGAGTGTAATCCGTCATGTAGCGAGGGCTGAACTCCGTCTTTTGTAGCGGGGGGGGGGGAGACAACCCCCCCCCACACACACACACAGACCTGAATGTGACCTTTCATTACAGCCTAAAATGAAGATTCTACATTGAATTATTCAAAAGTTACAGACGTTTTTCCAAACTGTGCCATTTGGCACAATTTGGCACAGTTCAAAAACGCCTGGGAACAACCTGAGAACAAAGCTGTGTAAAATATTCATTTTTTGTGGTATTGTTACCAAATTTGGATCTCAGCTTGATAACACTTGGTTCTACATTTCTGTTGCATTTTCCAGCCAGATCGGACAGCTGTGTGTTATTTGCAAGCATTTGTATCCAAAAAAACACTGTGTCCAAATTTATTTTCTTCAAGTTCAGTATGTTTAGATGACTGTAACTCAGTGGCCGGAGCACGTAGAGAGATTATGTTTTTTTTGCCAAAAAACTCAAAGTGTTTTCTTTTAAATGAGACCAACCCCATGAAGATGCTGCAAAGGGTTGAATAACAGCTTTCGATTTACTTTGGGCACGTTTTTTTTTTGGCATTTTTAGGAAAATTGCCCAGAGTGCAAGGGGTTAAAGTGACACTCGAGTCAAAATAAAGTTTTTTTTCTTGTTAACATGTCTGCAACAAGTTTTTTATGACTTACAAGACCTATCAAGAGCAAAATCACTCTTTTATGTCATGTCTGTATTTTTCTGCTGTTAAAGTTCAGTTAAGCTCCTCTCCTTTCAAAAAGGCAAGGGTAGTCGACCATATTTGTGATGTCACAATAACAGGGAACCAATCAGGACTAAGCACTGGGTATGACCTTGGAGGAAGAGGGCAGAACTAAAGAGTCAACTCAGCCTCCAGTGCCAGTTATCGTTTTTTTGACAAGTGCTTTGAAAATTTGACCCACATTAAGATGGGTTTCACCCTTAATCTGCTATTATTCTGGGCCACCATGCATGCAACTGGGCATGTTGTTCAACCAATAAGTGTATTTTACCACAGGATTTACTCCGTTTGTGTAATGTAGTGCTAACTGCCATAAAAGCTAGCATCAGTGGTAGCCCCTGGCATAGGGCATATAGGCGGTCACCTAGGGTGTCACCTGCTGGAGGGGGCACTGCCGCAAGCCCTCAAAAAGATTTTTCTTTAAGCTATAAAATAAAATTCGCAATAGTTAGAGGCACTGTGCTGGCAGACAAGGCAGACAAATGCTTGGAGCCCCAGGTCAGAAGGGGGCCCCCAAGGGCTGACCAACCTTGAATCACTACAGCAGTGAGAATATGGAGAGACTGCAATGACCATGATAGGCCTTCGTAGGTGGTCCCACTCCCACCTCTTACTCTTGTACCAGTGTGAGTCTTGTAACAAATGTAAACAATCTGCAAAGAGGAACTTGCTGAGATTTGTAAAATTAAATAAATATGGTGGTTGACTAAAGAGAAAAGGGAGTCCAGCTTTACTTATTCCTCTACATGCCAGATGACTGCTGGGACAAACTCTGCTTTGACAGGCTGATCGACTAAAGAGCATAAACAACCCGCGTTATACCAACAGTGATTCCACCTCCGGCTGGCTGATGGTGTGGATTCCATCTCTGGCTACAAGCAGCTCTGGCTACAAGCAGCTCCAGCCACTGGTCCTGTGTGTTACCTCTGGAATATGATTTAGAATTATAAAACAGCAAAGGTAGGACAAAATTTATTGTGGTGGTTGTATAAAGTGAAGTTTGTTTTTGCTCTTCGACTGCTGGTTTAGTGAATGTTGTTGTACAGTGATAAAACTTGGCTCGCTGTAATCTGTTGGGTCTCCAGCTTCAGATGAGGTGTTGTGTAGCTGCCACTGCAGCAACGCAAGTTATTAGGCAAACTGTGTGGGCATGCATGTTACTGTAATCATTGACCATGTTTACATGCACACAAATAAACTGGTCATGACTGGATTTCTGGACTTATCTGATTATTAAAGTGGCCATGTAAACAGAATAATCCAATAAAGGTCATGTAACCGGGGTCATTAACTCAACTAGTTTACCCTCCAATAATCCGTTTATTCAGTGCATGTAAACACAACAAAACTGATTACTGCCATAATCGGTTTATTCCCAGTAATCAGTTTATTGTAACCATTTAACTGCGGTTACTGTTGACAACTCCCACTTTTTTGGAGTGAGTCTCATTGGTTTGCCCTCTCTCTAACACCACAAAACATATTTCTCACTCCACGCGGGGGAGCTGCACCCTTATCTCGCCTAAGGTGCAAAAATGGCTAGGGCCGGCCCTGGCTAGCATTATCTCATGGATTAATAAAGGCAAGTTTATTTGTATAGCACATCTTGTGTACAAGACAATTCAAAGTGCTTTACATAAAAAAAAAAAAAATTAAAGCATTACAGCAAGTTGCAAAAGGAATACTGTACATAAGAATTTAAATCAAACTAAAAAGTAAATTAAAGAGAAACAAAAACAAGCTAAAATAGAATAAGACAGAAAACGGGCAAGAAATAAAAGTTACAGTACATTGTAGGAACAATTGTTCTAATGAAAGGCCGTGGCAAATAGGAAAGTTTTTAACCTGGATTTAAAGCAGCTGAGAGTTTCAGCAGCACTGATGCTTTCTGGGAGTTTGTTCCACATGTGAGGAGCATCAAAACTGAACGCTGCCTCACCATGTTTGGTTCTAACTCTGGGCACAGATAGTAGGCCTGACCCTGATGGCCTGAGGGCTCTGGGTGGTTCATAATGGACCAGAAAGTCTGAAATGTATTTTGGCCCTACAGTATACCATTCAGAGCTTTATAAACCAACGGGAGTGTTTTGAAATCTATTCTTTGACAGACAGGAAGCCAGTGTAAAGATCTGAGGACTGGAGTTATATGAGCTACTTTCTTGGTCTTAGTGAGGACTTGAGCTTCAGCGTTCTGAACTAACCGCAGCTGTCTGATGGACTTTTTAGGGTGACCTGTGAGGACAGCGTTACAGAGAGATGCTCAGTAAAATCAGTCTGTTCACATGAAACAAACCAGATTTGGCTGAGAAATAAAAAACTTTGGAAGTGAATGATGAGGATAGAACTGCAACAGTTAGAATGTGCATTCTAACAATCCTCTCCATAACAGATCGTGAACACTTTTCAATTCTTCATCATCATATTACACACTCCTCATGTCCAACAAAGCTCAGAATATTTGATGTCATATCTTTAAAGCCTACAGGCTAAAATAAAGCAATGCCAGTCAGGCCTGATCATTTCTGTTATTTTACAAGATTTTCCAAATATACTAAGCAGCAATTAAAAGTTGACTCAGTATCGCCTGAGTCAACAACTGATTTTGACGTGCAGTAAAACAGACAGATGGTGTTTAATTTGAGTGTAGATCTAAACACGTGAAGACTATTAGGGTGATTACAGGATTCAACTCCTTTCCCACTAGTTACAAATATCAGTGATTATGAATCAGAGTTTCAGTCGGATAGAGTGTGCACTTCCTCTGACCCTGACTGCTCTCGCTCTAGTGCCCACACCAAAGAGAGGCCTCTTTTTCTTTTTTTTTTTAACTAGTCATCTGTCATGTGAAAAGGCCACCGGAGGTAATCTATGCCAGGTTATGTCAAAAGTCAACTTATCTTTTTAATTAGTGAGCTGGAGCGGGTGACTCTGGGGAAAAAAAACAACAACGCAGCTCTGATGGAATGATCCGTCTTTGCCAGCTCTGAGCCATGGCAGCTGAGGCGCGGCACAGGAGGCAACTGTCTTTTTTTAATGAATGGACAGCCTAAAGCTCGAGGCTGACAGCTAACGAGCAAACTACCTGTAATAGACACTAAACACCCAATGAAAGACAATAAACCCATTTTTCCCCCCAGACACTTGCCTGAACTAATGTATAAAAATAGAACACGGTGAGCGGTCCGACGAGCTCCAGAACAGGAAGAGAACAGAGTGTGCACTGAAGATAGCAGAATTATTTCACAGATCAAAGGCATGAATCTTAACAGTGCCAGTGATTTAAGTGACTCTGCAGAAGCGAGCACTGATTGCAGTTCCTGTCGCACAAAGGCGAGCCTGCTCTGCCGTATGCGAGTTTGTTTATACGCTGCTAATTGTGGCCTGGAGCAGAGCAGGCTCGGCTCTGATAAACAGTGATGCTGAAGCCTTGGAGGCCTCTAACCTCTCACATCAACAGCCCCTAAAAGCCCTCGCTTCCTGTGAGAAACCAGCTCTCATGTCCCACTCCCGTCACAGTCGTCTGCTCAGGCCAGCTGATCTGTCCTTGGAAACGCTGCATGATTTACCGTTCGCACTTCAAAAAATAAGCTCTACAGTGAAGGTGCACCAAGTTTACACAGAGAGCCTGACTACATTTGCTTTATCAAGGCTGAGCTCTGCAGAACCAGCCAAAGAATACGGTGCTTAAGATTAAGGACGGAGGCCAAAGAAAAGAAACACAGTCCGCTTTTGAGAAACAAACAGACCAGTGTAAAGTTTATGTTACAATCCGAGCGATGCCTGCCTTCATTTATTCAAACACAATAAACTATTTTTCAGCACAGCACACATTTGTATTTGGATGTTTGTGGGATCCATAACATGCATAACAGATCTGGCCCCAAGCATCAGAACAACTAACTTCAACCAAAACGCAAAGCAAGTTTTAACGGTTGAGGTTTATCGTACAATATTCATAACTTCTTATATCCCAATAAATCCATCAGTGGATACTTCATTGCCTCACAGCAAGATCATATGAGTTGAAACCCTACTACAGTCCTTCTGTGTGGAGTTTGCATGCTCTTCCCATGCAGCTAGAGGGTTTCCTTCCACAGTAAGGAAAGACATACAGTACATAATGGCAGCACCCTATATGGCAAAGGCCACTCCAACTCCTGATGTCAATACACACTGAAAGCTAGGAGATGCGCAGTTTCATTCCATCCATCCATCCATCCATCTTCTACCGCTTTTCCGGAGGTCCGAGTCACGGAGGCAGCAGTTCAAGAAGAGAAGCTCAGACTTCCCTCTCCCCAGCCACCTGCTCCAGCTCTTCAGAGAAGGATACCAAGGCGATCCCAGACCAGCTGGGAGATGGAGTCGGAGTCTCTCCAGCGAGTCCTGGGTTTGCCCTGGGGTCTGTTTGCCCAAAACACCTCAAGTGGGAGGCGTCCAGGAGGCATCCTGATCAAATGCCCAAATCACCTCAACTGGCTCCTTTCAATGTGGAGGAGCAGCGGTTCTACTCTGAACCTCTCCCGGATGACTGAGCTCCTCACCCCATCTCTAAGGGTGAGTCCAGTAATCCTACGGAGAAAGATCATTTCAGCCACTTGTAGCCGTGATCTCATTCTTTCGGCCATTACCCAAAGCTCATGATCATAGGTGAGCGTAGGAACGTAGACTGACCGATAAATCGACAGCTTTGCCTTAGAGCTCAGCTCCCTTTTCACCACGACAGACCGGTACAATGTCTGCATCACTGCAGATGTTGCTCCGATCCGTCTGTCAATCTCTCGTTCCATTCTCCCCTCACTCGTGAATGAGATTCTGAGATACTTAAACTCCTCCACTTGGGGCAGGAGCTTTTCCCCAACCCAGAGAGGACAATCCACCTTTTTCTGGCTGAGGACCATGGACTCAGAGGTTTCATTCCAGTAAAAATAATTAAATAAATAAATAAATAAATAAAATATTCTTCTTTCACGTATAAGCATTCACTACATCTAAACAATCCATTACATTACATTACATTTTGGCGGAGATCATGATTGAGTTCCAGGAGTGTTTTATGGGATTCATGTGCAAGTTTACACTCCCTGTGCTTTTGATTAATATGACATACTGTATATATCATTAATATGCAGCCTTTATGGATATCTAACGAGATTACAGTCTTTTTCAATAAAGACATGCTCCAGTGGCTATAAATACCCTTAAAAACAAATCTAAATAGTCTAAAATGGTCTCCTATGCCCTTTTCCCCCCACAAAAAAACCTTTCATTGTCTTAAAGCTGCTTATGAAAAACTTTAATCTTGTCCTCCTTCTTCAAATGCCAGGATCTAATTAGGCCCACCCACCCAACCTGACTAGTTCACCTGTTACAGTGACATCACAAAAACACTCTCTCTAAACTTGCCTTTTTCCGAGGGGAGGAGCTTAACTGGACTTCCATAGCAGGAAAACACAGACATGACAGGTAAGAGTGATTTAGCTCTTGATATGTCTTGTAAGTCATAAAAAACAAATTTCAGGCATGTTAACAAGAAAAAAAACCAACTTGATTTTTGGCGCCGTGTCACTTTATGCCCGCGTTATACTTCTCACTATTCTCACTTCGTCACTATTTATACTTGTACTTTGGTTTGAATGTATTGCTGCACTGCCAAACAGATGTCTGTGGATGTGTAGAATAATTTGTGTACGCCATGTGTTTTTGTTTATTGAAGAGCGACAGAAAACGAGCAGATTGTGATGAAGTTGGAGCCAGTAAATGTTTAAAAAAAAAGGGAGCTTTTGAACCATTAGTACAACAGAGAAAAGAGAGAAGATGCCTGGGAAAACAGTATGCACAACGATTTGATCTAAGCAATTAATGAGTTAGCACGAGTCATACTAATGTTCCTATTCACCAACTTTCTCAATATTCTTTTGAATTTGGTCCCCTGCTTCGCCAAGTCGCTTTGGGAGTGGCATCACAGTGAACGAGCAGAGACAAGAAACAGGAAATGTGTAGGAGGAGATGAAGCGGACTCTTGCGGCTTGCATCGCTATGACCAATAATTGCATTTCTGGAGAGGTGCAGATCAGGCTATGCCGTACGTACAGCTATGCTGGAGGGTCCGCAGCTACACCGTAGCTACAATGTCATTTGACACAGAAGTATAAATCAGGCTTTACTCTCAGTAATACTGCTGTTTAATTATGAGGTCAAAGTTCAATACAATGTTTTAAATTGATAGTCAACTGGATCCCACTTATACTCCCTTTATACAGAAGTGGAGATTGCTGAGAGATTGTTGAGTGATGGAAAAATGTCCAGATCTCTCAATGAACTTTCAATGATCTCTCAGTGATCACCAAGATCTCTCAATGATCGCTTGATGATCTCCATGTTCGCTAAGGTTTTGACTCGGTTCAAAACAATTTCTCACTGATCACCAAAGGGAGGCAATCTCTCAATGACCTCCCAACAATCTCTCAGCAATCTCCACTACAGTCTTTCAATGAACACTACTGGTCTTTCATCAAATGCACAGTGATTCCTTACTAATCTCTCAGCTATCTCTACCTTTGGGGTGGAAAAATTTGGCACTCATTGAAAGATTGCTGAGATCAATGAGATGGTTGAGGGCTCCTTGACTGCTCCATGATTTCATTAATTTCCCGATGATCTTTCAATGATATTTCTATCATCACTCAGCAGTAGAGTTCATTGACAGACTGCAGCAGAGATCGCTGAGAGATAATTGGAAGATCGATGAGATGATCGTCGAGTGCTCCTTGAGAGATTGCTTCCCTTCAGTGATCAATGAGTGATTGTTTTGGACAGAGTCAAAACTTTGAGCAGTGGAGGTCACTGGAAGATCATTAAAAGCTCATTGAGAGACCTCGGTCATTGCTGAGAGATCATTGAAAGATCGTTGAATAATTTGGCCATCTTTTTTTCCATTGTTCAATGAGCTCCACCCCTGTGTAAATAGGGTAGAAGAGCCCTGGAAACCTCTCAAATGCTCAGCAATCATTTTGGTCACCCAAGAAACTCTCCATGATCTGTCAACGATCTCACTTGGTACCTCAATGATCTCTAAAGGATCTTTCAAAAATGAATTTGTCATCACACAATGATCTCCCAAACATTTACACACCTTCATCAATGTAAGAGCTACTAAATATCTAGCAGGAACCATGTAGATGGATGAAAGCAGATAAGGCATTTCATAATTTTATGTACAGTTTCCTTAAAAAAAGATTCATATTAGCATAAATTGGAGTCATACACAGTAATGCATGTATATCTCTCATAAGCCAATATCAGATGGATAGACTTTCACTGATTACTGGCTGCCCAAACCTCACAGTGTAACATTAAAAAGCCTGATGAAACAGCACCTCCAGAGCTCAGTAAAGTTCCTGGGTGGGAACTGGACTGAGAGGGATGATAGTACCACTGAGTTTTTGATACCAACCTTGGCCTTGTCAAGTTGTGCCTGAGCCTGTCGCTCTGCCTCTCTGCGCACTGCCTCCTTATCCTCCTCCAGGGACACATCGGAGTCTGATGGACGGCTGGTGTAGGAGTCGGCCGAACCCTGGAGAGCACACAAGCAGCAATGTCTCAGTGACACAACAGCATGGAAACTTCATGCCCTCCATTTTGGTTCCACACTGGAAAGATGACAGGTGTTAGGCACTAAGAAGCAGTGGGACTCAGCAGCATCTTAACCACATTAAAGAGAATCCTGCTAGCTTTTCACTGCCCACACTCTTCAAAGAAATGTTCAACTTTGGAAGTAGTGCAAATTACAAATGTACAAACACCCCCACACAGACTGAAGTGTTAGACTCTTGTAATCAAAGAAATCACAGTTAACTCCATTAAATAATGAGCACAAAGACTGCACTTAATTAAAAAAAAGAGTGCTGATTGAATCTATAACAAATCACTAACCCCTGCTGTTTCTGTGAGAGAGGATGCTAATGTCTTTCCTAAAGTCACATGACCAACGGCTCCTTCTCAGCTTCTCCTCTGCAGATCTGTTGTCATCTGTCAGTGAGTAACACTGGGGAACATGTCGAGGAACGCCACATATTTGCTCATAAACACGATTATCACTCTGCACACGCTCCCGAGCAGTATGCACACAACCCCATACGAACCCACGGTGCACACAGTAGTTTGGTGCTGAATGAAAACACACTCAGGATTTACCAACATGAAGGGGACAAACAGTGTGTAGGCTGAGATTTTAAACCACCCAGTTCACACGTGATAGGACAGCTAAAGCTTAAAATCAAAAGTGAGTTTCAGACTGACTGGGTGAACTGTATAACAGATGGGTAGGATATAATATCTTCATTTTAAGTCATTTAAGACAGCTAAAAAAAACCCCCACTCGTCCATGTATAAGACAAAAAAAAAACTGCTCTCTACCATTGGTGAAGCTATCAGGAACATAAAGAGCAAAACACAGCAGGTTAAAAAAAACAACAAAAAGATATGTTCCCTCTGAAAAAACAATATTCCTTAGGCTCAAACTAGGTATGATATAAATGCAGCATATCTACGTAATATGTAAGCTTAAAATTTCTAAATAAAATATGCAGTTTTTCTGCATTAACCTTTAAGCTTTTAATCATCAAACAATCGGGAATAGACAGTCGTTTGCCAACTGCAGCCACATTACACACAACAACCAGCTGGAATATGCAGTGTTCTCATACCCACAACTTTTTGCTTTGCAGTACCTCCACTCCATAAAAATGTAGTAGTTCTCATACAGTGGGGAAAATAAGTATTAAGTATAAGTATTGAACACATCAATGATTTCCTCATTAAATGTATTTCTGATGGAGCCACTGACCTGAGATTTTCACCAGATATCAGTAACAACCCAAGTAATCCATTCATACAAAGAAATCGAGACAGCTGTGTTCACAAAACAAGTTATTTTTAATAAAGTGGAATGACACAGAGAATAAGTATTGAACACAAGAAGAAAAAAGAGGTGCAAAAAGGCATAGAAAGCCAAGAAACCAGCTGAAATCCATCAGAATTTAGGAAGCCATCCCACCCCCAATCAGTGCAAATTAATTTCATCTGGTTAAGTCCTGACTGATAGCCTTTAAAATGGTCTGTGAATGTCAGATTGTCACACCACAAAGAACTCATGATGGGTAGAAACAAAGAGCTCTCTCTAGCTCTGAGTGGTGGCCTTGTGGTAGAGCACCCACCCCTCAGGCGGGAGGTCATGGGTTCAAACCACAGCTGGGTCATACCTAAGACCATATAAAAATGGTACTCCGCTCCCTCTAGCTTGGTGCTCAGCATAATAGAATGGGGGAAGGAAAAACTAACCCACGGACAATAGATAGAAATTAGCCGCTGGCTACAATCTGGCAAGCTTATATTGATTGATCTCAATGTTCATCAACTTGCACTATCCTTAAAAAAATAGCAATTATAATTTAGACCTTTGCAACCTTATTGCTGCAAAACATAATGATGACATTGGTTATAAGCACATTTCTAAACTGTTGAATGTTCCAGTGAGCACTGTTGGAGCCATCATTTGGAAGTGGAAAGAACATCATTTTACCATAAACTGGCCATGACCAGGAGCACCTCGCAAGATTCCTGACAGAGGAGTCTGGTCAGATGAGACCAAAATTGAACTTTTTGGATGCCACAACACACAGCATGTTTGGAGGAGAAATGACACTACACACCAGTCCCAAAACACCATACCAACAGTGAAGTTTGGAGGTGGGAGCATCATGGTATAGGTGTGTTTTTCAGCACATGGTACAGACTTCATATAATTGAAGGAAAGATGAATGGGCAAAGTGTACAGAGACATCCTTGATAAGAACCTGTTGCCATCTACCAAGATGCTGAAGATGAAACGAGGATGGACATTTCAGCAAGACAATGATCCCAAACACACACCCAAGGAAACTCTCAATTGGCTCCAGAGAAGTAAAATAAAGCTGCTAGAATGGCCCAGTCAGTCACTTGACCTGAATCAAATTGAAAATCTATGTAACAAACTTAAGATCAGAGTTCATAGAAGACATCCACAGAACCTTCAAGATTTAAGACCGCTTGTGTGGAAGAATGGGCTAAAATCACTCCTGAGCAATGCCTGTGCCTATTTTCTCCATACAGGAGGCATCTAGAAGCTGTTATTAGAAACAAAAGATTTTCTACTAAATATTAAATTAATTTCCCAAAGCATGTTCAATACTTATTCCCTGTGTCATTCCACTTTGTTAAACATAACTTGTTTTGTGAACACAGTTGCCTTGATTTCTTTGTATGTATGGATTACTTGGGTTGTTACTGATATCTGGTGATAATCTCAGGTCAATGGCTCCATCAGAAATATGTTTTAATGAGAAAAATGTTGGCGTGTTGAATACTTATTTTCCCTGTTGTACTTTTGACTATATGGGTATATTGTGTCGTAAATCCTTAATCAAATAATCATCACATATTTGTGGGCAAAATAATTTGTTATTAAAGAATAAAGAAATATTTAAAACTTTTCTTAATCTTGACGTTGTTATACACTGTAATGAATATTACTCTCCATGCAGAGGCAGGTTTATTGTTGGAACTTTTTTGCTTCTTAGAAGTAAATTTCAACCAATTTCTACACAATGAAGTTTTGTTAGTGTTGTCACAAGTGAGTTCAGTCGTGGTCTAGACCACGTTTTCAAAGTCTCCGTCTCATCTCAGAATTGGAGTTACAGTGTATCCAGAAAGTCTTCACATTGCTTCACTTTTTCCACATTTTGTTATGTTACAGCCTTATTCCAAAAGAGATTAAATTCATTTTTCCTCAAAAATTCTACACATAATACCCTATAATGACAATGTGAAAAAGTTTTTTTTTTTGAGATTTTTGCAAATTTATTAAAAATAAAAAAACTAAGAAATCACATGTACACACAGCCTTTGCCATAAAGCTCAAAATTGGGCTCAGGTGCATCCTGTTTCCACTGATCATCCTTGAGATGTTTCTACAGCTTAATTGGAGTCAACCTGTGGTAAATTCAATTGATTGGACATGATTTGGAAAGGCACACACCTGTCTATGTAAGGTCCCACAGTTGACAGTGCACGTCAGAGCACAAACCAAGCATGAAGTCAAAGGAATTGTCTGTAGACCTCCGAGACAGGATTGTCACAAGGCACAAATCTGGGGAAGGGTACAGAAAAAATTTCTGCTGCTTTGAAGGTCCCAATGAGCACAGTGGCCTCCATCATCCATAAATGGAAGAAGTTCGGAACCACCAGGACTCTTCCTAGAGCTGGCCGGCCGTCTAAACTGAGCAATCGGGGGAGAAGGGCCTTATTCAGGGAGGTGACCAAGAACGCGATGGTCACTCTGTCACAGCTCCAGTGTTCCTCTGTGGGGAGAGGAGAACCTTCCAGAAGGACAACCATCTCTGCAGCAATCCACCAATCAGGCCTGTATGATACAGAGGCCAGATGGAAACCACTCCTTAGTAAAAGGCACGTGGCAGCCTGCCTGGTGTTTGCCAAAAGGCACCTGAAGGACTCTCAGACCATGAGAAACAAAATTCTCTGGTCTGATGAAACAAAGATTGAACTCTTTGGCGTGAATGCCAGGCATCATGTTTGGAGGAAACCAGGCACTGCTCATAAAAATGCCAACGGTGGTGGCAGCATCATGCTGTGGGGATGTTTTTCAGCGGCAGGAACTGGGAGACTAGTCAGGATAGAGCGAAAGATGAATGCAGCAATGTACAGGGGCGGCAGTGGCTCAGGAGGTAGAGCAGGTCATCTAATAACCCGATGGTTGGCGGTTCGAATCCCGCTCTCCCCAGATATCCTGCCGTTTTGTCCCTGGGCAAGACACTTCACCTGCATTGCCTCCAGTGCCCATAACACTGGGTATGAATGTGTATAAATGTATAAATGTTCGGTGGTGGCCGGAGAGGCCGTTGGCGCGGATTGGCAGCCACGTTTCCGTCAGCCTGCCCCAGGGCAGCTGTGGCTACAGTAGTAGCTTGCCACTACCATTGTCTGTCTGGAGTGAATGAATAATGTATCTACTTGTAAAGCGTCTTTGAGTGTCTATGATAAAGCGCTATATAAATCTGATGCATTATTATTATTATTATTATTATTACAGAGACATCCCAGACGAAAACCTGCTCCACGGCGCTCTTGACCTCAGACTGGGACGACAGTTCATCTTTCAGCAGGACAACGACCCTAAGCACACAGCCAAGATATCAAAGGAGTGCCTTCAGGACAACACTGTGAATGTCCTTGAGTGGCCAAGCCAGAGTCCAGACCTGAATCCAACTGAACATCTCTGGAGAGATCTGAAAATGGCTGTGCACCGACGCTTCCCATCCAACCTGATGGAGCTTGAGAGGTGCTGCAAAGAAGAATGGGTGAAACTGCCCAACGATAGGTGTGCCTAGCTTGTGGCATCTTATTCAAAAAGACTTGAAGCTGTAATTGCTGCCAAAGGTGCATCAACAAAGTATTGAGCAAAGGCTGTGAATACTTATGTACATGTGATTTCTTAGTTTATTTTTAATAAATTTGCAAAAATCTCAAAAAAACTTTTTTCACATTGTTATTATGGGGTATTGTTTGCAGAATTTTAAGGAAAAAAATTAATTTAATTTCTTTTGGAATAAGGCTGTAACAAACAATGTGGAAAAAGTGAAGCGCTGTGAATACTTTCCAGATGCACTGTAGTTTTAACTGGTCTTGTCTCGGTAAAAAATGGATTTGAGATTTTAAATCAAGACCATTCCAGACCAGGACTTCAGTGTCCACATAATTAGCATGACCCGAGTGTCCAAGACATACGGTTGCAGGTATGAAGACACAATAACAAATCGCTCATTGACCTGTGACCTAGGGTGTCCTGATGTCATCCTCCCTTGTCCTCTGATCCAACTCACCACCAAGAGGTGATCGATTGACAGCTCTATGGATGGATAGATGTATGGATAATTAGCCTGACTGCAAAGAAATACTCCCCTTACATGTAAAAATAAACTCATTTCCAGGTTTAATTTGATGTTGCCGCTAATGATCACAACCACGCCCCGTGTACTCAAGCAGGAGAAGATGAGAGGAAACAAAGAAGAGTGAAGATCCGCAACCAAACTCTTCTTCAAACATTTTTCTGTTGATGGGACTTTACAGGACATGTGGACATTTCATGTTTGTGTTAATTACAGACGGTTGAGGATGTCTGAGTCAACTGAAGATGGTTATTTTGATTTCAGCACCCTTGTATTTACTCAGAGGTGGAGCTAATATACAGTATATGATCTTGGTCTCGACTCAGCCTCCATCTCTTATGGATTTGGTTTTATCTTGGTCTTAGTGTTGTCCTGACTACAAGAATCTGACTGTTTCAGTTGGGGTGTGAAGATAAATGAAACAAAACAAAGTTTCATGATTATGGAAATAATACACAATTTGTAAATAACTGTCTTCAACATCTATACACTTTTTGCTACAGATGCACCAATTGTAAAACTTTAGGCCAATACTGACATTTAAAATTTAGTTGGCTGATGGCCATTAGCTGATCTTTACTAGGGAAACAAAAGAAAAAAAACTTTTATTATTTTAAAAAAACTGAACTAAATGTTGTTCATTCTTAGATGTATTCTGAATTTGAAAAATCTATTCTGGACAAATGGGATACACCACATCCATCAGTGAACTTTATCTTATTTGCCAAGCAGTCAATATCAATCAACAAGGTAAATATTGGCTGATACCGATAAGCCAATATATATTGGTCCATTCCTACATTTTACTGTTTTTGACTAATATGCAATACATATTAACAAATCAAATTATTTACCATTATTTTAACATAATCATGTAATCAAACAATCCTAGACTTGTATGAGACAATCTAATGGTTATTTGTTTTAACATTTTCACCAGTACCACTAGTTGCAGCACTCAAACCCTCAAATTCCAATCAAACACACGAAAAGACTTGAGTGAAAGTTTTGTGATTTGTAATGGGGGGAGGAGCGACGATATTATAACAATCTTGAGTATCGGATACATTCTGATCTTTGTCCTGTTCAACTCCCGCCTAGCCCTCAGGAGTCCCTCCTTTGCTGTGCTGACCTAACCAGACAGTGATCATTTAGCACCATCTAGTGGACTGAAACGTCAACTGTTTTTATTACTCTGGTACCTGAAAAGGCAAGTTTGTATTTGGAACATTTATTCATAATTTTTCTAATGAAGTATTGTGGTGGACACCTGACTCAGTGGGGGGACATCCTCTCACACTCATCAGGGCAGGAGGAAGGGCAGGACAATAGACATACGGACAAAGAGCCCCAGGGGGCAATCAAACTGGACTGTTAAGCTATGCGCCCCCCAAGGACAGAATGAATAACTGGGAGCTGCTGAGACCAGAAGCAGAGGTCAAAGTGACACCAGTGTATGTCATATTAATGATGTTTATTACTGACAGTCAGAATGATAATGTGCCATACATTCTCTTTGTCTGTACAACATGTATAAAAGGCCTTTCCAGACTAGGCTCTTCACGGCCCCAGTGTCCATGCTGGGGTCACAGGCTGTACATATGATAGAGGGTTCAACAAAGAATCTGTGTTGACCTACGCTCGTGCCTTGCCTCCACATCCTTCCCTTACACCCTCTACAGTATCATGATAATGGCGTCTGAATCGATACAGCATCGCCACCACAAAGTACCACGATGCTATGTTGTATTGATTTTTTAAATTTAATTTAACCTTTATTTTATCAGGAAAATGCTTGAGATCAAAATGATCTCTTATGAGCATGGCCTGCTCGTAAACCACCACCAATAGTGAGTTGTGTGTTGAAGTAACACATAATAAATATTTCTCCATCAATGCAAATCAGTTCCAGTTCAGGATGTGGGTCTCTGAGCAGGTTTCTGAGCGGAGAACTACACCTGCACACTTACTACGCCACCCACACAGGGTTTCATTCATCTCACTGCACCATCACACTTCCCTTCTGTCTGAGCTAAAAATAGCCTCCCTTGCTGTGTGCCTGATCAGAATTACCCAGCTATCACATACATACAAAGGAGGACCACACAGCCACCCCCTCCACACTTACGCTACCTGACCGAGCATAGAGATGACTCAAGCATCGTTGCCATTCATAAGACAAAGCTATTTATATTTATGTTTTCCATTTAGGATGCTCATTTTTTTTTTAGATTAATAACAATTTTAAAGCCAAGCTCGTTAAACTTGCATGGGCTCAATTTGCTTTTTCATGAAATATTCAAACCCTCAGTGGGTCTAAACCAAGTGCTGCTATTTGGGGACTGTTCAAGGTTAATAAACCACACTTCAGTACGGACATATGTACTTCCCTGAACATTACCTTCTGTTCCATTTGGCCTTTAAAAGTGCAGGTGATCACACCTGGGATGCTACGATTAATCTGCCGGGTCACGGTTAAAGAAGAGGCATGAGGACATGGTCCCAGTGAGTCAGTGGGAGCTCTGCCCAGAATCTGACAGCCATAACTGATAACATCTAACCTCTCATCATCCCTGGACAATAACCACACCACACTGTGGACGGAAGGATGCATTAGTTCATGACAGACCTGGCACACAACAGCATGCACATTAAGACATGCAAACTTTTAGGATGCAAACACACTTAGAAGTTCCCTTACACAGGCGTCGGAGCTCCTGACAGGACCGCCTTTGGCTCGTTTCAGCAAGCGTATCCAGGTGGCCTTCATCAGCCACACTGGTCATTCAGGGTCCTGAACCACTGCCCCCCTGCTACCACTACAATTGCACCTGACTGCACCGCTGTGCTCACCTTGCAGCTACCGCCACTGCTTTGGCTACAGGTACACTCAACACTTTGGCTACATGGACAGCTGCTCCCCTTTACACCTGGGCTGTAAATGCTACCTTTATCTCTGGATAAACAAATATTTTGAGAGTCACAGCTCTGTGCTTTGCTGCAGCTCCAGCTAGCCCCGCTGCCGACCGTAGAGCCACGGCTCCTGCCCCCCTCGCTGCTGCTGCTGTTGCCAAAGATGGGGAATCCACAGGAGCTCTCTGCCCCGCGCATAATCTCAGCAGCTCTCTCCCCGCGTGCCCCAGTCTCCTTGATGGCCGGAGTGCTCAGACTGTCGCTGCAGGTGCTGAGGCTGGCTGCCGGTGTGAGTCAGGTCGCAGCGATGCTCCTCATCCTCTCCTTCCAGCCCTGGCTCCAGTCCCGCCGTCCCTCCTTTGCTGTAGGCTCCCGTGTGCCGCTCCACCAGCGATGGGCTGATCTACATGAGTCTTGGTGAGGCTGCGTGTGAGTGATTCTCCTCCTGATGCTAAGGGAGCTGCCTCCGCTGCCGTCTTGAAGGTGCTGCAAGCTCTGCCGTCCTCATCCTCTTGTGTTTCAGCCTGTCGGTGGTTGTCTTGCTCACTCTGTTTCACAAGCTCTCCTGCACTTTTCCAGTGCTCCTGCCTCTCTCTGTCATTGCCCACCGCTGCTTCTTCTTCTCCTCCTCATCCCCCTCCTACTCCGTTACTCTCCTCGTTTTCTTTTTCCCTTCAGTTACCCCTCACAGTCAGTCCATCTGCTCCTCCTGTCTCTGCAGAGATCAGTGCTGGGAAGGGGATGCACTGTATGTGTACTATATATATACTGTGTGAACCAATTTTCTGCTCCTGTGTGTTTCTCCAATTTTCTTTTAAATACACTGAAGAATGCATCATAACCATATAACAGCTGTTGGAAATTTCTGGGCACTTTTCCTTATTGGAACCCCCCCCCCCCCCCACACACACACACACACACAATTCTTTAAGCTTGTACTTGTTTTCAGTATTTTCTTTTAGTCAGTCTTCTGTTATTTAAAATTGAAGTGTGTCGTTTGAATTTTAATCAGTTTATCAAACACTTGGAAAACTAAAGCAAAACTAAACTATACCTGTGTTTTGGTTACATTCTTCCCTAAACAGTTACTGTGGTGCTCGTCTGCTGCTCAACAACAACAACAACTAGAGGATACCCAGAGAACGCATACTTCTGCCCAGGTCTGCCCGTCTGCCTTTCAACAGGATTACGCAAAAACTATCGGATGGATTTTGATGACATTTTCAGCCAAGGTGGTCCTTGGGGTACGAATGAACCCGTTAGATTTTGGTGGTGATTTGCTTCAGGATGCAGATTCTGGATCACTTTTTCCACTTTGTTTAACATTACAAGATAGGGCCTTGGTGGAGTTATGCGCTTTTGGATCACCTCCAGAATCTAATAAGGGGTTCATCTGTAGCCCAAGGGTCATTTTGGCTGAAGACTTCACCAAAAACCATCCAACAGTTTTAGCGAATTCTTGACTCTCAAGAAGTGGAGACCTAAGCAAACTTGTTCAATATTCCTTTCTATTTCAAATCAAAATTTCTGTAAATTTGCTACTCAGTCACTGTGTGGCTATTTTCTGGATTGCTATAACCTTCAGGTCAGCTAGTAAAGGAGAGAACACAAAGAAGCCCTAATCCTACTCAATCAGCCTCTTAAGTTACTTAACAAATCTGAAAGCATAAAGATTGTCATATTTTTCAAGCTATTTTCAAAAAGATTATAGATTATTATTAGCACTTACTGCACACCTCTGAATGTTTATATATCTTCACAGTCAAACAGGATATAATTTATACATCATGAGATATCTTTCTTTCACCTTGGACTCGTGTTTTATCTAATATCCACTATTATACCTACCTGCTCAGGAAAAATAAATGAAAATGAGATTTTTGCCAAAGTTTGCAGAAAATGTTCCTGAAAAAAAAAACAACTAATCTATGCTTCAAACAGACTTTAGGACACCAAGTAATAAATAAATATCAGCATACATAACAACCAACGGGCCACCGTGCCCTGCTCTGTGTGCTCTCAGGGATTTTGAGGTGAAAGCTGCTCTTAATCCTCGCGCTGATTCATTACATATCAGCAAAGGCACAAAGGACAAATGAGAATAATCATGGTGCTGATTAAAAAATTCCTGTCCTCACACACAACCAGCTGACGTCATAGCCTATCAGAAAGGATAGATACCCGGGGCTTCTGTAGCAGAGCTGCTGAGAGCACACAGGAGTCAGGGGCCAAAGTGTGGCACCGGCAGCTGAACTGGGCTCGCTGGTTCCTGACAAACAGAAATATCCCCGAGGAGCAGTAAAGTAGGTTAAAGAATGGAACGCTAATTAGAAGTGCTCATCACAACCAATCAATGACATGGATTTGTCCACTCAGACTCTTATCGTCACAACACAAGCACAGTGTGTACATCTGATGTAAAAATAAAATATGAGAGAGAATAATGTGATTACAGTTCATCAAGAACAATTAGGGCAGTCTGAGACAGAGACAAAAATCCTCAATCAGTTTTACAGTAAAATACCAGCAGCAGTGACTGTCAAAATTACACAGTAAAAAAGTATAGCAGAGCGTATTCTAGATTCTTACAGTTAAATAATAATCTCCTTATTGTGGTGGAGGGGTTTGTGTGCCCTAATGATCCCAGGAGCTATGTTGTTGGAGCCACTTGCCCCTGGTAGGGTCTCCCAAGACAAACTGGTCCTCGGTGAAAGGCCAGACTAAAGCTACCATATGTGTCCACCTATAGCATGCATTTTCAGGCTTCCAGTTCAGTGTCTATGTAGCACCCCCCGCATGCACTCTGGTAGCGTCATGCCAAGAATCTTGAGCTGTCGAGGAGGGAAAAGGCTGTATACGCGACATCATGTACGTATATAAAGATCCTTTGTACACGGCATTGTGTATATTGCACTGTATGTGAACGATTGGTCTTTTTCTCCTTGTGAACATTATCTGCAATATGCACGACCCCTAACCCTAACCAATCAACATGCACAACAATATGCATATAGCTAATGCAGTCGAGGAGCAGGCGATTGCATCCTGGAGCTCGTGCTAAACTTAACGATTGTTAGTAAAAAGTAAACACATATTCAGCAGCTACATATTTATTTTGCACCTCGATTGTCGTCAGAAACATGTTTTGCTGTTTACTTTTGAAGATACAGGCAGAAGTTTAACGTCCCAAGGTGCCGTGAACACACCAGAACAGCCCACCCACTAAGAGTCGCGTCGACCCATGATGTTCAGGCCGTGCAGGTCAGGAAGGACAGAAAAAGCTCATCAAACCGCACTTTTGCAGCAGAAAATACTGCTTGAACACCGGCTAAAGTTCTCCGACCAGGCAGTGACATTCGCCGTGCAGTTTGCAACTCTGGAGTATTGACTAATGTGACTCTCACCTGAATACGCCCCATTCCAATTCCCTGATGTGGAGGAGAAGCTTGAAAGTGGTCCAGTGGAGCCCCATGAAAAGGTGACAGCAAAGATTCAGTGTACGTGGGTCCGCCCCCCACTGTGCTCACCACTTGCAGGAAGGATCATGGGGATCTCGGTGCTATGTGCCTGAATGACTACAGACCTATAGCACTCATGTCTGTAGTCATGAAGTGTTTTGAGCGACTGGTGTCCCAGCACATCAGTGACTGTCTTACCACCTCCTTTGACCCCCACCAGTTCACCTACAGGGAGAACCGGTCCACAGAAGACGCCATCACCACCAAACTCCACAGAGTGCTGCGCTACGTAAGGATACTCTTTGTGGACTACAGCTCAACTTTCAACACCATCATCCTGGACATCCTGATCAATAAACTGCACCTCCTCCAGATCCCCCCCCCCCCCCCGCTCCTGGATAAAAACTTTCTCACCAACCGCCCACAAACAGTCAGACTTGGCACCCACCACTCCTCCACACTGTCTCTCAGCACTGGCTCCCCCCAGGGCTGTGTGCTAAGCCCACTACTGTACTCCTTGTACACCTCAGACTGTATTCCAACCCACCCAACCACGTCATCGTGAAGTACGCAGATGATACCACCTTGGATGGGCTCATCACTGATGACGATGAGAAGGCATACAGGGCAGAGGTAGAGAACCTGCTGCTGTGGTGCCAAGCAAACAACTTGAAACTGAATGTCCAAAAAACCAAAGAACTCATACTGGACTTCAGGAAGAACAGTCAGGACCCCGACCCCCCCAAATCCCCATAAATGGCAGCCGCGTGGAAACCGTCCCCACCTTCAGGTTCCTAGGCAGCCACATCTCCTCTAACCTCTACTGGACTGTCAACACCAAGGCCCTGGTGAAGAAAGCCCAGCAGCGTCTGCACTTCCTCTGTGTCCTGAGGAAGAACAACCTGGACCAGAAGTTGCTGCTGGCCTTCTACCACTGCTCAGTGGAGAGCGTGCTCACCTACTGTCTGGGTGTGTGGTATGTCGGCTCCATGGCCGAAAAGAGGAAGGCTGTGCAAAGGGTCATCAACACTGCCCAAAGAAATCATTGTCAGCCCTCTGTCCTCCCTGGAGGACATCTCCAAATCCTCCTGTCTCAGAAAGAACAAGGCCATCACAGGAGATCCCTCACATCCCGCTCACTACCTGTTTGACCTGCTCCCGTCTGGATGACAGTTCAGACCAACCAGGTCCCACACCTCCAGACTGAAAGAGTTTCTTCCCCTGGGCCATCCGAACTGCAAACAGTCAAAGGCCCCACCCCCCTCTCTCCAAGCACTCACATGCTCAGAACTGAGGACCTTTTTAATTATCATCATAACACACCTGTCTTTGCACTTTCATGTACATTGACCCATCCGTGAAACCACTACCATTCCTGTGTATATTTTCCATAATCCTTGGGCCATTTTATTCAATTGTGTGTTCTGCACTCCGTACTCTTATGTACGTAGTTCCATCCGTGAGGCCACTACTGTACCTGTGTATATACCTGTGGGCTATTTTTATTACCATTTCTGACGTGTGTTTAATCGTGCATTCTGTAACTGTTTTATCAAATCCTTTTCAAATCCTTATTGCGCAGTAGCCTGGTGAAGCACCCACAATTTCATTGTACTGTACAATGACTAAAACCTATTCTTCTTCTTCTATGTGAGCTGAGTGGCAGTCTGGGCTGCTCTGTCCATGATCCGGACCCTCAGATTACCGGTAGAAGATGGACAGATGGATTTAAAGAGTTTTTCAACAATTACATTATTACAAGGGAAATAGGAGCCCTTTTCTGTCCATTACAGTAAATACCTAGAAATCCTTGTGGTCACCATTATGCTAAAAACCCTGAAGTCCTTGTAGCCACGCCCACTCAAGTATATATTGGACAACATGTCAGTGTTAAACAGAGTGCAGGATTATTTAACAAGGTAGTAATGAATCTTTGTGAAGAAAACAGACATAATTACATTTTTACTTTTATGTATTTGCCACTCATCTATAACATTACGAAACCATGCAATGGTCACATATGCTCAGATATGCTGGGATGACCAGGCCTCTGAGGACAAGGCACAGATGCTCTGAACGTAAGTCCGTGGTGCCTGGAGTCGTGAAGCTGTGAAGGGTTGTACTCCAACGGTAACACTGACAAAAACGTGCATGGACAGAACAAGCCCCCAGCTGCCTGACACGGCAACCTCCATACTTGCTACGGTGCTTGTTCTGACAACACTGTGTCATCCACAGACAGGCTACTAATAATAACCTAACAGCGGAATATGCCACTTTGATCTGCAAACAGGTGCTCATTATTTTGGCCAGCTCTTTCAGCAGACTAGTTAACAGCGGCTGAAATTCAGTGTGCTTTTTTTACTAGGATGGTCCTGAATATAATTTGGAAATAACCCACAAATAACACCACATTTAACAACAAAGTGTTGATATCAAACAATCCAGCAATTCTCAGCCCGGCTCTAAGGAAACAAGTGTTGCTACTTTGCCTGTAGCGTCGCTAACAAGTTGATATTTTTAATTTGCCCTGAGATGTCTCAACATCTGCTAGATAAATTAACAGAAAACTGATATAAACAGATGACTCAAAGCAATGTTTTTCCATGAAATTTAAAGCATCTTGCTTTGACTCTTAACCTCTTGAGCACCAATACTTAATTTTTCTTACAGTATTGCTGTAATATGGGAACCATAACAAAACTAGGGATATTAAGATTGCCCACATGAAAAAATGAAGAGGATAAATGATATAAATAAAAAAAAAAAAGAGAGATGGCTGTCCATATGATAAAATAGCCAATGTAAACCTAAAAAATACACACAAAAATATGATACACAAAAGAAATGATAAAGATGAAAGACTGGTACATGATGTGCGACAACCTCATGTCTGAAGATGGCTTCTTGCTGGTGATAATGTCAGCACACAGCCACTCTCACTGTGAAATGCATAATGATAAATAAGGTATCATTTATCATCATAAATAGTGATAAAGTTAAGATTTTTCTTTAAATCCGGCCCCCGACCAACAGTGATCTGTGTGGAGTTTGCATGTTCTCCCCGTGTCTGCATGGGTTTACACCGGGATTTCTCCGGTTTCCTCCCACATGCCAAAAACATGCAAGTTAGGTTAACTGGCATCAAACTGGGGATTCTAAATTGTCCTTAGGTATGACTGTGAGAGTGAATGGTTGTCTGTCTCTCTGTGTTGGCCCTGTGATGGACTGGTGATCTGTCCAGGGTGTATCCTGCTTCTCGCCCAAAGATGCTGGGATAGGCTCCAGCCCCCCCGCGACCCGAAAAGGATTAAGCGGAAGAAGATGGATGGATGGATGGATGGTTATCCAAATGTGTCATGGTCTGGGACATGATCTTAGGATCATGCCCACACTTTACACATGTTCATTTGTGTTTTCTCTGGGCTTCCCTGATTTGGTTAATTATGATTATTTGCATCATTTGCCCTCCATGTCTCCCTGGGTTCCCGGTCATTGTCTTCTGTGTTCCCCGTCTGTTCTGCCCATCCCCTGTCTGGTTTTGGGTCCTGTGTGCATATTGGTTTACTGTTGTTCCCAGCTCCTCATGTTTTCCGTACCTGTAGCCACTTCCCTCATGTGCGCTCCCGTTTAGCCCCTGATTGTTATCCCAGCTGTTCTGTGTTCCGCTACCTCAGTCTTAGTTTGATCATTGTGTTTATTTTCATTATCGTGTCCCAAATCATGTTCTGTAGTATTGGCTCCTGCCCTGTATGTTTATTATGATTATTAATAATTATGGTCACAGTTTTGCCTTAGCTCTCCCTTGGTCTGTTGTCATGTTTCATGTGCATCCCCCGTCTATGATTATCTGTACAGCCCCACCCATCCTGTTCTCCTCACCAGCAGCCACTTCCCTGCTGCCCTTCATTCTTCCTAGCTGTCCTGTGTTCTGTGATTACTCCCTTGTCTATATATGTCGGTGTTCTGTGTCAGTCTGATGTGGCATCATTGATGTTAAATGTTAACATTGTATTCCATCTCCTTGCCGGTGAACCTGTTCCTGTAACTCCTCCAAGTTTATTTTCTAATCATGTCCTCAGTTGTTTTCAGCCCTCGTGCTGTATTTTGTTTCTTTAAGTTTCTTGTTTCATGGTTAATAAATCATGTCACGCTGGAGCTTCTTGCCTGCACATCAGAGTCCATTTCTTGCCTGCCCGCCAGAGGGGACTTTGACAAAATGTTGTACACAATGTTTATGGCCATGACAAAAAAAAAAGACAAAAAAACCCCAAACCTTTTATTTCAACAAGCTTGTGTGTCTGTTTGCCTATTCTCATCAATGAATACTTTGACTTAGCAGTAGATCGTGGTGAAGCCATTCTTTTGTTCATTTGGATGTATGCTTGTGGTCTCTGATGGCCTGAAAGACGAAATTCTTCATCTTCAGCTTTCAAGCAGACACCTGAAGCCTTTGAGCTAAAATTGACTGGCCTTTGTAACTGTTCATAATTCCCTGACTAATGCCCTAATTCCTGAAGAAAAGCAACCCCAGAGCATGCTGCTGCCACTACTATGCTTCACTATTGGTATGGTGTTTTTTGTTTGTTTTTTTTTTAATTTGGTGATGTGCAGTGTTGTTTTTCCCCACCAAACATACCTTTTGGAACTGTGGCCAAAAAGTTCAACCATGTTTTAAACAGACTATAATCCATTTCCCACATGCTTTTGGGAGACTTTATGTACTGTTTTGCAGAACTAACCAGGCCTGGATATTTTTCTAAATGAAAAAAAAAAAAAAAAAAAAGGCTTTTGTCCCATGACCCTACCCCATAGTCCTTTAAAGGTCCCATTCACATTTCAATGAAATGTCTGATGCACATGCAGAAAGCAAACATATTTGTCCACTCCCATATTAATCTTCTTCTTTCGGCTGCTCCCTTTAGGGATCACCACAGCGGATCATCTGCCTCCATCTCACCGTATCTCTTGCATCTTTTTTTTTTCCCACAATATCTTTATTGAACCTTTTTTTTTTTTTAACAAACATGATACAAACAATCAAACACTAACGCTAAAGTACTACAAAAAAAAAAAAAATGCACTAAAAACACCAACAACCACCAACAAAATCAAGCTCTTCAACAATGCTCCTCTGTTTAGTCTAGACAATCCAATACATAAGTATACATATTATGTTCACCAGTTTGGAATTTACAAGGTCCACACACATCATTCACTTCTTCTTCAAGAGTTATGTTTAAATTTTTTACATAATCAATAAAAGGTCTCCATATATTCTCAACACAATTTCCTTTGATTTCAGTATATATGTTATTCTTTCTAATGGAAGGTTTGTTAACATCTGTCTTAACCACTGAGTCACATCTGGTCTATGAGTCTTTTTCCATAATAGTGCAATACATTTTTTGGCATTAAGCAAACTGAGGTCTATGAATGTTCTTTCACTTTTATTAAAATTATGCTTTTCTGGGTACAGACCCAACAAAAACAGTTTAGGATTCAGTATGATTTGTTTTGAGATTATTTTTTCAATTGTTACCTCACCTCTTCCCAAAACATTCTTATTAATCTACATTCCCATAAACAATGAAATAGGGTTCCTTTACTTTCCATGCATTTTGTGCATGTATCTGGTATATTTTTGTTATATCTATTTAACTCCTCCGGTGTAACATACATCCGCATTAACCATTTGAAATGTATCAATTTAAGGCGTGCATTTATTGATTTGGTTTGAGCTTCTGTACAAGCCAATTCCCATTGTTCCTCCGAAATTTCAATTTGCAGATCTTCTTTCCAGTAGTTTAATCTTTTCAGTGAATTTTCACTTGAAGATAGTGTCAATGAGTTATAAACTCTGAAATAATACCCTTTCTTTTACTATCTTTCATCATCATTTTTTCCAAGGATGAATAAATAGGTCGAGTGAGAGCTTTATTTTGATTTGATCGAATAAAGTTTCTAAGTTGAAGATATTTAAAAAAATGTGTTCTATTGAGATTAAATTTGATCCTCAGTTCTTCAAAAGACATTATGTTATCTGCACATGGCAAATATAAATCCTGAATCTTTTGTATCCCTTTTAAATTCCATACTTTAAATACAGCGTCCGCTCTCCCTGGTTTAAAATATTGATTACCCCATATTGGACTAAATTGTGACAATAACTGTGGTTCTTTTAAATAGTTTTTAGCTTCACACCATATTTTGATCATATGCTTTACAAATGGATTTTTAACTTGTTTTTGTAATTTTTTTTGCCGAATCTGAGTATATGAATATGGGAAGAGGTAAAGGTAAATTGTATGATTCCATTTCAGTCCAGTGAGGGAGATCATTTGATGAAAAATAATATGTCATAGACCTCAGTTGTGCCGACCAATAATACAACATAAAATTTGGACATTTCAGACCTCCACGATCAAATGGTAAATATAATAAAGACAGACGTAATCTAGCCCTCCTGTTGTTCCATATAAATTCCACTAACTTTTTTTTTTATTCTTGAGAATAGATCTAAAGGTGGTGATAAGGGAATGTATTGAAATAAATAAAGTATTTTAGGTAAAATATTACTTTTAAGTATATTGATTCTCCCGATCATCGACATTGGTAGTGACATCCATCTCTGAGTTAACTCATTGATATCTGACATTAAGGCTTCATAGTTGACGCTGGCGACTGATTCTAGCTTAGGCATAATTTGGATTCCTAAATATTTAAACTGATTTACAACATTGAATTGATTTGCCTCAGGGGCTGGGTAATTTCTCTGGGTCTCATTTAGCATTAATATTGAAGATTTAGTTTTATTTATTTTATATCCTGATATTTCCCCAAAATTCTTTATTAAATTCAACAAGGTTGGAATTGATTTTTTTAGATTCGACATAAACAAAATATATCATCGGCGTACAGGGAGATTTTATGTTCTGTTGGTCCAACTTTAATTCCATATATTTGTGAATGTAAACGTATCGCTATCGCTAAAGGTTCAATTGCCATAGTAAACAGTAAAGGTGAAAGTGGACAGCCTTGTCGACATCCTCTATTGATTTTTATTGGTTTTGAAATATTGTTATTTGTTAGGATTTCTGCTGTAGCATTATTGTATATTATTTGAACCCATTTTATGAAATTATTTCCAAGTCCAAACCTTTGTAGGACTTCAAAAAGAAAGGGCCATTCAACTCTATCAAAGGCCTTTTCGGCGTCCAATGATAGGAGAGCTGTATCGGTGCTTCTTTATTAAAATAAATAATATTAAATAGTCTTCTTACATTATGGAAGCCTTGTCTACCCTTTATAAAGCCATTCTGATCTCGATTAATAATATTTGGTAAATTTCTTGTATTCGTCTTGCTAAAATTTTACAGATTATCTTAAGGTCGGCGTTTAATAGGCTTATTGGTCTCATATTTTCACATTTATTAGAGGGCTTACCTGGTTTTGGCAGCAGTATAATTAAGGCATTATTTATGTATGATGGTAAATTATTATTTTGAAATGCTTCTAAAACCATTTCCAAAAAAGGTTTTATTAATTTATTCTTAAATTTTTTATAAAGGTCAACTGGAAGACCATCTGGTCCTGCACTTTTTCCTGATTTCATATTATCAATGGCTAGCCCAACTTCTTCTTGACTAATTTTAGACTCCAATATCTCCCTGTTTTCATTTGGTATACACGGTATAGATAGTTCGTTCAAAAACCCATTTAGTTTTGTTAAATCAGGTTCATTTTTGGTATCATATAATTTTTCATAGTAATCTCTAAAGGCTCTATTAATTTCTAAAGGATCTATAACTACCTGTCCCTTACTTATAATACTGGTAATTGGTGTTTTAATTTCCAATTGTTTAATCTGCCATGCTAATAATTTCCTGATTTTTCACCTTGTTCATAAAAGGATTGTTTCAATCTTAGAAGACTCGAGGCAGCTCTATTCGCTGATTTTTTGTCGTATTCAGCTCTCAAAATCAGTAATTCATTCTCCAACCTTGGGTCACTTCCTGCATACACTTTTTCCTGAAGACTTTTTATTTTATGTTCCAATTTAGCTCTCTCCTCTCGAGTCTTCTTAGATTTTGATCCTGTATAACTAATAATATGTCCCCTAATAAAAGCTTTGAAAGCCTCCCACTTTACACATGCTGATGTTTGTGTAGTATTGATATCAAAGAACTCGTCTATCTGTTTTTCTATATACTTGACAAATTCCTCATCCTGAAGCCATTTATGCTGAAATTGCCATCTACCTGATTCCTTTGTCAATTTTTTATCTACATATATTAGACAACAGGGTGCATGATCAGAGATCACGATGTTATCATAAAAGCAGTTTTGAATCTTGGACCTTAATTCTGTGGAAATCAAAAAATAATCAACACGTGAGAATGTCTTGTAGGTACTGGAATAACAAGAATAGGCTTTAACTTGTGGTTTCATTTCTCTCCATATATCTAACAATCTCAATTCTTTCATAAAATGATTAATAGTCATCCTACATCCAATGTGCGTACAATCCAGTCCTGTTGATCTATCCACACCTGGATTCAATGTACAATTAAAATCCCCTGCTATTATATGTTGCCTTGTAAGTGATGATAAGATGAGAAATAAATTAGCAAAGAACTTCTGATCATCTATATTGGGACCATATAAGTTCACTAGATTTATATTTTCTAATAGCAAAGAACCTTGAATGATTACATATCTTCCAAATTTGTCTCCAATTACATTTTTCACTTGAAAAGGAACTGATTTATGTATGAGAGTCATAACTCCCCTGGCTCGGGATGAAAATGAAGAGGTGAATACACTTCCCTGCCATCTACTCCTAATTCTTTTAACATCCTCCTCTATCAGATGAGTTTCTTGTAAAAACACAATTCTTGAACCCCATGTCCTTTATTTTATTCATAACTTGTTTAAGTTTTTTTAAATTTTGTAGACCTCTGCAATTCCATGAAGTTAAATTAAGATTAACACTTTGGTCCATGATCAATAGAGAGTTTGGGATTACCTTGCAGTGTAAACATGCTCATACAGAGAAGCAAAAACATGAGTGGTTGAACATTCATCCTACAAACTACACACAAACAAATTTCCCCTTCCCACACTTGTGGCAAACCCCCCAAAATCAAAAGAAAAATTCTGTCTCCCGATATAGCCATCGACCGTTCCACACCCACGGGGAACAGCCTAAGCCACTCCTTCTTCATCCTCCCAATCACCCTAACTCTACTGCTTTTAATGACGTAACATTAACTCTCCTCTGTAGTTTTCCAACTTAACTCCAAAATTTTTAACAACTTTGTACATCATAGTTTTTTTTTTTTGTTTGTTTTGTTTTTGTTTTGTTTTTTTAATATATAATACAATCTATATTTTGTAAACTTACTATTTACTTCAAGTCAGTCAGATGCCTGTGCAAATGCTTAATTATTCTACCTTATATTTTGTTCATGCTTAGCTCCCACCAGTCTCTTCTTCTTCTTTGATCTTCTTGATGAACTCCTGCGCCCTACTCTGGGGTCTTGAAGATGTGGGTTCTGCCCTCATACGTGGTCAGCAGTCTCGCAGGATAGATTACACCATGACGAATCCCAAGGTTGCGCAGCTCCTTACGTACGGGATCAAACTGCTTCCTCAATTGCTGGATTCCTGTGGCCAAATCTGGGTAGAACCGCACCTGCTGGTCCTGGTGTTTAATCTCTCCTTTTTTAGCTCGTGCAGCGTTGAAGATCTTCATCCTGTCTCTGTTGCTAAGAAACTTCATAATTAAGGTCCTCGGCGGTCCCTTATCTCTCCGTGGGCCAATACGATGTGCTTTTTCCAGAATCACTGCTGATTGCAACTCCTCGCTGCCCAGCACCTCCGGAATCCACTTTTCCAGAAAGGAACATACGTCCCGACCTTCTGATTCCTCTGGAAGACCCACCAGCCTCAAATTATTCTGTCTCGACCGAGATTCCAAATCCAAAATATTATCTTCCAGAGATTTATTTTTTTTTTTTCCAAAGTGCGCACCTTTAATTGAAGACGGGTGACGTCATCTTCAGCACTAGCGAGACGGAGCTCCATCTGCGCCGTTCGTTCTACACAGTCACCCAATTCCTTTCTTATTCCTTCCAACGCTGTCATAATCCCATCAAATCTAGAGGAAAAGTCCGCTCTCATTGAACTCATGGCAGCCATCAGCGCATCTGCGCCATTCCCCGCAGATATCGCAGCGTTGCCACCCTCCTCCGCCATATATGGAGTTTTGTTTACTGCGTCACAGACCTGAAAGTCCGTTAATTTGGACTGTTTCGGCGGCTCGCTTTTTCCTTTTCCTGGTTTTCCAGCCTTAGGCTTCGCCGACATATCTTCGCCCAAATGCTGGGATACGTTCTGTCCCAAATGAGAGAGTTATTTGCCGATTTTTTTTTTTTTCCAGGAGCAGAGCAGAGCGAGACACGTCCGTCCTACGTGGCAGCCATAACCGGAAGTCATCTCTTGCATCTTCATCTGTTATATCAACCCTCTCCATGTCCCCCTTCACTACACCCATGAATCTTCTCTGTGGTCTTCCTCTTTTCCTCCTGCCTGGCAACTCCATCGCCAACAACCTCTGTCCCATATATCCACTATCCCTCCTCTGTACATGCCCAAACTGCTCAACCTGAGCTGTTCTGCTCCTGTTCACCTGTCTTGTCCATTTTCCATTACTTTAGATGGTTGACCCCAAGTATTTAAACTCATGTGTAATGTATGCATTTGTTTATATGTCCACTTCCATGTTAATAAGAGCATGAAAAACTTGAAAAATTAGCAATTTAAGGTACATTATGTAGGAAAAATTTCACAATTAAAGTGTGATCAATTGTGTTAACTAGCAAGGTCAAAAGCTCCATTACGATTCAAATTTTTAATCCTCTCCCTAGTGGTTAAAATATAATTATTTCTAAGAGAAGGGAGATTTTAATATTTTTTCCTGTAGTCATCTGATCCAAGGAACCATTTTAGAAGCTTAAAACCCACAAACACGTCATGTTTAAGCAATGGGATTAATAAATTAATTCTTTTTAAGTATTGAAGGGGATGTGCTTCAATAAAGTATTAGTTTAAGGGTGTACACACTTATGCAACCAGCTTATAGTACATTTTAAAATAATGTTTAAAACATATTTTTCTCCCCAAACAAATTAGTTTTTTAATAGTTAAACTGTAAAGGTTATAGGTCATATGAAAGGTGGGAAAAGTTTGGAAATGATTTATTACGGTCACATCACAACAATCTGGCATTTTGACCAAATATATCCACCGTATTTCATTAGATACATTCAAATACATATTTGATCATATGTCCAACCTTAGCTGACAGTTTGAAATGACTCTAAACATGTATGGAAGAACTGTCCAATCTTAATTGAACTGCTTTTGGAACAGCCAAACCATGTGAGCCGGCAAAGAACATGAGATGACGGGGAGAAATGAGAGGGCAACGGTCCTGTCATCTCTAAATCGCCCCCATTGATTTATCCTGCCAGAGGTCATTGCTATTAGACCACCACTGACCTCTACATGCAGGGATGGCACGCCGATCATTACATTAGGAAGAACATACAAATCGTGGCGGTAGTAGAGTGAAAGAGTGAGCTGAGTCAGGTGATGCTGACTTCCAGATCTGATAGAACCACTTACAGTACACTCAGCAGAAACACAAGGGAAACTGCTCATGATCTCACAGCTTTAATTTGATTTTAATGTATTATTTTAATCACTGACTACTACTCTACATGTATGACTGAGTCCCAACCCAGTTCTTTTTATGCCACTTCACTTGAGGCACAGAGCACGCTCGCTCCCGTCTACACTGATGTCCGCTGCCCTTGTAATTCCCTAAATGTTCTCTCTCAGCCTCTTTCTGGTTTGCACTTCATTTCACCTTTTTTCTGCTCATTCTCAGCCTCTTAATCTGCTTTCTTTCATCTCTCTCACAATTCCCAGCAGCTCTGGCTTCCTTGATTCTGTAGGAGCTAAAGTGGGAAGGGCGGTAACATGCTTTCAGTGATTGATTACAGGCTGTGCGGGCTTCACTGGAATTGGCTTTAGCTTCTGTCAGGCACTGTATCATTTTACCTTCAAGTCATTATCTTTTGCATTATCTTTTATTTTTAATTACCAATATCAGCAATTATTATTTGTATCAGAAACATACTTTGTTCTACATTTGTGTCCCACAAATCCAAACTATTCTTCTCAGTGTCATTCAGTCAAAAAAGAAAACACTGAGATCATGAATCTAAGTTATGACTTTATGATGGAACTGGATTTTAATGAGATTTACAAAATATTAATAAGAACACATGTCACTAGATGTTGAACCCTGTGCTGCTGGTTTGGACCGGTCAGCTTCATGTGATCTACAATTTTTAAGGTCAATTAAATTTTTGGTTTCTTGCATTGGGTGAACTGATTCATGAGAATGTTTTTCTTAAGGTAATTGCCTTTAATGCCAAAAAATTATACTCCTTTTACGCAGGGTTGAAGATCATTGATCATTCCCTGTGTCATTCCACTTTATTAAATATAACTTGTTTTGTGAACACAGTTGCCTTGATTTCTTTGTATGTATGGATCACTTGGGTTGTTACTGATATCTGGTGAAAATCTCAGGTCAGTGGCTCTATCAGAAATATGTTTAATGAGAAAAATGCTGACACGTTCAATACTTATTTTCCCCACTGTATTTCTGATGGAGCCATTGACCTGAGATTTTCACCAGATATCAGTAACAGCCCAAGTAATCCATACATACAAAGAAATCAAGGCAACCGTGTTCACAAAACAAGTTATATTTATTAAAGTGGAATGACACAGGGAATAAGTATTGAACACACTTGGTCAAATTTAGTTAATATTTAGCAGAAAAGCCTTTGTTGGTAATAACAGCTTCCAGATGCCTTCTGTATGGAGAAACTAGGCACAGGCATTGCTCAGGAGTGACTTTAACCCATTCTTCCACACAAACTGTCTTCAAATCTTGAAGGTTCCGTGTGTGTCTTCTATGAGCTCTGATCTTCAGGTCATTCCATAGATTTTTAATTGGATTCAGGTCAGGTGACGAACTGGACCATTCTAGAAGCTTTATTTTCCTTCTCTGGAGCCAGCTGAGAGTTTCCCTTGGCTGTGTGTTTGGGATCATTGTCTTGCTGAAATGTCCACCCTTGTTTCATCTTTAGCATCTTGGCAGATGGACAAGGTTCTTATCAAGGATGTGTCTGTACATTTGTCCATTCATCTTTCCTTCAGTTATATGACGTCTAGCTGTACCATGGACTGAAAGACACCCCCACACCATGATGGGATGTGCAGTGCCATTTCTTCTCCAAACATGCTGTTTTGGGCATGCAAACGTGCCCAAAAAGTTAAATTTTGGTCTCATCTGACCAGACTATATTCTCCCAGTATTTTACTGGCTTGCTCAAATGTTGTGCAGCAAACTTTAAATAAGCATCAACATGCTTTTTCTTCAGCAATAGAGTCTTGCGAGGTGAGTGGGCATAGAGCCCATGTCAGTTGAGTGCATTATTTATTGTTTTCTTTGAAACAGTAGTACCTGCTAACTCCAGGTCTTTCTGGAGCTCTCCATGAGTGGTCTTTGGTTCTTGGATAACTTTTGATAATTCTTTTGACTCCTCTGTCAGAAATCTTTCGAGGAACTCCTGATTGTGGCTGGTTTATGGTAGAATGATGTTCTTTCCACTTCCAAACGATGGCTCCAACAGTGCTCACTGGAACATACAGCAGTTAAGATATGTGCCTGTAACCAATGCCATCATTATGTTTTGCAACAATAAGGTTGCGAAGGTCTAGCACAGGTGTCAAACTCATTCCATGGAGGGCCAACACCCTGCAGGTTTTACCTCCACCCAGTGTCTTCAACAGGTGATTTCTCTGAATTTCTTCCCACTGATTGCTGATCAGTGAAAACACCTGCTGAAGAGACTGGGTGGAAGTAAAACCTGCAGGGTCTTGGCCCTCCATGGAATGAGCTTGACACCCCTGGTAGATAGATCTTTTTGCTTCTACCCATCATGAGTTTTTTGTGGTGTGACAATCTGATATTCACAGACCTTTTAAAAGGCTATCAGTCAGGACTTAACCAGCTGAAATTAATTTGCACTGATGGGGGATGTGATGGCTTCCTAAATTCTGATGGATTTAAGCTGGTTTCTTGGCTTTCTATGCCTTTTTGCATCTCTTTCTTCATGTGTTCAATATTTATTCCCTGTGTCATTCTACTTTATTAAATGTAACTTGTTTTGTGAACACAGTTGCCTTCATTTCTTTGTACATATGGATTACTTGTGTTGTTACTGATATCTGGTGAAAATCTCAGGTCATTGGCTCCATCAGAAATATGTTTAATGAGAAAAGTGTTGACGTGTTCAGTACTTATTTTCTCTGCTGTACCCAGAGGCTCCCTGTCACCCAAGAAAGTCTCAATGAGTCCTCAGCAATCTTTCCTGGTCTCTCAGCAATCTCTCAAGGATCATTCAAAGTTCTCTATAGATAACCATGAAAGCCTCCCAAAAGTGAATTTTTTGATCGCGCAAGGATCACCCAAACAATTACACAGAAACAGCTTTTTCAAGGCTTTAGGAGGTCGTTGAGAGATCCCGCCAGTTTTTGATCTCTCAGTGGTCACCCAACAATCTCCTTGTGGTGTAAAAGGCCCTGAATAACTGCTCAAGATACAGTCACAAAGTTGTACTGTTGTGTCATTAATAAGAACATGCCAAATTATTAAACAAACATTGGCGTGAGTGACCTTTCTATGTAAGAACTACTTACCCTTTAGTCACAGAGCAGCTGCTAAACAACAGACATCACTTATAGAGTTTGTTATACATTATTAATCCCAGAAAGGAATTCAAGGGCATCCACAATGATGTGCCGATCCCTTCCCCATTCACACCTAAGGCCACTTTAGAGATTCCAATTAACCTAACTTGTATGTTTTTGGAATGTGGGAAGAAAACTGAGCAGCAGAAGTAATCCCACACAGGAAGGGGGAGAACTTGCAAACTCCACACAGAGAGGCCCTGGTGGCTGGTGGATTTGAACCCACGACCTTCTTACTGTGAGGCGATAGTTTTAACCACTAGACCACCATGCTGCAGATTGATAAAATGGTTATGATAATGCAAACTGCAGTTCCTCAAGTGAAGTGATCCTGGGCTGAAGTGCGCAATTTCCCATCTCTCTCTTTACCGTATCTGTCCAATAAAGGAAAAGATCAACTTAAAAACTTTAAAAACTTAAAAATGATTCAACCATCAGGTCACGTGATCTGCATTCCAACATGGGGAATTTCTGAAATTTGGTTTTACTATTTAGAAAGCTTGGGATCAGTCCACCAAGGTCTCCGCCTTTGACCGCCACCTAATCCACATAGCACCGGACCCCCATGATCCCTCCTGCAGGTGGTGAGCCCACTGGAGGGCGGACCTATGTAACTCCTTCGGGCTGAGCCCGGCCGGGTCCCATGGGTGGAAACCCTGCCACCAGACGCTAGCCATCGACCCCCTCCCTCAGGCCTGGCTCCAGGGTGGGGCCACGGTAACCCCATACCGGGCGGAGTACACTGAATCCTTGATCTAGAATTTATCATGAGAGTCTGTTGGATCATTCTTAGTCTGGCCTTTCACCCAGGACCAGTTTGTCTTGGGTGACCCTATCAGAGGCAAATTGCCCCGGACAACATAGCTCCTGGGATCACTGGGGCATGCAAACCCCCCCCCCCCCCCACCATGATAAGGTGACGATCCATGAGGGGATCGTCACCCAGGACCCAGGACTCGGTGGAGAGACTATGTCTCCCAGCTGGTCTGGGAACGCCTCGGTATCCTCTCTGAAGAGCTGGAGCAGGTGGCTGGGGAGAGGGAAGTCTGGGCTTCTCTGCTTGAACTGCTGCCTCCGCGACCCGGACATCCAGAAAAGCGGTAGAAGATGGATGGATGGATGGATGATGGTTTTACTATTTCCCCAATTTCTGCCAAGATGGAATCACTTTTTTCCGTAGGCCAAGCTGCATCACGAATCAGCAGCTTCTACATAATCAAACAGATGGACATAGTGCTTTAAATGGTCATTTTCAAAGAGATAAACTAGAGGGCAGTGAGGGCCGAGGCTGTCTGTCCACTAACTAAAATGTGTCAGCTGATTGAGCATCGTATGTGGTGTGCGCCTGTGTGTTTTTAGCTTGATTAGCCTCTTATTTTGCATGATATTAACAAAACCCCATCAAGAAGCCAAGTAAAAAGTGATCCAGAATATGTATGCTGACCCACATCTGCCCCCCAAATCTGATGGGTTCATCCACTGCCCAAGTGCCAGCTCATCAAAATCTGTCTCAAAGTTTATTTGTAATCCTGGTAGCAGACAAACAAACTACAATGATCACATTACCTCCTTGGCCGCGATAATAACAGAAAAAGACTGTGTATTCATGCTTGGAAATGAGGGGAAAAAATGAGTAAAGTGGATTAAAAGTTTAAACGATTATCTCAGTATACACATACAGTATGTTAATTTCAATCTTAATTACAACAGAGTGAAAATAATCATAGCTCTCTGTCCAATTAACAAATCCATTTCTGATGAGGAGTGAGGTCAACAAAGCGGAGGTCAGGTTTCCCAGTGCGCCTCACATCCCACATCCTGATCGAAGAACCAAGATTACGCCCCAGGCCAACCGCGCTGCAGTTCTGGCAGGCCAACCGCAGCTGACTACAGCGGGCCTGACAATAGGCCGAGCGAGTGTACGAGCAGTTTGACGTGACTCATTGTTGGCGAGAACCAAAGCCTCTTTCCCAGCCATCTGTCCATCACTGCCACTTCACACAAAGTCAATTAAATCGTTGTTTTGCAACCAGCATCTCCTTCGTCAAGTGGAGACAATGGCGGCAAACGTGACAGCCAAGGCTGCTACGAGGAATGGGTTCTAACCCTTAACACACACCAAGTGAGTATAGAGAGATAAGGAGACAGACTGTCAGGGCATTTGTCAAAGAAAGAGGGAAAGTGTGGGAGAGAAATTAGAAGAGAGAGAGACAAGGGGGAGGAGTAATGATCTCTGTGACGTGATTCAAGAAGGATTGGCTGCAAGGACGCCGAGGTGACACCGATAGGCCTCGGGGGGGGGGTTTACCCAGCATTCCATGTGTCAGTGCATTAGGTAAATGCATCATCCCATCGAGGTGATGGAACTACTGGCTGTCAATTACATGACAGGATCCTGGCGTGCACAATGATTAAAGGCTACTTAGAAACTTAGTAAAGAGGCATGTGGCAATACAACTGTATTTAAAAAAAAAAAAAAACAGAGTAAAGCTTCTAGAAGAAATTTTAGAATATTGAGACGACAGAACAAACTAAAAAAAAAAAATATGGAGTGAGAAAACTACTTCAGTGAACTACTGTGGATGCCTGATAGTTTCAAAGAATGAAGTAAACGTGAGAAATCAATACGAGACAAAAGGTCAGCCTTTAGCATATTTTTTGACTCATGGATTTCAGTACAGATGGTGGGAGACAACAATTCAGACTGTGAGAACAGGAGCTTGGCTCACTTGCCGGTCGACCTTAGTTTCTTAGGGACGGTCAATCAGAAGAAAATAAGCTCACAGTTGTGCTCATAAGTTTACACACCATGGTGGAATTTATGATTTTTTTGGCCATTTTTTCAGAGAATATGAATGACAATACAAAATCTTTTCTTTCACTCGTAGTTAGTGGTTGGGTGAAGCCATTTATTATCAAACAATTGTGTTTACTCTTTTTCAATCATAATAAACAGAAACTACCCAAATCACCCCGATCAAAAGTTTACATACCCTGGAAGTTTTGGTCTGATAACATACACACGAGTTGACACACACGGGTTTAAATGGCTACTAAAGGTAACCATCCTCACCTGTGATCTGTTCACTTGTAATTGGTGTATGTATAAAAAGTCAGTGAGTTTCTGGGCTCCTGACAGACCCCTGAATGTTTCATCCAGTGCTGCACTGACGTTGCTGGATTCCGAGCCATGGGGAAAGCAAAGGAATTATCAAAGGACCTGCGGGAGAACAGTTGAACTTTATAAAACAGGAAAAGGATATAAAAAGATACTCAAGGAATTGAGAATGCCCATCAGCAGTGTTCAACCTCTAATTAAAAAGGTTGAAAATGAGAGATTCTGGTGAAACCAAGCCACGGTCAGATAGACCAACAAAAATTTCAACCACAACTGCCAGGAAAATTGCTCGGGATGCAAAGAAAAACCCTCAGATAACTTCAGCTGACATACAGGACTCTCTGAAAAAAAGTAGTGTGGCTGTTTCAAGATGCACAATAAGGAGATACTTCAAAAAAAATTGGCTGCATGGTCGAGTCAACAGAAGAAAGCCATTACTACACCAATGCCACAAAGCAGCTCTCTTACAATACGCCAAACAACACAGAGACAAGCCTCAAAACTTCTCGAAAAAAGTTATTTGGAGTGATGAGACTAAAATTTAACTTTTTGGACACAACCCTCTCCATAATTTGGAGAGGGGTCAACAAGGCCTCTGATGAAAAGTACAGCATCCCTACTGTGAAACACGGAGGTGGAACCCTGATGTTTTGGGGATGTGTGAGTTGCAAAGGCACAGGGAACTTGGTCAAAGTGATGGCAAGATGAATGCAGTATGTTATCAGAAAGTACTGGAAGAAAATTTGCACTCATCAGCCCAGACGCTGCGCATGGGACACACTTGGACATTCCAACATGACAATGATCCAAAACACAAGGCCAAGTCAACCTGTCGTTGGCTCCAGCAGAAAAAAAGTGAAGGTTCTGGAGTGGCCATCACAGTCTCCTGATCTCAATATCATTGAGCCACTTTCGGGAGATCTCAAACGTGCCGTTCATGAAAGACAGCTCAAGAATTTACAGGAACTGGAGGCTTTTTGCCAAGAAGAATGAGCAGCATTACCCCCTGAGAAAATAAAGTGCCTCAACCACAATTACCACAAAAGACTTCAAGCTTTCATTGATGTTAAAGGTAGCAATACACAGTGAGACAGTAAGAACTAGGGTATGTAAACTTTTGATCAGGGTCATTTGGGTAGTTTCTATTGTCATTATGATTTAAAAAGAGTAAACACAGTTGTTTGATAAGAAATGGCTTCACCCAACCACTAACTATGAGTGAAAGAAAAGTTTTTGTATTATCATTCATATTCTCTGAAAAATGGCCAAAAGAAATCACATATTCCACCAGGGTGTGTAAACTTATGAGCACAACTGTAACTGAAGGGACTCCATCATGGGAAAGCAGCTAAGACAGCTTGTTTAATGGATTTCAGATTGTGATTTAGGTGGTGTGTGGTACACTTGTGGTGTAGTAATGTATAATAATGCATTTCAATATTTGCCTATAATAACATTACAGGTAATGACAATAACAGAAAAAAATGACCTCTTCCTCCTTTATCAGTGAATTTCAAACTATTTTTATGGTCTAGGAAAAAAAGGGCTCCAAAGTGTTCAGGACCATGTTTCTGACAAGCTTACACCCCTTTACACAGGGGTGGAGATCGTTGAGAGATTGCTGAGTCATGACAAAATGGCCAGATCTCTTCCAGTGATTTCTCAGCAATCACCAAGATAAGATAAGATAAGCCTTTATTAGTCCCACAATGGGGAAATTCCAGGATTGCAACAGCACAGGGATAGCAACACTCAGAGCAATAATTAAGAAGCTACGGAAGATATAAATAAGAGCAGTGGATATACATACATACACATCAATATATAAATATACAGACAAAGTGCGGAGCATTGTAGCGAGATGGAATAAACAGCATAACCGTCTACTTAGTTATCCTACATAGTATGAATATGTACCCATACATATTGTCACCCTCCGTAGCGACCGATACTGTCCTAGTTGTATATAGATCTCTCACTGATCTCTTAACGAGCTTCAGTGATCACCATGGTCACCAAGGTTTTGACTTATTCCAAAACAATCTCTCAACAATCACCAAAGGGAAGTGATCTCTCCTTGACCACTCAACAATCTTATCGATCTCCCAATGATCTCTCAGCGATCCTTCAATGAATGCCAAAATTTTCCCCTCTGAAGGTAGAGATGATTTGATGAAAGACCAATGAAATTCATTGAAAGATCACTGGGAGTTCATTAAGAGATGGCTTTCCTTTGGTGATTGTTGAGAGATTGTTTTGGACTGAGTCAAAACAATCTCTCAGCTGTGGTGACCATGGAGATCACTGGAAGATCACAGAGATCATTGAAAGATTGCTGAGAGATTTGGCCATTTTTTCATTTTTCAGTGATTTCTCAACAATCTCTAGCTCTGTGTAAAAGGGGTAGACAAGCACTAGATACCTCTCACCGATATGTCATATTGGATCATTTTCTTCAATAAATAAACAAAAAAGTAAAATATTTTGTCTCATTTATTTAACTGGGTTCTCTTTATCTACTTTTAGGACTTGTGTGAAAATCTGATGATGTTTTAGATCATATTTATGCAGAAAAGTAGAACATTCTAAAGGGTTCACAAATGTTCAAGCACCACTATATTTCAAACGGCATCAGATCACTGTTTAAGTTCACATCTCTCCAGCAAAACCAGGGTAGAGAAACAGAGAACCTCCACAGAAATCAGCTACAGTGAGTGACACTAACTCAATTTACAGTGTAACAAGCTGACAATTTGCTCCCATATCAGGTAACAGGAGCTGATTCCTCCCCATTTTCATGTTTTGACTGTAAGGTTTTCAAATGACCGTGAGCAGGTGTCTCAAATTAGAATGCAGCATTGACAATTCAAAAAACTACAAGCCACAATCAGCAAAAGGAATGAGACATTTGTGTCCAGCAGCAGGTCCTTTAAAACTTCAAATCCTATCATGTACTAATCATTTGAATCCTACCAGCAACCAGCAGCAAATGTCCCTGAGCACCATTACTCATTAACTTCAAATTCCTTCACATCTAATTGATCCTGTTCCCCCACAATTATAAAGATGAAAGTTCAAGGGGAGGGGAGTACGGTTAAAAAAACCAACAACAACAAAAAAACGTGAAACTTGCTCTCGGCTGCACTTGAGTCATCAATTCTCCAGCGGTTTCCTGGTGTAGGAGCAGGATGATTAATTTAAACCTCACTTATTTTACATCACGCTTGGATAAATGACATACTCTTGGCTGGTTTATGGCTATTTGTGTTTTAGGGGGGAAAAACAACAACTACTGTATTTTCATTTGTCTGAAGAACCAAGGGGTTTCCCATAACATCTGTTATTTCTACGTTTAAAAAAAGCTCCCTCTAAGCTACAATTTAATGCAATTAAACTACATCTATAGAAACACACGTTTACAAATATAAGTCCTTCCCTGTTAAAAATCAGGGATGTGATTTGGGGTTGGTGAAATTATCTGAAAATTTTGCAGGGGGTCTGGGGGACGCAGTCCCCCAGCGGGGTCCCCGCTGAGGTGAGGGGGGGTTTTGCCCCCCAAAGCTCCTGGGTTTTTATGATTTTTAAGTACCAGAACTGTGCTTAAATGACATAAAACAAACAGCTGAATGCCACTTATTACTGTATAATATTGACTTATGTTCCAAGAAGATAGCATTCCTAAAATATTCCAACAAGCATTATCCATCAATGCTTTAACACTTGATCAAATCAAAATCAGTTAATTTTATCTATTCCATAATAGAAATAAAATTCCAACATACCATTACTTTTTATAATTTCAGCATTCATTTCAGATCACCAGTTTCAATCTCCATTGAGTCTTGAGCAGTTCATTTTGCACAATCACTGATGTAGCTAAGTCTTAGAAATATTCAAAAGTTATGAGTCAATGTCCACTGTGCACTGCGTTAAAAATATTTTTTAAAAAATAAAGTCCAAAACATCTTCAGCAGGCAAGATGAAGAAAATATTAACTAGATGACATGTATACAAAAATATATCTTCACATACCTCAAAATTCACTACTCTATCCGCAACTGGCACTGGTTGTTGTGGTGGATCATTCCTTTCGATTTCCATGTCCGATCGTGTCGTTAACAAAGGGTGGAGGCCGTATGGTTTCGATGGTTTTTTCTGAACACCAAAAGTTCCAGCAATTGAATAATTAGTGGACCTCGATTTGACCCCTTGTACATGTTTTTTGCTCCTTCTTGTACATGTTTCCCGCGCCTTCCCGGCACGGTCAATTTTCTGTATAAAATCACTAAACAAATTTGTCAGTTTTCTTCCCAACATCCGTTGCAATCTCCTTTTCTAGCCAATCCCAACGAAATTTGTTTTTCACGATCATGTCAATTTCTTTAATTCTCGGAGCATCTTTACGTTCAATCACCGACATCACTGCAACAGCCGCGTTCATTGGTCACTGCAAGGACGATCAGCCAATCAGGCGCGTCGTTTCATTACGGTTAGGGAATTACTAAAAGTCGGAATCCGGTATATACTCATATAATTTTTTTTTATTTTGGAAGATAAAAAAAGCGGAATTCCGCAAATTAGCGGAAAAATCACATCCCTGAAAAATGTATATTCACAGTACAGAAAAAGTACAGCTGAAAGATCCAAAGCTCATAATTTTACTGCTTTTTCTTTAATATTTTCAGAATGATAGATAATCTAGCTTGCTGTAAAGTATGTCAGAATAAACGATAGACAATACAATGTTGCAAAATTGTTTAACAACAGAATTACCTTATGAACTGAGCAGTTTCCATTTGGGTGAGGAAAGATCCAATGCTCCTCTAAAGTCACTTGTATGTCCAACCTAATAATTACCTCCTTTGTACAATTCAGGCTTAAAGCACTTTCAAGAAATGGAGTTTTTGTACAGACTGTTAAAAAGCTTCTAATGACTTCCGGTTATGGCTGCCACATAGGACGGACGTGTCTCGCTCTGCTCTGCTCCTGGAGAAAAAAAATCGGCAAATAACTCTCTCATTTGGGACAGAACGTATCCCAGCGTTTGGGCGAGGATATGTCGGCGAAGCCTAAGGCTGGAAAACCAGGAAAAGGAAAAAGCGAGCCGCCGAAACAGTCCAAATTAACGGACTTTCAGGTCTGTGACGCAGCAAACAGGGCTCCATATATGGCGGAGGAGGCTGGCAACGCTGCGATTTCTGCGGGGAATGGCGCAGATGCGCTGATGGCTGCCATGAGTTCAATGAGAGCGGACTTTTCCTCTAGATTTGATGGGATTATGACAGCGTTGGAAGGAATAAGAAAGGAATTGGGTGACTGTGTAGAATGAACGGCGCAGATGGAGCTCCGTCTCGCTAGTGCTGAAGATGACGTCACCCGTCTTCAATTAAAGGTGCGCACTTTGGAAAAAAAAAATAAATCTCTGGAAGATAATATTTTGGATTTGGAATCTCGGTCGAGACAGAATAATTTGAGGCTGGTGGGTCTTCCAGAGGAATCAGAAGGTCGGGACGTATGTTCCTTTCTGGAAAAGTGGATTCCGGAGGTGCTGGGCAGCGAGGAGTTGCAATCAGCAGTGGTTCTGGAAAAAGCACATCGCATTGGCCCACGGAGAGATAAGGGACCGCCGAGGACCTTAATTATGAAGTTTCTTAACAACAGAGACAGGATGAAGATCTTCAACGCTGCACGAGCTAAAAAAGGAGAGATTAAACACCAGGACCAGCAGGTGCGGTTCTACCCAGATTTGGCCACAGGAATCCAGCAATTGAGGAAGCAGTTTGATCCCGTACGTAAGGAGCTGCGCAACCTTGGGATTCGTCATGGTGTAATCTATCCTGCGAGACTGCTGACCACGTATGAGGGCAGAACCCACATCTTCAAGACCCCAGAGGAGGCGCAGGAGTTCATCAAGAAGATCAAAGAAGAAGAAGAGACTGGTGGGAGCTAAGCATGAACAAAATATAAGGTAGAATAATTAAGCATTTGCACAGGCATCTGACTGACTTGAAGTAAATAGTAAGTTTACAAAATATAGATTGTATTATATATTAAAAAAAAACAAAACAAAAACAAAACAAACAAAAAAAAAACTATGATGTACAAAGTTGTTAAAAATTTTGGAGTTAAGTTGGAAAACTACAGAGGAGAGTTAATGTTACGTCATTAAAAGCAGTAGAGTTAGGGTGATTGGGAGGATGAAGAAGGAGTGGCTTAGGCTGTTCCCCGTGGGTGTGGAACGGTCGATGGCTATATCGGGAGACAGAATTTTTCTTTTGATTTTGGGGGGTTTGCCACAAGTGTGGGAAGGGGAAATTTGTTTGTGTGTAGTTTGTAGGATGAATGTTCAACCACTCATGTTTTTGCTTCTCTGTATGAGCATGTTTACACTGCAAGGTAATCCCAAACTCTCTATTGATCATGGACCAAAGTGTTAATCTTAATTTAACTTCATGGAATTGCAGAGGTCTACAAAATTTAAAAAAACTTAAACAAGTTATGAATAAAATAAAGGACATGGGTTCAAGAATTGTGTTTTTACAAGAAACTCATCTGATAGAGGAGGATGTTAAAAGAATTAGGAGTAGATGGCAGGGAAGTGTATTCACCTCTTCATTTTCATCCCGAGCCAGGGGAGTTATGACTCTCATACATAAATCAGTTCCTTTTCAAGTGAAAAATGTAATTGGAGACAAATTTGGAAGATATGTAATCATTCAAGGTTCTTTGCTATTAGAAAATATAAATCTTGTGAACTTATATGGTCCCAATATAGATGATCAGAAGTTCTTTGCTAATTTATTTCTCATCTTATCATCACTTACAGGGCAACATATAATAGCAGGGGATTTTAATTGTACATTGAATCCAGGTGTGGATAGATCAACAGGACTGGATTGTACGCACATTGGATGTAGGATGACTATTAATCATTTTATGAAAGAATTGAGATTGTTAGATATATGGAGAGAAATGAAACCACAAGTTAAAGCCTATTCTTGTTATTCCAGTACCTACAAGACATTCTCACGTATTGATTATTTTTTGATTTCCACAGAATTAAGGTCCAAGATTCAAAACTGCTTTTATGATAACATCGTGATCTCTGATCATGCACCCTGTTGTCTAATATATGTAGATAAAAAATTGACAAAGGAATCAGGTAGATGGCAATTTCAGCATAAATGGCTTCAGGATGAGGAATTTGTCAAGTATATAGAAAAACAGATAGACGAGTTCTTTGACATCAATACTACACAAACATCAGCATGTGTAAAGTGGGAGGCTTTCAAAGCTTTTATTAGGGGGCATATTATTAGTTATACAGGATCAAAATCTAAGAAGACTCGAGAGGAGAGAGCTAAATTGGAACATAAAATAAAAAATCTTCAGGAAAAAGTGTATGCAGGAAGTGACCCAAGGTTGGAGAATGAATTACTGATTTTGAGAGCTGAATACGACAAAAAATCAGCGAATAGAGCTGCCTCGAGTCTTCTAAGATTGAAACAATCTTTTTATGAACAAGGTGAAAAATCAGGAAAATTATTAGCATGGCAGATTAAACAATTGGAAATTAAAACACCAATTACCAGTATTATAAGTAACGGACAGGTAGTTATAGATCCTTTAGAAATTAATAGAGCCTTTAGAGATTACTATGAAAAATTATATGATACCAAAAATGAACCTGATTTAACAAAACTAAATGGGTTTTTGAACGAACTATCTATACCGTGTATTCCAAATGAAAACAGGGAGATATTGGAGTCTAAAATTAGTCAAGAAGAAGTTGGGCTAGCCATTGATAATATGAAATCAGGAAAAAGTGCAGGACCAGATGGTCTTCCAGTTGACCTTTATAAAAAATTTAAGAATAAATTAATAAAACCTTTTTTGGAAATGGTTTTAGAAGCATTTCAAAATAATAATTTACCATCATACATAAATAATGCCTTAATTATACTGCTGCCAAAACCAGGTAAGCCCTCTAATAAATGTGAAAATATGAGACCAATAAGCCTATTAAACGCCGACCTTAAGATAATCTGTAAAATTTTAGCAAGACGAATACAAGAAATTTTACCAAATATTATTAATCGAGATCAGAATGGCTTTATAAAGGGTAGACAAGGCTTCCATAATGTAAGAAGACTATTTAATATTATCTATTTTAATAAAGAAGCACCGGATACAGCTCTCCTATCATTGGACGCCGAAAAGGCCTTTGATAGAGTTGAATGGCCCTTTCTTTTTGAAGTCCTACAAAGGTTTGGACTTGGAAATAATTTCATAAAATGGGTTCAAATAATATACAATAATGCTACAGCAGAAATCCTAACAAATAACAATATTTCAAAACCAATAAAAATCAATAGAGGATGTCGACAAGGCTGTCCACTCTCACCTTTACTGTTTACTATGGCAATTGAACCTTTAGCGATAGCGATACGTTTACATTCACAAATATATGGAATTAAAGTTGGACCAACAGAACATAAAATCTCCCTGTACGCCGATGATATAATTTTGTTTATGTCGAATCTAAAAAAATCAATTCCAACCTTGTTGAATTTAATAAAGAATTTTGGGGAAATATCAGGATATAAAATAAATAAAACTAAATCTTCAATATTAATGCTAAATGAGACCCAGAGAAATTACCCAGCCCCTGAGGTAAATCAATTCAATGTTGTAAATCAGTTTAAATATTTAGGAATCCAAATTATGCCTAAGCTAGAATCAGTCGCCAGTGTCAACTATGAAGCCTTAATGTCAGATATCAGTGAGTTAACTCAGAGATGGATGTCACTACCAATGTCGATGATCGGGAGAATCAATATACTTAAAAGTAATATTTTACCTAAAATACTTTATTTATTTCAATACATTCCCTTATCACCACCTTTAGATCTATTCTCAAGAATAAAAAAAAAGTTAGTGGAATTTATATGGAACAACAGGAGGGCTAGATTACGTCTGTCTTTATTATATTTACCATTTGATCGTGGAGGTCTGAAATGTCCAAATTTTATGTTGTATTATTGGTCGGCACAACTGAGGTCTATGACATATTATTTTTCATCAAATGATCTCCCTCACTGGACTGAAATGGAATCATACAATTTACCTTTACCTCTTCCCATATTCATATACTCAGATTCGGCAAAAAAATTACAAAAACAAGTTAAAAATCCATTTGTAAAGCATATGATCAAAATATGGTGTGAAGCTAAAAACTATTTAAAAGAACCACAGTTATTGTCACAATTTAGTCCAATATGGGGTAATCAATATTTTAAACCAGGGAGAGCGGACGCTGTATTTAAAGTATGGAATTTAAAAGGGATACAAAAGATTCAGGATTTATATTTGCCATGTGCAGACAACATAATGTCTTTTGAAGAGCTGAGGATCAAATTTAATCTCAATAGAACACATTTTTTTAAATATCTTCAACTTAGAAACTTTATTCGATCAAATCAAAATAAAGCTCTCACTCGACCTATTTATTCATCCTTGGAAAAAATGATGATGAAAGATAGTAAAAGAAAGGGTATTATTTCAGAGTTTTATAACTCATTGACACTATCTTCAAGTGAAAATTCACTGAAAAGATTAAACTACTGGAAAGAAGATCTGCAAATTGAAATTTCAGAGGAACAATGGGAATTGGCTTGTACAGAAGCTCAAACCAAATCAATAAATGCACGCCTTAAATTGATACATTTCAAATGGTTAATGCGGATGTATGTTACACCGGAGGAGTTAAATAGATATAACAAAAATATACCAGATACATGCACAAAATGCATGGAAAGTAAAGGAACCCTATTTCATTGTTTATGGGAATGTAGATTAATAAGAATGTTTTGGGAAGAGGTGAGGGTAACAATTGAAAAAATAATCTCAAAACAAATCATATTGAATCCTAAACTGGTTTTGTTGGGTCTGTACCCAGAAAAGCATAATTTCAATAAAAGTGAAAAAACATTCATAGACCTCAGTTTGCTTAATGCTAAAAAATGTATTGCACTATTATGGAAAAAGACTCATAGACCAGATGTGACTCAGTGGTTAAGACAGATGTTAACAAACCTTCCATTAGAAAGAATAACATATATACTGAAATCAAAGGAAATTGTGTTTGAGAATATATGGAGACCTTTTATTGATTATGTAAAAAATTTAAACATAACTCTTGAAGAAGAAGGTGAATGATGTGTGTGGACCTTGTAAATTCCAAACTGGTGAACATAATATGTATACTTATGTATTGGATTGTCTAGACTAAACAGAGGAGCATTGTTGAAGACTTGATTTTGTTGGTGGTTGTTGGTGTTTTTAGTGCATTTTTTTTTTTTTTTTTTGTAGTACTTTAGTGTTAGTGTTTGATTGTTTGTATCATGTTTGTTAAAAAAAAAAAAAAGGTTCAATAAAGATATTGTGGAAAAAAAAAAAAGCTTCTAATAACATGACATGACTTCACAAACAGCCGACTGTTGGATAGAGGGACAGGAAGGTATCCGGTGAACATAAACAATGACGAGGCGATTGTTCTGGGAGATACTTTTTTACTTACAGAAGCGCAGTCACCAGATTTATACTTTGTCAGGACATAAACTGTTTGTCAATACAACGTATCGACCAGATGAGTAAAGCAGGTGAGTCCTCTCTTCCAACATCAATAATTACACCGGTGGACACAGATGTTTTCAGGAGAAAAAGTCTCTCTCTGTGTTTCCTCACTTCTCATCAGTGCCCAGGTCAAAACACGATGGGCTCAATGAGCTCTCAGCAATCTTTCAATGAATGCCATATTTTTCCACACCAAAGGACAAGATGGCTGAGAAATCAGTGAAGGATTGCCGAGTGTTCGATGAAAAACCAACAGAGTTCATTTAAAGATTGATGAGATCACTGAGCTCTCCTTGAGAGATGGCTTCCTGTTGGTGATCAATGAGAGACTGTTTTGGACCAAGTCAAAACCTTGGCGACTGTGGAGATCACTGAAGATCGAGAGATCATTAAGAGATCTTGGTGATTGCTGATAGATCAATGAAAGATCATTAAGAGATATGACCATTTTTTCATCCCTCAACGATCTCTCAATGATCTCCACCCCTGTGCAAAGGGAGTATTATGGGACCTGGTCAAGAGTCTAGGAATAGTATTCTGGACCAACTGTCCAGATGATTCACAGAGACAGGCAAAGTGAGAATTACAGTAGTCCAGGATGAAACAAAGGCGTGTCTGAACTGCAGATCTAAGTTTGGAAACATTCCTAAGGTGAAGTATTCACATAGTGACACTTAAATAGTGGGTGATGCTTAACTAGTCAAGTGGACGTTGCAGAAACCAGCAGGTGAACCACAATGTTAACTCATGCAGCGACTATGCGTTTTCCTAGAACAGCCAGTGAAGAGTTATGGATTTAGTAGCTAATATTGTTTCTTATAAAGCTGTGAAAACGTGCATACAACAGTCTGCAAAGTTCTCAAACTTTGTCATTTGTGTCCTGACATTTTAAAACAATCTGCTGTACTGTAAGACTATTACCAAGAATCTTCTACACAATTTTCTACCGACAGATACTTCGTCTTACTGAACTTTTACATCAAGTGACTGCTAGAACTTTGAAGAACATCCTGCTGAACCTGGGTGTTGGGATGCCAGATTCCATCAAGACTAACCAGTCCTTTGCAGTGATGACAAGTATTTAGAAGAAATACTTTGACTATTATATCAATGGCCCTCAGATACGAGTCACGCTGAAAAGACAGGGAACACATAAAAAGTTCTACCACTGAGAACCTTCTTTGGAGATGACATTCATTGATTTAGACACAATGCTCTTGAATTTTGAGAGATGACTAAACAAAAAGGAAGTCAAATGTGGAGCACTTCACTGCTGTGGCTAAGACTGAATCTTAAGGCAAAAGCAGGAATTGTCCTCCACTGGTCTCATCTCAATTACTGTTTACTTTATTTCCTTCTTTACATTTGCTAACCATCGTCTTGTCTATCAACATCAAACTACTTGTGGTCGTACAATGGTGCTTGCAAATTCCTACAAGATGTTCCGGAGTCTCTTTGTCCCGAAACATCACACTACAGAAGCACTACTGTGTGCAAATCAAGAAAAGCTCAGATTAAAACGACAAGAACATGAATCAGAATTACATGATTCTGTCCCTTTGACTCATTGCACTAATAACCTCCATTCTCCTGCAAGCCGCTCTCCCTTTGTTTGAAGGGTAAAGAGGAGTTGAGCTCAGAAAACTTTGGAGGGGGAAGACACCAGAGAAAGTATTTTAATACAAACTTACCAGATCTGATTCCTCACTGCCGGAGTGAAACATTTCTGCTCTCTGCAGTCTGTCCTGTTCGGCCAGGCTGGGAGAAAATCTCCTCAGCTGCTGTCCATCTCCTCTCCCAGTACAGGAACTCCTACCAGCCCGTCTGCTCTACTCCTACAAATCCCCCCTTGTCCCAGCTCCAAAGTGTGTGTGTGTGTGTGTCGGGGGGGGACAGCTTTGCTTTTGTATCCCAAGCAGAGAAAGTTGGCTCCTTTCAGCACCTTCCTCTGGCCTACTTGAGTCCCCGAGAGGCAGAGAAACGGCGGGCGCCTTTTCCCACGCTGGGGGAGGACTTCGTCGGAGCTCCACGACCGTCCTCCAGCCCCCAAAAACAAGCCCCCCTGCCCGCCTTCCCTCCCACACACACACACTCTCTCTCTCTCTCTCACCGTCACACACACACACACACATACAGCTTGTTTGGAAGTAAGATCTCCAGCCAACAGGGCTGGCCTGAAAAATTCCAGAAAGTACCAAAAGCAGCTGCAGAAGCTTTTTTTTTTTTTTTTTTTAAAACGTCTGTGTGTAAGCGTGTGATCTGTAGAGTATACATGTGTTCCACTTTGCCTTCAAGAGGTTACACAAGGCTCAAAGGACGGCTGAAGGATCTGAATTCACTGTAGACTCAACACATGTTGCAGAGACCCAAAAAGTCAGGAAGTAATTATCTTTATGGCATCAACAAAATGCCATATTTTCTTTCACCGGTTAGACAAAGACCATTCCATTTTGACACAAGTCTGGCACACACACACAAAAAATTTTAGACTTTTAATTTGCAGCCCCCCCCAAAAATCCCCAAATGCACCTATATAAAAGCTGCTGAATATCAAATGGCAGCTTGTAGATTATGTGCATCTAAGAACTGTTGCGGTTTCTTGAAAGTGACTCCCAGCCCCTCCGTCTCTTCATGGTCTGACATCAGAGGAGCTGAAGCTGTGGTGCGTGTTTTATAATCATACAGGTCGATGCCTAACATTTCTAACAGCAGCAGAACATGACTCAAAACAGGAGTTCAAGGCTTAGTCATGAGTGCACAAAATGAAACAATAGCTAATCTAAAGCTCGCTGTAAAGATGGAAAGAGAGACAGACTAAACAGCAAAGATCACTTACATATTCAACTGTAAAATCCTGAGCTTCACCCCCCCCCCCCCGATTTACTGGTAAGACCCAGTTTTTCCTTTTTTTCCAGGGTGGGGGTAGTCCATTCTAAATCCTAGATTATACTGTATTTGATCAGAGTTAACCCCTTTCAGGGATTATCAACAGTGTGTGTGCTCAGCTTGTGGGTAAAGTGTAGTACAGACATCCTCATCCTGCCGCTTTTGTTTGCCATTCCACTGTCGTCTAAAAAATAAAAGATAAAACATTTCTTGCATGCTTTCTGCTCTTCTTTTTTAATCATAAATTTCCAAATGTAATATCTCATGTAAAGGGGGTTTCACAATCATTATTCCTATAGAAGATAAAATAATAGTAAACGGTAAGGCATCGTGAGTTGTGCCATTTTTGCAGAAAAAAAAGACATGAGTCTGAGTTATTCAATCAGCACATTTTCATTTGGTATGGAAAATGTCGCTGACTAATTTCAGTGCTTGTTGGAGGCAGCAGAGTGGGTCTTGAGTGGCCCCCAACCTGCTCATGAGAACCTCAAATCACATTATCCCCATCACCCCATTAACCCACCGACATTCAGGATGTAAAACCGACGTCATCTTGCTCATGTCGGGGTTTGTTTTTTTCAGTTTTTTCCCCCTTTTCCCTGCTGTTTCTGTGTATATATGAGAGCTTTCATGTCTTTCCCCTTTACGGTGCGTGGTAACGTGTCTGCACCCTGGAAGCAGCACAGCATGGCGGGAAATGGCTTGTATCAAAAAGAAAGAGGATGTCCGCCCACATTGTATGTTAGGATTTACTCTATTTCACCTGAAAATGTCAAGAGAAAGTGAGGGAAGTGCACTTAAACTAGCAGAGACTGCCATGAAGCAAACTCACTGTTAGCCGCTAACAGCTATCCACATCAGTGCCACCGTTTTGCAGTGGGGAATGGACGACAAAACGGACAAACTCAATCACAGACTTGTATTCCCCATGTGGTGATAACATAATCATGACTGGGTAAAGGTCTCCTCCACCGCTAACAAGCTAATTAGCCGCTGTCACCAATCACATTACCCACAAACCCTCAAGAGGTATGTATTATGAACACTGACTTTTGCACTGGACAATATTTAACTTGGTTACATGTGTTATCACGAAACACTCCAGTGATATAGTCATGGACACCACCATCTTGTATAATATTGCTTAGTTACGAGCCTTGTCAGTGAGCTATAACAACAATAACAAAAAATGAAACCGACGTAAAGGCTCAAATGACCGTGATGCTGATTTAAGGTCAAATTGCCCAGCCCTATTACCAAAGATGCTCAAATGGCAGAATTAGATTACTTATGCATGCAGTGTGTCCAAAAAAACCTCCTAAAAATCCCAGGGTGGTGCTGAGATTTATTAGATCCAAATACAGCTCTAGGCATTGCTCCTTGCACCAGAACTAGTATCAATGAGCCCAGTTACATGGTCACAATAATCAGATTACTGGGAATAATTTAATAATAATAATAATAATAATAATAATTTATCTGATTATTCTGTTTACATCAGATCACTCCAGAAATCCAGTTATAATCGGTTACTTTAACCTGAAACACTGGCTGAGTGACTGTAAAACTAGCCAATCAGATGTGGATGTGTGGTGACAGGTCGACCCCAGGGTCCCGGGCTCCTAAAGAGCTGGTGTCAAAGAGTTTCATAAAGAAGAGTAGGAGCTAAATTAATTCTCCCAGGTCAGAGCATTGCTATACAGTCATTAAATCTTGACCCAGGAGCCATAAAATATTAAAGACTAAGATTTTTTATTTTTCTTATTAGAATCCCTTTTTTGTTTTGCAAGTTTTTGGGGGGATTGTTTTTTTTTTTTTTTCTCTTTACATGCTCAAATGCTGCTGTGCGAGTTTTGCAGAGAAAACTGCCACCAGGACACTTCCTACTGTTAGTAAGCTTTAACTTTGGCTTGTTTCACCACTGAAGGGCCTGACTGAAGTGGTTTGTGAAGCCTGATGGATCACAAGTCTTGGATGTTTTTCCCTGGAGGGACTCTGTGTGACACTGTTTTGCACAGTGGCGTTACTGACAAATGTCTGTTTACATTCCAACGTGCATGACTGCAAGAGGCCTATATTAGTAGTTAGCTATATTTACAGCTTTTTAATTGTTTTATATGATGAAAGACACAGGCACGGATTTAATAAGAAATCTCATTGCGTAACTACATCGGACTATACAGAAAACTATACTAATAAAAAATGTGACATAATCTTCAAAAATTATATCCAATAGGTGATTTAAGGGGGGATGCCATCCCCTTTGTTAGCTTGTCATCCCCCCATCCCCATAAACACTGCAAGGCTAGTACAACAGAATATGTCAGAGTATAGCTGCAAATGTCCACAAAAAATATTGAAATTTATGAGGAAAAAAGGTACAAATTTAATAGAAAAAAAAAAGTAAATTTATGAGTAGATTTGTGCAAAAAAGCAGCAAAATGACAAGCAAAATGTAGAAAATTTATTAGAAGTCACAAATTTGCTAACAAAAGGTTATAAATTTCCAACAAAAATGTTACACGTTCACAAGAAAAACTTCAGTTTTTACGTACACTACCGTTCAAAAGTTTGGGGTCACCCTGACAATTATTTTGTGTTTTCCATGAAAAGTCACACTTATTTACCACCATGAGTTGTAAAATGAATAGAAAATATAGTCAAGACATTGACAAGGTTAGAAATAATTATTTGTATTTGAAATAATAATTTTTTCCAGATACTCAACCTGCTCAAAGGAAGGTCGGTTTTATAGCTTCTCTAACCAGATAAACTGTTTTCAGCTGTGCTAACATGATTGCACAAGGGTTTTCTAATCATCCATTAGCCTTCTGATGCAATGAGCAAACACATTGCACCATTAGAACACTGGAGTGATAGTTGCTGGAAATGGGCCTCTATACACCTATGTAGATATTGCACCAAAAACCAGACATTTGCAGCTAGAATAGTCATTTACCACATTAGCAATGTATATTAGATATTAGAGTGTATTTCTGATTAGTTTAAAGTTATCTTCATTGAAAAAAAACAGTGCTTTTCTTTCAAAAATAAGGAAATTTCTAAGTGACCCCAAACTTTTGAACGGTAGTGTATGTATTTGCAACTTCTTTCTCATAAATTTCTTTTTTCTTGTAAAATTGCAACTTTTTTTCTTGGAATTTTGCAACATGTTTCTTATATGTAAATTTGCAACATTTTTTTCATAAATATAACTTATTTTCTTTTAAATTTGCCTTTTTCTCTTAAACTTGCAACTTTTTTTTTGAAAATTTGTATTTAATTTACATTTATACGTTTGTACCTTTTTGTGAACAGCCCCACCACCACCACGATTAACATTCCCCTTGTTAATAAAAAATAACAAATCTCCTACTGATTATAACAATATACTTAAAAGTATCAATATAACACCCAACCCCAGTTTGAGGAACAACCTAAGCTATCAGAGCCAAGGTGAATGAAGGTGAAAAGCAGACTAATTAAGTTCAGGCCTGAAGGCAAAAACCTGAACATGCTGAGTGTGATGACATCTGTGAGCAAGTGTGATCTACTGGCTCTGAGTTCACACAACAAATTACTTAAATGTGCAGAAAATCAGAGCAGAAAAATCTTTAAATGTGATAAGAACACATTTTTCTACATAAGGCATAATAAAGATAATACATAAAATGTTCACCCTTTCTTTATAGCTATTTTTAATGCTGAGGCCTCTCATTATTCATGGAATTCCAGTCAATTAACAACATTATAGCTAAGATGAGCATAGTTTATATCATATAATGACAGTCTTTGATGCCATCTGGATTCATTAGCTCCGTGATTGTGCTTTCTGAATGGGATTTAACAGATCAATGTCTTCCAGTTCTGTCAAAGCTGGTAAATGAGTGCTGGCATTGTCGTTGGCTGATTGATTAGTATACACGAACACAATGACGTCAGCAGGGCTTCACAGTGACGGGCACAAAAAGGCCAACAAGGATAACAAGCATACTGTAAATGCACCACAGGGGGATCAATATAACATTGCAGTGTATGTCTCTCTGAAATAAAAAAAGACAAGGACAACAACTGCTATGTAGTTACTTTGAAAAATTGAATAATAGTTCGGGTTCCTAGTAGTTTGTCATTTAATTTTCAATGGTTAGCATAGCACACATAAGATAAGATAAGCCTTTATTAGCCCCACAATGGGGAAATTCCAGGATTGCAACAGCACAAGGATAGCAACACTCAGAGCAACAATCAGAAGACAAGAAAAAAAAACAAGAGCAGCGAATATACATATGTACATATAAATATATAAACACACAGTGCGGAGCATTGTAGCTAGATGGAATAAATATATAAATATATAAACACACACAGTGCAGAGCATTGTAGCTAGATGGAATAAATATATAAATATATAAACACACAGTGCAGAGCATTGTAGCTAGATGGAATAAATATATAAACAAACACACAGTGTGGAGCATTGTAGCTAGATGGAATGAACAGCACAACCGTCTACTTAGTTATCCTACATGATATGATTATGTACCCATACATATTGTCACCCTCCGTAGCGACCGGTATTTTCCTAGTTGTATACCGGAGGGGACCATTGTGTAAGTCTATTGCGTCTTTTGCATTCAATACTATTAGGTTGTCACGTTTTTTTGCTACCTCTGCGAGCAGCCCTGCTTAGGTTGTACAGTCTGACAGCCGTAGGTAGGAAGGACCTGCGAAACCTCTCGGTTGCGCACCTAGGATGATGTACTCTGCTGCTAAATGAGCTCCTCAGTGCGTTCAGTATGTCCTGCATAGGGTGGGTCTCAGACTCCAGCAGAGATGACATATACTGCACAGTTTTATTTTAGCCCCCCCCCCCCCCCAATTATGTGCATTGAGTGAGACTGTGCTGCAACAGAAAACATAAAGCATTTAAACGACAGGTAACTCTCTGAAAAAAAAATAACTGACCACTGGTTGTGAAAATAACTCCATGAAGTGAGATGTTGGAGGGTGACGGGTGTAATGTGTGGAAAATAGGTTAAGGGAGGGTGAGGGTCTAACTTTAACCAAGACGTTTTAGTAGCAAACCCCAACTAAGGGGCAGATTTACTAATGTGCTGCGCCATCGCAAAACCCTGTTTTGGCGTTAAAAAACTACTGTTGAGATTTTCTAAACGGCGCAGGGCAAAATTAGTGGTGGAAAGGTGTGGACTATGTTAATTTTGCGCCTGGCCTCATTGCATATGTATTTGTGGGAGCTGTCATGCCAAAGCACAAATCTGAGGGAGGGAGTATTTAACCCCTTGCACTCCGGTCAATTTTCCTAAAAACGCCAAAAAAATAATGTGCCCAAAGTAAATCGACAGCTGTTATTCAGCCCTTTGCAGCATCTTCATGGGGTTGGTCTCATTTAAAAGAAAACACTTTGAATTTTTTGGCAAAAAAAAAACAACATGATCTCTCTAAGTGCTCCGGCCACTGAGTTACAGTCATCTAAACATAGTGAACTTGAAGAAAATAAATTTGGCCTGGGTGTTTTTTTGGATACAAATGCTTGCAAATAACACACAGCTTCAGATCCGGGCTGGAAAATGCAACAGAAATGTAGAACCAAGTGTTATCCAGCTGAGGTCCAAATTTTGTAACAATACCACAAAAAATGAATATATTACACAGCTTTGTTCTCAGGTAGTTCCCAGGCGTTTTGGAACTGTGCCAAATGGCACAGTTTGGAAAAACATCTAACTTTTGAATGATTCAATGTAGAAGCTTCATTTAGGGCTCTAATGAAAGGTCACACTCAGGGCTGTGTGTGTGTGTGTGTGGGAGGGGTTTATCCCCCCCCCCCGCTACAGAGGATGGACTTCGGCCATTGCTACACAACGGATTAGCCTCATGTGGCGATGTGGGACAGCAGTGCAATCACCGCGGCTCCCCCCCCCCCCCCGGCTACAAAAGAAGAGCGGGGGTGGGGGGGGGGCGTTCACGGTCTGAATGCGGCGAACAACCCCTTGTACAGCGGCGCACGAACTGCGCCGCGCCGCACAGTTGTAATTTACCGATCGGTCAAAAGTCATTTTGGATTACAATTTTCAGGGATAAATAATAATTTAGCTTATAACACCTTACCTTTTCACAGCAGCAGAGTCCTGGCGAACTTCTCTTCCCCACTGTCAGACGAACGCGACGCTGGTCCGCTCGTGGATCCCGGTCAAAACATAATTCCATTATTGCGGTTTTGGCGAATGATTTACGACCTTTGTCGTCGGCCTCCGTCGGTCTATGATGACGGAATAGAATCCTAAACGTCTGTTCTGCTGGAATGAGTGCAGGTCGCACTTGTGGGTGGTCTCCGTGCTGCTGGGTCTGTAGCAGGTTCTTCCAGCGTCCTTTTTTTCATCTGTTGCAGCAGTAATGTCTCTCTTCACCCAGCCCGAACTTCTGTGCTTCAATTGGCTCCTGCATTCACAGTAGGCGGGTCTTCCTTCCTAGGTTTTCATTCATTGGTTCTTCAAGGTTTCAGAAACCCAATTCAAGGCTCTTATTAGTCGAATGAGAGGTCAATCAGATGAACTAATCTGTTCGCGGCTGTGTCTGCAGCTTTTATTTTTAGTGCGCGCTTGGACACCATACACCACCTACATCACAATCTCCATCAGGATCTCCATCATGCGTCCGAGAGCGCACGAGGGTGCTCTCGTGCGCCCTAGGACGCAGAGACTTGCCAGCCCGTGGTACAACGGAGCGCAAGAGGTTAAATGACTGACACAAGGTGATTTATTAAGGTTTGCGGCTGTCAATCTCCTGCTAAATGCGCCAGGATTTAACACCCCAAAAAAGCTTGTCTTAATTCATCTGTGCCTGATGACAGCGAGAGAACCGAGGGCGCATGGCCGAAGAGGTAGAAGCTTCTCCCTGCACGTGACTTGATTTGGCATGACAGAACAGATTAATATGAACAGAAATAATCTCACTGAGATCGGTGTTGTGTTGAATTGGACATCAGCCAGCAGAGGATTTTTTTAAAAATTTCATTTGTTTATATATAGCATAATAATAATAATAATAATAATAATAATAATTTGTTTCATTTAGTGGAGGACACAGTCCAGTCCAAGGACGGATAATTTTTTTCACACATAAGGAGTTGTTCAGAACTCCTTATGAGAGTGCCTTATACAAAGATATAGAGTGATGATAATCAAGTCAGTGGCACACCTGTGAGCTAGTTGCCAACCGCCAATCAAATCTAAAAGAAGAAGAAGAAGAATTTATAACACACTTTACATCTCAGGGCAAAATCTCTCCACTAATAGGATGAAGTACAAGAATAAAAGCAAACATTAAGTACATACAATGATGCACCAGGACATCCCTGGTGAGAACTGCTCTCAAATATTTTACCTGGTAAAATAAATGTCAAATAAATAAAATAAATAAAATGAAAAAGCTTTCCTAAACAGCGAATTTGTATCCATAAAATAGTGCAGCCCTTCCTACCTGGAGTGGACAAAAGGAGCACAGGTCCATAATGTCCCCCGACATTGCAACATCGTAGTAAGTCAATGACAGCAGTCTCTGCTGTGGCTGTCCAAGGAATAAGTGAACTCATGAGTGTTCTATTTTATCATGTTCCAGACTTCAGAAAAGATAAAATGCACATACAGTATTTATGAAAAGTCATGGACTGGGAGACCTGTAGATTTTGTTAAAACAAAGTTATTCACATAATAAAACCCCAGAGTCTCCATCAGACCATCTTGACAGTTCTTGTGTTAATAAAATAAACACGCTGGTCAATAATCAATTTACTCATATTAAACAAAGGAGTCTGCCATGTGAAATGAAAATAAAAAACTTTGATATATTCCAAACAAAAATAAACCATTCTATTGGGGTTTTGTGCTTAAACAAAAGCTTAAAAAAACTAAATTATGATCCTCTGAACTGGCTGTGCCTGTGTTGATGACCCGCTTCCCCATCAGTTGTGCCTGTGTGCAATTGTGCAGTGCTCTTGGTGGATGGGTGAGCATTATTGAAATGAAATGACTGTGTCTGTGTTCATAATTTTGCGTGTTGATAGTAGATCACTGGCAAAAATTAGCCACGCTCTGTCTAATTTGCGTACTCGCTAATTTGCGCTGCCTTAGTAAATCTGCCCCTATATTGGTAATTGTGAGTACATATAAATGTGCAATTTAATGCTTTAAAGAAAAGCCTACCGGAAGTGACTTGTGAATGCTACAGTCAATAAAAGGAAACAGCAGGATTTTTTTCCCCCAGTTGCCTGCACGGAAATGTAAGTTTCCATTTTTACACACAGTAAGTGTTTTTGAAATGGTAAAACTGCATGAAAGGCAGTAACATGACCATTTTCCTTATAGGAACATATAATGCATTATTACATATTAGTTGGAAAACTTGTTGCTTGAGTAGATTAATTAGTAGACAAACATATTTTCATCTGTTAATGATGGAGTAGTTCATTCCAGTCTAAGGGTATCAAGAGCCTTCACCTCTCTCTATGTATACATGCATATATAGCCTATAAGTCTCTCAAAACTGAAATGATAACAACTGAAATGACCTTGAGTACAACTTTGATGTAAACCATTGTGTGTGAGTTTGATGAGCATCCAGGCAATTGCCCAAAAGTAGTGAGCATTTCTGTGAAATCACAAGTTCCCAGGTATCCTGGCCATTGAGCTTGACCTTGAACACAAACTGGATGCAGACCCAGCTGAGGATCAGTGTGTGTGAGCTTGTTGATCATCTGGGCAATTATCTAGGAAGTGTGGCAATTCTCATGAAATGCAGACAGACATTTTGCTTTCGCAGCAGTGAGCTAAAAATTTATAGATCATTATCTTAATAAGCAAACAATATCAGTCATTGAATATGGCTATTAGAAACAAGACGTTGTGGTCCTTGAAGGGGATTTGGCACTGTCAATCTGTAAATTGTCCCATATTAAAGACCAGTGCAGGGATCACAACTGTGTGTCTCTCTTGGGATTGCTCTACTGCCAAATTTGGAGTGGACACAGGGGTGAGACGGTGTCATGTTAGTACGAGTCCCACATTGGCCACCACTCACCATCGAAGTAAACAAACCAACCGTTCCAAATACGCTTGCCACTGAAGAACACACAGTCATCAGTTAATGTGCCGTACATCAATACAACATCATAACACTGAAGACAGAATAACAGAGGATGAAACAAAGACAGATACTGATGGTAATTGATTGACTGTGATTAGGGCACACTGCCAGTGGCAATATTCAACAGGATCAACAGTGTTTTTGTCTTCTGTCAAATGTGCTATTAAAACAGGCCACACAAATGATATTCAGTAAAGTTAAATAGACCACTAATGGGCTAAAATACACTACAATTAGATCACTGAGGAAATGTCAGACAGACCCCTTTCAGAGGAGTTTGCCTTGCCAAGAATGCTATTATACAAATGAAACCCTCTCTTTTGAGTGCTGGTGGATGAATCTTTTACTCTGTCTTCAAAAAGACAAAAAAGTACCGATGTGTATCCCTAAATCTGCAGTACTGTATTGTATTTAGATATGCCTGCAACATTTTATAATCACAACCTTAAAGACATCCAGGTCAAATTTTTCCAGTTCAGCTACCATACTTGTTTGGAGTGGTGCCAAAGGAATTTATTTTCCCTGTGGCCTGGCAATGATGACTAATTATTGCTGTTTCAGCAGCAGGTGTATGCAGTTTCCCTTCCTTCTTTTCAATGGTACAATCACTGTAGTAGCTTCTGTTTCCTCCACTTCAATACACTGACAATTCCGTTCGACTCAAAACAGACAGACAACCACCTTCCTATTTTTTTGACATCAGTGTTGACTCATTTGGACGTTTACGATGAGGAACTTAATGTGTACTGCAAGATATTGCTTAATTCAGGTTACAGTAGAAAAACAAAAAAATGAGGTGAAAGTGACCATTTAAATGCTGGTTTTATTGTTATGCCCTTGCGTATTAGGTTTGAAAAATGTTATTTGCTTCAGTAGGCTTAAATGCATGATAATCCATGCATGTCTTTTAGATAGGTGATTTTTGTCCAACATAAATTTTTACGAAGGTTTCGTTCTGAATTTTGACAACTTGTTTTTGTAAAATATCTTTCTTGATCCTGGAAACTTTCTTGTTCCAAATAAATTGGGAAATTTTATTATGAAGAGAATGAAAATATGTTTAGGAAGAGAAATAGGCATACATTGAAACATATATAAAAGGAAGTATATTCATTTTAATACAATTCATTTGACCAGCTAAAGAAAGAGGCAAAAGAGACCACTGATGAAAGTCCTGATAATTTTTTTCCAGCAAAGGGGAATATATATATCTTTTTTAGTTATACAAATGCCAAGATATTTGAGAGACTCTAAAGAAATCCTAAATGGCAATTTTGAAAAAAGGATAGACAACAGCAGCACCATTAACAGATAAAAGTTCACGTTCATGAAAATTCAATTTGTACCTTGAGATTTGCCCAAACTCCTCTGGCAACTTTATCTGGGTCTGAGATAAAAAGTAAAAGATCATCAGCATATAAAGACAGTTTATATACTTTGCCTCCTCTTGAGATGCCCTGTATCTGACTCAACTTAAGGGCTACTGCCAATGGCTCAATGACAAGGGTGAACAACAATGAAGAAAGAGGGCAACCCTGCCGGTAGGGGTGGGACAAAAGATCGATTCAGTGATGGACTGTGATACTTGAGACTAACAACAATGCACCGATCCCTAAATGCAGGGATCAAGCTTTTATTATTTATCATGTAAATGTTGCATACTCTCTTGGGTATTCAACCAATTGCGTTTTCAGTCCACTAGATGGTGCCAAGCAAGCACCCAGTCAAGTGAAGTCATAGCTTGTATTGGCAAGATTTGCAGCCAGCTTTGAAAGTTAGGAGGCAGTTAGCACAAAGTTAGCTCAAATGTTGGGCCTTTTTTGGATTTTATAACAAAGATGGAAGGAAAGACCTTGACATGACACACAACCCACAAGAAGTACTGCACGAAAAAAACCAAACACTCAGAACATCTGGGCCAGCACACGTCTCGGAGCAGCATTAGCAATAGCTAAGCTAGGGATGGGCGATACCAGCATTTTTCCTTTCGATACAATACCATTAATTTATGGGACTTTTTCTTCAATACCTCTACCGATACTTTTTGCCCCTTAAAGGAAAATCACATGATTGTAGTTTCATTAACAACTTTATTGCAAGGGCAATATGAAATATGAATAAAACTCATGGACATAAATACTTGAAAGAAATGCTTATAAAACGATAATAAAATAGAACAATGAGCAAAGTAATTTTTTTTTCAATTATAATAAAAATAATTAAAATTTCAAATGAATGCAAAATTAATTCAATTTCTTATTTTGGTGAAGCTTCTCAGTCATCCAGGTGGGTCAGTATGCTGCATGAAAGCTCAGTCAAGTCAACTGGATTCAAGTATTTTTTACTTCGGAAATGTTTCACCATTCATCCAAATTCCATGGTTATATATATACATAGCATAAATGTGTAATTTTTTTCACAATACAATGTTTTTTTAATTTCATTATTCATTTATTGTATTTTTACACTACTATTTTACAAACTTAATTAGTGCTGATTTTGTTTATTTTTCAAAATTATGCTGCTTGGTATCACCATAGAATTTTGATGAATGGTGTAACATTTCAGAAGTAATACTTCTGCTGCCTGCGACGCCACTGAGCTCACTCTGTGTAGTGCGCAGTGACTTTTCAGCTCCAACATCTGATCGGCTGCCATAATCATGTGACACGGCGACCATCTCTAAAATATGGCTGGGGTGGTTTTTCACACATAAATTCAATGCCTAAAACTCTCAGAAGTGAAAACAAATTGCAAGTTTTGTATTAACACGGTGGTATTGCGATTTTTAAAAAGTATCAGCTCCAAAGTATCGAACAGCTGGTATCAAACTATCGATATGCCCATCCCTAAGCTAAAAACACACTGGCATGAAGCTTGCTTTTTCTCTGAGTGCCAAGTAAGTAAAGTTTATTTATGAAGTGCTTTTCATAAGTTTTTTGAGCTATATAACCCAGCCCTAGACACAGGCAAGCAGAGAATTATATCTTAATCCAAGATATAAACGTATTGCCAAAGCCATCCATCCATCCATCCATCCATCTTCTACCGCTTTTCCGGAGGTCCGGGTCGCGGAGGCAGCAGTTCAAGCAGAGAAGCCCAGACTTCCCTCTCCCCAGCCACCTGCTCCAGCTCTTCAGAGGGGATACCAAGGCGTTCCCAGACTAGCTGGGAGACATAGTCTCTCCACCGAGTCCTGGGTCTGCCCCGGGGTCTCCTCCCAGTGGGACGTGCCTGAAACACCTCAAGTGGGAGACGTCCAGGAGGCATCCTAATCAGATGCCCATACCACCTCAACTGACTCCTTTCAATGTGGAGGAGCAGCGGTTCTACTCTGAGCCTCTCCCGGATGACTGAGCTCCTCACCCTATCTCTGAGGGTGAGTCCAGCAATCCTACGGAGAAAGCTCATTTCAGCCGCTTGTATCCGCGATCTCGTTCTTTCGGTCATTACCCAAAGCTCGTGACCATAGGTGAGAGTAGGAACGTAGATTGACTGGTAAATCGACAGCTTTGCCTTAGAACTAAGCTCCCTCTTCACCACAACAGACCGGTACAACGTCCGCATCACTGCAGATGCTGCTCCAATCCGTCTGTCGATCTCTCGCTCCATTTTCCCCTCACTCGTGAACAAGACCCCAAGATACTTAAACTCCTCCACTTGGGGCAGGAGCCTGTCCCCAACCCGGAGAGGACAATCCACCTTTTTCCGGCTGAGGACCATGGACTCGGACTTGGAGGTGCTGATTCTCATCCCAGCCGCTTCACACTCAGCGGCAAACCGTCCCAGCAAGAGCTGTAGGTCATTGCTGGATGAAGCCAACAGGACAACATCATCTGCAAACAACAGAGATGAGATCCTGTGGTCACCAAGTATGACACCCTCCATTCCCTGGCTGCGCCTAGAAATCCTGTCCATAAAAATTATGAACAGGACCGGTGACAAAGGGCAGCCCTGGCGGAGTCCAACTCTCACTGGGAATGACTCCGACCGAGTGTTGGCAATACGAACTAAACTCTCACAACGGTCGTACAGAGACCGAATAGCTCGTAACAACAAGCCCGATACCCCATACTCCCGAAGCACCCCCCACAAAAATCCACGAGGGACGCGGTCAAATGCCTTCTCCAAGTCCACAAAACACATGTAAACTGGTTGGGCAAACTCCCACGAACCCGGATCGTCACCTTATCGTGGTGGGGGGGTTTGCGTGCCCCAGTGATCCCAGGAGCTATGTTGTCCGGGGCAATTTGCCTCTGATAGGGTCTCCCAAGACAAACTGGTCCTGGGTGAAGGGCCAGACTAAGAACGATCCAACAGACTCTCATGATAAATTGTATATCAAGGATTCAGTGTACCCCGCCCGGTATGGGGTTACCGGGGCCCCACCCTGGAGCCAGGCCTGGGGGAGGGGCTCGAAGGCTAGCGTCTGGTGGCCAGGTTTCCACCCATGGGACCCGGCCGGGCTCAGCCCGAAGGAGTTACATGGGTCCGCCCTCCAGTAGGTTCACCACCTGCAGGAGGGATCATGGAAGTCCGGTGCTATGTGGATTAGGTAGCAGTCAAAGGCGGAGACCTTGGCGGACTGTATTGCCAAAGCCAAAATGTTTTATTGCATAAAAAAGATTAGAGCCATTCCACATGGTCAAAAGCTCTCTCCACATGCAGTTAGATGATAACTTCAGGAGTGTCAGAATAAACTGGTGAATACAAAATATTAAATAATCATCTGACATAGTGGAAAGAGTGTCTGTGCTTAATGAATCCCATCTGGTCTATTGCAACAATAGTTGGTAGAACAGATTCTAAGCGTCTAGTTAACATTTTATTTAACAGTTTAACATCTGCACAAAGAAACAGGATGATAATTACGACAAATATGGAATATAACACATTTATGAAACTGCAGTAAAGTGGCTGTTGTGAAGGTTAAACCTGTTTAGATGCTTAAAATAAGTAAAGTCAATCAATTATGTGTCTAAGTCAAGCTATTATACTTACTAGATTGGTATAATTTGTAAAGGGAACCACGTGCAAAAAATGGCATTCATATGACTTTTAGCCTTATAAAATAAGTCCATGGCTCATGTGTACAAAATTAAAACATTTAAATGCTCACTTCACTGAAAAATGTACACTACTTTTTCAGATAAACTCAAAGAAACAAGTGGACTGCACTTCCTGCCTTCAGTTCCCCTCCAGTCGCAGTCGTGAAGGCTGTTAAACTCGGCTGCTTGTGATTGACCCATTCACCTTTTTGAAGAATTATAAAACAACACAAATTATTTCTATACTTTAAAACCACATACTGTAAATGCGTATGTCCTTGAGGATGTTAGAACTTATATTTAACGTCTGAAAGTTGGGTTTGTCTGCCATGCTAGCCTACTGCATCAATATCCTAGTAATTCCTGAGCACTATATCTCACCCTCATGATATATATTCACTGCAATGAATTTAACGGGGACTGTGATCCTTATGCAAATGACACTGATGAGGCTGGAAAGCCCCCACCTGCACCCCATGGGACTGTGATTCACATCTAATGAAACCTCCAGGGCCGGCAGCCAGCATTTGACTGAGGTTACCTAGCTACTGTACATGCACAGCCACCTGAGCCATGGGAGCATCTCTAATTACAGACAATGAGAGAAAGGAAAGAAGGGTAAAGGATGGAGAGGCACGGGGAGAAAAGGAGTGGGGTAAGACAAATGGATGAGGGTAGAGAATGACAAAGAAAAGCAGAAGACACAGATGTCCTCTTTTCGTGTTGCCTCTTGAAGCAACTTGAGAGTTTGCCTGGTGCTTTCTCGTCTTCACCGAAGGGCATCCCTTTAACATGTGTACCTAAAACTAAGAATAGCACTGAACCTACTCCCATATCACATAAATGAGGCTAACACTTCACACCATCACCGTCAATTCAAAACTGAAACAGCTTAAACACTGAAATCTCAATGACTGAACGTGTAAAGATTTACTCAAACTTACCCTTCCCAATAGGTGCTTTGTCCGTGGAGACAAAGGAAGCTTGTCAAGCACCCCGAAGGGAATGAATATCATGAGCTCAGAGTTTCTGATCATTGAAAGGACCAAACACCTGATGGCCTCTACAATACAACACATACAACTACAGTAGTGTAGAGTGTTTGGCAGAGGCAGTGCAGTATGGTGCTCGCTTCACGCTCACTGAACACATCCACACATTGGCTTTTCCAAACGCAGTCATAGGAAAATCTCTTCAGCCAGCAAATTAGGACTGCTGTGACCAGTACAATCATGCATAGGTCAGGAAAACACAAGCACAGGGACAACAATCATGCTGTCAAGGCAGACTGACTTTTTATGAGTATAAAACACAGATGCTGAAAACTCCCCCATGACAAAATATGGCCAAAGGGACACTCGTATCACACATATTACTTCTGAGCTCAGTCCTTACTCATTAGTTAAACATAGGTGGTAATTCAATTGACATTCATTTTTAGCTCCTTTTAAGAGAAAAGTCATGTGGTAAGAATGCCCTATTTATCAACGTTTATAACTATCATTTACAACTCTAATCTGTTCTTTGTTGTAATGCTTTAATGTTTTATGTAAAGCACTTTGAATTGTCTTGTACATGAAATGTGCTAAACAAATAAACTTGCCTTGCCTTTTGTCAGCTTAGTCTCTGAGTGTACTACCTCCTGATGGAAACCTTTCTTCATCTGCTACATAAATGCTACACAGTGATTAAAAATAGTGGCCAGCAACACGCAATGTCCTGCCTTCATTTTTGTCACCATTAGTAAGACGAAGTCCTGCTGCACAGGTTCAAATATGCCTAGTACCTACAGTATATATGTGTCCATGGGGAGGTACTGTTGTACTCCAGTAGTAGTAATAGTAGTAGTAGGATAATGGGCGGGTGAGGGGTTCATTTTCAAGCATTTTGAAAACTAAACAACTTAAAACTTCATCATTTGAAGGCAGTGTTTTCACTACTTTTTATTGTTTGCGCTACCTTCCTTGGCTGTAGTTCTTCACAACCACCTGAAGATGCTGTTTGCACTACTTACAACCTTACTTGCATGAAGAACATGTTATACACGTGAAAAAAAAGCTACTTTCCCATTATTTTACACATTCTAAGGGTGGGCCAATGTGCAACTTATACTGTACATATTTTTGTAAGGCTGATAATACTTGTGTTAACTAGTTACTCTACAGTTTTGCAAATTTAAGCTTGTATCGCAACTGTTGGTGACTAATTGCGAATGACAATCATGAGGGGGTTTCGGAAATGTCTGGAGGTGGTTTGTAATTTCCTCCTGTGAATCACAGAGCCTCACTCTTGTTCAAAAAAATTTGCACAACAAATTTTCTCTCAAAATAACCACACAGTCATTGTGGGTGTCTCAAACCTGACTCGAACCCATCTCAATTTAGTTTTTTTAGTTTTTGACAAGGTACAACAGCATTGAAAGAACAAAGAAATGAAGATGCAACTTATGCAGGAGTTGTTTATCAGAACTCTGAGGGTTTTGAGAGGATTCACAGTCCACTGCCAACTGGTGAGTAGAAGTTGCACATTCTTATAGCATAATTTCAGTTTGAAATTAAATCCGGCAAGAAATCAAATGTGTAGGCAAGTAATTTTCTCTCTCAGTGTATGGGCAAGAAGTTAATTTTTTTTGTCCCATTTATTGAATTTCCATATCTCAAAAGCCAGTTTTGAAAGCCGGGGATCAGATGCCAAGGTCTCTGCCTTCAACCTTCACTTGAACCACATTGCACCAGACCCCATGGTCCCTCCTGCAAGTGGTGAGCCCACTGGAGGTGGACCCATGTAACTCCTTCGGGCTGAGCCCGGCCAGGTCCCATGAGCAGAAACCCGGCCATCAAACACTAGCCATTGAGCCCCTCCCCCAGACCTGGCTCCATGGTGGGGTCCCGGTAACCCCATACCGGGTGGGGTACACTGAATCTTTGATTGTTTATTGATCTGGAGTCACTCTTAGTCTGGCCCTTCACCCAGGACTAGTTTGTCTTGGGAGACCCTACCAGAGGCAAATTGCCCCGGACAACATAACTCCTGAGATCACTAGGGCACGCAAACACCCCATCACGGTAAGGTGGTGATCCATGGGGGGAATGAGCTTTCAAATGAGCTTTCTCTGTAGGATTGCTGGAGTCACCCTTAGAGATGACTGTCCTCTCCCGGGCAGTCATCTGGGAGAGGCTCAGAGTAGAATCGCTGCTCCTCCACATCGAAAGGAGCCAGATGAAGTGGTTTGGGCATCTGATCAGGATGCCTCCTGGACACCTCCCACTTGAGGTGTTTCAGGCATGACCCACTGGGAGGAAACTTGAGGCAGACCCTGGACATGCTGGAGAGACTATGTCTCCCAGCTGGCCGGACATGCTGGAGAGACTATGTCTCCCAGCTGGCCTGGGAATGTTTTGGTATCCTCTCTGAAGAGCTGGAACAGATGGCTGGGGAGAGGGAAGTCTGGGCTTCTCTGCGTGAGCCGTTGATTTATCCATCCATCCATCCATCCATCCATCTTCTTCCGCTTAAGGCAAGGCGCTGCTGTGCAGTTGTCTGGCGGGGGAATGTTAACCCCACAGAGCTGGTTAAGAGAGCTCAACAGCGGCTGTACTTTCTGAGGACGCTAGGAAATTTGGCCTGTCCCCCAAGATCCTCAACAACTTTTACAGCTGCATCATTGAGAGCATCTTGGCCAACTGCATCACTGCATGGTACGGGAGCACTACTGCTTTGAACCACAAATACCTGCAGAGTGGTGAAGACAGCTGAGAAGATCATTAGGACTCCAATCCCCCCTCTGCAAAGCATCTATCACCGCAGAGTCCAAAGGAGAGCTGCCTCCATCCTCCAGGACCCCACCCACCCCCAGCACAGAATGTTTACACTTCTACCCTCAAGCCGGAGATACAGAAGTGTGAAATGCAGGACATCCAAACTAAAAAAACTCCTCCTTTCCCGCTGCCATCAGACTCCTGAACAAATAACACAATTCCGGACACAGCTTTGCAAATAGGAATTCACACACTGGATGCTAAATTTACACATTGTTCATTTGCACATTGTACATAGTCTCACCCCGTCTCATGTCCATATCATCTGTGTTGCTAAATTATCATTGTACAGTCGACTGGGTATTATCGGGGCACACAGCTTTACACAGAGGAATTCTCACACTGGATGCTAATTTGCACATTGTACATAGTCTCATGCCATCTTACGTTCAAATCATCTCTGATATTAAAATTACCATTGTACAGTCTATTAGGTATTATCAGAGACAAGTCACACTCACTCAGTGAATTTTTATTTTACTCAGGGACAAGCTATAGTTACCCAGTGAATTTTCATTCTTGTTTCTTCTAGTCTTAACTGCTTTAACTGTCCTAATTGCTTTTAATGTGTATTTATTAGTATTTATTGTTACCAGTCACTGCATCGTGACATGCACTACACAAAGAGCAGAGATAAACAAACCTATCATCTGGTCAGTCACTGCAACAGATACTGGAGTCAGGTTGTCTTGGCCTGTCCTTGCCACTGATAATATCTTTATCTGCCAAGAATGTGCCACTAGTCCAGCAAAAGCTAGCCGTACTCAAATACTTTGCAAGCAGTTTCATGAAATGGTCAGTCAGAAAGCAACTCATACCAGCTCGGACGTCACCCAGGTTAACAAGGTCAGGAGTTCCTGGCAGCGGCGGGCAAAGGACAGAGCTGCGTGGAGGAATGTGATTAGACCAAAATGAAACAGTCATCGTCACCCCCGACAGACTGCTATGATGAGGATGATGATGATTAGTATTAAGGTGTTCATTACCTTTATTAGTATTGATGTGTATTTATTAACTTGGCATTCATTGCGGACAGCAGAGTAAGAATTTCATTGCTCAGGAAATGTTGAATTTCTTAACTGTGCACATGCTAAAGCCTTTGAATCCTTGAAATTCTACAGTTTTATCATAAATTTGTGACTTCACAATCTGTGACTAAGTACATGCTTCTTAAAGTAAAGAAGAGGCAGTTCATGTTGTAGATTTTTTCCCTTACAATGGTCATTTTTGTACATTTCAATATAGCAAACTTATATGCATGCAAAACTGAACAAAGTAAAACTCTATACTGCATACAGTATCTTTACAGTATAAGGAGGGCAGACTACACAATATAATGCTCACATGGGATATTGCTGGAGTCCCCTTTATCTCCTGACTCACTTTGCAATGATTGCTTCTCTCCGTAAGGAGATTTAAATCTGCTTCACCGTTTGACCAATCCAGGATTTAGAACAGAAGAAATGTCTGACATGAAACATGGTTTGAAGCTGTGGAAAGCTGCTCTTTATACCCTACAAGCGTTAAGTCAGTGCAGAGAAGGAAGATGGCGAACAGCTGGATCTTTCATTGTCGCTATAGAATTCTAAAATATCTCAGTGCAGAATGTTTGTTTTCATTATCACTAATATACAGTAATAATACAAAATCAAGGAAAGATTTATGAGAATTTACAGGTCAAAAAGTTTGGAGACAGCACTATACCCTGTGCAGACTGACAATTATTCTGCCAAACATTAACAGCAAACTTCCAAACATAGAGTTTACCTTCACACATTACCCTTCACTCTTCATCTGCATAGTTTATCTGGACATGGATAGAGAAAGATGACCCTGGAAACGTCTGTCACCAACGAAACCCTGCGAACATCACTGCCTTTGTAACAGACTAAAAGGAAAGCCACACTTAGTCCATAATTAAATCTAAGCTCTACTTGTGCAAGCGCAATTCCAGTACATAAAAACCTAACAAGCTTATATTTTAGACAGTGACACTCCACTATATGTTACAAACAAAACTAGAAAAACAACTAAGAGCACTACAGAAGCTTTGAAAACACAAGCCTGAGTTACAACTAATAGTACAAGCTCTGGACAGCGAAGTAAGCTGCTAATTTACACAGAGACAAGAACAGGTTGTGTGTCAGTTATTTATTTTTTTACCTTTTTCTTCTTAGACATGCTTGTTCTCCCGCAATGCCCGGGACACCTGTGCTGCCTCTCTGCTCCACAGCGACTATAATGAATTATGCAAATCCCCTGGTTTTTGTTCAGAGTGCCATGACCCTTGGGTGCAAGCAGCTGACGCCTGGCATAAAAAAAGCCAACCTCTCTGCCACAGTCAAAAAGGGATAACAGTGACTGCTCGGGAAGTTGCTCCTAAATACAACTGGTGTCACTATCGAGGTGATATCAAGAGGACAGGAAATGAGATGTGGTTATCCTTGAGGGTTCTTCCGATAGCAAATATCATACCTCATGTGGAGTAAAGCTGGCTGGCAGGGGCACAACTGCTCACCCAAGCACGCTCTAGTGGAGTATTTAAGGTTAGCGCTGGTGTTTCTCTTTAGCTGGCAGGGCGTTAAGCTTTAATTTGATAGCGTGACATCTGTTGCATGGTGCACCCAGCTCTGGCATGCGATACATGGCAGACTGAAACAGAAGCGCCACATACACGTACCTGAGAACTCCAGAAACGCTCTGGCTCACAGTCAGCCTCAGCGCCAAAGAAAAGTCAGTGATGCTGAACTAGAGGCAGAGCTGACCACCATAGCAAAGCATGTGACCTCCTGCAGCTGTACATCAGCACAGACAGTCAGTTCACAGCACCATCTGGAGTCCTAATCTCCCTGGCACTGCCCATCCCTGTTGATTATGGATGTGGCCCTCAGTCATTAGGGTTACTGGAGAGATGTGGGCTTGATGCGCGGCAGGGGTGCTACAACTGCATGAAAAAGTCTGCAAATTAAACTATGATGAATACAATTGAGAAGTGACATCTGAGAAAACCAAGAAAGCTTCAAAGCAGTAGGTTGTGTTGTTGTCTTTTAGGCATCATGTCTGTTGGTTTGTCTATCTAAATCTTAAAAATCACCCTTTATTGTCATTCCACCATACAACCAATCATGTACATTAGAACGAAATTGTGTTTTTCCTATCTACAGTTAATCACACACACCCCATATGTAGAATCAGAGGGCCGCTGCCATGCAAGGTGCCGCCACAGATTTCCCTCCTCCATTCCATTATTGCTGAGCACCAAGCTGGACGGCAGGAAGTTCCGCTTTTATATGGTCTTCGGCATGACCCGGCCGGGATTTGAACCCCTGCCTCCCGGGTGTGGGGCGGATGCTCTACCAACTGAGCCACCACTCCGGTCTAGCTCCTTGTTCCAGAGCAAGATCTACTGACCAGATTAGGGGCTGCAAACTTGCACTTTTAAAGTGTTTTCCGCAGCACAGTGTCTCTGACTGACTAGTCCTAAAATAAACCAAATCCACAAATATAAAAGAGGTAAGCTAACATGAAAAAGGGAATATAGTGGTCCAGTGCACAAGGGACAGCAATAATTTACCTGCACGTCTGTTGAAAATTGAGATAAAACTGACCATAACTTTACATACCAAGTTTAATATCCTTCAATTCAACATAGCATTTGCTGCAGGTATGTGTTTGACTTTGAAAAACCACAACAGCCAAAAAGACATGAAGAATGACTCATATTAAAATGATATACAAAACAACAACGTAGTGTAATATAGGTTAAAGGAGTAATGATCTAGTACTATTTTACAATTCTGTATTAAAATAAATGGAGAGCTTCTATCTACTGTTCATAGTTAATGCTGTCAGCCCTGCTTAGAGCTGACTCTCCCACCCTCCCCTGGGGCCTCATGTATAAGTGGTGTGAATGCACAAAAAGTAGCCAACTTTATTATCATTCAATCAATACAGCCAATCATGTACAGTAGAACAAAATTACATTTTTCCTATCAGAGGTGCCACTGTCGTGCAAGGCACTGCCACAAACAACTTTTTCTCTTCCCCTTCTGTTATGCTGAGCACCAAGCTAGAAGGCGGGAAGTACCATTTTTATACAGTCTTTGGTATGACCCGGCCAAGGCTTGAACCCATGACCTCACAGCTGTGGGGCGGATTCTTTACCACTAGGCCACCACACAGCATACGCTGATTTTCACGCACGCAGTGGGATGCATAAAAACAAACGTGATGTGAGAATCTGCGGGCCGAGCTGCAAAGTTTCCACCTGTCATGAGAAGTTGTGGCTGTCTGCAAAATTCTGTTTGACTATCAGGCGGGTCTGCCAAATCACAAAACAGCTGCAACTTACAAAATATGTTAAAATAACATTTCCACTTAAGTTAAAATGATTTGTCTGTGAATTAGTTGTTGAAAAACACGATTATACTGTAATTACATGATTTATCTCCATAACTTGGCTTACTCAGCGCAGTGAAAACCCAATGAATAACTCATTTCCCTCAGATAACCCTCACTTATGGGCCACAGCCAGCACCACTGGGACCTGGATCCTGTTTCAGAAAATGTGACAGAGATAATAAAATTTGACAGGGACTATGCAGTTGATTCACGAGGCAACTCGCACAGATCCATCTCTTGTGGGAGGAATTCTGGTCAGCAAAATGTGCTTTAATTCAACTTTATTTTATTTATATAGCGCCATTTCACAACAACAGTCATCTCATAGCACTTTCAACTGTAGGGGAAACCCCCACAATTGCAGAAAGACCCCAGCAATCAGGCGATCCCCTGTGAGCAAGCGCTTGGCGATGGTGGAGAGGAAAAACTCCCTTTAGAATTAATCAATCCCCGGCTCCAGCGCAATATGTGCTGTGAGGCAGAGGACATGCGGATCCCTGCAAGTGAATTCCGGTAGCTGCAGCAGAGGCATTTTGTGCACACACAGTTGTCTCAGAGTGAGGAGATGTTTCCATGGTCTTCAATATCTCAATTTGGAGATTACAATCTGGAAATAAAAGGCTTTTATATTGTGCACCTCCATATGCTCCGCCATGTTTACATGTGTAACATTTCTTCAGTCTGATTACAGTTCAGATCAGAACTTTACTGTTTACATGGACCCTGAAAAAGTTGATCCGATTATGACGTGTGTTTACATGCCTCACATGTTTGAATGGACTAAATCATTTTGACATGCGCAGAATTGTCTGACATTCCGGAAACAGTAGAAGAAGCAACTTTTGATGTAAACAAACCCACTTCATGTGTCTCTTTTTGAAATGGACCTGCATTGTGTTATTCAGACTGTACTTTTGCTTCTGCTGGTCTCCGTAATGAAGCTACAAGCCCAGCAGTACATACTTCTGTATATGACAAACAGAGGGAGACAGCAGGATGATACAGGCCAGTTCTGTTTTACTCCCGCCATGTCTTCCGCTAGCTGCTGTAAAGGTGGAAATATGCTACGTCAACGTGTGGCTGATGTACAGACATGCACAGTAAACATATTTTCTACCCAAACTTCAGAATAAGTGTTTATCTGCACACCAATCGGATCAACAATTGGTATAACCCACCTGTCTTGATCAGAATGAAATTTTGATCCGAAAGACTGTGATTGGGTCAGAATCTTCCGACTGGCATGTTTACATGAAGCATTTTTATTCCGATCAGGCTTTTAATCCGGTTACTTGTGTCCATGTAAACACGGCTACTGACACATTTGGTTGGTAACTGGTATAAATTCAGCTGTGTGATTGGAGTGGTATTCAGTGGTGTTTATTTACTTTATTCATTTACTTTACATACTAACATCACATCTGTCTGCCCACCCCTTGTGTGTGGATTGCCGAGGGCTTTCTTTCACAGCATTTTTTTTTCCATGTGTCAGCACCGGCTCACCCCCAGTCACCCCAGCAACACTCTGTCAATGAGCTGTGACCTGCCTATTGACTTTAACCCCTTTAACTTTAATGCCAGATCATGTTATTATATTTTATTTATTGGTTTATTTCGGTCTGAGCCGGCTGTATTAACTGCCATTGTGACACGGTCCACTTGGTAAACCGTTGATTCCGGAGGGTCAGAACAAAATAAAATATTTTTTCTCACCTCCACCTCCGTTATCAACAGCTCAGTATCACACTCGTTATTATTATTATTATTATGACATTGTTATTTTTTGATGTTGCGCTTTCCCGCATTGTTTGACAGAAGAGTGACAGAAGGGGCGTTTTTAGTCATTTACATTAGTCATTAGTGGGAGGAACTGAGGCGGACTAAAGAGATCGTGCACTTGTGCTGGTTTTCACGGTGAAGTGGGATGTATAAAGAAAAGGTGTGGAGAATCTGGCGTGTGCACAGTTTTATACATCTGAAAATTTCTGTGTGCACGTACTTTTCAGATTTTGTGAGTACGGCATCTTTCAGTATGAATGCTACGCAATCCTTTATACATGAGGTGTTGCCTGGTGTTGTTATTAGACTCTTGTTTACATTGATGGCTCAACTCACTTTTCAAGTACCCTCCCCTTAAAACCTTGAGAGAGAACAGCTGAATGAAATGTGAAAAATGGGATCTTCCAATTCCTGCTTGTTCAGCTGCAAGAAGACTTGAGAGATCATAACCAAGAGTTAATATTGGAATGTAGCAGACACAAAATGCATATTGTAGAGTTGTAGAGACTTGAGTGAGTCTGACAGCGTCTCAGTCAGGAAGCAGAGGGTAAACAGTAGACGGGGGGTTTAAGGGTGAATGTATTGTGATGTTGGATGTCATGCAGTGTGATGTGGAATGTCACGCAGATGTGAGATGAGCGGTGGGGATATAAAGGAGAACCGTGCCGGAATGCTTTCATGCTTTTCTGTGTATGACTGATGAGAGAGTGTTAATAAACTTCGTCTGTTCGTAAACTTGCCTCCTCATTTCCCACACTCTCCACACTGGTGACCCTGGACGTATTACGGAACACGAGGCAAGAACCCCGGAGTCGGCCTGGACGGGAAGCCCCAGCAACGCAGCAAGTATCCCACAGATGGCCCGGACGGGAACCCCCAGCAACACGTGCGCTGTTGCAGTCAAGCTACCGGACTTTCGGCAGCACAACCCGCGCTCTTGGTTCCACCACACCGAGGCCCAGTTCGCCCTCCGGGGAATAACGGCAGACGACACCAAGTTTTACCATGTGGTTGCAGCACTAGACGCTCGCACAGCTCAGCAGGTAGCAAGCCTGCTTGACCAGCCCCCAGCCCACGACAGATACGAGGCTCTCAAAGCTGCGCTGACCCGGCGCTACACGCTCTCGGACTGTGAGAGAGCAGAGAGGCTCCTGAGGCGTTCCAAGTTAGGAGATGGTTCGGCCGTCGATCTGATGGAGAAGATGCTGGTGTCAATGGGCACGGACGACGGGCATTTTCTGTTTGCCCACCTTTTCCTCCGGAACCTTCCAACAGAGGCGAGAGCGGTTCTGGCCAATTCGCCGTTGCTGGCCACGCGTGACTACCGTGCGCTAGCCCAGGAGGCAGGCCAGATCATCCTCACCACCAGAGTGCTCTCAGTGAACGCGGTGGCGTCGGAGCCCAGCTGGAAGACCAGAGGAGGCGAGGAGCCACTGACGGTAGCGGCAGCGGGGGCCAAGGAGTGCCAGAGAGACACGCTCTGTTTCTACCACTGCCGTTTTGGAGAGAACGCACGCAGATGTGCGCCACCGTGCCAATTCAAGCACTCAGGAAACGCCAAGGCTGGCGGTCGGTAGCAGCTGCAACCGCCGGTGAAGAGAACAAGCTGTTCTACGTGACGGACTCGTGCTCAGGGAGGCGTTTCCTCGTAGACACCGGAGCCCAGAAGAGCATCATCCTGCCGACCTACGCCGACCAGCTGGCAGGACCTAGCGGCCCCAGGCTGGTGGCAGTAAACGGCTCGGACATTAAGACCTTTGGTGAGAGAACGCTGGCTTTATCTCTGCACGGCCGTACATACGAGTGGACTTTTGTCATAGCGGCACTGAGTTTCCCAATCCTGGGAGCTGATTTTCTGTGTGTGCATGGTTTACTAGTTGATGTTGCTAACAGGCGCCTGGTTAATGCACTGTCCTTTGATTCTCTCCCCTGTACAGCTCGAGGGGCCGGGCCAGTAACACAAGCCAACGTCACAGCTCCAGGCGGTAAGTTCCACACACTGCTCACTCAGTTCCCAGCACTCACGGTCCCGACGTTTTCGGCGGCCATCGCTAAACACGGGGTGGAGCACTTTATCACCACCACCGGACCGCCCGTTTTCGCATGACCTCGGCGCTTGGACGCAGCTAAACTGGCCATAGCGCGCGAGGAGTGTGCCAACCTGGAAAGGTTGGGCATCATCAGGCGATCGAACAGCCCATGGGCATCCCCGCTACACATGGTCCCTAAGGCTGAGGGGTCGTGGTGACCGTGTGGCGATTTCCGCAGGTTGAATAACGCCACAGCACACGACCGCTACCCGATTCCCCACATTCAGGATTTTTCCATTCACCTCGCCGGAGCACGCATTTTTTCTAAAATAGACCTTGTCTGCGGTTACCACCAGGTCCCGGTGCGCGCGGAGGACATACCCAAAACAGCGGTAATAACTCCGTTCGGCTTGTTCGAGTTTCTGCGCATGCCATTCGGATTAAAAGGAGCGGCACAGACGTTCCAGCACATGATGGACGCGGTGCTGCGCGATCTCCCGTTTGTGTTCGTCTACCTGGAAGATATCCTGGTAGCCAGTGCGTCCGAAGACGAACATGTAACCCACCTCAGGACGGTTTTCCAGAGGTTGGAGGAGCACGGGTTAATAATCAACCCGGCGAAGTGCCAGTTCGGCGTGACGGGGATTGATTTTTTGGGGCACCGCGTCTCACCGGAGGGAGCGATACCCTTGCCCGACAAAGTGCGCGCTGTGGCGAACTTTCCCCGGCCTCAGACAGTCAGGGCGCTGCAGGAATTTTTGGGGATGTTAACTTTTTGTAACCATTTCCTCCCCCGCGCAGCTCAACTCATGCAGCCATTGTACGCTGCGCTCAAGAGGCGGAAACCCGCGGATGGAGTTGAATGGACTCCGGAGCGAGAGCAGGCGTTCTCTGAGGTGAAAGCAGCCCTGGCAAACGCCGCACTGTTGGCGCACCCAGACCTGGCGGCCTGGATAGCGCTCACTATCGATGCCTTGGACGTGGCCATAGGGGCCGTCGTGGAGCAACGTGTTGCCGGTTCTTGGCAGCCGCTTGCTTTTTTCAGCAGGACTTTGCGCGACAGTGAGCGTAAATACAGCGCGTTCGACAGGGAGTTGCTGGCTCTCCACCTGGCCATACGCCACTTCCAGTTCTGGCTGGAAGGGCGCAGCTTCACCGCGTTCATGGACCACAAGCCACTGACGTTCGTGGTGGCCAAGGTTTCGGAACCATGGTCGGGCCGGCAGCAGAGACAGCTGGCCGCAATCTCGGAGTTTACGACCGATATTCAGCATGTGTCGGGTAAACTGAATGTGGTGGCGGACTGCCTCTCGCGTGCGGTTGTGGCCCCGGTCTGCGTAGGGATAGATTATACAGCCATGGCCGCAGAGCAGGTTAGCGATACGGACGTGCGCGCGCTCCAGTCTGGACCAACAGGGTTAAGGCTGGACAGCAGAGTACTGCAAGACGGCAGCCCCCCCCAATTTGCGACGTCTCCACGGGACGCCCATGCCTGGTGGTCCTGGTCGCGTGGCGCCGCCGCGTGTTTGAGTCAGTTCACGCTTTGGCGCACCCAGGAGTGCGCGCGTCAGTCAAAATGGTGGGAGCGAAATTCGTGTGGCCAGGCCTGCGCAAACAAGTGAAAGAGTGGGTGGCAGCCTGCGTAGCGTGCCAACGAGCCAAAGTGCACAGACACACCAAGGCTCCTTTGGAGCCGTTTAGTATACCGGCTAAAAGATTTGACCATGTTCACGTGGACCTCGTGGGCCCCCTCCCGCCATTGCAGGGGTGCACGCACCTTCTGACAGTGGTGGACTGCACCACATGCTGGCCAGAAGCAGTCCCGCTGGCGGCAACCCCGTCCGCGGCGCGCGCTTTTTTGACAACATGGGTGGCGCGTTTTGGAATCCCGTCGGACATCACGTCCAATAGGGGCCCTCAGTTTGTTTCCGAACTTTGGTCCGCGATGGCCCGCAGCCTGGGGGTCGCAGTTCACCGCACAACCGCGTACAACTCACAGGCAAATGGGTTATGCGAGCATTTTCACAGGTCACTGAAGGCAGCACTCAGGGCTTCGTTGACGGATGCAAATTGGGTTGACCGGTTGCCGTGGGTTTTATTGGGGTTGCGTTCCGCACCAAAAGAGGATTTGGAGGCTTCCCCGGCTGAGCTGGTTTTTTCTCAGCCACTGCGGCTGCCCGGGGAATTTTTGCCAGATAATCCCGCGCCGGACAGCTGCCCGTCTCAGCGTTTGCAGCGTAGTGCAGACACAGGCACGCTGCCTGGTCCGGCCCACCACTGTTTTCCACGCGCTTTCGTGCCAAAAACTTTGAAAAACGCAGAGTTCATGTTCGTCAGACACGATGCCCACCGCCCACCATTGCGCCCACCTTATGATGGCCTGTTCAGAGTGCTGGAAACAGGGGACAAGCATTTTTTGCTAGACTTGGGGGGGGGGGGGCGTCGGGAGAAAATATGCATAGACAGACTTAAGCCCGCCTTTGTAGTGGCGGACGAGCAAGTGCTGCTGGCTCAGGCCCCTCGGCATGGAAGACCCCCACTGAGAACTCCCCAGGCAAACGATTCATCAGGACAGCCACACGGGCAAAGTGGTTTTCCTCCCCCCCTCGCCATGGCCCACCCGCAGTCAGACGCACGTCCAGCAGCCCCCCGCCGGCACAGAGACCCCCGTTACAGCAGATATGGGAGGAGACTGAAGCCCAAAAGACGTGCAGACTGAAACTCTGTCTGGGGTGGTGGTGTAGCAGACACAAAATGCATATTGTAGAGGCTAGGAGAGTCAGACAGCGTCTCAGTCAGGATGCAGTGGTTAAACATAAGAGGACAATAGTCAGGGGTGTCATGGGAGTTGGCAAGAAGAGGGAGACTGTATTGTGTTGTTAGATGTCATGCAGTGTGATGTGAAATGTCATGCAGAGGTGAGATGATCTGTTGGAATATAAGAGGAAACTGTGCTTGGCTGTATCATGCTTTTTCTGCGTATGACTGATGTGAGAGTGATAATAAACTTCGTCTGCTCGTAAACCTGCCTCCTCATTTCCCACACTCACCACACTATGATGAATTCTGAACCCAGCTTGAAACTCTTCAAATAAACCATTTCCCTGCAAGTGGTTAAATAATTGCGTAGCAACAACTCTAAGATTTTTGAAATGAAAGGCAGATTAGAGATTGGTCGATAGTTAGCTAAAACTCCTGGATCGAGTGTTGGCTTTTTGAGTAAGGGTTTAATTACAGCAATTTTAAAAGCCTGCGGTACATTACCTAAAGTTAAAGAAGAATTGATTATTTGAAGAATACGGCTACCAATAAATGGAAGACTTTTTTAAATAACCTGGTAGGAATAGGGTCTAAAAGACAAGTTGAAGGCTTGGATGAGGAGATTATTTTATCTAACTCTAAAATGTCAGTTGGAGTAAACTTATCCAAACAGATATCAATTGAAGGAGTTATAGTAGCTGCTGTACTTAAGTTTACGGTGGGAAGAATCTGACGGATTTTATCTCTAATAGATAAAATTTTATGATTGAAAAAATTCAAAAAGTCCTGACTAGTAAGCTCTAGGGGGATGTGAGGATTGACCGAGTCCTGACTCTTTGTCAGTGTGGCTACAGTGCTGAAAAGAAACCTGGGATTATTCTTATTCCCTTCTATTAATGCAGAATAATAACTTGTTCTAGCTTTTCTAAGAGATTTTTTTTATAAATTAAGAGATGATTTCTCCAAGCTAAATAGATTTCATCTAAATTAGTGCAATGCCATTTTCTTTCTAATTAACGAGTCTTCTGTTTTAAGCTACGAGTTTCTGTGTTAAACCACGTGGTTAGAAATCTCTGATTAGACTTTTTCTTTTTTAAAAGGGCCAGCAAGTCTAGAGTCTGATGCAGAGAGGCTGTAACACTATCTACCATGCTATCAATTACAGAAGGAGCAAGCTCTCCATCTTTTATTTCCGTTGTGTTGACACATGGCATAGAGGAGACAATCTGCATAAATTTGAATGACATCTGCTGTAGTAGTATTTTTCTTTAGGAGTCAAATAGTCAGGAATAGTGAAATCAAAGGCTAGAAGGCAATGGTCTGACAGTACAGGATTATGACGAGACACTACCAGATTTTCTATTTCTATGCCATAAGTCAGAACAAGGTCCAATGTGTGGTGGAGATAATGGGTAGAATTTTCTACTTTCTGGGAAAACCCCATTGAGTCTAATATTGAATAGCTCATTTAGCAGCAGACTACATCATCCTAGGTGCACAACCGAGAGGTTTCGCAGGTCCTTCCTACCTACGGCTGTCAGACTGTACAACCTAAGCAGGGCTGCTCGCAGAGATAGCAAAAAGACGTGACAACCTAATAGTTTTGAATGCAAAAGATGCAATAGACTTACACAATGGTCCCCTCTGGTATACAACTAGGAAAATACCGGTCGCTATGGAGGGTGAGAATATGTATGGGTACATAATCATACCATGTAGGATAACTAAGTAGACGGTTGTGCTGTTTCATTCCATCTGGCTACAATGCTTCGCACTGTGTGTGTTTATATATATATTTATATATTTACTCCATCTAGCAACAATGCTCCACACTGTGTGTGTTTATATATTTACATATTTATTCCATCTAGCTACAATGCTCCACACTGCGTGTGTTTATATACCTACATATTTATTCCATCTAGCTACATTGCTCCGCACTGTGTTTATATATTCATATATTTATTCCATCTAGCTACAATGCTCCGCACTGTGTGTGTTTATATATTTACATATTTATTCCATCTAGCTACAATGCTCCGCACTGTGTGTGTTTATATATTTACATATTTATGCCATCTAGCTACAATGCTCCGCACTGTGTTTATATATATATTTATATATTTACTCCATCTAGCAACAATGCTCCACACTGTGTGTTTATATATTTACATATTTATTCCATCTAGCTACAACGCTCCACACTGTGTGTGTTTAGATATCTATATATTTATTCCATCTAGCTACAATGCTCCGCACTGTGTTTATATATTCACATATTCATTCCATCTAGCTACAATACTCCGCACTGTGTGTTTATATACTCATACTTATTCCATCCAGCTACAATGCTCCGCACTGTGTTTATATACAGTGGGGCAAAAAAGTATTTAGTCAGCCACCAATTGTGCAAGTTCTCCCACTTAAAAGATGAGGTCTCCAATTTTCATCATAGGTATACCTCAACTATGACAAAATGAGAAAAAAAAAATCCAGAAAATCACATTGAAGGATTTTTAATGAATTAATTGGTAAACTCCTCGGTAAAATAAGTATTTGGTCACCTACAAACAAGCAAGATTTCCGGCTCTTACAGACCTGTAACTTCTTCTTTAAGAGGCTCCTCTGTCCTCCACTCGTTACCTGTATTAATGGCACCTGTTTGAACTCGTTATCAGTATAAAAGACACCTGTCCACAACCTCAAACAGTCAGACTCCGAACTCCACTATGGCCAAGACCAAAGAGCTGTCAAAGGACACCAGAAACAAAATTGTAGACCTCCACCAGGCTGGGAAGACTGAATCTGCAATAGGTAAGCAGCTTGGTGTGAAGAAATCAACTGTGGGAGCAATTATTAGAAAATGGAAGACATACAAGACCACTGATAATCTCCCTCGATCTGGGGCTCCACGCAAGATCTCACCCCGTGGGGTCAAAATGATCACAAGAACGGTGAGCAAAAATCCCAGGAACACACGGGGGGACCTAGTGAATGACCTGCAGAGAGCTGGGACCAAAGTAACAAAGGCTACCATCAGTAACACACTATGCCGCCAGGGACTCAAATCCTGCAGTGCCAGACGTGTCCCCCTGCTTAAGCCAGTACATGTCCAGGCCCGTCTGAAGTTTGCTAGAGAGCATTTGGATGATCCAGAAGAGGATTGGGAGAATGTCATATGGTCAGATGAAACCAAAATAGAACTTTTCGGTAAAAACTCAACTTGTCATGTTTGGAGGAGAAAGAACACCATACCTACTGTGAAGCATGGGGGTGGAAACATTATGCTTTGGGGCTGTTTTTCTGCAAAGGGACCAGGACGACTGATCCGTGTAAAGGAAAGAATGAATGGGGCCATGTATCGTGAGATTTTGAGTGAAAACCACCTTCCATCAGCAAGGGCACTGAAGATGAAATGTGGCTGGATCTTTCAGCATGACAATGATCCCAAACACACCGCCCGGGCAATGAAGGAGTGGCTTCGTAAGAAGTATTTCAAGGTCCTGGAGTGGCCTAGCTAGTCTCCAGATCTCAACCCCATAGAAAATCTTTGGAGGGAGTTGAAAGTCCGTGTTGCCCAGTGACAGCCCCAAAACATCACTGCTCTAGAGGAGCTCTGCATGGAGGAATGGGCCAAAATACCAGCAACAGTGTGTGAAAACCTTGTGAAGACTTACAGAAAACGTTTGACCTCTGTCATTGCCAACAAAGTGTACATAAAGTATTGAGATGAACTTTTGTTACTGTCCAAATACTTATTTTACCGAGGAATTTACCAATTAATTCATTAAAAATCCTTCAATGTGATTTTCTGGATTTTTTTTTTCCTCATTTTGTCTCTCATAGTTGAGGTATACCTATGATGAAATTTGGAGACCTCTCTCATCTTTTAAGTGGGAGAACTTGCACAATTGATGACTGACTAAATACTTTTTTGCCCCACTGTATTTATATATCTATCCCATCTAGCTACAATGCTCCGCACTGCGTGTCTATATATATTTATATGTACATATGTATACTTGCTGTTCTTGTTTTTTCTCTTGCCTTCTGATTGTTGCTCTGAGTGTTGCTATCTCTGTGCTGTTGCAATCCTGGAATTTCCCCATTGTGGGACTAATAAAGGCTTATCTTATCTTATGACAGTCACTATCTACATCAACATGTATATTAAAATCCCCTACTATAATTATTCTATCTGATTTCAGCACTACATTAGCTAAGAATTCAGCAAATTCGGATAAACCACTGAGTAGGCTGAGGGAGGACGGTAAACTATGGCAAAGAAAATTGGGTTTAAGCTAAGATTATTAACATGCCCCATACTGAGGACCAGGCCCTCAAAGGAATTAAAACTTGATTTTTGCTTTACATTAACTAGTAATTTAGAATGGTAAATTGCCGCTACTCCACCTCCACGACCAGCACTTCTGGGATTATGATAGTTTAGATAACCAGAGGGAGTTGATTCATTTAAACCAACATAATCATGACAAGGAAATGACAAAGAAAACAATTCTAACAGGTAGAATTACAAAGTATTCTCTCCCGATATGGCCAGTACTTAAATTAGTCAACTTTCTGGTTGTGTCTGTGCAGAATAGTCAGGTTTAGTCGGTGAGAGAACAGAGAGCTTAGCTGGGCAGCAGAAAGCAGCAGAAGGACATATGTGCCATATGGGTGAGTTGATAAAAAGTAGAGCAGCACTTCCCTCCGGAGGGAAACGCATAAATGTCTATTCATGCACATGTGCATATGTGTGGTAAAATGAAAAAAATACAAAGTTATTACAGTGTAACGTTGTCACTGTCTAGGAGAGCACAACATATGGCATATACTGGGGAGGAGTCAATTCCTCACACAGTTATGGTGTCACTTGCACCTGGCTTACACAAAGTTCACCAAGAGAGATCACACATTGAAAAAGAGGCGGAGATATGCTAAGCTACAGTCATATGGCTGCAGAATCATAAAAAGTCCACAGACAGAAGTTGGTAGTAAACATGACTGGATCACATGCTCTCTCCTCCCTGCACCACCCCCTTTCCCAAGTAGCTGATTTCATCCTCGCAAAGCTACTCTCACTCTAATCTCCGTTGATCCATCTACACTGGCAAAGAATCAGATATGAAACTCACACACACATTTGAAAACCTGGGACACCACAGCAGAACATGCTGCTTTACCTACTGCTATTATTAAGCAGAATGGATTTTCTAGGAGCTTTAGCCTTGAGTTGCCCTCCTCTATAATTTCAACTGATCAACATCTGTTACACTACAACACAGGCAGAGTTGGCAGACTGATAACCAGATTTTATAAAGTGGGTATGTTGTAGTAGCTTGTGGTTATATAATACGTAAATCTCTAAGCCTCTCTTTGGAGAGCCACTAGGTACGGGAGCATCAAAAATCAATGAAAGTAGTCTGTAATAGCCTCTACATAATCTCTTAAATCGGAAAATCTTATCAATAGTGATGTAAAATGTCACACGGTTTCAGTTATTCTGAAAAAAACCCCCATCCTACGTAATATAGTAAACACACATTAAAGAGTAAAACTCACTCTACACCTGTGCATGTCACTTACCCATGAGACATTTTTATTCTTGGTTTGTTTGATCATGGCAGCAAGAGCAGGCCAGTACTGTGGTGAGGGACGCCCCCTCCTCAGAAGGTTTCAGCCCCACAGCCTGTTGCGTGAGGAGGTCTGAGTGAGATGAGGGGTGACGGCTGCAGGCACGCCGCTCTCAGCCATAGGTCATCAGCCACCCTGCAAACCTGCAAGCTCAAAAAAGCCGGCTCCGGCTAAATCCAGCATCTGTCAGGGGAACACTTCACCAGGCAAAAAGTCAAGATAAAGTAGAAAGCATCCAGCAAACTCAAGGGTCTCTTCTTTCTCCTGACGGCACACAGTGACCTGATGGACTGATTATGTATTCAAGCCGAGTATGAATATGAAACATCCCAGAAGGTTTAACCCCGCCCTGCTGAGCTGCAGCGTGCACCCAATCGCGGACCAGATCTTTGTGGCCGGCTCCCGAGGGTGAGCTTATAGAAGAATTAGGATGAACATAGTCAATCTATGAAGGAGCACCCTGACCTCTCCACTGACTGGAAGGTCAGCAGCACATATACTGTATATACTGTAAAAAAAAAAAAAAAAAAAAAAAAGTAACTGACCCCTGCTTTATCTGCTGTAGGTTCCTCATCCATCTGACACCTTTGAGCCTTTCGTGTTTCATCCCCAATCTTTCCCTCCGCCCCACCTACACGATGCCACCGTTTCCTCCATCCCTCCTTTTCATCATCTCCCAGGGGCACACCTTCTTGCCTGGTATTTGTTGTCATGGTTCCACTTTGCTAAGAGATGAACAGTGTGACAGACAGGAGCAGTCTCCTCTCTTTGGTCTTTCAAGAATTTAGCCTTTAAATGTTGTGCTGACCGTCTTCCCTCTGGATATCTATAGCTTAGCTCACTGTCATCATCAACAACAACAACATCTCGTCTTCATCACTGGCAAAACTTCTCACAGCCTGTTTGTTGATCGATTATTCATAAAAGATAAGTGAAGCATTTCGAGGCTGTAAAAGCTGTGGGACATGCACAACCAAACTCAAAGAGAACTTCAGCTTTTAAGCAACAGCTTTTAGATTTGAGGAGGAATGCGGTAGACCTGTACCCAAATATTCAGTTTTCTGGATTTTGAATTGTTTGTTGTATTGGTATTTGGTTTACAAATGTCGTATTTTGACATTTGCTTTTTTTGCACTAACTGCTTGATTTTAATAAAGGTAATGTTCATATTTAGCCTAATCAAACATACCAAAGACTCCCTGCAAATTTTGGAGGAAAATCCAACAGACTGACATGAAAAAAGTAGCAACTTGATGATAACGTCATAAAATTTACCAAAAAAGTCACAAATTTACAAAAAAGGTACAAACCAAAGATTATTACAAAACTCAAATTGAAATTTTGAGAATTATGATTTTTTTATTTACAATGAAAAAAAATTCAAATTTACATGAGAAAGTTCCAGATTTATAAGAAAAGCTACATTTCCTAAAGGCCCTGCCACACCTTGAGGATTTAGGCAGCATTTGCCAAATGTATGAAAAATTTAGAGAATACGCTGGCGTACGTGGAATCAGTTATGGGTAAGTTTTGTACAGGTTAAAAGCATACTGAAGAACACTGAAGCATGCTGGTATACCGCGTTGTACGCCAAGCTCCTCTGAAAATCTTCAGCATGCTAAAAATTTTCCGACGTATCCAGCATATGGCTGAAATGTCCTGCATACGCGGAGCATTAGTTGAAGAGAAGTTATGCATTCGTTTACACACGTTACTTGTAAGCAGTGTTGGACAAGTTACTAAAAAATAGTAACTAGTTAGTTACTAGTTACTTCTTTTCAAAAGTAACTGAGATACCAGTTACTGCATGATTAAAGCAACTAGTTACTTGGAAAAGTAACTTTAATGTTACTTTTAAATGCATACTTAAATGGGCGTGGGTCTCCTGTCTGACTGCAACCAACTGCTGCACGAAGCTACTGTGAGACTGGCCTCTTGTGAGTGCTTTGGGATGGGGAGAAGCTCACCGTAGCACCCGCTGCTTGCTGAGGATAGTAACTGCAGAGCAATAGTGCTTTCAAGTCAGCAGCCACTGTGGCTAGTGATTTTCCAAAGTTACTAGCCACTCAGCCTTTTCACTAGCCACAATTTTGTAGTTGGAAAATTATGTTAAATATGATCTAATTTGATTATCGCATGCTAAAATGTAGTTGAATTAAATGTACAACCTTTTTAAATGCAATGACCCTTATACATACATAAAAATAGCAAGAGAAACACTGTCTGTTTAAGTAGTTATTAACAGCAGTAAACACTGTAAAACTGTTGAGAAAAATATTTGCAATGTGAGAGTGAAGTACAGGTAGATTTGGGGTCCATCCCAATTCTCATTTCTACCCTGTCCCCTTGGCCCTTGAAATCAAGGGCCCCTTGTTCTCATCAGAAAAAAGAAGAAAAAGAAAACTGATGAGAAAAAAGTCTCATCTTACAGAGAAAAATGTCTCAGATTTACACAAACTATTCTAATCAGTAAAAAGTCAGAAATTTACTAGAAATAAAGCTGTAAATTCACAGAGAAAATGTTGGACCCCCTGTGGGCTGTTTTTGGCCCACGGGCTATATATTTGACACCCCTGTACCAGCCCATTAAAAATACATATTTAGAGAATTTACTTCCATGAAATAGTTGCATATCACAACAGCATGTAAATGAATAAGATAAAATAATATAAAATAGAAAGCACAGATAAATGAAAGTTCACCTTAGAAGAAGCTTCATTTGTTCTTTACAGCAACAAATCACAGTCACTTTTTCCTCTGTGTGGTAAGAAAACATACATTTACACAACTGCGGAAATTAAATGCGAGCTTCTTGCTCTAAAAATACTCATGTTTAACCAATGAGGTAGGAGCTGATGTTGGGAGCTACTCACTGCTCGGACAATGGGGATCAGGGCTTGATATGAGAAGTTGCCACCGCCACGGCATTTTTTTTTTTAAAATTTTTTTTGATTTTGTATACTTTATTGATCCCCATTTCTTCCACCGGGTTGCAGTGTGAACTGGGGCATGACAGGAAACCGACTCGCGGAGGAGACTGACGACTGCATCAGCTACGTAGGGTCAGTTTGTATTTATTTGCGCTAAAAATATCTATCCATATTAATAAATTGAGTAACACAAGTAATGCATGTGATCAAATTTCAGTAACTGTAATACATTACTGAATTTTTAAACAGTAATTTCATTACACAGCACGTTACTGCAAAAGTAGTGGGGTTACAGTAACACTCCCAACATTGCTTGTAAGCGACTCATAAGTTACTCATAAGTCGAAATACATCAAGATAAATGTCTAGCGTACCCCAAACTTATTTCTAACATACAGTGGGGTAAAAAAGTATTTAGTCAGCCACCAATTGTGCACGTTCTCCCACTTAAAAGACGAGAGAGGTCTTCAATTTTCATCATAGGTATACCTCAACTTTGAGAGACAAAATAAGAAAAAAAAAATGCAGAAAATCACATTGAAGGATTTTTAATGAATTAATTGGTAAATTCCTCGGTAAAATAAGTATTTGGTCAATAACAAAAGTTCATCTCAATACTTTGTAATATACCCTTTGTTGGCAATGACAGAGGTCAAACGTTTTCTGTAAGTTTTCACAAGGTTTTCACACACTGTTGCTGGTATTTTGGCCCATTCCTCCATGCAGATCTCCTCTAGAGCAGTGATGTTTTTGGGCTGTTGCTGGGCAACACAGACTTTCAACTCCCTCCAAAGATTTTCTATTGGGTTGAGATCTGGAGACTGGTTAGGCCACTCCAGGACCTTGAAATGCTTCTTACGAAGCCACTTCTTTGTTGCCCGGGCAGTGTGTTTGGGATCATTGTCATGCTGAAAGACCCAGCCACGTTTCATCTTCAATGCCCTTGCTGGCGGAAGGAGGTTTTCACTCAAAATCTCATGATACATGGCCCCATTCATTCTTTCCTTTACACGGATCAGTCGTCCTAGTCCCTTTGCAGAAAAACAGCCCCAAAGTATGATGTTTCCACTCCCATGCTTCACAGCAGGTATGGTGTCCTTTCTCCTCCAAACACGACAAGTTGAGTTTTTATCAAAAAGTTCTATTTTGGTTTCATCTGACCATATGACATTCTCCCAATCCTCTTCTGGATCATCCAAATGCTCTCTAGCAAACTTCAGACGGGCCTGGACATGTACTGGCTTAAGCAGGGGGGGACACGTCTGGCACTGCAGGATTTGAGTCCCTGGTGGCGTAGTGTGTTTCTGATGTAGCCTTTGTTACTTTGGTCCCAGCTCTCTGCAGGTCATTCACTAGGTCCCCCCATGTGGTTCTGGGATTTTTGCTCACCGTTCTCGTGATCATTTTGACCCCACGGGGTGAGATCTTGCGTGGAGCCCCAGATCGAGGGAGATTATCAGTGGTCTTGTATGTCTTCCATTTTCTAATAATTGCTCCCACAGTTGATTTCTTCACACCAAGCTGCTTACCTATTGCAGATTCAGTCTTCCCAGCCTGGTGCAGGTCTACAATTTTGTTTCTGGTGTCCTTTGACAGCTCTTTGGTCTTGGCCATAGTGGAGTTTGGAGTCTGACTATTTGAGGTTGTGGACAGGTGTCTTTTATACTGATAACGAGTTCAGACAGGTGCCATTAATACAGGTAACGAGTGGAGGCCAGAGGAGCCTCTTAAAGAAGAAGTTACAGGTCTGAGAGAGCCAGAAATCTTGCTTGTTTGTAGGTGACCAAATACTTATTTTACCGAGGAATTTACCAATTAATTCATTAAAAATCCTTCAATGTGATTTTCTGGATTTTTTTTTTTCTCATTTTGTCTCTCATAGTTGAGGTATACCTATGATGAAAATTGGAGACCTCTCTCATCTTTTAAGTGGGAGAACTTGCACAATTGGTGGCCGACTAAATACTCTTTTGCCCCACTGTATGAGTAACACTCTTTGAACCTATGTGTAACTAAATGAACGGGTTTCTAACTTTCTCTAGCTACCCTATAATGGCGTATTTGCAGCGTTGGTTCACAGGAGGAACCCGATAAACTGGTCTTATTCTTCTATTCAGACAAAGTAAAGAGATATTTCCTACCTTGACATGTTTCGACTGTGATGGTCTCTGTGTAGACTAGGTGACACCTTTACTAATTAAGAGCTGACTTGATGCACCTGCTCTCTGTTCTGATCAGCTCAGATGGTGCTTGCAGTGTGCGCACACACACACACACACACACACACACACACACACACACACACACACGTGTAATGGGACCTGTTGGGGACGTGTCCGAGGATATTATGAAGATCCAAATTGCTGTTTAGCCCTCCTTGTCAAGTTTTTTTTTTTTTTTACCTTTGAGTTCAGTCTGTACCATTAACTGTCCAGTGCTGTTCTGATAGGTATGCCAAAATGTCAGAACACCGGAGGAGGTGGATCCAATCAGCTGATCACCAGAAGCACAGAGCTCAGCTGTTTTCTATGATAAATCACACTTTGCTGTCCCTTGGCTGCTGCTCGCTGATGTTTTTGGGTTCACACCAACAAATGGTAAATGGCATTCACTTATATAGCACTTTTATTCTCATCTCTTGATGACCAAAGCGCTTTACAGATCCTGTTATCCACCCATTCACACACACATTCACACACTGATGGTGGAATGCTACCTAACATGGCGCTTCCAGAGCCACCAGGAGCAATTGGGGGTGAAGTGTCTTGCCCAGGGACACAACGGCAGGATATCCGGGGAGAGTGGGATTTGAACCGCCAACCATGCGGTTATTGGACGACCTGCTCTACTTCCTGAGCCACTGCTGCCCCACAAAAGCACATTCCATGCATTATCTTGGTTTTTTCACTTTATTGAAAATAAACTTTATCACCATCAGTTTGCGTGCTTTTGAGCCAGGGTGTGACAGCTGCCATCTGATGTCCGTGACGTATCACATCAGCTGTTTTAGACGTGACCGACCTGACAGATCTGAAAGCTCTGCAATGGTCTTTGGAGGGGAGAATCATCTCGGTTGAACAGAGATGATGTCTTGCACACCTACAATTCATGTATCGGGAGACGACGACAGTTTGGCATGACTATGCATAAGTTAGGATAAGCTATGCATAAGTTATGGGTAAGTTAGACTATCGTTGCACATAAGTTGTGAATGCCAGCAACACGCTAAGCATTCATTGGTTTAAGTTATTTATAAGTTATTGAAACGTTCTATATAAGTTACTAATATGTATACATCAAACTTGTTATGGATATGCAATGCATACGGCCAAAAGTGAAAATTTCGGCGTATGCCAGCATTTTCGACCAATTTTTATACGTTTGGCAAATGGTGCCTAAATCATCAAGGTGTGACAGGGCCTTTAAAACATTGATGCTGACGCAGTCCGCTAATCAAGAGGAGGGACTATACAGAATATTTGGATACTTGCTCTGGATCGATCCAGTAAGAGTGACAGATGGATTTGAAGGTGGGGGTGGGATTACATCAGGGATTGGCCCTGAGCCCCTTCTTGTCTGCTATGATGATGGACAGGCTGACAGATGAGGCAGGAGCTATTGTGATCTGTAATGAGAGTAGGGTGAAGAGAACCTGGAGAGATGGAGGTATGCACTGGAGAGAAGAGGAATGAAAGTCAGTAGAAGCAAGACAGAATACGTGAGTGAATGAGAGAGAGGCAGGTGTAATGGTGAAGATGCAAGGAGTAGAGGAAGTGAAGGTAGATGAGTTTAAATACCTGGGGTCAACCATCCAAAAATCCTATCCTGAATATTAAAGAACTGCAGCAGTTTTACTACAGTTATCTAAAACAGGGTTTCTTCAGGTATAAGAAAGTCAAATTTAAGCCCTATTTATAGCCAACAGAAGAAATTTGAGATCTCATATTTGGGAATCGGCAAACGAGATGTGACCATGTTACAATAGGCCTTTTTAAATTATATATCAAAATTGAAATTATTTCAACTTTTGGGCCATCAATCCAGCTCACATTAAATTTGCACTTCTCCAGGATTGATGTGGCCACTAGTTAATTAAGTTTTTGAAATAAAATAACTTACCTTCACAACCAAAAGTCACAACTCAATAGGAAAAAATGATGCACACAGAATAAACTCGCAAATTAACGAGAAAAAAAGATGTGGATATATAGTACAAAAGCCTCACATTTATGAGGAAAAAAGTTGCTACTTTACAAGAAAAAGCTGCAAATTGACAAGAAAAAAGTTTAAAAACTACAGGAAAAAAGTTGCAGCTTTACAAGAAAAAGAGACAAATTTAAGGGAAAAGCATTACAAATTTATGAAAAAAGCTGGAACTGAAAAGTGAGAGAGAAGTTAAAGAAAAGACTGACAATAAAAGCTGCAAATTTATAACAAAAGTTGCAAATTTTGCTGATTTCACTTCTTATCGTGAAAAGCAAAAAAAACAGCAACTACAAATAGACAGGATTTCCCCCTGCAACACATAAAAGCATAGCTACAGTGTTATATTAAAAAATAACAGATATAATAGTTTGAAAAGCTGTAAAGATTTATAGCTAGCTCTAATAATTTTAATGAATAATTAATCTTGGCAAAAGATTGTGAGGATCTGCCAAAACCCCAATACATTTTTCTGATTTAAATGAGTCAAAAAATAAGCAAGTCACATGGAAAAGAATATGTTTGAAATGTGGAAAAACACGCAACATGTAGACATAATATGAAAATAATATGCATGTTGCCCTTACCATATAACTTACAATTTATTTGTTTAAAAATGCTATTTGTGAATTACTTTTATTTTGAAAATGCGGCTATGTCGCAAACACTTATTCACAGCTGTCTTTATTGCATGTTACTCAGCCTCTGATCCATTTTTAACATCTGTCAATCTAATTAATCGTCTCCAGCATCCATATGGGTCAGCAGCCCTCCCCTGGTGCACGAGGTTGTTGGCATTTCTCTGCTGTTAATTGGCCTCTAAGAACATCTGCTCCAATTTTAAGTTAAATTCAGCCTGGGTGCCAATTTAAAGGGTGTGAGTACACAACTCCCATTAACGCTCTTATGTCAGCCTCATTGTCCGTTCAGCTTTCATAATATCTTGATTGCTGTGAAGTCAGCACAATAGCTTAGGAGGCAGAGTGAGAACAGATATTTAGGGAAAAAAACATAGCAGGGATCATAGCTGCCTATAACCAAACCGTCAATGACAGAGTAGCTTATTCCAGCCTGATGAAATCACCCCGAGAGTGTTCAGATTTCCTGGCCGTTGACCTTGACCTTAAGTACAGCCTAGACACAGACCCATCTAGGATATGCTTAAAGTCAAAGTTAATGGCCAAGGAGCAGTAACGTTTTTTTTGTGAGATCATAAATGCCCATATCTCCTGGCCTTTGAATCACCAACCACAGTTTGTCCATAACGAACACCATGTTCAAACATAAGGGTGTCCATATGTGCACCTGGCACCAGGACACCTTAGGGCGCAGGTCAATGATTGATTTTGTTATCGTGCCATCAGACCTGCGAACATATGTCTTGGCCACCTGGTGGTGAGTTGGATCCGATAGCGGGGTGGATGCCACTCAGACCCGGTAGACCTAAACGTATAGTGAGGGTGTGCTGGAACGAGAGGTCTTCAACTCTCACCTCCGGAAGAACATCGACCACATTCCGAGGGAGTCTGGAGACATGGGAGTCTGAATGGGCCATGTTTTCTATCTCCATTGTTGAAGCAGCTGCCCAGAGCTGTGGCTGCAAGGTTGTTTGTTCATCTTGTGGTGGCAACCCCCGAACCAAATGGTGGACACCATTGGTGAGGGGGGCCATGAAACTGAAGAAGGTGTCCTATTGAGCTTGGTTGGCTTATGGGACTCCTGAAGCAGCTGAGGTGTACCGACAGGCCAAGCAGAGTGCAGCTCAGGTGGTTGCTGAAGCAAAAACTTGGGTGTGTGGAAAGAAGTTTGGTGAGGCCATGAAACAAGACTTTTGGTCAGCCTCGAAGAGATTCCAGCAAACTGTCTCGTGGCTCAGGAGGGGAAAGGAGTTCCCTGTCCACACTATGTATAGTGCGGATGTGGTGCTGCTGACTTTGACTGGGACATCGTTGAGCAGTGGAAGGAATACTTTGAGGATCTCCTCAATCGCACTGACACGTCTTCCACAGAGGAAGCAGAGCTTGAAGACGGGGGGTATGACTCACCGATCACAGGAGCTGAGGTTGCTGAAGTGGTTAAAAAAAACTCTTTGGTGGCCAGGCTCCGGGTGTGGATGAGTTTCGCCCTGAGTACCTCAAGGTACTGGAGTGGTGGCCTAGTTGGTAGAGCATCCACCCCACAACCCGGAGGTCGTGGGTTCAAATCCCGGCTGGGTCATACCAAAGACCATATAAAAATGGTACTTTCTGCCTTCCAGCTTGGTGCTCAGCATAACAGAATGGGGAAAGAAAAGTTAATGCACAGGGCTACCAGAAGGACCAACCCCCCCTTCCCCACTGTAGCTTTCACTACTTACAGTAGCTTTGTGGCCTATGGACAGTGAAATGTAGATAAGCACCACCCATATGCCACATGTTGTGGCAAGCGATTAACTTACCCTCAAGGCCCTGGATGTTGTAGGGCCGTCATGGTTGACACACCTCTGCAATATTGCGTGGAGGTCAGGGCAAACTGGGGTGGTGGTTCCTCTTTTTAAATAGGGTGACCGGAGGGTGTGTTCCAACTTTAGGGGGATCACACTTCTCAGCCTCCCTGGGAAGGTCTATGCCAGGGTACTGGAGAGGAGAGTCTGACTGCTGGTCGAACCTTGGATTCAGGAGGAGCAATGGGGTTTTCATCCTGGCTGTGGCACATCGGACCAACTCTTTACCCTCTTGAGAATCCTCGAGGGTTCGTGGAAGTTTGCCCAACCAGTCCACATGTGTTTTGTGAACTTGGAGAAGGCATTCATCTGCGTCCCTTGTGGTCTCTTGTGGGGGGTGCTGCAGGAGTATGGGGTATCTGGCTTGTTGTTATGAGCTATCCGGTCTCTATACAACCATTGCAAGAGTTCGTATTGCCAACACTCAGTCGAACACATTCCTAGTGAGAGTTGGACTCCACCAGGTCTGCCCTTTGTCACCAATCCTGTTCATAATGGGCAGCACCGTGGTCCAGTGGTTAGCACTGTTGCCTAACAGCTAGAAGGTTCCAGGTTCGAATCCCCAGGCTGGCAGGGGGTAGGAACTTTCTGTGTGGAGTTTGCATGTTCTCCCTGTGCTGCGTGGGTTTACTCCGGGGGCTCCGGTTTCCTCCCACAATCCAAAGACATGCATGTTTGGTTAATTGGTTGTTCTAAAATTGTCCCTAGATATCGGTCTCCTATAGGCCCCTAGAATAGAGGGTTATTACTAGTGAAGTACTTTGAGTGGTCTTTGAGACTAGAAAAAGTGCTACATAAGTACAGGTCCTTATCCCTTATAATTTTGATGGATAGAATTTCTAGGCGCAGTCAAGCAATGGAGGGTGTCATGGTCAGTGACCACAGGATCTCATCTCTGCTGTTTGCAGATGATGTTGTCCTGTTGGCTTCATTGAGCAATGACCTACAGGTCTTGCTGAGACGGTATGCTACTGAGTGTGAAGCGGCTGGGATGAGAATCAGCACATCCAAGTCCGAGTCCATGGTCCTCAGCCAGAAAAGGGTGGATTGTCCTCACCGGGTTGGGGACAAGCTCCTGCCCCAAGTGGGGGAGTTTAAGTATCTCTGGATCTCATTCACAAGTGAGGAGAGAATGGAGAGAGAGATTGACAGATGGATCGGAGCAGCCTCTGCAGTGATGTGGATGTTGTACTGGTCTGTTGTGGTGAAGAGGGAGCTGAGCTCTAAAGCAAAGCTGTCGATTTACCGGTCAATCTACGTTCCTACCCTCACCTATGGTCATGAGCTTTGGGTAATGAGCGAAAGAATGAGATTGCAGATACAAGTAGCTGAAATGAGCTTTCTCCGTAGAATTGCTGGACTCACCCTTAGAGACAGGGTCAAGAGCTCAGTCATCCGGGAGAGGCTCAGAGTAGAACCGCTGCTCCTCCACACTGAAAGGAGCCAGTTGAGGTGGTTTGGACATCTGATCAGGATGCCTCCTGGACGCCTCTCACTTGAGATGTTTTCAGGCACGTCCCACTGGGAAGAGACCCCGGGGAAGACCCAGAACACGATGGAGAGATTATGTCTCCCAGCTAGCCAGGGAACGCCTTGGTATCCTCTCTGAAGAGGTGGAGCAGGTGGCCAGGGGGAGGGAAGTGTGGGCTTCTCTGCTTGAGCTGCACCATGCTGTTTCCATTGTACATGGGTTATTCTTTCATGTTTCATGGGCTGCACGGTGGCGCAGTGGTTAGCACTGCGGCAGCACAGTTTACCCTTGGCCGGGGGATTGTGGGGATCGTGGGTTCGATCCCAGCCCCCGACCAACAGTGATCTGTGTGGAGTTTGCATGTTCTCCCCGTGTTGCGTGGGTTTACTCCGGGATTTCTCCGGTTTCCTCCCACATGCCAAAAACATGCATGTTAGGTTAATTGGCTGTTCTAAATTGTCCCTAGATATCTGTTTCCTATAGGCCCTTAGAATAGAGGGTTAGTATTAATGAAAGCGCTTTGAGTGGTCTTTGTGACTAGAAAAGCGCTATATAAGTGCAGGTTAGTTAGTTAGTTAGTTCTCTGCTTGAGCTGCTGCCTCCGCGACCCGGACTGCCAGAAAAATGGTAGAAGATGGATGGATGAATGGATGTTTGTTTTTCTGAAATTACATAAGTGCCCAGATCTCTTGACTTTTGACCATGACCTTTAGGACAACTTAATGATCCTCAGGTGGTTCTGCATCTGTGAGTGAGTTTGGTGAGCATCGAGGAAAATGCTGAGGAGAAGTGATTCCTGTTATATGTGGACTCTTTCACAGCATTAGTTTATTTTAGCATACTTAAAGATTGGGTACTCTTTACTCTTGAGTATATTTATGAATACTGTAATTTTAATTAATTATTTATGGTTGTAATCTCTGAAATACTTTTGACATCACTGTATTGAAAAGTAGTTCAAAATGTGCTTGTTTATACTTACCAGAAATATGTAATTTCAGTGAATTTATTATTACCTCCGCCAAGGAGGTAATGTTTTTACCGGGGTCTGTCTGTCTGTCTGTCTGTCAGTCACCAACATAACTCAAAAAGTTATGAATGGATTTTAATGACATTTTCAGGAAAGGTGTGTAATAGCACGGGTAACAGATGATTAGATTTTGGTGATGATCTGAGAGTGCATACCTCCACCAAGGGCTTTGTCTGTATTTGTGCAGCAGGATTACACAAAAACTACTGCGTGGATTTGGATGAAATTTTCACCAGAGGTGGTTCTTGGGCTACAGAGGAACCCATTATATTCTGGTGATGATCTGAGAATGCATACCTCAGCCAAGGCTCTTATCTTCTCACAGTGTGTTAGCAACAATACTCCAAAACTGATGGACAGACTTTGATGCCATTTTCACCACAAGTGGCTATAGGCCTACACACAAACCCATTACATTTTGGAGGTGATCCATGAGAAACGGAAGGAGTCTTGGCGGAGGTATGCGCTCTCTGAGTGCTTTTCTAGTTTTAATAGATCAGGGCTAAAATCACTGTTCTTCAAAACTGGATCATTAAATAATTCATTTATTACTGTCAATTGTTTATATATATTATTTTGTTCATATTAGAGCAAACATATGGATAATCTGTTTCTTATTTTTCACAAGAGAAAAACCTTTAAAACTGCTGAAAGTCACACTTACATGAAAAGACTTGAAATTAAAAGGACAAACTGTGATAAATTTATGACAAAAAGTCAAACACAAAACACTGCAAATTTATAAGAAAAACACATACTTTTGCAAGAATAATGTAAAAAAATGTAAACCATTATGAGAATAATCCCTCAAATGTAAAAAAGGGCACACAGAAATTGAGAAAATCATTGTAAATTTATGAGTGAAAATTAGCAAATTTAATGCAAAAAAAGTTGAACATTTTTGAGGAAAAGATTAAAAAAAATCAAATTAAGGAAAAAAAAATCTAAAAAAAATTAGAAAGAGTACAGCCCTTACTACAAGTGTCTTTTTTATTACATTCTATTTAATACTTTCTTACTCATTATGTCATTGTGGGTACACTTACTTAAACTTCAGTAATTAATAGCATAATGCTTCTTATATTCTTTCTTTCTTGCTGCTTTAACTGCATCTGAACCCCTTGGTCCATGAGTTGCATTCACTTGCTCAAGTATAATGTAATGATGCTAATAAATGTAATTATTGAAAGCAGCCATTTCCCCCAGCAGATATGACACATTAGTCAGTCACATTAGACACATTTTCAGTCAACCACTGGTACCAAACTACTTCATGTGTGTCAAGCCCCAGTTAAATGAGCTGTGCATTATCACAAATATTACAGATATTACACAGCCTTGACCAAATGCAGGGGCAGCTCGGTGGTGCAGTGGTTAGCACTGCGGCAGCACAGCAAAAAGGTCACAGGATCGATTCCACCCCTGACCATCGTGGGTTCAATTCCACCAGCTGACCATCGGTGACCCTTCTGTGTGGAGTTTGCATGTTCTCCCCATGTCTGCGTGGGTTTTTTCCGGGTACTCTGGCTTCCTCCCACAGGTCAAAGACATGCAGGTTAGGTTAACTGGCATCAACTGGGGATTCTAAATTGTCCTTTGGTGTGAGAGTGAATGGTTGTCTGTCTCTCTGTGTTGGCCTTGCGATGGACTGGTGATCTGTCCAGGATGTACCCTGCCTCTCGCCCAAAGATGCTGGGATAGGCTCCAGCCCCCCCATGACCCGAACAGGATTAAGCAGTTGAAGATGGATGGATGGATGACCAGATGCATATTCCAGCCATGATGTCACTGTTTCCAGAGTGTCGATAGTTTTAAAGTTCATACTCAGAACTGAGCCTCTGACTCTAATTAATACAGTATACATTCAAGACTTTCTGAGGTAGAGCTATACCCCACATACACATTCACAGATATATGTACAGCAGGGAAAATAAGTATTGAACACGTCAACTTTTTTCTCATTAAACATATTTCTGATGGAGCCACTGACCTGACATTTTCACCAGATATCAGTAACAACCTAAGTAATCCATACATACAAAGAAATCAAGGCAACTGTGTTCACAAAACAAATTATATTTAATAAAGTGGAATGACACAGGGAATAAGTATTGAACACACTTGGTGAAATTCATTTAATATTTAGTAGAAAAGCCTTTGTTGGTAATGACAGCTTTCAGACACCTTCCTGTATGCAGAAACTAGGCGCAGGCATTGCTCAGGAGTGACTTTAACCCATTCTTCCACACAAACTGTCTTCAAATCTTGACGGTTCCGTCGGTGTCTTCTATGAACTCTGATCTTCAGTTTATTCCATAGATTTTCAATTGGATTCAGGTCAGGTGACTGACTGAGCCATTCTAGCAGCTTTATTTTCCTTCTTTGGAGCCAGTTGAGCGTTTCCTTGACTGTGTGTTTGGGATCGGAGTCTTGCTGAAATGTCCCCCCCCATTTCATCTTCAGCATCTTGGCAGATGGTAACAGGTTCTTATCAAGGATGTCTCTGTACATTTGTTCATTCATCTTTCCTTCAATTATATGAAGTCTGCCTGTACCAAAATCGGGCGAATGAATCGGGCACATGCGCACGCAGCGACCGGCAACGGGTGAAAAAAGTCTGATGTCTGTGTCTCTGTTTTTACGCACTTTAATGTGTTTTAACGAAATTCTCTGTCATTTTTGTCTTTGAATGTTTGTGGACTACATAACGAAGAGCTCCCTGGTTCCATCAGTATAGATCTCCTCCTTATTTTTGCACTGTTGCTTCTTTCCTACCGGCTCTTTGTCTCTGAGGTAAGCGCAATCACAATCATGCCGGGAAGAATACAGTATTCCAGCGACATATTACTGCATTTAAACACGGATAATGCAGCATCTGTGTTTGAGTCCGTGCCGCAACTGCCGGACTTTATTTTAAGAGATTTTCATGGACACAGCGATGAAAAGAGAGACAAGAGGAGGAAATGCGGAAAGCGTGGAGGCTTAAGATTAAGCCTGAGGAGACGTCAGCTTAGCAGCATTCCTCTTCCTTCCATGATTATGGGGACCGTACAATCCCTGAGAAATAAAGTGGATGAAATTCAAGGGAATGTACGATATCAGAAGGATTTCAAGAACCGCTGTGTCATGGCTTACATGGAGACGTGGCTTACGGCGCATGACCCAGATGCAGACCTGTGGATTGACGGCTTTGGAGCCCCACTTCGCTCGGCTCGGCAGGAAGAGGTAACGGGAAAACGTCAGGGGGGCGGCGTATGTTTATACATTAATAAACAGTACTGTACATCTGTCACGGTCAGAGAGCGCATCTGTACACCCGATGTGGAGCTTCTGTCCGTATCGCTACGCCCCTTTTATCTGCCCCGCGAGTTCCCCCAACTTTTCATAACGACTGTGTACATTCACCCGAGAGCGGATGCTGACTCCGCCTCCAGCACCATCTTTGATCTGGTCCAGCGGTTGCAGTCGATTTCCCCAGAGGCTCCAAACTTTATTGTTGGGGATTTTAACCATGTTTCTTTAAAGAAGACACTTAAAAAACTTTTATCAGTATGTCTCCTGCCCAACCAGGCGAAAAAAGACATTGGACCTGTGCTATGGATCCATTGAGAGGGCCTATAAATCCCTTCCCCTTCCTCCTTTAGACCACAACTGTGTACATTTACTGCCCACATATAAAACTGCTCTCAGAAGAGGCAAGGTGAAGACCAGAGACATAGATGTGTGGACAGAGGATTCGGTACACTGCCTCCAGGAATGCTTTAACTGTACAGACTGGGAGGTTTTCACACTGTCCTGCGGGGATGATTTGGACTGTTTGGTGGACGTCACATGCTCATACATGGCTTTCTGTAGAGACATGATCGTTCCACGTAAACGTGTCAAAATATATCCCAACAACAAGCCATGGGTTACAAAATCAGTTAAATCCTGCTTACAGAGGAAAGCACTTGCCTTTAAACAGGGGTCTGTTTCTGAGCTACAGGTTGCCACAAAAGAGCTGAAGTCCGAAATTTTAAGAGCAAAACATAATTATAAATAAGAGTTGGAAAGCAAGATGGCAACAAAGAAACTTGGTTCAGCCTCGGCCAGTATGAAAACTATTGCAGGCCTTCAGAGCACAGAGCGCAGTAATCGTGTTTTTAGATGGTTTTAATTCAGACACAGAGCTGGCTAATGCTCTTAATTGTTTTTATGGTCGTTTTGATTCCTCTGATTTTAGCACAGAAACCCAAGATTTGAAACAGAAACTCAAAGACAATCAGCACTTTAATATTGAGGTGCAGGATATTAAAAGGGCGTTCTGTGATGTAAAAGTGAACAAAAGTCAGGGCCCTGATAATATATGTGGGCGATTGGTAAAGTCCTGTGGACATGAATTGAGTCCTGTATTTCACTACATTTTCAATAAATCCTTACAGACACATGTGCCTAAGATCTGGAAAGATGCCGTGGTTGTCCTCGTTCCAAAATCCAGCTGTTCTAAAACGGTAAACGACTTTAGACCAGTTGCTTTGACTTCAATTTTAATGAAAATTTTTGAAAAACTGGTCAGATTTGAGGTCCTAAAGCAGACTGAGCATGCATTGGATCCTCTGCAGTTTGCCTATAGGCCTCACAGAGAAGTGGAGGATGCCACTGTCACTCTGTTTAACATGCTTTTTAAACATCTGGATTTTAACGGGACACACGCCAGGCTTTAATTTGTGGACTTTTCTTCCACCTTTAATACAATCCAACCTCATATTTTAGTTGAAAGGCTCCTGCAACAATTTGATTTGAGTAATAATCTGGTGGGTTGGATTCTGGATTTTTTAACCAACAGGACACAGAGAGTAAGGGTCAATGGTACATTGTTTGACCAAAAGTGCTCTTCTACTGGCTCTCCTCAGGGGTGTGTGTTGTCACCACTACTCTTCATCCTGTACACAAACATGTGTCAGAGCAGACATGACAAGAGACACATTATAAAGTATGCTGATGATTCAGTTACTGTCAGTCTCCTCCAGGATGGTGAGAGTGGCCACGGCCCAGTAGTTGATTATTTTTTTCACTGGTGTGAGGATTCCTACCTGCAGCTGAATACGACAAAAACTAAAGATATGATTATTGACTTTAGGAGGAAAACTACCAGGCATGAAGTCACCGTACTAAAAGACCAGACCACTGAATGTGTACAATCCTACAAATGTCTTGGGATGATTATTGATAGTAATTTAAACTTTGAAGAGAACTGTGAAAGGGTGTGCAAAAAGGGTCAGCAACATTTGCATTGTTCAAGGAAACTTGCACGCTTCCAAATTGACCGAACCATAATGACAATGTTTTATCAGGCTTTTATTGAATCTGTTTTATCCTTTTCTTTAGTGTCATGGTTTGGTCAGATAAAACTGAAACAGAGGAAATCCTTGCATCAGGTAGTTAGATGGTCCAGTCGTTTGCTTGGTGAGTCACAGCTGAGCCTGACATCCCTGTACAACAGACAGGTACAGAGGATTGCTGCCTCCATTTTAAATGATGACTCCCACCGTTTGCACTGCCACTTTCAGCTTCTTCCCTCAAGACGGAGGTTTGCTGTCCCAAAAAGTAAAACCCAGCGCTACAAAAACAGCTTTGTTCCTGCTGCTGTCAAAGAGTTGAACAAGTTGTAACAATATATTACACATAATTTAGTTACCTATTTATTAATTTCATTTTATATTTACTTATTTTTGTAGGTTTTTTATTTGGGTTCTAAATCTTTTATTGGGTTTTAGACTTTTGAGTTTTTAACCTCTTTGACTAGTCTTTGACTTTTTAATATGACCCTTCTCTCTTATCTCTGGTTTTTCTCTCATCTCTTTGTCTTATATCCTGATTGATGGAGCCTTGAGTATTTTTTATCATGTTTATAGTGAACTTCATGTGTGCCTGTGTTTGTGTTTATGTTGAATGTAATTGTGGTTTGTAAATATGGATGTCACCTGACTGCAAAACAAATCTACCTACGGGTACAAATAAAGTAACCTGAACCTGAACCTGTACCATGTGCTGAAAAACACCCCTACACCATGATGCTCCCACGTCCAAACTTCACTGTTGATATGGTGCTTTTGGGCTGATGTGCAGTGCCATTTCTCCTCCAAACATTCTGTGGGTTGTGGCCAGTGTTGGGCAAGTTACTAAAAAACAGTAACTAGTTAGTTACTACTTACTTCTTTTCAAAAGTAACTGAGATACTTACCAATTACTGCATGATTAAAGTAACTAGTTACTTGGAAAAGTAACTTTCACGTTACTTCTAAATGTATACTTAAATCATCTTGCACACAAAGATAATTTAATTAATGGATTACATTATGGGCTTATTAATGTCAGCTAAAAACAAGACTGTTTCAGACAGAGCTTTTAGAACATGTTCAGTCTGCTTTATCCTGCCTTGAGAGCTCTTATTGTGGGAAAAATCTGAAGAAAATCAACACAAAATTGCCAGTAATCTCCTCATTTTGGAGTGAGAAATAGGGTTTGTGGAGTGACAGAGAGGGAAAAGGAGTGAGAATCACTCCAAAAGACTGAGTTGGCAACACTGCATAAAGCTGTCAACGTTTATTTCCTTTATATTATGGATTTAATCTGATGTGAAGTAATCCAAAGAAAATGTCCATTATCCACAGTCCAAATGTCTGCTGCGACAGAGACATGATCCAGTCCCTTAAATTCCTTTTGGAGATCAAATCCATTTTTGAATAATCTTTATCCGGGTAGCAAGTAAATGTGTTTTAACGTCAGTGGATCACAGTCTCAGCTGTCTGAAGGAAAATGACTTATCACATCTTCATTCTGTAACGACGTATCTGGCAATCAGTCGGTTTAATTCTTGCTGGGTCACAAACTGTCAAGATGCATACCTGTGCTTGAGATCCAGCCGTGGGTGTTCAGATAACATAGCTCCACTACATGGTGTTGCTAGCATTAGCTTTGTTGGATCTTGTTGCTGTTCTCAGGTGCTTCTGAAGATTGCAGTCGGTCTCAACCGTACTTTAGCTTGCAACCCACCAACATGCTTTTATCCTTAACCGTGACAAAGGAAAAATAATCTGTCTATTTCCACAAAAACAAAGTAGCTTTATCTTTTCCCAGCAAGAGCAAGCTCTGTTTGTCGCTGCTGGCTGCAGCAGTGAACATGCTTTTTGCAACAGGTTACATTGACTGACAGCTGCATTAGCTATGTAGGGTCAGTTTGTATTTATTTACACTAAAAATATCTATCTATATTAATAAAACAAGTAACGAGTAACACATCTGAACAAATTTCAGTAACTGTAACGCATTACTGAATTTTTCAACAGTAATCTTGTTACACAGCACATTACTGCAAAAGTAGTGGCGTCAATTTGGTCTCATCTGACCAGACTATATTCTCCCAGTATTTTATTGGCTTGCCCAAATGTTGTGCAGCAAACTTTAAACGAGCTTCAATATGCTTTTTCTTCAGCAATGGAGTCTTGTGAGGTGAGTGGGCATAGAGCCCATGTCAGTTGAGTGCATTACTGATTGTTTTCTTTGAAACAGCAGTACCTGCTAACTCCAGGTCTTTCTGGGGCTCTCCACAAGTGGTCTTTGGCTCTTTGATAACTCTTTTGATAATTCTTTTTACTCTGTCAGAAGTCTTGCGAGGAGCTCCTGGTCGTGGCCGGTTTATGGTAAAATGGTGTTCTTTCCACTTCTGAATGATGGCTCCAACAGTGCTCACTGAAACATTCAGCAGTTTAGAAATGTGCCTGTAACCAAGGCCATTATTATGTTTTGCAACAATAAGGCTGGGAAGGTCTAGAGAGAGTTTTTTGTCTCTACCCATCATGAGCTCTTTGTAGTGTGATAATTTGATATTCACAGACCTTTTTTAAGGCTGCCAGTCAGGGGTTAACCAGCTGAAATTAATTTGCACTGATGGGGGATGGGATGGTTTCCTAAATTCTGGTGGATTTCAGCTGGTTTCTTAGCTTTCCATGCCTTTTTGCACCTCTTTTTCCCTCATGCGTTCAATACTTATTCCCTGTGTCATTCCACTTTATTAAATATAACTTGTTTTGTGAACACAGTTTCCTTGATTTCTTTGTATGTGTGGCATTACTTATGTTGTGACTCATATCTGGTGAAAATTTCAGGTCAGTGGCTCCACCAGAAATATGTTTAATGAGAAAAATGTTGATGTGTTCACCGTTGCGCATATATATATCACAATTTCCAGTGCAACGGTGATGTGATATATTATGTAAATGCAGTAAAATTCCACCAACAGCCGAGACATTCCTAAGGTCCTCTGTGGCCAGTTAGCGGCTCAGTTTCCGGAACATTCCATATTCACGGGAAGAGTGAAAGCAAACACAATGGCTGCCAAGGAAACCCCACTTTAGTCTGCTCTGCACTGTCTCATTGCTCCTCCCTGGGCTTGCTTCCCAGTGCCTGGAAAACTGGGAATTCCTGCTCACACTTATGCTCTGAGTTTAGCTCACCACTGGCAATCATAAACTCAGTGGTTTCTGGGAAGGAATTACATTTGTCTGAGTAATATCCCAGTGGTTGTTTTCTCTCATTCTCTGCTTTCGTGTCTTAAATAGGTCAAAGTCTTCACTGATCTACTTAATTACATCTCCTGAATTCATTGGTAGTCTACACAGTGAAAAGAACAATGAATGCTGCTTGATTCATCACTGCAGTCAGTTTTTCTGGTTTTACTTCATTATCTTTTCACCTTCTTGGTGTGCTGTAAAATATCAACTGACCATTAAAATTCAGGAAGTGATTATTTTCAACAGTACAATAACTTAACCCCTTGCACTCCGGTCAATTTCCCTAAAAACGCCAAAAAATAACATGCCCAAAGTAAATCAAAAGCTGTTCTTCAACCCTTTGCAGCATCTTCATGGGGTTGGTCTCATTTAAAAGAAAACACTTTGAATTTTTTGGCAAAACAGTCATAATCTCTCTAAGTGCTCCTGCCACTGAGTTACAGTCATCTAAACATAGTGAACTTGAAGAAAATAAATTTGGCCTGGGTGTTTTTTTGGATACAAATGCTTGCAAATAATACACAGCTTCAGATCCGGGCTGGAAAATGCAACAGAAATGTAGAACCAAGTGTTATCCAGCTGAGGTCCAAATTTTGTAACAATACCACAAAAAATGAATATATTACACAGCTTTTTCCTCAGGTAGTTCCCAGGCGTTTTTGAACTGTGCCAAATTGTGCCAAATGGCACAGTTTGGAAAAACGTCTGTAACTTTTGAATGATTCAATATAGAAGCTTCATCTTGGGCTCTAATGAAAGGTGACACTCAGGGCTGTGTGTGTGTGTGGGGGGGGGGGGGTTGTCCCCCCCCTCGCTACAGAGGACGGACATCGCCCGTTGCGCCACAGTCAGTCATGCAGCGATGACGCACAGCTGTAATTTACCGATAGGTCAAAAGTCATTTTGATTACAATTTTCAGGGATAAAGAATAATTTAGCTTAGAACACTTACCTCTTCACAGCAGAAGCGGAGCTGGCGAACTTCTTCCTCATTGTCAGACGAACACGACGCTGGTCTCGCGACCCGATCAAAACATAATTCCATTATTGCGGTTTTGGCGAACGATTTTTCAAAACAAATAACAGTAGTAATTAAAAAAAGACTGGCGAACGCGTGTGTGTCACTCAGCCTTCGTCGTCGGCCTCCGTCGGTCTATGATGACCATGGAAGAGAATCCTAAATGTCTACGTCTACTCTGCTGGAATAAAAACAAAAAAAGCACCGCCTGTGGCTGAACATGCCGATGCACGAATGGCAGTCCCTGTCACACAGGTTGCACTTGTGGGTGGTCTCCGTGCTGCTGGGTCTGTGGGGTTCTTCCTGGGGGTCCTTTTTTTCATCTGCTGCAGCAGTCAGTCTCTCTTCACCCAGCCTTACAAAAAACAGCTGCAAACTTCTGTGCTTCAATTGGCTCGCTGCATTCACAGCGTTGGTAGGCGGGTCCTTCTTGCTAGGTTTTCAGTCATTGGTTCTTCAAGGTTTCAGAAACCCAATTCAAGGCTCTTATTAGTCAAATGAGAGGTCAATCATATCCGATCTGTTCGCGGCTGTGTCTGTAGTGGGAGAACGGAAATGCAGCTTTTTTTTCCCAGTGCGCTTAGGACGCAGCGCCCTCGTGCGTCCTAGAGCGCACGAGAGCGCCCTCTGTGCGCTGTAGGACACAGAGACCTGCCCGCCCGCGGTACACCGGAGTGCAAGAGGTTAAAAATTAGCCTCTCAATGAAAACCTTCCTAAACCCAAGATGGAAGCAAAGAATACCAAAGCTCGTTTGGGACAGCCATGAACCATGAGTGGAGAGTTGTATCATGTGTTGCGTGTGGTACATTAACATATTCACCTTGTTCCTAGCCCCCATGATGTCATGTGTAAATTATGGGCACAACTTCCAGAGCTGGAACTGGCATCACGGAAATGGAACGTTTTTCCTTGTTAAAAAAAAAATTTAAAAAAATGACTTCATCATTAAAAATATGGGAACACAATCTTTTGCACCTCAAAATGAATAATATAATCATATCACTTCCCACGACTATTGGTAGATGGGAAGATGGCCTTGCATTGCATTACATACAGTAGCTCCGTTAGTTAGCGCCGTTCCCAAGATGGTAACGCGATGAACAAATAAAATCTCTGAGACATATCAATATCGCCACAGCAATAAAGTGGTTGCATTTTGTTAAAAGATATTGGACATAGTCTAATTTACCTTAAAGCAGACGTAGAATCTAGTCAGAGCCAAAAAGAACCACAACACTGTGCTTGGGTGTTAGTTTTAATGTCGAGTGACATACAGCCAGCTGAATGCTCAGGTTGCTCTCATGAATGCTTTTCATTTAAATTAACACTTTCAGACCTTTTCTGATAATTGCTCAAAATTTTACTGATCTGCTTCGTGACAATTCAAAAATGAACTAATGCCTGCTGAAGCTAATATCAAGTTCATATCCTTGCACTGCAATATAGAGCAGTTGATAAAGTGATGACCTTATGCAATATTACCTCATCACACCGTTTTTTGTCCCCCCCCCCCCCCCCACAGATCACATGAGCAATGCTTTTCAGTTTTTGGTGAATGATCTACACATTGCTGCTGAAGCCACAAATTTAGCTTTGCTTGGTTGTGAGTACAACTATGAACAGCGTAACAAGTACCAGAACAACGCAAAGACATTCTAATGTAGCAGGCTTGAGGCAGATTGAATTCTTAAATTACGTTCTCATGAATTTTATTTAGACTGTCTAAAGCCTGTTTTCCACTAGCCCAGCACACCTCGGTACGGCTCGATTCACTTCAGTACGGCTCGGAATGCTTCTGTCTCCAATAGCACGGTGTTGTGCTTGTGCTGTGTGTGTTTTTTTTTAGGAGGTTTTAGAAGCAGGGCAGCAGCAGATTCTTAGCGAGGCGGGGCCACACTCCCGTGACGTTACGCACCCGACTGAGTCCTTATTTACACGAGACAAAAAAGGATCCAAGGATTATTGCCTTGCTGCTCTGTGGATTTATCTCACAATTAATTTTATCTCATAATTAAGCTGCAACAACACAAGTCACTTTTGTTTTGAATTAACTGCCAAATGACCTAGAAATAATGAGCTGAAACTTGTTTTTATTCGTATTAAATAATGAGACGGTGGCACACTGGCCTACACCAAATTATTATTTTTTACATCCTAGGGCATTTTGGATGTACTGAATTAAAAAAATTCATGTTTTTCACCTTCAGGTCAACGTTTGGAACAACAGTATTATTATTTTCCGTTTAGATGATGCTACACTCCTTCTAAAGTATTGTAATTCTCTGAATTTGGAATGCCGATAGAACATTCAATTTACATATACTTACTTTTTTACATTGACTTGTAAGCTTGATCAGTCTGTCCTGCTGCATTTTAAAGTCCAACTGTGCAACTTCTTATAAGTTAACATAAAAAATGTACCCGAAGTTTAGAACTGGATCATGTGGGGCTAATTTTTTATGATATTTCAATAAAAAGAACAGAAAGCTTACAAAAACATTTGTTTTTTGGTCTAGTTAAAAATTACATTACCTTTACAATGGTTGACCCTGACAGGAAGATCAGTATCATTTTGATCAGATTAGGCAATGGAATTTCTATGTAATTATACTGTTTTATAATTCAGTGTTATAACAGACAAACCACACTTTCCAAAACAATTCCATGTTATTATATACAAAATATTAAAAGAAAAAAAAAACACTTTGCAACACAACATGAAGGTTAATCGACATTTTATACACGCCGACCACTGAGTGTCTACACCAGCTTCCCAAACTGGGTCACGACTCGGATGAATGAAGGCGTCTCTGCCAGCTGTGGGTCAGGAAGGCTCGGTTGAATAATCCGGACGGGCTGTCGCGGCGGACGCGTGGGATGATTCTACAAGGAAAATGCACACAATAAAATACAGCACAGTAGTTTTTAACAAGAATACATAAGCTTATTTCAGCGTATTGTTCACATGAATAATTAAAATAAAAGCTTGAGTCCACAGTGTGCTGCAATAAAGCAGCGATCCATCCACAAATGAACAGCTTTTTTATTGCATAAATAAACTGAGCGTCTTACCGAATATATTTGCGAAAAAACGCACAATAAAAAAAAATTAAAACTCACCGTTAAAGGACTCCGATGTCGAGACCTCCCGGTATATTTTTTCATTCCGGGCGGCTCCGTCTAACTCGCGCTACGTTCGTCTGACAATGCAGTGAGCAGACACTGCAGCTCCTTACTGGTCCATGGAACACCCTTATTACACGAAGCCATTTTTGATAGAGATAATGAAAATAGCACAGCAATACACTGAAAAGGAACCACCAACAGTGGTTGCGTGCTGAGTAAAGGCGGTCGTGAAGATTCTTTTTTTTTTTTTTTTCAAAAACTTTATTGAGAAGGTCGTGAAGATTTGGTAGATGAGGAGGAGGAGAGGGGCGGTTACAACCTGACCAATCAGCGCCGGTTACGACCTGACCAATCAGCGGCGACCAGTCTGTTAACGTCACAACACGGCACAGCTCAGCACTGCTGTACCCTGCCCTTCAGCGGGGCTGAGAATTGCGGCTGTTAAACCGTGTTGGGGCTTGTGGAAAAGCGTACAAAGCGTGCTGAGCCGTCCCGTGTCGCGCTAAAGCGTGCTAGTGGAAAAGGCCCTTAACTTTGTACAAGAATCATCATCCTTCACAGAATACAGGCAGTGTTCCTAGGTGCCACTCAGTGACCCCCTCTCCTCAGCAACACTGAAGTCACACCTTAGTGTGAAAAGGAGCAGAGGCGCTGGACAAAAGACTCTCTGCTAGGAGCAGAAGGACAGCTTGCACACTGGAGGTTTTGTGACTGCAGCGACCCGAAGAGAGGCTTCTGAGACTCGGTTTGCATTGTTTGTGTGTCAGAATATTTGTACATGCTTTTCCGCATCATGAATTCTAATAGATTAGACCAAAATTATTTAGAAAAACCAGGAATGTTTTACAAACTTTATTTCTAGAAATTCAGTTCTGTCTGAGTTATGGGATCCACCTGTGATAACCAAATGTGTGACATGTGACCAATTCCTCTAACCAGCTCCCTGAATCAAAACACATCCCCTCTGGGTAAGCTAGCTCACCTTGGTGGGTTCACAGCAAACCCCACCCCTGTATGTGGATCTGCTCCCCTTATCATAGACATAGCTGAGGCTCTGCCTCTTTTCCTCCAGCTTCTCTGGCCTTCAGGCCCATTCACACAGCTCTCCTTTTTTACATAACTACAGCTCTTTGTTCCTTAGAATTCGTTATTTACCCAATTTTTATTTTTTATTTTCAGTTGTGGGTTTAATCATGTGTTCTATAACTGCGTTTTATCTAATTCTTCTCTTACTTTATTTCACAGTAGCCTGGTGGAGCACCCACAATTTTGTTGTACTGTACAACTGTACAATGACAATAAAGCCTGTTCTATTATATTATACATTTTTCCCTAAAGTTTAGCATTTTTCTTAGAAAAGCAGTACCAGTAAAGTGATTTTTAGCTTTCTCCTCCTTTAAAGCCACCTAACCCTTTTCTTTTTTATTCATCAATTTTCATAATATGTTTCTCTAAACTCAAGCCTACTTACATACTTTAGAGTGTGCCTAGTTTACTCCAGCTTTAAGGCTTCCTTTTGGGTTGTTCTCCAATCTCCACCCGAGAGAGGATGACCCATTGTTCTCAGAAGAAGCAAGCACACCCAGACTATGGACCTCAAATCAAGCCCCCACCTCTGAGAAGGTTACCAGGTCAAGACCCTGGGCACAGAACTGCAGAGAAGATTCCCGCTGTCAAGGTACCATCTCCAACCCAGGTTGACTAGCCAGGCTGCCAGGAGCCCTAATCCTCCAGCGACCCAATGAGGCTTGACCCCTTTATTCTGGCTTTGGTCTGAGTCTCTTGAGAACCCCAGCCATCCCAGGAGAGGAACTCCTACAAAGCTTCCAAGAAAGTAAGGCAGCCAACAGCCTTAGTTTCAGAGACTTTTATTCACCTTAACCTTTCTGTAACTGTCGTTCCCTTTTCAGCCTACTGTAAAGTTAATCTGTTTTTCTTCTTTTTCAAAAACATTTTTCCAAAATTCCCCTTTTGATTAACTGTGCTTTATATTCAGTTTTCCTGCAGTGGCTTCACTAATTCCCCACTCAGATACACAGTCACATACCAGTCTTATTTCATACACGAAGAGTCCGTTTGCAAAAACTGAAACGCCACTTCCCAGAAACTTTAACGCTGTACAACAAACAGCTGATCACATTACCTACTTATGGAAGTACAAATAGTTTTTTCTAAAAATCCGCTATATCCACTGTAATATACATTACGAAGTTCATGTTTTTTTTTTTCAAAAGCTGATAAACGCCAGGACCCTGTTTTTACAAAACCAGATAACTCTACACACGGCAAATCAGCGCTTGGTATTTGGGTGGCGTGACTCAATGGTGCAGTGAGGATCAGCCAATCACGTGTCTAGAGGGTGAGCCCAGCCAATCATGTGTCTATCTGCTGTGGCAGCGTTCTGCAGAGACCCCTACTTGGGTCTGTTTGCTTTGCATGATTTCCCTACCAGTTTTTTTTTTTTTGGTTGCATTTTATGTCAAATATGGATAATTTTGATGAAGCAGATGAACCAGTGATGCGTTCACCAGACAAACTAGCATGGTTTTCGGGACATGTTTGTTTTTGCAAAAGTATGTGTTGTGGACTTACCCGTTTTTGTACTCATAAATTGCCAAAAAATAACGAGATGATGTTCAATTTTTTGCTTTATTATGTCTGAGATACTCATATTTCAAGTGACTATGTCTTAGAAGCCGAATTGGAAATACTAACAGATATAAACCAAGAGATGAAAAGTTGTTTTTCTCATTATTAAAACAATTGGACTTATGTTTTTGCAAACAAACTCTTCACATGTATAACCTGTAAATATGTAACTATTGTTCCTTTTTTCATATACAAACTTACTACTGTTATTACAACATCTGGTTATCTCTTCGTTTTACAAAGCTCTGCAGGTGCCTGTTGTCACTTGGTTTCTTTCATTAAAACTATTAAACTGAGTTTAAGGTGTGGCTTTGTATGTCCAGATTCCAGAATCACTCAGTGTCAAGGACTGATGAACAGGTAGAGAGACTGATTAGATAACTGTCAATTAAATTAATTAAAACTTGGCTTACTAAGTGCCAAATTCTTAAGTTACCACATCTGTCAGAACTGTGGGTGGTGCCCCTCTAGTGTTAGAACAAGGTAAGTGAATAATTAATAATCATTAATTCCAGATGCTACATTATTTAATGATGCAACCTGTATGAAGCTACTATGAAATACAAAAACAAAAAGTGGGGAGCTTAACTGCCACTTGACTGCAAAAGACGTATGTGGGCTATACATTAAATCAAAGCTGAAAAACTTTCAAAAAATGCTATTTAAATTACTGAGTACTCCACTACCACTGACTGCTTTAACACTATTTCCACCCAAAAGCAGACGTTGTGTCTATATTCGTTTCTACAGCAGCACCCCAAGGAAAAAGGTGGACAAACACAAATATCAAGACTCCATCGAACAGTATATAACAAAACACAAAAATGCTTTCTGACAAGCCCAAGAACACATACCCACAAACAGGCCCAAAACACACTAACGTCAATAAGTATAAGACTAACTGCAAAGTAACATGACAAACCAGACCATCAATGACAGAGCAGCTCATTATGGCCTTACAAAATCATCCCGGGAGTGACAAATCTCCTGACCACTGACCTTGGACTTAAGCACAGCCTAGATAAAGACCCATCTAGTATGTGGTTAAAGTCAAGGTCAACGGCATAGGAGGGGTAACGTTTTTCATTAGATCATAAGTGCCAAGATCTCCTGACCTTTGACCTTGAGCACAACTTGGATGCAGATCCACCTGAAGATCACTGACCATGTTTACATGGACACAAGTAACCGGATTAAAAGCCTGACTGGAAGAAAAATTCTTCATGTAAACATGCCAAACTGAATATTCTGACCTGATCACACTCATTCGGATCAAAATTTCATTTCGACAGACGGGTGGGTTATGCCGATTGTTAATCCGAATGGTGCGCATAAAAACACTTATTCCGAAGGTTGGGCAGAAAATATGTTTACTGCGCATGTCTGTACGTCAGCCACACGTCGATGTGATGTATTTCCGCCTTTACAGCAGCTAGTGGAAGACATAGCAGGAGTAAAACAAAACTGGTCTGTATCGTTCTGCTGTCTCCCTCTGTTCGTCATAGGCAGAAGTACTGTATGTACTTGTAGCTTCATTACGGAGACCAGCAGAAGCAAAAGTACAGGACCATTTCGACACAAAGCGGGACTTGCTAACACTGGAAGTTGCTTCTTCTTCTACTATTTTCGGAATGTTGAAATGTCGACGTGCGCATGTCAAAATGATTTATTCCGTTCAAATGTGACAGATGGAAATGCACGTCCTAATCGGATCAGTGTTTTCAGGATCCGTGTAAACAGTAAAGTTCTGATCTGAATTGTAATCAGATTGACGAAATTTTGCCCATGTAACCGTGGCTATTGTGAGTGAGCTTGGTGAGCATCAGGGCAAATGCCTCGGTGATTGTAGTGAAATGTTGACAGACAGACGAGGGATGCCATGTCATTGCATTAGCCCTTTTTGGCTTTGCCAGAATGAGTTAAAAATGGACAGTTGATGATCAAAATGTTATGAGTTGTTGAAGTATGATTTAATATGGTCTTTGACCTTGACGCTGACCTTGAGCACAACCTGGATGCAGACGTACCTGAGGATCCTTGTGAGTGAATTTGGTGACCACTGGGGCAATTGCCTAGAAGGAGTAGCAGTTTTCATGAAATCACCAAAGTGCCCAGGTCTCCTGACCATTGACCTTGAGCACAACCTGGATGAAGATCCATCTGAGGATCACTAAGTGAGTTTGGTGAGCATCCAGGCAATTTTCTAGGAGAAGTAGCGATTTTTCTGAAATGATGCAAGTGTCCAGATCTCCTGAACTTTGACCTTGATACAAAATTTGTTTTTGCACTGCCGTGATAACAAAATGGACGTGGACCCACCCATACATGCACTCTGTGCCTTAGACAATAGACTGTTGACTAGCTCATTGCAATAGGGCCCTTCGAGTTACACGTCTTCCTCTTAGGTTTATAATGCTTTTGTTAAAGGAAAGCTTTTTACATTGAGACACAAAGCTCTCATAACAGACCATTTTACAACCGTTTATTAAAAAAGTCCTTGGGCTACAGGGTGTCAAATCAAATGTCATGGAGGGCCAAGACCCTGCAGGTTTTCTTTTCATCCAGCCACTAAAGCATGTTTGATTAGCAATTAGTGGATGAAATTCAGTAAAATCACCTGGCTGGGAAGAAATCCTGCAGTGTCTCAGCCCTCTTTTGACGTCCCTGGTACGCAAACAAAACTCAAGTGGCATTCCTTTAATATCCCTTTACTGGATCAGATCGCACTGGCTCGTTCTGCTGCATCATGGCAAGTGGAAAGCCTAGAACACCAAAGGAGGAATGGAGGAGGCCCTGCTGTCTTCAATTAACGTGCTTTTCGTGAGGAGTGTCTGGGACCGGCTACTCAGCCTGTCTGACAGAGCCCCATCCGACTGGGTCTCTGTGCTCCACATTCCATCCACGGCAGAATTGTGTTACGCCCCATTTCAGACGTAAAACGGCGGTTTGGTGCTCCATATTGGAAACATGTGAGTGGAGCGTCATAGAGAGAGTGGCGTGTCACGGCAGCTGAGGTCCTTTAAAGTTCAGCGCTGCACTGCCTTCTGCCAAAAACTCCTTTTAAAGCCAAACAACACAGTTCAACTGTATTCATTAAATGAATTTCAACATATTTACTCTGCGCTCACTCAACAAATGCAACCACGTGTTGCCAGTGATTCTCCACAGCAGTGAGTGGTTTGTTTTCATGCAAACACCTCACTGATGGGACGCTCCGCTGTGGCATTTGAACAGCTGGTCCTACACTAATCCACTCATCAGTTAAATTAAGCTTACTCAGTTGTATAGTAAATGTAGATCTGACCTACTGTGGCCTGATTGCATAACCAACCAGCCAGCACACATCTTTCATTTTTCCTTTGCCTAAATATCTTGGGGTGAAGTTTAATTCAAAGTTCCAAGACTGGATCCTTCCAAGCCCACATTTCAAGACAGAATACGTCATAATGGGCCCACATGTCTTGGTTCACTTTCAAAGCCTTCTCTTGGCCGAATGCAGAGGACACAACTGGAGTATCACTTGCAGCTCAAAATGCATGAAAATATGTATCCAGCAAATCGCTTCAGTGGATTTTCTTTTAGCCTGTGAGGCTGATCAATTTGGAAATCTTTCTGAGGATTTGGATTCACAATGTCCTGGTGTCTCATTCAAACTACTCCTAAGATAAATGACTGTTATACATCACTATTAATACTACTTGCTACCTACAAAAATTTCACAACACTTCATAAGCTCCATGAGAAAGACTCTTATGAGCTTAGACATCACATTTTAGTGAGTCTCAGCTGCTGTCTGCTCAGAACATTTTGTCCCAATGACCAGTGAGCTGCTGCAATGACTTCATATTTCATTTAAAACACTGTAACACAAGTTTTCCTTTCATGAAAACTTTATCTATGCACCTTGACAGTGTGGAGGTATTTTCGTGTCTGGATGTCACGTGTTTATGTATTTACAATATGCGTGAGCACCAATGAGTGAGAGTTAAAGTGTCAGATGGCCATCTAGTGGTAATGTTGAATTAGAGACGATAACCTTTATCTGCAGTACTGGAGGATTTTGAGGGTAAGGTGGAAAAAACCCATGTTGTTCTCGCTTTGTTCTATTAATTATATTATGAAGGAGACACTATAAAGAAGAAAACATTTTGTGCTACACCAACACCAGCCACAACTGACTAACTTAATGAAGAATGCAAAAGATAATATAGGGGGGAAATGCATCATTGTGGGAGCATGGTGTGGGGTTTTTCTTCACCCAGAGAAGGCAGAAGATGGTTAGGTCTATGCACCCCCCAGGGAGAGTAACAACTCCTGGTGCTGCTAAGAGAAGAAGGTTGTTGGAGCAGCGCCAACATTATGTCATGTTAATGTGCCACACAGTTCTTTGTTCAAATAACAATGTGTGATGGTTGGAAGTTCCGGGTCTCGATGCATGGGAATAAACATATAAAAGAGGAATGCACAGAGACCCAGGATTCTCTTTTGCTGTAAATTATGTTGGAGAAGGAATAAAGTTTCTGTGTCGTCCAGCTCGTTACCTCGCCTGCCTCCCCTCATATGTTCAAGTCATACCCATTTGCAGAATAACAATAATTTTCCTTTCTCAGTGCATTTCATTGAGGTGAAAAACCACAGTAGTTACTGTAATAAAACCCCAGCACGCACAAATACATATGAAATAAAGCAGCGACCCCCAATAAAGTCAAACTGTCAAATGAGTACGTGCCTGCAGCGTGAGCATAAACATTACCATCTCAGCTGCTGTTCAAACACTGGAATAAATATGAAATGAAAGATTTATCATGTCTGGTGGAGTGAGAGTGGGAGCTCTGCAGAAAACTGTTGGGTCAGTGCAGGCAACAGAAACATTCGAGTTAAATCCTGCTGCATTAGAGCAAGACAGAAACTCACAGCAGCAGAGAACAGTGGGGGGGCATTAAATGGGGGAAAAAGACAGTCAGGCATCTGCTGATGGCTCAGGTTGTTGTTTTAGAGCAACACTGACATTTTCATGTTTGGCAACACCTGCACTGAACAACTATGAATTATTCACAAACTTTAACTCATCTTTTAAAAAAAAAAACAGTCTGACCATAGTGAGTTCAACAGATTATCAAAATGTCATTCATAGACTGAACCTAGCCCTTGGAATAAACCTCCATCAAAGACAAACTCACATATGGAAGCTCTGCTCTCCTGCGATGGCCCAGCCCACAGCACGGCATGAAGGGGACCAGGGAGGGAAGGGACGGACAGCTGTCTCACAGACTCCTGTCAGGCAGCAGCATCTACTCAGCCTCGGTCCATGTCAGCAGACCTGGCCCACAGGACTGTGGGGCACCCAAAGGCGCAGACGGGATGGATCCTTGCACGACTTCTGCACACCTCTCCCCACGTGTGCACCGACCTCCCTCCTGACTCAGAAACTCTGATTCATAAAGTCAGACTCTGACACTCCCCACCTCCTCCTCATCTTCCAGCCATTTCAAGGCGGATTTGTCCGCGAACAGACGGCGAGGTGCACATCTGAACTCTCTTTTCACCCCACCCCAAAATCTGTGACCGCTCTGGCAAATCCTCTGCAGCGCTGCTGCGCCGTGGCAGAGACGTGGAGTTGCAGGCTGGCACACTGCTTCAGCTGCTGGTGGATTTAGACCCAAACATCTTCACACACAAGCTCCTTCTCGGTATGGGGAGGAGGTGGAGTGTCCTTTATTGACCGCAACCACTTGCTTCCTAATAGATGACGCCTCCTCCGTGTATCCCCGCCTCTCCCTTTCATTTCATCCAAGGGATAATTCTGCTTTAAAAGCTTGACACACTGGCTTTTGTGAGCTTTCTTCCCCCCTCAGCTTTTTAATTCTAAGTCAGTTTCTGTCATGACTTAGCCCCAGTTTACACTCTCTGCCTCTGCAGAAGAGACTACACAGTGCCTTTAGGTTACAGAAACAGTGTGTGTCCTGTGGCGTGAGCAGCGCATCAGCGCACCGCCGATGGTGCAGCGGGAAGTCACTCACACAGTTCAGTCACAACACATTCCTGGTGTGACTGCAGGACAGTCTCGCTGTGCGCCTTCTCGTCCTTCCCTACTGCGCTCAGGCGATTGAGTCCCGCAGGTTATGCAGTCTGACTGCTGGATCGTAAATGCTGTGTCAGCCAGAATCGCACATGCTCTTTTTATGTCTCAAGACACGCGGTATGCGTGCAGACATAATGTTAATATACTAACAGCAAGATATACAGAATATCAGTCTTATGAACACAGCACGTTTACCCACACTTAGAAAAGATGCAATATTATTGGGGGAAAAAAATTATGTGAAATGGGTATCATTTCATCAGTGCCATACTAGAGAGAGAGAAGATGGTGGAAACAGTGCCATTTAGTGGTTGTGAAAATAACTGCATGCAGTGAAACGGGAGAGACGAGCAGCAAAAATGTTTTAAACTGACCCTAACCTTAACACCTGAATCAGACAATCAATGATGGAGTAGCTCATTCTGGCATGACCCCATCCTGACCTTTGACAGTGACCTTGACCTAACCAGGCTGCAGACCTACCTGAGGGTCATATGCGTGAGTTTGGTGAGAATCAAAGTAATTTCCTAGGATCACATAAATGCCTAGACCTCCTGATCTTTGACCTTGACAGTGACCTTGAACACAACCTGGATGCAGACCCACCTGAGGATCACTGTACATGAGTTTGGTGAGCACTGGGGAAAACGCCTAGGATGAGTAGCAATTCCAGTGAAATGCGGACAGGTGGATAGACAAATGCCCTGTCATTACATTATCTCATTTTGGCTTTGATGAGCTAAAAATGTGTGATGAATTCCAAAAGAAAGTGAAATGCAAAGACAGAGGTGAAGGTGAACAGAGACCAGCTGGATGGGAACTCGGGCTTGCTAAGTGAGAGCAGGGTTTTTAAAACCATCAACAGTCCACCTCCATATGAGGATTTGAGTGCTTTTGAAACAACGAAAGAGGTGACACAACTAGGACAGTTGCACATATGCATGTAACCCCCATGCACATTAATATGGTGTCCTTTAGTGCAGTGGTTCCCAACCTGGGATCCCTGGAACGTTCAGGATTCCATGGGAAATTCTGTAATTTCACTTCTTAACTGGTCCATAAAATTGCAAATAATTTGCCGTTGTTGTGCATATAATTTGTAGGCACCCATGCACAACAATAGAAAATTATTTGCAATTTTTTGGACCAATTAAGAAGTGAAATTACAAAATTTCCCATGGAAACCCGAATGTTCCAAGGACCCGAGGTTGAAAGCCACTGCTTTAGTGCAGTGGTCCCCAACCTGTGGGTTGCAAGAGTTGCAGAGAAAGAATAATTAATTTATTCTGTTCCTCTGTGTTGACTATTTAAGTGTTTTATTTAGAAAATTTACCAGATATTCTCTTGCTGCCTGACTTCTTGCCTGTGTCTGCGCAGTCTTGACATAACTTTTTCAATAGTTCGCAAAGATGCTAACTAGAATGAATAAAACAGTCATCGTGAGAGCGTGCTACTGTACATCCACAAAACACTCACGGACTGCGAAGGAGTCTATCTGCAACCCTTTTACGAGCAAGCCACATTGAAGGTGAGTGCGTGATTTGCTTTTTTGTTGATGTATTCCACTGAGTCACACAATTTCTTAACCTGCTGTGGTAGTCCTTGAGGCAGAAAAGGTTGAGGACCACTGCTTTAGTGGACTAATGGGTCAGTCACACTTGGCTATTATACAAGGTTGCATATATATGGGGGGGGGGGGGTGAAAATTTCATAGTGGTCAAATTTGACCAAACGTGTTTTGGTTTTTTTTTTTTCCAACATAGTCTCCCCTTCGGTCCACACACTTCTCCCATTGGTGTTGCAGCGCTTGGATCCCTGCGGTTGAAAAATAAACCACATTTGGTCAAATTTGACCACTACGAACTTTTCAGCCCCCCCCCCCCCCCGTACATATAGAATATCACATCTATCAACAAAGGCAACTGTTTACAGGAGGAATTCAAACAATTTCCCTTTGAATTCACTTAGGTCATGTAGATATACACATAGTAAACCTTGTTTAATACTGAAAGATTTAACATTAAGATTTCCCTGAAATCATCACACTAAATGGGGATTCAGAATCATCTGTAGTTATGTTTGTGAGTGTGTGTAGTTGTCTCTCTGTTGCCTTTACAATGAATGGGTCCAGGTTGTACCTTGTACCTATGACAGATGCATAAAGAATCAAGGGAATGGGTGGGATTTATCATCTTTAAAAGATTCACATAGCTGGTCTGGTTTCATTATGTAAACTTAGATACTTGCATCTTCTTTAAGCCTCACATACATTTTACTCAATCCCAGTGTTGTGCAGGGCTGACTTTGATGCTGAAGACATCAATCTTTATCGGTGTTCTACTGACTGAGGTGCCACAGGGTCTAGTTTGTCAGCAGAATAACAACATCATTCCTTCTGTCAGATAATGCTGTGTCAAGATAAAAACAAACTGAGTTTCTTGTGTCCACAAATGAAAAGTGAAACATGCTGTTATCAACTAGCAGCTATTGCTTGTGAAGTAAAACGTCAAGTTTTCTGGAGATATTTAAAAGTGATAGAAAAACTTGGGTGTTGCATAGTGAGAATGATTTCTATCCATATAGTTCTTTTCTAGGTATACTGATGAATTAAAATGCTTGATGTCAGGTTCTGAGCATGGTTGGGGGACCATGCTCATGCTTTAAGTTTATTTTTGATTACCTCCGCCAGGCCGAAAAGGCCAGGAGGAGGTTATGTTTTTGCCAGGGTTTGTGTGTTTGTCTGTTTGTCTGTCTGTCTGTCTGTTGGTTAGCAAGATAACTCAAAAAGTCTTGGACGGATTTCCATGAAACTTTCAGGCGTTGTTGGAAATGGTACAAGGAAGAACTGATTAAATTTTGGGGATGATCCGCATCACCGTCTGCATACAGGAATTTTTTAAAGCATTTTTCCACACTGTGACATATGGCCATTTTCAACATGTGCGCAGGCGCAATGGACGGCGCTGGGCGTCGTGTCTGACCAACACAAACTCTGCCTTCTTCAACGTTTTAGCCACAAAAGCACGCGGAAAACGCTGCTGGCCTGGCCCCGCCACCGTGCCTGTTTTTGCGCCACGCTGCAAAACCTGACACGGCCACCTGTCCGCCGCCCGATTATTTGCCACAAATTCCCCGCCCAGCTATAGGCGCAGCGTAAAAACGACCTCTCTGCCGGGGAAAATTCTAAATTCTGTTTTGCCGCCGAGCGCAACCCCAATATAATATAAAACCCACGGCAACCTGTCTAACCAATCTGCATCCGTCAGTGGAGGAGATGGACACACCAACACTTCACTTTATTACCTCCGCCAAGGAGGCAATGCTTTTACAACCGTAAAACGGGGCTATAAGGGACGGCGGGGTAATATGGGACACTTTTCTAAATGTAATTCTGCTTTTTTAATTTTGCTTCTGCCTAGATTTGATGAAGGATTCATGGATATTTGACAATAACAACACAACTCAGCGTCCTGCTCAAAATAAAAAAAAGCAGAATTACATTTAAAACATTTCCCACAAAAGTGTCCCTTATCAACCCGCCGTCCCTTATAGCCCCGTTTTACACTACTGAACCACTAATCCTATCACTATCACATTGATTGTCATTCATTAATTGTCTGTTTATTGCACTGTCCATGTCAAATAAACAAATAATCATTGTGAATCCAATTGCTAGTCATATCTCTTCATGCTCAGGGAATCTGAAAACGTACACACAAACACTGTATGGGGGGAACTGTGCCGCTTGGCGGAGGTCTGCGCTCTCCGAGTGCTTTTCTAGTTCACTGTGTTTTCTTCATCTTAGCCCAGTCTGATCATTGTGTTTATTTTCTCATTCATGTCCCTATTTATGTTCTTTTCAATTTGCCATTTTTTTCTGTTTGCCTTGATTATCAGGGACTGGCAAGATGGCACTGTCACTTTTGTTTGTATGTTTGTCGTTTTTAACCTATGGCACGCAACAAATCAAAGCGCTGTTGATATACGATAGTCAAACTCTTCTGGATCTTCGGAGCTCTGCTGAAAATCTCATTATATTTTAAGTATGGTGGACAGAAAGCCTTTCCCACGCTCCTATTGGGAATCCCATCTCACCTTTACTGGGCCCCAGCTGCTCCACCATCCCAGCGGAAGCGTCACCGTGGTGGTTGGCTGGTGAAACTAAAGCTCTCCCTGGCGTGCTCTGCTATTTTCCAAACATAGTACAGATTATTTTCTCGTCTATTGGTGTCTCAGCGCTCCCTGGGTCCCATTGATGCTTGCCTCCTACCTGTGACCGGCTTCAACCAGGTGCTCCGGCCCTGCTGCCCCTGCTCTCCTCATTTCCGCCAGCACAACGTGAACCTCTAGAACCTGAGGCCGCTGTGTCGGGCTCTCCGGTCCGCTCCACCACAGGCCCCAGCTCCTGCTAGGATTGGCCTGGTAAATGCCAGATCACGGGTAAATTAAACTTTTATGCTCAGGGATTTCTTCACCTCCCATTCGCTGGATTTCCTCTGCATATGTGAGACGTGGTTCAGTTTTGGTGACTGTAGCATTTTTTTTCCCGGAACTTTTACTGGTTGGTTGCTCTTGTTTTAACTCCCCGTGGACGTCGGGTCAAGGAGGAGGAACGGCGATTATTTATAAAAATGATTTTAAATGTAAGCAGTGCTTTTTATTCTCTTCCTTCTCCAGTTTTGAAATGACTTTATTTGAGGTGGGTCGCTTTGACCCGGTGCTGGTTATTGTCATTTACCGACCCCCCAAATATAATAAGGACTTTGTGAATGACTTTGCCGATTTTCTGGCTAAAATTATGCCTAAGTGTGACCGAGTCATTGTTAGAGATTTTAATATCATGTGTGCTGTCCTAATAAGCCACTGGTGAATGACTTTTTAAACTTTATTTATTCTTTTAATTTGGAACAGTTTTTACCTGGTGGTCCTACATGTGAACATGGACGTGCAGTGGTGTCTCGTCAGTCCACAGAGTATTTTCCCAAAAGTCTTGGAGATCATCAGGATGTTTTCTGGCAAAACTGAGACGAGCCTTTATGTTCTTTTTGCTCATCAGAGGTTTTCATCTTGGAACTCTGCCATGCAGGCCATTTTTATCCAGTCTCTTTCTTATGGTGGAGTCATGAACACTGACCTTAACTGAGGCAAGTGAGGCCTGCAGTTCTTTGGATGTTGTTGTGGGGTCTTTTGTGACCTCTTGGATAAGTTGTCGCTACACTCTTGGGGTAATTTTGGTTGGCCGGCCACTCCTGGGAAGGCTTACCACTGTTCCATGTTTTCGCCATTTGTGGATAATAGCCCTCACTGCGGTTTGCTGGAGTCCCAAAGCTTTAGAAATGGCTTTATAACCTTTTCCAGACTGATAGAGCTCAGTTACTTTGTTTCGCATTTGTTCCCGAATTTCTTTGGATCGCAGCATGATGCCTAGCTTTTGAGGATCTTTTGGTCTATTTCACTTTGTCAGGCAGGTCCTATTTAAGTGATTTCTTGATTGAGAACAGGTGTGACAGTAATCAGGCCTGGGTGTGGCTAGAGAAATTGAAGTCAGCTTTCCAAAGATGTGATAAACCACAGTTAATTTATGTTTTAACCGGGAAGGGGGGGGGGTCACTTTTTCACACAGGGCCATGTAGGTTTGGATTTTTTTTTACCCTCAATAATAAACACCTTCATTTAAAGACTGCATTTTGTGTTTACTTGTGTTATCTTTGTTTAATATTTAAATGTGTTTGATGATCTGAAACATTTAAGTGTGACAAACATACAAAAAAAAAAAAAGAGAAATCAGGAAGGGGGCAAACACTTACACAGACACACAGCACCATGGCCTAAACACCAGGTATTAGAGGATGACACTGATCAACAATTACAGTCTAATGATGACAGCAGAACACAAAGCTGTATCAGTCAAGTATTCCTGATTCAAACAATGTACAACAGCAGCAGCTAGAAAAGCACTTAGAGAATGCATACCTCTGCCAAGGCTCCTTCCATCTCTCATGGATGACCTCTAAAATGTAATGGGTTCATGTGTAAGCCACAAGCCAGTTCTGGTGAAAATTGCATCAAAGTCTATCCAGTAGTTTTGGAGTATTCTTGCTAACACACTGTGAGAAAAGCCTTGGCAGAGGTATGCGCTCTCCAATCACCAAAATGTAATGGGTTCCTCTCTCGCCCAAGAACCACCTCTGATGAAAATTTCATCCAAATCCATCCAGTAGTTTTTGTGTAATCCTGCTGCACAAATACAAACAAGGTCCTTGGTGGAAGAATGCACTCTCAAATCATCACCAAAATTTAATAGGTTCATTCTTGGCCCAAGGGCTACCTCTGATGAAAATCTCACCAAAATCCATTCAGTAGTTTTTGTGTAATCTTGCTAACAAACAGAAAAACAAACCACCCCAATCACATTACCTCCTTGGTGGAGGTAATTAAAAACCTGCACAGATGACTGGAATGCTACAAATAGCATGTCTTACCTTTTTTGTAAAGTGTTTTCTTCTGGCCTTCTTTAATGACAAATCCTTCATTATGTCCTTTAAGTCCAGCTCACAAATAATGTCATACTCTGTGGACATCAATGTGAGGTTACACAGTCTTTTTAAGTAGCATGCTTGATCTAGTCTACTTTTTACCAAGATCTGAGTCTACTGTCCCACGCACAGCTGTCTGATGTAAGCAATGATGGCCTTACATCAGACCTGGCTTTTCTTATGCTGGTCTCCATCTCTCAGCTTGCCTTCTCCATTGCCCTGCTCTCTTTCGGCAGGATCTGGTGGTCTTCTCCTCCAGGTGAGTGCTTTAATGGCCCACCTGTCTCCTCGGTGCAGTAATTCGCAGCCCCACCTCCACTCGTTGCTCCAGCTTAGAAAAATCTTTTAGTCAAAATTTTTTTGAGCAATTCCCTAAGCAATTTTCCTCTCAATAATTTTATAAGTGCCACTCACAAACTTTTTTCTGGATGTTATGGCCAAGCTAATTACTTCTTACCTCTCACTGGCGCTTGCATAGTCACATGTCAAACAATTCCTCTGATAGGCTATTGTTACATGGTACCCATGTGGGCCGCATGTAAATTGGACCAATGAGCAGCCAGCCACACACGAATATCAAGTGATGGACATAGAATGTGACCAATTAACAACAATGTGATTGTTTTTATTGGCTCATGATAGGCCCCTGAACTTCGTAGGCCCCTAGGCTTCAGACCAGCCTAGCCCGTTCATTAAGGCGGCGTTGAACTGGCAAAGGTTAAACCAATCCTTTCAAAGCAGCACTTTGAAACAGTAATCCATGCCTTCATCACACCTCGGCTGGATTACTGTAATGCACTTTATTTTGGAATCAGCCAGTCTTCCCTCTCACACCTCCAGTTGGTTCAAAATGCAGCTGCACGTCTTAACTGGAACACGTAAGAGGGACCACATTACACCCATTTTAGCTTCCCTTCACTGGCTGCCTGTGCACTGTAAGGTTCAATTCTTTTATTTGTTTTTAACTCATTAAGTGGCCTTGCCCCACCTTACCTCTCTGAGTTGCTTCTCCCGTACACTCCTGCTCGGTCTCTCAGGTCAGGTGACCAGCTGCTCCTGGTGATACTGAAATCAAAGAGGAAGTTCAGAGGGGACAGAGCTTTTTCTGTTGCTGCTCCTAAATTGTGGAATAATCTGCCTTTGTCCATCAGACAGGCCTCTTTATTGTCCAGTTTTAAAACTCATCTTAAAACCCATTTTTATTCCCTGGCTTTTTACCCAGTTTGAGACATTGATTTTATTTGTTCTTATTGTCTCTATTGTATGACTACTGTTTTATTTGTGGTGTTTTGTACTTTTTTAGCTGTATTTTATTGTTTTTATATTTTATTTATCGTTGATGTACAGCACTTTGTGTCAGCTGTCATTGTTTTTAAAGTGCTTTATAAATAAAGTTGGATTGGATCTTCTGAGTTCTGTCTCATCATTCCCCTTACCTTAGTCTTAGTTTAGTTTGTCATAGTCCTGTTTATTAGTATTATGTTTATCATGATCAGTTATGCTTGGGTTTGATGATTTATTCCTGTCATGGTTTAGGTTTGGGCTTTTGTTTTGACAGAGCCTTTTGTTTACTTCCAGTTTTGCCTTGTGAGTTTTTGCTTTGTTAATTATTCACAGCTGCTTTTGATTTTTTGATTACTAGTTGTCCAAGGGTGTTTTTGATTTGTTTCCTTATTTATAGAGGTCGCACGCCACCTTCAGCACAGCGACCTTCATGCCGATCACGCTCTCATGTTTGATTTTGCTCATGTGTGGAAGTTTGGTTCTTGTGAATAAGATTATCCCTAAGAAGAGAAAGCCTCCCCATGGGTTCATTTCTTTGCCCCGGAAGGGCAATCATGACACTTTATACTTTAAATACCAACGATATTTAGCTAGTGCTTCACTTTACAGACATTATAATTTTATGAAAGAGAAAGACAAAGTTTATTTAGAATTACACTAACATGCATGTCTTTGGGTGGTTCCCAGTATTCTCAACTTTTCAAAGCATAACTACAGAATGGCTTATTTATTTTACCTCAAAAGTTAAAAAGGAGACAGGTTAAGGTTTAGCAAATATGAAAGTCTTCTGTCTAATCTAAAAATATAGGGCCCTATCACAATAATATCAATCAACTTTATTTAAAAAGCATCTTAAAACAACAAAAGCTGAGAACAAAGTGCTGTGCATCAAGGTAATAAAACACTAACTTAAAACACAAAATGAAATCACCACACACACAAAAATATAAAAATAATTAAAATCAAGTCTATAAACAGCTAAAAACAATGACGTTAAATAAAATCAGTGTCTCATGTGGGATTAAAGGCCAGGGAATAAAAGTGGGTTTTAAGATAGGTTTTAAAAATGGACAGAGAAGACGCCTGTCTAATGTGCAAAGGCAGATCATTGCACAACCTCGGGGCAATGATAGAAAAAAACCCTGTCCCCTCAAAGTTTTCACTTGGACTTAGGAATATCCAGGAGCAGCTGATCAGCTGACCTGAGGGCCCGAGCAGGATTGTGGCACTGTAACAGCTCGGTGAGGTAAAGAAGGGCAAGACCATTTAAAACTTTAAAAACAAACAAAAGAATTTTAAAATGAACTCTGAAGTAGACAGGCAGCCAGTGGAGCGAGGCCAGAACAGGGATTATGTGATCCCTTTACTTTGTACCTGTTAAAAGTCTAGCAGCCACATTCTGCACCAGCTGTAGACGTGCGAGAGAAGACTGGCTTACTCCAATGTAAAGGGAATTACAGTAATCCAGTCGTGATGAGATGAAGGCATGGATCACTGTTTCCAGTTACTGCCTAGAATGGAGCAATTTTAATTTTGCCAGTTGCCTCAGATGTAAAAAGCTGGACTTAATGAAAGCACCAAGGTGCTGATGCCTCGGTGACAGAGCCTTGGCGGAGGTATGTGCTCTTGGATCATCACTAAAATGTTATGAGTTCCTCTCTAGCCCAAGGACCACCTCTGGTAAAAATTTCATCCAAATCCATCCAGCAGTTTTGGAGCACACGCATGCACAGTGAAAATAATCTGCAGTTCACATGCCCATACTGTCGGCGGCAGCTAAGAGGCGCCAACCTGATTTGAACAGCTGCAGTCCAAACACAAAGAATAGCACAGTGGCAGACATTTTAAATGGCGGAAGCGATGGAGGTACGTGAATACAATAACAATCAAGACAAACAGGAGCTTTAGCTGTTTAGTGGCAAAGGAAGAAAACAGACGGGCAAAAAGACGGACATTTGTACACCTAGTATTGGTGGATTGCTCAGTACTTTCCTCTGGTGGGAGTTTCCGGGCGCATGCACAGTACTGTTCCATTTCCTCTGACAGGAGTTTCCGGGCACATGTGCAGTACCGTTCCATTGATGGTAAAGGCGAGTTATTTTTGTGTTTATTTCAAAAACAAAGCATTATTTTGAAATTCTGGCAAATTAAGTCGAGAAAATATGGTGATACAATGATACAAGCCTTGAGTTCCACTTAATTTTGACCGGACAAGCTGAAACAGCAAGGCGGACAGACAGACAGACACACAAACAGATGCACTCAGTGATTACTGTATGCCTTCGTTTTCACCGAGGCATAATTACAGCACTAATCTGACTGTCTAATTTAAAATTACTGTCCATCTTAAAATCCAGATTTTTAACCACTTGCACTCCGTTGTTCCGCGGGCGGGCAAGTCTCTGCGTCCTAGGGCGCACGAGGGCGCACGAGAGCGCACTCGTGCGCGCTTGGACGCATGACGCATGATGGTGGTGATGTAGGTGGTGTGGCCTCCAAGCGCCACTGAAAAAAAAAAGCTGCAGTCACAGCCGCGAACAGATTAGTTCATCTGATTGACCTCTCATTCGACTAATAAGAGCCTTGAATTGGGTTTCTGAAACCTTGAAGAGCCAATGAATGAAAACCTAGGAAGGAGGACCCGCCTACTTTGAATGCACAAGCCAATTGAAGCACAGAAATTCGGGCTGGGTGAAGAGAGATTTACTGCTGCAGCAGATGAAAATAAAGGAAGCTGGATGAACCTGCTACAGACCCAGGCTCACCCAGCAGCATGGAGACCACCCACAAGTGGGACCTGCACTCATTCCAGCAGAATAGACGTTTAGGATTCTCTTCCGTCATCATAGACCGACGGAGGCCGACGACAAAAGTCGTAAATCATTCGCCAAAACGGCAATAATGGAATTATGTTTTGATCGGGATCCACGAGCGGAGCAGCGTCGCGTTCGTCTGACAATGGGGAAGAGATGTTCGCCACGACTCTGCTGCTTTGAAGAGGTAAGGTGTTATAAGCTAAATTATTATTTATCCCTGAAAACTGTAATCCAAAAATGACTTTTGACCGATCGGTAAATTACAACTGTACTGCGCACGAAGTACATGAGCCGCGATAAACGGTTCATTTGCCGTGTTCGGACCGTGAACCCCCCCCCCCCCCCCGCTGCAGAAGAGGAGCGGGGGGGGCGTTCACGGTCCGAACGCCCCCCGGTCCGCGGGGGGAAGCATATGAGTCTATTCCACCATGTAGCGATGGCCCTCTTCTGTAGCGGGGGGGGGGGGTCACAACCCCCCCCACACACACACAGTAGCGAGGGGGGGGGGAGCTGCTGTGAAAACATGCAAGGAGTGTAATCCGTCATGTAGCGAGGGCCGAACTCGGTCCTTGGTAGCAGGGGGGGGGGACAACCCCCCGCCCACACACACACACACACAGACACAGCCCTGAGTGTGACCTTTCATTAGAGCCTAAAATGAAGATTCTACATTGAATTATTCAAAAGTTACAGATGTTTTTCCAAACTGTGCCATTTGGCACAATTTGGCACAGTTCCAAAACGCCTGGGAACAGCCTGAGAACAAAGCTGTGTAAAATATTCATTTTTTGTGGTATTGTTACCAAATTTGGATCTCAGCTTGATAACACTTGGTTCTACATTTCTGTTGCATTTTCCAGCCGGATCGGACAGCTGTGTGTTATTTGCAAGCATTTGTAACCAAAAAAACACCGTGTCCAAATTTATTTTCTTCAAGTTCAGTATGTTTAGATGACTGTAACTCAGTGGCCGGAGCATGTAGAGAGATTATGTTTTTTTTGCCAAAAAATTCAAAGTGTTTTCTTTTGAATGAGACCAACCCCATGAAGATGCTGCAAAGGGTTGAATAACAGCTTTCGATTTACTTTGGGCACGTTATTTTTTGGCATTTTTAGGAAAATTGCCCGGAGTGCAAGTGGTTAACAGTTGGCTTGACATACGCAGCCAAAGGACCCAGGTCAACAGGAAGGGGCTCACAAGAACTACTGGGTCCAAACATGATTACTTCCATCTTTCTTTCATTAAAATTTTTAAAGTTTATTGCCATCCATGATTTAATGTCATCAAGGCCTGCTAAAAGGGGTTTAATAAAAGAGGCATCCCTATGTTTCAATGGCAGATAAATCTGACAGTCGTCGGCATAAAGGTGGAATGATATGCTGTGTTTTCAGAGAACAGAACCCAGAGGAAGCAAGTACAAAGAAAAAAGCAATGGATCTAAAATTGAGCCTTGCGGCACACCACGAAACAAAGGAGCACAGGAGAATTCAAAACCACTGAGCTTGACACTGAAAGTTCTACCTGACAAATAGGATTTAAACCGCTCAAGAGGAGTTCCTGAAATGCCCACTGAGTTTTTTAAACGTGAAATCAAAATGTTATGGTCCACAGTGTTCAAAAGCGGCTATTAAATCAAGCAGTACCAGAATCACGTTATCACCAGCATCACAAGGCAAGAAAATGTAATTAAAGATCCTTAGCAGTGCTCACTCAGTGCTGTGAAGGGATTTAAATCCAGACTGAAAGTTCCATCCATCTTCTTCCGCTTAATCCTTTTACGGGTCACGGTGGGGGCTGGAGCCTATCCCAGCATCTTTGGGCGAGAGGCAGGGTACACCCTGGACAGATTGCCAGTCCATCGCAGGGCCAACACAGAGAGACAGACAACCATTCACTCTCACAGTCATACCTAAGGACAATTTAGAATCCCCAGTTGATGCCAATTAACCTAACTTGCATGTTTTTGACATGACTGAAAGTTCATAGTGGTCAAATTTGACCAAATGTGGTTTATTTTTCAACCGCAGGGATCCAAGCGCTGCAACACTGATGGAAGAAGTGTGTGGACTGAACAGGAGACTATGTTGAAAAATAAACCACATTTGGTCAAATTTGACCACATGAACTTTTAAGCCCCCCTCGTATGGCGTGTTTACTTAGGAGGGTATATCAGCTTTCTCCCTCCAGCCATCCATTCATCTTCTACCACTTTTCTGGAGGTCCGGGTCATGGAGGCAGCAGTTCAAGCAGAGAAGCCCAGACTTCCCTCTCCCCAGCCACCTGCTCTAGCTCTTCAAAGAGGATACCAAGGCGTTGCCAGACCAATTGGAAGACGTAGTCTCTTCAGAGAGTCCTGTTTCTGTCCCGGGGCCTCTTTCCAGTGGGACGTGCCCAAAACACCTCAAGTGAGAGGCGTCCAGGAGGCATCCTGATCAGATGCCCAAACCACCTCAACTGGCTCCTTTCAATGTGGAGGATTTCCTACACATCAGCATACTATCAGCATTCTACTGAGGAAATGGACATGTTCACGATCGAAGTGAAAATGTGAGATCGTCACTTCCTTGTGGTAACGTATCGCCACTTCCTGTTTTGCTGTCTGTCTGTGTGGTTTGCTCTCCTCACTCTCCTGAGCTTTGGGTTAGCCATTAGCGATGGCTACTAGCTCTCCTTCTTCTCCTCCTCTGGTGTGCTCTCTCTGTCAGATGTTTAGCTACACCTCTGCCTCTTTTAGTGATAACGGTAAATGTAATAAATGTTGTCTTTTTGACGCGCTCGAGGCGAGGTTGTCTGATTTGGAATCCCGGCTCCGCTGCATTGAAACACCGTCTGCGCTAGTTACTCTTGACGGACGCCCCTTAGCTGCAGCGGAGCTAGCTAGCTTAGGCCCCCCTGTTAGCGGTCCTCCGGCTCTCCTCAGCAGCGAGGAGACTGGGTGGGTGATGGTGAGAAGGAAGCCTAGTCGCAAAGCCCCGGTACACCACCAACCTGTTCACGTTTCTAATCGTTTTTCCCCGCTCAGCGACACACCTGCTGAGGAAAAAACTCTGATCATTGGCGACTCTGTAGTCAGAAACGTGAACCTAGAGACTCCAGCGGCCATAGTCAAATGCATTCCTGGGGCCAGAGCAGGCGACATCGAGTCAAATTTGAAAATGCTGGCTAAAAGTAACTGTAAATACTCCACAATTGTTATTCACGCTGGCATTAATGACATCCGTCTCCGGCAGTCGGAAGTCACGAAACTTAATGTAGAATCGGTGTGTGACTTTGCAAAAACAATGTCTGCCACTGTAGTATTCTCTGGGCCCCTCCCCAATCTGACCAGAGATGACATGTTTAGCCGCTCGTCATCCTTGAACCGCTGGCTGTCTGTGTGGTGTCCTGCAAACAATGTGGGCTACCTTGACAATTGGAGCTCTTTTTGGGGAAAACCTGGTCTTATGAGACGAGACAGCATTCATCCCACTTTGGATGGCGCTTCTCATTTATCTAACAATCTGGCATCTTTTTTATCCAAATTTCCAAAACCCTGACTACTCAGAGTTGGGACCAGGAAGCAGAGTCGCAGTCTTACACGCCTCTCTGCAGCTCCTCTTCATCCGCCACCCCTCAACTTAGCTCCCGTCTTCCCCATCAGAGAATCATTGTCTGCTCCCTCCAAAGTAAATAAAAATATAATATATAAGCATCCCAAAGTGATTAAGCAAAATATTGGTAAAACTCAAATTAAACATAAAGCCTCTAAATTGAATGATTTGGCCTCTGTTCCTCCTCATAATTAGATAACATGTTATAATTCCTTTGAGGGCCTGGTCCTCAGTATTGGGCACTTTAGCAATTTTAGGTTAAACCCAATTTTATTTGCCATAGTTTATCGTCCCCCATCAACCTACTCAGAATTTTTATCCGAATTTGCTGATTTCTTAGCTGATTTAGTGCTGAAATCTGATAGTAGGGGGCTTTAATATACATGTGGATGTAGCTAGTGACTGCCTTAATGTGGCATTTAATTCAATATTAGACTCGATTGGGTTTTCTCAGAAAGTAGGAAATTCTACTCATTACCTCCACCATACATTGGACCTTGTTCTGACATATGGCATAGAAATAGAAAATCTTGTAGTGTCTCCTCATAACCCTGTACTGTCAGACCATTGTCTGTTAACCTTTGATTTTACCATTTCTGACTATATGGCTCCTAAAGAAAAATATTATTACAGTAGATGCCTCTCAGATGATGCCGTTACCAAATTTATGCAGATTGTTTCCTCTATGCCATGTGTCAACACAACGGAAATAAGCTATAGACAGCTTGCTCCTTCTGTAATTGATAACATGGTGGATAGTGTTACAGCTTCTCTGCATCAGACTTTAGACTTGGTGGCCCCCTTAAAAAAGAAAAAGTCTAATCAGAGATTTCTAACTCCTTGGTTCAACACAGAAACTCGTAGCTTAAAACAGAAGACTCGTCAATTAGAAAGAAAATGGCGCTCCACTAATTTAGATTAAATCTATTTAGCTTGGAGAAATCATCTTTTAATTTATAAAAAATCTCTTAGAAAAGCTAGAACGATTTATTACTCTGCATTAATAGAAGAGAACAAGAATAATCCCAGGTTTCTTTTCAGCACTGTAGCCAGGTTGACAAAGAGTCAGGACTCTGTCAATCCTAGCATTCCCTTAGAGCTTACTAGTCAGGACTTTATGAACTTTTTCAAAAATAAAATTTCATCCATCAGAGATAAAATCAATCACATTCTTCCCACAGTTAACTTAAATACAGTAACTTCTACAACTCCTTCTATTGATGTCTGTCTTGATGAGTTTACTCCAATCGACCTTTGTGAGTTAGACAAAATAGTTTCCTCATCCAAACCTTCAACTTGTCTTTTAGACCCTGTTCCTACCAGGTTATTTAAAGAAGTCTTCCCACTTATTGGTAGCTTTATTCTTCATATAATCAATTCTTCATTAACTTTAGGCCATGTACCGCAGGCTTTTAAAACGGCTGTCATTAAACCCTTACTCAAAAAGCCAACGCTAGATCCAGGAGCTTTAGCTAACTATAGACCAATCTCTAATCTCCCTTTCATTTCAAAAATCTTAGAGTTGTTGCTACGCAATTATTTGACCACCTGCAGGGAAATGGTTTACTTGAAGAGTTTCAATCTGGGTTTAGAATCCATCATAGTACTGAAACAGCCTTAGCGAAGGTCACTAACAACCTCCTCATCGCATCTGATAATGGACTGGTTTCTGTACTTGTCCTTTTAGACCTTAGTGCAGCTTTTGATACTATCGATCATAATATTCTACTTGATAGATTAGAACACTATGTTGGACTTAATGGAACTTCGTTGCAGTGGTTTAGATCTTATTTATCTGATAGGTTCCAGTTTGATCATGTAAATAATGAGTTTTCTTTCAACTCAAAGCTTAGTCATGAAGTTCCACAGGGATCTGTGCTAGGCCCTACTCTTTTTAGTTTATATATGCTTCCGTTAGGCAACATTATTAGAAAGCACTGTATACATTTTCATTGTTATGCAGATGACACACAATTATGCCTGTCAATGAAGCCAGATGATAGTAATCAATTAGCCAAGTTAGAAGCCTGTCTTAAGGAAATCAAAGTTTGGATGACTTGTAATTTCCTGCTATTAAATTCAGATAAGACTGAAGTCATTCTTGTTGGTCCAAAAAACCTTAGAAATTCCTTTCCAAATCAAACTTTCAGTTTGGATGCGGTTACTCTCTCTCTTAATAGCTCTGTGAGGAACCTTGGAATTATTTTTGATCAAGATCTGTCCATTCACATATTAAATTTGTTTCTAAGACTGCCTTCTATCATTTGTGTAATATTGCCAAGATTAGGAGCATCTTGTCTCAGAGTGATGCTGAGAAACTGATCCACGCTTTTGTTAGCTCGAGATTAGATTATTGTAATTCTTTATTATCAGGCTGTCCTAAAACATCTTTAAAAAGTCTTCAGCTGATCCAAAATGCTGCAGCAAGAGTTTTAACAGGTACTAGAAAGAGAGATCATATCTCTCCGGTTCTGGCCTCCCTTCATTGGCTTCCCATAGAGTTTAGAATTAAGTTTAAAATCCTTCTTCTTACTTACAAAGCTCTTAACAATCAGGCTCCTTTTTATTTAAAAGATCTGATACTACCGTATTATCCTAACAGAGCACTACGCTCCCAAAATGCAGGATTACTTGTAATACCTAGAATCTCAAAAAGTACAATGGGAGGCAGAGCCTTCAGTTATCAAGCTCCTCTCCTGTGGAACCAGCTGCCAATCTGGATTCGGGAGTCAGACTTGATCTCTGTTTTTAAGAATAGGGCTAAAACCTACCTTTTTGATATAGCCTACAATTAGGGAGGGATCATGTGTTTCTGAACCCTCCCTTAGTTATGCTGCTAATAGGTTTAGTCAGCCGGGGGACCTCCAGTAATGCACTGGGCCTCACTCCTTTCCTCACTCTCAATGAAATAATTTTTTTTGCTGGTCATTAACATTTGTTTGTTCTCTCCCATAGATTGAATCCCCATCGTGCTGTTTGCTCTCTACATGTCTGTTCTTTTCATTTTCTCTATCCCCTCACCCCCCAGCCAGTCGCAGCAGATGACTGCCCCTCCCTGAGCCTGGTTCTGCTGGAGGTTTCTTCCTGTTAAAAGGGAGTTTTTCCTCTCCACCGTTGCCAAGTGCTTGCTCACAGGGGATCGCCTGATTGCTGGGGTCTTTCTGCAACTGTGGGGGTTCCCCCTACAGTTGATAGTGCTATGAGATGACTGTTGTTGTGAAATGGCGCTATATAAATAAAGTTGAATTGAATTGAGATAACATCATTTACTGGAGCACCACTGTTTGACCAAACACTTTCTAAGTGAAGCAAGCCTGGGATGAAGCAGTGGTGAGTGTGTTCTTTTCAGGCATCACCAGATCACCTGTGCTCCTACACATTTTTTAAAAGGCACAACAGAAACAGCAATTGATACTGCACCACTGAGTTCAGATATCAAAGTCAAAGTGCCTTTATTGTCATTCCATTGCTAAAAAAAACAATACAACAAAACTGAGATACTGCTCCCTAAAACAAACTATCACACTCACAGTTCACTCATGCATTTAACATTCTCATAATTTCAACAATAAATAATGCTTAAAACAATAATACCTAAAAAGTTAAATACAATATGTACATAGCAATAATAAAAACATACTGAGTGATAAATAAATAAGACCAGCTAATACACAAGGTTACTGCCACAAAATAACCTAAAATAACATCAGCAGTCTGTACGTGTTACATAAATCCGTTCAAAATACGTACTGCTGTTGGGAAAAAAACTATGATTAAACCTGGTAGTCCGGGTTTTATGGGATCTGTACCACTTTCCTGAGGGGAGCAAGTGAAAGAAATCATGACCTGGATGAGTGCAGTCTTTAATAATGGCAGTAGCTCTGTTGAGGTACCGAGACCTGGAAATCTCTTCCAGAGAAGGGAGAGAACAGCCAGTGATTTTTTGCGCAGTCTCGGTCATTCTCTGCAAGGCTTTGCAGTCTGTGGCTGAACAGCCCTCATACCAACCCGTGATGCCATATGACAAAATGCTCTCAATAGCAGAGCGATAAAATAAAACCAGCAACTGTGCATTCAGGCCATTCCTCTTGAGGAGCCTCAAAAAGTGTTGTTGAGCCTTCTTTATCGTAGCTATGGTGTTAACTGCCCAGGTAAGGTTGTGAGAAATATGAACACCCAGAAACTTAAAAGCCTCCACCCTCTCCACACACTCCTTGCCTTTATATAGAGGAGGCGGCTCACTACTATGCTTTCTAAAATCAATAATGAGTTCTTTTTGTATTCAATAGCAGATTATTATCCGAGCACCATCTCACCAGTTTCTGGACCTCATCTCTGTATGCAGACTCATCTCCTCCTGATATGAGCCCCACTACTGTTGTGTCATCTGCAAACTTCACAATAATGTTTGTGGGATGAACAGGTATGCAGTCATATGTGTACAATGAATACAGAGTGGGGCTCAACACACAGCCCTGTGGCGAGCCTGTGTTAAGCATGACTGTCGAGGAGGAATGGGGTCCGAGTCTAACAGTCTGTCGCCAACGGCGACGAGTCCGTCTACAGGAGAGAGGTGGCCCAGCTGGCATCCTGGTGCAGCCACAACAACCTGCAGCTGAACGCTCTGAAGACAGTGGAGATGATTGTGGACTTCAGGAAAGTCACAACCCCTCTGCCCCCCCTCACCCTCACAGGCTCTCCCATCACCACTGCAGATTCCTTCCGCTTCCTGGGCACCACCATCACCCGGGACCTCAAGTGGGAGCCGACCATCAACTCCCTCATCAAAAAGGACCAGCAGAGGATGTTCTTCCTGCGGCAGCTGAGGAAGCTCAAGCTACCCACCAAGATGTTGGTACAGTTCTACACAGCCATCATCGAGTCCATCCTCACCACCTCCATAACCGTGTGGTACGCAGGAGCCACTGCCAGGGACAGAATAAAGCTGCAGCGCGTCGTGCGCGCTGCTGAGAAGGTGATTGGTTGCAAACTCCCATCCCTCCAGGACCTGTACATCTCCAGGACCCGGAGGCGTGCAGGCCGGATCATAGCCGATCCTTCACACCCTGGTCACGTACTGTTTGCCCCCCTCCCCTCAGGTAGAAGACTTCGGTCCATTCAGGCTAAAACCTCCCGTCACATGAACAGCTTCTTCCCCTCTGCCATCACACTGCTGAACACTAAGTGACTTATTGACTCTCGTGCACTATGTACAGCAGCTCAACCAGACTCATGTCAATCATCACTGTTTTCTTTTTGCATTACCGACTGCACTATGTGGTACTCCACAATATCTGCTGCTCGCTAATATATTTAAAAATTGCTTTGACTAGTATTACTCATTCTTATTCTACATTTTATTGCATGTATAGTTTTTTATTTCTATCTTTTATTTTTATCATGTTTAATGTTGCAGCATTGCACCGAGACAAATTCCTAGTTTGTGTACTACATGAACAATGGCAATAAATCTGATTCTGATTCTGTGTTCGATTTGCTAGGAAGTCCTTAATCCAGCTGCAAGTGTGAGTGGGCAGACCAAGCTGAAGCAATTTAGTGATGAGAATATTGGGAATAATATTATTAAATGCCGAGCTATAGTCCACAAACAACAGTCTTACATAGCTCCCCTTGTCTTCTAAATGGCTGAATGCTGAGTGGAGAGCTATAGCAATAGCATCTTCAGTGGATCTGCTCTGCCTGTAGGCAAACTGGTACCGATCAAAGGCTGGGGGGAGACTAGACAAAACTGTTTCAATACCATTTTTTCAAAGCACTTCATAACAATGGGTGTTAATGCTACTGGTCGATAGTCATTCAGACTGCTGATAATATGTTTTTTAGGCACAGGAATAATGACTGCAGATTTTAAACACTGTGGAACAAAGGCTGCCTTAAGAGACAAATTAAAAATGTCAGTCAAAACAGAGCATAGCTGATCTGCACATGCTCTGAGCACCTTTCCTGGCACTCCATCGGGACCAGTGGCCTTTCTCGGGTGAACTGCTCTCAGTGTCTGTCTCAACTCATGATCCTGCAGGGTAAGCACATCAGAGCTGGCATTCAATAACGTCAATTGGTCCGGGCGAGGTGTATTTGCCTCAAACCATGCGAAAAAGCAGTTCAGTTCTTCTGCCAGTGAGGTCTTTGGACCTAGCTGCACCCTTTTTACTAAACACCACTCATATGAGTACAAAGCACATGCAAAATCATTTGTTATTTAGATCAAAAGCAAAGTGTGAAAATGGGTAATGTACTGCCAGAAATTACCAAACCCTCTGGCAGAAAGTGCAAAATGTAGCACAAACTTGCATTTTAAATTGGACCCACAAGGTACCACTTTAGTAGAACCTGATAGCTGAGAGCATCACCTGTGCTGTCCATTAACTATCTTCTTCAGCTTCTTCTCTACTTCATCTAATGTATTTTTTTTTTACCTCCGCCAAGGGAGGAGCTAATGCTTTCAGTGACGTTGGTTAGATGGTTTGACTGTTACCAGCATAACTCAAAAAGTTATGAATGGATTTTGATGAAATTTTCAGGAAATGTGTATAATGGCATGGGGAACGGGTAATTAGATTTTGGTGAAGATCTGAAAGTGCATACAGTGGGGCAAAAAAGTATTTAGTCAGCCACCAACTGTGCAAGTTCTCCCACTTCAAAGATGAGAGAGGTCTCCAATTTTCATCATAGGTATACCTCAACTATGAGAGACGAAATGAGAAAAAAAAAAATCCAGAAAATCACATTGTCTGATTTTTAAAGAATTTATTTGCAAATTATGGTGGAAAATAAGTATTTGGTCAATAACACAAGTTCATCTCAATACTTTGTTATATACCCTTTGTTGGCAATGATAGAGGTCAAACGTTTTCTGTAAGTCTTCACAAGGTTTTGACACACTGTTGCTGGTATTTTGGCCCATTCCTCCATGCAGATCTCCTCTAGAGCAGTGATGTTTTGGGGCTGTCGCTGGGCAACACGGACTTTCAACTCCCTCCAAAGATTTTCTATGGGGTTGAGATCTGGAGACTGGCTAGGCCACTCCAGGACCTTGAAATGCTTCTTATGAAGCCACTCCTTCGTTGCCCAGGCGGTGTATTTGGGATCACTGTCATGCTGAAAGACCCAGTCATGTTTCATCTTCAATGCCCTTGCTGATGGAAGGAGGTTTTCACTCAAAATCTTACGATACATGGCCCCATTCATTCTTTCCTTTACACAGATCAGTCGTCCTGGTCCCTTTGCAGAAAAATAGCCCCAAAGCATGATGTTTCCACTCCCATGCTTCACAGTAGGTATGGTGTTCTTTGGATGCAACTCAGCATTTTTTCTCCTCCAAACACGACAAGTTGAGATTTTACCAGCAAGTTCTATTTTGGTTTCATCTGACCATATGACATTCTCCCAATCCTCTTCTGGATCATCCAAATGCTCTCTAGCAAACTTCAGATGGGCCTGGACATGTACTGGCTTAAACAGGGGGACACGTCTGGCACTGCAGGATTTGAGTGCCTGGCGGCGTAGTGTGTTACTGATGGTAGCCTTTGTTACTTTGGTCCCAGCTCTCTGCAGGTCATTCACTAGGTCCCCCCGTGTGGTTCTGGGATTTTTGCTCACCGTTCTCGTGATCATTTTGTCCCCACGGGGTGAGATCTTGCGTGGAGCCCCAGATCGAGGGAGATTATCAGTGGTCTTGTATGTCTTCCATTTTCTAATAATTGCTCCCACAGTTGATTTCTTCACACCAAGCTGCTTACCTATTGCAGATTCAGTCTTCCCAGCCTGGTGCAGGTCTACAATTTTGTTTCTGGTGTCCTTTGACAGCTCTTTGGTCTTGGCCATAGTGGAATTCGGAGTCTGACTGTTTGAGGTTGTGGACAGGTGTCTTTTATACTGATAACGAGTTCAAACAGGTGCCATTAATACAGGTAACGAGTGGAGGACAGAGGAGCCTCTTAAAGAAGAAGTTACATGTCTGTGAGAGCCAGAAATCTTGCTTGTTTGTAGGTGACCAAATACTTATTTTACCAAGGAATTTACCAATGAATTCATTAAAAATCCTTCAATGTGATTTTCTGGATTTTTTTTTCTCATTTTGTCTCTCATAGTTGAGGTATACCTATTATGAAAATTGGAGACCTCTCTCATCTTTTAAGTGGGAGAACTTGCACAATTGGTGGCTGTCTAAATACTTTTTTGCCCCACTGTACCTTCACCAAGGGCTTTGATTGTATTTGTGCAGCAGCATTACACAAAAACCACTCAATGGATTTGGATGAAATTTTCACCAGAGGTGGTCCTTGGGCTAGAAAGGAACCCATTACATTTTGGTGATGATCTGAGAATGCATACCTCAGCCAAGGCTCTTATCTTCTCACAGTGTGTTAGCAACAATACTCCAAAACTAATGGACAGACTTTGATGCAATTTTCACCACAAGTGGCTCTAGGCCTACACACAAGCCCATTACATTTTGGAGGTGATCCATGAGAAACGGAAGGAGACTTGGTGGAGGTATGCGCTCTGAGTGCTTTTCTAGTTTCTTTCACTAAACCTGCACATTTTTACAGTCACAATAGAAAACATATTTTGTATTCTAATGTTTGTGATTTTTTTTTTTGTACACTGAATTATTTTTACCTGCCTTGTAAGCAGCTGTTGCACTGTAATTTTCCCTACTGTGAGATGAATAAAGGTATTCTTAATCTTAAAAAAAAATAAGCAAATCTTAAATCTGGATTGTTAATTGTCAGTTAGTGTGTAGAAATGGACCACAGAAACTGCTGGAATGATACTACAGCAAAATAATACATAACACAGTGCAGTGAGCTAATCTGTGGGTTTCAGAGCTTAATCCATTTGTTCCTGTTCCAGATTTTATGCTAAAACCAAAAAAGCATTTATAGTGAAATTAAATTCTTTTCCTAAAATAGAAAAAGAAAATGCCATTTTTTGAAATCTTAACAGCTCACAATGCTTTCTTGGTAAATACCCAACTACAATGGTGAGCTCTGTCCTCTTCAGCAATAATGGACAATTGTATATATACAGTATATCTGCTCATTTCTGACAACCACTCAGCCCAACATAAACTTGACGTCGTCTTTCATCAGCAATGAAGCTTCTTTAGTTTACAGCCAATACATCACAGGCTGACATGTGCCTGCTGTGATGGAGAGGCATCATTATAAAACAGAGCTGTGCAGCAAACAGCGAGAGAAGATTCATATCTATCAGGTAACCTGTCAGAAGCCGCCCCCTTTGAGAGGTAATCACTCAGCTGCTGGTGCCATCAATGACACAGAAACACAATACAAACACATTCAATTATGGTTAGCTCAGGGGTTCCTGGAAGCATCTTTCTAGCCGAATTTCTGCATTTAAGAAGCTAAACCAATTTCTTCTTCCACAGGAGTGAAACTGCATACTGTGTATGTACAGCAGTTACATAGGGGCACACTGTGATCACATTATGCAGCAGAAAAGACGCATCTGTTCCATTCTACGTCTGCATCACTACCCAGAGGACAGTCTCAATCAATCACAGGAGCAGTCCAAGTGAGCTTCTCGGCATAAGACAAAGCTAATTAAATGAATCCATCTCATGATTAAAGCAAAAAAAAAAAAAAAAGAGAACACCTTCTTCCCTGTTAAATCAGAATTGGGATGATTTCCTGCATTTCTTTGTTTTATGTGATACAGGAATAGTTTGGCATTCTGTATAGTGAGAAAACTTGCAAAAAAAAAAATTACGGTTCCATATGGAAAGTGTAAAAAATATAATTGATGGTTCCACATGAAAACTGTTTTTTAAAAAAAGAGAGACAGTGGTTCCTGCTTGCAAACTGTAAACAAAAGACTCTGAGGTGAGTGCAATAGCCCCCACCTCCATTTTCTTTGAAGAATCCAGTATGTTACTGGAGAGCAGTTTTCACCTTTTTCCATATAATTATGCCTCGGTGAAACAGAGAGCCATATGGTAATCAGTTAATGCGTCTGTGTGTGTGGTTGTATCTGTCCGTCTGTCTGCTGTTACCAGCTTTTCAGCTCGCCCAGTCAAAATTAAGTGCAACTAAAGGCTTGTATTTTTGTATGACCATATTTTCTCGACCTTTAATTTGCCAGAATTTTGAAATAACACTTTGTTTTTGAAATAAACACAAATTTAACTCACTATTTCTGTCAATACCGCAGCAAAAACAAAACAAAACAAAAAAAAGGTATTGTAATAACTATCCCGGGCCAGTAGAGGTCGGAGTGCCACTATTTTACAACTGCCCATGCTACCATGCCACAGGCACTGAGGCACAGCACCTTGGTACTTTCATTATTGACGCAAATTGTGATAAGTCTATCACCCATGAATATACAACAAAAATAATTTTATATTACACAATCCATAGTTGTAGGTCAGCATCCCAAGGTGAACCTGTGTAGCAAGTTTGGTGGCCCTAAAGAGCTTTATTCATCGTATAGTAAGAGGACATAGGGAATACTAACTTTGACCTTTAACATTTTGACCCCAAACCCATAGCCAAGTCAGGGTGTAAGCTGTCCACGATTTGGCTTAGATGCAACTATGGTATGGATTTGAAAAGCCAACATAATTTCTTTCAGTAGCTTTTGTGTTTACAAGATTTAGGGAAAACTGACCTCTAACCTTGACCTCAAGGTCGATAAATCCTGCAAAAATCATCCAGTCAGAGTCAAATAGCAATATGCACATCATCAGTATATATCCAGGTACCATATTTCCAAACATTTGGAATGAAATTGTAGGAGGAGTTGATTTCACAAGATAGTTACTGTCTATTCACTGAGGTGAAATAGGACATGAAAAGTCAGGGGCTATAACTCCTAAGAAAAAAAATTACCCGATTGGAGCCAGACTGCAATATGCACATCATCAGTGTACATCAAACCTTGGTACCAAGTTTCAAAACAATAGGGACAAAACTGTAGGAGGAGTTGATTTCACAAAAGTGGGGCGGACGGACGGACCGCAGCCAGTCTTCGACCCCTTTGGTCTTGGACCAGCAGGGGATGGAAAAACACACACTATAAGAAATGGGGGCTAAAAACAGGATGGTTCCATGTTTATGCCTTTTTTTATTTTTAAATGAGGGTTCTGCGTGTGTGAGCACTGATAAATAAAAGTTCCAGTTACAGGTAAAAAAAAAACAAAACAAAAAAAAAAACGGTTCCACCCACTGTAAGAAAAAACAAGGATGGTTCCATATAAAAACTGTGAAAAAAGAGGGTTCTGCACAGAACCAGCACTGGGTCCAAGAGGGTGAAGTCTTTTCTATTGGCCCAAATTATGCATGTAGACCTTAGACTTGTGGAGTGACAATAGATTTATTTTGGGCATGTCTGTTTAGGGGAGGAATGCTGCATAAGACCTACCAGCTTAAGGAGCTGATGAGGCTTCCATGCATACATGCTATAAAAATGGGATTTCTGCATGAACACTGTAAAATATACATGTCAGACTTTAGGCCTGTGGGCCAAATCTGCCCTGTTGCACAACCACATCCAGCCCACAAGATACTATCTAATGGTTTTAATAACCTTCCCTCCAGCATTTATTGGAGGAATACCACAGATACTGTACTATAAATCCTAGAATACAACAGGCCTCTTTGATTCAGTAACTGTTAGGGTTTAGTTTGAACACCATAAAAAGTTGGTTTCCACAGGCATACTGTAAAAAAAGCAGGGTTTCAGTTTGAACAATGTGGAAAAAAAAAGAGCATCCTGCAAATGCACGCTGAAGGTCCAGAACAGCAGGGGTGAAGTCTGCTGTCTCAGACTGCCTTCTTAATTTCTTTCTCACCTGCATCGTCTGTCTTGTGTGGCTTTAAAATCAATCTCACTCAATCCATTTAATATGAGGCGCTGTGACGACCCCAGGGTCATCCTTCAGGCTGATTTATGCTTACTTTTTTCCCTGTTGGTGTTTGTGTTCTTCTTCTTCATCTTTGGGTTTTAATGGCAGCTTTGCACCCAAATTCTTGTGCTACTGCCAACCTCCGGCTACTTAGGTCCTACAATTTCTCAGCTTCCAGCTTCCCATCTCAGTCCTGCTCCTTATTTTCCTTTACATTCATTGGCAGTCCTCAGTATTTTGGGTGTTTGTGTTGCAGGTTCTGTTGGGATTTGAGCTCCACCTCTTCATCAACTAACTGGAAACAGCTGGTCACTGTCTCCACCTCCTGTAAAGGCAGCTCCATTGTGGACCTTGGTGCGGCTCCAGACATCATGACATGTTTTTGTTTGAGCTTTTTTTTGTGTGTGTGTTTTCCTGGCACTATACTTTTCCTGCCAGCTTCCTAATTTTTGGTTAAGTTTCTGTTATTAAAACTATTTCCTTTTAGTAATTCACCACCTGCTTCCCTTCATTTGTCATGGTCCCTGAGTTTGACAGTAACGGGGTACGTGTTAGAAGCTGAAGGGACAGCGAATGATATTATTAAAACCTCCACAATTTAGTTATGCAGTCACTAGGTGATTTGAGGGGGGACGAGGCCATCCACCGTGTTGGCAAAATGAAAGAAAAAAATCCCCTCATTAAGCCGCCCTCTCCCAATTCCCATAAAGAGTGCAAGGAAAGTACAACAGAATATGTCAGTAAGAGTATAGTTGCAAATACGCAAGAAAAATATTGAAAATTAATCAGAAATTTAATAGAAAAATTTGTAATTCATTGTGGAAAAGGGTAAAATTTAGCACAAAAAGTGGAACATTTGTAAGCAAAGAGTATTTAATTTATTAGAAAAACTTGCAAATTTGGCAGGAAAAAGTTATAAACTTCTGAAAAATTGGTTGAGTTTACAAGGAAACCTCCAATTTTTCTCAAAAATTTTAATTTAAAAAATTTAATTAATTTCCTTTTAAAATTCATTTCTGTTTCTTGCAAAATTTCAAGTTTTGTTGTATAAATTCTTGACTTTTTTTCGTGTAAATTTGCAACTTCTTTCTCATGAATGTAAACTTTTTTTACTTTCTTGTAGATTTGCAAGTTCTTTTCTCGTGATTTTGTGACTGTTTTCTCACAAATCTGTGATATTTTTCTTTTAAATCTGCAACTTTTTTCCAAGTAAAAAAGTAATTTGTCTTATAAATTTTCAACATCCATCCATCCAGCCATCCATCTTCCTCCGCTTGTCTGGCGGTCCAGGTCGCGGAGGCAGCAGTTCAGGCAGAGAAGCCCAGACTTCCCTCTCCCCAGCCACCTACTCCAGCTCTTCAGAGAGGATACCAAGGTGTTCCCAGACCAGTTGGGAGACACAGTCTCTACAACAAGTGACTGGTCTGCCCCGGGGTCTCCTCTCAATGGGATGTGCCCAAAACACCTCAAGTGGGAGGCGTCCAGGAGGCATCCTGATCAGATGCCCATACCACCTCAACTGGTTCCTTTCAATGTGGAGGAGCAGCGGTTCTACCCTAAAGCCTCTCCCGGATGACTGAGCTCCTCACCCTACCTACTCTGTACTCTGTGAACTACATGGGGTGGACATAGACAACATGACCGACTGCATCACAGAATACATTAGAGTCTGTGACGACATGACCATGCCAGCTCAGACTGTACACTGCTTCTCCAACAACAGACCATGGGTCACGAGCGACCTGAAAGCACTTCTGAACAAAAAGAAGAGAGCTTTTAGAGCTGGAGACAAGGAGAAGCCGAGAGGAGTGCAGCATGAGCTGAGAGAGATGCTGAGGAGGTGCAAGGACAATTATAGAAGGAAGTTGGAAGATAAACTCAGGCAAAACAACGCTAAAGATGTGTGGGAGGGAATGAAACAAATAACTGGGTGCAAGGGGAGAGTCAGGCAGCCATCTGGGAGCCAGGAGAGAGCTGAGGAACTGAATCTGTTTTTAACAGGTCCAACTCACAGTCTGTCACCCCAACAACACAACCAGACCCCCACCCACCCCTCCCCACCCACTCTCCTGTGTAGAACATCTTTCCATCTCCCCCCTCCTCCTCCTCGGGGGGCACCAGGACCCGTCCTCACTTCATGATGACTACAGACCAGGTGAAGAAACAGCTGGAGAGACTCCGCCAGCGGAAGGTGGCGGGCCCTGATGGCATCTCCACCAGGACCCTGAGGATCTGTGCCAACCAGCTAGCTCTGGTACTGAAACACTTGTACAACCTGAGCCTAAGTCTGGAGAGGGTACCGGTGTTGTGAAAGACATCCTGCCTGGTTCCTGTCCCCAAGAAGTCATCTCCATCGTACCTGAATGACTATCGACCAGTTGCCCTCACATCTCATGTGATGAAGATCCTGGAGAGACTGGTCTTAGCCCACCTGTGGCCGCAGGTGAAGACGTGGCTGGACCATCTGCAGTTTGCATGTCAGCCCCATTTAGGAGTTGAAGATGCTGTCATCTACCTGCTGCAATGAGCCCATCTGCACCTGGATAGTGGAGGAGATACTGTGAGAATCACTTTTTTTGATTTCTCCAGTGCCTTTAACACCCTCCAGCCACTGCTGCTGGGTGAGAAGCTGCGGGTGATGGGGGTTGACAGCTCTGTGATCTCCTGGATTACTAACTACCTGACAGGCAGACCACAGTTTGTCCGGCTGGGCAGTGTCTTGTCTGGAGTGGTGGCTGGTTATACGGGAGCTCCACAGGGGACTGTGCTCTCTCCTTTTCTCTTTTCTTTATACACCACTGACTTTCAGTACAACACTGAGTCATACCACCTGCAGAAATTCTCTGACGACTCAGCTGTTGTGGGGTGTACAAGAGGAGGAGAGAAGGGGGAGTACAGGAAGCTGGTAGACAGATTTGTGGAGTGGACAGAGCAGAATCACCTGAGGTTGAATGTCAGCAAGACCAGAGAGATGGTGATTGACTTCAGGAGGAGGAAGACACCTTCTCAGCCACTGCAGATTAGGGGGGAGGATGTGGGAGTGGTTGAGGACTACAAATATCTGAGTGTCAGGATCAGCAGCGGGTTGGACTGGAGAGCCAACACCGATGCTGCGCACAAGAAGGGGATGAACAGACTCTACTTCCTGAGGAAGCTGAGATCCTTCAACGTGTGCAGCAGGATGCAGGAGTTTTCTACCAGACTGTTGTCACCAGTGCCATCTTCTTTGCTGCTGTCTATTGGGGTAGCTGTATCAGGGCCAGAGACACCAACAGACTTGACAAGTTTATCAAGAGGGCTGGCTCTGTAATTGGTCTCAGGGCAGAGACCTTTGAGACAGTGGTGGAGAGGAGGACACTAAAAAAAACTGTGATCCATCATGGACAATCCTGATCACCCCCTCCACCTCATACTGGACAGACAGCAGAGCACTTTCTCCAGTAGACTACTACAGCTTCGCTGTCGAACAGCCAGGTACAGGAAGTCTTTCCTGCCGCGTGCCATTTCACTGTATAATAACTCACTATGATGTTTTATTATGGTTGTAACAATGCTGCCACACTACACCTTACAGTCTAACTGGCACCTCACATTTCACTCTGCTCCTGATAGTCCTTCATTGTGCAATGGGATGATTCATGTGTTTATACGGCTCATCATATATTAAGCTATGATGTATATAGATTTTATAGTCGTGTTAGTTTTAATTTCCATGGGTAATCCCTTTGTCTTCTTTCTGTCATTTGGTTCTCTACTGTCATGCTGCTGTTACACTGTAATTTCCCAGTTTGGGATCAATAAAGTACATCTATCTATCTCTGAGGGTGAGTCCAGCAATCCTACAAAGAAAGCTTATTTCAGCCACTTGTATCCACAATCTCATTCTTTTGGTCATTAACCAAAGCTCATGACCATAGGTGAGGGTAGGAACGTAGATTGACTGGTAAATCAACAGCTTTGCCTTAGAGCTCAGCTCCCTCTTCACCACAACAGACTGGTACAATGTCCGTATCATGCTGCTCCAGTCTGTCTGTCAATCTCTCGCTCCATTCTCCCCTCACTCGTGAAGAAGACCCCAAGATATTTAAACTCCTCCACTTGGGGCAGGAGCCTGTCCCCAACCCGGAGAGGGCAATCCACCTTTTTCCAGCTGGTGACCATGGACTCGGACTTGGAGGTACTGATTCTCATCCCAGCCGCTTCACACTCAGCGGCAAACTGTTCCAGTAAGACCTGTAAGTCATTGCTGGATGAAATCAGCAGGACAACATCATCTGCAAACAACAGAGATGAGATGCTGTGGTCACTAAGCATGACACCCTCCATTCCCTGGCTGTGCCTAGAAATCCTGTCCATAAAAATTATGAACAGGATCAGTGACAAAGGGCAGCCCTGGCGGAGTCCAACTCTCACTGGGAATGAATCCGACAGAGTGTTGGCAATATGAACCAAGCTCTCACAACGGTTGCACAGAGACCGAATAGCTCATAACAACAAGCCCGATACCCCATACTCCCGAAGCACCCCCCCACAACAAACCATGAGGGACACGGTCGAATGCCTTCTCCAAGTCCACAAAACACATGTAAACTGGCTGGGCAAACTCCCACGAACCCTCGAGGATTCTCGAGAGGGTAAAGAGCTGGTCAAATGGCCAGGATGAAAAGCACATTGCTCCTCCTGAATCCGAGGTTCGACCAACGGCCAGACTCTCCTCTCCAGTACCTTGGCATAGACCTTCCCAGGGAGGCTGAGGAGTGTGATCCCTCTAAAGTTGGAGCACACCCTCCAGTCTCCTTTTTTGAAGAAAGAAACCACCACCCAGGTTTGCCATGCCAAAGGCACTGCCCCCGACCTCCATGCAATGTTGCAGAGGCGTGTCAACCATGATAGCCCTACAACATCTAGGACCTTGAGGTACTTAGTGCGAATCTCGTCCGCCCCTGGGGCCCGGCCACCAAAGAGATTTTTAACCACCTTGGCGATCTCAGCCCCTGTGATAGGCGAGTCGTCCCCCTTGTCCACAAGCCCTGCTTCCTCTGTGGAAGGCATGTCAGTGGGATTGAGGAGATCCTTGAAGTATTCCTTCCACCGCCCGACGATATTCCCAGTCGAAGTCAGCAGCACCACATCCGCACCATACACAGTGTGGACAGGGAGCTGCTTCCCCCTCCTGAGCCGCTGGACAGTTTGCCAGAATCTTGTCAAGGCCGACTGAAAGTCTTGTTCCATGGCCTCACTGAACTCCTCCCATATCAGAGTTTTTGCTTCAGCAACAGCCCGAGCTGCACTCCACTTGGCCTGCCGGTACACCTCAGCTGTTTCAGGAGTCCCACAAGCCAACCAAGCTTGATAGGACTCCTTCTTCAGCTTAATGGCCCCCCTCACCACCGGTGTTCACCACTTGGTTCGGGGGTTGCCACCACGAGATGCACCGATGACCTTGCAGCCGCAGCTCTGAGCAGCCGCTTCAACGATGGAGGTGGAGAACATGGCCCATTCAGACTCCATGTCTCCAGACTCCCTCGAAATGTGGTTGAAGTTCTTCTGGAGGTGGGAGTTGAAGACCTCCCAGACAGGGGCCTCAGTCAGACGTTCCCAGCACACCCTCACTATACGTTTGGGTCTACCAGGTCTGAATGGCATCCTCTCCTGCCATCGGATCCAACTCACCACCAGGTGGTGATCAGTTGACAGCGCTGCACCTCTCTTTACCCGAGTGTCCAAGACATACAGTCGCAGGTCTGATGACACAATAACAAAATCGATCATCAACCTGCGACCTAGGGTGTCCTGGTGCCAGGTGCACATATGGACACCCTTATGCTTGAACATGGTGTTTGTTATGGACAAATAGTGGTTAGCACAGAAGTCCAATAACTGAACACCCCTCGGGTTCAGATTGGGCAGGCCGTTCCTCCCAATCACCACCCTCCAGGTTTCACTGTCATTGCCCACGTGTGCATTGAAGTCCCCCAGTAGGACAATGGAGTCTCCAAGAGAAGCACCCTCCAGCACCCCAGTCAGAGACTCCAAAAAGGGTGGGTACTCTAAACCATCACTTGGTGCATAGGCACAAATGATGGTCAGGCCCCGTTTCCCAACCCAAAGGCGCAGGGAAACAACCCTTTCATCCACCGGGGAAAACTCCAATATAGAGGCAGCAAGGTGGGGCGATACAAGAATACCCACCCCTGCTTGTCGCCTCTCGCCCAAGGCAACTCCAGAGTAGGACAAGCGCCAGCCCCTCTCCAGGAGACTGGTTCTGGAACCGGAGCTGTGTGTTGAGGTGAGGCCAACTATATCTAGCTGGTATCTCTCAACCTCATGCACCAGCTCAGGCTCCTTCCCCACCAGAGAAGTGACATTCCACGTCCCAAAAGCCAGTTTAGGAAGCCTGGGATCAGACTGCCATGGTCTCCGCCTTTGACCGCCACTTGATCCCCCTCATGAATCGTCACCTTATCGTGGTGGGGGGTTTGCGTGCCCTAGTGATCCCAGGAGCTATGTTGTCCAGGGCAATTTCCCTCAGGTAGGGTCACCCAAGACAAACTGGTCCTGGGTGAAGGGCCAGACTAAGAATGATCCAATAGACTCTCACGATGAACATTAGAACATGGATCCAGTGTACACTGCCCGGTATGGGGTTACTGGGGCCCCACCCTGGAGTCAGGTCTGGGGGAGGGGCTCGATGGCTAGCGTCTGGTGGCCGGGTTTCTGCTTATGGGACCTGGCCAGGCTCAGCCTGAAGGAGTTACATGGGTCCGCCCTCCAGTGGGCTCACCACCTGCAAGAGGGACCATGGGGGTCCGGTGCTGTGTGGATCAGGTGAATTTGCAACATCTTTCTCATAAATTTGCAACTTCTTTTTATTGTAAATATGGCTTTTTTTCCCCTTCTAAATTTGCAACTTTTTCCTCTTAAATTTGTGTCATTTTTCTCGTTATTGGTGACTTTTTTCCTTTTAAACTTGCAGCTTTTTCTCATACATTTTCAACTTTTGTCTTATAAATTTGTGATTTTTTTCTTATAGTGAATTTGCATCATTTATTATATTTGTACAAATTTGGAATGAATTTACATTTACATATATTTATACAAGTACCTTGTGCTAAATTTGTGAATACTCCCACCACCACCATCCCCTTGCCACTGTAAATGATAAAAAAACTGCCTTCTGGTCGCAGCAATATTTCTCTCCACTAGATGGTAGTGTGGTACTACTGTGACAGCAGTGGTGCTTCACTGCTCACTCTAGTCAACATTTTCAGTCACAGCGCTTTATACCAGACATCATCTGTGCAGTTTGATAAATAGCTGATCAGAAATATTTACATTTTTAAATACCATCCAATTTGTTGTACAGTGACCAGTAGTGGTTTGGGGGGTTAATCCCACATGTCAGCCTTTCCAGATTCCAGTGGTAGTGATGTCATAACACCACTGACTGTATATAGCATTATAATATATCCTATATATATCAATATAGTATATCCATTATAAAAGCTTAAAAGTTGTCAGATTTAATAAGCATTGAGGGCCATAACACGGTTTTTGTGCTATCACTTTCCTTGGTTTGGCAGAAAAAAATAATCATACTTGCAATCATATAACCTCCACAACACAAACCCCGAGGCAGACTTTGATCAGCAAAGCGCTTTCTCCAGAACAAACAGAGGGGGTCGGTCTGTAACCGTGCACCGTGGAAGATAATGGCAGTGGGAGACATGGTGAGAGGTGAAAGAAGCAGAGGGAGGCAGGCAACACGGCGGGCAAGTGGGAAGCTTTGTGCAAGCGTTTACATAAACATAACGCGTGTGGGAAGCAGCAGGAGGTTAATCATGACGCAAGTTACGTAAATCACAGCTACTGCCTGTCAAATCTTTACGGCATACTGATAACACAGAAGCACACTTGGCATGCAGGTTACCACAGGATGAGTAAGTCATTTTCATATAAAATTCATTCTCCATTTTTTTAAAGAAAAGAAATATAAATGACTAATTCCGGTGGTTAATATTGCTCAGTTCCCATATTTCATCATTTTGATGGAGGTGGATATTGTGTTTGGTTTTTTTGGGTTTTTTTTTTTCCATCTAATGATAATACACCTAATGCATTTAATTTCCAATACTAATTCCAAAAAGGTCTGGATACTGTGAAAAATCTAAATAAAAGCAGAATGCAATGATTTCAAAATTTCATAGAACACCATTTTATTCACAATAGAAAACAGAAAACATGAAGTATTGAAAGTGAGACGTTTTACTATTGAAAAATATTGGCTCATCTTGAATTTAATGGTAGAAAAACATCTCAGAGGAGTTAGGACAGAAGCAATAAAAAGCTGGAAAAGTAAGTGGTATAAAAAGGAAATAGTGGGAGGAAACATGTTGCAAATAATTAATCAGCAACAGGCCATTAACATGATTGGGTATAAAAAGAGATGCACGCGCTCTCATAAGAGGGACAGATGTTCAGTAATGTCCAAAAAACCTGTGGTTACAAATTGTTGAGCGATTTCAGAAAGACTTTGAAGGGGGGGGGGGGCTGAAAAGTTCATAGGCTGACCATGATGCAATCACCAAATTTGACCAAATGTGGTTTATTTTTCAACTGCAGGGATCGAAGTGCTGCAACACCAATGGAAGAAGTGTGTGGACCGAAGGGGAGACTATGTTGAAAAATAAACCACATTTAGTCAAATTTGACCACTGCATCGTGATCAGCCTATGAACTTTTCAGCCATCCCTCGTATTCCATGGTCTACAGTACATAATATCATCATATGATTCAGGGAATCTGGAGACATCTGCAGCGGGGAAAATAAATATTGAACATGTGTCATTCTGTTTTATTAATTATAGCTTCTTTAGTGAACACAGTTGCCTTGATTTCTTTGTATGTATTGATTACTTGGGTTGTTACTGATATCTGGTGAAAATATCAGGTCAGTGGCTCCATCAGAAATATGTTTAATGAGAAAAATGTTGATGTGTTCAATACTTATTTTCCCCGCTGTATGTGCACAAAGTATACAGCTAAAAAATCAATACTGGATGCTCATGAGCTTTGGGCAGTGAGGTGGCTCTGCATTAAAAGGAGGCATCAGGTTCAGGTTCCTTTTCAGGTTACTACAGGCATGATTCTGTCATGAAAATTACTGCAGGATGGAACACTTTTGGGCCCTGCGATGGCCTGGCAATCTGTCCAGGGTGTACCCTGCTTCTTGCCCAAAGATGCTGGGATAGGCTCCAGCACCCCCACGACCTGAAAAGGATTAAGCAGTAGAAGATGGATGGATGGATGGATGGATGGATGGAACACTTTTGATGATGAAATGAAAACTTGTAAAACTCTGAAGAGATTAAAAAAAACTAAGCAGAAAATAATTAACAATTATAAGGATGAGGTATGAATTTTATCTTGTAATGAGTTTCTTTTTCTAGCTCTTTCCAGTTCTTTGATTTCTTTAAGTGTATTAATAAACTGTAAATGATCTGCACTAACTGATGAACGTCAGTAGAGCAGAATAAGCAGAAGCTTCAGGCTCCACTTTTATCAGTCAGGATAAGGAGGATGCAAGTTAAATCTAACTTCTATAAGAGTATGCATGTGGATATATACATGTATGGATACATTTACTTGTTATGTTAAAGAATTTCTTTCCTTTTTTGAAATGACCAAAATAAAACATTCATTCATTCATCTTCAGCCGTGGGTGGTAAACATGGCCCTGTCCCAACTCTTTTGAGATGCATTGTTGCCATCAAATTCAAGATGACCAAATATTTTTCATGAAATAGTAAAATGTTTCACTTTCAACATTTGACATGTTTTCTACGTGAATATAATAGTGGTTCATCCATCCATCCATCTGCTTGTCCAGAGGTCTATGTCACAAAGGCAGCAGTCTTAAGTAAGTTTAGTCCTATGTACAACCCTCTGTGAAGGTTCCTACTGGAACCTTCATAATAGGGCTTTCACGGGAACTAAAAAGGGTGCTCTGATATGGACAAGCCATAAAACCTTTTTTTAGTTCTACTTAGCACTTTTTTTTCTTAAGGTGTACCAGGGACAAATTTCAGACAACAGCTTAGCCGCTGGGACCACTAGGGCACCCCCCCCCCACTACCACCACAATAAGACAGAGATCCACTGAAGGGGGGGGATAATAGTGGTGTATGAGATGTTGAAATTCTGCATTCATTTTGTTTTAGCAGTGTCCCAAACTTTTAGGAAATTGGGCTATATATCTGATAACACAAAACACTGCAGCCTTTAGTTTCTAAGCTTTTCATGGCTGTGGCTCCAAAGCTGGAAGGTTCATGGGCTTAGCTTCCTGGTCATCTGGGGCTTTCCTGTCTGGAGCTTGTGTCATCTCCCAATGGCTGAATGGATTTTGTATGGATCTTCCAGAAGTGGAGTCCAGCAGGGATGCATCCCCATGCCAAACCTCTTCAATGTTGCGGTTGACTACTGGGTCAAGAACGCGACGGAACGCTGCCTCAATCTCGGACTTGACTTCCACTCCCACTTCACAGACCTGTGCTATGTGGACGATGTGGTGCTTTTCGCCATGCATATAGACATAATCGTTGAGGCACTGGAGCTGCATGCAGACAAAGCATTGCCCCTGGGCCTCACCATCAGCTGGGCGAAGACAAAGATCCAGTCATTGTCAGACTTCTTGCCACGACAACCACAAGTCATCACCATCAAAAACGAGCCGGTTGAGATTGTCAACAACTTTGTCTACCTCGGATCCAAGATCACCAGCTCCTGCTCGTCAGACCCAGAGATTATTCACCGCCTGCAGCTGTCTTGCAGTGCTTTCGGCCACCTCCAGAGGGTCTGGCGGAGCGGGAAGATCTGCACAGCCACAAAGTTGCAAATCTAACACCTGTGTGATCCCCGTCCACCTTTACAGGTCCGAGACCTGGACCCTCTCCACCACAACCACCCACCATCTGGATACATTCCACTGGACCTGCCTTTGGAACATCCTCGGCATCCAGTGGTTCTACCACACCACAAACGAAGAGGTCTACAGGAGGGCTGGCTGTCCTATCCTCATCTCCACTGTCATCAGAAGAGAAAGGCTGCGGCTCCTCGGCCATGTGGCCAGGCTGGAAGACGAGACACTGGCCAAGTAGGCCCTCTCCGCCGCAGGGCTGGAATTGCTCCTGAGGTCGGCTCAGACTGTGTCCTGGACGGGCCAGGTTGCAATGATAAGACCTCTGGCTGACCTCATCGCCTTAGCCCAAGATCGCCCTGCCTTCAGATGATTGGCTGCAACGGTCACTTACAGTCATGTGAAAAAATTAGGACACCCCATATAAGCCTGTGTGTGTGTGTTTTTTTTTTTTAACATATTTGGACATGTGGATATTTAATATCACTGTTAAAAAAAATACTGGGAGATTCATGTAATACAACTAAAGAACTGAAAATGAATTAAAGACTTTTTTCAAATTTTCTGTAAAATGTAATTCTAAACAAATAGTGAGGAATACCTCCTCATGGATCGTCACCTTATCGTGGTGGGGGGGTTTGCGTGCCCCAGTGATCCCAGGAGCTATGTTGTCCGGGGGCAATTTGCCTCTGATAGGGTCTCCCAAGACAAACTGGTTCTGGGTGAAGGGCCAGACTAAGAACGATCCAACAGACTCTCATGATAAATTGTATATCAAGGATTCAGTGTACCCCGCCCGGTATGGGGTTACCGGGGCCCCACCCTGGAGCCAGGCCTGGGGGAGGGGCTCGAAGGCTAGCGTCTGGTGGCCGGGTTTCCACCCATGGGACCCGGCCGGGCTCAGCCCGAAGGAGTTACATGGGTCCGCCCTCCAGTGGGTTCACCACCTGCAGGAGGGATCATGGGGGTCCGGTGCTATGTGGATTAGGTGGCGGTCAAAGGCGGAGACCTTGGCGGACTGATCCCAAGCTTTCTAAACTGGCTTTTGGTACGTGGAATGTCACCTCTCTGGTGGGGAAGGAGCCTGAGCTGGTGTACGAGGTTAAGCGATACCGGCTAGATATAGTCGGCCTCACCTCAACACACAGCTCCGGTTCCGGAACCAGTCTCCTGGAGAGGGGCTGGAGCTTGGCCTTTTCTGGAGTTGCCCCGGGCAAGAGGCGACGAGCAGGGGTGGGTATTCTTGTATCGCCCCACCTTGTTGCCTCTATATTGGAGTTTTCCCCGGTGGACGAAAGGGTTGCTTCCCTACGCCTTCGGGTTGGGAAACGGGTCCTGACCATCATTTGTGCCTATGCACCAAATGATGTTTCAGAGTACCCACCCTTTTTGGAGTCTGTGACTGGGGTGCTGGAGGGTACTCCTCCTGGAGACTCCATTGTCCTACTGGGGGACTTCAATGCGCATGTGGGCAACGACAGTGAAACCTGGAGAGGGGTGATTGGGAGGAACGGCCTGCCCGATCTGAACCCGAGTGGTGTTCAGTTATTGGACTTCTGTGCTAACCACAGTCTGTCCATAACGAACACCATGTTCAAGCATAAGGGTGTCCATATGTGCACCTGGCACCAGGACACCCTAGGTCGCAGGTCGATGATCGATTTTGTTATCGTATCATCAGACCTGCGACCGTATGTCTTGGACACCCGAGTAAAGAGAGGTGCAGAGCTGTCAACTGATCACCACCTGGTGGTGAGCTGGATCCGATGGCAGGGGAGGAAGCCATTCAGACCTGGTAGACCCCAAACGTATAGTGAGGGTGTGCTGGGAGCGTCTGGCTGAGGCCCCTGTCCGGGAGGTCTTCAACTCCCACCTCCAGAAGAACTTCAACCACATTCCGAGGGAGTCTGGAGACATGGAGTCTGAATGGGCCATGTTCTCCACCTCTGTTGTTGAAGCGGCGGCCCAGAGCTGCGGCCGCAAGGTGGTCGGTGCATCTCGTGGTGGCAACCCCCGAACCAAGTGGTGGACATCAGTGGTGAGGGGGGCCATTAAGCTGAAGAAGGAGTCCTATCAAGCTTGGTTGGCTTGTGGGACTCCCGAAGCAGCTGAGGTGTACCGGCAGGCCAAGCGGAGTGCAGCTCGGGTGTTTGCTGAAGCAAAAACGCGGGTATGGGAGGAGTTCGGTGAGGCCATGGAACAAGACTTTCGGTCGGCTTCAAAGAGATTCTGGCAAACTGTTCGGCGGCTCAGGAGGGGAAAGCAGCTCCCCGTCCACACTGTGTATGGTGCGGATGGGACACTGTTGACTTCAACTGGGGATATCGTCGGGCGGTGGAAGGAATACTTCGAGGATCTCCTCAATCCCACTGATACGCCTTCCACAGAGGAAGCAGGGTTTGGGGACGAGGGGGATGACTCGCCTATCACAGGGGCTGAGGTCGCCAAGGTGGTTAAAAATCTCCTTGGTGGCCGGGCCCCAGGGGTGGACGAGATTCGCCCTGAGTACCTCAAGGCCCTGGATGTTGTTGGGTTGTCATGGTTGACACGCCTCTGCAACATTGCGTGGAGGTCGGGGGCAGTGCCTTTGGCATGGCAAACCGGGGTGGTGGTTCCTCTCTTCAAAAAAGGGGACCGGAGGGTGTGCTCCAACTTTAGAGGGATCACACTCCTCAGCCTCCCTGGGAAGGTCTATGCCAAGGTACTGGAGAGGAGAGTCTGGCCGTTGGTCGAACCTCGGATTCAGGAGGAGCAATGTGGTTTTCGTCCTGGCCGTGGCACATCGGACCAGCTCTTTACCCTCTCGAGAATTCTTGAGGGTTCGTGGGAGTTTGCCCAACCAGTTTACATGTGTTTTGTGGACTTGGAGAAGGCATTTGACCGTGTCCCTCGTGGATTTTTGTGGGGGGTGCTTCAGGAGTATGGGGTATCGGGCTTGTTGTTACGAGCTATTTGGTCTCTGTACGACCGTTGTGAGAGTTTGGTTCGTATTGCCAACACTCGGTCGGAGTCATTCCCAGTGAGAGTTGGACTCCGCCAGGGCTGCCCTTTGTCACCGATCCTGTTCATAATTTTTATGGACAGGATTTCTAGGCGCAGCCAGGGAATGGAGGGTGTCATGCTTGGTGACCACAGGATCTCATCTCTGTTGTTTGCAGATGATGTTGTCCTGTTGGCTTCATCCAGCAATGACCTACAGCTCTTGCTGGGACGGTTTGCCGCTGAGTGTGAAGCGGCTGGGATGAGAATCAGCACCTCCAAGTCCGAGTCCATGGTCCTCAGCCGGAAAAAGGTGGATTGTCCTCTCCGGGTTGGGGACAGGTTCCTGCCCCAAGTGGAGGAGTTTAAGTATCTTGGGGTCTTGTTCACGAGTGAGGGGAAAATGGAGCGAGAGATCGACAGACGGATTGGAGCAGCATCTGCAGTGATGCGGACGTTGTACCGGTCTGTTGTGGTGAAGAGGGAGCTTAGTTCTAAGGCAAAGCTGTCGATTTACCAGTCAATCTACGCTCCTACTCTCACCTATGGTCACGAGCTTTGGGTAATGACCGAAAGAACGAGATCGCGGATACAAGCGGCTGAAATGAGCTTTCTCCGTAGGATTGCTGGACTCACCCTCAGAGATAGGGTGAGGAGCTCAGTCATCCGGGAGAGGCTCAGAGTAGAACCGCTGCTCCTCCACATTGAAAGGAGTCAGTTGAGGTGGTATGGGCATCTGATTAGGATGCCTCCTGGACACCTCCCACTTGAGGTGTTTCAGGCACGTCCCACTGGGAGGAGACCCCGGGGCAGACCCAGGACTCGGTGGAGAGACTATGTCTCCCAGCTGGTCTGGGAACGCCTTGGTATCCCCTCTGAAGAGCTGGAGCAGGTGGCTGGGGAGAGGGAAGTCTGGGCTTCTCTGCTTGAACTGCTGCCTCCGCGACCCGGACCTCCGGAAAAGCGGTAGAAGATGGATGGATGGATGGATAGTGAGGAATAAATTAGGACACCCCCCATCTTTTTTAGGATATTCATTCTCACTTACAGTGGCTAAAATAAATTTTAAAAAATGCAAATAAATCAAAAACAAGGTTAGACATAGATATGTGAACATTTCTTAATAAAGAACTGAATATTTAATGGGGTTGTAGAAGAGCTTGGAATAACGAGGCGATGTGACTTATAAACCAAAGTTTATTATCAGCTTCGCTCCTCTAACAAGTCTCATCTCAGTGCAGAAGCAGAAGTAGAATAGAGGAAGAACACATTCAGCTCTACATACTTATACCTACACATAACAAAAGACATGCGTATCAAAGCTGACATCCCGCATTATCTTAATCCCCCTCTTTTGTCTTCGTACCCCTCCACCTGGCCCTGGGAGGTCAGGGCGATCGATCTGGTCTCCACCGCAGCGCCTCGGATGCTCTTTGATCTCCGCTGACGGTTGAGACCTCTTTGTCCTGTTCTGAGGTGTGAAGTCGCTTTACATATGTAATCACCAAACATTCTCACATGCTTATACATATGTAGGTTATGGGATATATGATTAATATAGACCACAGCCCCCCCCCAAACGACTAAGGAAAGGACAATAGAAAAATTCACAGTTTAAGATAATTATGACATACTAACTGCTACACCTCTTGACAAGGAAGAAACTTTCCAGCAGCTATGCTCCTGTAGAGAATTCAGTGGTAATCATAACAGCGTAGTAATATCACAAGTCAGTCTTAAACTGTTACAGCACAATTAGTGAACAACTTTTGAGTAGTTTGCATCAGTCCCTGTGCCATCTGGGTTTTAATCTTCTCCCGAATCTGCTGTGGGTCCGCTTGGGCGTCCTGGTGGGACCTTCTTGTAAGGAATCTGCAGCTTGGGGAGGAGAGTGATTATTTGTTCTGTGCAGGGGGGCTGAGCCTTTTCTCTTGGGGGGTCTACCCCGCCGAGGTGCTCTCGCCAACCGTGCAGGTTCGTCTCTCAACAAGAAGGCAGGTTTAAGTCTGTCAATGCTGACTGTTTCTTTTCTGTCCCCTAAATCAAGCACAAAATGCTTATCACCAGGTTCCAGCACTCTGAAAGGTCCATCGTATGGTGGACGGAGGGTTGGTTTTAAAGCTTCATGCCTAACAAAAACGAATTCAGCGTTTTTTAAAGCTTGGGGGACAAAAACCCGTGGAAAAGAGTGATGTGCCAGTCCGGGGAGAGAGTCCGGTCCGTTGCTGCCTAAAAGCCTTGGGGCTGGAAGATGCCCTGGCTCTGGGTTCTCTGGTAAAAATTCACCTGGGAGCCTGAGAGGTTGTGCAAAAACTAATTCTGCTGGGGAGGTGTCTAGATCCTCTTTAGGTGCAGCACGCAACCCCAATAAAACCCAGGGAAGTTTATTTACCCAATTTGTATCCGTTAATGAGGCTCTGAGGGCGGCCTTTAAAGATCTGTGAAAACGCTCGCATAACCCATTAGCCTGAGGGTGAAAAGCGGTGGTGCGGTGAATTGTCGCCCCTAAGCTGCTGGCCATGGCTGACCAAAGCTCTGAGACGAATTGAGGCCCCCCTATTGGACGTGATGTCCGATGGGACGCCAAAACGTGCCACCCAGTTTGTCAAAAAAACGTGAGCGACTTCCTCCGCTGTGGTTGACGCCAGAGGGACTGCCTCAGGCCAGCGCATAGTACGGTCTATCATTGTTAACAGATGTGTGAAACCTTGGGAGGAAGGTAGTGGTCCCACGAGGTCGACATGAACGTGGTCGAACCTTCTAGCTGGGATTCGAAAAGGCTCTAGAGGGGCTTTTGTGTGTTTGTGTATTTTGGCACGCTGACAAGACATGCAAGTTTTTGCCCATTCTTTTACGTTTTTGCGCAGGCCGGGCCACACAAACTTTTCGGCGACCATTTTAACCGAGGCGCGCACACCCGGGTGCGCGAGGGCGTGAAGTGAGTCGAAAATATGGCGGTGCCATGCAGCTGGGACTACCGGGCGAGGACGGCCGGTTGAGATGTCGCATATTAGGGGGGACACGCCGTCGCGTAAACCCTTTTTCTCCAGCCTTAACCCTGTTGGTCCAGACAGGAGTGCGCGCACGTCTGCGTCACTACTTTGCTCCTCCGCCATGGCTGCGTAATCTATCCCTACGTGGATTGGGGCCGCGTATGTGTCCGCGTTGGTGAAGAGTTCTGCGGCTGAGGTAGTATAATCTGTCTCCTCGCGCTCTGGCGATGTCACAGCGCGAGAGAGGCAGTCTGCTACCACGTTAAGTTTGCCTGCCACATGTCGAATGTCTGTGGTGAACTCTGAAATTGCAGCTAGCTGTCTTTGTTGCCTGCCTGACCATGGTTCTGAAATTTTAGCCATTGCAAAGGTGAGCGGTTTGTGGTCTACAAAAGCCGTGAAACGCCGCCCCTCTAACCAGAACTGGAAGTGGCGGATGGATAAATGAAGCGCTAGCAGCTCCCTGTCAAAAGTGCTGTATTTACGCTCAGTTTGGTTTAACGATTTGCTGAAAAATGCCAAAGGTTGCCAGGTTCCGCCAACGTGTTGTTCTACAACCGCCCCTATGGCCAGGTCTGAAGCGTCTGTGGTTAGCGCAATGCGGGCCGAGGGATCAGGATGAACCAACAATGTGGCGTTAGCTAGGGCACTTTTTACTTCCGCGAAGGCGCGTTCGCGCTCCGGGGTCCATTCGACCGCGTTGGAAGGCTTTTGTTTTCTGAACGCGTCATATAGGGGCTGCATGAGTTGAGCTGCACGGGGGAGGAAACGGTTGTAAAAATTAACCATTCCCAAAAATTCTTGCAGCGATTTGACCGTTTGTGGCCGTGGAAAACTTTTTACTGCGCGAACTTTGTCTGGCAGTGGGACTGCCCCCTTCGGTGAAACTCTGTGTCCCAAAAAATCAATTTGTGACACGCCGAATTTGCATTTGGCTGGATTGATTATTAACCCGCGCTCTTCTAGTCTTTGAAAAACCATAATGAGATGCTGTTCGTGTTCTTCCTCAGACGAGCTGGCTACCAGCATATCGTCGAGGTAGACGAACATGAACGGGAGGTCGCGTAACACTGCGTCCATCATCTGCTGAAAGGTTTGAGCACCGTCTTTGAGGCCAAAAGGCATCCGCAAAAATTCAAAAAGACCGAAGGGGGTTATTACAGCTGTTTTAGGAATGTCTTCCGCTCGAACGGGGACTTGGTGATAGCCACGGACCAGGTCTATTTTAGAAAAAATGCGCGCACCCGCCAGATGTAGTGAAAAATCTTGGATGTGAGGAATTGGGTAGCGGTCATGCGCTGTCGCATTGTTTAATCTGCGGTAAACGCCGCACGGTCTCCAAGAACCGTCGGATTTCGGGACCATGTGTAGTGGCGATGCCCAGGGGCTTTTTGAGCGTCTGATAATGCCTAGTTTTTCAAGGGTGGTAAACTCGTCCCGAGCTATGGCGAGCTTGGTCGCGTCTAAGCGCCGAGCTTTGGTGAATATGGGTGGGCCCGTTGTGGGAATAAAGTGTTCAACCCCGTGCTTAGCCACTGTAGCTGAGAATTTGGGAATTGTGAGTGCTGGAAATTGGGTGAGGAGTTGATCAAACTTACCTCCTGCTGTAGTGACGCTGGTCTGCACGGGTGGTGGAGAAACTCGAGCTGAGCAGGGAATAAAAGCAAATGACAATGCATTAACCAAGCGTCTATTTGCTAGATCGACTAATAGCCCATGTGCACACAAAAAATCTGCGCCCAACAAGTTAAAACTCACCGCCACTACAACAAATGTCCATCTGTAGTTGCGGCCCTGAATGCAGAGGGGCAGGTTCCTTTCACCATAAGTGTCGATGATGGAGCCGTTGGCTGCCATCGCTCCATTGCCCCGGGGGCCCATGGCCCGGTCTGCGTGGGAGGGCATGATAAAACTCAGTTGAGCTCCAGTGTCAATTAGGAACTGTTTGCCGGTGTGTCCGTCAGTCACATAAAGAAGTTTATTTTTTTCGCCGAGAACCGCAGCCGTTAACGGTTCTCGGTTTGGGCGTTTTCCCGAACTTCTGAACTTGCAGGGGGGAACGCATTTGTACGCCCCCTCGGCGAAACGGTGGTGGTAATAGCAGATGTCGTTCCGCCTGCTGTGTCTTGGTCATGTTGCCGCCATGGTGGGCGGGCTCTGCTCGGTTGTCTGTGGTTTTCCGCTGCTCTGGGCATCTGCAGATGCTGCTGTGGCCACCTGTTCCCTGCAGGCGTTGGTGAGTCGCTGCGCTTCTCGGGCCAGCGCGCGGAAGTCCTGCTGGGTGCTGCACCGCATGTTGATCAGCGTCCCTCTCATGTGTGGTGGCAGAGTGCTGAGGAAGATGTGTTGGAAGAGGAAGTTGTCGTTGTCCTCCTCCTTGAGCTGCAGCATGTCCTCCATGAGGGCCTTGGGTCTGCATCCTCTGTGGCCGTAGATCGCCAGGATCTTCTCTGCTCTCTCCTCGGCTGAGGGGACGAAGTTCTCGACGATGGTCGCTTTAAGCTCTCTGTATTTGTCATAGGCGGGCGGCTGTCGGATTATGCTCCGCGCGCATCTTGACGTGGCAGCGTCGAGTTTGGCGACGATGTGATAAAACTTCGTCTCGTCCGCCGTTATGCCCGCCAGTGCAAAGTGAGCCTCAGCTTGCTGGAACCACGAGCTCGGGTCTTCTTGCCAGAATTCTGGCAGCTTGACGGTAACGGCGCTTGTGTGGGCCGTCCTTGATGTGTCCGCCGGGTGAGAGCGCCTTTCTTCTGCTCTCACGGCGGGGCTGGTGCTCGGTTGAGCCCTCTCTTCTGCCATGGGGGAACGTCTTCCATCCGTTCCCCTGTCTGCATGGGCGCCGGTGTCTGCCTGGGTCGCCTCAGGTGAGTCAATCGCGGCAGAACGCCTCTGGTCCATCCTCGCGTCAGGGTCACCAGTGTAGAAGAGCTTGGAATAACGAGGCGATGTGACTTATAAACCAAAGTTTATTATCAGCTTCGCTCCTCTAACAAGTCTCATCTCAGTGCAGAAGCAGAAGTAGAATAGAGGAAGAACACATTCAGCTCTACATACTTATACCTACACATAACAAAAGACATGCATATCCAAGCTGACATCCCACATTATCTTAATCCCCCTCCTTTGTCTCCGTATCCCTCCACCTGGCCCTGGGAGGTCAGGGCGATCGATCTGGTCTCCACCGCAGTGCCTCGGATGCTCTTTGATCTCCGCTGACGGTTGAGACCTCTTTGTCCTGTTCTGAGGTGTGAAGTCGCTTTACATATGTAATCACCAAACATTCTCACATGCTTATACATTTGTAGGTTATGGGATATATGATTAATATAGACCACAGGGGTGTCCTAATTTTTTCACATGGCTGTAAGTGGCCAGACGATGATTAAGTTAAGTAAGCAAGTTCAATTTTCTTCCCAAACTCCCAAGACAAAAAAAAAAGTCCATAAGTGTGGATGTTAATTGTTCTCCGTCTCACTCAAGCCTTAAAATAAAAGTCTATGCACCCTATAGCAAACTAAATTATTAAGTCGTAGCACTGCGTGCACTCACATCTAATGTGGACAGCTGACTCTTCACAAAAAAGTGATCAGGTATTCATCATTATGGCTTTTCCACTTTTAAATAAGCTGAGAGAAGTAACTTTCCTTTAAATCCACTTCTTAAGACAAACTTTGATAGAATTTCTTTTGAGCAATCCCTTTTCTTCTCTAGTCAGTCCTGCTGTTTGTTCTGTGCTTTGTTCCTCACTCTGTAAAGTACTTTGTTAACTCTGTTTTTAGAGAAGTGCTATATAAAGAAAGTTTATTATTATTCAGGGTCATGAGGGCTGGATCATTTCCCAGGATGCATTAAGCAAAAGCAGACGCTCTAAACACAGTGCCAGCCTACACACAGACAATCACTCATACTGCACTAACATGACCAGCAGAGTTTCCTAAAATTATTGGCTTTTGTGATCAGGGAAAAATTGAATAAATCAATACTGTAATGAGGCTCATGGATTCGTGCTCATGGATTAAAGTGGGTTGTTAGTGTACTTTTATTAATTTGGTAACACAACAAAGTTCAGCCAAAGACATTATGAAAACAAGACAAAAAAATAATCCTGAGCATGAACAAACATTATTTTAAAGAGGAAATATGACATGTCTTGAACTAGGAAATGAGATCAGCCAATCATAGCGTTGAACATAATGCATCTGCACAGGAAAAGTACAGAACACTTTCAACTGTGTATTGGCAGATGCATGTACTTGTAACTGTAAAAATGCTGATGTTGTCATGGGAGGTGGTTGACTGGACCCAAATGCAATATTTAAAGTTGGCAGCGAGACATTTATTAAGAGCTGGCCAGACGGGCGCAGCTCAGAAAACACACACAAAAAAAAAAAAAAAAAAAACTGTCGGCTAGGATGCTTTAACAGCAAACTTACACAAATCAGGACAGGATCAGGCAAAGCAGACCAGAAGTGTGTTGTTCATGCTGCACGACTTACAACACACATGAGGAACACCGATTGGGGCTTGACATAAATAGACACAGGAGTGATCAAACACTGCACCAAACAGGTGAGCACAATCGGAGACAAACGGAGACGGCAGCGATTAATCACAGACACAGGACCGGCGGGGCTGAACAGACAATCACACAGAGGATGCACAACAGTCAGAGGGGAGACAAGACCACAGCACATAATCATGATGATAATAATAATAATAATAATAATAATAATAATAATAATAAACTAAGAAGACGACCCATGGAGAAATAAATATACAAAACAGAATAAAAATAGTGGCAAACCAAGAAAAAGATGATAACCAGAGTGAAATACAGAAAATTCCAAAATGAAACCTAAAGCGAGGGCAGAGGTCCATGCCCTGAAGACAAGATAGCACAATAATAAATTAGGATGAGGCCATGAGACCCGGCCCACGTCCTGACAGACGTAATATAATGTTTTTGTCTAACAGTGTGAATTAGCTACAGTGACGATGATTCATGAGCTGCAAATGAAGCCGTTACAAAACATCTGCCTTTTGTAGTGGGTATAAATGCTTTTTCAACTTTGTTTTGGAACAAAATGACCATTACATTGAAAATGGTGAGTACAGCCCCATTCCTTTATACAGAACTCAAATATTCATCTAGATGTCTGCCAAGTATCCAGATAGACTTCCAGGAGTTTGATGTAGCTCATAAGATCATGATTTCAGACTTTTTATGATTTGTTAAAGCCCTTATAGGTAACACATTCACAAAGCAAGCCTTTGATAGCCGTGCAAATGTGGAGCTGCACATCATTGGATGACAGGTGTCACTGTGGCTCAGTAGGAAATTTTCCTGCAATATCTTGAAAATAAAACAGCGCAAAGTGCTTCCGTGAACATCTGAGATGAAAAATAGGCTGTTTAGTCACTGAATCTCTTTTTATTTGACATTACCAATGGCTAGTTTGAATGTATTTGCATTTTTCAGACATTAATTTTAAGTTTTAACATCTGCAATTACATATATACACTACTCACAAAAAGTTAGGGATATTTGGCTTTCAGGTGAAATTTATGGAAAATGTAGAAAGTTCACGCTACAGTGATATAATATCATGAAAGTAGGGCATTTAAGTAGAAGCATGCAATGGTGATTTCCTCATCTCAAACAATGTATTGAAAGAAAAGCCAACAACAGTGGTGGTATACCACAACAAAAAATGTCAGTGTCTCAATAACTTGTCATGTGCCCTTGAGCATCAATTACAGCTTGACAACAACATCTTATGCTGTTCACAAGTCGACTTATTGTCTGCTGAGGCATGGCATTCCACTCTTCTTGAAGGGCAGCCCTCAGGTCATTGAGATTGTGGGGTTCAGGGTTATGAGCCTCTACATGGCGACTCAGCTGATCCCATAAGTTTTCTATGGGATTCAGTTCTGAAGAAAGGGCAGGCCACTCCATTTGAGGTACCCCAGCCTCCAGCAGCCATTCCCTAATAATGCGACCTTGATGAGCTGGAGCATTGTCATCCATGAAGATGAAATTAGGCCTGTGTTGTTCATGCAGGGGCACAATGACTGGATTGATGATGTTATTCAGGTATTATCGGCTTGTCACTGTACCAGTCACAAGGGGTAGGGCAGTTCTGTATTGATTAGACACACCTTCCCAGACTGTAACACCACCATCACCAAAGGCTCATCTGGTGACAACAGTGGCTGATGCATAGCGCTCTCCTTGACATCTCCAAAATCGTTGGTGGCCATTAATTCTGCTCAACCTGAATTGACTTTTATCAAAGAATATCACTGAGGCCCACTGGTCCCTTGTCCAGCGTAAATGCTCCCTGGCCCATGCAAGATGATGTCACCTGTGCCTGATGTTGTGGTCAGGTATCCTTGCGGGTCGTCTAGTATGCAGACCACGCTGATGTAAACAGTTTCGAATGGTCTGACCTGACACTTGGGTGCCTCTCACTTCCCTGAAATGTGCCTGGAGTTGAGTGGCATTCATCATCCGGTTCCGCAGGTCACTGTTCATAATGAAGCGGTCATCCGCGTGGGATGTGGCCAAAGGACGTCCACTTCTATGCCTTTCTGTGACTCTTCCAGTCTCTCTGTATCTCTTTTGCAACTTGCTGATGACACTCTGTGACACTCTAAGCTCAGCCACTTCCCTCTGAGAGCATCTTGTTTGAAGCCTCGCAATGGCGAAGTACTGTTGATCAATTGTTAGGTGTCACCTTGGTCTCATGATGTCAAAACCTGAACAGCATGATGAAGAGGACTGTTTAAATATCAATTCTAATGGAACTAGAAAATGTATTGGTCAATTTATGGATCAAACACCTGTTGTGAATTTTGCCATTAAGTACCTTGTTAAAGAACAGCAAGTTATGCAAAAGGTACTGAAGCACTGAACAGTTGGACATGTGCATTCAAAAGGTTAGAGAAGGCCAAATTAAGTTCACCTGTAAAGGTTATAGCGCATTCTGAAATTTCACCCGAAAGCCAAATCATTGGCTTTTTGTGAGTATTTATTGATAAAGACCAAAAACAATTTCTCTGTTGTTTCATAGCTACTCAAAAGGTGTGTCTGTCAAGGTTCCTCTGAAATCTCTCATTTTTGTCTGCCCAGTAACATGTTTGAGCTCTTAATCTGATTAGGTAAAGTTTTTTTTTAATGAGGAGCTGTAAGAAAATCACAAATAATGATGGGTAGTGGAAATAATTGTTTTTCTGCTGTACTGCGATGCAGACGTAAATGATTCTGAATCGATGAACAGTCAAGATTCCAATTCTTAAAAATGAATTAAAAACATAATTAATTTTGACAGAATGAAAAAAGTGGAACTCTAAAAAGCAGAAGTTAGCGCCCACCTGGATGGTCTTTGGCATGGCACACAACAGAGAAGCGCATGAAGCCTGACACAAACTCCTCATTTTTCAAATCAGTTTGCTGGAGCATTGCTGTCATACTATGTGGACATACGGACCGTAGATTAGATTCACTACACGTGTGTGAAATACAGCTGTGTGGCAGACAGCTTAAAGGGCCTATATCATGCTATTTTAAGCCTTTCAGAGTAAACTATATGCATGTATGTGATAGTATATTACCTTTGGTACATTGGAGAATGAATTTCTTATGAAATACGAGTTATTTTCGCGAGCTACTTTTCCAACCCGGAAGTAAGATGCCTCGATCTCTGAGGCTCTGCCTCTCCTTCTTGTGGCTGCTGCCCATTTCATGACGATAATAAACTCCAATCATTTCCGATGAGTAGGCTCTTCTTTAGGAAGGCTGAACAAACTCCTAAATCTCTCACAGCCAAAGACATATTTACGCCACTTAGAAGACACTGTCTTACGTAAAAAAGCAAACAGTTGTTGTCACTGAGCAGATTAGGTGCGAGAGGAACTACTTCTTCACAGCGTCAATGCTAAAGTGAAAGAGTTTTGCCGATCACCGCTCCGTTAGCTGCGCAGAGAAAGTGGGTGTGTGCGTTAGCCTGGGGGCGGTGCTGGCAGCACAGGCACTTCCTGGAGTGGGCGGCTCACCCACGCTCATACGTATGAACGTGGGGACCCAATCATTATCAGGGACAGGGCGGAGCAGCAGCTCAGAGAGCAGGATTGAGGAGGAATACTCAGAGATGCGTGAATGGAGAAAAATACCACTTTGGGGGTGTTTTTGGTGAGGAATTAACATTATAACATGCTTAAAAGCTCAAAAAAGTCGATTTTGCATGATATAGGCCCTTTAAGGGCCCAACCTGCACCTAGACCAAAACCTGGAACCACCGAAGACAGCGGGTAGGAATGCTTCCATTTTTCACTGGAAATCCAATATTTATATGTTAGAAAAAAGATGAATCAAGATGCATCGATAATCGATTCTGGTTCGAATCGAAAGGTTTCTAAAGATTCCCACCCTACAGCAGAGGTAGAGTTTAACAGCCAATGGGCCTGAGATTGGAGCGGAATTGAAGGCAGAACTTGTTCATTTGAGACATCCCTGAACCCAGTGAAATCCACTTGTTTCTTTAGGAGTTTTACTAAAAATAGGAAGTATGCATTTCTTTGTTAAGTGGGTGTTTTAATGTTTTAATGGTTGAATGCCCAACCAAAATATTTTTCTTTTTTCTACTCTTTTTTTGTTTTGCACACCACTTTAATTATTGATCAGTGTGGGGATGTGAATATAATTCCAACATGTTTGACCCCGCCCCCCCAAAAAAGTATCTTACAGGTGAAAAAAGTGGTATTTATGTTTTCTTATTAAGTAAATACTGTAAATGTATTTACCAGAATAAGAACCCAGTCCTTTACCCAGATGTGGGCAAAAATACAGCAGCTTTCATCAATGTCAAACAGTCTGTTTTTTCTTCTTCACCTTGTCTGTCATAAATATCTGTGCTGTAAAAGGAAATACATGCCGAGGGCTCAAGACATGATGTAGAGTACATGATCCTAATCTCTGTGCTCTTTGTTAGAATTTACAACCCCTCAATATGTGCAAAAACAGATGGGACACCGGAAATCACAAGATCTGCACTTAGTAAGTCGATTTGTTTGCTCATACCACAGAAAAAGGCCACCTCCACATAAATAAAAATAAACCATCCACATGTCAATGTTAAAGTTTGCTAACAAATCTGTAACAGCTCTGTCCTTCTCCTTTCTTAATGGAGTGCGGCGCTCTATAAACGCTGACCTCACTACTCCCACGCCTGAGCATTCTGGTCTGGACTGGACCTCCATCATTCCCAGCATCTTCTTTACTCCCCTGGCAAGAGGCCATGGCCACAGGGAGTGTCGCTCATCCTTTCTCTCTCAACCTACTCCTTGTCTGCCCTATCTCCGTGTAGGAGAATGAGTAATTCTATCTTTTTGGAGATGTTTACATGCATTTACAGGAAGGTTATCTTGATGCTCACGGCGGTGTTGAATCAATCACACAGTGACCCTGAAGAGCTGTTCTAAAGACGCCTACATGCATAAATGGACTATGACACACGAGAGCTGCAGGTCAGACAGGAGATTAAGTAAATGAAAAAGTACAAGACATTACATCGAAATCTTGTAACCAGTCATGCAATTTTGCCAATTATAATGACGACAGGACTTAAATGGGAAATATGATGAAAATATCACTTTTTTTTTTTTTTTTTTAGAGCTTTTGCACATCTATTTGGGTATCTGGAGCGGAAAAAAAAAACTCTGAAAAACAACCCTGTCACTTTGTTAGGTTCAGTCTTTGTCTCAGTAGTACCTCGCTCTAAATGAGCAGTTTGGATTTTGCTGCGGATGTGAGGTGAGAACCGGAACTCACTGAAAGATACCGCCTTTCCAGCGTCACCGCCACCCATTTTAATGACAGTGGGAATGTCCCCATGAGACTCACACTGACAGTGCTACTATGGCTGCTGTTACAGAGTTAGTTTGGCAACCACAGTTTTTTATTGCCGTTTTCTTTAAATTTTAGTCACCCCACTAAACATCCCTGTGCCCACCCGGCTCACCACAGTCGATAATACTCACATCATTTTGGGTTGTTTTGTTATATTTTGGATTTAACAGGCCATGAGACGATGGCCTGACTCGAGCCAGGGTAGCTGATAGACTTAAAGTTCTTTTCTACATATTCCGTCTACCCTCACTAAATGTCTATGTTCCCACCTGGTTCACTAATCCACAGTCAATAATATATCATCATCATTCATTCATCATCATTCTGGCTTAATTACTTACAATATGGTCAAAATGTACTTATAATGCCTTATACAATCAGTTGCAATAAAATAAATTATTCTGTGAACTAATAGTGGTTTAGAGTAGGACAAAAAGAAAAAGGACAGAGACAGAGTAAAGTTGCAGATCTAAGGGGAAAAATCTTTCAAATTCACAACCCAAAAAGCTAATTTACAAAAAAAAGCTGCAAATTTACAAGAAATAAAGTTGCAAATTTTTGAGAAAAGATTTGCCATGGCAAATTTTAGAGAATATGTAAGTGGTAAATTTATGACAATATAAGTGTACATTTATGAGAATAAAATTGCAACTTTACAAATTTATAATCAAACTGCAAACGTATGAGCTAAGTCACAAACTTATGACTTTAAGCTAATTTACCAAAAAGTCCCACATTTAAGAAAGGAGGGGAAAAAAGAATATTTAGAGGGAAAAACTTGCCGGTTTTATTCTCATAACTTGGCTGTTTTACCCTCACTTTAAAGCTGTGTTTTGTGGCCAAAAAAATTGCTCAGAATTGCTGACCACTTCACTAAACCACCATTTTTTGAAGTGACTGAAAAATAAGTTTGGATCAAAACTACTGCTATGTAAACAGGACAGTAATAGAACCAGTGAGACTAACCAAACAGGAGAAGTTACTGGACGGTCTTCTATTTATGGGGCTGCCTTGCAGTAAAAAAAGATATTTTTGCTCAGCAGGCAACAGCCTCGCTGACCCTGAAACACGTCACTGCTCTCCTCTCCAAAGCCACTGCAATATTTGAGTGACCTTTCATTTCCGTAAGATGTCGTGTTGCTGTGCAGATTAACATTTACCTTCAGCTGAGTGATGACTGACTAGAGGGGAACTCCTCGTTTCAGGGACAAGACTGTGGGAATGGGCGGCAGCTCCCACGGGTGGCACTAAAATCAGGAAAATCTCTCACAAAGCGTGTCCAGCTGAGCCAAAGCAGCTCATTGAGAACTTGAGTGTTGCCGTGAGATGAAGCAGACAGCGGCCCCGGAGGGGAGATTTTGATCCGATATCTCACAGCTTCCTGTCACTTTGCCGCTGGCATGCCAAAGATGAGACGGCCCGCGCCTCCTCCAAAAAAGGCAGAAACATTTAGGCAGAGGTGTTCATCCTCAACCCCAACCGTCCCGTAACTTTTGCAGGTCTGCTCAACAAAGACCAGACTTTTTGAGTGCGTACCTCACAGGGTCTGCTTAATAACAGACCACTGTGTCAGTGCTGCACTCCATGCACTGAGGATACACCTCAGAAGTGTCTCTTGGCTTCTGCTTAAAATACTGCACCTAGCACTGCGATGCACTTCACATCGCTGATGGATGATGATGACTTGTGTTTAACTCTTATCCAGTCCGCATTTAGACTCTGATGCTTACACAAATACATACAGCATGTGCGAGATTCCGAATGTCGTCACTGCGGCCAAGAACTTGAATCATAATTCAGGATATTCTTGGATCGGACGGAGCTTGTTTTGTTGCTTCTCAAAAACAAAACTTTGTTACTATGCACTGCATTAGACCGACTGATAGCAAAGCCCAATAAGACACAAAGACAAAAAAAAAAAAAAAAAAAAAAACAGATTGGGAATGCTGCACGTGACGTCACAGGGTGTGTCAACATACTGACGTGTCAAACTTACTTGGCGAACAAGGCTGTTGGTTGTTGTGTCGGAGGAGGTGCTGCCATCTGAACCTTTAAAGCGACCTTTTCTCCGAGCTCCTTTACCTTGAGACTTCAGAAAACAGACAAGGAAATCGATGTAAAAAGTTTGCTTTTTTTCAGGTGTGTTGTCAAATCAGAGACTCGCGTGGTAGTCTTCACTGGAATTACAATCACAAAATATTTATTGTCAATTATATGCTTCATATTTAAAAAATCTACTATACTTTGTGTCCTAGACATGTAAAATTCCATGTTTTCTTTGACACGTTAAAATTGCATAGAAAACTGGTTTTAAAATTACTTATTTGTAACTGGAGAAAATCTATATGAACATGTTTTTTAAGCTAATCAGATGAAATGTTTCCATTTTCTGATTAGCAGACTGACTCTCTGCTACTACAAATATTACGACATTGGTCTGTTTTCAGTGTTTTTCACCCTTTTTTTGTGAAACCACGCTCTCTCTCTTACTAAAATTTGTGAACATGGTAGATTTTTCACTGACATGACCGCAGTTTTGTAAGATTACTGTAGGCAGAGAGTTTTGCTCTTACTTAAATTATTATAACGTTTAATGTTTTAGTCTAAGTGAGTAATAATACTATGAAAAGTGTAACTAGATGATGCAAATCATCATTTTAATGTTTCACCTTCAGTAATTTTAAAATATGATGACGTATTTTTACGACTAAAACAGTGAAGTACATCCACTAAAATATACAGTTACAGCAATGAATAACTGATGCACTAAATGTTACATAAAATGTTTTATTTATTTGATTACAGTGGTTATGCTGTAAAGTCATAATCGCATTCAAAAGTTACTTGATTTGACATAATAGGCATCGAATCAGTCAAAAATAATTATTTTTTGGAACAAAGAACTTTGTATTTAGCCCGATACTGCCAATGTGGCATCAGTAGGTACTCGGTTAATACCTACTCATCTCATTTCAAACATAATATAAATTTCGTTAGAAAATGTTAACCAAACGGCAAATAGCTTAAATCTTAATTTTAGACTTTAATCAGAGTTGCCAACTTTTCAGAAAAGCTTGGACCATATTACAGCGACAGGGTCGGATGATCAATTGTCACTGGTGCAGAACGCATTTATGGGCGTGTCCAAGTTCATTTCCTTATCACAACAGTGTAAAAAAACCCTTATGCTGGCACATGATGCAAAGACACTGGTCTAATCATTCAGAGGGGTGTTTTGGATAATCCAATCTAAAGCACTTCTTCCCATCCCTTTAATGCAAAGAGGCGCATTATCTAAATTGAATTGTGATCATGACGGTTTAAGGCGGGTTTTGCGCTGACCAAAGCCCGTGTGTGTGAGCCAAAATGCACCCGATAGTAACGCTGCTTGGTAATAAGGAAGACATCAATCACAGCTGATGCCCAGTTAGTTATGTTAGAAAGAACAAACGGCAAAGAATGGGCTGAAAATCAGCTGAATGCATACTTTTCAGACAGACTTTCCGCCGTGCGCCAGTATTTTTCCTGTCAGTGCATTGTCTGTGTTTTACGCCTTGCGTCACGCCATCAAATTACCAGTAGACAGTGTGCCCGCCATGCACTCGGAGGAGGCGCCTCATTTCAAAGAGGTGTGGCGGCACGTAATCTAAGGTGGCCTGTTGCTTATGAATGAACCCATTAGATTTTGGAGGTGATCAGAGAGTGCATACCTCCACCAATGCCCTTGTGTGTAGCAGGATTATGCAAAAACTACTGGATGGATTTTGATGAAATTTTCACCAGAGGTGGGCCTTGGCCTAAGGAGGAGCCTATTAGATTTTGGAGGCGATCCATGAGTGCCTACCTCTGCCAACGCCCTATTTTACAATGCATGGATGGGTGAATAGACGAAGGGAGGGAGGGACGAATACAGCCTTGGCAGAAGTATGCACTCTCTGAGTGCCCTCTATTTCTTTGTGGGATGCTTTGACTACATTATAGTATGTAATGTCATACTTACTGTACATTCAGACAGTGCTGAAAAATGCTACATATCCAATATAATCAATTAATGAGCGATATTGGACACAACTATTGCTTTTATATCATCACATTATTTTTGCAGAAAAGAGTCACCTCCTAAGAGCTACTGGAAAAAAAAAAATCAGGAATTAGTTTTATAAAAATAATCATAAAATACTTCTGTAAGTTTGATAACCATGGGCCCCAATGACTCTATAAAAATGAAAAAAAAAGGTTATTTTAATCTTATTTTTGTAAACAGCACTGTTGTTTTTGAACCCAGAGGGAGTTCAGCATCTTACTCAAAACTATTATGGTGCGTTCCATGAGAATCCGCTTTTGATCAGGAAAAAGGAGGTCTATCGTCAGAAGTGCATTGTTTAATGATGTTTCAGTGGCGTGTTTTGACATCGCACCGCTCCGGAGCTCAGGAAACCGGCATGTGCTGAGATTGTGTAGCAGTCAGAATCGCCTGTCATTTTAATTATATGATGATCACACACTAGTTTTTTTTTATTCCAGCCACACTCTCATTTTAATTGCGGAGTCTATAGGTTAAGCATTAGAGTATGATTTATTTAGGGGAATGAATGAATGAACAGGGAGCATGTGTGCCAGTGTGTTCCAATGTATGTTCCTTTAGTGTGTTCCACTCTAAAGGGCTGTTTTGAAGCCACCGCCTGGAAGCAGCTCTGCGATCCACATGGTGAGGACATCAATGGCCTCACTCACACCTTCACGGACTACCTCAGCTTCTGTGTGGACAAATCCGTTCCCACCAAGACCGTACGGTGTTGCTCAAACAACAAACCCTGGATCAACCCTGAGATAAAAACACTTCTGAGAGAGAAGAAGAGGATCTTCAGGTCGGGGAACAGGGAGATGCTGAAGTCCGTACAGAGGGAGCTGAGGAGAAAGATCAGAGAAGGCAAGGACAGCTTCAGGAGGAAGATGGAGGACAAGCTGCAACAGAGCAACATCAGCGGGGTCTGGAGAAACCTCAAAACCATCTCTGGGCTCCAGAATACCTCCCCCCAGGCCACGGGGGGCAGGGAGTGGGCAAACAATCTGAATCTGTTTTTCAATAGGTTTGACCAACCGCCCTCCCCCGACTGCACAACAACCACTGTTGCCTCTAAAGACATCAAGTCCTGCTGCCCACTCCCCACTCCACCAACACCCCCCCACTCCCAACACACAGCCCCCCATCCTGACCCTGACCAAGACCCAGGTGAGGACGGAGCTGAGGAAGATCAAGGCGAGGAAGGCGTCGGGACCGGACGGCATCAGTGCAAAGCTCCTCAAGTCCTGTGCAGACCAGCTGTGTGGGATTGTGACGTACATCTTCAACCTGAGCCTGAAGCTGGGGAGGGTACCACAGCTGTGGAAAACATCTTGTGTGGTACCTGTACCAAAAACTTCCCACCCCAAAGACCTGAACAGCTACAGACCCGTGGCCTTGACGTCCCACTTGATGAAGACCCTGGAGAGACTGCTCCTTGCTCACCTCCGCCCCCTGGTGGGACCAGCGATGGATCCACTCCAGTTCGCCTACCAGCATGGCATTGGGGTGGAGGATGCGGTGATCTTCCTCCTTCACCGTTCTCTGTCCCACCTGGAGAAGCCCGGGAATGTGGTGAGGATCATGTTCTTTGACTTCTCCAGTGCTTTCAACACCATCCAACCAATGATCCTGAAGGACAAGCTGCTGCGTGCAGGGGTGGACCAGCACCTGTCATCATGGATCCTGGACTACCTCACGAACCGGGGACTGTGTGTCTGACACGATCATCGGTAGCACGGGGGCCCCCCAGGGAACGGTGTTGGCTCCCTTCCTGTTCACTCTTTATACTGCGGACTTCTCACACAACACAACACACTGCCATCTACAGAAGTTCTCTCATGACTCTGCAATTGTTGGCCTAATCTCCAATGGAGATGAAGCTGAGTACAGAGGGCTTATCCATGGACTTCATGGACTGGTGCCATCGGAACTGCCTCCAGATCAACGCGAGGAAAACTAAGGAGCTGGTGGTGGACTGCCGCAGGCAAGGACAACCCCTCACAGCACCAGTAAATATACAGGGAACAGACATCGAGATGGTGACATCCTACAAGTACCTGGGTGTTCATCTGAACAATAAACTAGACTGGTCACACAATACTGACGCACTCTACAAGAAGGGACAGCGCAGGCTGTTCCTACTGAGGAGACTCAGGTCTTTTGGTGTACAAGGGGCGCTGCTGAAGACATTCTATGACACGGTGGGGGCATCAGCCATCACTTTTGGAGTGGTCTGCTGGGGCAGTGGCATTACTGCAGCCGATAGGAAGAGACTGAACAAACTGATCAAGAAGCTAGCTCTGTCCTGGGGCAGTGCCTTGACCCGGTGGAGGAGATAGGAGAGAGAAGGACGGTGGCTAAACTGTCATCTCTGCTGGAGTCCGAGTTCCACCCTATGCAGGACATACTGAATGCACTGAGGAGCTCATTTAGCAGCAGACTACATCATCCCAGGTGCACAACCGAGAGGTTTTGCAGGTCCTTCCTACCAACGGCTGTCAGACTGTACAACCTAAGCAGGGCTGCTCACAGAGATAGCAAAAAGACGTAACAACCTAATAGTTTTGAATGCAAAAGATGCAATAGACTTACACAATGGTCCCCTCCGGCATACAACTAGGAAAATACCGGTCGCTATGGAGGGTGAGAATATGTATGGGCACATAATCATACCATGTAGGATAACTAAGTAGACGGTTGTGCTGTTTCATCCCATCTAGCAACAATGCTCTGCACTGTGTGTGTTTATATATTTACATATTTATTCCATCTAGCTACAATGCTCCGCACTGTGTGTTTATATATCTACATATTATCCCATCTAGCTACAATGCTCCGTACTGTGGGTGTTTATATATCTACATATTTATTCCATCTAGCTACAATGCTCCGCACTGTGTGTGTTTATATATTTACATATTTATTCCATCTAGCTACAATGCTCCGCACTGTGTGTGTTTATATATTTACATATTTATTCCATCTAGCAACAATGCTCTGCACTGTGTGTGTTTATATATTTACATATTTATTCCATCTAGCTACAATGCTCCGCACTGTGTGTTTATATATCTACATATTATCCCATCTAGCTACAATGCTCCGTACTGTGGGTGTTTATATATCTACATATTTATTCCATCTAGCTACAATGCTCCGCACTGTGTGTCTGTGTATATATATATATTTATAGTAATACAGTGATCCCTCGCTACTTCGCGCTTCACCTTTCGCACCCTCAGTGCATCGCGGATTTTTCAAAAATATTCATCAAAAATTCAAAATTGAGAAATAATGGGCAGGCGCTAGCAGAAGGCAGGGAGACTACATTAGACCATCACGTGTCAACACGGAGAGCCGCACAACTCTCTGTTCGCTGTTGTCGTGTTGGCTGGGCTCGGAAATCTTGCAAGCTGATTGGCCGAGACGTTTCACCCCGCAAGCTGATTGGCCGAGACGTTTCACCCACCTCCTCTCCCTGCCGAGCACCCATGAAGGGAAGGAAGACCGCATTCATTGCTTTTTATCGCTCGTGTTACTTAGTCTCGCCGCGTGGAACTTTTTGCTGTTCTCTTGTGCCATTTTGTGCGAAATAGTCTTCCCGTCGAGCCACTACGCCGCCTCCTCCAGCTCTACCGGAAGCTGCCCTGGATGATCCTGCGCCTCTAGCACCTCACGATGAGGCGTCACCTGAGGAGCAGTAAAGCTCTCATTAACCTGTGCAGTAAATCATTTTTATCTTGAGTTACGTATCTTGTTATAAGAATAAAAGAGTTCTAAAAACATATTTATGTACACTTTGTTTACATCTACGTATGTATGTACACGTACACACACACACACGTGTGTGTGTGTACGTGTATGAGAGAGAGAGAGTGAGAGAATGAACATACGTATTATTTATGGATGACGTCATTAGGGGTGACGTTACTTCGCGGTTTTTCACTTTTCGCGGTCGGTTCTGGAACCCATTAACCACGATAAGTGAGGGATCACTGTACGTACATATGTATATTAGCTGCTCTTGCTTTTTTTTTCTTGCCTTCTGATTGTTGCTCTGAGTGTTGCTATCCCTGTGCTGTTGCAATCCTGGAATTTCCCCATTGTGGGACTAATAAAGGCTTATCTTATCTTATCTTATGTGATGTGCGGCGCGAGTGGGGGGGGTGTTTCATTTTCATCACAGATTTATTAGGCATTAATGTGTTTATTTTTAGAGGAATAAAGGAATGAACAAGGAGTGTGCAGCATTTTACTTTTCACTAAGTCCCCAGAGAGACAAGCGATGCGTCCACATCTGCATTGGCTGTGTGCCCCGGGTTTCCAACCCAGGAAGCTCCCCGACAGCCATCCGTCACAGGCTGCCGAGAGCGGGCTCACTTCATGGCGGGGGCTGGAGGCAGCAGATTGCCTCCTTCTCTCCTACACAGGACGGACAGGGGGAGACCCTTGGTTGGTGAAAGCAACAGGAGAGGGAGCACTCCATCTCCCCACAGCCAGGAGCAACTTCGACGCCATCATTAATGAAAGTTTATGAAAATTTGCACAGGCATCATCCTCTTTTCTTCATCTCTGTGTTGCATCCATGCGCACATTAAACAATTCAGCTGGTTTTTTTCAGCCCATTCTTACCCATTTGTTCTTTTTAACATAACTAACTGGGCATCAACTGTGACTGATGTCTTCCTTATTATGGATGGGAAGGAGCGCTTTGGATTGGCTTATCCAAAACACACCTCTGAACGATTAGACTGGCCTCTTTGCATCATGCGCCAGTGGAAAGTTTGTTTTTGTTGTGATAAGGAAATGAACTTGGAAATGCCCATAAACACGTTCTGCGTCAGACAACTGATCAGCCGCCCCCACCGTTATAATACGGCTCCATGACTGTCCCAGCACATGCCGTTTCTTGAGCTTCAGAGCTGCGTGATGTCAAAACATGCCACTGAAACATCATTAAACAATGTGCTTCTGATGATAGACCTCCTTTTTCCTGATCAAAAACAGATTCTGATGGAATGCACCATAATAGTAATGCGCATTAGATTACGCGCCGCCACACCTCTTTGAAATGAGGCACCTCCTCCGAGCGCATGGTGGGTGCACTGTCTACTGATAACTGGATGGTGTGACGCAAGGCGTAAAAAACAGACAATGCACTGATAGAAAATAGAAACACTGGCGCATGGTGGAAAGTCTGTAAAAAGGTGCACGGATGACCATCAAAATAGGGCCCATAGAGGGAATTGTGCATGGGGAGGGGGAGGGGTGGAGTGAGCATGCATATGCGCAACACAGTTTTTTTTTTCAATGCATACACTTCTTTACCTCTAAATAAATTTTAAAACATGCTTTATTTAGTACTTGTGCTGAATGAATTTGTAACATAAGTCAATCTTCTGGATCATGGTACATGTCAACTTGTCCGTTTTATTTGTGTCGGAAAGCATCGCATCGGAGATGCGGTGCAGTACGGGGATAGGCATACCAAGTGGAGTGACAGAAAATAACTGACATTATGGAAAACCAATAGTCAAAGAGCTCTCTCCCAGGGGAAAGACTGCTGCTGCTGAGATCACGCAGGCTGCACCGGACTGGTTGTCAGATCCGGCCGTGGGTGGTTTTCCACGTGCTGAAGCTCCTGGACAACATGGCAGATTGCAGTTCTCATATCTTTAAAACAAACCAGTGTTTCTAACAACTCTTCATGCGAGATACAGTAGGTGCAGTTAATGAATCTGTCATTATTTAACATCAAAAACCACTGGTTTAAATGTTTGGGACGACGTTGCAGCAGCAAATGCATGCTGGGTGCCGGACCTCAATTGCATGAAGTTAAAACATTTAAACTTTATGCAAATAGGTAGTACGCACTACTGGACACACCACAACTCAAATCTCACCATATTGGAGCCAAATGCTTTGTGTTGCATTTCACATAGACACTGAACAGGAAATAGGGACATGACATATCCAGTGGACACGTACCATAAGAAAAGTTGACCTAATGCTACATATTGTAAACTATGCCAAACAAAAGTAAATACTAACCTCTGGTTGACATACCATCAGTGTCCACCACTGTGCGCTGTAAAAACTGTTACATGCACACAAGTTATTTTGATTTGCTATAAAAGTAAAAGCCACAATCAGCCTCGACCATACCTTGACGTTCACCTTTAGAGTTCTTATTGTGTTAAAATCTGAAGAAAGTCAACCTGATATTTCCAGTATTTCCCTCATTTTGGAGTGAGAAATAGGGTTTGTGGTGTGAGAGTGAGAAAGAGGGCAAAAGATTGAGCATCATTCTCAGAGCGTGAGAGTTGGCAACCCTGCTTTAATATACAGTTTTTCATGGTATTAAATTTTAATTAATGATGTAAAACACGACAGAAAAAATGCATAGACTCTTAAATCTCTCTAAACATTTTTTTTAAAAGAATAAACTAATTCTCAATTTGGGGTCAACTTTTAAAAATTCTAAATTTTCACTCATGCCATTAACTGTTACGGTTCACGTAATGAAAACTGAAAGGAAGTTAAAGAGGGAGAGGAGTTGAGGACAGGTGAGTTGTTTGATCTCCTTTTGTTTTCTGAATTTAACACTCTTGAAAACTAACGTCCGACATTTCACTGCTTGGCAAAATTTTAACTGAAAGCGACAGTTTGATACAAATGAAGTGAACTTACTTGTGACGCCGGGTGTTCCAGAGAGTCCATGTGTTGGTCCGGAGTTGTTGCCTTTAAATTATTGTTAATCACCATTACAGCCTGTGATAAAAGAAACAGCTCGAAAAAACCCTTCCGCCCGGACTGATGCCCCAGCTCTGCCCAAGAAAAACGCTCATTCCCCCCCCACACACGCAGTTGTTACATTTAGGAGTTGGAAGGTGACGGCAACGAGTCTGGAAACTGCTGCCCCGGTGAGGAAGAGGAGCTGCTTCGCCTTCAGCTCAGATGCTGGTGTGACGCTACAGCCGTCAGCGCTGCGGAGCCGCCTCGCCACTGCGCTGCTACCCACACGGAGTGAGAGCTCCAACACCTCTGCCTCTTCACAGCACACAGGGATGGAGCTACAAATCTGCAGCACTGCAAAGAAAACACAAAATTCAAGTGTTTTAAATTGCAGAAAGGACTCGAACAGAGAGTATTTCCGCTTAGAATTGGCTGTTATGTTCATAAAGTCGAGAAACTGATCCATACATTTATAGTCAAAATTGCAGTCTTGTTGTCACAAGTCTGAATAGCAATAAGCATGCTGTTATATTATGTAACCGTTCAAATATATTATAATGGTAATCATTTTGTATGATTCATTTTGAAACTTTTCCAGATACAGATGAAAATTAATCTATGAGTTTGCCATGTTGACCATCCATCCATCCATCTTCTGCCACTTATCCGGTGATCCTGGTCACCATGGCAGCAGTCCAAACAAAATAGCGCAGAGTGCCGCCCAGTTCACATAACTCAGTGGCTATGTTTACATGGACACAAGTAACCGGATTAAAAGCCTGATCGGAATAAAAATGCTTCATGTAAACATGGCAATTTGAATATTCTAACCCGATCACGCTCATTCGGATCAAAATTTCATTCCGATTGAGAGGGGTGGGTTATGCCGATTGTTAATCGGAATGGTGCACATGAAAACACTTATTCCGAACGTAGGGCAAAAATATGTTTACTGCGCATGTCTACACCAGCCGCACGTCGACGTGATATATTTCCGCCTTAGCAGCAGCTAGCGGAAAACATAGCAGGAGTAAAACAAAACTGGTCTGTATCGTCCTGCTGTCTCCCTCTGTTCGTCATATGCAGAAGTATGTACTTGTAGCTTCATTACGGAGACCAGCAGAAGCAAAAGTACAGTCTGAATAACACAATACAGGTCAATTTTGACACGAAGCGGGGGTCGCTAACATCGGAAGTTGCTTCTTCTTCTACTATTTTCGGAATGTCGAAATGTCGATGTGCGCATGTCAAAATGATTTATTCCGTTCAGACGTGTGACACATGGAAACGCACGTCCTAATCAGATTAACTTTTTCAGGATCCATGTAAACAGTAAAATTCTGATCTGAATTGTAATCAGATTGAAGACATTTTGCCCATGTAACTGTGGCCAATGATTCCCATGATCCCTCCTGCAGATGGTGAGCCCACTGGAGGGTGAACCCATGTGGCTCCTTTTGGTACACTGGGACCTTGAAGTAACTTTTTTCATAGGGATTCACTGGACTACTCTTGGGCCGGCCCTGCACCCAGGACCAAGTTGTCTTGGGAGACCCAACCATGGACAAGTTGCCCCCGACAACATAGCTCCTGAGTGTTATGTCTGGAAACTGGGGAAGGACCAACAGAGAGTGGCGTTTGCTTGGAACATGAACTTTATTACATACACTCTGTGCTGGTGGTACAGAGTATGTTGTTATGAAGTAGAGCGCTGCAACCGAGCGTAAGGAGAACAAAGAGCAAAGAGGCCTTAAGATGGCCGTCCCTCACATTATATGTGCTCGGCGTGATAACGTCACCAAACAGCCGCATGACCACGCTGACACCAACCAAACCTGTGGTTACCTTACACCACATTCACCCTCCCCCTTGGAAAAACAGAAGAACACACATATACGAATTGACCCTCCCCAATTTGCTACAGTAAAGAACCCCAAAACTAGCTAGACCCAGCGGGTGGACTACTGTGTGGCCCAGCGCGGCTGAGTGGTTTATTATGCCACTTCTTGGCAGCCACGCCCCTAGCTAAACAGTCCTTTCATTGCGGAAGGCAGTTCAGTTCAAGGGGCCCTGAGGCGAACCCGTGGTGGATGCGCCCCTGGAGGCGCCGGCCGCAGTGGACCTGGGCGCCATCCTGCTGGAGCCACGGCTTGCTCATCAGCAGTGTCCCAGCCAGGATCCCACACCAGCTAGAACAGACATTAGTTGAGTGACGGCAGGAACATAAGATAATTGATAACAAAATATAGGTGGAAACGAGCCCTGGTTGCCCAAGTGTGCTTCGTAAAAAAAAAAAAAAAAAAAAAAAATGGTCAAAAACATGCAGTGTCACTTGGTTTGGAAAACAAAGATACTGGTTAGAAACCCTGTTATTTAGACCAAGTAAACAAAGACACTTGTACACAAAAGACAAACAAAAACCACAGAGACTGTCACTTGTTCCTTCAACAAAGATACCTTTAAAATGAGTATCAAGGGCCAAGTAAAGCGAGACACTCAAAAACAAGTGAGCATGTAAGAAAAATGCTCATGGCAACAGGACAGAGTTTGAATGAAAGGAGTGCCAGACTGCTCACATTAAATCACAGTCACTCTGACTAATTGTTCAGCTGCTCCTTATAAGATTTAAGATTCAAAGGGTTTATTGTCAAAGGCTTTATTATCATGTGCACAGTTAAGAAATGCAGGTGCTGATTGGAGGCAAGGCTTGATGGGTGGCGAGTTGGCAGCACCAGTCCAATCAGACACAGGTTTCATTCAGGGGCTTAATGAGGCAGGAGACAGCCAAACCATAGAGAGTGAGAGACAGACACCAAACCAGGAAGAGCTCCATAACTAGATGACATGAGGAGGAAAACAGACAAAGATAAGCAACTTTGTCAAAATATAAAGAGACAAAAGGCTGTGAGCTTAACAGGACATATGATTCATTCATTCATTTCCTTAATCATTTAATCCTTTTTGGGTTCAATTCAATTCAATTCAATTCAACTTTATTTATATAGCGCCATTTCACAACAACAGTCATCTCATAGCACTATCAACTGTAGGGGGAACCCCCACAGTTGCAGAAAGACCCCAGCAATCAGGCGATCCCCTGTGAGCAAGCACTTGGCGACGGTGGGCAGGAAAAACTCCCTTTTAACAGGAAGAAACCTCCAGCAGAACCAGGCTCAGGGAGGGGCAGTCATCTGCTGCGACTGGCTGGGGGGTGAGGGGATAGAGAAGATGAAAAGAACAGACATGTAGAGAGCAAACAGCACGATGGGGACTCAATCTATGGGAGAGAACAAACAAATGTTAATGACCAGCAAAAAAAATATTTCATTGAGAGTGAGGAAAGGAGTGAGGCCCAGTGCATTACTGGAGGTCCCCCGGCTGACTAAACCTATTAGTAGCATAACTAAGGGAGGGTTCAGAAACACATGATCCCTCCCTAATTGTAGACTATATCAAAAAGGTAGGTTTTAGCCCTATTCTTAAAAACAGAGATCGAGTCTGACTCCCGAATCCAGATTGGCAGCTGGTTCCACAGGAGAGGAGCTTGATAACTGAAGGCTCTGCCTCCCATTGTACTTTTTGAGATTCTAGGTATTACAAGTAATCCTGCATTTTGGGAGCGTAGTGCTCTGTTAGGATAATACGGTAGTATCAGATCTTTTAAATAAAAAGGAGCCTGATTGTTTAGAGCTTTGTAAGTAAGAAGAAGGATTTTAAACTTAATTCTAAACTCTATGGGAAGCCAATGAAGGGAGGCCAGAACCGGAGAGATATGATCTCTCTTTCTAGTACCTGTTAAAACTCTTGCTGCAGCATTTTGGATCAGCTGAAGACTTTTTAAAGATGTTTTAGGACAGCCTGATAATAAAGAATTACAATAATCTAATCTCGAGCTAACAAAAGCGTGGATCAGTTTCTCAGCATCATTCTGAGACAAGATGCTCCTAATCTTGGCAATATTACGCAAATGATAGAAGGCAGTCTTAGAAACAAATTTAATATGTGAATTGAAGGACAGATCTTGATCAAAAATAATTCCAAGGTTCCTCACAGAGCTATTAAGAGAAAGAGTAATCGCATCCAAACTGAAAGTTTGATTTAGCGGGGAAAGTTTGATTTAGAAAGGAAATGTGTGTAGGCCTAGAGCCACTCCCGGTGAAAACTGCATCAGTCTTTCCATTAGTTTTGGAGTATTGTTGCTAACACATTGTGAGAAGTACAGAGCCTTGGCTGAGGTATGCATTCTCAGATCGTCACCAAAATGTAATAGGTTTGTCTCTAGTCCAAGGACCACATCTGGTGAAAATTTCATCCAAATCCATCCAGTAGTTTTTGTGTAATCCTGCTGCAAATACAAACAAAGCCCTTGATGGAGGTATGCACTCTCAGATCACCACCAAAATCTAATTATCTGTTCCCTGTGCCATTACACACTTTCCCTGAAAATTTCATCCAAATCCATTCACAAGTTATTTTGTTAACAGACAGACAAACTAACGCCGACAAAAACATAACTTCCTTGGCAGAGGTAACAAACTGGTAAGAAAACGCACATTCCTCCGTTTTCTCTTTCTAAGGTTTTTTGGACCAACAAGAATGACTTCAGTCTTATCTGAATTTAATAGCAGGAAATTACAAGTCATCCAAGCTTTGATTTCCTTAAGACAGGCTTCTAACTTGGCTAATTGATTACTATCATCTGGCTTCATTGACAGGTATAATTGTGTGTCATCTGCATAACAATGAAAATGTATACAGTGCTTTCTAATAATGTTGCCTAACGGAAGCATATATAAACTAAAAAGAGTAGGGCCTAGCACAGATCCCTGTGGAACTCCATGACTAAGCTTTGAGTTGAAAGAAAACTCATTATTTGCATGAACAAACTGGAACCTATCAGATAAATAAGATCTAAACCACTGCAACGAAGTTCCATTAAGTCCAACATAGTGTTGTAATCTATCAAGTAGAATATTATGATCGATAGTATCAAAAGCTGCACTAAGGTCTAAAAGGACAAGTACAGAAACCAGTCCATTATCAGATGCGATGAGGAGGTCGTTAGTGACCTTCGCTAAGGCTGTTTCAGTACTATGATGGATTCTAAACCAAGATTGAAACTCTTCAAGTAAACCATTTCCCTGCAGGGGGTCAAATAATTGCATAGCAACAACTCTTTCTAAGATTTTTGAAATGAAAGGGAGATTAGAGATTGGTCTATAGTTAGCTAAAGCTCCTGGATCTAGCGTTGGCTTTTTGAGTAAGGGTTTAATTACAGCCGTTTTAAAAGCCTGCGGTACATGGCCTAAAGTTAATGAAGAATTGATTATATGAAGAATAAAGCTACCAATAAGTGGGAAGACTTCTTTAAATAATCTGGTAGGAATAGGGTCTAAAAGACAAGTTGAAGGTTTGGATGAGGAAACTATTTTGTCTAGCTCACAAAGGTTGATTGGAGTAAACGGGTTGCACGGTGGCGCAGTGGTTAGCACTGCGGCAGCACAGTTTACCCTTGGCCGGGGGATTGTGGGGATCGTGGGATCGTGGGTTCGATCCCAGCCCCCGACCAACAGTGATCTGTGTGGAGTTTGCATGTTCTCCCCGTGTTGCGTGGGTTTACTCCGGGATTTCTCCGGTTTCCTCCCACATGCCAAAGACATGCATGTTAGGTTAATTGGCTGTTCTAAATTGTCCCTAGATATCTGTTTCCTATAGGCCCTTAGAATAGAGGGTTAGCATTAATGAAAGCGCTTTGAGTGGTCTTTGTGACTAGAAAAGCGCTATATAAGTGCAGGTTAGTTAGTTAGTTAGTTAGTAAACTCATCAAGACAGACATCAATAGAAGGAGTTGTAGTAGTTACAGTATTTAAGTTAACTGTGGGAAGAATGTGATTGATTTTATCTCTGATGGATGAAATTTTATTATTGAAAAAGTTCATAAAGTCCTGACTAGTAAGCTCTAAGGGAATGCTAGGACTGACAGAGTCCTGACTCTTTGTCAACCTGGCTATAGTGCTGAAAAGAAACCTGGGATTATTCTTGTTCTCTTCTTTTAATGCAGAGTAATAACTCGTTCTAGCTTTTCTAAGAGATTTTTTATAAATTAAAAGATGATTTCTCGACTTCCGGTTATGGCTGCCACGTAGGACGGACGTGTCTCGCTCTGCTCTGCTCCTGGAGAAAAAAAATCGGCAAATAACTCTCTCATTTGGGACAGAACGTATCCCAGCATTTGGGCGAGGATATGTCGGCGAAGCCTAAAGCTGGAAAACCAGGAAAAGGAAAAAGCGAGCTGCCGAAACAGTCCAAATTAACGGACTTTCAGGTCTGTGACGCAGCAAACAAAACTCCATATATGGCGGAGGAGGCTGGCAACGGTGCGATGTCTGCGGGGGGAGGCGCAGATGCGCTGATGGCTGCCATGAGTTCAATGAGAGCGGACTTTTCCTCTAGATTTGATGGGATTATGACAGCGTTGGAAGGAATAAGAAAGGAATTGGGTGACTGTGTAGAACGAACGGCGCAGATGGAGCTCCGTCTCGCTAGTGCTGAAGATGACGTCACCCGTCTTCAATTAAAGGTGCGCACTTTGGAAAAAAAAATAAATCTCTGGAAGATAATATTTTGGATTTGGAATCTCGGTCGAGACAGAATAATTTGAGGCTGGTGGGTCTTCCAGAGGAATCAGAAGGTCGGGACGTATGTTCCTTTCTGGAAAAGTGGATTCCGGAGGTGCTGGGCAGCGAGGAGTTGCAATCAGCAGTGGTTCTGGAAAAAGCACATCGTATTGGCCCACGGAGAGATAAGGGACCGCCGAGGACCTTAATTATGAAGTTTCTTAGCAACAGAGACAGGATGAAGATCTTCAACGCTGCACGTGCTAAAGGAGAGATTAAACACCAGGACCAGCAGGTGCGGTTCTACCCAGATTTGGCCACAGGAATCCAGCAATTGAGGAAGCAGTTTGATCCCGTACGTAAGGAGCTGCGCAACCTTGGGATTCGTCATGGTGTAATCTATCCTGCGAGACTGCTGACCACGTATGAGGGCAGAACCCACATCTTCAAGACCCCAGAGGAGGCGCAGGAGTTCATCAAGAAGATCAAAGAAGAAGAAGAGACTGGTGGGAGCTAAGCATGAACAAAATATAAGGTAGAATAATTAAGCATTTGCACAGGCATCTGACTGACTTGAAGTAAATAGTAAGTTTACAAAATATAGATTGTATTATATATTAAAAAAACAAAACAAAAACAAAACAAACAACAAAAAAACTATGATGTACAAAGTTGTTAAAAATTTTGGAGTTAAGTTGGAAAACTACAGAGGAGAGTTAATGTTACGTCATTAAAAGCAGTAGAGTTAGGGTGATTGGGAGGATGAAGAAGGAGTGGCTTAGGCTGTTCCCCGTGGGTGTGGAACGGTTGATGGCTATATCGGGAGACAGAATTTTTCTTTTGATTTTGGGGGGTTTGCCACAAGTGTGGGAAGGGGAAATTTGTTTGTGTGTAGTTTGTAGGATGAATGTTCAACCACTCATGTTTTTGCTTCTCTGTATGAGCATGTTTACACTGCAAGGTAATCCCAAACTCTCTATTGATCATGGACCAAAGTGTTAATCTTAATTTAACTTCATGGAATTGCAGAGGTCTACAAAATTTAAAAAAACTTAAACAAGTTATGAATAAAATAAAGGACATGGGTTCAAGAATTGTGTTTTTACAAGAAACTCATCTGATAGAGGAGGATGTTAAAAGAATTAGGAGTAGATGGCAGGGAAGTGTATTCACCTCTTCATTTTCATCCCGAGCCAGGGGAGTTATGACTCTCATACATAAATCAGTTCCTTTTCAAGTGAAAAATGTAATTGGAGACAAATTTGGAAGATATGTAATCATTCAAGGTTCTTTGCTATTAGAAAATATAAATCTTGTGAACTTATATGGTCCCAATATAGATGATCAGAAGTTCTTTGCTAATTTATTTCTCATCTTATCATCACTTACAGGGCAACATATAATAGCAGGGGATTTTAATTGTACATTGAATCCAGGTGTGGATAGATCAACAGGACTGGATTGTACGCACATTGGATGTAGGATGACTATTAATCATTTTATGAAAGAATTGAGATTGTTAGATATATGGAGAGAAATGAAACCACAAGTTAAAGCCTATTCTTGTTATTCCAGTACCTACAAGACATTCTCACGTATTGATTATTTTTTGATTTCCACAGAATTAAGGTCCAAGATTCAAAACTGCTTTTATGATAACATCGTGATCTCTGATCATGCACCCTGTTGTCTAATATATGTAGATAAAAAATTGACAAAGGAATCAGGTAGATGGCAATTTCAGCATAAATGGCTTCAGGATGAGGAATTTGTCAAGTATATAGAAAAACAGATAGACGAGTTCTTTGACATCAATACTACACAAACATCAGCATGTGTAAAGTGGGAGGCTTTCAAAGCTTTTATTAGGGGACATATTATTAGTTATACAGGATCAAAATCTAAGAAGACTCGAGAGGAGAGAGCTAAATTGGAACATAAAATAAAAAGTCTTCAGGAAAAAGTGTATGCAGGAAGTGACCCAAGGTTGGAGAATGAATTACTGATTTTGAGAGCTGAATACGACAAAAAATCAGCGAATAGAGCTGCCTCGAGTCTTCTAAGATTGAAACAATCTTTTTATGAACAAGGTGAAAAATCAGGAAAATTATTAGCATGGCAGATTAAACAATTGGAAATTAAAACACCAATTACCAGTATTATAAGTAACGGACAGGTAGTTATAGATCCTTTAGAAATTAATAGAGCCTTTAGAGATTACTATGAAAAATTATATGATACCAAAAATGAACCTGATTTAACAAAACTAAATGGGTTTTTGAACGAACTATCTATACCGTGTATTCCAAATGAAAACAGGGAGATATTGGAGTCTAAAATTAGTCAAGAAGAAGTTGGGCTAGCCATTGATAATATGAAATCAGGAAAAAGTGCAGGACCAGATGGTCTTCCAGTTGACCTTTATAAAAAATTTAAGAATAAATTAATAAAACCTTTTTTGGAAATGGTTTTAGAAGCATTTCAAAATAATAATTTACCATCATACATAAATAATGCCTTAATTATACTGCTGCCAAAACCAGGTAAGCCCTCTAATAAATGTGAAAATATGAGACCAATAAGCCTATTAAACGCCGACCTTAAGATAATCTGTAAAATTTTAGCAAGACGAATACAAGAAATTTTACCAAATATTATTAATCGAGATCAGAATGGCTTTATAAAGGGTAGACAAGGCTTCCATAATGTAAGAAGACTATTTAATATTATTTATTTTAATAAAGAAGCACCGGATACAGCTCTCCTATCACTGGACGCCGAAAAGGCCTTTGATAGAGTTGAATGGCCCTTTCTTTTTGAAGTCCTACAAAGGTTTGGACTTGGAAATAATTTCATAAAATGGGTTCAAATAATATACAATAATGCTACAGCAGAAATCCTAACAAATAACAATATTTCAAAACCAATAAAAATCAATAGAGGATGTCGACAAGGCTGTCCACTTTCACCTTTACTGTTTACTATGGCAATTGAACCTTTAGCGATAGCGATACGTTTACATTCACAAATATATGGAATTAAAGTTGGACCAACAGAACATAAAATCTCCCTGTACGCCGATGATATAATTTTGTTTATGTCGAATCTAAAAAAATCAATTCCAACCTTGTTGAATTTAATAAAGAATTTTGGGGAAATATCAGGATATAAAATAAATAAAACTAAATCTTCAATATTAATGCTAAATGAGACCCAGAGAAATTACCCAGCCCCTGAGGTAAATCAATTCAATGTTGTAAATCAGTTTAAATATTTAGGAATCCATATTATGCCTAAGCTAGAATCAGTCGCCAGTGTCAACTATGAAGCCTTAATGTCAGATATCAATGAGTTAACTCAGAGATGGATGTCACTACCAATGTCGATGATCGGGAGAATCAATATACTTAAAAGTAATATTTTACCTAAAATACTTTATTTATTTCAATACATTCCCTTATCACCACCTTTAGATCTATTCTCAAGAATAAAAAAAAAGTTAGTGGAATTTATATGGAACAACAGGAGGGCTAGATTACGTTTGTCTTTATTATATTTACCATTTGATCGTGGAGGTCTGAAATGTCCAAATTTTATGTTGTATTATTGGTCGGCACAACTGAGGTCTATGACATATTATTTTTCATCAAATGATCTCCCTCACTGGACTGAAATGGAATCATACAATTTACCTTTACCTCTTCCCATATTCATATACTCAGATTCGGCAAAAAAATTACAAAAACAAGTTAAAAATCCATTTGTAAAGCATATGATCAAAATATGGTGTGAAGCTAAAAACTATTTAAAAGAACCACAGCTATTGTCACAATTTAGTCCAATATGGGGTAATCAATATTTTAAACCAGGGAGAGCGGACGCTGTATTTAAAGTATGGAATTTAAAAGGGATACAAAAGATTCAGGATTTATATTTGCCATGTGCAGACAACATAATGTCTTTTGAAGAGCTGAGGATCAAATTTAATCTCAATAGAACACATTTTTTTAAATATCTTCAACTTAGAAACTTTATTCGATCAAATCAAAATAAAGCTCTCACTCGACCTATTTATTCATCCTTGGAAAAAATGATGATGAAAGATAGTAAAAGAAAGGGTATTATTTCAGAGTTTTATAACTCATTGACACTATCTTCAAGTGAAAACTCACTGAAAAGATTAAACTACTGGAAAGAAGATCTGCAAATTGAAATTTCAGAGGAACAATGGGAATTGGCTTGTACAGAAGCTCAAACCAAATCAATAAATGCACGCCTTAAATTGATACATTTCAAATGGATAATGCGGATGTATGTTACACCGGAGGAGTTAAATAGATATAACAAAAATATACCAGATACATGCACAAAATGCATGGAAAGTAAAGGAACCCTATTTCATTGTTTATGGGAATGTAGATTAATAAGAATGTTTTGGGAAGAGGTGAGGGTAACAATTGAAAAAATAATTTCAAAACAAATCATATTGAATCCTAAACTGTTTTTGTTGGGTCTGTACCCAGAAAAGCATAATTTTAATAAAAGTGAAAGAACATTCATAGACCTCAGTTTGCTTAATGCCAAAAAATGTATTGCACTATTATGGAAAAAGACTCATAGACCAGATGTGACTCAGTGGTTAAGACAGATGTTAACAAACCTTCCATTAGAAAGAATAACATATATACTGAAATCAAAGGAAATTGTGTTTGAGAATATATGGAGACCTTTTATTGATTATGTAAAAAATTTAAACATAACTCTTGAAGAAGAAGGTGAATGATGTGTGTGGACCTTGTAAATTCCAAACTGGTGAACATAATATGTATACTTATGTATTGGATTGTCTAGACTAAACAGAGGAGCATTGTTGAAGACTTGATTTTGTTGGTGGTTGTTGGTGTTTTTAGTGCATTTTTTTTTTTTTGTAGTACTTTAGTGTTAGTGTTTGATTGTTTGTATCATGTTTGTTAAAAAAAAAAAAGGTTCAATAAAGATATTGTGGAAAAAAAAAAGATGATTTCTCCAAGCTAAATAGATTTCATCTAAATTAGTGGAGAGCCATTTTCTTTCTAATTGACGAGTCTTCTGTTTTAAGCTACGAGTTTCTGTGTTGAACCAAGCAGTTAGAAATCTCTGATTAGACTTTTTCTTTTTTAAGGGGGCCACCAAGTCTAGAGTCTGATGCAGAGAAGCTGTAACACTATCCACCATGTTATCAATTACAGAAGGAGCAAGCTGTCTATAGCTTATTTCCGTTGTGTTGACACATGGCATAGAGGAAACAATCTGCATAAATTTGGTAACAGCATCATCTGAGAGGCATCTACTGTAATAATATTTTTCTTTAGGAGCCAAATAGTCAGAAACAGTAAAATCAAAGGTTAACAGACAATGGTCTGACAGTACAGGGTTATGAGGAGACACTACAAGATTTTCTATTTCTATGCCATATGTCAGAACAAGGTCCAATGTATGGTGGAGGTAATGAGTAGAATTTCCTACTTTCTGAGAAAACCCAATCGAGTCTAATATTGAATTAAATGCCGCATTAAGGCAGTCACTATCTACATCCACATGTATATTAAAGTCCCCTACTATAATTATTCTATCAGATTTCAGCACTAAATCAGCTAAGAAATCAGCAAATTCGGATAAAAATTCTGAGTAGGTTGATGGGGGACGATAAACTGTGGCAAATAAATTTGGGTTTAACCTAAAATTGCTAAAGTGCCCAATACTGAGGACCAGGCCCTCAAAGGAATTATAACATGTTTTTTGCCTTACATTAACTAGTAATTTGGAATAGTAAATTGTTGCTACTCCTCCTCCACGACCAGAACTTCTGGGATTTTGACAGTTTAAATAACCAGAGGGAGTTGATTCATTTAAACCAACATAATCCTCTTGCCCTAACCAAGTCTCTGTAAGGGAAATTAAATCAATCTGATGATCAATTAACAGATCATGGACTAACAGAGACTTGGGAGTTAGAGACCTAATATTTAATAAACCACATTTAATTTTTAAATTATGAGAAGGAACAGAGGCCAAATCATTCAATTTAGAGGCTTTATGTTTAATTTGAGTTTTACCAATATTTTGCTTAATCACTTTGGGATGCTTGTATATTATATTTTTATTTACTTTGGAGGGAGCAGATAACGATTCTCTGATGGGGAAGACAGGGGCTAAGTTGAGGGGTGGCGGATGAAGAGGAGCTGCAGAGAGGCGTGTAAGACTGCGACTCTGCTTCCTGGTCCCAACTCTGAGTAGTCAAGGTTTTGGAAATTTGGATAAAAAAGATGCCAGATTGTTAGATAAATGAGAAGCACCATCCAAAGTGGGATGAATGCTGTCTCGTCTCATAAGACCAGGTTTTCCCCAAAAAGAGCTCCAATTGTCAATGTAGCCCACGTCATTTGCAGGACACCACACAGACAGCCAGCGGTTCAAGGATGACGAGCGGCTAAACATGTCATCACTGGTCAGATTGGGGAGGGGCCCAGAGAATACTACAGTGGCAGACATTGTTTTTGTAAAGTCACACACCGATTCTACATTAAGTTTCGTGACTTCCGACTGCCGGAGACGGATGTCATTAATGCCAGCGTGAATAACAATTGTGGAGTATTTACAGTTACTTTTAGCCAGCATTTTCAAATTTGACTCGATATCGCCTGCTCTGGCCCCAGGAATGCATTTGACTATGGCCGCTGGAGTCTCTAGGTTCACGTTTCTGACTACAGAGTCGCCAATGATCAGAGTTTTTTCCTCAGCGGGTGTGTCGCTGAGCGGGGAAAAACGATTAGAAACGTGAACAGGTTGGTGGTGTACCGGGGCTTTGCGACTAGGCTTCCTTCTCACCGTCACCCACCCAGTCTCCTCGCTGCTGAGGAGAGCCGGAGGACCGCTAACGGGGGCCTAAGTTAGCTAGCTCCGCTGCAGCTAAGGGGCGTCCGTCAAGAGTAACTGGCGCAGACGGTGTTTCAATGCAGCGGAGCCAGGATTCCAAATCAGACAACCTCGCCTCGAGTGCCTCAAAAAGACAACATTTATTACATTTACCGTTATCACTAAAAGAGGCAGAGGTGTAGCTAAACATCTGACAGAGAGAGCACACCAAAGGAGGAGAGGAAGGAGAGCTAGTAGCCATCGCTAATGGCTAACCCAAAGCTCAGGAGAGTGAGGAGAGCAAACCACACAGACAGACAGCAAAACAGCAAGTGACAATACGTTACAACAAGGAAGTGACGATCAATCCCAGGAGGAGCCAATTGAATTGATGGCCTGTCTGTAGAACCGGAGCCGGAGAACCGGAGCCTATCCCAGTATCTTTTCGGCGAGAGGCGGAGTACACCTTGGAGAGATCGCCAGTCCATCACAGGGCCAACACAGAGAGACAGACAACCATTCACTCTCACATTCATACCTGAGGACAGTTTACAGGGCATCTGGAAAGTAATCACAGCGCTGTAGTATTGGAATTTTACTGTGAAATACGGTGTGATGACGCCACCTTCTGGTTGCGTCATCTCACCGCCATATAATAGGCATGTCCGCCATTAGGGGCTCTCTTGCACGGACGACTCACCACAGAGCTGTATACTGTATGTTGCAACCAGTTCCTTATTAAAGCTCAGTTCCAGTGCAACCTCCTTGTCCGTCTCATTTCATGCCATGTTTGTGGACATAACATTTGGCGACTGAGGATTAACTCATGGAGGTGTGCATAACACCACTGTGGCCTTTCCTCGAGCTCCCTTGGGAACCACCAGTTCCATGACCTCGTTGGCTCGAAACTTTCGAAACCTACATCACAGCGTTGGACCTGGGGAAGCTGGATAAAGGGAGGATGCGAGCGCTGCTTGTCCAAAACCTAGGCATTGAAGGTCAGAGAATTTTTTCAAATGTTTGGTCTGACGGACTGTTATGAGGATGCTATTGAGATGCTAACTAGCTACTTTGCTAAGTCCAAAAATGTGGCGCGGTGCACAAAAACTCACTGCCATCAACGAGAAGCTAAGCTAACTAATCCCACACCCTACAGAGACGGCATTAACATCATGGGCCTCGAAGGATGGTCAGGACTGCAGCATGCAGTGAAGTTAGATGGCGTGAGTGTGCCCATGATGGTGGCCACCACCGCCACACAGTCCATAGTGAGCAAGGCAATGGTTCAGAGACTCATACCCCGGCGCCCTGATGCGGTGGAGTTGCTGGACAATGGGAGCTCCAGTACTGGCAAGAACATTACGTTTGCAGTGCAGTACGGCGAAAAAGTAATTCCAGCATTCTGGTTCCAGGTGGCACGCCAAGATGAAAATGTTATGGGGTGGGAGCTATTCTGCAAGTTGGGCTTTACTCTCACAATCGGCGGGCAGACGGTCAGCGGCCCATGCCCAGTTCACCCAAGTTTTGCGGACATGGGTGCAACCGAAGAGCACAGTGTAGACAGCAAACGTAATGCAGAGAGTGAATACGGTACGGACGGTGGAGACGACATGGAGAGGCAGCATTAGCATGCTGAGAGCCCTGAAGCACAGCAGTGACAGCCAGGCACAGAGACAACGCACGACGTGGCACTGCAGAGCATTTCTGATGGCAAAGAGGAGGATCTGGACTGCTCCCGTTCCATCACTCAACATGCTGCGGAGGTTACGACCGAGCTGACGGGTGAAGAGTCCGCTTCAATGAGCGACACCGGAGAGGCTCCACACACCTTCTGTATGCACAACGAGCCGCAGCCGACGATGGAGACAATGGGTGAAGGGTCCGCAGTGAACACGGTGACAGCGGAACCACCTCAGTACAACGGAGGTCCCAGGCTGAGTGAGCATGCAGGGCCACCGGGAGCACAGCGACGACGCATGAAAACAAGTAAGGCACCGCTCCATGTCATGGACTGGGTTCAGGTTCGCGCCGGCAACTGACCGGGCCACAGCCAGTGAGACAAAGGGCGCCTCTGAGGATCATGGCGAAGATGAGAACAGCGTGTTTTCAGCCGATGGACTGTTCGGTTCTGCACCCGAACCAACTACGGCAGGAGACCGGGATGGCGACTGACCAGGCCACAGCCAGTGAAACAACGGGTGCCGCTGAGGATCATGGCGAAGCTGAGAAAAGAGTGTTTTCAGCCGACGGACAGTTCGGTTTGGCATGTGAACCAACTACGGCGTATCCGGGTGGCTGCTCCGGGCAGCGGGGCCCCGTGGGAGTCGGCTGCCGCAGTGCGGGACCTGGGCCCCAGCGTCATGAGGACTGGCCCCGGGGGGGCCAACAGTTCCAGGGGGCGGCCGCCACAAGCCTGTTTCAAAGCTCTAGGGAGGAGGCCGCCACAAGCCCATTTCAAAGCTCCAGGTAGGAGGCCACCACGGGGCCACCTCAAAGACCCTCAAAAGCAGAACTGTTCCCCCCAGTTGACCCACCTTTACCATGGGAGACTGTAAAGAAAAAGTCAAAAACTAGTTAGGAGCATGGCTGGACCAACTAAGTGGCAGAATATTCCACTTAGCCGTGTTGGGCTTTGTGGTAGTCCACCTCCGGGCCCTAGTTTTAGTTTGTTGTGATGTTCAAAGTTCTTTATGATTTTATGTTTGCTGTTTCAGTTTGTGTGTTTATTGGGGTTTTGTTCTACCAAATTGGGGAGGGTCTTAATTTGGTGTGTTCTGTATTTTTGTAAAGGTGGGGTGAATGTAGTATTGGGATTTTACTGTGAAGTGCGGTGTGATGACGCCGCCTTCCGGTTGCGTCATCACACCGCCATATAATAGGAGCGTCCACCATTAGGGGTTCTCTTACCCAGATGACTCCACACAGAGGTGTATCCTGTATGTTGCAACCAGTTCCTTATTAAAACTCAGTTCCAGTGCAGCCTCCTCATTGGTCTCATTTCATGCCAGGTTTGTGGACATATGAATCGCTTCACATATGAACATATGAAGCATTCACATATGAACATATGAAGACATATGAAGCGCTTCACTTTTTCCGCATTTTGTTATGTTACAGCCTTATTCCAAAATGGATTAAATTTATTTTTTTTCCTCAAAATTCTGCACACAATAACCCATAATGACGTGAATTTTTTTTTGAGATTTTTGCAAATTTATGAAAAATTTAAAAAAAAAACCCTAAGAAATCACATGTACATAAGTATTCACACAAATATGTTTAAACACTTTTAAGATGACTAAAAACTCTAATTTACAACTCATACAGTACAAAGTTCTACATAGAACTCATTACACAGGACAAAGAATGTTCAAAATGGCCTGAGTCACACAAATATCTGCTCCCACTGCACCAGCAACATCCTGGATAGTTATATGCATGCTATGTGGTCCTGTGCACCGGTCCAAAAGTTCTGGCAGAAGACATGAAGACTTATCGGCATGGCTTGGGTATCATATCCCATCCTCACCCACACTTTGGATATTAGGTGATTTAAGTGAAATAAATATAGAGGCAAGGATGTCACACATGGTTCTCACTGCCTTATGCGTCACAAAGAAAACTATCCTCATGAATTGGAAATCAAGAAATAATTTGTGTACAACTCACTATAATAACTTACTATCAGATAATATTAGCCTGGAGAGAATGTCTGCCTCCTCAAATAGCCAATTGGCTGAATTCAATTCTCTCTGGTCCCCGCTTTAACCTGAGGGGTGGCGGGCAGTGGCTTGCTCTCCTTGGTGCCTCTGGTGGCTGGCTGCGCCCTGACCACGAGGAGTTTCTGTGACCCACTGGAGCCGGTGTCTGGGGAGCCTATTCTGGGGTAACTGTGTGTCTGGCCTGGGGGGGTTGGTGGGGGGGGGCTGTGGGGTGGGCCGGGGGGGGCATGGCCCTGGGCCGGCTGTCCTTGCCTTCTGGGTGCGGCTGGGTCTGGCCCTGGGTTCCTGGTGCTGCGGGGGCGTTGCCCCTCTGGGTCGGGGTCAGGTGGGTGTGTGTGGGTTCGTGTGTGTGCGGGTGCAGATGTGGGTGCATGCGTGTGTGTATGTTATGTGTGGGCATGCAGGGTTGTGTGTGGGTGTAGGTGGGCATGTGTGATGATAATTGTGTGTGTGTGTGCACATGAGGGTGTGTGTGTGTGTGTGTGTGTGTGCAGGTGCAGGTACTTGCGGGTGGGCATGCGGGGGTGGAGGGTGTGTGTGTGGGTGGGTGGGCCTCGTTGGGCGACGGGGTGGGGCGGGCCATCTCGTGGCCTGGGGGTTGGCTGTTCGGGGCCTGCTTTCCGGGGTCGCCCTGCCTGGTGTCCTTGACTGTGGGGCGGCCTGCTGCTCTCAGTGTGTGTCTGGGGTGGGTGGTTGCTGGGCTTGTGGCGGGCACTCTGGGGTGTCGCTTGGCGTGTGGGGTGCCGTATGGGTCCGGCCCATTATTCATTATTGTGATTATTGTTGTTGTGTATGTTCGTGTGTGCAAGATGTGTGGGTGTGGCTGCTCCATCATGCTTGTGGTGCTGGGAGCGCCGGGGCACGATGCTGGCAGGTCCTGGGCTGCTCAGCCTGGCGGCTCTTGCCCTAGGTTGAGATCTGGGGGCAGTGGGTGGCCTCCTGAACCGGTTTGGGGGCTGGCTTCTGGGGGGGGGGCTCCTTTTTGGACCACCTCCCCCAGTCTTACCCCCCTTCCCCCTGATTCTAGGTAGAACATACAACTTCTTGGATACACGTAGGGTTTTGGGGTGGGGGTGTGCTGCACTGTGTTGATGAAGGGGATACCGCTGTCTGCTGCACAGTGAGGCCGCCCTCACCTTAATTTTAATTGCATTTTAGTCACTGAGGGCTTTGGGGGATGGGATGGGAGCCCTGCTGCCTATTCAATTCAATTCAATTCAACTTTATTTATATAGCGCCATTTCACAACAACAGTCATCTCATAGCACTATCAACTGTAGGGGGAACCCCCACAGTTGCAGAAAGACCCCAGCAATCAGGTGATCCCCTGTGAGCAAGCACTTGGCGATGGTGGAGAGAAAAAACTCCCTTTTAACAGGAAGAAACCTCCAGCAGAACCAGGCTCAGGGAGGGGCAGTCATCTGCTGCGACTGGCTGAGGGGTGAGGGGATAGAGAAGAAGAAAAGAACAGACATGTAGAGAGCAAACAGCACGATGGGGACTCAATCTATGGGAGAGAACAAACAAATGTTAATGACCAGCAAAAAAAATATTTCACTGAGAGTGAGAAAAGGAGTGAGGCCCAGTGCATTACTGGAGGTCCCCCGGCTGACTAAACCTATTAGCAGCATAACTAAGGGAGGGTTCAGAAACACATGATCCCTCCCTAATTGTAGGCTATATCAAAAAGGTAGGTTTTAGCCCTATTCTTAAAAACAGAGATCGAGTCTGACTCCCGAATCCAGATTGGCAGCTGGTTCCACAGGAGAGGAGCTTGATAACTGAAGGCTCTGCCTCCCATTGTACTTTTTGAGATTCTAGGTATTACAAGTAATCCTGCATTTTGGGAGCGTAGTGCTCTGTTAGGATAATACGGTAGTATCAGATCTTTTAAATAAAAAGGAGCCTGATTGTTTAGAGCTTTGTAAGTAAGAAGAAGGATTTTAAACTTAATTCTAAACTCTATGGGAAGCCAATGAAGGGAGGCCAGAACTGGAGAGATATGATCTCTCTTTCTAGTACCTGTTAAAACTCTTGCTGCAGCATTTTGGATCAGCTGAAGACTTTTTAAAGATGTTTTAGGACAGCCTGATAATAAAGAATTACAATAATCTAATCTCGAGCTAACAAAAGCGTGGATCAGTTTCTCAGCATCACTCTGAGACAAGATGCTCCTAATCTTGGCAATATTACGCAAATGATAGAAGGCAGTCTTAGAAACAAATTTAATATGTGAATTGAAGGACAAATCCTGATCAAAAATAACTCCAAGGTTCCTCACAGAGCTATTAAGAGAAAGAGTAATCGCATCCAAACTGAAAGTTTGATTTGGAAAGGAATTTCTAAGGTTTTTTGGACCAACAAGAATGACTTCAGTCTTATCTGAATTTAATAGCAGGAAATTACAAGTCATCCAAGCTTTGATTTCCTTAAGACAGGCTTCTAACTTGGCTAATTGATTACTATCATCTGGCTTCATTGACAGGTATAATTGTGTGTCATCAGCATAACAATGAAAATGTATACAGTGCTTTCTAATAATGTTGCCTAACGGAAGCATATATAAACTAAAAAGAGTAGGGCCTAGCACAGATCCCTGTGGAACTCCATGACTGAGCTTTGAGTTGAAAGAAAACTCATTATTTACATGAACAAACTGGAACCTATCAGATAAATAAGATCTAAACCACTGCAACAAAGTTCCATTAAGTCCAACATAGTGTTCTAATCTATCAAGTAGAATATTATGATCGATAGTATCAAAAGCTGCACTAAGGTCTAAAAGGACAAGTACAGAAACTAGTCCATTATCAGATGCAATGAGGAGGTCGTTAGTGACCTTCGCTAAGGCTGTTTCAGTACTATGATGGATTCTAAACCCAGACTGAAACTCTTCAAGTAAACCATTTCCCTGTAGGTGGTCAAATAATTGCGTAGCAACAACTCTTTCTAAGATTTTTGAAATGAAAGGGAGATTAGAGATTGGTCTATAGTTAGCTAAAGCTCCTGGATCTAGTGTTGGCTTTTTGAGTAAGGGTTTAATTACAGCCGTTTTAAAAGCCTGCGGTACATGGCCTAAAGTTAATGAAGAATTGATTATATGAAGAATAAAGCTACCAATAAGTGGGAAGACTTCTTTAAATAATCTGGTAGGAATAGGGTCTAAAAGACAAGTTGAAGGTTTGGATGAGGAAACTATTTTGTCTAACTCACAAAGGTCGATTGGAGTAAACTCATCAAGACAGACATCAATAGAAGGAGTTGTAGTAGTTACAGTATTTAAGTTAACTGTGGGAAGAATGTGATTGATTTTATCTCTGATGGATGAAATTTTATTATTGAAAAAGTTCATAAAGTCCTGACTAGTAAGCTCTAAGGGAATGCTAGGATTGACAGAGTCCTGACTCTTTGTCAACCTGGCTACAGTACTGAAAAGAAACCTGGGATTATTCTTGTTCTCTTCTATTAATGCAGAGTAATAACTCGTTCTAGCTTTTCTAAGAGATTTTTTATAAATTAAAAGATGATTTCTCCAAGCTAAATAGACTATTGTGGCTACTGGTTCTTCAATCACCATCCCCCCAATTTTAACTGCACTCTGGTAGTTCACACCTGCACCAATCACATCACACAACTGACACACACCCATCATGATTTGTGCATGGGGGAGGGGGGAGGGGGGATCTTCCCCCACCACTGTTGCCCTTCTTCTGCTGGGGGCCTGGGGTCAGTCATGTTGTTAAAATCCCTGGGTGCTGCCGAATGAATAGATGCGAGCAAGGGAGTGAGAGAGTGATTGAATAAGAGAGTAAGCGAGAGTGGCGGAGTGATGAGTGGAGATGGTGATGGTGGGGTGGTTTTGTGTGGCGCTTTGCATGTTGGGTGGCATGTTGGAGTGCCTGCGATGGTCTGCTGATCAGTCGCTCTGATGGGCGTTGGGGGTAGTGGTCTGCTTCTGTGGCCGCGGCTGCCCTGGGGTGGGTCACGGGGGTGTGGCTGCTGGCCTGTGCTGGTGATCTCCCCGGCTGCTGTTGGGCACTGGTGCACATTCGTTCTCACTGCATCTGCATTGCAGTTGCCCTAAGAAATAAGGGTGAATGAATGTGTGGGGGAGAACATGAATGGATGTGAGTAGGTCAGAACACGAGTGTGAGTGTGTGTATGGGTGAACATGAGTGAGTGCGAGTGACTCTGAGGGCGAGTGGGAGTGGGCGAGAGTGGGTGGGTCTGGGAGTGTGAGTGCAGGATTGTGTGGGGGACAGGGCGAGCAAGAGTGAGTGAATGCGTGTGGGTGCATATGAGAGTACGAGGGTGTGAATGAGTGGGAATGGGTGTGTGTGCTGGTCAGGAGGTGCTGGATTGAGGGGGTAGTGCCTCTTGGCTGCGTGGGCTCCCCTGGACAGGGGTGTGTGAGGTGCCTTCTTTGGGCGTGGGGGTCCCCGGGGTGTGTGGCGGTGGCAATGGGGTGGGGGCGGGACCGCTGTGGGGGTGCCTGGGGGACTTGTGCCAGGGGCACAGGTCGGTCTCTGGTCCGGGGGTTGGAGGTGCTGGCCTCCCGGCACCTGGGACCGGGGGCTGGCGTTGGCCCTGCTGGGGGGGGTTGGCCGGTCCGGGGGCGTGGGCCTGCCACGCCGACTGCCTGGCGACCCGGCCTCTCTCGCCCGTCCCTCCTGGGCTGGATGCCTGGCTCTCTTGGGGCTCGTTGGCATTGGACATTTGTGCTCTGTGGGGGTTGGTGACATTGTCCTGCTTGCTTGGGGTCTCCGGGGGAGGGGGGGTGTTGCTGTGACCAGCCGCCCTCTTCGTATGTTTCCTGACAAGGCACTCACATGCACACACTTATTTTGCACGTGCTCTCATACACACGTACACGGATGCACACACACATATGTCTCTCCTTTAACAGGTGCGGATACCAGACTCGTGTTGAGAACTCTTCGGTGGAAGAAGCAGTCTGTCTTCTGTTTGATTTAGTTGTTGGTTTGTTTGTCTTCTTTGTCTGTTCCTCTCCTTTTTCTTTCCCCCTCCCCACACCTCCTTTTCCCATTCCCCTCCTGTCGGGTCCTTCATGGGTAAAATAATTTAAATAAAGAAATAAAAGTTACTACAAGAGGAGTTTACAACAATATACAGCACACACACACACACACACACACACACACACACACACACACACACACACACACACACTGTGCTGTATAAAGCTCCTTTTGGCAAAGTAAATCTGTTTGGCATAATAAGGGTAGCAGATTTCTGTTCTGCTCAGCTGGCTGCCTGACAGGACAAGGGGGAAAAAGTATTCACAGCCTTTGCCCAATACTTTGTTGATGCACCTTTGGCAGCAATTACAGCCTCAAGTCTTTTTGAATATGATGTCACAAGCTTGGCACACCTATCTTTGGGCAGTTTGGCCCATTCCTCTTTGCAGCACCTCTCAAGCTCCATCAGGCTGGGTAGGAAGCGTCGGTAAACAACCATTTACAGATCTCTCCAGAGATGTTCATTTGGATTCAAGTCTGGGCTCTGGCTGGGCCACTCAAGGACAGTCACAGAATTGTTCTGAAACTACTCCTCTGATATCTTGGCTGTGTGCTTAGGGCCGTTGTCCTGCTGAAAGATGAACCGTCGCCCCCGTCTGAGGTCAAGAGTGCTCTGGAGCAGATTTTCATCCAGGATGTCTCTGTACATTGCTGCATTCATCTTTCCCTCTATCCTGACTAGTCTGCCAGTTCCTGCCACTGAAAAACATCCCCACAGCATGATGCTGCCACCACCATGCTTCACTGTAGGCATGGTATTGGCCTGGTGATGAGAGGTGCCTAGTTTCATCCAAACATGATGCCTGGCATTTAAGCCAAAGAGTTCAATCTTTGTCTCATCAGACCAGACAATTTTGTTTCTTATAGTTTGAGGGTCCTTCAGGTACCTTTTGGCAAACTCCAGGTGGGCTGCCATGTGCCTTTTACTAAGGAGTGGCTTCCATCTGGCCACTCTACCATACAGGCCTAATTGGTGGATTGCTGCAGACATGGTTGTTCTTCTGGAAGTTTTTCCTCTCTCCACAAAGGAGCGCTGGAGCTCTGATAGAGTGACCATCAGGTTCTTGGTCATCTCCCTGACTAAGGCCCTTTTCCCCCGATCGCTCAGTTAAGACGGCCAGCCAGCTCTAGGAAGAGTCCCGGTGGTTCTGAGCTTCTTCCATTTATTGATCATGGAGCCCACTGTGCTCATTAGGACCTTCAAAGCAGCAGAAATTTTTCTGTACCCTTCCCCAGATTTGTGCCTTGAGACAATCCTGTCTCAGAAGTCTACAGACAATTCCTTTGACTTCATGCTTGGTTTGTGCTCTGACATGCACTGTCAACTGTGGAACCTTATATACACAGGTGTGTGCCTTTCCAAATCATGTCCAGTCAACTGAATTTACCACAGGTGGACTCCAGTTAAGCTGTTGAAACATCTCAAGGGTGATCAGTGGAAACAGGATGCACCTGAGCTCAGTTTTGAGCTTCATGGGAAAGGCTGTGAATACTTATGGACATGTGATTTCTTAGTTTTTTATTTTTAATAAATTTGCAAAAATCTCAAAAAAACAAAAAAAAAAAACTTTTTTTCACATTGTCATTATGGAGTATTGTGTGTAGAATTTTGAGGAAAAAAAATTAATCAATTTTTGAATAAGGCTGTAACATAACAAAATGTGGAAAATGTGAAGTGCTGTGAATACTTTACGGATGCACCGTATCTCCAAATTATACCAATTAACTTAATGTGCATGTCTTTGGACTGTGGGAGGAAACCGGAGTACCCAACGAAAACCCAGGCAGACATGTTGACAACATGAAAACTCCATGCAGAAATGTCACCCTTGGCCAGAGGGGCTACCAGTGGAAAGAGTCTGGAAAAAAAAATGCAACCCTGTCACTTTGTTAGGGTTTACCTTGGCCTCAGTATCTTTCACTAAATAGTTTTGATTTGGCTCTGGGTGTGATGCGAGAACCAGAGCCCCATTGGATAATGCCACCCTCTCAGCTTCATCTCCACCCATTTTAATGAAGGTGGGAGGATCCCTATGAGTGTCTAAACCCACTCTGACAGTGCTACTGTTAACTTTGCAAGCCCTGTTTTTATCGTTATTTTCTTTCAATCAATTAATCAATCAATCAGTCAATCTTTATTTTGGATAGATTAAAAGTACAGATTAAAAGAAACAGAATAATATAACAAAGGGGGAAGAAAATCCAACAAGGTCAAATTAGACAATAACTCCTCTGATTATACAGTTCAACATAAGTTATCCGAAATGGGTGATGGCTGAAGCCGCAGCTTATATTGCCCACCCATATTCCATCCAAGAATTCAAAAGAAAAACAAAACAAGAGCGATTACAATTCAGAACAAAGCTAAGACAAAACGTGACAAAAAAACAACAAAAAACTAGGCAGCAACACAATGCAGACTGTCATATCCGGCTCTAGGGAGCCGGGCAATCAGAGCCAGGGACAAGCCAGTGAGTCGAGATGGTTTATTTTGGGTAAGGGATAAGGGATGAGGAGAGCACAGATACTCATGCAGAGGTACACTCACAGGTTGCACAGCGCAGAGGTAAGCAGCTCGTACCGGACGTGGGGGTAGCAAGACGTACATCCTCACAGCGGGATACAAACACAGGAATGCTGCAAGGGGAGTTGAGGCTGACACCAGACGAAGGGGCTTCAGCCTAGCAGTGCTTATGTCGCAGCCCCGAGTCATCGAGGCTGCTCCTATTTATCCTCATTGGCAGCGCCCCAGCTGATGAAGACTAATTGGCCCCAGCCGTCCATAATGCTGCCAGCTGGGGGCCAGCTGAGACGCTGCTCAATGGGAGGCAGGGATGAGGGAAAACATGGGCTCAGTGCCGAGACGGCATCTCAACCCATGGTGACAGAGCCCCTCCCTCAAGGTCGGGCTCCTGAACGACCAGGAACATCCCAGCCCCCCCCCCCCCCCCCCACCTAGGGTGGGAGGAAGGGAGGCGGACCGGAGGGGAAGAAGCCAAGGGAAGGACAACACCAATGGGGCAATGTAGGGTAGCGGGAAAGAAAAACCCAAATACAATACTGACAACAGAACAATTAACCCAGGTACAGATGGGGAGAAGAACTGGGTCAGCACGCCGGTTACATACTACCCAGAGAGTACCAACCATGCGTGACCCAGAGCAAGAAAAAAAAAAAAAAAACCACCAAAAAGGTACAGGGCAAAAAATGCTGAGTATGGTCAAATAAAGGGAAAACACAATACACAGCACCAATATAAGTACATACACACAGTCACCAAGAAAAGTGAGGGTGACTGGAACAAATGGACAATTACAGAGCATGGTGTTACGGAAAACAAGGCACATGACTCTATAATGAACCAACAGGGCATAAAAAAGAAATACTGAGTGCAGGCAAAGAAAAACCCACACACATGAATATATAAATACCCACAGTCACCTAAAGAAATGAAAGTGACTGGAATGAATGGGCAACTGCAGAGTATGGTCTGAAAGGGAACAAAACATAACTCTACAATGCAAAAACGAGACTAAAAACATGGTACAAAAAATAAAATGCTGGGTACGAGGGAAGGAAAACGCACAGCACTATAAATACACATCCACCAACAGGACAGACATTACACCCAAGTGACCTTAATAACGATAAAAGAAAAAGTGACACCCGAGGTGTATGGCAGGCAGAGTCCAAAAATAGCCGAGATGGCTCCGGAGATCTCCCCGCCCATTGTCCAGCTGGCGAATCAGGGGAAGAGAAATGTTCGGACGGCGAACTCTGGACCCAGATCCCAGGAATCCAGTCCAACGGCTGCCGAACCAGGCCGCCCAAAGGCAAACACAGACCAGTGGGGGGAAACCAGATCGCCGAACCGAAAGTTTTGCGGGTCGGGTCGTCGACCCGCATCACTCAACCACCAGGACCGTTGAGACGGACGAAGGGTCAGAGCGGATCCCGGTGGAAGAGGCTCAGGGGAGAGCCGATGACGAGGGCGGCGGGCCTCAGGGAAACGGCCACCTCCTCACCGGACCTGGACAACACTGGGGCAGCACCCACGTCGGACCCCGATCGGGCCTCAGGCGAACCCACGTTGGACCCCGATTGGGTCTCGGGCGAACCCACGTTGGACACTGCACCAGAACCGACCTCCAACGTTGAACCCGGACCCTCCAGCACCACGAGGAACAGCAACTCCTCGCCGGTGACCCTGGAAGAAGGCTCAGAAGAGAAAACAGAACCGGGATCAGGATCACCGGCAGCGCCAGAACCCGGCGAGACGAGCTCAGACGCAGCGGGCGGCTGCACCCTGCTCGTCTCCCCTGGAGATAGGCTGAAGTGCTCAAAGATAAAAAGAGAGAAAAGAAAGGAGAGCACTCGCCTGATCTCGGGTTCTGACGCCGTCCAGGACTGCGAAGATCCAGGATCCGTCGTCAGGAGGTCGTTGTCAGGCTCCCATCTAGCCGCGTCGGGCCCCGCAGCCAGCACGATGGTCAGCGCAGCTTGAGATCCCTCCAGCTCAGGTAACCCCGCCGACGACCCACTCGGCGTGAAGCCAGAAGAATCTCGTCCCGCTGGACCGAACCGCTCCTCCGTGGAGACCCAGGGACGCTCAGTCGTCAGCGTAGACTCCACGCAGCAGTCAGTCCCCCTCCTCCGTCCGCAATGTAGCTGCGGAACCACAGGCCCTCTCCATATCCCACCACGTTGACCCGGAGCCGGGGACCGCTCGGCGGAGAGACACAGAGGATGCGGGATTAGGAAAACAGGTTACAGCAGGTGGGGAGAGTTCAGGGAGCTGCGAACCCTGAACTTCTCCTCCAGGGATGTGACAGAGCAAATCATTAAGCAGGTGTGAAAAAACAATGACTTGCCTGCCCCCTGGAGGTTGAGTATCGCCTGCTGTAGTGGAATCTGCTTCTTCCTCTCCCCGCCCGGCGATAACGGAGGACCCCCCGGGAATTCGTCTGAGGATCGCTCGCGTTGTCTCCAGCAGAGAGCTCACCAGGCCGGGATTCCAGGCACACACAGCGGTCAGGAAGCGCGTCGAGGAGGAGGGGGAAACAGCCGGGGTGAGCCAGCCCGAATGTCCAGGAATGACAGCGGGGGAACGAGGCTCAGGGGACGAGGCTGTAGGATCTCCACACTGACGAGGCGAAGGGATGACAGCTGCGTGGGAGGAACGGTCCTGACGATGACCCAGAACTGGATCCGGACGAGGTTCGTGCAGAGGTGACTCGGCGATGTGATGACGACTACTCCCAGGGGACGAAGCGAGGGGGAAACCCAGGATTCGCCGCTCCAGATCGGAGATCGAGACGAGGAAGGCGTCGAGCACGGGAAAGCTTCGTAGCCCTGAAGTCCTCACCATCAATCTCACTGCCGCCGCCACATGCCTGAAGGTGGTGACAGGAAACACAGTAGAGCTCGCGACAGCCACTCGACCCCGGACATAACTGCTGTCAGCTGCGGCTCCTAGAAGGGAATCCCGAGTGACGTGGCGCAGGTCGGGGGAAGTCCTCTGGTTGGCGCGAACTCCCGGACTGGAATGGCGGCAGGAACGGGACTCCGAAGCGGGGAAAGACGTCGCCCACTTCGACTCCCTGCCGGGATTTCCATCCACCCCGTGGAGCTTCTCTTGCTGTGTACCTGCAGCGTCTATCCTGGCACTGTCCTCCAGATGGTACAGAGAGTGAGGGTGACAGTCCAGGAGTTCCTCAGCACGGCCCGGATGCCAGCGTCTCGCGTTGGAGGCGTCGTGCAGGGTGAAGAGCGTCCCGTCGACAGCCTCCGAGATGGACCTCAGCTCGTCGCCCTGGCGCCGGAAGTGACTCCTGGGAAACGGCATGCTAGCAGCGCTGACACCCGGACAGAAAGGTACATTTCCACGGCGACTCACGGCCGCCGGCAACTCTTCTGGCTGCGACATACTGTCATATCCGGCTCTAGGGAGCCGGGCAATCAGAGCCAGGGACAAGCCAGTGAGTCGAGATGGTTTATTTTGGGTAAGGGATAAGGGATGAGGAGAGCACAGATACTCATGCAGAGGTACACTCACAGGTTGCACAGCGCAGAGGTAAGCAGCTCGTACCGGACGTGGGGGTAGCAAGACGTACATCCTCACAGCGGGATACAAACACAGGAATGCTGCAAGGGGAGTTGAGGCTGACACCAGACGAAGGGGCTTCAGCCTAGCAGTGCTTATGTCGCAGCCCCGAGTCATCGAGGCTGCTCCTATTTATCCTCATTGGCAGCGCCCCAGCTGATGAAGACTAATTGGCCCCAGCCGTCCATAATGCTGCCAGCTGGGGGCCAGCTGAGACGCTGCTCAATGGGAGGCAGGGATGAGGGAAAACATGGGCTCAGTGCCGAGACGGCATCTCAACCCATGGTGACACAGACTGGATATGACAATCCTTATGTGATTTTATATGTCATCTTGTATATATGTTTGGAGTATTTTTTCCTTTAGTTTTTGTTTAAATTGTCCAAGCGTTGTACATGATTTTAATTCAGGTCCAAAATCATTCCATAATCTGACTCCTTGCACTGAAACACAGTGTTGCTTGGTGGTAGTTCTCACTGAAGGTTTTTGAAATATACATGTTCATCTGAAATGATATTGTTTCTGCCTTATTTGGAGCAGCTTTTGGATATTTGCGGGCAGTGATAGATTCTTCACTTTAAACATTATTACTGCAGTTTTAAAGTCAACCAGATCTTTCAACTTCAGAGCTTTTAATTTAAGAAAAAGTGGGTTTGTTGGTTCCCTGTAAGCAGCTTTGTTTATTATTCTATTAGCTCTCTTCTGAAGCATAAAGACTGGATATATGTTTGTTTTATATGTATTTCCCCATACTTCAGTACAATATGTCATGTATGGGAGTATTAATGAATGATACAAATCAAATCAAATCAAATCAAACTTTATTGTCATATTGCTGTACATACAACTGTAGTGCAGGCAAGATGAAATTGCGTTTCTCTCGGCATCCATATAAGAAGCAGCATGATTAAGACACACTCCCACATAGCTCCCACCCACCCATCCATTCACACATCCCTGAGACATACTTGGGGAAAAAGAATAACTAACTATAATATACAAAATGTCCATAGGTGCAGTAGTGTGTATGTGAGATTCCGGGTCAGCTGTTCAGCATCCTGACAGCTTGTGGGAGGAAGCTGTTGATCAGTCTGGTGGTTCTGCCTCTGATGCTCCGGAATCGTTTACCAGATGGAAGAAGTTCAAAGTGTTTATGCAGAGGGTGAGAACGGTCCTTGACAATGTTCAGTGCCCTGCTCCTACAACGGTTCTGAAAAAGTTCTTGGACAGAGGGGAGGGAGACTCCAATTACCCTCTCCGCCCCCTTGACTATCCTCTGCAGGGCTTTTTTGTCTGACATACTGCAGCTGGAGTACCATGTAGCAATGCAGTACGTCAGAACACTCTCCACCACACCTCTGTAGAAGGTCCTGAGGATGCAGATGGGGAGAGAGGCCTGTTTGAGTTTCCTCAAGAAGTGTAGTCTCTGCTGAGCTCGCTTCCTGATCTCCAAGGAATTCTTGCTCCAGGTCAGATCCTGCGAGATCTGCACTCCGAGGAACTTGATGTTCTCTACTCTCTCCACTAAACGGCCGCCGATGCTGAGGGGGACGTGCTCAGGCTGTGACTGCCGGAAGTCGATAATCATCTCCTTTGTTTTGTCCACGTTGAGCACCAGATTGTTCTCCCTGCACCAGCCCTCCAGGTCTCTCACTTCTTCCCTGTACATTGATTCCTCATCCCTCTGAATAAGTCCCACCACCGTGGTGTCATCTGCAAACTTAATAATCTGGTTCCCCTCGTGTTTGGATACACAGTCATGTGTTAGAAGTGTAAACAACAGTGGACTGAGTACACAGCCTTGAGGGGTTCCGGTACTCAGCGTGACAGAGTTGGAGATGTTGTTTCCAACCCGGACAGACTGAGGTCTCTCAGTCAGGAAATCCAGGATCCAGAGACATGTGGCGGTGTTCAGACCGAGAAGGAGTAATTTCTCTATCAGTCTCTGGGGAATAATGGTGTTGAATGTATACAAGGTACAAGGTACAAGGTACAATGTATACAAGGTATATAGTGTGGGTTGAATCAGCAAATATTTCACTCTGTGTAGTATTGCAATTGATTTGGACACTTTACCTTTAATATAATGAATATGTGACTTCCAACACAGTTTATTATCAATTATTACACCAAGAAATTTAGTTTTGGATACCCTTTCAATCTCTACACCATTTACACTGAGTTTAGATACTAAGTTGTTGTGATGGTTGTTAAAAACTATAAATTTTGTCTTACTTAAATTGAGCGTTAATTTGTTTGAATCAAACCACAGTTTAAGCTTTCCTAATTCCTTTCCAAGTGTATCCAAAAGTTGTTCTAACTTGCTTCCACTGCATAATAAATTAGTGTCATCGGCAAACAATATTAAATCCATTTTTTCTGAAACTTTTCATATATAATTTATATACATATTGAATAACAATGGCCCCAAAACTGAACCCTGTGGGACTCTACAAGTAACCTTCAGTAACTGAGTTTTTTTTACCAACACATACATACTGATATCTATTCTTTAAGTAACTACATAACCAGGACAGTGCTACCCCCCTAATACCACAATTTTGTAGTTTCTTTAATAATAAATTATGATCCACTGTATCAAATGGCTGCACGGTGGCGCAGTGGTTAGCACTGCGGCAGCACAGTTTTACCCTCGGCCAGGGGATCGCGGGGATCATGAGATCGTGGGTTCGATCCCTGCCCCCAGCCAACAGTGATCTGTGTGGAGTTTGCATGTTCTCCCCGTGTTGCGTGGGTTTACTCCGGGATTTCTCCGGTTTCCTTCCACATGCTAAAAACATGCAGGTTAGGGATACGGGGCGCTTGCGCACGCAGCGACCGGCAGCTGGTGGCTTGTCACCAGACTGCAAAACAAATCTACCTACGGGTACAAAATAAGTACAAAAAAAAAAAAAATCAAATGCTTTTTTAAGATCCAGGAATACCCCAACTGAATACTCTTTATTTTCAACGGCAGTTGATATTTTTTCTATAAATTCCATTAGAGCAAATGCAGTTGTCCTCTTGTGTCTGAACCCATATTGCTGCTCACACAATAAATTATTCTTCAGTATGAAGTTGTCAGTTCTCTCATAGAATATTTTTTCAAGTGTCTTGGAAAATTAATAGTGAAATTGGTCTATAGTTTGAAAGTTCCCCTCTGTCACCCGTCTTGTATATCGGAATTACTTTAGCTATTTTCATTGCATTGGGAAATATACCTGTTTGGAGAGACAGATTACAGATATACGTCAGTGGTTTCACTAAGCATTCAGTAATAGTTTTGACTAAGAGCATGTCAATACCATCACAGTCCGTAGATGTTTTACTTTTAAACGATTTAATAATTTCAATGACCTCTCTCTCGTCTGTGTTCTTTATGAAAATGGAGTCTTTTATAGCAGTGTTTTTGCTTATTGTTTCACCTGTGGGTGCCGTAATGGGTATTTCTCGAGCCAAATTAGGACCAATGTTAACAAAAAAGTTATTAAATTCATCTGCAGGTGAAGCTGCATTCACACTCTGAGTCGTTTTATTATTTTTTGAAAAATTGGTTGGGTAGCTTGTATTTCTGTTTTTATTTCCAAGAATATTGTTAAGTGTTGTCCATGTATTTTTAATATTGTCTCTGTTTTTCTCCAGTTCTTTACTGTAATAGTCTCTTTTACTACATCTTATTATATATGTTAACTTATTTTTGTATGTTTTATACCGCTGCTCTGCTTCTTTTGTCCTTTTCTTTAGGAAAGCTTTATATAATAATTTTTTCTTTTTACACGCCTTTTGTAATCCTTTGGTTAACCATGGCTTATCGGCAAATTTATGTTTAAGCTTTTTCTTTACTAATGGACAATTTTTTTCATAAAGAGTGGTTACAATGTTTATAAATGTGTCATAGGCTTCATTTACATCTAATACATAGACTTTTGTCCAGTCTTGCTTCAGCAAGTCTTCTTTAAAAGAACTGATCGCATTTTGTGATTTGTATCTGAACGATTTTAAAAATTTTTCTGCATTGGCCCCCGTGTGGCCATGGATAAGTGCAAAGGTTGGCAAATGATCACTTATATCATTTATCAATAATCCACTTTCTATTTTCTTATCAATAATATTAACAAACAAGTTGTCAATAAGTGTAGCAGTGTGAACTGTGATTCTACTGGGATGTGTTATTGTGGGATATAGACTCATGCTGTACACAGAATTCATGAACTCTGTTATTACATTTTGTTGATATGGATTTAGTAAATCAATATTGAAATCTCCACAAATTACTACCATTTTGTTACTAGTAATATTATTGTACAGCTCGACTAATTTATCTCTGAATGTCTCAATGCAAGTTCCCGGCGTTCTATATATACAGCTTATAATTAGAGTTTTTGTTTTATCTTGGTCAATCTCAACAGTAACACATTCTAAAATCCCTGGTAGTGCAAAGGACATTCCATTTACAAGTTTACACCTATACAGGTCATCAATATACAATGCAACACCACCACCCTTTTTTTGAGATCTGTTAATATGAAACATCTGATATCCCTCTATTGCCATCAGGGGAGCCTGCTCTTCATTAAGCCAAGTTTCAGAGACTGCGATAGCTGTAAACTTTCTGTCTAGCTGTTTAAAATAGTCCTGAATCTGTGGAAAGTTTTTGTTAAGACTTCTGCTGTTGAAGTGCATTATTGATAGTTTACCATCTAGTTGCACTTGACTTTTGAATTGCTTTTCAGTGTAATATTCACAATGATTATGAATATTATTGAAAAAGTGGTTATCAGGATCAATATCATTTTCCATCTCTTGTAGTTTATGTTCAGCATAATGGCATATTTTCAAAGTTTGAATTTCCTCCCTCTGTGTCAAATGACTTCCTCCAACTGGGGATAATTGATGTCTACTCAAGTCAGTCATAAGTTTTTTTGTTTGTTTTGTTTAGTTTTGTTTTTTTTTTAAAGTACATTGACATGGTATGTCAAAAGAACTATTCTTGCCGTATGTGTGGATATGGATTATCATAGTCTCTTAATTTTCTTAATCAGTGTTCATCTATATTTATTTAAGTCAGTAAGATCTCTGATTATTATACTCTTTGCTTCCTCAGGTGTTCCATTTAGTTTGATCCAAACTCTACAATTTCTTGTCCATGTTGCCTGTATCTTATTTTGTCTTTTCAGCATCCGAGCTTGCCGTGCTATTTCAGCATTAGTTTTTGTTAGATGTTCATTTAGGTAAACTTCTGTTCCCCGTAGCTTTCTGGCCTGCCTCAGTATGTCATTCTTTACCCTTCTGTTCACAAAGCGCATCACAGTTGATTTCTTTGCTTTATTATCCTTTCTGGGTAAAGCATGACAGGCTGAAATTGCATTTGCTTCGACCTTTATATTTCTACTATCAAGGAACTGAAGCACCTGGTTTTCCAGGGAGATTGATTCACTCAGGGGAGCGTCCTCACCTCTCAATCCTGCTGTAGCATGAGCATATGATTGATATTTAATGTCTAGTCCACTTATAATTAGATCATCCATACGAGAATATTGTTCAAGATCCTCGACGCGTCGCTCCAAGTCTGCAATTTTTTTGTCTTTTTCCTTAATTGTTAATTTTAATTCTCGTACTTCTTCCATTAGCCGTATTATTTTAGCCTGCTGACTAACCACTTTGGTCAGTTCTTCTGACAAGAAGTTCAGAGATTTTTTGATCTCTTTCAATTCTATTCATCCCATTAGACATCCCTGTTTCCACTGTTTCACTAATCCTAAGATGATAACGTACATTACTCACATCATTCTGGCTTATTTTTATATATTTTGGCTTTGATAGGCAGTTTGATTAGCATTGGCAATTAGCATAGGGGAGGCTAATAGGTCAGCGCTAGCTTAGCTATTTGTCATGTCTCATCATTATTTTCTATATATTTTATGTACCCCAACCAGACATCATTGTTTATCTACCAGCACTTACAGTAGTTGTTCTTAGATGTTATATCAGCTTTTTTTTTTTTTACTGTAGCTTATTATTCTCTGACAAGGATCCAAGTCGATTAGCTGCTATTAGTATTCAGGAAGGGTGGGAATCACTAGAGACCGCACAATGCAATACTATCAAGGTACTTGGGCCATGATGCAATACTGTCACAATCTTGTAGTATGCCTATATTGTAGTATTATATATTGCAATTATTTTTCCCCCAATCTTTATCTTATTTGATTCTCGACTTGATCTCAGGAGTCACTCCTTTGTTGTGCTGACCTAACCAGACAGCGAGCATTTAGTACCATCTAGTGGACTGAAAAATCAGAGTTTTTTTTATCACTCTGCTAGTCAAATAGGTAAGTTTGTTTTTGCAGCATTTGTTAGTAATTCTTAATTAAGTATCACAATACTAGTAGGGCTGGGTGATTAACCAAATTAAAACTGAAACAGACCATCGAGGCATAGAACCAACATCATGTTGCTCATGTCGGTTATTTCAGTTTTTCCCTTCTTCCTGTTCTGTGTGTGTGTACATATGAGAGCTTTCATGTACCGCACCTTAAGATATGTCGCGCAAGTAGCAGTAGCAGCACAGTCAGTGCTGTCCGGAAGCAGCAAAACACAGCAGAAAAAATAAACTGGCTTGTACTGAAAATGCAGTGTCTGTCCACATAGTATGAGATGATTGACTCTATGTTTCATCTGGGGATGCTGGGAGGATGTGAGCAGGGTCTGCGGAGGCTGACTTTAGTGTGCCAAGGCTGGGTCCTGTTTTAGGCAGAATCAATTAGTCGAAGTCGATAACGTCGACAATAAAAATTTTGTTGACAAAGATTTTTATTGTCAGCAAATCATTTAATTATACAGTTTATATGCATGCCGCGGAAATGTTCAGTTGTAACTGCAATGCACGATTGGAACTCCTGTAGGCAGTAGTGCCTCTGTTGTCATGTGTGTTGTCATGTTGGCATGTGTGAACAATTTCCAGTGAAGAAGAAGAGAAGCATGGTATGGTGAAGGGGAAGGATGATAATAAACACGTAGAAGTGGAGCGGAGCTAAAAAAAAAAAAAAAAAAGGCAGACCCAAACTTTCTATAGTATGGGAACATTTCACAGAAAACAAACAAACAAAAAAATCCCCAAACAAATAAAATGCAGACTTTGCAAGGAAGACCTTTCCTATCATTGCAGCACTACAGTGATACATGAGCACCGTTACACTCCTGACGGAAGTTACATGTTACCATAGAACGGCAAAACAAACATGGCACGGGGCAGCTCTGTCTACATCCAGTTGAGTGGAAATATTTAATTTTCAGTTTCCGTTTCAGACTGCTGCCAAGTTAAAAAAAAAAACCAAAAACAAACAAACGGTACAGCAATGTGGGTAATCTGCATGTATTTTTTCCGCACATCAACAACACAGTTGGAGCGGTGTTAACGTTGGACAATGTGCTGCTCGAGAGTTACAATGCAGGTAAAATGATTCAGCATAAAACCCAACATCTCTGTGACTTAAGATGTCACAGTTTATATTATTTTCTTGGAATATTTGATACAGAACAAAAAATATTTTAAACTAAATCTGAACTGTTGTTTATAAGTTGAAGAAATAAGACTTTTTGTTTTTTCTGAATACATATGTTGAAGGTAAATAACTGGAAGGCTATGTTCTGAAGAAGGCTGCAAAAGATGTGTCAGAATGGTCAAAAATAATTAAACCCTGAGGCATTTTGACCAACACATGCTACGGATATTTCATAAGGACCTGTGGGAACTGTGTCAACATGTGGAAAATGCATATGACCCTTTTAAAATACTTCCATTCCCACATTTCAGGCCTGCAGCACATTCCAAAAATTGTTGAGCGGGTAAAACATGTACCACTTTTGTAGTGGTGCTATTCTTACAAGCTGTTTTAGCATTGAGGATACCAAGCAATGGAGAGTTTTAGGTGTCAAATTGTCCTTTCAGACTGTCAAGGCTTCATGCCAGTTCCCACTCTGGGTCCGGAGTCTCAGATCTTTGTTGCCTTCTGGTGACCCAGTCTTCATTCATACCAGTTTAAGCTGGTTCCCATTATTTCATGTGTGATTACCAGCTGGTTCAAAATTTGGCTTCAGAACCAGAGTAGGCACAAAACCTTGCAACCCCATCTTAAGGTGTACAGCAGTGGGGTGTCATTGTTATCCCTTTTTGTCTTTCCAAAATTCTCTACACATTTTCAATTGGGGACAGGTCAAGACTGCCTTTCTAATGTGTTGCAGAATATCATTTTGCCTTGTCTTGTTGAAAAATGCATGGACTTTCCTGGAGAGGATATTGTCTTAGAGACAGTATATGTTGCTTGCATATCTCAGTGTTTTTCTCTGCCTTAATACCACCATTACAAAACTATTAATGACCTTTGCCAAGGGCACTGACACAACCCCGTACCATGACAGAGCCTAGCTTTTGGACTTGCTGTTGATTACAGTCTGGATGGTCCAGACTTGGACCATCCAGGATTTGGTCTGGAGCACCCAGCTTCCATAACTTCCCAAAATGACTCAGACTTATGATTCATCTGCCTACATTACACATTTTTCCACTGTGTGAGGGTCCATCTCAGATGCCTTTGAGCCCAAAGAAGTCAACACCACTTCTGGACACAGTTAACATACAACATCTTTTTTCCACAGAAACGTTGTAAGTAGCATTTGCAATCAGAACTCGTTTACCCTTGTGGTCATATCAGTGATTGATGAATGACTTCTTGATGCAGTCTTCATTTTAATTCAGTTCAATTCAGCTTTATTTACAGACGTGGACAAAATTGTTGGTACGCCTCTGTTAATGAAAGAAAAACCCACAATGGTCACAGAAATAACTTGAATCTGACAAAAGTGTTAATAAATAAAAATTCTATAAAAAATAACCAATGAAAATCACACAATGCTTTTGAATTGTGGTTCAACAGAATTATTTTAAAAAACAAACTCATAGATAGATAGATAGATACTTTATTTCGAACAAAAAAGTATAACAAAAACAAAACAAATGACAAATGCAATAAAGTAACAGTATACAGTGTTCGAAAGGGAGAAGGAAGAAGTGAACACTTATTAATTCCATCTCCTCTTTTCCATAAATACACCCATGTGAATTATATACAAATTACCACATTTAAGACCCCAAGTAAACAATTAACTGTATTTTGTACATATCAACATTAACACCCATCCATCCTAGCATACATTGATGTCCATACATCAAAACCAGCCTCAAACAACACAGATATACACAGTGCTGTCCCACCCACCATTCCATAGTGTCCCATAGTGTCCCAGAGTGAGCATAGTGAATCATACATATAAATACTACCCTTCTAACATATATCCTTTCAGCAAATAATGTTTATACCTCTTTTTGAATTGATTTCTGTTTGTACATAGTTTCAGTTCCGGCTCCAGACTGTTCCACAAATCCACCCCACAGACAGATATGCACATACTTTTCTTGGTTGTTCGTATCTTGGGTTTTGTAAAGTTTAAGTCTCCTCTCAAATTATGATCATTGTCTCTTTTTGTAAATATTTTTTGTATGTTAGTTGGGAGTTGATTATTAATTACCCTGTACATTACTTGTGCTGTCTTAAATTAAATTAAATCAATGAACTTTATGACATGTGACTTTAAAAACAATGAATTGGTATAGTCTCTATATCCTACATTATTTATTATCCTTATACCTCTTTTTTGTAATGTGCATATTGACTGTAGGTTGGTCTTGTAGGTGTTTCCCCAGACTTCTACACAGTAGTTAAGATAAGGTAGAAACAGTGAATTGTACAGTAAGACCAATGATTTATAGTCCAAGATGTGTCTTGTCTCATGAAACAGGCCTGGACAAAAATGATGGTACCCCTAGAAAAGATTGAAAATAATGTGACCATAGGAACATGTTCAACCAAAATGTGTCCTCTAATTAACATCACAGGTGTCTACAAACTTGTAATCAGTCAGTCAGCCTATTTAAAGGGTGACAAGTAGTCACTGTGCTGTTTGTTGACATGGTGTGAACCACACTAAACATGGACCAGAGGAAGCAAAGGAGAGAGTTGTCTCAGGAGATTAGAAAGAAAATTATAGACAAGCATGTTAAAGGTAAAGGCTATAAGACCATCTCCAAGCAGCTTGATGTTCCTGTGACTACAGTTGCACATATTATTCAGAAATTTAAGATCCACGGTACTATAGCCAACCTCCCTGGACGTGGCTGCAGGAGGAGACGGATAATATGAATGGTAACAAAAGAGCCCAGAACAACCTCTAACACATTCATGGTGAACTCTAAGGTCAAGGTACATCAGTGTCAGATTGCACCATCCGTCATTGTTTGAGCCAAAGTGGACTTCATGGGAGACGACCAAGGAGGACACCACTGTTGAAAACAAATCATAAAAAAGCCAGACTGGAATTTGCCAAACTGCATGTTGACAAGCCACAGAGCTTCTGGGAGAATGTCCTATGGACAGACGAGACAAAACTGCAACTTTTTGGCAAGGCACATCAGCTCTATGTTCACAGACGCAAAAATGAAGCATACCAAGAAAAGAACACTGTCCCTACTGTGAAACATGGAGGAGGTTCTGTTATGTTCTGGGGCTGCTTTGCTGCATCTGGCACAGGGTGTCTTGAATCTGTGCAGGGTACAATGAAATCTCAAGACTATCAAGGTATTCTAGAGAGAAATGTGCTGCCCAGTGTCAGACAGCTTGGTCTCAGATGCAGGTCATGGATCTTGCAACAGGATAATGACCCAAAACACACAGCTAAAAACACCCAAGAATGGCTAAGAGTGAAACATTGGACTATTCTAAAGCGGCCTTCTATGAGCCCTGATCTAAATCCTATTGAACATCTGTGGAAGGAGCTGAAACATATACCGGGAGTGTAACCGGGAGTGAGCTGAAACATATACCGGGAGTGTAGCCTGTTCCTATTCATGCGATACGGGCAGACCGAACACCAGACAGTGGCAAAGCAAGGGACGGTGGAGTGATAATGTATGTTAACAACAACTGGTGCAGACCGGGACATATCACTGTTAAACAACAACACTGCAGCAAAGACATCGAGTTGCTAGCTGTTAGCATGCGGCCTACATATCTCCCGAGGGAATACTCACACGTGATCTGCATTGTTATTTATGCAAATCCAACGGCGAATGCTGGGACAGCGCGTGACGTCATCCACTCAGTAACTGGCAGGCTGCAGACAGAACACCCAGATGCTCTTCTCCTCATCTCAGGCGATTTCAACCATGTTTCACTGTCTCCCATTCTACCCACGTTTACCCAGTATGTCACATGCCACACTAGAGACAATAAAACACTGGACTTATTCTACGCAAACACTAAGGAGGCGTACACCTCATCACAACTCCCCCCACTCGGGAGATCGGATCACAACTTGGTTCATCTCCGGCCGGTGTACAAACCCCTAGTGCACAGACAACCTCTGGTCATGCGCACAGTGAAGTTGTGGTCTGAGGAGGCAATGGACGCTCTAAAGGGCTGTTTTGAAACCACCGCCTGGGAGCAGCTCTGCGATCCACATGGTGAGGACATCGATGGCCTCACTCACACCATCACGGACTACATCAGCTTCTGTGTGGACAACACCGTTCCCACCAAGACCATACGGTGTTGCTCAAACAACAAACCCTGGATCAACCCTGAGATAAAAACACTTCTGAGAGAGAAGAAGAGGATCTTCAGGTCGGGGAACAGGGAGATGCTGAAGTCCGTACAGAGGGAGCTGAGGAGAAAGATCAGAGAAGGCAAGGACAGCTTCAGGAAGAAGATGGAGGACAAGCTGCAACAGAGCAACATCAGCGGGGTCTGGAGAAACCTTAAAACCATCTCTGGGCTCCAGAATACCTCCCCCCAGGCCACGGGGGGCAGGGAGTTGGCGAACAATCTGAATCTGTTTTTCAATAGGTTTGACCAACCGCCCTCCCCTCTGACTGCACAACAACCACTGCTGCCTCTGAAGACATCAAGTCCTGCTGCCCACTCCCCACTCCACCAACACCCCCCCCCACTCCCAACACACAGCCCCCCAACCCGACCCTCACTAAGACCCAGGTGAGGACGGAGCTGAGGAAGATCAAGGCGAGGAAGGCATCGGGACCGGACGGCATCAGCGCAAAGCTCCTCAAGTCCTGTGCAGACCAGCTGTGTGGGATTGTGGAGTACATCTTCAATCTGAGCCTGAAGCTGGGGAGGGTACCACAGCTGTGGAAAACATCTTGTGTGGTACCTGTACCAAAGACTTCCCACCCCAAAGATCTGAACAGCTACAGACCAGTGGCCCTGACGTCCCACATGATGAAGACCCTGGAGAGACTGCTCCTTGCTCACCCCTGCCCCCTGGTGGGACCAGCGATGGATCCACTCCAGTTCGCCTACCAGCATGGCATTGGGGTGGAGGATGCGGTGATCTTCCTCCTTCACCGTTCTCTGTCCCACCTGGAGAAGCCCGGGAATGCGGTGAGGATCATGTTCTTTGACTTCTCCAGTGCTTTCAACACCATCCAACCGATGATCCTGAAGGACAAGCTGCTGTGCGCAGGGGTGGACCAGCACCTGTCATCATGGATCCTGGACTACCTCACAAACCGGCCTCAGTTTGTGAGAACCCGGGACTGTGTGTCCGACACGATCATCGGTAGCACGGGGGCTCCACAGGGAACGGTTTTGGCTCCCTTCCTGTTCACCCTTTATACTGTGGACTTCTCACACAACACAATACACTGCCATCTACAGAAGTTCTCTGATGACTCTGCGATCGTTGACCTCATCTCCAACGGAGGTGAAGCTGAGTACAGAGGGCTTATCCAGGACTTCGTGGACTGGTGCCATTGGAACTGCCTCCAGATCAACGCGAGGAAAACTAAGGAGCTGGTGGTGGACTTCCGCAGGCAAGGACAACCCCTCACAGCACCAGTAAATATACAGGGAACAGACATCGAGATGGTGACATCCTACAAGTACCTGGGTGTTCGTTTGAACAATAAACTAGACTGGTCACACAATACTGACGCACTCTACAAGAAGGGACAGCGCAGGCTGTTCCTACTGAGGAGACTCAGGTCTTTTGGTGTACAAGGGGTGCTGCTGAAGACATTCTATGACACGGTGGTGGCATTAGCCATCACTTTTGGAGTGGTCTGCTGGGGCAGTGGCATTACAGCAGCCGATAGGAAGAGACTGAACAAACTGATCAAGAAAGCTAGCTCTGTCCTGGGGAAGCGCCTTCACCCAGTGGAGGAGATGGGAGAGAGAAGGATGGTGGCTAAACTGTCATCTCTGCTGGAGTCCGAGTTCCACCCTATGCAGGACATACTGAATGCACTGAGGAGCTCATTTAGCAGCAGACTACATCATCCTAGGTGCACAACTGAGAGGTTTCGCAGGTCCTTCCTACCTACGGCTGTCAGACTGTACAACCTAAGCAGGGCTGCTCGCAGAGATAGCAAAAAGACTTGACAACCTAATAGTATTGAATGCAAAAGACGAAATAGACTTACACAATGGTCCCCTCCGGTATACAACTAGGAAAATACCGGTCGCTATGGAGGGTGAGAATATGTATGGGTACATAATCATACCATGTAGGATAACTAAGTAGACGGTTGTGCTGTTTCATTCCATCTAGCTACAATGCTCTGCACTGTGTGTGTTTATATATTTATATATTTATTCCATCTAGCAACAATGCTCCATGCTGTGTGTTTATATATTTACATATTTATTCCATCTAGCTACAATGCTCCGCACTGTGTGTGTTTATATATTTACATATTTATTCCATCTAGCTACAATGCTCCGCGCTTTGTGTGTTTATATATTTACATATTCATTCCATCTAGCTACAATGCTCCGCACTGTGTCTATATACAGTATATATATATATATATATATATATATTTATATTTATATGTACATATGTATACTCGCTGCTCTTGTTTTTCTCTTGCCTTCTGATTGTTGCTCTGAGTGCTGCTATCCCTGTGCTGTTGCAATCCTGGAATTTCCCCATTGTGGGACTAATAAAGGCTTATCTTATCTTAACATGCCGTCTGGAGAAGGCACCCTTCAAACCTGAGACAACTGGAGCAGTTTGCTCATGAGGAGTGGGCCACAATACCTGCTGAGAGGTGCAGAAGTCTCACTGACAGTTACAGAAATCGTTTGATTGCAGTGATTGCCTCAAAAGGTTGTGCAGCAAAATATTAAGTTAAGGGTACCATCATTTTTGTCCAGGCCTGTTTCATGGGTTTGTTTTTTAAAATAATTCTGTTGAACCACAATTCAAAAGCATTGTCTGATTTTCATTGGTTAATTTTCATAGACTTTGTATTTATTACCACTTTTGTCAGATTCAAGTTATTTCTGTGACCACTGTGGGTTTTTCTTTCATTAACAGAGGGGTACCAACAATTTTGTCCACGTCTGTATATAGCACCATATCACAACAAAAGTCATTTCATAGCACTATCAAAAGTAGGGAAAACCCCACAATTGCAGAAAGACCCAGCAATCAGACGATCCCCTGTGAGCAAGCACTTAGCGACGATGGAGAGGAAAAACTCCCATTTAACAGGAAGAAACCTCTAGCAGAACCGGGCTCAGGGAAGGGCAGTCATCTGCTGCGACTGGCTGGAGGTGAGGGGATAGAGAAGAAGAAAAAAACAGACATAGAGAGAACAAACATTAACGGTGAGAAGCCAAGCACATTATTGGAGGTTACCCAGCAGTAACCTCCAATAATGGAGGTTACTGCCTCCATTTTTACTGTTTTACTGTTGACTCTATCAACAGTAAAACAAAAAGGGGGTTAAGAGACACAAGATAAGATAAGATAAGCCTTTATTAGTCCCACAATGGGGAAATTCCAGATCCTAGAGGTACTGAGATCCCTCCCTAATTATAGGCTATATTGAAAAGGAAGGTTTTACCCTATTCTTAAAAACAGAGATCGAGTCTGACTCCCGGACCCAGAATGGTAACTGGCTCCACAGGAAAGGAGCTTGATAGCAGAAGGCTCTGCCTCCCATTGTACTTTTGGAAATTCTGGGTATTACAAGTAATCCAGCATTTTAGGAGAGTAGTGCTCTGTTAGGATGATAGGGTAATATCAGATCTTTTATATATAAGGGGGCCTGATTATTAAGAGCTTTGTAAGTGAGAAGAAGGATTTTAAGCTTAATTCTAAACTCTATGGGAAGCCAATGAAGGGAGGCCAGAACCGGAGAGATATGAGCTCTCTTTCTGGAACCCGTTAAAACTCTTGCAGCAGCATTTTGGATCAACTGAAGACTTTTTAAAGATATTTTAGGACAACCTGATAATAATGAATTACAATAATCTAATCTAGAACTAACAAAAGCTTGGATCAGTTTCTCAGCATTATTCAGAGACAAGATACTCCTAATCTTGGCAATATTGCACAGATGATAGAAGGCAGTCTTAGAAACAAATTTAATATGTGAATTAAAAAACAGATCTTGATCAAAAATAACTCCAAGGTTCCCCACAGAACTATTCAGAGTGAGAGTAGCCACATCCAAATTAAAAGTTTGATTTGGAAAGGTATTTCTAAGGTTTTTTGGACCAACAAGAATGACTCCAGTCTTATCTGGGTTTAATAGCAGAAAATTACAAGTCATCCAAGCTTTGATTTTCATAAGACAGGCATCTAAGTCGGCTAATTGATTACAATCATCAGGCTTCATTGACAGGTATAATTGTGTGTCATCTGCGTAACAATGAAAATGTATACAGTGCTTTCTAATGATATTGCCTAATGGAAGCATATATAAACTAAAAAGAGTAGGGCCTAGCACAGATCCCTGTGGAACTCCGTGACTGAGCTTAGAGTTGGAAGAAAACTCATCATTGATGTGAACAAACTGAAGTCTATCAGACAAATAAGATCTAAACCACTGCAGCGAAGTTCCATTTAATCCAACATAGTGTTCTAATCTATCAAGTAGAATGTCATGATCAATAGTATCAAAGGCTGCACTAAGATCTAAAAGGACAAGTACAGAAACAAGTCCATTATCAGATGCGATAAGGAGGTCATTAGTGACCTTCACTAAGGCTGTTTCAGTGCTGTGATGAACTCTGAACCCAGATTGAAACTCTTCAAATAAACCATTTCCCTGCAAATGGTCAAACAACTGCGCACCAACAACTCTTTCTAAGATTTTTGAAATGAAAAGCAGATTAGAGATTGGTCGATAGTTAGCCAAAACTCCTGGATTGAGCATTGGCTTTTTGAGTAAGGGTTTAATTACAGCAATTTTAAAAGCCTGCGGTACATAACCCAAAGTTAAAGAAGAATTAATTATATGAAGAAGACGGCTACCAATAATTGGGACTCAGACTATTTTAAATAACCTGGTAGGGATAGGGTCTAAAAAAGAGGATGAAGGCTTGGATGAGGAGATAATTTTATCTAACTCTAAAAGATCAATTAGAGTAAACTTATCTAAACAGATATCAGTTGAAGGAGTTGTGGTAGTTGCTGTACTTAAGTTTATGGTGGGGAGAATCTGACTGATTTTATCTCTAATAGATAAAATTTTATGATTGAAAAAGTTCAAAAAGTCCTGACTAGAAAGCTCTGGGGGGATGTGAGGATTGACCGAGTCCTGACTCTTTGTCAGAAATGGCTATAGTGTTGAAAAGAAACCTGGTATTATTCTTATTCTCTTCTATTAATGCAGAGTAATACCTTGTTCTAGCTTTTCTAAGAAATTTTTTGTAAATTAAGAGATGATTTCTCCACACTAAATAGAATTCATCTAAATTAGTAGAACGCCATTTTCTTTCTAATTGACGAGTCTTCTGTTTTAAGCTATGAGTTTCTGTGTTAAACCAAAGGGTTAGAAATCTCTGGTTAGACTTTTTCTTTTTTAAAGGGGCCACCAAATCTAAAGTCTGATGCAGAGAGGCTGTAACACTATTTACCATGCTATCAATTATGGAAGGAGCAGGCTCTCCATCTTTTATTTCCATTGTGTTGACCCACGGTATAGAGGAGTCAATCTGCAAAAATTTGGTAACAATGTCATCTGAAAGACATCTGCTGTAGTAATATTTTTCTTTACGGGTCAAATAATCAGAAATAGCGAAATCAAAGGTTAACAGACAATGGTCTGACAGTACAGGATTATGAGGAGACACTACCAGATTTTCTATTTCTGTACCATAAGTCAGAACAAGGTCCAATGTGTGGTGGAGATAATGGGTAGAATTTTCTACTTTCTGGGAAAACCCCATTGAGTCTAAAATTGAATTCAGTGCCTTATTGAGACAGTCACTAGCTACATCAACATGTATATTAAAATCCCCTACAATAATTATTCTATCTGATCTCAGCACTAAATCAGCTAAAAATTCAGCAAATTTGGATAAAAACTGAGAGTAGGCTGAGAGAGGATGGTAAACTATTGCAAAGAAAATTGGGTTCAAGCCAAGATAGCCAACATGCCCCACACTGAGGACCAGGCCCTCAAAGGAATTAAAACATGATTTTTGCTTTACATTAACTAGTAATTTAGAATGGAAAGTTGCCGCTACTCCACCTCCACGACCAGAACTTCTGGGATTATGATAGTTTAGATAACCAGAGTTGATTCATTCAAACCAACATAATCATCTTGCCCTAGCCAAGTCTCTGTAAGGGATATTAAATCGATCTGATGATCAATTAATAGATCATGAACTAGTAGAGATTTGGGAGTTGGAGACCTAATATTTAACAAACCACATTTAATTTTTAAATGATGAGGAGGAACAGAGGCCAAATTATTAAATTTAGAGACTTGAGGTTTGATTTGGGTTTTACCAACATTTTGTTTAATCAGTTTGGGATGTTTATGCATTGTATTTTTATTAACTTTAGGGGGAGTAGACAAAGGTTCTCTAAGGGAGAAGACGGGGCAAAGTTGAGGGGTGGTGGATGAGGAGGAGCTGCAGAAAGACGTGTATTTATCAAGTTGTGTTGTATTTGTCTTGGGTTATAATATTTTGGGTAACGGGAGACAGATACAATCTCTATGGGGTTACAAACTGAAGACTGATCTAAACAATGAGGATTATGTGGATTAATAGGATTAAAATGAGAAGTGGGAACAAAAAAGGGCTGGTTGGCAGACCCAGGAACTTTGGAGTGAGTTAACACACCAGAAATTTTAGGATTACTTCCTTGCTCTTTTCAAACTGTAATACCTCCAGATTCCTTGAATCATTTATTGATCTTGTGCTCTGTAGAGGGAGAAATATGCAAATCCCTTCTGCTCTTTTTGTTATTAAACATTTCTATAATTTTCTCATGCTTTTGTTGACAATCTGAAGCTCTGAGGCAATCTCTGCTCCTCAAAGACTCAGCCTTTTGAAATACTCCATTTTTTTGAAATCACATCATCATATAATTTATCTTTACCTCATTACTACCAATAAGCTCTGCTGTCAAGTTTTCTTCTGGAATGTTTTCCAGGTTTAAAATGCAGGAATGGATGCACATTCAAAAATGGATCTGACCAGACAAAACATGAAATATACTGAATTCACACTATCTGGATGAAACACAAGTCAAAATGAATTTAAGAATCACCCTGTGTTTGTTGTTAATTCGTATTTTCTCTTAACTTTTTCTGGTTTGACGTTGGCTAGAATTAATTTTGTTTCATAACAGGTATTTGCTAAAAGAGATGGTGTGACTTTGAGTCCTCTTGTGTTTCTCAGGGGTTCTCTTTATAATGATCATTCAGTCAGAATGTACAATAAAGCGTATCATGTAAAATAAGACCGTTCACACACTGAGCATCTGCTAATAAACCCCCTCCTCAGACAACTACTTGCAAGACGGCTCAGATATTTCTGCTATTCATTGTTGCCCTCTAGTGGATTCACGTGGATTTGCACTCACATGTCATGAAAAGTACCATGCAACCCATGACAGTAATTATAAAATAGATTAGCTGTAATCTTGAAAAATTACCCCTGGTAATTGCATCTGGGTTATGTCAGCTGCATGGTCTTTTGACAATGCAGGCTGTTTATTTTCCTAAGTCAGGAAAATTGAATTTTTTGTGAAAGCTGCACAAGGGGGGGGATACTGTTCCATTTCATAGTAAAAAACTGAACACACTGAGATCATAAAGTTAACTTCAATAATCAGTTAATTGATTGTCAGTTTTTTCAGCATGAATTTCAGCATGAAGTTCAATGACTGCTGTTATTATTTTCCATCTTGGTTTGTCTGCATTTGTGTATTTTTATAATTTGTAACGTGTGATTTTTGGCATGTCTCAGTGTGTTACGAGTTTTTATTATTTTATAGAGATTTTTTTCTGCTAGGTTGATAATTATCAGAAAAAAACCCATTTTGTCACATTTGCATTTATGTCCATGCATTGTCCAGGTCAAATACAGTGCTGTGAAAAAGTATTTGCCCCCTTCCTGTGTTCTTATATTTTTGTATATTTGTTGCATGTAAATGTTCATCAAACACATTTTAATATTAGACAAAGGTAACCCAAGTAAGTACAAAATGCAGTTTTTAAGTGATGATTTCATTTATTAAGGGAAAAAAAGCTATTCAAACTGACCTGGCTCGAAGGGAAAAAGTAATTGCCCCCATTACATCAAGAATTAACTGTGATTAACCACATTTTTTGGAAATCTGAGTTTAATTTCATTAACCACTCCTGGCCTGATTACTGCCAGACCTGTTGAATCAAGTAATGACTTAAATAGAACCTGTCTGACAAAGTGAAGTAGGCTAAAAGATCTCAAAAAGCAACACGTCATGCCATGATCTTAAGAAATTCAAGAACAGATGAGAAACAAAAACCCAGAAGAACATCTAAAGAACTGCAGGCATCACCTGCCTCAGTTTAGACACTGGTCCATGATTCAACACTAAGAAAGAGAGTGGGCAAAAATGGCATCCATGAGAGAGTTTCAAGGCGAAAACCACTGCTGACCAAAACACAAAGCCTCATCTCACATTTGCAAAAAATATCTTGATGATCCCCAAGACTTTTGGGAAAATATTCTGTGGACTGATGAGATAAAAGTTGAACCTTTTGGAAGGTGTGTGTCATGATCTGGACAGGGTTATGGACCATGTCCACGCTTTTGTGTTTGTTTTTGGACTCTGTATTGTCATTATTTTTGCCTTTTGTTGTACTCAGTTTATTCCCTAGGCCTTGTTTCTTTTATGATATTTTCATTCCTTGTCTGTCCGTGGCTTTTATGTTTGTGCTTTGTGTCCTTGTTTATCTGTAGTTTCCAGTCTGTCTTGTTTTCCCTACCTGTAGCCTCCCTCACATGTATTATCGTTTAGCCCTTGATTTGTCCCCACTTGTCCTGCATTTGTTAATTATCAGCTACCCTATATATGCTAGTCTCTGTTTGTGTTTCTTGTGGCGTCATAGTTGGTTTTCCCTCTGGTTTTCCTATGGTCTGTTGTTCTCCATGACTGTGTGTTTGCCTAGTCGGCTTTGTTTTGTTTCAGCCCATGTGCTGTGTTTGTTTGATTCCCTGAGAATAAATCATGTTGCTCTTGAGGTCTGTCTGCACATCTGAGCACACTTACTCGGTCGCCCCTGACAGTGTGTTTCCTGTTACATCTGGCGTAAAACTAACACCGCATTTCATAAAATGAAAATCATACCAGCAGTCAAACATGGTGGAGCTTCATGGTGCTTCAGGACCTGGACAAATTGCTGTAATTGATGGAACAATGAATTCTGCTCTCTACAAGAAAATTCTGAAGGAGAATGTCCAGCTGTCCGTCTGTGACCTCAAGCTCAAGCCCTCCAATGTGGCTGAATTAAAACAATTCTTCAAAGAAGAGTGGGCCAAAATTTCTCAACATTGATATAAAAGACTCACTGTCATTTATTGCAAATGCTTGATTACAATCGTTGCCGCCAAGGGGGGCACAACATGTTATTAGGTTTCGGGGCCAATTAATTTTTATCCAATTGTTTGTCCGTCCTTCTGTCCAACTTTTGTGAAATCAGCTCCTCCTACAGTTTTGTTCCGATTGTTTTGAAACTTGATATACACTGATGATGTGCATATTGCAGTTTGGCTCCGACTGGGTGATTTTTGTAGAAGTTACAGCCCCTGATTTTTGATGTCCTATTTCACCTCAATTAAATGACAGCAACTGTCTTGTGAAATCAACTCCTCCTACAATTTTGTTCCAAATGTTTTGAAACATGGTACCAGGCTTTGACATATGGTGATGCACATATTCCTATTTGACTCTGATTGGAGGAGTTTTGCAGGAATTTTAGACCTTGAGGTCAAGGTCAGAGGTCAGTTTTCCCTACATCTTGTAAACGCAATAACTACTAAACGAAATGATAATAATAATAATAATGGTTTGCATTTATATAGCACTTTTCAAGAAACCCAAAGCGCTTTACAATGAAAATCCATTATTCATTCACTCCACAGACAGACAATGGTAGCAGTAAGCTACTACTGTAGCCACAGCTGCCCTGGGACAGACTGACGGAAACGTGGCTGCCAATCTGCACCAATGGCCTCTCCGACCACTACCGAACATTTATGCACATTCATACTCATGTCTTGGACACTGGAGGCAAGGTGGGTAAAGTGTCTTGCCCGGGGACACATATGATGAAGGCTTTTTAAATCCACCCTATAGCTGTAGCTCAAACAAATCTTGGACAGCTTACACCCTGACCTGACTATGGGTTTGGGGTCAAAAGTTCAAACATTCCATTAGCATTCCGTTTACATTATTTTTACTGTAGAACAAGTAAAGCTAGGGTCACCAAACCTGGTACACAGGTTTGTGCTGTGACCCTGAACTGTGACTATGGCTTTGGGGTCAAAAGGTCAAAAGTCAAGGGTGGCATTCCCTATGCCCTATTACAATACAACGAGTAAAGCTCTAGGGTCACCATACTTCTTACGCAGGTTCACCTTTTGACCCTGAAGTGTGATTATGGTTTTGGGATCACAAGGTCAGAGGTCAATGTCAAAGTGCCATATAAACTAAATCTCAACAACAAAGAAAGCTAGAGTCACCAAACTTGGTACACAGGCTTATCCTGAGACCCTGACCTCTGACTATGGGTATGGGGTCAAAAGGGTAAAAGTCAAGGTTAGTATTCCCTATGCCCTCATACTATAGAACGAGTAAAGCTCTTTAGAGTCACCAAACTTGCTACACAGGTTCACCTTGGGGTCCTGACCTACAACTATGGGTTGTATAAAATTATTTTTGTTGTATATTCATGGATGATAGGCTTACCATAATTTGGTTCTGCCTCAATAATATGGGAAACGTTTAAAACCGCTGCCTTTCAGTCACATATTAGAATCTTCAAAGAAAACGGCGGCGGGGGATATTGCACTCGCGTCAGAGTGGTCTTGTTCACATAGGGCCAGGTAGGTTTGGGTAGCTTTTTTCCCTTAATAACTGAAATCATCACTTAAAAACTGCATTTTGGATTTACTCAGGCTATCTTTGTCTATATTAAAATTTGTTTGATGATCTGAAAATATGCATAAATGTAAGAAATCAGGAAGAGGACAAACACTTTTTCACAGCATTAATCAGAAATTGAATAAATAATGTAAACCGTGTTATCTTGGAAGTAAACCTTTTATAAATATTTAAGTAGAAGTACACACTTTCTCATTCATTTCTATAACCAGTTAATATTTTTTGAAAAAACAAACCTTCATGCTCAACTATTAAATTCAAGTCAACATGATATAAACAAGGAGTCTGTGTCATTCTTGTCTTCTTTTAATCTTTAATTAACAAAATGCAAGAAACAAACAAAGACATCTACACATGCAAAGTCCTAAATAATGTGTATACCTAACATTGTTTTGTGTGTACATAGAATGTGCTCAGGCAGATTTCTTTCATCAAAGAGAAAACAGTTTTATATTTCCTGTTCTGTATGTTCCGCTCAGCCTTTCCCATTGTTTGTGTGCCCTGCTGCCCCGATGACCCAGGAGCTCAACTCCTCTCCTGACAGGTCTCCGCTGAGCAAGTGAGGATATTCTGTGCTCATACCAACACGGCCCAGATAAAAGCCCTTCCTTCCTCCATCCTGGCAGCAGTTGCCTCTAAAAGATGCACACGTGCCAAAAAAATGACTCTTTGGTGCAAACGAGCAGATTTACACACATACATGAGGTCTGAAGCTTTCCTGGAAATGCCAAAGTTTTTAAAATATCAGCAAAATTGCTGGAATAGGAGAAAATGCGACTGACTTCCTCTCATTGTTTAAACATTACATAGGAAGTCACAGTTAAAGGTGTCAGCTGTTTCTGACTTGATTGCCAAATAATTTCATGACACTGTCAATGCGCTGCAGTTTGATAACAAGGCTAGAATGGACAGTTAACATAATCAGCACAAACTGTGCAGAAAACCTAAACCCCGGCAACACAAATAAGGTCAACACTTGACAACTGTTTGTTCGGATTTTACAGAATCATGTTGATGCTGAGAGCAACAGAATGTAATCACTGCAAGATGACTGAGATGAAGAAAAAAGTCTTAAGCCTGCTCGCTCTTTCAATATCATTAATTTTATGTACAAATAAGTCGATTTACTGTTTCATTTGTCTCTGTGCTCATGAATTCACATTCTCTTCTCTGCTCTCCTCCTTTTTCTGCAGGCCCAGTGTGACCGGTAAAGAGCGTGTGCTCTGTGTGGGTCGCATCGCTGTAGAGGTTCTGTCTTGTACAGCAGTGAGCATTAGTCATCCAGGTTGGTGGATGAAGAGAACATGCAGCTCAGGTGGGTGGTAGTGCCCTCATGTTGGATCACAGAGGGGCCTCAAAACAAAGAACAATGCCTTTGAGAGGAAAAGCTGAAACGGAGAATGCTTTTCAAAATGGGACTTTAAAAATAACTGTAAACGATAGGCGCTTATGCCTGACTAAGAGGTTTTATTGCTTTCTTGGCTCTTAATATTAGACAATCACTTTAGAATAATCAGTTTTTGCAAATTCTTCAGTGTTCCACATGTATAGAGAGGCATGCAAATTTATTCCCAACTCATTTCATGGGTTTCTTGGAAGACTTTGCTCTATGTAGCTTTTTCATTTATTCAATAGAGTATAAAACTTCTGGAAGGAAAAAATGTTGCTGACTTCAAAGATGAACGTATTTATCTGCTGGAATGAATTAAATGTATAGTAGATATTCAAATCTGATTTTTAATCTTTTCTCTTGTGAAAACAGTTTTATTAGTTTAACTAAACAATGTTTCTGGAGTGTTACAATCTCATGTTTTACTGTTTGTGGCGCTGTTACATTTATTCGTCTAAATGTTTTGGTGTATATTGACCACTTTTTTTTAAGATATTGCATGTAGAACATTTCGTCTTTTTCTCAAATTGTAAAAAAAAAAGTAAAAAAAAACAAACAACAGAAACAAAGCAGAACAAAGATTTTTTTTTATTATTATGCTTCAGTTACTGAAAAGGCACACACACACTTCTTGTATACTGTATATAGAGGTGGGAATTTTTTTAGGCACCTCATGATTTGATTCAGTTCATGATTCAGAGGGCTGTGATGCAATGATGATTATTAATGCACTGTGATGCATCTTTTTTTCTTTTCAGAAGAAGAAGCCAAGTTTATTGTCACTCAATCCATACAGCCAATCATGTACAGTAGAAGGTAGTTACGTTTCTCCTGTCTACAATGTTAATCATATCTAGAATCAGAGTCCACTGCCATGCAAGGCACCACCACAAACAACTTTTCCTTCCCCCATTCTATTATGCTGAGCACCAAGCTAGAAGGCGGGAAGTACCATTTTTTTTTATATGGTCTTTGGTATGACCCAGGCAGGGCTAGGCCACCACTCTGGATTTCTTATCTCTCTTTGTGACTACTTGTTACATTCAAAACTAAGTACTAATGACTAGGAGTGTCAGGTCGTGGACTGGGCCCTGGTCCTCACTCTGATTTATTATTGATTTTCATTGTCACTTGAACTTGGGGTCCCAGCCCACGTCCTCACTTTGAGTTTGCATCTTAGGATTTTCTGCATTTATTATTATTTGTTATATTAGCCATGATTCTGTTCTTAGTTTTCAGTGATTATTATTATTAGTATTATTATTGTCATGGTCTTGTCTCCCCTGATCCTCCATTCATGTTTCTGTGGGTCCAGATCCCCAAGGTGCTCACAACAGCTCCAGCCATCTCTGAGGTGCGCACAACGGCTCCCGCCGTTTCCAAGGTGCACACAACAGCTCTCGCTATCACTGAGGTGCACACAATGGCTCCTGCTGTCGCTGAGGTGCTCACAACAGCTCCCACTGTCTCCAAGGTGCACACAACGGCTCCCACTGTCTCCAAGGTGCACACAAAAGCTTCTGCTGTCTCTGACGTGCACGCCACAGCTCCAGCTGTTTCCACAGTTCACGCTTCAGTTCCTGCTCTGCCCGAGGTGCATGCTCCGACTCCTGCAGCTCATCCTGAGGAGGTCACCCCAGCAGCAGAGGACCTGGAGCTCAGGCAAATTCTTTTCTTTACTTTTATAACATCTATACTAATTAAGACTTGCCTAGCTCCTGGTGATTTTAGTGACGCCTCACCCTGCCCTTCCTCCCTGTCTGAGGTGGCTGTTTTGGGGATGGATTCCCAGATGTCGGGACTCGAGGACCTCCAGCCTTTCTCATCTGGCTTCCCCAATGGTTGGTTCCTTCTGTGAGGTCCAGAGATCGGGGGACCTTCACCCGTCATTCCAGAGATCAGGGGACCTCCACCCATCATTCCAGAGGTCAGGGAACCTCCTTCATGTGCTCTTGAGTACAGCACGCCACTGTCAGCCGTTTCTGAACTGCCTGTTAAGCTCAACACTCCCTGTCCTCTGGTTGGGTGGCCCAGAGGCTCTGGTAGGCCACCCGACCCACCTTGTACTCTGACTTGGGGTCTGGTGGACTCGGGTAAACCCTCTGAACTATTTTGTCCCATGATCTGGTGGCTCAGGGAATCTGGGAGGCTGCCAGATCCTCCTTGTTCTACGGTCCAGGGGACCTTGGACTGGGGTAGGCCCCCTGACCCACCTGGTGGTCCGGTCTGGTGGTCCATGGACTGGGGTAGACCACCAAACTCGTTTTGTGTTAAACTTTGGGGTCATGGACATTGTTTAGCACATGGCCATGTTTGATTTTTGACTCTGTGGGGGCTAAGAGTTTGTTTTGTCCTGCCTGGCCTTGAACCCCCACCACCCACCCTGGGAGGGTGCTTTTCTCTTTTTTTTGTTAGTGGTTGATGTAACTTGTGGGTCATCTGAAAGCCTCCCCTTGAGAGGGGGGTACTGTCAGGTCGTGGACTGGGCCCCAGGTCCTCACTCTGATTTATTATTGATTTTTCTTGTCACTTGAACTTGGGGTCCCACCCCACATCTTCACTTTGAGTTTGCATCTTAGGATTTTCTGCATTTATTATTATTTGTTATATTAGTCATCATTTTGTTCTTGGTTTTCAGTGATTATTATTAGTATTATTATTGTCATGGTCTTGTCTTCCCTAATCCTCCATTCATGTTTCTGTGTGTCCTCCGTCTGTGGTTGTGTGTGTAGCCCTGCCCGTCCTGTCAACTCTGTTTTCCTCATGTGTCAATTATCTATCATGATTGGTCTCCCCACCTGTGCCATGTTGTCTTGATTGCCCCCTTGTCTATCTAAGTTCTGTTCCACATCTGTTCTGTTCTAAGGTTCCTTTAGTCATGTCGGTGTGAACAACACACTTATGTTTCCTGCCTGTTTGTGTCTGTATCCTGCCTATGTGCCGTGTTTTTGCCTTAGTCTTTTTGTTGCAGCTTCTGAGCTGTGCATTTATTTTCTGTTAAGACCTCGAGCTGCGTCTGAGCAGCCAGCTCTCATTAAACACTGTCAAATTCCTGTTCAGTATTTGGGTCCAATCTACTTCCGAACTGTGACAAGGAGTAGGGGAAAAATAGATGCGTCAGTGTGTCATGATACTTTGTGGTGGTGATGCTGCATCAATTCAGAGACACAATATCGTGATACTTCAACAAACATTATGTTACAAATGCAAACTTACATATTTAGGTACCAGAGTAATAAAACCAGTTGACTTTTCAGTATATTAGATGGTGCCAGGGGTGGGACAAAACATTGATTCAATGTAGCATCACAATAGTTGACACTTGCGTTGATGTACTGATCCTTGAACATGTCAACATTTTTCTCATAAACATATTTTTGATGGAGCCATTGACCTGAAATTTTCACCAGATATCAGTAACAACCTAAATAATCCATACATACAAAGAAATCAAGGCAATTGTGTTCACAAAACCAGTTATAATTAATAAAGTGAAATGACACAGGAACTAAGTATTAAACACATGAAGAAAAAGAGGTGCAAAGAGGCATAGAAAGCCAAGAAATCAGCTGAAATCCATCAGAATTTAAGAAGCCATCCCATCCCCCATCAGTGCAAATTTATTTCAGCTGGTTTAGTTCTGACTGATAGCCTTTAAAAAGGTCTGTGAATATCAGATTGTCACACCACAAAAAACTCATGATGGGTAGAAGCAAAGAGCTCTTTCTAGACCTTCACAACCTTATTGTTGCAAAACATAATGATAGCATTGGTTACAGGCAGATGTCTAAACTGCTTAATGTTCCAGTGAGCACTGTTGAAGCCATCATTCAGAAATGGAAAGAACATCATTTTATCATAAACAGGCCACAATCAGGAGCTTCTCACAAGATTTGCTGTTTCAAAGAAAACAATAAGCAATGCATTCAACCAACATGGTCTCTATGTCCGCTCAACTCGCAAGACTCCATTGCTGAAGATAAAGCATGTTGAAGCTCGTTTAAAGTTAGCTGCATAACATTTGGGCAAGCCAGTAAAATACCGGGAGAATATAATCTGTTCAGATGAGACCAAAATTGAACTTTTTGGATTCCATAATACACAGCATGTTTGGAGGAGAAATGGCACTGCACATTAGCCCAAAAATACCATACCAACAGTGAAGTTTGGAGGTGGGAGCATCCTGGTGTGGGGGTGTTTTTCAGCACATGGTACAGGCAGACTTCATACAGTTGAAGGAAAGATGAATGGACAAATGTACAGAGACATCCTTAATAAGAAACTGTTGCCATCTGCCAAGATGCTGAAGATGAAATGAGGGTGGACATTTCAGCAAGACAATGATCTGTAACACACAGCCAAGAAAACTCAACTGGCTCCAGAGAAGGAAAATAAAGCTGCTAGAATGGTCCAGTCAGTCACCTGACCTGAATCCAATTGAAAATCTATGGAGCGAACTGAAGATCAGAGTTCATAGAAGACACCCACGGAACCTTCAAGACTGAAAACAGTTTGTTTGTAAGAATGGATTAAAGGCACTCCTGAGCAATGCCTGTGCCTACTTTCTCCATACAGGAGGCATTTGGAAACTGTTATTACCAACAAAGGCTTTTCTACTAAATATTAAATGAATTTCACCAAGCGTGTTAATACTTATTCTCTGTGTCATTCCACTTTATTAAATATAACTTGTTTTGTGAACCTAGTTGCCTTAATTTCTTTGTATGTATGGATTACTTGGGTTGTTACTGATATCTGGTGAAAATCTCAGGTCAATGGCTCCATCAGAAATATGTTTAATGAGAAAAATGTTGACCTGTTCAATACTTATTTTCCCTGCTGTATATACAGTATATAATATGTAGTATTGCAAAACTTAAGGAATCATAGATATCATGATATTGTAGGTGTGATATTATTGCATCATGACCCAAGTATCGTGATATGTATTGTATCGTGAGGTCCCTTGCGATTCCCACCCCTAGTAATGACCCATCATGAATTTGCCTAAAATACCTTTTATTAATAAAACAAATGGAAGAGTGATGTCAGAAGTCAGCTGGAAAGTTTACCCAGCATATATCCCACTACAGGTACAACAAAACCTTTTTACTTTATCTTTAACTCTGTCTAAGGCAGACATGGTGAGCTACTGGACTCTGGACATTTTATTTTTTCTTTTTTTAACATTTGGCCATCGATTCAGAATTTTCCATGCCTGTCTTATGTTGCAGTTAAAAAAAAAAGATTAATTCCCCCACCCCATTCTTGTATTGAGATACAGTCTATAGACATGCCAGACCTGTATGACAGAATGAGATAGAGATGCCCCCTCACCTGAGTTAGCTATCTGCATGAATCTTTTAGTTTTGTGTTGATATTGTTTGGTTTGCTAAATTCTTTAAGTAACTGTGTCTTCATTTTGAGGACCCATTATTACCCCTCAGGAGGCTGAGGGGTATTCTTGTCACCCTGCTGGGGAGATGGGTGTCGGTCACGTCGATACCTACCTTGTGAACGCGATAACTAAAGAAAGAAATAACGTGGCCTTTTCAAATTGATAGCATAGATGCATCTATGAAAAATCAGTCCCTCCAGGATTTTTTGGGATGTTTTTATGATTGTTACGACCCAAAAAGCCTGAATTTGCAGGAGCTTTTTTAAAAAGTTGCGCTAAAAGTTGCGATGTTTTCAGAGGTTTTTTGCACTAAAAGTTGTGGGAAGAATTACAAATTTTAAAGCAGATTGTTTTTTCCAGTTTACTGCAGTGATATTCTGTATAACAATACAAGAAAAGGACAGGATTGTCCAAAATTTCTTATTACAGTGATCTGTAAATTAAGCAGAAACTTCTGCTATACAGAAAAACTCTTGTGCAACAGCAAATACAGACTTTCACACAATATCCATTACAACAGCTAAATTGCATTGAATACATGTTAAAGAGTTGAGATTTGGAAATTATTGGCAGCATCTTAATTTGAAAACTCTCTATGGTCCCCAACCACTCGGTACCAAGCGGAGAGGAAAAAATAAATAATTTATTCTCTTGCTCTGTATTGTCTATCAGAGTCTGTGTTTTTCTGAAAAAAATTGAAGACAATATTCTCTCTCTTTCTGTGCCTAACTCCTACTTGTCTGTCTGCTGTGCATCTTGACACACACACTTGTCTCTTCAGACACGCATCTCCCGACCAGTATGGTCATTAGAGGTAATGATTTTACATCTAAAGATGTATAAAATGTTCAAACACTGGCTGTAGTGTTAGAATTACTTGTTTTATTTCACACACACTCCCACGACGGGGTGTTTTTGGGGCAGGCAGACATTTTTCAACACAAACCCAGCACTTTGTACACGCAGTCAGGTCGGAGACATGGCAAGACGTCCACCGGCAGGCTGAGGCAGACGGAGGAAGGGATGATGTTGGAAACCTCGCAGGTGAGTGGTTTTTTATAAATTACACAGTCTTTTTTTGCTGATGTGTTCCGTTAATACTCACTGTAAACATGGCAGTGAATACGATGCAGCGATGCATTTGATTGGTTAGACTGAGCGTTTGAGTGCCACTCAGAGACAAATTTGACTGGTGAAATTGACGGAAGTTGAGGATTGGCCAAAATTGTGGGAAAGTTGGGGTGATTGGACAAAGGTGCAAGATCGCGCAATAGTCACGCTGATTGGCTGATTTCGCGGGAATTGGTGAGATCGCAACATTGCGAAATCCTGGAGGGACTGAAAGTGCGTGCTTGCTTGCAAGTTCTTATTTGGGTGACCTCTAACTTTTAGGTCAAGGTCAGAGGTCAGTTTTCCCCAAATTTTGTGAACGCGATAACTACAGAAGGGAAAGGTGCAACCTTTTCAAATCGATATCATCATGTTAGAGACAAGTCTTGGGCAGCTTAGACCCTGCTCTCTGACTATTGGTTTGTGGTCCAAAGGTCAATGTTAAAATTCCCTTTGCACTATTGCTATAGAACAACTAAAGTTACGGTCAGCAAACTTTGCACACATGTTGACGCCGAGACCTTGACCTCTATCTGTGGGTTTGGAGTCAACAGGTCAAAGGTCATGGTTAGCTTTCCCTATCTCCTATTACTATAGAACAAATAAAGTTAGGGTCATCAAAGTTTGTACAAAGGTTCACCCTGTGACCCTGACCTCTGACTATGGTTTTGGGATTACAATTCAAAGGTCAAGGTCAAATTGCCATATAAATTATATGTCAACAACAAAGAAAGCTAGGGTCTCCAAACTTGGTACACAGGTTCACCTTGGGACCCCCAACTACAACTATGGGTCAAAGGTCAAGATCAAAATGTCCTATAAACTACATCTCAACAACAATGACACCTAGGGTCACCAAACTTGGTACACATGTTGATTCAGAGACCCAGACCTGTGACTATCAGTTTGTGGTCAAAAGGTCAAAGGTTATGGCTAGCTTCCCCTGTTGCTATAGAATGAGTAAAGCTAGGGTCACCAAACTTTGTACACAGGTTCACCCTGTCACCCAGATCTCTGTCTATGGTTTTGAGATTGCAAGGTCAAAATGCCATATGAGCTATATCTCAGCAACAAACAAAGAGGCTGAGGGGTACCACAATTATAAGATAAGATAAGATAAGATAAGCCTTTATTATTCCCACAATGGGGAAATTCCAGGATTGCAATATTATATTATATTATATTATATTATATATTATATTAATATATTATATTATATTAATATATTATAATATATTATAATATATTATTAATATATTATATTATAATGGAACAATTCCCTTTTACAACCACTTGGGAACTGTTCCATTGTAATCTGGATTATCAACCAGCAACCTTTTGCATGTTTGCACAAAGGAAACTATTGCAGTTCTTCAGATGCTCCTTTTGGGATGTTTCAGTTCCTATTTCACTCTATGTAGTTTAGTGCATCTAAAGATTTTTTTTACATAAGGGTACCTTTGTTCATCAGGACAAAACCTTTCCAAAAAATAGAACTAAGTGAATTGACTGATAGTGATATGGAGAGTCTGTTCAGTATCTTTATATCCGTTGAAGGAATAGTCACATCATAGATTTGGTTTTGTGATTAACTGTCCCTTTAAGCTAAAATCCATAAAAATGTTGAAATTACAAGACTGTGAATGGACGTTTCCATTAAAGTAATAAAAATAATTGTACAAAATGAACAAAAAAGGAAACTTAAATTCTTAAAATTATTTTCCATCAGTTTAAAGACTCTGACATACTGTATTGTACATAAAATGTACCTTTACAACATTTTCTTAATTAGGTAGTTTGATTATACAGGACAACATGAATATTTCACAGGCAACAAAAATGACGATTGCATCTGTTGCTGACAAATAAGGAAATAAATTGATTCATTTAGTGTCTAGATGCTGATGATTAATAAATCTAACAAATAAATGTAAATCATCAGGTATAAAAAAAAGTTTTTTAAGACATTAAATGTCATCTTTGTGATCCAGTATTTAACTACTGCATCATGAAATATTCATTGAGCATTAATGACTAGTAAGATATTGGTTACAGTTAACAAGAGATGGCAATAAATCAGTCAATTAAATTTTAGAACACAAAGAATAAAAACAAACTTGTCTTCAAAGAGATTTGCACTGTTTTAGAATTTGAGATTATGTTCATAGAGTGCGAGTAACAAAAGACAGGCCCAACCCATCAGGAGTCCGAGGTTCTGTAGGAGAAACATGAGACACGGTTTGTCGGTCTTCACTCGACTCATCTCTGGAAGCTGATGAAAGACAGAAAATAAGAGTAAGAATGCAAAATACTGAAGTTTGACAGAAAAAATGAAAATAGCGCTTTTTCTCATCTCTGGATGACCAAAGTGCTTTACAGATCCTGCTATCCACCCATTCACACACACATTCACACACTGATGGTGGTGGAGCTGCCATGCACAGGTACTGGCCTGACCCACCAGCAGCAACTGGGGGTTCAGTGTCTTGCTTAAGGACACTTCGGCATGCAGACTGCAGACACAGCGGGAATCGAACCACTGACCCTCCGATTAGTAGTCGGCCACACTACAGCACTACACCTGTTGTAGTACTGTAGTGTTGGTTGGCACTGCTGTAGATTTCCACATGTAATGAAAAGATGCAAGCCCAGTAATGGGTTTATGTACTTCTCAAAATAACTTTTCTATTCTGTCGCTGGTAACTTAGCTCAGTGCTTTTATTTTTGATAATGTGTATCTTAAACCAGGCTGTGCTAGTCTCTCTGTGAGACTTTATTTACTTGTGCTGCTAAAGCTGCTAACATTTAGCATAAAGCCTTTATGACCATAGATATAAAGACATAAAAAAATAAAATAAATGAATGTATGTAGACAACTAAAAGTTTTTACTTACTGAGAATTTTAAATTACAACTCTGTAATAATGGAAAGCAATTATGTGTGAAACTAAACAGTTGCTCATTTTGAAGATTGTTCAAAAAGTTATACCACATACAATAAGCTTCCTGTAATTTTTTCATATTACAAAGTTAGAAATTCTTGAAAGGGAAGGTTTACAAGACAGTAATAGTGAGACCTGCTATGATGTATCGTTTGGAGACGGTGGCACGGACAAAAAATCAGGAGGCAGAGCTGAAGATGACAGAGTTTACTTCTCCATGGAAGTGATTGGAAGGGACAGGATTACAAATGAGTATATCAGAGAGACAGCTCAGGTCGAGTGGTTTGAAGACAAAGTAAGAGAGGCAAAGCTGAGAGGGTTTGGACGTGTGCAGAGGGATAGTGGATATATTGGACAAAGAATGTTGAAGATGGAGCTGCCAGCCAGGAGGAAAAGAGAAGATTCATGGATGTAGTGAAGGAGGACATGGAGAGCCTTGGTATGGCAGAAGAGAAAGTAAGGGATAGGGTGAGATGGAGGTAGATGATCCGCTGTGGCGATCCCTAAAGGGAGCAGCCAGAAGGAGAAGAAGAAGATATTACAAAGTAAAAAATTATGTTTATTTAAGCCAAATGTTGCTTGAAGGAACTGCAGTCTCTTCATGACAATTAGAAGTCATTTTCCCTTTTTAATTTCACACTGATGTCAGAACAGTGCAGTACTGATATCAGTAGATACAAAGAAAAGATATTGGTGTCAGATCAGTGGCCAGAAAAGCTGCATCATTGCATCAGGTAAAAATAATAAAGTTCACTCTTAAACCAGGAGAAATAAACATATTTTTAGTGTAAAGAACATGCAGCATCCTTTTAATGCTCTTTGGTTTTCTTTAAGTATTGGGGAATATTAAATTACATTAAACCTTTAAGGTCACACCAAGGCAAACTTGGGAAATCAAAATTGTGTATCATCTTTCCACCCAACAGTTAACTTTGTATGGGAGCTGAAAAGTTCATAGTGGTCAGATTTGACCAAATGTGGTTTATTTTTCAACCGCAGAGATCCAAGCGCTGCATCACTGGTGGAAGAAGTGTGTGGACCGAAGGGGAGACTATGTTGAAAAATAAACCACATTTGGTGAAATTTGACCACTATGAACTTTTCAGCCTATGAACTTTTCAACCCCCCCAACCTAATTTCAAAAAATATCAGTTCACTTTGGTTTTTAGGATGTAAGGCTTGTACATCAGTTAAGAATGAATTTAATAGATTCAGTTGCAGATTATTCCAGCTTTGGTGCACAGTTAGGCCATTGATACCAATACAGCAGGGAAAATGAGTATTGAACAGTTGCAAGTTTTGCAACAATAAGGTTGCAAAGGTCTAGAGAGAGCTCTTTGCTTCTATCCCTCATGAGTTCTTTGTGGTGTGACAATCTGATATTCACAGACCTTTTTAAAGGCTATCAGTCTTAGTTACAGTTACTTACTGTAACACGCTGAAATTAATTTTCACTGATGGGGAATGGGATTGCTTCCTAAATTCTGATGGATTTCAGCTGGTTTCTAGGCTTTCTATGCCTTGTTGCACCTCTTTTTCTTCATGTGTTCAATATTTATTCCCAGTGTCATTCCACTTTATTAAATATGACTTGTTTTGTGAACAGAGTTGCCTTGATTGCTTTATATGTATGGATTACTTTGGTTGCTTGAGATATCTGGTGAAAATCTCAGGTCAATGGCTGCATCAGAAATATGTTTTAATGAGAAAAATGTTGATGTGTTCAATACTTATTTTCCCCGCTGTATGTTTCTACTGTGTTTTGTTAAAAGACATTGATTACACAAATCAAATGATTACTGTTTTTTACTTCTTTGGTCCTGTTTACAATAATGGATAAAATCCTCTAGCTGCATCCTTAAAAAAAGATGTCTCACCATTTCGACTAGTGACAAGTAGAGAAAGATCCCAGCAGTAACACAGAAGATCCACTGCTGGACTTCTATATCTGAAGAAACGAAGAGCCCGATGTAGAGCCCCATGAAGGCTGTCAGAGCGCTGATAAAGTTCATCAACATGGCAGTCTTCACCGAGAGTCCAGAGCTGAGCAAGACGGCAAAATCTCCTTTGAGACATAATACATATACTGTAAGATGAGACCAGTCAAGAAGAGTCTTTTCCAAAATACAACAAAACAAGAACTGAGCCCTCTAACCCATCTCGTGTGGAATCTCGTGGCACAGGATAGCCACTGTGGTTGCCATCCCAGTCTCAGCTGAAGAGGAGAAAGCTGCACCAACAACCAGGCCATCAGCAAAGTTATGAAGACTGTCACCTACAATTACCATCACAGCCAGCAGTGGAACCCCTTGTTCTGAGGACACAAAAGAGAGTCTGTGTCATCTGAGCTGATACTCAAACCGTAGCAGTTCCTTTGCCGTGCCAAAGTAATTAAAAACTACAACACGGTCATCTGTGTGTAATTTTGCAGCTCGTTTTGAAGGTACATTTTAACTTACTCTGTTGTGAAGGCCGACTTTTGTCTACTACATGCTCAGGAGAAACTTCTATACACTCCAGGTCTTCCATTGGTCCCTACAGGATTTTAGAATAAGGGAAACTGATGAGGCAGAATAAGTGAAACAGGAAAGCTTGACAACAATCAGCAATTGTAGACAAATGAATCCTTAACTTTAATTTGACTTGTCATGCTTTTTTTTTGCTTTTTTAAATCATAGTTGTATGCATTTATTGGTATATATACAAATCAACAGAAGCAAAAGTGCTCGCTAAATGATTCAACACTTATGTTTTTCAACATCCTACATGCTCCATTTTTTTTACTCCCTCCCACATCACTCCTCCTCTCCTGTTATATAAGAGCCATTCAAAGAGGAATTAAGTGGATTTCAGTCAGTGTTTGAGCAGTGAATCATGGAATAAATACTGGAGTGTGTACACCGAAAGGTGGGGTCAGGAGTGTTTGTACTGCCTTGTTCTATGTTAAGGTGACATGGCACTCTCAGTGGGGATCTGCACCAGCCGTACTCACAATGTACGTATTTTGTTTAGCACCGTCATTCCTGTTATTGTCACGTGCAGGCAGTGTGTCACGCACGCTGGCAGAGCACAGGCTTGAAGCAGCTTAGTTTAGTTTATTGGTTTAGTTGTCAGGGACCATGTACAGAAAAAAACCCAAAAACAAACATTAAACACAGGGTAAAGATGCTCTGTACCAGATTATAGCGTTCTCACTAATTTCCATCTGTAGTCCCTGAGGCAGGCAGGAAGATATTAAAAGAAAACCAGCACATATAGAAAGCTTACATTTTTGCTGCAGGGTGTGTGTGGATGGTGGCAGCTGACAGTCAGCTGAGCACACAGTCTGCATTTTAAAAATCAATTAAAAGTTTGTAGTTCATGATCAGCAAGAAAATATGTATAGAAATAGATTTATTGTAGCCTACATTAAATTGAGGAGCGTAGGACACCCCTTCAGGGCTGTATTACGTTAAATAGATAACCTTCTGCCAGAAAAATAAAACTGAGAAAAAGTCTCAAATTTACATGAAAAAAGTCTAAGTGGAAAAAGTCATAAATTTACTAGAAAGAAATTGGCAGAAAAAAATATTACATACTGTATATGTGGGGGGAAAAGGCACATTTATAAGAAAAAAAATAGCGTACAAGAGAGCTACAGTTTAAAAACAGCACAGAGACATTTTTTGCAGCAGTGGTGAGTTTGATTTTATTTAAATTTATTTCTAATATTAAGTATTGCTGTCCCCAACTTTTCCCGACAGCCATAGCGGCCTGTCATAGGGCTCCGTAAAGCCAGGGCAGAGCTTGATATTCAGCCTCCCGGTGGTGTTCACTTTTTTAATTTTTTTACCTTCCCAAGTTTATATTGTAGACTATTTATATTGTGTTGGTAAAAAAAATTTTCCCCCAAGTGAGCGGAAACAGTTTCTTGATCATCGACTTTCGGTGACACAGCACCACACCGGTCTCTCAGGTGGCCTCCGCTGTTCATGCGGCCGCCAGACCTCATTCTGCCAGTTATTGGCAGAGAAACAGCCCCTCTGCAAAGTTTCCAGCACGGAGCGCCATTGTTTTCAACTGTTCCATAGGAAGATATTCTGCATTTAATGAACAGACACAAACAGCCTCAGCCAGTGGGAGGTGGAGAGTGGTCCAAAAAAATTCTGCCAACTTTTTTTAGCTGATGATTTATTTAAGATACAGACACATAAACCTAACTTGGTCTCATCAACAGCTGAGGCCACACCATCGGGAACAGCGGGCCAAGGAGCTGTAGATTTGCGGAAAAACAAAATTTATATGGGGAGGTGGGGAGGGGGGAATGCACATTCACATGAGAAAAAAATAGGACAAGCCAGCTGCAGCTATTGTGGTTGCTTGGCAACCTCCGTGGTTGGCTGGGCAATAGCAAGGTTATAGTGACAGCTCTATACTGTGTATAGCCTATATCAAATGCGTGTAATGTATGCATGCATGTGCTCATACATGAGCAAACATTTGCATTTGTTCTGTTCCACAGACCACCTCTTTCAACTGTTCTTAAGCTCAAAGAAGACGCCATTCTGCAGAACAGTAGAGAGCGATCACACTGACAAAGGTTCCATACTTTAGGGGTCAAACCTCGGTCAGTACGGAACCGGCACTACAGTGAGAGTAGGCCCTAAATTGTTGTCATATACATCACCTATGAGCCAAACATTTTTTGCTTTGGATGGAGGGATGCTCTGGGAGTGAAGTTTCCCATATAGTTAAATAAAACCAGACAGCATGAACAGAGCCACAGTGGAGTTGCGGCCACACAACCAAATCGCATCCAAAACTGTTTCTAGTTGCTTTGGAATCATAATAATTATGGAATGTGATGTAGTTTGATTTGGTCGAAAAGCACATATTAGTGTTAAATAACCATGATATAATGATGAAAAAAATTCCTTGAAAAGCTGCCAAAAGGAGTTAAAGGGGTCAATGACCACACTTTTCCCACATTTTAACAGCTCACACATGTCTTAATGTAATGTTTGTTACATATTTTGGTCAGATTTTTAAAAATTTAATTATTGTTGCATAATTTGTGAATCATCTTTTGCAGCCTTTCTGAGGATGCCTGTTTCAGTGCACACCTCTTTAAATCTCTCAGACTGCATTCAGCTCTACCCTCCCACTTAAGGTGTGTTCACACCAAACACGAACGGGTGGTGCGAATCCATACAAAGTGAATGGGAAGACGCGAGTATGCGTGAATTTGCATCGTTGCGCGTTCACATCCGCTAGCTAGCTGCTAGCTTTGAGATTCTGCTGTCACCATTGCAGAGTAAACTAGTTAGAAAATGAAACTCACTCACCGGGAGACAGGAGAACTGGGAACTCTTCAGCTGAATCGGCATTTTGGAGTTATTTATGTTTCCGGCCACGGACGTCCTAGCAAGCTAGCAACGTAAACACCCATCATCTGTGGTTTTGGAGGCTTGAGACAACATTTTCAGGTGAGCCCCCGGTCGGATAATGTAAACATAAACATGACGTTGTTTTGGGAATTTCCACAGCAGGTTGAACACAGCTGCAGAAGTTTTAAAGACAACTTCGCCTGTCTGCATCTCACTATTCATTTCTGTTGCCGTGTTTACATTGAGTTATAATGTAATCGTGCTGCGTGAAAAATTCGCCTATTTGCGTTTGGTGTGAACGCACCTTTATGCCACTATTGCTAACATTAGCTGTCTAGCTCAGATCTAGCCTAAGCCAAGAAATGTGATAATTTATCACAAAGAAAAAATTGAAATGATGCATCACTGATGGGCAGGGGTGAGTGATTTCATTGGTTGATAGAATATGACCAGTCCCTGGAATACAGTAAGCACAGAAACATTTGTAAATGAGCCAATATTAGTTTCTAAACTGCTAGCTTCAGCTAGCTGCCTTGTTGGTGCTAACAATGTAGCATCACTGTGAAAATATAACAAAATAACAAAATGTGAGATAAATTATCGAATGTGGATTAGTGAACAAGGTGGAAACAGTGATTTCTATCAGAGTGACTGAAATCCAAAGAATATAATATAAATGCAAGCTTCTTAGTACAACTGTTAGCTCTTAAACAAATATCTTTGGCTCCCTGTCCATCTATATGACAGACAGCCTGGCTGACCAATGATAGAACAGCGGGCAGATATCAAGGCCTGTTGCGTTCCTTTTAGTGACATTTCCCATTTCTTGACATACAGGAAAATACCCGGAAGAGTTTTAATGGCTTCTTGGAGAGGAAAGCAAGATAAACGCTGTGTGTGTTTTTTTTAAAAGAGAAATGAGTGCTATGATTTTTTTTTGATAACCATGTGACCAATGGACGTATTTCAGAAGGTTAAAACCTACAAAAACACAATTTTTCAGTCAATGACCCCTTTAAAATGCCCTAGTAATAATGGATACCTCATCTACTGGGAACAAACACTGATTATACGGCTATGTTTCACTGGAAAGAATATTGCAAATTGCACAATTAAAATTAAAGATGACCCTTAGCAATGTCATGCTGTAAGTATTATACATATTTTCAAAGTTTGAAGAAAGAACATGAATATAAAATAAACACACACACACACACACACACACACACACACACACACACACAGGTGTGAAAAAGTGTTTGCCCCTTCCTGATTTCTCATTTTTTTGTATGTTTGTCACACTGAAATGTTTCAGATCCTCAAACAAATTTAAATATTAGACGATAAACACACCCAGTGCTCTGCACTGGGTGTGTTTATATTTATATATCTATATATTTATTCCATCTAGCTACAATGCTCCGCACTGTGTTTTTATATATCTACATATTATTCCATCTAGCTACATTGCTCCGCACTGTGTGTGTTTATATACTTGCATATTTATTCCACCTAGCTGCAATGCTCCGTACTGTGGGTGTTTATATATTTACATATTTATTCCATCTAGCTACAATGCTCCGCACTGTGTGTTCATATATTCATATATTTATTCCATCCAGCTACAATGCTCTGCACTGTGTGTCTGTGTGTGTGTGTGTGTATATATATATTTTATAGTAATATGTACATATGTATATTAGCTGCTCTTGCTTGCTTGTTTTTTTTTTTTTTTTTTTTTTTTTTCTTGCCTTCTGATTGTTGCTCTGAGTGTTGCTATCCCTGTGCTGTTGCAATCCTGGAATTTCCCCGTTGTGGGACTAATAAAGGCTTATCTTATCTTATCTTATAACACAAGTAAACACAAAATGCAGTTTTTAAATGAAGGTGTTTATTATTAAGGGTAAAAAAAAATCCAAACCTACATGGCCCCATGTGAAAAAGTGATTGCACCCCCTGTTAAAACATAAATTAACTGTGGTTTATCACGTCTTTGGAAACCTGAGTTCCATTTCTTAAGCCACACCCAGGCCTGATTATTGTCACACCTGTTCTCAATCAAGAAATCACTTAAATAGGACCTGCCTGACAAAATGAAGTAAACCATTTTGTCTAGCAAAGGGAAGTAGACTAAAAGATCCTCAAAAGCTAGACATCATCCAAAGAAATTCAGGAACAAATGAGAAACAAAGTAATTGAGATCGATCAGTCTGGAAAAGGTTATAAAGCCATTTCTAAAGCTTTGGGACTCCAGCAAACCACAGTGAGAGCCATTATCCACAAATGGCGAAACCATGGAACAGTGGTGAACCTTCCCAGGAGTAGCCGGCCAATCAAAATTACCCCAAGAGCGCAGTGACGATTCATCCAAGAGGTCACAAAAAAACCCACAACAACATTCAAAGAACTGCAGGCCTCACTTGCCTCAGTTAAGGTCAGTGTTCATGACTCCACCATAAGAAAGAGACTGGGCAAAAATGGCCTGCATGGCAGAGTTCCAAGACAAAAACCACTGCTGAGCAAAAAGAACATAAAGGTTCGTCTCAGTTTTGCCAGAAAACACCTTGATGATCCCCAAGACTTTTGGGAAAGTACTCTGTGGACTGACAAGACAAAAATTGAACTTTTTGGAAGGTGTGTGTCCCATTACATCCGGCGTAAAAGTAACACAGCATTTCAGAAAAGGAACATCATACCAACAGTAAAATATGGTGGTTGTAGTGTGATGGTCTGGGGCTGTTTTGCTGCTTCAGGACCTGGAAGATTTGCTGTGGTAAATGGAACCATGAATTCTGTTGTCTACCAAAAATCCTGAAGGAGAATGTCTAGCCATCTGTTCGTGACCTCAAGCTGAAGCGCACTTGGGTTCTGCAGCAGGACAATGTGTGAGATATGTATTTAATATGAAAGTGTAAGATGGACACACACTTCCAGGTGGCGCCTCCGCCCAGCCCTATGTAAGGCCGAGTCGGCCATTTTATTACTCTCTGTCTTGCCTGGACCTTGGCCGGGGTCTTGTATGTATTCGCCAACCACCAGTGAGTTCAATAAAGCTGTGTTCCAAGTCACCTTGCCTCTTCTGTGAATCAGGGGTAATATCAGACATAACATTGGCGACGTCGGATTAAACCATGGAGTGCGTAGCTCCAATTCGGCCTTTTCTCGAGCTTCCCAGGGAGCCGCCGGTGTCCTGGCATAGATGGTTTGAAACCTTTGAAACTTATATTGCCGTGCTGGGACTCAGTGAGCTCGATAAGAGAAGAGCCCGGGCATTTTTGGTTCACAACTTGGGCATAGAGGGCCAGCAAGTCCTGCGGATGCTCGGTCCCTCGGACTCTTATGAAGAGGTAGTGGAGCTGCTAGCTAGCCATTTCCACACTACGGATAACGTGATGGTCTGGAGGATCCACTTTCGGCAGCGGCATCAGTGGGTAGGTGAACCTCTTCGGCAGTTTGTCACCGACTTGAAGCAGCTAGCTAGTGAGTGTAGTTTTGGGACACTGGAGAAAGATATGATTCATGACCAGCTGGCGGAGCACACTTGTAGCACCGCATTGCGAGCTAGGCTACTTACAGCGCCAAGTGAACTCACATTAGCCAGAGCCATCAAGCTAGCTCTCCAAATGGAAGCTGTGGACAAGCTAGAGCCTCTTGTCGCGGCAAATGCCACGGACCTGGACAGTGAAGATAGCTTGGACGGTGAGGAGATGGAAGCCAACGCTACTAGCCAGGGGTTGGCCCCGGGAAAGTTCCTTTGCATGGGCTGTGGGTCTGCGACGCATCGCAAAAAGGATAAGGACTGTCCAGCGAGAGGAGCATGTTGTGACAGATGTGGTCACTTGAACCATTTTGCCAGGGTCTGCTGTGGATTTAACCCGGAGAGCCCACGAAAGAAATCACTCCACCCATCCCTGACAACCATCCACACGGTGTGGGCTGAAGAACTACCAGGCGCCGTGGCAGTCAAGCAGGACCAATTTTGCCCAGGGTCAGTACCTAGACTGACGAGCGACACCAATAAGCTGGCCCCACATGCCTCCGGAGTCTGGCCATGGAGGGACGGAGGGTCTGCGGCTATGATGGTGAACATTACAACAGTATTAGAAGAGATCAGGACAGGACCGAGAAGCATGGAGGATTAGCGTGCTCGACAACAATGTCTCAAGCCGAGCTGGGCCCCGTTGAGGATCTTGGATTGGATTTGGAGCCAAGATGAGGAATGTCCGCGGAGAAGATGGGCCAGACGACAACCTGAGGAGCATTGGGAGTGTCTGCACATAGTGGACAAACTGGGCGCAGCGCACTTCAGGCTATCTGACGGCTTGGTGTGGCATGCAAATCGGCTTCGGTGTGCCTGGGAGAAGACTCTGGGAAATGAGCCTGAACGTGGGACGAGGCCGAGGGTGAGGAGGAGCGGCTTCAGCATCTGGAGGGCCAGCCATCACCACGAAGACCGGCTGTTTCCAAGGGCGCATCTGCTGAGAGGGTGCCCTGGGCCCCCATGCCAGTTATGCCCTTGTTACTTGAACACTTGGGTTGTAAATAATATATGTTGAAGTTCGGATGTTGTTGTTGGTGTTGTAAAAAAAAAGTTATGTAAGGGATTTTTTTTTTCTAGTTTAGGAGCACAGCATGCTATTTTAGTCATTAATGGAGTCTAATTTACCCCAGGAGGTGGCAGAATAATCCACCTTGCCATGTGGGCAGGATGGCAGTCCACCCATTCTCCCTATATTAGGTTTTGCTGTGTGAATGTGTTAGGCTATTTGGAAATATTAGTTGTTGTTTGTTAGTGCGTGATTCGGGTCCCAAACTGGGGAGGGTTTTAACTGAGTGAGTGGTTTTGGACTTTTTTTTAAAGTGGGGAAAATGTGAGATATGTATTTAATATAAAAGCATAAGATGGACACGTGCCTCCAGGTGGTGCCACCTCCCCGCCATATGTAAGGCCGGGTTGGTTATCTTATTACTCTCTGTCTCGCCTGGACCTTGGCCAGGGTCTTGTATGTGTTCGCCAACCACCAGTGAGTTCAATAAAGCTATGTTCCAAGTTAACTCACCTCTTCTGTGAACCAGAGGTAATATCAGACATAACACAATGATCCAAAACACACCAGCAAGTCCACCTCTGAATGGCTTAAGAAAAACAAAATGAAGACTTTGGAGTGGTCTAGTCAAAGTCCTGACCTGAATCCAATTGAGATGCTGTGGCATGGCCTTAAAAAGGCGGTTCATGCTCGAAAACCCTCCAATGTGGCTGAATTACAACAATTCTGCAAAGATGAGTGGGCCAGAATTCCTCCACAGCGCTGTAAAAGACTCATTGCCAGTTATCGCAAACGCTTGATTGCAGTTGTTTCTGCTAAGGGTGGCCCAACTGTCACAACTCGTCTTCGCCAGTCATCTGCCTCAGCTGCGCGCACACCTGCGCCTCCTCAATCACCGGCTATTTAATCTGCTCGGCCCAGAGCTTCAGTCTGGAGCCGTCTGTTCACCAATGCTCTCTAATCCCTGCGTAGGATCGTCTCATCCCGACCTGCGCTATTCTCCTCCCAGCAAGTAAGCTGTATCGTTTGCTCACCTGTCCTTCAGTCTTTCCCCTGTGCACAGGTGGATCCTCCGGGCGGCGGATTCCTTCCATCCACGCCTCGTCCTCGTTCTCCTTCTCATCGCCGAGCGCGCAGCAGGGCGCTTTCCTCCAGGCAGGAGCTACACTTGCCAACGCCAGCCACCGCTACACCTGCAAGTAAGCAACACCTTGTATGTTAACCCTGCATGGTGAAGGTTCGTTCATATCCCTGTCTCTGTTCTGTCCATAGGGTTGCCTGGCTGCACGGTGTACCATTCTGCCCCCGGCGCTCCCTGTTCACCTGCAGTCCATTCACATTCCGCACACACGCATCCATACACACCTTGTTGTTGAATAAAGCCTTTGAATCTCACCTGAGCCTGTGTGTGTGTTCCCTGGGCCCGTGAATTATGTCAGTAAGGCTCCAACAAGGCGGCACAGCGGACAGCGGGCTCGCACGCCGACTTTCCACCCTCGAGGCTCGGGTGGATTTGATTGCTCATCAACAACAAGTCATCCTTAATCAGTTAACAAACATCACTCACCGTTTGGATCGCCTGGATCCCCAGCAGGCGTTTCCTCCGGCCCGGCCTAGCGGGCCAACTCCCGCCGCTTCTCTAGCTAGCCAGGCTAGCTCGGGGACGCCAACCCGGCTCACACCCATTCCCACACCCTCGCGCTTCAGCGGAAAGCTCGGCGAAGCGCGTGGGTTCCTCCTGCAGTGTGAGTCAGTGTTCCAGTGCGTCCCTGGGGACTTTCCCTCAGATCACAGCCGGATTGGGTACATAGCCAATCTCCTGGAGGGTCGAGCGTTAGCCTGGGCTTACTCCGTTATGGTGAGGCCCAGCTACACGAACCTCTCTTATACCCAATTCGTGCGTGATTTCCTGGAGGTTTTTGACCACTCGGATCGCGATAGCGTGCTAACCGATCGGCTGCTGAATCTTCGTCAGGGTAGCCGATCGGGGGCAGATTACGCTGTCGACTTCCAGGTGGCAGCGGAGGAAGTTGGCTGGGGTGATGCCGCCCTCTGCAGCATCTTCCTCCGCAGCCTAAATTCTAATCTGCTGGATGAGTTGGCCTGCCGGGATCAGCCGGAGCGGTTATCTGAATTAATTTCCCTCACAATTAGTCTGGACAATCGGCTGAAAGAGCGGGCCGCCAAGCAGAAGTCCTACAGCCGCTCGCGTGGAACTTCCGCCCGTGCCTCTCAGTCTCGCCCCTTGGCGTTACCCGCTCCGGAGTCCGCCAACGAATCTGAGGCGATGCTGATCGGGTGAACCAAGCTCCCTCTAGCGGAGAAACAGTGCCGCAGGGAGCTGGGTCTCTGTATGTATGACGACCAGCACTCCGTGGAGCATTGCCCGATCAAGCCAAATGGGGGGGGGGGGTCTGCAAGTCGCTGCAGGGGGCCTCGCGGACGCAACCCAGCCAAATCCCCTGTCAAAATGCCAACTGCCCATTAGGTTCTGTCACAACTCCATCGGGCATCTCACTCATGCACTGGTGGACTCGGGGGCAGAACAGAACTTTATTTCCAAGAGCCTGGCAACCCGCTTGGGCATCCCCTGTCAAGCATTGCCAGCCCCCCTCAATCTCGTCACCCTCTCCCGTACGCCTTTGTTAAGGGTTACCCATCGCACCAAGCCACTGCCTGTCATCATCTCTCGCAACCATAGAGAGGACCTTAGCTTATTTGTCTTGCCCACCTCGGCTTCCCCCGTCATCTTGGGCTACCCGTGGCTACGCCTTCACAACCCCGTGCTTGATTGGCAGTCTGACAGCATCCTCTCTTGGAGTTTGTTCTGCATGGGCACCTGCCTCCAGTCTGCCGCCTGCGCCCCGTCTGCTCCTCCTCCTGCCCCGGACTCGTTCCCGCCGGACCTCACCCTGGTGCCTCCGGAGTTCCACGATCTGGGGCTCGTCTTTAGTAAGTCCAAAGCGCCGTCTCTTCTCCCCCACCGCCTGTATGACTGCACCATAAACCTCCGCCCGGGGGCGCCGTTACCATCTGGATGCCTCTACAGCCTGTCTGCCCCGGAACGGGAGGCCATGTACACATACATCAGAGAGTCGCTCAGCGCTGGCATCATTTGCCCCTCCTCGTCCCCTCTCGGAGCTGTTTTTTTTTTTTTGTCTCCAAGAAGGATGGATCCCTTCGGCCATGTATCGACTTCCAGGCCCTCAACAACATCACGGTGAAGGACAGATACACCCTCCCCCTCATGGATTCGGCCTTCAACTCCCTCCAGGGGGCCACCTGGTTTACCAAGCTGGACCTCTGCAGCGTGTACCACCTTGTTCGGATCCGGGAGGGCGATGAGTGGAAGACAGCGTTCCGGACGCCCAGTGGCCATTTTGAATACTTGGTCATGCCGTTTGGGCTTACCAACGCTCCCGCCGTCTTCCAGCGGCTCATCAACGACGTCCTGCAGGACTTCCTGGGGGTCTTCGTGTTCGTGTACCTGGAAGACATCCTGATCTTCTCCAGGTCTCGGGAGGAGCATCAGGCCCACGTGAGGCGGGTGCTGCAGCGGCTTCTTGAAAACAGACTGTACGTTAAGGCAGAAAAGTGTGAATTTTTCACCAAGAAGACCTCTTTCCTAGGTTTCATCATTTCCCATGATCAACTTCTCCCTGACCCCGCCAAGGTCAAAGTGGTGGTCGAGTGGCCCACCACCTCCTCCAGGAAACAGGTACAGCAGTTCCTTGGGTTCGCTGATTTTTATCGCCGCTTTGTGCCTAAGTACAGTGCTATTGCCACCCCTCTGACCCGCCTCACCTCCCCCAAGGTGCCATTTCAGTGGACCGAAGAGGTAGCGTCGGCCTTCGACACCTTGAAGAAGGAGTTTTCTTCCTCCTGGGTCCTGACCCAAGTCAACCCCTCGCTGCAGTGCTTGGTCGAGGTGGACGCGTCCGACACGGGGGTGGGGGCAGTTTTGTCTCAGCGTTCTCCGGTGGATGGGGTGGTGCGCCCCTGCGCCTTCTTCTCCCGGCGCCTGTCGGCTGCTGAGCGAAATTACGACGTCGGTGACAGGGAGCTCCTGGCAGTGAAGCTCGCGCTGCAGGAGTGGCGTCACTGGCTGGAGGGGGCAGCGCAGCCTTTTGTAGTCTGGACGGATCACAAGAACCTGGAATACCTGAGGTCGGCCAAGCGTCTGAACGCCCGCCAGGCGCGCTGGTCTCTGTTCTTCGGCCGCTTCAGGTTCACGATCACCTACCGTCCAGGCTCCAAGAATGGTAAACCTGACACGCTGTCCAGACAGTTCGCTCCTGAGACCCCGGAGGAGCGAGATCACACCATCTTACCTGCCTCGTGTGTCATGGGGGCAGTGTCCTGGTCCATCAGGGACAAGATCCGGAAAGCACAGGAGACCGAACCTGATCCTGGCAGCAGCTCTTCGTGCCATCGTCGGTCCGGGGTGACGTCATCCACTGGGTTCACACGTCCAAACTCACCTGTCACCCTGGCGTCTCCCGGCTGGTGGACCTTCTTCAGCGCTCCTTCTGGTGGCCCGGACTTCGGAAGGACGCTGCCAACTACGTCCGTGCCTGCCCCCAGTGTGCAACGAATAAGACCTCAAACTCACCTCCAGCAGGGCTGCTCCATCCCCTGCCGGTCCCTGGCAGACCCTGGTCCCATGTAGCCCTGGACTTCGTCACTGCTGTCCCCATTTCTAATACGTACGACACCATCCTGACCATTGTGGACAGATTCTCCAAGGCTGCCCACTTTGTGCCCCTCCACGGCCTTCCCACGGCTCTAGAGACGGCTGATCTCCTAGTCCAGCATGTGGTCAGGCTACACGGGATCCCGACCGACGTCGTGTCTGATCGGGGGCTCCAGTTTGTGTCCAAGGTCTGGCGGTGTTTTTGCAATGCTCTGGGGGCCACGGTGAGTCTCTCCTCCGGTCACCATCCTCAGTCCAACGGGCAGTGTGAGTGCGCCAATCGATCTGGAGGCTGCTCTGTGCTGCGTCACCTACTCTAATCCCTCTTCCTGGAGTTCTCATCTGGCTTGGGTGGAATACGCCCATAATTCTACGCTGTCATCGGCCATCGGGATGTCCCCTTTCCGGGCATCGTTGGGATACGACCCCCCGTTGTTCCCCGAGCAGGAGGGCGAGGTGGCAGTTCCATCCATCCAGGCACATCTCAGGCACTGCTGGAGCCTGTGGACCAGGACGAGCGAAGCGCTTTTACGCACGGCGGTGCGCAACACCAGCACGGCCAATCGCCACAGGAGAGCTGCTCCTGGTTACCAGGTGGGCCAGCTGGTCTGGCTATCGACCCGGGACATCAATCTTAAGGCTGAGAAGAACAAGCTGGCGCCACGTTTCATCGGTCCATTCACGATCTCCAGGGTAATTAACCCAGTGGCTGTGCATTTGGCCCTCCCCCCCTCCCTCCGCATCTGTCCCACATTCCACGTGTCCCAGGTTAAACCAGTGGTCTCTAACCCACTCTGTCCTTCTCCTAGGGCGCCTCCCCCTCCCATGATGATTGATGGCGACCCGGCATGGAGGGTCACCTCCATCCTGGACTCCCGACGCCGAGGTCGCGGGTTACAGTACCTGGTGGATTGGGAGGGGTATGGCCCGGAGTGGAGATCCTGTGTGCACCCTTCCTTTGTGCTGGATAAGAGTCTCACCACGGAGTTCCACCGGGCGCACCTGGATAAACCAGCGCCGGGAGGCGCTGCTCGGGTGGGGAGTACTGTCACAACTCGTCTTCGCCAGTCATCTGCCTCAGCTGCATGCACACCTGCGCCTCATCAATCACCGGCTATTTAATCCGCTCGGCCCAGAGCTTCAGTCTGGAGCCGTCTGTTCACCAGCGCTCTCTAATCCCTGCGTAGGATCGTCTCATCCCGACCTGCGCTATTCTCCTCCCAGCAAGTAAGCTGTATCATTTGCTCACCTGTCCTTCAGTCTTTCCCCTGTGCACAGGTGGATCCTCCGGGCGGCGGATTCCTTCCATCCACGCCTCGTCCTCGTCCTCTTCTCCCTCTCATCACCGAGCGCGCAGCAGGGCGCTGTCCTCCAGGCAGGAGCTACACTTGCCAACGCCAGCGACCGCTACACCTGCAAGTAAGCAACACCTTGTATGTTAACCCTGCATGGTGAAGGTTTGCTCATATCCCTGTCTCTGTTCTGTCCATAGGGTTGCCTGGCTGCACGGTGTACCATTCTGCCCCTGGCGCTCCCTGTTCACCTGCAGTCCATTCACATTCCGCACACACGCATCCATACACACCTTGTTGTTGAATAAAGCCTTTGAATCTCATCTGAGCCTGTGTGCGTGTTCCCTGGGCCCGTGAATTATGTCACCAACCAGTTATTAGGTTTAGGGGGCAATCACTTTTTCACACAGGGCCATGCAGGTTTGGATTTTTTTCCCCTTAATAATAAACACCTTCATTTAAAAACTGCATTTTGTGTTCACTTATGTTATCTTTTGTCTAATACTTAAAATTATTTGATGATCTGAAACATTTAAGTGTGACAAACATACAAAATAAATTAAAAATTAGGAAGGGGGCAAACACTTTTTCACACCCTGTATATACTGTATATATATATATATATATGTGTGTGTGTGTGTGTGTGTGTGCCAACGGTAAAATGCTATATAAAACATTATTGTTTTTAGCACCATGAAGATATTTTGTAGAATAACAGTCCATTGTTGTCCAAATGCCACTGCTAGTATTTTTGCTTTAATGCATCAGAAATTACACATATTATTATTATATTAGATAAAACACATAGCAACTTATGAATAAAAAAGTTTTCTCCCCTTTCTTGGTGCTAGATGTGCAGAAACATTTTAAATCGTGCTGATGAATTTACTAGAACTGCCTTGTCTGGCCCCCGATGGGTCTGGTTAATCACAAAGTAAATAACAGGGATGTTGATGACAGCAATGAGAATTTTCCAGCCAAGGACACTTTAAAAAAACATTTGTCTGCATTTCAGTCCGGGTTGTGATGAGACTCACCAACTGTATGGTGGAGATGGACTTGCCCCTCTGTGTGTGACCGTTGCATTTCAGCTCTAGGGAAAGGTCACCAGAATGACCCTACAGACAAAAGATCGTCACAAGACCAGCGTTGACCAACACGCACCGTCATGAGAATTCTGTTTTTCTTTCTGTTAAACTCTGACACTTCCACATTTACCAGATAAAGATAATTTGTCACAAATTCTCACAGTTTCCCATGATTCACTACTATGCTGTGAGTATCTGTGAATGTATGTGTTGTCACTGATAAAGGTTAAAAAACCAGAGCACTTACATGACCATGAGAGGGAACAAAAAAGGAGAAAATTCTTTCAATAAGGAAAAAGCCATAAATCCCAGCGATCATGCCCAAAATCTTCCATAGATACTCCTTTTCTGCAAAGTAGTGCTCACCATCACGACTATGGGTATTATCATGGAGGCCAAGAATCTGCACAGCAGACAAAGAGAAAATATTAACCCCGTATTAAATATACTTGTGTGTGTAGTTCATTTTTGTAAACGGTGCTTTGTTCTTGTACCTGTGGTATGAGGTGCAGTAGGGCATCTCCTGAGAGGGTTCCCACAGCCAGGCCAACAAACAGCTGCAGGATGAGTGTGTAGGTTTCCTGGCATGAGTTAAAGAAGATGAGGCAAATACCAAACATGGAGCCCACCGTGATGAGGAAGACAGCAGCTGTGCTGTAGCCATACTCTGCAGAGCAGAGGACCTTTCAGTTTATGAACACCATTTCTTTTGTACTACATGTATTATGAAATAAATTGTGACATACTCTATATGTATGAATGAAGAAAACTTTATTTCAAACAGTAAAATTGAAAATCAAAAAAATATATATATTAAAAAAAATCCTTCCTGTGGGTCAGATTTGGAAGAATTTTAGTTCATGTTTAAATCACAGCTAAATCATTTTTCTTCATGGTTTGGGCTGCATCTTAGTGCAACCCTTCACTTTTTTAGCTTTTCTCCTTTCAAGATGTCTTTAGAGAAACAAACACCCCACAGATTGTTTGATCAGATTGTGGATGGCTTTTCGATGCTTTCAGATGAAGTAGCCCAGCCTCACACAAAATTTACAGCAGCTATAAAAAGTGTGAACACACCTCTTAAAATGCCATGTTTTGTGAGGTTAAAGAAATTAGACCATGATAAATAATTTCCCAACTTTTCCCACCATTGACATGACCTACAATTCAATTGAAAACCAAAAAATCTGTTAAGATAAGATAAGATAAGATAAGATAAGCCTTTATTAGTCCCACAACGGGGAAATTCCAGGATTGCAACAGCACAGGGATAGCAACACTCAGAGCAACAATCAGAAGGCAAGAAAAAAAAACAAGCAAGCAAGAGCAGCTAATAAACATATGTACGTATTACTATAAAATATATATATATACACACACACACAGACACACAGTGCAGAGCATTGTAGCTGGATGGAATAAATATATGAATATATGAACACACAGTGCAGAGCATTGTAGCTAGATGGAATAAATATGTAAATATATAAACACCCACAGTACGGAGCATTGCAGCTAGGTGGAATAAATATGCAAGTATATAAACACACACAGTGCGGAGCAATGTAGCTAGATGGAATAATATGTAGATATATAAATATATAAACACCCACAGTACGGAGCATTGTAGCTAGATGGAATAAATATGCAAATATATAAACACACACAGTGCAGAGCATTGTTGCTAGATGGAATGAAACAGCATAACCGTCTACTTAGTTATCCTACATGGTATGATTATGTGCCCATACATATTCTCACCCTCCATAGCGACCGGTATGTTCCTAGTTGTATGCCGGAGAGGACCATTGTGTAAGTCTATTGCATCTTTTGCATTCAAAAAACTATTAGTTTGTTACGTCTTTTTGCTATCTCTGCGAGCAGCCCTGCTTAGGTTGTACAGTCTGACAGCCGTTGGTAGGAAGGACCTACGAAACCTCTCGGTTGTGCACCTGGGATGATGTAGTCTGCTGCTAAATGAGCTCCTCAGTGCATTCAGTATGTCCTGCATAGGGTGGAACTCGGACTCCAGCAGAGATGACAGTTTAGCCACCGTCCTTCTCTCTCCTATCTCCTCCATCGGATCAAGGCGCTGCCCCAGGACAGAGCTAGCTTTCTTAATCAGTTTGTTCAGTCTCTTCCTATCTGCTGCAGTAATGCCACTGCCCCAGCAGACCACTCCAAAAGTGATGGCTGATGCCACCACCGTGTCATAGAATGACTTCAGCAGCGCCCCTTGTACACCAAAAGACCTGAGTCTCCTCAGCAGGAACAGCCTGCGCTGTCCCTTCTTGTAGAGTGCATCAGTATTGTGTGACCAGTCTAGTTTATTGTTCAGATGAATACCCAGGTACTTATAGGATGTCACCATCTCGATGTCTGTTCCCTGTATATTTACTGGTACTGTGAGGGGCTGCCCATGCCTGCGGCAGTCCACCACCAGCTCCTTAGTTTTCCTCGCGTTGATCTGGAGGCAGTTCCGATGGCACCAGTCCACGAAGTCCTGGATAAGCCCTCTGTACTCAGCTTCATCTCCATTGGAGATGAGGCCAACGATCGCAGAGTCATCAGAGAACTTCTGTAGATGGCAGTGTGTTGTGTTGTGTGAGAAGTCCGCAGTATAAAGAGTGAACAGGAAGGGAGCCAGCACCGTTCCCTGGGGGGCCCCCGTGCTACTGATGATCGTGTCGGACACACAGTCCCGGGTTCTCACAAACTGAGGCCGGTTCGTGAGGTAGTCCAGGATCCATGATGACAGGTGCTGGTCCACCCCTGCGCGCAGCAGCTTGTCCTTCAGGATCATCGGTTGGATGGTGTTGAAAGCACTGGAGAAGTCAAAGAACATGATCCTCACCATATTCCCGGGCTTCTCCAGGTGGGACAGAGAACGGTGAAGGAGGAAGATCACCGCATCCTCCACCCCAATGCCATGCTGGTAGGCGAACTGGAGTGGATCCATCGCTGGTTCCACCAGGGGGCGGAGGTGAGCAAGGAGCAGTCTCTCCAGGGTCTTCATCAAGTGGGACGTCAAGGCCACCGGTCTGTAGCTGTTCAGGTCTTTGGGGTGGGAAGTTTTTGGTACAGGTACCACACAAGATGTTTTCCACAGCTGTGGTACCCTCCCCAGTTTCAGGCTCATGTTGAAGATATACGTCACAATCCCACACAGCTGGTCTGCACAGGACTTGAGGAGCTTTGCGCTGATGCCGTCCGGTCCCGGCGCCTTCCTCGCCTTGATCTTCCTCAGCTCCGTCCTCACCTGGGTCCTGGTCAGGGTCAGGATGGGGGGCTGTGTGTTGGGAGTGGGGGGGTGTTGGTAGAGTGGGGAGTGGGCAGCAGGACTTGATTTCTTTAGAGGCAGCAGTGGTTGTTGTGCAGTCAGGGGGGAGGGCGGTTGGTCAAATCTATTGAAAAACAGATTCAGGTTGTTCGCCCACTCCCTGCCCCCTGTGGCCTGGGGGGAGGTATTCTGGAGCCCCGAGATGGTTTTGAGGTTTCTCCAGACCCCGCTGATGTCGCTCTGTTGCAGCTTGTCCTCCATCTTCTTCCTGAAGCTGTCCTTGCCTTCTCTGATCTTTCTCCTCAGCTCCCTCTGTACGGACTTCAGCATCTCCCTGTTCCCCGACCTGAAGATCCTCTTCTTCTCTCTCAGAAGTGTTTTTATCTCAGGGTTGATCCAGGGTTTGTTGTTTGAGTGACGCCGTATGGTCTTAGTGGGAACGGATTTGTCCACACAGAAGCTGAGGTAGCCCGTGAAGGTGTGAATGAGGCCATCGATGTCCTCACCATGTGGATCGCAGAGCTGCTTCCAGGCGGTGGCTTCAAAACAGCCCTTTAGGGTGTCCATTGTCTCCTCAGACCATAACTCCACAGTGTGCATGGCCGGAGGTTGTCTGTGCACTAGGGGTTTGTACACCGGCCGGAGATGAACCAAGTTGTGATCCGATCTCCCGAGTGGGGGTAGTTGTGATGAGGTGTACGCCTCCTTAGTGTTTGCGTAGAATAAATCCAGTGTTTTATTGTCTCTAGTGTGGCATGTGACATACTGGGTGAACGTGGGTAGAATGGGAGACAGTGAAACATGGTTGAAATCGCCTGAGATGAGGAGAAGAGCATCTGGGTGTTCTGTCTGCAGCCTGCTGGTTACTGAATGGATGACGTCACGTGCTGTCCCAGCGTTCGCCGTCGGATTTGCATAAACAACAATGCAGATCACGTGTGAGTGTTCTCTCGGGAGATATGTAGGCCTCATGCTAACAGCTAGCAACTCAATGTCTTTGCTGCAGTGTCGTTGTTTAACAGTGATATGTCCCGGTCTGCACCAGTTGTTGTTAACATACATTATCACTCCACCGCCCCTAGCCTTGCCACTGTCTGGTGTTCGGTCAGCTCGTATCATGTGAAAACCCTCCAGCTCAATGTTAGCATCTGCTGCTAGTTCAGTTAGCCACGTCTCAGTAAACAAAAGGAGAGAGCACTCCCGGTATGTGCTATCATAACGGGAGATAGCCGCTAGCTCATCTAACTTTCCCAGTATCGACCGTACATTTCCCATGACAACAGATGGAAGGGAGGGTCTGTACCTTATATTTTTTGTCCTCCGCCTTACTCCAGCCCGGCAGCCGCGGCGTTTTCGCCTCAGTTCACTCGGTATGTCGAGTTTTTCCAATGGGACCGGGTGGCGGTTGAATGCTAGCAGCTGTTCTCTGCTGTATCGTATCCTGCTATAGACAGTGGCTCCGTCCACCGGCTCAGGAGACATTTAGGACGATCTGTGTGTCCGTGATATAAGTGGGGTGAAAAAAAAAGACGGATCAAAAGAGAGAGGAAGGGAAAAAGACTCGGAATCGAGCCGCTGTTGCAAAAGGCAGCCGACTCGTGTGGCGCCGAGAGAAAAAAAAAAAAAAAAAAAAAAAAAAAAAAAAGTTAGGGGAAAAATAAAAAAATGCACAATAAAACAGTTGCATAATTTTGCATACCCATCAATTTATACTTTGGTGAAGTATCTTTTGAATTAATTCAGCATTCAGTCATTTTGGCTACACACCTGCCATCAATTAAAGTGACTGATTAACAACACATAATGAGTGTTTTAAATGTTTTAATTTTTATTACTCACTACATGTTTATAATCTAACAATGCACATCACCAAGAGAACACTTTAAGCATGGTGAAGCATGGAGGTGGCACATCATGCTTCGGGGTTGCTTTGTGTCATGTGGAACTGGGGTTTAGTCAAGGTGGAGGGAATGAGGAACAGTTTCAAAATACCAGTCAATTTTGGCCCCAAACCTTCAGGTGTCTGCTAAAATGCCAAGTCAACAAAGGAATGGTTTCACAAGAAGATTATTAAAGTTATATTAAGGAGGTTATTAAAGAGGGCTGTACACAAGAGATGTCCTCACAGATTTTGAGCAGTTTTGCAAGGAGTGGGTATATATTGCCGAGTAAAAATGCAGTATGTTAATAGACTCCTGCAAAAAAACTGAATGCTGTAATTAAATCAAAACCGGTCAACAAAGTATTATTTTAATCGCATGTAAACGTATGCAGTGAATTTACTGTAGGATTTGGTTGTTCTTCAATTGAATTGTACAGGTTATAAGTCACATTAAATGTGTGAAAATTTTTAAGTGATTTATCATGGATTCATTTTTTACATCACAAACACCTAGCATTTTAACATTCGTGTGTGCACTTTGTAGGTATATCCACTGTGTACAAATGGCACTTTTTTTCATACCATGCAATAGATCAGGGGTGTCCAACCATGTGCCATGGAGAGCCAAGACCCTGCAGGTTTTACCTCCAACCAGTGTCTTCAACAGCAGATTTCAGTGAACTTCTTCCCACTGATTGCTGATAAGTGAAAACACCTGCTGAAGAGACTGGGTAGAAGAGAAAACCTGCAGGGTCTTGGCTCTCCATGGCACATGGTTGGACACCCCTGCAATAGATAGCCCAAAACCATTTTTCACACACAGTGCATAAAGTACATCCTTTATTTTGGTGAGTCTAGCTGGAGATCTAGTAACATTTTCCAAAAAGTAGCATCAAGTGGTTACGAATATAATTATATGAAGTGAGATGGTGAAGAGGTGTAATGTTTTAATAAAGTAGACCCTCACCCTACCCTAACTGTGATCCTAACCTTTACTAAGTTTTCACAATGTGCAAAATGTGTTATTTGTATGCATTTTAGTGAGATCATGCTGGATATAGTTATGGGCCTGAATTTATTATATTGGGCATTTCTGCTTGGTGAAATTTTTTGCTTACTGAGACTAATTACAACTATGCATGGTTATGTTTATTTCTGCATGTTGTATGGCGTGCTGTCAGTGGTTTATAAAGAGATGCAGTGAGGTAAAGTTTCTTACTCTCAAGAGCAGTGGGCAGAGTTCCTCTTGTGTTTTCCTCAGACTCACAGGCATTACCTAGCAACTGTTGAATTATGGCTGGGCAAATCTGTCTGAAGTGCTCCCTAGAAATTGGCATATGAGGATCCAGTGCAAAAATGTCCACCAGCTGATTAGCTGAAAAACATACCTGATTGGGTTCAAAGAAAAATGAGAAGCTGCACAGTACCTGCATGTAGTCACTGACTGATTTGTCTCACTGCTTTTTTTAAAAACATATGAAGCATTTGTCTCAGCCTCACCTTGGCCCAATTTCTGTTTATCCCTTCAGTTTCATGGTTGCAGTTGTCTAGAGGATTCACTGCCCCCTTCTGTGAATGTCCTGTAATACTCTGCCTCCTTTGGCGAAAGTGCGTCCCTCCTTCCTGTCCTACTCCAAGCTGATGAAGCAACTCCTCCAGGTCTGAAGAGAGAAATAGCAAAAATAGATGATTTAATAACATCATTCCCAAATCATTTCACTTTTGTCAGTGTTGCTAGTAGGGATGAGCCGATACCACTTTTTCAAGTCTGATACTGTGACTTTGAGTGTTGGCCGAAACCGATCCAAAACCGATACCGTCTCTCTTATTTAAAACAGCAAAAGTGCAGAATATACTTTGGTAATGACTGGTTTCATTTTGTGCACACATAAAAACAAAAATCTAAAAGTCAAAGAATGTGTTACAAATTTGACTCAGTTTATCAATGTTGCTGCTTTTTTTATTTTAAACTTTGGCTCCAGTGACACATGACACTTGTTACTTTTGTTTTGATCCAGCCATTTTGCCTGGGTCAAACCTGATACCGGTACTGCGGATTGGATCAGCTCATCCCTAGTTGCTAGTCAGGGTTTGTTTATGTGTTACTAATGAGAATCATAAAGGACCATATTATGACTGTCTGAAGCAGGCTTTTGCACATCGTTAGTTTCTGTCAATGTCAAACAAAAACTCACAGTTACCGAAGGTTACTTGTGGAGTCCCACAGGGTTCAGTTTTGGGGCCATTGTTATTCAATATGTATATAAATGATATATGTAAAGTTTAGGAAAAAATGGATTTAATATTGTTTGTCAATGACACTAATTTATTATGAAGTGGAAGCAATTTGGAACAACTTTTGGATACACTCGGAAAGGAATTAGGAAAGCTTAAACTGTGGTTTGATTCAAACAAATTAACACTCAATTTAAGTAAGACAAAATTTATAGTTTTTAACAACTATCACAACAACTTAGTATCTAAACTCAGTGTAAATGGTGTAGAGATTGAAAGGGTATCCAAAACTAAATTTCTTGGAGTAATAATTGATAATAAACTGTGTTGGAAGTCACATATTAATTATATTAAAGGTAAAATATCTAAATCAATTGCAATACTACACAGAGTGAAATATTTGCTGAATCAACCCACATTATATACTTTGTATCATTCATTAATACTCCTATACGTGACATATTGTACTGAAGTATGGGGAAATACATATAAAACAAACATATATCCAATCTTTATGCTTCAGAAGAGAGCTATTAGAATAATAAACAAAGCTGCTTACAGGGAACCAACAAACCCACTTTTTCTTAAATTAAAAGATCTCAAGTTGAAAGATCTGGTTGACTTTAAAACTGCAGTAATAATGTTTAAAGTGAAGAATCTATCACTGCCCGCAAATATCCAAAAGTTGTTCCAAATAAGGGAGAAACAATATCATTTCAGAGGAACATGTATATTTCAAAAACCTTCAGTGAGAACTACCACCAAGCAACACGGTGTTTCAGTGCAAGGAGTCAGATTATGGAACGATTTTGGATCTGAATTAAAATCATGTACAACGCTTGGACAATTTAAACAAAAACTAAAGGAAGAAATACTCCAAACATATATACAAGATGACATGTAAAATCACATAAGGATTGTCATATCCAGCCTGTGTTGTGTTGTAGCTTAGTTTTTCTGTCACATTTTGTCTTAGCTATGTTCTGAATTGTAATTGCTCTTGTTTTGTTTTTCTTTTGAATTCTTGGATGGAATATGGGTGGGCAATATAAGCTGCGGCTTCAGCCATCACCCATTTCGGATAACTTATGTTGAACTGTATAATCAGAGGAGTTATTGTCTAATTTGACCTTGTTGGATTTTCTTTCCCCCTTTGTTATATTATTCTGTTTCTTTTTTTAATCTTTGCTTTTAATCTATCCGAAATAAATGAAGATTCATTGTCTGGTTTTCCACTGTGCGCCCTTCTAACCTAATTAGGAAGTGATTGTGTGTGCACACCTTACATTTGTGGGATGGGATTGATTTAAAATGGAAGAGGCTTGGTACAAGGTTACAGCTCATTGGTATTATGGTGCATTCTCTGTCAATGCGCCTTTGATTATGTTAAAGCAGGTCGGAAGTCAACAGCGTATTATCAGCCTCTATTTCAGCAGCACTAGATGGCAAGAACATACACGTATGCCTGTTGCTACACCAGGGCTAGACATTGATCAGATTGCTGATTTGACAGTCTATGCAGGCCTCTAAAAGTTATACCATAAAGCATACTATGTAAACATGGATAAAGTGATGCCAGTCACTTCCATTGTAGAAAACCGAAGCTCTGCTTTCTGGGTTTAGGGAGCTGTTATCTGGTGCTTTTGAAGACAGAGTCTGATGCAGTAGGAACTGTGAAGCAGGGTCCGGGTGTCAAATTTCTGCTCATACAGCCACTGATTGCAGTCTGTGAAGCAGCAAATAGGCAGTGCCCTTAAGGTGCTTTCAGACCAAACGTGAATTTTTCACGGGGCATGATTCCATGTTAACTCAATGTAAACATGCAAACAGACGTGAACAGATGTCTGAGCAAGTTGGAGAGGGGCAGAGTTGACTTCATAACTTCTGCAGCTATGGAAATCCTAAAAATGCAGTTATGTTTAAGTTTTCAACATTATCCGGCGGGGCTTTCACCTGGAAATTTTTCACAGCCTCCTCCAAAACGTCACCTGGATGATGGCTGTTTACACTGCTAGCCCTCATTAGCACATCTGTAGTGGGAGTATGTGGGTTAATAAACAACAGACACTCCGTGTCAGCTTCAGAGCTCCCAGTCCATCTGTCTGCAGGTTGGCAGTCTCATCTTCAAACTAGTTTACGGTCTAGTGTTGATATTTTTACTCTGGTGACGGCAGAATCTCAAGGCTGAATACTAGGTAGCATTATCCCTTAGACGCAATTGCGCAAATTCACATGTTTTCCGCATGTTTACATTAACTTTACATGTATTCGCGCCACACAAAAAATTCACTTTGCATTTGGTCTGAACCCACTTTTAAACATGACCACACCTCCATCTTTATAGTATCAAAAAAGTAATTTAAACTGAAGTGATCAGAAAACCAAACATTTACAGGGGGTTACAGGGGGCTGGAGCCTATCACAGCATCGTGCATGTGTGTGTGTGTGTGTGTGTGTGTGTGTGTGTGGGGTACATCCTGGACAGATCACCAGCCCATCGCAGTCCCAAAACGAAACTCTCATTCATACCTAAGAAAAACTTAGGATCCCCAGTTAATGCCAATTAACCTAACATGCATGTCTTTGGACTGTGGGAGGAAACCATAGTACCCACTAAAACTCCACACAGAAAGACTGCTGCTGGCCAGCTCTTGAGTTTGAACCCACAACCTTCTTGTTGTAAGGCCACAGAGCTAACCACTGTTCCACCAAGCTGCCTAAACAGCTGCACTTTGGAGCTAAATATGCTGATATAATTCTCATGCCAAAAAGTGTGCCAAAGAGAGCCTTTGTGCTGATATTCAGTCATTAATCTTAATAAAGTTAATATGTGTTGATGTTGGTTTTACACCATTGCTGAAAATACTACTGTCTGAAAGTCAGTTTATATAGATGCTTTTCAAAGAATGGGTTTAAACTTGTTGGTGTGTGTTGGACTACAAAAATCAAAGTTGAGCTGACTACAGAAGCTTCTGCTGCATATGTGTATGCAGACACTCACTTCAAACATGTTAATGACATTTTCTCATCATGATTGATAGATTTGCTAAAGGTATTATCTATGCTGTGTTCATGTCTTGTTCCTAGGGGTAAATTACTGACTGGAATGACTCATAAAAAAGGTACCTATGATCTGCAGGTTACTTGTACGATTTAAAGACCAAAAGATATAGTCTGTAAAGAAGGCAGGGGATGGCAGGTCCCTTCTACTGAAACAGTGGCCCTGAAGAATATGACTGATGATTGCTGCAGCCAGTCTGGGAACAGAAGATTCCCCAGCACCTTGACTCCCCTTTACACCAACGTCCTCCTGTAGACGCTCTGCATCCACACACTGTGGAATAAAAGATAACATATTAACACGAAGATGGACATTTTTAGAAGAGGATGTGTATGTAATAAAAACAACATTACTTGTAAATCAGAGGAGGCGTCAAGGTTAGAGAAGTCATAATGCTGGTTGATTATCTCTAGAATACTTTCAGTTTCGCTGTATGACAGAAAGTAGGTGTCCTCAGCTGGATGAAGGTTAGCGAGGGCCAAAAGATAGAATTGAAAGTTCTCAGATGAGGAGTAGGATGAAAGGGAGGAAGGAGAGGCAGCATTCGGCACACACAGGTCTTGTAAATTAATCATGTAGTACAGCAGAACAGTTGATATCTGCTGGTAGTCCTCCTCAGTCAGGTAAGTCTTCCCATCATCATCTAACACGGAGAAGACTACATCAGGTGTTAGGCACTGTAAGACAAACGAACACAATCAAGAATAGAGCATCGTGTTTATAATGATTTTTATTACAGAAAGCTGAACATAAGCCAAGTCATGCTGATTTTTAGAAGACACAGTCTTGGATGTAAATGTAAGCATGTTACACAAGAGGTATTCTTGATAAAATTCAGGCTTTGTCCCTGCACACACTGTGCTGTGCTTCTTGGAAAAGAATTGGTTGAATACAAGCCCAATTAGACCCACACACAAAATACAGAAGGTTAGAGTGGGTGTTCCCTGTAAATAAAGGCAGACAATGCTGTGAGTACAGATAAAGTGTTCTTAAAAAATCTTAATTTGTCATCTTTAAAAGCTGGACACAGGCATATTGTCTGTGTATCTACACAAATGTGTAGGACCTCTAAATCCACTCTGTGGATTTTATTATACCAAACTGAGTGATGTCTAAAACCACTCAGCATGAATGCCCCATAGAAGTGAAAGACTTAAGCCTCCTCAGTCACTCACATTCCAGTCATAATAAGCCCATTCCTGGTATTCAGGACAGTGTATAATAAGCACCGTCATACTAGACTTCAACGTTATTGTCCTTGTTAAGTTTATAACTTATAAAAACATCAAGACAGACCTTTTCACACATCTCCTGAGAGGTTCCTGTCCGCTCTGTACAGCGCACCGCCTGAAGCAGTGTTGCGATCAGGTCGCTAGTTCTGTTCTTCTGGAGCCGAGGCTCGTCATCCATCCTGAGCGGCAGACCCAAGGCCCTTAGAGCCTCTGGAAGGTATCCCAGTTCTTTCCCTTTCACTTCCAGCACCCATCCCAGGTTCCCGAAATACAGCAGCAGCAACCATTGGACACTGCTCCTGAACTGCATTATTCTACCAAGGTCGTCCAGTCACCTCAGGCTCCCAGGACTGGCTCCGAGTTTGAGACAAGAAGGATTTGACAAAACATAGACAAGAAAGCTGAGAGACAAATTTGAATTAAAAAAAAAAAAATCTGCTTTTGCTGAGCGAGGCGTTAATAATAAACACTGCAAATCTGATGAAGGACAGAAAGCTTGTCATGCACCCTTCAGATGAATGAGCCTCTACAGTGCAGAATGGTCAGCGAAAGCATGGGCCCCTCAATCCACAACAAAAGGATTAGTGCAGGCAAGTGAAAGGGAGCACAGGGGCAAGGACAAGGGGGCATGGACTTCAGCAAAAATAATTAGTATTAAGACAAATTAGAGACAATTAAGGCTTGATCACTCTCCTGAAGTGATAGGCAAGTTGCACTGACATGACTGGAGGTATGTTTGGTGCAGTTTTAATTTGTATCAGTTTTTAATTTTACGTAAATTTCTTTAATTAGCAGTAATATCTATTCAAAAGAAAGACAGTGATTGCATGAGGTATGCTGATTTTGAGCCCTCCTCCATGTTGAGCACTGAAGATTTATATTTTTTAAATTATTATGCATGATTTCTGAGTCATCACGGATCAAACACACAGAGCAAAACATGCCAGGCTCCCCACCATCCTCCCACGCTGGACACCCTGCAGGTCAGACCAGCTCAGCAACAACAGGACAACATGAAAATCATAAAATCCACACCTACACCTGACGCAGATCAAATGAGAGAGCTTACCCGATGACCCAGGTCTTATGTACTTCCCTCAGACCTTCTCAGCTGCTGGACAATGTCTCTCTTCCTCCTTCCAGGATAAAGGTTCCCCCCCAAGATACACAAATGATCCAGCACTTGTTTGAGGGGAATTCCTTTTACATTGGCGCAGTTTGTAAAACCCTCTTAGGAGAAGTAAGAATTGAGTAAGCTCCTGAGGATTAACTGCGACAGCCTTAGAGGGCTGTAGTTGCTATGGAGACTGTTGCCTCATTTTCAACAGTGAGGGGATGGGGGTGGCCTGACTCTGGCAGAGGTGATTGAGTGATTGCTGACTGACAACATAATATTTCATGAAACAGCACTAAAATTTATTTAGAATCGACACAGACAGTGTTGCTCTTCCATTAAAGTTAAATCTTTTTTTTTTTGTCTATAGCATTTTTGCTACTTCGTGGTGTTTAGTTAAGGGACACATTTGGAGTGGGACGCGGTCTGTGGCTTACGTCACCGCCGATATATATTGGGCGGTCTGCCATCTCATGTGGAGGTGGTTAGTTGGTTGGTTTGAGGCGAGAGCTAAGGGTGTGAGATATTATTGGTACATTGATGATATTGTTACACGTGCTTGTATTACGGCAGTTCTGTACTATAGTTCAGTTCAACTACAGCATCCTCGTCCGTCATCATTGCCAGGTTTGTGGACATAACATTTGGCGACAAGAATTATGAACTATGGAAGTGTGCTTGAGACCGCTACGGCCCTTTCTTGAGTCCCCGGGTGAACCGAGCGTCCCGTGGCCACAATGGCTGAATGTGTTTGAAACCTACGTTGCAGCGTTGGACCTGGGAAAACTCGATAAAGTAAGCATAGAAGGACAGAGAATTTTCCACACGTTGGGTCCAACGGAGTCATATGTACATGCTGTCGAGCTACTTGCTAGCTACTTTGCTACACCAGACAACGTGATAGCATGATGAATTCATTTTCGTCAGAGGCGACAGGGAGTTGGTAAGTCCATACAACAATTTGTCGCTGACCTGAGACATTTGGCTAGCATGTGCCATTTTGGACTGATGGAAGATGAGATGGTGCGGGACCAATTAGCTGAGCACATGTGTAACCCGAGGCTAAGAGCTAAGATGCTAACGGCGCCAAACGACATGACGCTAGCTAGCATGATAGAGCTAGCGTTCCAGTTTGAGGCAGTGGAGAGGTTAGCAACAGAGCTAAGTGGGCGCCAACCACAGAAGCTACCCAGACAGACGACGCTAGCTAACGCGGTGGGCACGGAGGAATATGAGGGCACGGCAGAAGAGTACAATGCCTTTAACCAAAGGACCACTCTGAGAGGCCCCTCTGTGGTAGCTGTGGGTCCCCGATGCACCAGGACAGAGCACGTTTTTGACTGGCAAGAGGACAATGGTGTAACAAGTGTGGATGCTTAAATCATTTCGCCAGAGTGTGCCAGTCGCAAACACCATGGGGCCCACCAAGTATGCCAAGCCACCCGCCAACAACAATCATTCATGCGGTAAGCCCTGATGGCATGATTGAGTTAGACGGGGTAACTGTACCGCTGCTGCTCAACACGGCGGCGGTGAGGTCAATGTTGAACTGGGCCACAGTGAAGAAGTTTTTCCCCAACCACAAAATTAAGAAGAACCCAACGGCGCTATATGGATACAGCGGTCACAGACTGTGCAATGAGGGAACAGTCGAGCTGATGGTTTACTATCAGTCTAAAATTGTGTACGACTTGTGTACGAAATGTGTTATGGTCCGATGAAACCAAGATTGAACTTTTTGGTCAAAATTCCAAAAGGTACGTATATTTGGCGCAAATACAACACTGCTCATCACCAAAAGAACACCATACCTACAGTGAAGCATGGTGGTGGCAGCATCATGCTTTGGGGATGTTTTTCTTCAGGTGGAACTGAGGCCTTAGTCAAGGTGGAGGGAATTATGAACAGTTCCAAATACCAGTCAATGTTGGTACAAACAATAACCCAAAGCACACATCCAAATCAACAAAAGAATGGCTTCACCAGAAGAAGATTAAGGTTTTGGAATGGCTGAGCCAGAGTCCAGACCTGAATGCGATCCAACATCTGTGGGGTGAGATGAAGAGGGCTGTGCACAGGAGATGCCCTCGCAATCTGACAGAGTTAGAGCGTTTTTGCAAAGAAGAGTGGGAAAATATTGCCACATCAAGATGTGCCACGCTCCTACCCAAAAAGACTGAGTGCTGTAATAACAGCCAAAGGTGCTGCAACAAAGTATTAGTTTAAAGGTGTGCACATTTATGCAACCAGGTTATTGTAAGTTTTTTATTTTTCAACCTTAAAAGATTTCAGCTTGTTTTTCAATTGGGTTGTACAGGTTATAGGTCACATTAATGGTGGAAAAAGTTTTGAAATGATTTATCTTGGTCTCATTTTTTTACATCACAAAAACCTGGCAATTGAACAGGGGTGTGTAAGATAAGATAAGATAAGATAAACTTTATTGTCCCTCAAGGGGAAATTTGTCTTGGGCTTGTCACCCGTGCTGCGACCACACAATCCACACATACACAATGGATGTAGTACATAATAAATGAAATAAAACCCAATAAATAATACAAGTACATACATACATAAATATATAACAGCAGTCATTAAGAACAGGAGTTATAAGTGTCCCTGACCTATTTGTCAGAGTTTAAAAGTTTTACTGACATTGGGATAAATGAGTTCTTGTATCTATTGAACCTGCACTTGGGGACTCTGTATCTCCTCCCTGAGGGAAGCCGCACATATTCATTGTTTAGTACATGGCTCATGTCACTGATTATTTTTTGAGCTTGTCTACAGGCTGCCTGGTCATGTAAGATCTGCATGGGTAAATACTCTTTAACTCCAATAATTTTCCATGCTGTATGAATTAAACGCAACACTCTGTTCTTTAGTTCCACAGAGAGGTTGCCAAACCAAGCTGTAACGCTGGATCTAATACAGCTCTCCAACACAGCCTGGTAAAATAATAGCATAATCCTTTTATCAACGCCATGTATTCTTAATCTACGCAAGAAATGCAGCCGCTGTTGTAGTCTACTGCAGAGGTAATCAATATGTGTGCTCCAGGTTAATGAATTGTCAATAAATACTCCCAAATATTTGTAGGAACTAACCTGTGTTATAATGTGGTTGTGGATGACCACAGGCCTGTGGTCACCAACTCCCCGAGGGTCAAACACCATCTCCTTTGTTTTATCAGTATTCAAAATGAGATGACTGTCATCACACCAATTGACAAACCTCTGAATTTCTATAGAATAGATTGACAGATCATGAGTCTTTTGAAGTAGTGATAAAATAGCAGTGTCATCAGAAAATTTAATAGTTTGATTGCCTGGATAGACACTTCTGCACTCATCAGTGTACAAGGTGAACAAAAATGGTGAACTAACACAGCCTTGGGGAGCTCCTGTGCTGAGGGTTCTGGATTTAGATAGAGTTCCATTTACACTAACTTGCTGTTTACGGTAAGTTAAAAATGAGTGGTACCATTTAATAATGACAGGATGTACTTTAAAATCATTTAACCTCTTAATTAAAAGGTGTGGCTGCGGACTTCCGGTTATGGCGGCCACGTAGGAAGACGTGTTTCACACTGCTCTGCTCCTAAAAATAAAAAGTTTACTAAAACTCTCTTAATTGGAACAAAAACCCATCCCAGCGTTTTGGCGTGGATATGGTAAAGACCAAGGTTGGGAAATTAGGTGGAGGAAAAGGTAACTCGACAAAGCAACCCAAGCTAACAGACTTCCATGCTTGAGGCAAAACAGAAAAAAACTTCAGAGACAATGGCGGAGGAGGGAGCCAGCGGCGGAGCGGGAACTGCTGAAGAGGGGACAAAAGCAGTGCTCACTGCCATCAATTCCATGAGAACAGAGTTTTCGTCTAAATTTGATGGGATTATAGCAGCGATAGAAGGTATGAGGAAAGAAATAAATGACTGTATGGAGCGAGTATCGCAGGCGGAGCTCCGAATTTCAAGCGCTGAAGATGACGTCAAGCCTACAATCGACCAGCCTACAATCTAAGTTGCAAACACTGGAATTAAAATGGAAACGTCTGGAAGATAACGTCCTGGACTTGGAATCCCGCTCGCGACGGAATAATTTGAGGCTGGTGGGCCTCCCGGAGGGAGCGGAGGGACAGGACCCATGTTCCTTTTTTTCCAAGAAGGATTCCAGAAGCGCTGAACAACGCTGAACAACGCGGCTCTGCAGTCATCGGTTGTTTTCGAGAGAGCTCACCGAATTGGCCCACCGAGAGATAATAAGACACCACCGAGGACGCTGATTATGAAGTTCCTCAACTACAGAGACAAGATGACAGTCACCAATGTGGCGCGAGCTAAAGGGGAAATTAAATACCAGGATCAACAGATGCGGTTCTACCCAGATTTGGCCACAGGAATTCAACACTTAAGGAGGCAGTTTGACCCCGCCCACAAAGAGCTGCGCAACCTCAGGATTCGTCATGGAGTGATTCATCCAGCAAGACTGCTGGTCACATATAAGGGGAGAACCCACAACTTCAAGACCCCTCAAGAGGCGCAGGCGCTCATCAAGCAGATCCAAAAGGAAACTGGTGGGAGCTAAGCATGAACATGACTAAGGTAGAACATTTAAGCATATGTACAGGCATCTGATTGATCTGAAACATATAACATGTCTACAAAATACAGACTGTATTTAAAAAAAAAAAAAGCTATGATGTACAAAGTTGCTATAAAACTTTGAAGTTATGTTGAAAAAACTACAGAAGAGAGTTAATGTCATAAAAATAGTAGTAGAGTCAGGGTGATTGAGAGGAGAAAGGGAGAGTGGTTTGACTGATCCTCGCAGGTGTGGAACAGTCACTAGCTATAACGGAACACTCAATTTTTTGATTTTGGGGGGATTATCACGAATGTGGGGAAAGGGAATTTGTTTTTGTTTAGTTTGTAGGATGAATGTTCTATCATCCATGTTTTTGCTTCTCTGTAAGAGTATGTTCATATTGCAAGGTAATCTCAAACTCCTTATTGATCATAGATCAAAGCGTTAATCTTAATTTAACTTCATGGAATTGCAGAGGTCTACAAAATCTTAAAAAACTTAAACAAGTTATGAATAAAATAAAAGACAGATTCAAAAATTGTATTTTTACAAGAAACTCATCTATTAGAGGAGGATGTAAAAAGAATTAGGAGAAGATGGCAAGGTAATGTGTTCACCTCATCATTTTCATCCCGAGCTAGGGGAGTTATGACTCTCATACACAAAACAGTCCCATTTCAAATGAAAAATGTAATTAGAGACAAATTTGGAAGATATCTAATCATCCAAGGATCTTGGTTATTACAAAATATAAATCTGGTGAACTTATACGGCCCCAATATTGATGATCAAAACTTCTTTGTTAATTTATTCCTCACTTTATCATCACTTACAGGGCAACATATAATAGCAGGGGATTTTAATTGTACATTGAATCCCAGTATAGATAGATCAACAGGACTGGACTGTACGCACAATGGATGTAGGATGACCATTAATCATTTTATGAAAGAATTGAGATTGCTAGATATATGGAGAGAAATGAAACCACAAGTCAAAGCCTATTCTTGTTATTCTAATACCTATAAGACATTCTCACGTATTGACTATTTTTTGATCTCTACAGAATTGAGGTCCAAGATTCAAAACTGTTTCTATGATAATATTGTGATCTCTGATCATGCACCCTGCTGTCTAGTATATGTAGATAAGAAATTGACAAAGGACCCAGTTAGGTGGCATTTTCAACATAAATGGCTTCAGGATGAGGAATTTGTTAAGTACAAAAACAGATAGATGTTAAAAACAGATAGATGAGTTCTTTGATATCAATACTACACAAACAACGGCATGTATAAAGTGGGAGGCTTTCAAAGCTTTTATTAGGGGGCATATTATGAGTTATACAGGTTCAAAATCTAAGAAGACCCGAGAGGAGAGAGTCCAATTGGAACGTAAAATAAAAATCCTTCAAGAAAAGGTGTATGCAGGAAGTAACCCACAGTTAGAGAACGAATTACTGATTCTGAGAGCTGAATATGACAAAAAAATCAGCGAATAGAACTGCCTCGAGTCTTCTAAGATTGAAACAAACTTTTTATGAACAAGGTGAAAAATCAGGAAAATTATTGGCATGGCAGATTAAACAATTAGAATCTAAAACACCAATTACCAGTATTATAAGTAACGGACAGGTAGTTATAGATCCTTTGGAAATTAATAGTGCCTTTAGAGATTATTATGGAAAACTATATGATACAAAAAATGAAACTGACTTAACAAAACTAAATGGGCTTTTGGGTGGATTATCTATACCATGTATTCCAAATGAAAACAGGGAGATACTGGAGTCTAAAATTAGTCAAGAAGAAGTTGGGCAAGCCATTGATAATATGAAATCAGGGAAAAGAGCAGGACCAGATGGTCTTCCAGTTGACCTCTATAAAAAATTTAAGACTAAATTAATAAAACCACTGTTGGAAATGGTTTTAGAAGCATTTCAAAATGGTAATTTACCACTGCGGCGGCATGAAATAAAGCGGCGTAGTTGGAAGTTTTAAGCAGAGTTTTATTAATCATACCGCTGTCACGAGCTCCGCTCCCGGCGCCGTGCATGAGCGCCGAGAGCGAGCCCACGGCTCTCAGAGAAGGAGGGACACAAAGTCTGTGTCCTGCAGCAGAGGTTGAAGTCAGATTGAGAGAGGATGAGAGCATGGTTACAATGCAGTATATATACACCCAACTACAACAATACATCAAAGCATTCACAGCAGTTGGTTTGATCAAACAGATAACAGGACAGGCATGAGACATTTGCATGAAAGGCAACATTAACATTACAGAGGTGAGCCAGATGAAACGAGTCTGCATGTAGACATTAATACACATTTCCTGTTCTGTTATTTGCTCTAGCCGAGCGCTGTGTTTGACCAGTCTGTTTGTGGGGATTTACATCAAAGCACATCTACATATGTAAGATGCTCAGAAGAAGCACAGTAAGGACAAGACGCATGAACACTATACGAGAATGGCGCATTACATCACAATACATGCATGTTTGTATCACAAATACATGAATGGCACATTGCATCTCAGTAGTGCAGCGGGAAAAACAGAGACAAGAGAGCTGAGTGTCCTTATCTGTTGTGGGGGTTAACCGAACCGCCACACGCTCCCCCCCAGAGGGCGCGGCAGGGGGCCGAGACCTCGATAATCCATCTGTGTGAGCGAGCTGTGGGAGAAGCTCGCTGCAGGCGGAGGGGGAGGGAGGGGAGGGGTAGTAAGTGCCGGCAGGGGCTGTAAAATCGTCCCGAGCCGCGCAAAAATTGCTTGCTGCTCCGCGACGTCGAGGGGCTGTCCCGTTGCGCGTGCGGAGATCACAAGAAGAAAAATTAGTCTCTGACTCCTCTCGTGGCCATGAAGAAAAGCAGGAGCGGCTGTAAGAAAAAATAAACAAAAGCAGAGGGACTGGCGTGTTGGCTTTAGGTGCAGGAACAACCCCAAAGCCCCCGGGAACAGCTGACGGCTGAAATCCCTTTGTGCCGTGGCTGAGACCATTAAAAAAATCCATTGGTGAGCTGCGTGCTTGCTTCAGGTGAACGAGCAGCCCTGAGGGTTCTGTGAGCAGCGGCGGAGGACGATGGCGGTCTCTGGAGCCGTTATTTGTCCCGTGCGTGATGCGCCATCCTCGTAACTCCCCGGTGCTTGAGCCGGGGCTCGTGCGTGGGTGGGCCAGCTGGAGAGGAGAACCAGGGTGCAGAATCTTGGTGGAGATCGGCGCAGACTGCGCCGATAAAATCCAGGTTGAGCTGTGGCTGTAGATTGGCCATGGTGCGTTGGAGCGGTGAGAGGAAATAGACGATCTTTTGTCCCTCAGGCTCGTGCAGATGCGTTGGAGCGGTGGGAGGTAATAGACGATCTTTGTTCCTCAGGCTCGGGTAGATGAGATGGATCGCTGAGAGGGGGGAGTAGCGGTGAGAGGGAGAAAACGTTCTGTGTCCCTCGGCTGGTCCAGCGTGGACGTCCCGATCTCAGGCAAGGGTCGCGCCATGACGTTTTCTGCAGATTTTCCCGGTCGTGGGTGATGTCCGGGGAACGGCTCGCCTGTGTTGGCTCCGCGTCGAGGTCTCCCTGAAGCCGCAGGGAGGGCGGACCAGTCAGGCCGCTGCGACGGAGCATTCATGCCCGGGTGCTCCGTTTGCTGGCTGCTCGTTTTTTTCAGCGTCGGTTCGCCAGCGTGGCCGTCCAAATCAGAAGGCTGCGTCGCACAAAACGTGTGCGTCTTCAAGGGGTCACCAGTGCGGCGGCATGAAATAATGCGGAGCTTGTGACGGCGGTATGATAATAAAACTTCCTTAAAACCTCCAACAACTCCGCATTATTTCATGCCGCCGCACTGGGCTCCCGGCGCCGTGCATGAGCGCCGAGAGCGAGCCCACGGCTCTCAGAGAAGGAGGGACACAAAGTCTGTGTCCTGCAGCAGAGGTTGAAGTCAGATTGAGAGAGGATGAGAGCATGGTTACAATGCAGTATATATACACCCAACTACAACAATACATCAAAGCATTCACAGCAGCTGGTCTGATCAAACAGATAACAGGACAGGCATGAGACATTTGCATGAAAGGCAACATTAACATTACAGAGGTGAGCCAGACGAAACGAGTCTGCCTGTAGACATTAATACACATTTCCTGTTCTGTTATTTGCTCTAGCCGAGCGCTGTGTTTGACCAGTCTGTTTGTGGGGATTTACATCAAAGCACATCTACATATGTAAGATGCTCAGAAGAAGCACAGTAAGGACAAGACGCATGAACACTATACGAGAATGGCGCACTACATCACAATACATGTGATGTAATACACACAATACACGGCTGCACGGTGGCGCAGTGGTTTAGCACTGTGACAGTACAGTTTTACCCTCGGCCGGGGGATCGCGGGGATCATGAGATCGTGGGTTCGATCCCAGCCCCCGACCAACAGTGAGCTGTGTGGAGTTTGCATGTTCTCCCCGTGTTGCGTGGGTTTACTCCGGGATTTCTCCGGTTTCCTCCCGCATACCAAAAACATGTAGGTTTAGGGCGCTCGCGCACGCAGCGACCAGCAGCCGGTGGCTTGTCACCAGACTGCAAACCAAATCTACCTACGGGTACAAATAAGTAACAAAAAAAAAAAAAAAAATACATGCATGTTTGCATCACAAATACATGAATGGCACATTGCATCTCAGTTGTGCAGCGGGAAAAACAGAGACAAGAGAGCTGAGTGTCCTTATCTGTTGTGGGGGTTAACCGAACCGCCACACCACCATACATGAATAATGCATTAATTATACTGTTGCCAAAACCAGGTAAACCCCCTAATAAATGTGAAAACATGAGACCAATAAGTCTATTAAATGCTGTTCTTAAAATAATCTGTAAAATTTTAGCAAAACGACTACAAGAAATATTACCAAATATTATTAACTGAGATCAGAATGGCTTTATAATGGGAAGACAAGGCTTCCATAATGTAAGAAGATTATTTAATATTATTTATTCCAATAAAGAAGCACCGGATACAGCTCTCCTATCATTGGACGCCGAAAAGGCCTTTGATAGGGTCGAATGGCCCTATCTTTTTGAAGTCCGACAGAGGTTTGGACTTGGAAATAATTTCATAAAATGGGTCCAGATAATATACAATAATGCTACAGCAGAAATCCTAACAAACAGCAATATCTCAAAATCAATAAAAATCAATAGAGGATGTCGACAAGGCTGTCCACTTTCACCCTTATTGTTTACTATAGTAATTGAACCTTTAGCAATGGCAGTACGTTTACATCCACAAATATATGGAATTAAAGTAGGACCAACAGAACATAAAATCTCCCTGTATGCCGATGACATAATTTTGTTTATGTCATATTTTAAAAAATCAATTCCGACCTTGTTAAATTTAATAAAGAACTTTGGGGATATATCAGGATGTAAAATAAACATGGTTCCAAGGTTGTCATAGCCAGGAGCGGCACTGGGGTTAAGCTCCCAGTGCTTATAAAATGCTCCTTATAGCGTGCGTCTTGAAAAGCCTCTGACAACAAAGTCCAACTCCTAGCCTGCCCGTGTGGTTTAGTCTCTAAGCCCGGCGGAACTGCTTCTACTAATAGGAGAAGGGGCGAGGGCGGATCTCTGGCGCCTTAAAACCAGATGCTTCGGGTAGATGGTGGCTCGTCAACCTGGGAAGGTAGCCCATCTAGGGGAAGGTAAACCCTGATTTCAAACCTGTGCTGCCTTGATGGCACACCCGGTCACGGGAAAGGCTTTGGGAGTCAACCCTGAGGAAAAATCCGGAGTCAGAGTCCCTAAGGCAGTTCTCTGTTGTGCTCAACATCGTTCTGGCAGCTCCTGCAACGGCGCTGGTGCCAAACTGTAGCAGCCCTGCTGTTCCTTTGGATTCATCAGTGACGTGGAGAGGGGGGACATGCTGCATGGGCAACATCTTGTCCTCCATATCTTCCTGCCCAGGCTTGAATCCTACCAACGCCCAACGCTGGAAGGTAGAACACCGGATCACTGGAGAGGACACTCCAGCTTCGCCTTTGGCGTAGACAAAACACGGGGAATAACAGTTACCGGTTATAAGCCACCGCTCAATTGGCGTAGAGCGCGGCGCCAGGGGTTGTTCCCGACGGTGGGAGAGATCATCGGATCTCGCTGGACAGCTACCGCCCGCCTCAAGTTGGGCAGCCCCCAGCCAATAAGGTGTTGTCTCGCCACAGCCTGCTTTCCTCATTGGGTGCATGGGGATGAGGAGAAGTCTGAACGGCAGGCTGAGAACCTTCGCACCAGGCAAGACAAAAAAACAAAAGAGACCAACTCAAAAACTGGGAACTTGGAACGTCCGCACTATGATTACAGGACTCGCTGCTAACCTCAAGGACATCAACGACACCAGGAAGACTGCCATCATCAATAATGAGCTGAAGAGACTGGAAGTGGATATCGCCACTCTCCAGGAAACACGGTTGGCTGACGCAGGCACACTGAGAGAGAAGGACTACACGTTCTACTCACAGGGAAAGAGCAGTGATGAACATAGGGAACACAGAGTGGGCTTCGCAGTGAAGAACACCTTGCTGAAGATGGTGGAACCGGGCAGCAATGGCTCTGCACGACTCCTCACCCTCCGCCTCAACACCACTCAAGGCCCAGTCACCCTCGTCAGTGTGTATGCCTCAACACTGACAGCCACACCAGAGGCAAAAGATGAGTTCTACGAGAATCTCGCAACAACTGTCAGGATCATCCCCAACTCTGAACAACTCATTCTCCTTGGAGACTTCAATGCCAGAGTGGGTGCTGACCACGACTCCTGGCCCTCCTGTCTTGGGCCATTTGGCGTGGGCAGAATGAACGACAACAGACAGCGGCTGCTCGAGTTCTGCACTTATCACGATCTGTGCATCACAAACTCGTTCTTCAAGACCAAGCCCGAACACAAAGTTTCCTGGCGACATCCGCGCTCAAAGCATTGGCACCAGCTGGACTTGATCCTGACCAGGCGCACCTCACTGAAGAACGTGCTAATCACCCGTTTGTTCCAGAGTGCAGATTGTGACACAGACCATTCATTGGTGTGTTGCAAGGTCAAGCTGCAGCTGAAGAAATACCATCGTGCTAGACAGCCTGGAAAGGCACGGATTGACACCAGCAAGATGGCCCAACCAGAACTTGTTGAGCAGTTTGCCTCCACCTTTGAGAAGGAACTCGGTGTACCACAAGAAGGAGAATCTGCAAAGCAGAAGTGGGAAGAGCTGCGAAACACCATCCACCGCACAGCCTTGGCTACCTTTGGGAGGAAGACCTCGAAGTCACAGGACTAGTTTGATGCCAAGTTGACCAAGATGACCCCCGTCATTGAAGCCAAGTGCTCAGCACTTGCTGAGTACAAGAAGTACCCAAGCAAGAAGAATCTCCAGATTCTCAGGGCTGCGAGAAGCAAAGTTCAGCAGACTGCTCGGCGCTGTGCCAACGAGTACTGGATTCAGCTCAGCCAAGACATTCAAACTGCTGCCATAACAGGGAACATCCGTGGTATGTACGATGGCATCAAGAAAGCACTTGGTCCGGCTCAGAGCATGACGGCCCCCCTCAAATCCTCCACTGGGGAGATGATCACAGAAAAGAACAAGCAGATGGAGAGATGGGTGGAACACTACTCCGACCTCTACTTCAGACAGAACACCGTGACACCGTCAGCCCTTGATGCCATCGACTGCCTGCCATCCATGGACGAACTTGACGCCGAGCCAACCATCGACGAACTCAGCAAGGCCATCGATAGCTTGGCCGCTGGCAAGGCACCCGGCAACAACGGCATACCCCCCGACCTGATCAAGCACTGCAAGACCGCCCTACTGCTGCCATTGCATGACGTCCTCTGCCAGTGCTGGAAGGAAGGTGCCGTACCACAGGACATGAGGGACGCCAAGATCATCACCCTCTACAAAAACAAAGGGGAGAGAAGCGATTGCAACAACTACAGGGGCATCTCCCTCCTCAGCATTGTTGGCAAAGTCTACGCACAAGTTGTTCTCGTTCGTCTACAGAAGCTTGCCGAACGTGTCTACCCCGAGTCTCAGTGTGGCTTCCGTGCTGAGCGATCGACGGTAGACATGATATTCTCCATCCGCCAACTCCAGGAGAAATGCAGAGAACAGAACATGCCCCTGTACGTCGCCTTCATTGACCTCACCAAAGTGTTCGATCTGGTCAGCAGAGAGGGCCTTTTCAAGATCCTGCGAAAGATAGGATGCCCATCAAAGTTGCAAAGCCTCATCGAATCGTTTCACACCAACACGCAGGGGATAGTGCAGCACGACAGCAACGTCTCAGAGCCATTCAACATATGCAGCGGAGTGAAACAGGGCTGTGTACTTGCGCCAACCCTCTTTGGGATTTTCTTTGCTATGCTCCTGAGGCATGCCTTCAGCACAGCAACAGAGGGAATCTACCTGCACACAAGATCTGACGGCAGGCTTTTCAACCTTGCCCGCCTGAAAGCCAGAACCAAAGTACGCGAGGCTCTAATCAGAGATATGCTGCTCGCAGACGACGCTGCAGTCGCGACCCACACACAGCAGGAGCTTCAGACCCTGATGGACCGCTTCTCCCAGGCATGCAAGGACTTTGGGCTTACCATCAGCCTCAAAAAGACTAACATCTTGGCGCAAGGCACGGAAGCACCACCAACCATCACCATCGACGACTACGAGCTGGAGGTCGTGAATTAGTTCACGTACCTGGGGTCCACGATCAGCAGCAACCTCTCCCTTGATAGAGAGATCGACAAGAGGATTGGAAAATCAGCCTCCACACTCGCTCGCCTCACCACACGAGTGTGGGAGAATCCCAAACTCTCTGTCAAGACGAAGATGGCAGTGTACAACGCCTGCGTCATCAGCACACTGCTCTATGGGAGTGAGACGTGGACAACATACGCCCGGCAGGAAAAGAGACTGAACTCCTTCCACTTGTGCTGCATTCGCCGCATCCTGGACATATCCTGGCAGGACAAAGTGCCCAACACAGAAGTTCTGTCCCGCGCCGTCCTTCCCTCCATGTTCACTCTACTCAGGCAGCGCAGGCTCCGCTGGCTAGGCCATGTTCACCGTATGGAGGATGGCAGAATCCCCAAAGACGTCCTCTACGGAGATCTGGCGACTGGCAGGAGAGACGTTGGCCGCCCACAGCTGCACTTTAGAGACATCTGCAAGAGAGACATGAAGGCCCTGGAGATCAACACAGAGCGCTGGGAGGACCTTGCAACGGACCGCTCCAAATGGAGAGGCACCCTGACCAGACAGCTCAAGGCGGGTGAAGAGAGACTGACTGCTGCAGCAGATGAAAAAGGACCCGCAGGAAGAACCGCCACAGCTCCAGCAGCACGGCGACCACCCACAAGTGCGACCTGTGTGACAGGGACTGCCATTCGCACATCGGCCTGTTCAGCCCCAGGCGATGCTGTTCCAGCAGAGTAGACGTTTAGGATTCTCTTCCATGGTCATCATAGGCCGACGGAGGCCGACGTGCGTGACGAATCCTCAGTTCTTCAAAAGACATTATGTTATCTGAGCGTGACAAATATAAGTCTTGAATCTTTTGAATCCCTTTTAAATTCCATACTTTAAATACAGTATCCGCTCTCCCTGGTGTAAAATATTGATTACCTCATACTGGGCTAAATTGTGACAGTGAGTGTGGTTCTTTTAAATATTTTTTGGTTTCACACCATATTTTGATCATGTGCTTTACAATTGGATTTTTAACTTGTTTCTGTAGTTTTTTATCCGAGTCTGAGTATATGAATAAGGGAAGAGGTAAAGGTAAATTGTATGATTCCATTTCAGTCCAGTGAGGAGGATCATTTGATGAAAAATAATGTGTCATAGACCTCAGTTGTGCTGACCAGTAATACAGCATAAAGTTTGGACATTTCAGACCTCCACGATCAAATGGTAAATATAGTAAGGACAAACATAATCTAGCCTTCCTATTGTTCCATATAAATTCCACTAACTTTTTTTTAATTCTTGAGAATAGATCTGAAGGTGGTGGTAAAGGAATGTTCTGAAATAAATAAAGTATTTTTGGTAAGATATTACTTTTAAGTATATTAATTCTCCCAATCATCGACATTGGTAGTGGCATCCATCTCTGAAGTAACTCATTAATATCTGTCATTAAGGCTTCATAGTTGGCATTGACGACTGATTCTAGCTTAGGCAAAATTTGAATTCCTAAATATTTAAACTGATTTACAACATTGAATTGGTTTACCTCAGGAGCTGGATGTTTTCTCTGGGTCTCATTTAGCATTGATATTGAAGATTTTGTTTTGTTTATTTTTGTTGTTTCGTTGGCCTCTGTCGGTCTATGATGACCATGGAAGAGAATCCTAAACGTCTACTCTGCTGGAACAGTACCGCCTGTGGCTGAACAGGCCGATGCGCGCTCTGTGTTGATCTCCAGGGCCTTCATGTCTCTCTTGCAGATGTCTCTAAAGCGCAGCTGTGGGCAGTTGTTGCGAGATTCTCGTAGCATTCCTCTTTTGCCTCTGGTGTGGCTGTCAGTGTTGGGGCATACACACTGACGAGGGTGACTGGGCCTTGAGTGGTGTTGAGGCGGAGGGTGAGGAGTCGTGCAGAGCCATTGCTGCCCGGTTCCACCATCTTCAGCAAGGTGTTCTTCACTGCGAAGCCCACTCCATGTTCCCTGTGTTCGTCACTGCCCTTTCCCTGCCAGTAGAACGTGTAGTCCTTCTCTCTCAGTGTGCCTGCGTCAGCCAACCGTGTTTCCTGGAGAGTGGCGATATCCACTCCCAGTATCTTCAGCTCATTATTGATGATGGCAGTCTTCCTGGTGTCGTTGATGTCCTTGAGGTTAGCAGCAAGTCCTGTCATCATAGTGCGGACGTTCCAAGTTCCCAGTTTTAGAGTTGGTCTCTTTTGTTTTTTTGACTTGCCTGGTGCGAAGGTTCTCAGGACCTGCCAGAACGATGTTCAGCACAACAGAGAACTGCCTTAGGGGCTCCGACTCCGCATTTTTCCTCAGGGTTGACTCCCGAAGCCTTTCCCGTGACCGGGTGTGCCGCAAGGCAGTGGAGGTTTGAAATCAGGGTTTACCTTCACCTAGATGGGCTACCTTCCCAGGTTGACGAGCCACCATCTATGAAAAGATAAGCCTTTATTAGTCCCACAATGGGGAAATTCCAGGATTGCAACAGCACAGGGATAGCAACACTCAGAGCAACAATCAGAAGGCAAGAAAAAACAAGAGCAGCTAGTATACATATGTACATATTAATATAAATATATATATATATATATATATATATATATATATATATATAGACACACAGTGCGGAGCATTGTGGTTGGTGGATGTGCAGCAGAAAGTCTAAGCTCTCTCTCCGCGGATGCAGCAGGCCAGCTGGATGTCTTTGGGCATGATGGTGACCCTCTTGGCGTGGATGGCGCACAGGTTGGTGTCCTCGAAGAGACCCACCAGGTAGGCCTCGCTGGCCTCCTGCAGAGTCATGACGGCTGAGCTCTGGAAGCGCAAGTCGGTCTTGAAGTCCTGAGCGATCTCCCTCACCAGGCGCTGGAAGGGCAGCTTACGGATGAGCAGCTCCGTGGATTTCTGGTAGCGACGGATCTCTCTCAGAGCCACGGTACCGGGCCTGTAACAGCTCCAGCTCCTGTTTTTTCTTCATGGCTGCTACGCGTCCTCGCAGTACTGAACCGCGAGAAGAGTCAGACACAAATTTTTCTTCTCACAGCCACGTTCAACGGGACAGCCCCTCAACATCGTGGATCCACATGCAATTTTTGCGCGGCCCAGACAACTTCGCTGTCCCGGGCCGGCACTTGCTACCCCCACCCCCCCTCCCTCCACCTCCGCCTGCACAGAGCTTTTCCCGCAGCTCGCTACCAAAGCCGGACGATCGAGGCCTCAGCCCCCTGCTGAGCCCTCTGGGGGGGAGTGGTGTGGGCGACCCCCACAGCCTACGGACAAGCAGAGCGCTCAGCTGGAGCAATTAGCAGAACAGTGAGATGTATGGACTGATATCAATAGGCAGCCTCTCTTTGTCTAATCCTGGCGCCAGTAATCTTGCTATTGATATGTGTGACTCTAATGCATATGTCCATGCCTTCCTGCAGTTTACTGTGATGCTAATGTGCCATGCATGCATTGTCTAGCTGGGTATATAAGTCAACCATATTGCTTGCTCTCTCTCTGACTCACTCGCTTTTTGATCATGTTGACAATTTAAAAATTATTCATGATTGTCTGTCTGCAATCAAGGACTGGATGTCTAGTAACTTTTTGCAACTTAATGCTGATAAAACTGAAGTCCTTATTGTAGCACCTGATAATCTAATTCCTAAGTTGGTTAATAGCATTGGTTCATTAAGCTCTAACGTACGGTCTAATCTAAAAAATCTTGGTGTCATTTTCAATCAATCGATGAGTTTTGATCAGCATGTCAAATCTCTGACCCGGAGTTGTTTTTTCCACCTTAGGAATAGATCCAAAATTAGGTCATTGGTTTCCTACACTCAGTTAGAAATCATTATTCATGCCTTTGTTTCTTCACGTTTGGACTATTATAATGCTCTTTTTACATGTCTTAGCAAATCCTCTTTACACCGCCTACAATTAGTCCAGAACGCTGCTGCAAGATTATTAACTAGGTCCAGTAGATTCTGTCATATCACTCCTGTTTTGGCCTCCTTGCATTGGCTTCCTGTAAATTATAGAATTGATTTTAAAGTTCTTGTTCTTACTTACAAAGCCATTCATGAAGAGGGACCTTTTTATATTAGTGACCTGCTCTCTCTACACCAGCCCAACAGGTCTCTCAGGTCTTCTCATCAGAATCTATTGGTAGTTCCTAGTACTAGGCTCAAAACCAAAGGCGATAGAGCCTTTGCTGCTGTTGCTCCCAGACTGTGGAACTCCTTGCCTTTTGAACTTAGATCTGCACCTTCCATTGGTGTTTTTAAGAAGCAACTAAAGACCCACCTTTTTAGCCTTGCTTTTTAACTATGTGCCGATTGTATTTTTTATGTGCTTTTACTGTCTACTTTGTTTTACTGTGTTATGTGCCTGTGTTTTTATTTTGAATTTTTTTTACCATGTTAAGCACTTTGTGACTCTGTCTGTGAAAGGTGCTCTATAAATAAACTTATTATTATTATTATCACATGCATTGCCTGTTTGCTGACTAGAGACAGAGAGCTCGCTCCAGCACGCTCCCACAGCGCTGGGGTGAACCCTCATGTTGGAGGATGAAATAAACACCCTTTTAAACTTCAGTTCGCCGTGTCCTGCCTGCACTTATTCCGTGCCTCCACACTGGGTACCCCTTATCTCATCCGCCACAATATAACAAAAACATACCAGATACATGCACAAAGTGTATGGAAAGTAAAGGAACCCTATTTCACTGTTTATGGGAATGTAGAAAAATCAGAATGTTTTGGGAAGAGGTGAGGGTAACAATTGAAAAAATAATTTCAAAACAAATTACATTGAACCCTAAACTGTTTTTGTTGGGTCTGTATCCAGAAAAACATAACTTTAATAAGAGTGAAAGAGCATTCATAGACCTCAGTTTGCTTAATGCCAAAAAATGTATTGCACTACTGTGGAAAAAGATTCATAGACCAGATGCGACTCAGTGGTTAAGACAAACGTTAACAAACCTTCCACTAGAAAGAATAACATATATACTGAAAGGAAAATGTGTTTGAGAATATATGGAGACCTTTCATTACCTCCACCAGGCCGCAGGCCGCAGGAGGTTATGTTTTTGCCGGGGTTTGTCTGTCTGTCTGTCTGTCTGTCTGTTGGTTAGCAAGATAACTCAAAAAGTTTTGGAGTTTTTGAAACTTTCAGGCATTGTTGGAAATGGTACAAAGAAGAACTGATTAAATTTTGGGGATGATCCGGATCACCGTCCAGAAGAAAACCGCCATTACGGAAAATGCCATTTTCGTGAATTACTACTGAACCACTAATCCTATCATTGTCAATCCAATTGCTAGTCATATGTTTTCATGGTCAAGGAATCAAAAAACGTACACACAAACACTGTATGGGGGGAACTGTGGCGCTAAACCGCCATTACGGAAAATGCCATTTTCGTGAATAACTACTGAACCACTAATCCTATCATTGTGAATCCAATTGCTACTCATATGTTTTCATGGTCAAGGAATCTGAAAACGTACACACAAACACTGTATGGGGGGAACTGTGGCGCTAAACCGCCATTACGGAAAATGCCATTTTCGTGAATAACTACTGAACCACTAATCCTATCATTGTGAATCCAATTGCTACTCATATGTTTTCATGGTCAAGGAATCTGAAAACGTACACACAAACACTGTATGGGGGGAACTGTGGCCGCCATTACGGAAAATGCCATTTTCGTGAATAACTACTGAACTGTAGGAAACTTGAAATGAAGAGACTGAATGATTTTTCAGTATTGGTTTATTCCATATCAAGTCCTACAGCTCCTCTCTCAGCCAGGGAATGAAGAGGGCGAGCTGAGATAAACCACATACCTTTATACTGTTACAACAGACACAAATCACATTCACATCAAACACAGAATTCCATTCATAACTAATCCTCCCATTGTCCTCTCGGCTTCTCTGTCTGACCCTAGGAGTCAGGCAGTCTCTTCAGGTTCACTCTCAGATCTTCTCACTTCTCCTCTAGTCTGCAGGGGGTCCAGAGTCAATGTCCATCTGGGGCGTGATGTCAATACACACTGTGAGCTCAAAGTTCCTTCATGTCTGGGTCTCTGCCAAGGAATATGTGAGCTACATAATGTTACGCCACATCACTCCCCCTGAAACGCCCAAGAACGGACATACACCAACCTTAAGTCAATAATGGACAGTCATACACACTATGTCAAGAAAGGACACACACACACCGCCCTCATGTCCATAATGGGCAGTCATACACATTACACCCTTACAGCCCCCGCCCCTTTTGCAGGATCTACAGCACAATTTACACGGGTTGATCCAAATACACATCACTCTGCCCGTTGCTTAGGCTTCAATCTCCTCCCGAACCTGCTGAACGCAGGCTTCGCAGTCTGTGTTGTGCCGTCCTGCGGTGCGCCTGTGGAATGAGGGGGAGAAGGGTTATTTGCCCCTTGCTGGGGAACTAGGGGCTGTCCCTTGGGAGGCCTGCCGCGTCGAGGCGCCCCCGCCGGCCGTACAGGTTCGTCACGTAACACAAAAGCAGGCTTTAATCTGTCAACACTGATTGTCTCTTTCCTGCCCCCCAAGTCCAGTACAAAATATTTCTCCCCGGTTTCCAGTACTCGGAACGGACCATCATAAGGTGGGCGGAGACTGTGACGCTGGGCGTCGTGCCTGACAAAAAACAAACTCTGCGTTCTGCAAAGCCTTGGGAACAAAAACCCGCGGAAACGTGTGATGAGCGGGGCCCGGGAGCATTTCTGCCCCCGTGCCACTTAGAGGTCCCCACACCGGGGGGCGCTCGGGTGCTGCATGGGCTGGCAGGAACTCTCCTGGCAGCCTGAGAGGTTGAGTAAACACTAATTCAGCAGGTGAGGCATCTAAATCCTCCTTGGGTGCCGAACGCAACCCCAATAAAACCCATGGTAGTTTGTTTACCCAATTTGTATCCGTGAGCGACGCTCTGAGGGCTGCCTTCAACAACCTGTGAAAACGCTCGCATAAACCGTTGGCCTGTGGGTGATAAGCAGTGGTGCGATGAGCTGTTGCCCCTAAGCCGCTGGCCATGACTGACCATAGCTCTGAAACGAACTGCGGACCCCTATCGGACGTAATGTCCGACGGGACTCCGAACCTCGCTACCCAGGCTGTTAAAAAAACGCGAGTTACCTCTGCCGCTGTGGTAGACTGCAATGGGACCACTTCCGGCCAACGCGTGGTCCGGTCCACCATTGTCAGGAGATGTGTGAACCCCTGCGAGGGCGGCAGGGGTCCCACTAGATCTACGTGCACATGATCAAACCTCTTAGCCGGGACGTGGAAAGGCTCTAAAGGGGCTTTTGTGTGTCTGTGAACTTTGGCCCGCTGGCAGGACATGCAGGCTCTAGCCCACTCCTTCACGTGCTTGCGCAGGCTCGGCCAAACAGACTTCTCTGCTACCATTTTCACCGAAGCGCGTACTCCCGGGTGTGCCAGGGAGTGCACCGCGTCAAAAACACAACGGCGCCACGTGGCCGGCACCACTGGGCGAGGTCGCCCGGTGGATACATCGCAAATAAGCGGGGGTGAACCGGTTTGTAAACTTACGTTCTCCAGCCTTAACCCTGTTGGTCCAGACAGGAGCGCGCGCACGTCTGTGTCCTCGTCCTGCTCTGCTGCCATGGCCACGTAATCTATCCCTACGTGCACCGGAGCCGCGTGCGCGTACGCACTGTTACCGTGCTCTGCGTCTGCGGCGCTACAGCCTCCATCCGCGCGGACAGGTGCTGTTATCGCTCGCGAGAGGCAGTCCGCCACCACATTAAATTTACCGGCTACGTGCTGTATATCGGTGGTGAATTCTGAAATTGCGGCCAGCTGCCTCTGCTGTCGGCCTGACCATGGTTCAGAGACTTTGGACATTGCAAAAGTTAACGGTTTGTGGTCGACAAAAGCGGTGAAATGCCGCCCTTCCAACCAGAACTGGAAATGGCGAATGGCCAGGTGGAGCGCTAGCAGTTCCCTATCAAATGCGCTATATTTTCGCTCCGCATCGCGTAGGGACCTGCTAAAAAAAGCGAGTGGTTGCCAAGCCCCGGCGACTTGCTGTTCTACCACAGCTCCTATGGCCACATCTGACGCGTCTGTGGTTAGCGCTATTCGGACTGCTGGGTCTGGGTGAGCCAGCAGTGCTGCATTCGCTAGTGCTTTCTTAACCTCAGTGAATGCGTGCTCCCGCTCCGGGGACCACTCAATCGCATTGGAGGGCTTTTGTTTTTTTAGCGTGACATACAACGGTTGCATGAGCTGCGCCGCGTGAGGTATGAAACGGTTGTAAAAGTTTACCATGCCTAAAAATTCCTGCAACGCTTTTACCGTTTGTGGCTGGGGAAACTCAGCCACCACGCGTACTTTGGAGGGCAGCGGAACTGCACCTTCTGGGGAGACGCGGTGCCCCAAAAAATCGATCTGTGCTACGCCGAAATTGCACTTGGCTGGGTTGATTATCAACCCGTGCGCTCCCAACCACTGAAAAACAGTTCTGAGGTGACTCTCGTGTTCCTCCTCAGAGGCGCTGGCGACTAAAATATCATCTAAGTAGACAAAAACAAAAGGGAGGTCGCGCAAAACGGCATCCATCATGCGTTGGAAGGTTTGCGCAGCGCCTTTAAGGCCAAAAGGCATGCGTAAAAATTCAAAAAGCCCGAAAGGGGTTATTATCGCTGTCTTGGGAATGTCCTCTGACCGGACCGGGACCTGGTGATAACCGTGGACCAGGTCTATTTTAGAAAAAATTCGTGCCTTGGCCAAATGCACCGAAAAATCTTGGATATGCGGAATTGGGTAGCGGTCCTGCGCTGTGGCATTGTTTAACCTGCGATAATCGCCGCACGGTCTCCAAAAGCCGTCCGCCTTAGGGACCATGTGGAGGGGGGAAGTCCAAGCGGACGTCGAGCGGCGAATTATGCCCAACCTTTCCAGGTTGGCGAACTCCTCACGCGCAATAGAGAGCTTAGCTGCATCCAAGCGCGGAGCCTTCGCAAAAACTGGTGGACCCCTTGTGGTTATAAAGTGCTCCACCCCGTGCTTCGCCACCTTAGCTGAAAACGTGGGAACTGTGAGTGCTGGGAACTGGTTTAGGAGAGTGTGGAACTTACCTCCTGCTGCGGCGGCGTTGGCCTGTACTGACGGCGGGGACACTCGCGCTGCACAGGGAATAGAACAAAAAGAGAGTGCATTAACCAAGCGTCTATTAGCCAGATCTACCAACAAGCCATGTGAGCACAAAAAGTCGGCGCCCAACATGTTAAAACTCACCGCCGCTACTATGAAGGTCCATTCATAGTTGCGGCCGTGCAAGGACAGGCGCAGAGTTCTTTCGCCAAACGTCTTGATCGATGAGCCGTTTGCGGCTGTTGCTCCATCTCCGCGGGGACCGGCCGCCCGGTCCGCGTAGGTCGCGGTGATGAAACTCCTCTGTGCTCCGGTGTTGATGAGGAATCGCCGTCCGGAGCTCGCGTCCGTCAGGTAGAGCAGCTTGTTCCGTTCGCCGAGGGTCGAAGCTGCCAGCGACCTCCGGCTCTTTGCGCTTCCCTGCTTCCTGAAGTTGCATGGCGGGACGCACCTGTGCGCCTTGTGCGCGAAACGTCGATGGTAGAAGCACATCTCGTTCTCTCCTCTGCTCCGGGATCGCGCTGCCGCTGTTGTTGCAGGGGTCAGCTCTGCTGCCACCGGTTCTCCGTCGCCCTGGGCTGCCGTGCCGAGGTCCGCTGCTGCCGCTGCCGTCTCCTGCTTGCCGCATGCGTCCAGGAGTCGCTCTGCTTCCAAAGCCAGCGCGCAGAAGTCCTGCTGGTCCACACACCTCATGCTGGACAGGGAGCCTCTCATGTGCGCTGGAAGGGTCCTCAAAAAGATGTTTAAATAAAAACGCATCGTTGCCTGCCCCGATCATCTGCAGCATGTCCTCCATGAGGACGGTTGGCCTGCGTCCTCCTCTGTCGCACAGGTCCAGGAGTGTTCTGGCCCTCACCTCGGCCGATGGCACAAAGCTCTGAATGAGGGCGGCTTTCAGGGCGTCGTATTTGCCAGCAGCGGGCAGCTGCTGCACCAGGCTCCGCACACATTGGGCTGTGCGGCTGTCGAGTCTTGCGATGACATTGTGGAACTTAATGTCATCCTCTGATACCCCGTTAAGCACGAACCGTGATTCCACGTGTTGGAACCATGAGTGCGGGTCCTCTTGCCAGAACTCGGGGAGTCTAATGGAGTTTACGCCGGTGCGGGCGGTCTCCGGTGAGTCAGGTTCGGAGTCGGAGAGACGACCTCCAAGTCTTTCCATTTTTCTCACGTGTGGGTCACCAATGTAGGAAACTCGAAATGAAGAGACTGAATGATTTTTCAGTATTGGTTTATCCCATATCAAGTCCTACAGCTCCTCTCTCAGCCAGGGAATGAAGTGGGCGAGCTGAGATAAACCACATACCTTTATACTGTTACAACAGACACAAATCACATTCACATCAAACACAGAATTCCATTCATAACTAATCCTCCCATTGTCCTCTCGGCTTCTCTGTCTGACCCTAGGAGTCAGGCAGTCTCTTCAGGTTCACTCTCAGATCTTCTCACTTCTCCTCTAGTCCGCAGGGGGTCCAGAGTCAATGTCCATCTGGGGCGTGATGTCAATACACACTGTGAGCTCAAAGTTCCTTCATGTCTGGGTCTCTGCCAAGGAATATGTGAGCTACATAATGTATCATTGTCAATCCAATTGCTAGACATATGTTTTCCTGGTCAAGGAATCTGAAAACGTACACACAAACACTGTATGGGCGCAACTGTGGCCGCCATTACGGAAAATGTCATTTTCCTGAATAACTACTGAACTGTAGGGAGCTTGAAATGAAGAAGCGATGTGATTTTATAAATCAAGTTTTATTATCAGCTTCCAGTCCCTCACATGTCTCATCTCGATGCAGAAGCAGAATGAAGAGGCTGAGCGCAGTCAGACCTTCATACTTATACCCACACTCAACAAAAGACATTGCATATCAAAGCTGACATCCCGCATTAGCGTAATCCCTCTCCATTGTCCTCTCTCTCCTCCACCTGACCCTGGGGGGGTCAGGAAGTTCGATCAGGTCTCCACCGCTGCGACTCCGTCTGCTCCTTGATCTTCGCCGGTGGTCGAGACCTCTTGCCCTGCTCTGAGACGTGAGGTCATTCCACATATGCAATCTCTAAACATTCCACTTATGTCTATACATATGTAGGTATGGATATATGAATAATATAAGCCATAGCCCCCCCCAAACGTCTAAGAAAAGGACAATCAAATTAAGTTTACAGCTTAAGATAACATCCATGACATATTATACCGTTATACATCTCAACAGGAAAAACGAAAAATATCTTCAGCAGTCATGTTAACCTTCAAGTTATGCAGCATGATCCTGTTAAAAATTCAGTGGTAACAACAGCAGTATAGTTAATGTCACAAGTCAGCCTTAAAACTGCAACGGCACAATCCGACAACATAGCTAACAACTCTTTGTCAATTTTACATCAGTCTATGTGTTGTCTGGGTTTTAATCTTCTCCGGAATCTGCTGTAGGCCTGCTTTGGCGTCCTGGCGGGACCGTCCTGTAAGGGATCTTCAGCTTGGGGAGGAGAGTGGTTATTTGTTCCCGGCAGGGGGGCTGAGTCTTTTCTCCTGGGGGGTCTACCCCGCCGAGGTGCTCTCGCCACCCGTGCAGGCTCGTCGCTCAACAAGAAAGCAGGTTTAAGTCTGTCAATGCTGACTGTTTCTTTTCTGTCCCCTAAATCAAGCACAAAATGCTTATCACCAGGTTCCAGCACTCTGTATGGTCCATCGTATGGAGGGCGGAGGGTTGGTTTTAAAGCTTCGTGTCTAACAAAAATGAACTTGGTGTTTTTCAAAGCTTGGGGGACAAAAACCCGCGGAAAAGAGTGATGTACGGGTCCGGGGAGCGTGTCCGGTCCCGTGCTGCTTAGGGGCCTCAGGGCTGGTAGGTGCCCGGGCTCTGGATGTTCTGGTAAGAACTCACCTGGGAGCCTGAGAGGTTGTGCAAAGACTAATTCTGCCGGGGAGGCGTCTAGATCCTCCTTAGGCGCAGAACGCAACCCTAATAAAACCCAGGGAAGTTTATTCACCCAATCTGTATCCGTTAGTGAGGCCCTGAGGGCGGCCTTTAAAGACCTATGAAAACGCTTGCATAACCCATTAGCCTGAGGGTGATACGCGGTGGTGCGATGAATTGTTGCCCCTAAGCTGCTGGCCTTGGCTGACCACAGCTCTGAGACAAATTGAGGCCCCCTATTGGACGTGATGTCCGATGGGACGCCGAAACGCGCCACCCAGTTTGTTAAAAAAACGCGAGCGACTTCCGCGGCTGTGGTTGACGCCAGAGGGACTGCCTCCGGCCAGCGCGTGGTACGGTCTACCATTGTTAACAGGTGTGTGAACCCTTGCGACGACGGTAGTGGGCCCACGAGGTCGACGTGTACGTGATCAAACCTCCTGGCTGGAATTCGGAAAGGTTCTAGAGGAGCTTTTGTGTGTTTGTGTATTTTGGCGCGTTGGCAAGACATGCAAGTCTTTGCCCATTCCTTTACATTTTTACGCAGGCCCGGCCAAACAAACTTCTCTGCGACCATTTTAACCGAAGCGCGCACCCAGGGGTGCGCGAGGGAGTGAACCAAGTCAAAAATGCGGCGACGCCACGCGGCTGGAACTACCGGGCGAGGCCGGCCGGTTGACACGTCGCAGATTAGGGGGGGAACACCGTCATGCAAACCCCTTTCCTCCAGTCTTAACCCTGTTGGTCCAGACTGGAGCACGCGCACGTCTGCGTCACTGCTTTGTTCCGCTGCCATGGCCGCGTAATCTATCCCTATGTGGATTGGGGCCTCGTACGTGTCCGCGTTGGCCATGAGTTCTGCGGCTGCGGTAGTATAATCTGCTTCCTCGCGCTCTGACGATGTCACAGCGCGGGAGAGGCAGTCTGCTACCACATTAAGCTTGCCTGCCACATGTCGAATATCTGTGGTGAACTCTGAAATTGCAGCTAGCTGTCTTTGTTGCCTGCCTGACCATGGTTCTGAAATTTTAGCCATCGCAAAAGTGAGTGGTTTGTGGTCTACGAAAGCCGTGAAACGCCGCCCTTCCAGCCAGAACTGGAAGTGGCGGATGGATAAATGAAGCGCTAGCAGCTCCCTGTCAAAAGTGCTTTATTTGCACTCGGTTTGGGTTAAGGATTTGCTAAAAAATGCTAACGGTTGCCAGGTTCCGCCAACATGTTGTTCCACGACTGCCCCTATGGCCAGGTCTGAAGCGTCTGTGGTTAACGCTATGCGGGCCGAGGGATCGGGGTGAACCAACAATGTGGCATTCGCTAGTGCACTTTTTCTTCCGCGAAGGCTCGTTCCCGCTCCGGGGTCCATTCGACCGCGTTGGAGGGCTTTTGTTTTCTGAGCGCGGCATATAGGGGCTGCATGAGTTGAGCTGCGCGGGGGAGGAAACGGTTGTAAAATTTCACCATTCCTAAAAATTCTTGTAGCGATCTGACCGTTTGTGGTCGTGGGAAATTTGCTACCGCGCGCACTTTGTCCGGCAATGGAACTGCCCCCTCTGGTGAAACTCTGTGTCCCGAAAAATCAATTTGTGACACGCCGAATCGGCATTTGGCTGGGTTGATTATTAACCCGTGCTCTTCTAGTCTCTGAAAAACTGTAGCGAGGTGTTGTTCGTGTTCTTCCTCTGACGAGCTGGCTACCAGAATATCGTCGAGGTAGACGAACACGAAGGGGAGGTCGCGTAATACCGCGTCCATCATACGCTGAAAAGTTTGAGCAGCGCCTTTGAGGCCAAACGGAATTCGCAAAAATTCAAAAAGACCAAAAGGGGTTATTACAGCCGTTTTAGGAACGTCCTCTGGTCGAACCGGAACTTGGTGGTAGCCGCGGACCAGATCTATTTTAGAGAAAATGCGTGCACCCACCAGATGTAGTGAAAAATCTTGGATGTGAGGGATTGGGTAGCAGTCATGCACCGTCGCATTGTTTAATCTGCGGTAATCACCGCAAGGTCTCCAAGAACCGTCGGTTTTCGGGACTATATGTAGTGGTGATGCCCAAGGGCTTTTCGAGCGCCGAATAATGCCCAATTTTTCCAGGCTGGCAAACTCGTCGCGTGCTATGGCGAGCTTGGTCGCGTCTAAGCGCCGAGCTTTGGCAAAAACAGGTGGGCCTGTTGTGGGGATGAAGTGTTCAACCCCGTGTTTCGCTACTGTTGCTGAAAATTTGGGAACTGTGAGTGCTGGAAATTGGGTGAGGAGTTGGTCAAACTTACCTCCTGCTGTGGTGACGCTGGCCTGCACGGGTGGTGGAGAGACTCGAGCTGAGCAGGGGATAGAAGAAAATGATTGCATTAACGAGTGCAAATTAATGAGTGCATTAACCAAGCGTCTATTTGCAAGATCGACTAACAACCCATGTGCACACAAGAAATCAGCGCCCAACAAGTTAAAACTCACCGCCGCTATAATAAATGTCCACCTATAGTTGCGGCCGTGAATGGACAGAGGTAGGTTTCTTTCACCGAAAGTGTCGATGATCAAGCCGTTAGCTGCCATCGCTCCGTTTCCACGGGGTCCCATTGCCCGGTCTGCGTTGGATGGGGTGATGAAGCTCACCTGAGCTCCAGTGTCGATGAGGAACTGTCTCCAGGAGCGTCCGTCAGTCACGTAGAGCAGCTTGTTTGTCTCGCCGAGAGCCGTAGCTGCTGATGGTTACCGGCTGTTGGCGTTTCCCGAGCTCTTGAAATTGCAGGGGGGCACGCATTTGTACGCCCTCTCGGCGAAACGTTGATGATAATAGCAGAGGTCGTTCCGCTTGCTGCGCCTTGGTCGCGTCACTGCCATGGTGGGCGGGCTCTGCTCTGTTGTCTGCAGTTCTCCGCTGCTCTGGGCTTCCGCGCCGAGATCTGCAGATGCTGGTGTGGCCATCTGTTCGCCGCAGGAGTTGATGAGCTGCTGCGCTTCTCGGGCCAGCGCACGGAAGTCCTGCTGGGTGCTGCACCGCATGTTGGCCAGGGTCCCTCTCATGTGCGACGGCAGAGTGCTGAGGAAGATATGTTGAAAGAGAAAGTTGTCATTGTCTGCCTCCCTCAGCTGCAGCATGTCCTCCATGAGGGCCATCGGTCTGTGTCCTCTGTGGCCGTAAATCGCCAGAATCCTCCCTGTTCTTTCCTAGGCCGAGGGGACGAAGCTCTCGATGAGGGTCGCCTTCAGTTCTTTGTATTTGTCGTGGGCGGGCGGTTGTTGTATCACGCTCCGCGTGCATTTTGATGTGGCGGCATCGAGTCTGGCGACGATGTGGTAAAATTTTGTTTCATCCGCCGTTATCCCCGCCAGTGCAAACTGAGCCTCAGCTTGCTGGAACCACGAGCTCGGGTCATTTTGCCAGAACTCTGAGAGTTTGACGGTGACGGCGCTTGCCTGGGCCGTCTCTGATGTGTCTGCAGGGCGAGAACGCCTTTCTTCCGTTCTCACGGCGGAGCTGGGGACGGTGCTCGGTTGAGTCCTCTCTGACGATTCTGCTGTGGAGGAACGTTTTCCATCTGTTCCCCTGTCTGCGTTGGCGACGGCGCTTGCCTGGGTCGCCTCTGATGAGCTTGTAGCGGGAGAATGTCTTTGGTCCATCCTCACGTCTGGTCACCAATGTAGGGAGCTTGAAATGAAGAAGCGATGTGATTTTATAAATCAAGTTTTATTATCAGCTTCCAGTCCCTCACATGTCTCATCTCGATGCAGAAGCAGAATGAAGAGGCTGAGCGCAGTCAGACCTTCATACTTATACCCACACTCAACAAAAGACATTGCATATCAAAGCTGACATCCCGCATTAGCGTAATCCCTCTCCATTGTCCTCTCTCTCCTCCACCTGACCCTGGGGGGGTCAGGAAGTTCGATCAGGTCTCCACCGCTGCGACTCCATCTGCTCCTTGATCTTCGCCAATGGTCGAAACCTCTTGTCCTGCTCTGAGACGTGAGGTCATTCCACATATGCAATCTCTAAACATTCCACTTATGTCTATACATATGTAGGTATGGATATATGAATAATATAAGCCACATGAACCACTAATCCTATCATTGTCAATCCAATTGCTAGTCATATGTTTTCATGGTCAAGGAATCTGAAAACGTACACACAAACACTGTATGGGGGAACTGTGGCGCTTGGCGGAGGTCTGCGCTCTCCGAGTGCTTTTCTAGTTGATTATGTAAAGAATTTAAACATAACGTCTGAAGAAGAAGGTGAATGATATGTGTGGACCTTGCAAATTCCAAGCTGTTGAATGTATATTATGTATTCTTATGTAATAGATTACCTAGACTAAACAGAGGAGCATTGTTGTTGACTTGTATTTGTTAATGGTTGTTGTTGTTTTTATTACACAATTTTTTTATTTATTTATTTTTGTTATTGTACTTTTTAATTTTTAAATTGATTTAGTGTTAGTGTCTGATTGTTTGTGCCATGTTTGTAAAAAAAAAAGGTTCAATAAAAAATATTGTGGAAATTTTTTTTAATTTATTTTATTTTGTTATTGTTCTTTTTAATTTTTAAATTACTTTTGTGTTAGTGTCTGATTGTTTGTGCCATGTTTGTAAAAAAAAAAGGTTCAATAAAAAATATTGTGGAAAAAAAAAGTTGCAAGTTTTAAGAAAACAGGTTCAACTAGAAAAGCACTCGGAGAGCGCAGACCTCCGCCAAGTGCCACAGTTCCCCCCATACATTGTTTGTGTGTACGTTTTCAGATTCCTTGACCATGAAAACATATGACTAGCAATTGGATTGACAATGATAGGATTAGTGGTTTAGTAGTTATTCAGGAAAATGACATTTTCCGTAATGGCGGCCACAGTTGCGCCCATACAGTGTTTGTGTGTACGTTTTCAGATTCCTTGACCAGGAAAACATATGTCTAGCAATTGGACTGACAATGATAGGATTAGTGGCTCAGTAGTTATTCACAAAAATGGCATTTTCCGTAATGGCGGCCACAGTTCCCCTCATACAGTGTTTGTGTGTACATTTTCAGATTCCTTGACCATGAAAACATATGAGTAGCAATTGGATTCACAATGATAGGATTAGTGGTTCAGTAGTTATTGACGAAAATGGCATTTTCCGTAATGGCAGTTTAGCGCCACAGTTCCCCCCATACAGTGTTTGTGTGTACGTTTTCCGATTCCTTGACCATGAAAACATATGACTAGCAATTGGATTGACAATGATAGGATTAGTGGTTCAGTAGTTATTCACGAAAATGGCATTTTCCGTAATGGCGGCCACAGTTCCCCTTATACAGTGTTTGTGTGTACGTTTTCAGATTCCTTGACCATGAAAACATATGAGTAGCAATTGGATTCACAGTGATAGGATTAGTGGTTCAGTAGTTATTGACGAAAATGGCATTTTCCGTAATGGCGGTTTAGCGCCACAGTTCCCCCCATACAGTGTTTGTGTGTATGTTTTCCGATTCCTTGACCATGAAAACATATGACTAGCAATTGGATTGACAATGATAGGATTAGTGGTTCAGTAGTTATTCACGAAAATGGCATTTTCCGTAATGGCGGTTTTCTTCTGGACGGTGATCCGGTTCATCCCCAAAATTTAATCAGTTCTTCCTTGTACCATTTCCAACAACGCCTGAAAGTTTCATCGAAATCCGTCCAAAACTTTTTGAGTTATCTTGCTAACTAACAGACAGACAGACAGACAGACAGACAGACAAACCCCGGCAAAAACATAACCTCCTGCGGCCTGCGGCCTGGCGGAGGTAAATATACAAGGAAAATGTTGCATATAGAAGAGTAAAAAATGCTTATTGTTAATACTCACAGGCATGTCTACATATATGTAAAATTTGGCTGCTTTGCCTTAATTTTACACCTATGATATGTGGCTCCATGCAAATTTTTTTTTGTCCAAAAATGTCTCTTTGCTCAATTAAAGTTACTAACTCATGGTTTAAACGGTCCTGAGACATGGGGACTCTTCTGTTCCTGATGACTGTGCAGCAATGGTTAGTGTGGCCATGTTATTTTTTGTTTTGTATGGACTCATCAGGACGATATTACAGTGACAACTAGAAAAGCACTCGGAGAGCGCAGACCTCCACCAAGCGCCACAGTCCCCCCCATACAGTGTTTGTGTGTACGTTTTCAGATTCCTTGACCATGAAAACATATGACTAGCAATTGGATTCACAATGATAGGATTAGTGGTTTTTTTTTTTTTTTTTTTTTGTTACTTATTTGTACCCGTAGACTTGGTTTGCAGTCTGGTGACAAGCCACCGGCTGCTGGTCGCTGCGTGCGCGAGCGCCCTAAACCTACATGTTTTTTGTTTTTTTTGGTGTGCGGGAGGAAACCGGAGAAATCCAGGAGTAAACCCGCGCAACACGGGGAGAACATGCAAACTCCACACAGCTCACTGTTGGTCGGGGGCTGGGATCGAACCCACGATCTCATGATCCCCGCGGTCCCCCGGCCGAGGGTAAAACTGTGCTGCCACAGTGCTAAACCACTGCGCCACCGTGCAGCCCAGTGGTTGAGTAGTTATTGACGAAAATGGCATTTTCCATAATGGCGGTTTAGCGCCACAGTTCCCCCCATACAGTGTTTGTGTGTACATTTTCCGATTCCTTGACCAGGAAAACATATGTCTAGCAATTGGACTGACAATGATAGGATTAGTGGCTCAGTAGTTATTCACAAAAATGGCATTTTCCGTAATGGCGGCCACAATTCCCCTCATACAGTGTTTGTGTGTACATTTTCAGATTCCTTGACCATGAAAACATATGAGTAGCAATTGGATTCACAATGATAGGATTAGTGGTTCAGTAGTTATTGACGAAAATGGCATTTTCCGTAATGGCAGTTTAGCGCCACAGTTCCCCCCATACAGTGTTTGTGTGTACGTTTTCCGATTCCTTGACCATGAAAACATATGACTAGCAATTGGATTGACAATGATAGGATTAGTGGTTCAGTAGTTATTCACGAAAATGGCATTTTCCGTAATGGCGGCCACAGTTCCCCTTATACAGTGTTTGTGTGTACGTTTTCAGATTCCTTGACCATGAAAACATATGAGTAGCAATTGGATTCACAGTGATAGGATTAGTGGTTCAGTAGTTATTGACGAAAATGGCATTTTCCGTAATGGCGGTTTAGCGCCACAGTTCCCCCCATACAGTGTTTGTGTGTATGTTTTCCGATTCCTTGACCATGAAAACATATGACTAGCAATTGGATTGACAATGATAGGATTAGTGGTTCAGTAGTTATTCACGAAAATGGCATTTTCCGTAATGGCGGTTTTCTTCTGGACGGTGATCCGGTTCATCCCCAAAATTTAATCAGTTCTTCCTTGTACCATTTCCAACAACGCCTGAAAGTTTCATCGAAATCCGTCCAAAACTTTTTGAGTTATCTTGCTAACTAACAGACAGACAGACAGACAGACAGACAGACAAACCCCGGCAAAAACATAACCTCCTGCGGCCTGCGGCCTGGCGGAGGTAAATATACAAGGAAAATGTTGCATATAGAAGAGTAAAAAATGCTTATTGTTAATACTCACAGGCATGTCTACATATATGTAAAATTTGGCTGCTTTGCCTTAATTTTACACCTATGATATGTGGCTCCATGCAAATTTTTTTTTGTCCAAAAATGTCTCTTTGCTCAATTAAAGTTACTAACTCATGGTTTAAACGGTCCTGAGACATGGGGACTCTTCTGTTCCTGATGACTGTGCAGCAATGGTTAGTGTGGCCATGTTATTTTTTGTTTTGTATGGACTCATCAGGACGATATTACAGTGACAACTAGAAAAGCACTCGGAGAGCGCAGACCTCCACCAAGCGCCACAGTCCCCCCCATACAGTGTTTGTGTGTACGTTTTCAGATTCCTTGACCATGAAAACATATGACTAGCAATTGGATTCACAATGATAGGATTAGTGGTTTTTTTTTTTTTTTTTTTTGTTACTTATTTGTACCCGTAGACTTGGTTTGCAGTCTGGTGACAAGCCACCGGCTGCTGGTCGCTGCGTGCGCGAGCGCCCTAAACCTACATGTTTTTTGTTTTTTTTGGTGTGCGGGAGGAAACCGGAGAAATCCAGGAGTAAACCCGCGCAACACGGGGAGAACATGCAAACTCCACACAGCTCACTGTTGGTCGGGGGCTGGGATCGAACCCACGATCTCATGATCCCCGCGGTCCCCCGGCCGAGGGTAAAACTGTGCTGCCACAGTGCTAAACCACTGCGCCACCGTGCAGCCCAGTGGTTGAGTAGTTATTGACGAAAATGGCATTTTCCATAATGGCGGTTTAGCGCCACAGTTCCCCCCATACAGTGTTTGTGTGTACATTTTCCGATTCCTTGACCATGAAAACATATGACTAGCAATTGGATTCACAATGGTAGGATTAGTGGTTCAGTAGTTATTCACGAAAATGGCATTTTCTGTAATGGCGGTTTAGTGCCACAGTTCCCCCCATACAGTGTTTGTGTGTACATTTTCAGATTCCTTGACCATGAAAACATATTACAAGCAATTGGATTGACAATGATAGGATTAGTGGTTTAGTAGTTATTCACGAAAATGGCATTTTGCGTAATGGCGGTTTTCTTGTGGACGGTGATCCGGATCACCACCAAAATCTAATCATCTGTAGGATACCCCATTTCTGACAATCTGTGAAAATTTCATGAAAATCCGTCCATAACTTTTTGAGTTATCTTGCTAACAAACAAACAAACAAACAAACAAACAAACAAACAGACAGACAGACAGACAGACAGACAGACAGACAGACAGACAGACAGACAAACAAACAAACAAACAAACAAAAAAAAAACAGGCAAACAGACAGACAAACCAACGCTGATGATCACATAACCTCCCCCTTTGGCGGAGGTAATAACACCAGTGGACAGCCAAGCTTGTAAATAAGGGCTTTATAGAAATCCTTTTTTATATGAGATGCTGAAAAATTTTACTTAGGAGGGAGGATTTCGAAAATAAAACCCTGATTTAAAAAAAAAAAAAGTGTGGCTGCAGTGTGTTAAAAGCTGAACTAAAATCAACCAATAAAAGACGTGCATATGAGGTTGTCTCCTCCAAATGTTTAAACACAGAATGAGTTAAGGTTAAAATGGCATCCTCTGTACTTCTATTACTTTTATAAGCAAACTGCAGAGGATCCAAAAGTCCTCCAAAATCAGTTTTCAGAATGTCAGTGAGAATCTTCTCGAGGCACTTCATTACCAGTGAGGTCAGTACAACAGGATGATAGTCATTATTCTCTTTGCAGCTTGCTTTTTTTGGTACAGGAATTATAATAGAGCTTTTTTTTCAGATCAGACACCCCAACTGTGCCCACAAGTTGCAGTCGTTTTCGACAACATCGATGCAGATCATAAATCAGTTGGGTTCAGCCACTTTTTGTCTCGCTGATGGGTCACGGTGGCACACCAGCCGCCTCAGAAAAATGACACCAACTTTGGCCCCAGACCAGAAGACGGCCATAGACATGGCGAGACCAGACTGGGACTTCGACAACAAAAGACTCACAACCCCCGACGGACGTCCACCGGAGCCAGCGACGGTGGCGCAACACGAGCGCCGCTCAGCCCGGGTCCGACAGAACCCCCCCCCCCCCCACCACCACCACCACCTTAGGGACTTTGTAACTAAATAATGGACTCTTGAGTGTAGCCAGGAAATGACTGATAACAGTGGCAGAATAACCCACTTGGTCACATGGGCATACCGGTAGTCCACCCGGGTGCCCAGGTAGCTGTATATAGTTCTTTGGGTTTTTCAAGGGGGGATAAATGTGGTGTTTGGACATGGTGGCTCGCCGTAGGTGATGTCATCACGTGATGAACTGGCCGGGGTGCGATACGGCGCCACCATTCTGTATAGAGTTCAGTTGTGTATGTCATGGCGGCTGCTGGGCCGTCATCAGCTCCAGCTGCGCGCACACTTGCCGCCAATAACCAGCAGGCTTTAAAAGCCGGTGTCTTTGACTGCTCTGCACGGAGTTGTCTGTTGTCTTCGCCACGCAACACATCAAGGACACAACCTCAAGCCAGAGCTACTACCAAGCCTCTTCGCCAAGCCACGTCATGTAAGCATCAGCAAACCTTACCTTGTCAAAGTAATTTCCCCTGTGCACAGGTGGACCTCCCTGACGGCGGACTCGTCTCCCCTGACAACGGGGCTTCTCCTCCTCCTCCTCGGATCTTCTCCTCACCTTCACAGCACCAAGCTCCACGCTCACTCACCCATGTCAAGTCACGGAGCGGACAGAAGTCTCACAGCGGCAGCAAGGTTGCCAGGTCGCAGCGAGACTCGCTCAGCTCCAGCTGTCTGTCAGCATCGCACTCATCCACACACACACTAACTCCACTGGGTTAATAAATAATTGTCTAATCACTCTACTCGGGTCAGTGTCTGTCTCCTGGGTCAAGCAACCATGTCAGTGTATTGAATATAGGAGAGTGCAGTTCAAACCCGCTGTCCACGCCTATTTCTTAGACATAACAATACTGTTGTCACATTGTCACTCTTCATCATAAATTCCTAAAACTGCTTCAAAGTTGCTGTAGCCGTCTTGCTAGCCTCTTTGACCAGTTTCCAGGGATGGTCTCATTTGTACAGAAGAGCTTCCACTTCTTAATAATAGACTTCACTCTGCTTCCAGGGATTGAGAAAGCCTTTGATTTGTTTTGTACTCCTCGCATCTTTTTATCCCACAGATCTTTTGACAGCCCCTTCCACCCATACAGTAGTTGTTTGCTTCACCTGCACTATGAAGGACTGAAATACTCCAGAAATAGCTCTTTTTTATGCTGAGCTAATAAGAATGGCCACACTTGATCACAAGTGAAAGTGAAATGGCTTGTGCCATCAAGATAGTGACTAGCTACACCTTATTGAGTTTACAAATCATTTTTAGGAGGCGGGTGTGATCCTTTATCCAACTTAGTGATGCTAATTTTTTTTATTTTTTCATGCTGAAAAGAGATAATGTGATGGCGCATCCTTCGTCCATCAGTCCACATCTCATGGAAATGGGGCAGTTGCCCTGATGGTCACCAATCTCACACACAATGGTCCTCAGGTGACTTTTCATCCAGGTTGTGCTCAAGGTCAAGCTGAAATGCACCACTCCATCATTGACAACCTGGGTTTCTGATCTGTTGCTGTTACATCTTTCATTTGCACAGAGTAAATTTGCCTGGATAAAACTAAAATCTTGTCCATCTTCGTTTCAGGCTGCAAAGCAACACAATATTATTTTTTAGGGGAGGGACTCTTTTCTATACCTACTGTATCACTTTTGTATTTACAGTTTTGTTCCAAATTCAGCAATTTACAACTATGATCATCATCATTATCATCATCATCATCATCATAGCAGTCTGTCGTGGGCGACAATGACTGTTTCATTTAGGCCTGATCAGATTCCTCCATGCAGCTCTGTCCGTAGCCTTCCGCTGCCAGGAACTCCTGTCTATATCCAACTGCTGTTTCTTTTTACAGTGTCTTTATATCTGAGCCTTGTCTACCCTGATTGCGTTTTCCCTCGCATAACTGTGAGTAGAGTGACTGCTGAGGGAGACGCTGATGGTCCATCCTCTCTACATGTCTGAGCCATCTCAGGTTCGTCTGTATTAGCATGTCCTCCACTGATGGTAGACCAGCTCGTTTCAACACTTCTGTGTTGGTTATCTTGTCTTTCCATGAGATGTTCATTATGGCTCGAAGGTGTCTCATCATGTACGCGTGGAGTTTCTTCACCTGCACTCTGTAGACAGTCCAAGTTTCAGCACCATACAATAGAGTAGCCAGTACTGTTACCCTGTACACTTTGCATTTCACACGGCTAGACACATGTCGATTGTTCCACAGTCTCTCCCTCAAGTTTCCAAACACAGTGCTTGCTCTTCCCATTCTGAGAGACAGTTCATCCTCCAGCCTAGCATTCTCTGAAACAGTACTCCCTAGATACTTGAAAATCTTGCACTTGACTAGTGGCTCCGTACCAACGCTGATCTCTTCTGGTAGTGATGTTGATAACTGGAACTTTGGTGGTTGATAAAGGCACTCTGTCTTCTTGATGTTGATTTGGAGGCTGAATTGGCTAGCTGCTCTTGCAAATTTCTCCACTAAAGATTGCATATCTTTCGCACTGTGTGCAACTAGAGCACTGTCATCGGCAAAGAGCATTTCACCTTAAGCATGGCCACCTCAAGCATGGCTACCAGATATAGCGAGAAGAGTGTAGGTGCCAGCACACATCCTTGTTTCACCCCGTTGCTTACTGAAGTCTTTAGGTACTAAACCACTCATTGCCACATTTGCTTACATACCTGTATGGAGTGCCTCGATCAGGCTGGCAAACTTCTCTGTACAGCCATATTTCTTGAGTACCTGCCAAAGTCTTTGTCGCGATACAGTATCGAAGGCTTTACTGAAGTCTATGAAGACTCAATAAAGCAGCATGTTCTGTTCAATACACTTTTCTTGAACCTGTTTCCAAGCAGAAAATCATGTCCATTGTGCTTCTTCCACTTCTAAAGCCGCACTGGGTTTCTGGTAGTACATTCTGCGAGATGTGTTCATTGAGTCTGTTCAGTAGTACACGTGAGAGGATCTTACCAACAGTGGCTAGTAGTGATATACCTCGGTAATTTCCACAATCTCTTCTGTCACCTTTCTTGAACAAAGGCACAATACTTGCATCCTTCCAGTCTTGAGGTACTTTCTGGGCATCCCATATCTCTTGGATGAGCTTGTGCAGGCAGTTGGTCAGCTGAACACCACCAAATTTCCACACTTCTGCTGGAATTCCGTCCCTTCCTGGAGCTTTACCATCCTGTGTTGTCCTGATAGCTGCCATTAGTTCATCAAGATTTGGTGATTCATCCAGACTTGATGCAGCTGGTCGCTGCACTAGAGCTTCTTTAGCCTATTCAGTGAGATCTCCAGGGTTGTTTAGTAGTTGGTCAAAGTGGTCTGCAAATCTGTCCAGGATCTTATCTTTCTCCTACAAAACCGTTTCACCATCCATAGCCTTTAGTTGGATCAATCCTCTTGGTTTAGGGCCATAGATTTCTCTCAGACCTGTGAAGAATGTTTTCATGTCCTTCCTGTCTGCTGCAGTTTAAAGTTCCTCTGCTTTTTCAGCCCACCAATTGGACTTCATCACAATTTACAACTATGAACACAGTCAGAATATAATGGGTATTTAACATTTAAAATCACTTTTAACCTACAGAGGGTCTACTGCTATGTACTCCTGTTTTTATTTCAAAAACCTGGCCAATCATTTGTTCATTTTCTCAGTTATAATACTTACAGTAACTCCCTAGTCTTCCTTTGTCCTGATTTTATAGAGAATATAAAGTACAACCTTTGCTCCTCTTCTTGCCTATCTGCAGGCACATCCAGTGAAATTTATAATTGATTTTAGAATTTTATTAGTCACATATAAGCCTTTCATGGCCTAGCCCATAATAGAACTGCTTTTGTTACTGTCTGGTCATCATCATTATTTTTATTCGGTCATAGGAGGAAATAAACAGCACTTTGTAATGCAAATGAATACAGTTCTCTGATTTCTAGTCAAAGAAACGCTTTATCTTTGCACTTTCTGAAGAAAATAGAAAATAAGGCAGTTTTTTAAATTTAATACAGATTCATTTACAAGATGATACTGACAAAAAAAAAACAAAACAGCCCAATTCAGGAAGATCTACTACAGTACAGTTATCATATTAAGAATTACTTTTTTTTATTTAGATTGTTCTTGGTTACATTGATTTCTAACAAAATACATATTTACATAGTTCACAAATCATATGGTAAAGCTGGTTTTAATTAATTATTGTGATTTATTTCCCTCTACTCTCCACAGAGAGTAGCACTGGTGGTTACAGGAAATATTATGCAATCATTCTCAAAATCACTATCTTTGATTCAGACCTCTGTAAAAAAAAAAAAAAAAAATATCACTCCATGGTTTGTGTAGGATACTCCTTATTAAAATTAACCAGGATGAAAGTTCATAGTACTTATTTCCAATAAAGTTTTCTCATGGTTGCTCATTCTGCTCTATGTTGGCCACAAGACCTTTGGTGTCTACAGATGCTCGCATAGGATTGTTGAAGTATAACTTGTTGTCAAAGGTGGATTCTCCTAGGGACGGTGAGGGTATTCGTTTTCGAAAGAGGAAGAAAGCACCAAGTCCAACTATAGCAATTATAATTAGCACTATAGCCACAGTGACACCTGTGGTCCCATGCGAAGCTTCTTTAATATGTTCTAAGGAGGAGAAAAAACACAAAGGATGAGGATCAGTTAGAGAAATTAAAGACTGAACATTCCATACAATACATACATGTAAAACTACATTTACTTACCAACAGATGGGGGCTTTTCTGTAGGTTTGACAACTGAAAAAAGGACAGTAATCATTTAATGTAAGGGACTCAAGGGTTTGTTTAAAAAAAAAATCATTTGGAAGTGATTAAAACTTACTTTTGGGAATCTTGCATATGAAGGACTTATGATTGCCACAGTAAGATGTATCCCACGCTCCAGTGTCAGAAATAATGTTCACACATGAATGTAAATTTCCTGTTTTTCTTTTCCAGTTGGTATAGTCCACAGGGCTGTTATCAATCCACTTCCATTCACCTGAACCAAAACAACACTGTTATGCTTTTGAACAAAGTATGTTTTAGCTTCTTTGATGTTACATTTTGTGCAGTTTTTCGACTAAAAAGAGCTATCGAAAAGGCACTGTATGTATGTAGGATAAATGTACATATAGTACACACTGAGCCTCATGCAAGAACTATTTTGTTCATCAACAATCAATTTATGTGAATTTGTGGGATTCACCAATCTGTTAGTATCTTGAAATTTAGTACAAGTGCCAACAAAATTTACAAGTGGCCCAGAATAGTTGTAAGAGTTTGTGTCAATAGTTTGCTGTTACTTTAACCTTAGTTTTCACTAAATGGCCCTATATTTTGTCTGAATCGAGTATATGAGTGTAAACCCTATTAACGTAATAATTAGTAGACAAGATTTTATACTTTGATTTAAGTTATAATTAGAATTAAAATAACAAAATAAAATAAAATATAAAATAATTAAAAGCAGTATCATTCCATCAACATCCAAATCATATCAGATGCTAAATATAAGATTTTAAACATGCCGGGCAGCAAAGGACTTCATTAGGCTGCCTTTCCACCGAGTGTGTAAAAATGCCCTTGACCTGTTTTTGTGGGTGCTTCACAGGCTCTCTTAAAAAAACCCAAAGGTCTCCCACCCTGTATCCTTGCAACTGCTTGACCTGTCATTCAAAGCTTACCATCGGGGTTTCACAGATTTTGCTCTGAAATTCTCTACTAACTGCACTAAACTACATGAAACTGATAAGAAGATGCATTTCTCTCTGAGCTTTTGCTGTTAAATATTGATCATGGTATACCGTAAACCTGAGGTGTGCTGCTGATGAGTGCTGTAGCACTCCAAAAGTTGAACTTCTTTCAAATTTTACATTATAAATAAATATTTTTTTTTTTTATGACGGATTATAATGAGTCATGATGGAATTTCTACAACCCTCTCCATCATCTTGACAGACAGCAATAAATTCTAGCGCAACCACTGAGTTAGGGTGCAGAGCAGGGAACAAAGAAAGAGTAGACTGTATTTCCATATACAGTGGGGTAAAAAAGCATTTAGTCAGCCACCAATTGTGCAAGTTCTCCCACTTAAAAGATGAGAGAGGTCTCCAATTTTCATCATAGGTATACCTCAACTATGAGAGACAAAATGAGAAAAAAAAAATCCAGAAAATCACATTGAAGGATTTTTAATGAATTAATTGGTAAATTCCTCAGTAATATAAGTATTTGGTCACCTACAAACAAGCAAGATTTCTGGCTCTCACAGACCTGTAACTTCTTTTTTAAGAGGGTCCTCTGTCCTCCACTCGTTACCTGTATTAATGGCACCTGTTTGAAATCGTTATCAGTATAAAAGACACCTGTCCACAACCTCAAACAGTCAGACTCCAAACTCCACTATGGCCAAGACCAAAGAGCTGTCAAAGGACACCAGAAACAAAATTGTAGACCTGCACCAGGCTGGGAAGACTGAATCTGCAATAGGTAAGCAGCTTGGTGTGAAGAAATCAACTGTGGGAGCAATTATTAGAAAATGGAAGACATACAAAATCACTGATAATCTCCCTCGATCTGGGGCTCCACGCAAGATCTCACCCCGTGGGGTCAAAATGATCACGAGAACGGTGAGCAAAAATCCCAGAACCACACGGGGGGACCTAGTGAATGACCTGCAGAGAGCTGGGACCAAAGTAAGAAAGGTTACATCAGTAACACACTACGCCGCCAGGGACTCAAATCCTGCAGTGCCAGACGTGTCCCCCTACTTAAGCCAGTACATGTCCAGGCCTGTCTGAAGTTTGCTAGAGAGCATTTGGATAACCCAGAAGAGGAGTGGGAGAATGTCATATGGTCAGATGAAACCAAAATAGAACTTTTTGGTAAAAACTCAACTTGTCGTGTTTGGAGGAAAAAGAACACCATACCTACTGTGAAGCATGGGGGTGGAAACATCATACTTTGGGGCTGTTTTTCTGCAAAGAGACCAGGACGACTGATCCGTGTAAATGAAAGAATGAATGGGGCCATGTATCGTGAGATTTTGAGTAAAAACCTCCTTCCATCAGCAAGGGCATTGAAGATGAAACGTGGCTGGGTCTTTCAGCATGACAATGATCCCAAACACACCGCCCGGGCAATGAAGGAGTGGCTTCGTAAGAAGCATTTCAAGGTCCCGGAGTGGCCTAGCCAGTCTCCAGATCTCAACCCCATAGAAAATCTTTGGAGGGAGTTGAAAGTCCATGTTGCCCAGCGACAGCCCCAAAACATCACTGCTCTAGAGGAGATCTGCATGGAGGAATGAGCCAAAATACCAGCAACAGTGTGTGAAAACCTTGTGAAGACTTACAGAAAACGTTTGACCCCTGTCATTGCCAACAAAGGGTATATAACAAAGTACTAAGATGAACTTTTGTTATTGACCAAATACTTATTTTACCAAGGAATTTACCAATTAATTCATTAAAAATCCTTCAGTGTGATTTTTTGGATTTTTTTTCCTCTCATTTTGTCTCTCATAGTTGAGGTATACCTATGATGAAAATTGGAGACCTTTCTCATATTTTAAGTGGGAGAACTTGCACAATTGGTGGCTGACTAAATACTTTTTTGCCCCACTGTACGTTAAACTAACATTATGTCAAATTAACAAAAGTCTATTTTTTACTGCTTTTTTATGTGTAAATTTTTAACCCCAAATTGTGGAAATGTGGGACACAGTTTAGTACAGTGCACATAGATGGCACACTGGACTGCACACTCCTGAGTGAAGCACATGGTCTATCGTTGGACATCCTTTTCATGCTCGCCTATAGCACAGAATGGACATGAATGGGGTTGAGAGCGGTTCATACCACCTATGTGAAATCAGATTTTAGGTGTATTTCATGCCATAATTGTTAAAAAATAATGTAGTTACAAAGTAAAAAAAATACAGTAAAGTACAGTAAAAATGTTTTACAACATAACAAGACCTTAAGTCCCATTGGCCATTCCTTGCTGTGTCTTCATGTTGTTCACAATCAGGAGGAACATCTGTTCTAGCAACTAATGTGAAACGTAACCCAGCTGAGAAAATGACCCTTTTTCTCACATTTCATTTGCGTTAATGCATTTGTGATTTTATTTTGAAAAAAACATTTATTTTGAAAAGAGGAAGTGTGATCCTCGTTATCCAACTTTTATTTTCCTGTTTCATGGTCACGTTGGGTGATATTGACTTTTTTATTTGTTAAGAGTGATATTAGTCCCGCCATCCGAACAGAGTGCTGAGTCACGTACCCGTTTTTCAGTCTTTTGCACCCTGAGAACGAACGAGAGAGGCTGTAGACGGTCCGTGTAAAAACCTGTGGGTCGTCTTGGTGAGTTTAATGTAGAAAAGTGCTATAAATAAATCTAAACACTGTCCAAATGCTAATTTGAAACCTTTATTGTCCTAAGTTGATGGGAGCTTGAGCTTGATCCTGGATTCTCTCCGAATGGAGATGGCGAGCCTGACCCGAGACCTGAACCAAGACCTGAACCGAGACCTGAACCAAGATCTCGATTGAAGAACATCCTTCCTCTCTCCAGTGCACAAAAATCAAAGTGGTAACAACAACTGCCGCTTTAAAAAGAGGAAAAGAAACCTGAACTTGGAAATACAAGATATCTTGACTGGTCAAACGACTAAAACAAAAAGACAAACAAACACTGAGCTCAGTAGGACATTTTTGGGGTTTTATTTCATGCTGGCTGTTGTTATTATTGTGTATTTGTAAATTGTTTCTATATTTTGTTTTCTTTATCTTTAAAAAATAACAGCCATTATTGCTCATTTCTTGCCTCCAGCTATTTTATTCCACACTCATTTTAATTCCCTATTGTAATCCTTACGAACCTAGCAACTGGTCTACATTTAATAATTTCTTTTACCTAATTAATGTAAGGCAAGGGTTACAGAAAGCTTTGTTCATTTTTGCCAGTCCTTTGATTCTACTACAGTTCCATCCATCCATTCATCCATCCATCCTCTACCACTCAATCCTTTTTGGGTCGCGGGGGGGCTGGAGCCTATCCCAGCATCTTTGGGCGAGAGGCAGTGTACGCCCTGGACAGATCGCCAGTCCATCACAGTCTGCTACAGATACTACTTAAATTATATGTTTTTATTTTTTGGATCTCAGACAGGAGAACTTCAATTTTGCTTGAGATTTTTTTTCTTAGACTTTGAAGCCATTTTTGTGAATGAAACTCCTGGTCAGACGCTATGGAAAATGTGTCCTTATATGGTAGTTTTAGGGTGTCAATTATGCAAATTTTCAATACCTGTGAACCTGTGTTCACTTGGACACAGGGTGAGATTTATCATTTTTATGTGCGTTGTTTACTGGGGTGTTGGAAAAAATCGATTCACGTAAGAATCGAGATTCTCATTTCACAAGATCCAAAACTGATTCACAAAAATTAAGAATTTATTATTGTTATATTTTTTTTGCGGTGGTGCTGGGGTCCTGTCATGTGACACATATCTCCGCTTTGTGTTACACAATTACACATTGACGCTGCCAAGGCAGGAGAACCACGCAGAGTAGCTTACTAGCGGGAGCAGCCGGATGAAACAGTCGGAATAAAGAAAAAATGGAGCAGCAAGAAATTCAGCCAGTACCATTTTCAATGAAGGGAAGTGTGTGGGTGCATTTTTGTTTCAACAACATTCCAGGAAAAAAAGTGCTAAACATGACACATGTAATATGTAAAGTTTACAAAACGAAAGTCAAGTACATTAGTAACACCACAAACACCGGGGCTCACATTAACCGCCAACACTCAGAGTTGAAAGAAGTGGAAAAAGCTGTAAGTCCTGCTGAACAATGCACACTGCACCATTTTAGCAAACTCCTAGCAAATTCGGAACGGGGAAAAAAATCATGAAATTTTGTAACAGCACTTTATTTTGTTTTGTAACTTTAAATTTGTTTTTTTTTTTAATTCTCCCAAGAATTTAGATACTTAAGTTTATATTTGTGCAGGTTTAAAATTAATGTTACTTATCTTATACATCAATTGCATTCAGTTCTTATTGAATTTGTTCATTGCATTAAGTTACTGTATAGGTAACTGTACACTGACTGCATACAGTCAGGTAGCACTGCTATTTAAATGGACGTTCAAAGTATTTGTGATAGAATTTACTTTTGTTTATCAATGAACAGCCTATATTTCTAGAATGCTGGAAGGAGACCAAACCTACATACTGTGTAAAAGCTGTTAGGAATTGTGACATGCTGAAAAGGAAAAATTTCAAAATTTATTTCACTTGTGGACAATTTCATTTTTGAAACTCACAAGTTTTCAATAATATAAAAATATAACCTCCCTTAACATCAATGCACTGTACTCTGCTTTCAAGCTTACTTCAGCATTTTTTGCAGTGCAGTGGACTTTTTTTTTTGGAGACTAGTGTGTCATATATCAATATGATGTATTATTGTGTGATGACGGTGGTAGCTCCACCTTTCCGGTTCTGCTGCCATGGGTATAAAAGACCAATGTGAAAGAGGCACGGTCACTTTTGACCTTCGCCTCTGCCTGTATGGGAGCGCCTTGTGTCTGTGAGTCACCAATAAAGTTGAGTTATATTGCACCTCCGGCCTCGTCATTGGATTACAGATTATGGACATGACATTTGGTGATGAGGAAAAAAGTATAGATAAAGGTATTTCGGGCATTTGGCCATTTCTGGAGCTTCCTGGCAAGCCGCTGGAGCTGTAGGAGAGGTGGTTTGCCGCATTTGAGAATTATCTGGTGGCAATGAACCTCGGTGAGTTGGAGAAATTGTGTGCATGAGCAATACTGGTCCATAATCTTGGCATGGAGGGACAGCGCATTCTTAGCACATTGCGAGTGAGCGACAGTTTTGAGGACGTGGTTGGGCTAATGGCGTGCTACTTTCGTGCCCCGGAAAACGTCATAGTCCGGAGGATTCAGTTCCACCAGCGCCGCCAGCGGGCTGGAGAGTCGGTGTAGCGGTATGTTTCTGACCTGCGCCAACTGGTGGGGGGAGGGGGGGGATTTGGGACCTTAGAGGAGGAAATGGTCCGTAATCAGTTCGCGGAGCACACGTTGTGTGCAGCAGGGCGGTCAAGACTCCTTACTCATTCCGGTGAGCTGACTTTGGCCAAAGCGGTGGAGATAGCTCAGCAGTTCGAAGCAGCAGATAAACTGTCACGGGACCTTGGTGAGGGAACAGCGTTGGGGCAACCCGACTCACAATCAGCGGCACAGGCTGTAGACCCGGATAGCGATGACAGCATGGAAGACAAAGAAAAATACGCTACCGCTATAAAAATTAGGTCCACCCCGGAGTCGCCAAAGTGTTTTGGCTGCGGATCTATCAAGCACCGGTACAAGGCGAGAGAGTGTCTGGCAAAAGGCAAATGCTGTGGCAAGTGTGGACTCCTAAATCATTTTGCCAGGGTCTGTAAAAGGTTTGAGCGAGGGCAGTGACGACGTGAAGTGGCTTCCCCCGCCACGACTCCTACGGTTATTCACGCCATATCCCCAAGCACAGAAGGCCGTACATATTTGACAGTTACGTTAGACGGCGAAGACGTGCTGTTGTTGGTGGACATGGGTGCAGTGGAGTCGGTGTTGAACTGATCTGTGAAGAGTTATTTTCCCTACCATCATGTGAGAGGTCTGTTGATGCCATTTTGTGGGTATGGCATCCATCGTGGGTTCGCTGGAGCTGACAGCAAGGTACAAGACAGCGGTGGTGTCCAATATACAGTTCGTGGTGACCGTGAGTGGGTCAAATGTGATGGGCTGCGATCTGTTTTATGGACTGGGCTTCTCAATCACCAGCAGCAGCGGAGAGGAATGGTCGGGCTGTGGTTTGTGGGACAGGTCGGTTCCGCGACTGGTCGATGATGTGGTTTGGGACGACACAAGGCCTAGTATTCTGGGAGATGGACAGGACAATTTCCACCCAGGGCCATCAGGGCAGGGTTCCGGTGCCAGTGCCCACGTTACCCTAGGTGAGGGGACTGGGAGGCATGGTGGAACGCCCGTAATGGTGGGTGAAGCTGTGAAGATGACCCCCTCTGCTTCTGGGGTTCGGCCTGGAGATACCGAGAAGCATGGGGCTGTTATGGCTACGCCAGTGTTTAAAATGAAAGAGAGTGGGACAGGACCGGCTGGCATAGGAAACAGACGTACCACACAGGAACACTGCAGGCTGAGTTGGGCTTCGCAGAAGGTCGCCGTGTGGCACTGCCCGGTGAGGAGGCCCGATGGAGACATCGTGGACATGGGAAGTCGAGGTGAGTTCCTTTATGAGTCGATGACGTGGTTCGACCAAGAGAGGAGGCTCGGCTGAGAGGTTCCCATGGAAAGAGGAAGCGAAGTGAGGACCAGGGGCGGCTGAAGGTGCTGGCTGTTTGGGAGGACGGATACCTTCGGCTGTCAGATGACTCATGGAGACACCCCAATGAGCTGCGGCGCGCTATCGAGAAGAAGGAGGTGTCGGGGCCCCAACCTGGCTCATCTCCAGGGACAAAGAGACTGTGCCTCTTCCGCATTGGTCTTTTATACCCAGGGTGGCGGCGGATCCGGAAAGGTGGAGCCATCACCCTCATCACACAATAATGCATCATATTGGTATATGACATAGTGGGTTTTTGTATTGAACTGAGAGCCAAATGCGAAGGGAAAATTGATTCTGAATCAAATCAAGACCCCAAAAATTGGAATAGAATCAAATTGTGTGACTTCTGAAGATTCACAGCCCTATCGTTTACATGTTTGGTTGACATACAGTGGTGTGAAAAAATGTTTGTCCCATCCTGATTTCTCATTTTTTAGTATGTCACACTTACAGTGGGGCAAAAAAGTATTTAGTCAGCCACCAATTGTGCAAGTTCTCCCACTTAAAAGATGAGAGAGGTCTCCAATTTTCATCATAGGTATACCTCAACTATGAGAGACAAAATGAGAAAAAAAAAATCCAGAAAATCACATTGAAGGATTTTTAATGAATTAATTGGTAATTTCCTCAGTAAAATAAGTATATGGTCACCTACAAACAAGCAAGATTTCTGGCTCTCACAGACCTGTAACTTCTTCTTTAAGAGGCTCCTCTGTCCTCCATTCGTTACCTGTATTAATGGCACCTTCGTTATCAGTATAAAAGACACCTGTCCACAACCTCAAACAGTCAGACTCCAAACTCCACTATGGCCAAGACCAAAGAGCTGTCAAAGGACACCAGAAACAAAATTGTAGACCTGCACCAGGCTGGGAAGACTGAATCTGCAATAGGTAAGCAGCTTGGTGTGAAGAAATCAACTGTGGGAGCAATTATTAGAAAATGGAAGACATACAAGACCACTGATAATCTCCCTCGATCTGGGGCTTCACGCAAGATCTCACCCCGTGGGGTCAAAATGATCACGAGAACGGTGAGTGTTATGACTCGCCGCTCATCAGCGGCGCCAGCCGCGTGCACACCTGCTCCTTTGTCAGCGGCGAGGTATTTAATCCACTCTGCCCTGGGCTTCGGCCTGAAGCCGTCTCTCTACTTCGGCCCCTTTGCTACTACGGATCTCAAACCGACTAGTGAAGATATCCTGGGTAAGCTCCCCTTACCTCTCTCCTCTAGCTTTCCCCTGTGCACAGGTGGACATTCCCGGCGGCGGACTTCATCACCTCGCCGTTGGCTCTACGCTGCTGCCACAGGTACCGCAGGTCGCTGTTTCCCGGGCTCTGCCCTTGTCGACGCCAGCCACCCGTCACAACCAAGTAAGCCAGCTATCATCATCATTTCCTGTATTGGTGTGGTGCCCGTTACCCTTCTCCCTCTGCTCTCTCCCACAGGGTTGTCCGGCTGTACGGCCTCCTGCCCCCGTGCCTGACGCAGACACCACCACCAATACATTCTTATTCCACAGACATGCAGCCATACACTTCTCTGTTGCTAATAAAGCTGTTAAATCTATCCTGAGCCTGCGTGTGTGTCTCCTGGGCCGTGCATTATGTCAGTGAGCAAAAATCCCAGAACCACATGGGGGGACCTAGTGAATGACCTGCAGAGAGCTGGGACCAAAGTAACAAAGGCTACATCAGAAACACACTACGCCGCCAGGGACTCAAATCCTGCAGTGCCAGACGTGTCCCCCTGCTTAAGCCAGTACATGTCCAGGCCCGTCTGAAGTTTGCTAGAGAGCATTTGGATGATCCAGAAGAGGATTGGGAGAATGTCATATGGTCAGATGAAACCAAAATAGAACTTTATTGTAAAAACTCAACTTGTCGTGTTTGGAGGAGAAAGAACACCATACCTACTGTGAAGCATGGGGGTGGAAACATCATACTTTGGGGCTGTTTTTCTGCAAAGGGACCAGGACGACTGATCCGTGTAAAGGAAAGAATGAATGGGGCCATGTATCGTGAGATTTTGAGTGAAAACCTCCTTCCACCAGCAAGGGCATTGAAGATGAAATGTGGCTGGGTCTTTCAGCATGACAATGATCCCAAACACACCGCCCGGGCAATGAAGGAGTGGCTTCGTAAGAAGCATTTCAAGGTCCTGGAGTGGCCTAGCCAGTCTCCAGATCTCAACCCCATAGAAAGTCTTTGGAGGGAGTTGAAAGGCTGCACGGTGGCGCAGTGGTTTAGCACTGTGGCAGCACAGTTTTACTCTCGGCCGGGGGATCGCGGGGATCATGAGATCGTGGGTTCGATCCCAGCCCCCGACCAACAGTGAGCTGTGTGGAGTTTGCATGTTCTCCCCGTGTTGCGCGGGTTTACTCCGGGATTTCTCCGGTTTCCTCCCGCATACCAAAAACATGTAGGTTTAGGGCGCTCGCGCACGCAGCGACCAGCAGCCGGTGGCTTGTCACCAGACTGCAAACCAAGTCTACCTACGGGTACAAATAAGTAACAAAAAAAAAAAAAAGTCTGTGTTGCCCAGCGACAGCCCCAAAACATCACTGCTCTAGAGGAGATCTGCATGGAGGAATGGGCCAAAATACCAGCAACAGTGTGTGAAAACCTTGTGAAAACTTACAGAAAATGTTTGACCTCTGTCATTGCCAACAAAGGGTGTACAGTGATCCCTCACTTATCGCGTTTAATGGGGACCAGAACCGACCGCGAAAAGTGAAAAACCGCGAAGTAGCGTCACCCCCCCCAAGGGCGTCACAAGCACTATTTTGCACAAAAAGGCACAAGAGAACAGCGAAAAGTGCCACTAAGCAACATGAGCGATAAAGAACAATGAATGCGGTCTTCCTTCGCTGGGTATGGGCGCTCGGCAGGGAGAGAAGCTGGGTAAAACGTCTCGGCCAATCAGCTTGCGAGATTCCCGAGCGGTGAAGAGGTGGGCGGAGAGGAGTGGAGCGGTGGTCAGAGAGGTGGATTTTGAGTTGTGCGGGCTCTCCGTGTTGATACCTGATGTTCTAATGTAGTCTCCCTGCCTTCTGCTAGCGCCCGGGCAACTTTCGTGCCATTTTTTCTCAATTTTGAATTTTTGATGAATATTTTTGAAAAATCTGCGATGCACTGAGGGCGCGAAAGGTGAAACGCGAAGTAGCGAGGGATCACTGTATAACAAAGTATTGAGATGAACTTTTGTTATTGACCAAATACTTATTTTACCGAGGAATTTACCAATTTTTGTGTGATTTTCTGGATTTTTTTTTTCTTATTTTGTCTCTCATAGTTGAGGTATACCTATGATGAAAATTGGAGACCTCTCTCATCTTTTAAGTGGGAGAACTTGCACAATTGGTGGCTGACTAAATACTTTTTTACCCCACTGTAAATGTTTCAGATCATCAAACAAATTGAAATCTTAGACAAAGATAACACAAGTAAAACAAAATACAGTTTTTAAATGAAGGTGTTTATTATTAAGGGGGGAAAAATCCAAACCTACATGGCCCTGTGTGAAACCGAATAACTGGTTGGGCCACCCTTAGCAGCAACAACTCTAATCAAGCATTTGTGATAACAGGCAATGAGTCTTTTATAGTGCTGTGGAGGAATTTTGGCCCTCTCATCTTTGCAGAATTGTTGTAATTCAGCCACACTGGAGGGTTTTCGAGCATGAACTGCCTTTTTAAGGTCATGCCACATCATCTCAATCGGATTCAGGTCAGGACTTTGACTAGACCAGTCCAAAGTCTTCTTTTTGTTTTTCTTAAGCCATTCAGACGTGGACTCGCTGGTGTGTTTTGGATCATTGTCCTGCTGCAGAACCCAAGTGCGCTTCAGCTTGAGGTCACAAACTGATGGCCGGACATTCTCCTTCAGGATTTTCTGGTAGACAGCAGAATTCATGGTTCCATTTACCACAGCAAGTCTTCCAGGTCCTGAAGCAGCAAAACAGCCCCAGACCATCACACTACCACCAACATATTTTATTATTGGTATGATGTTCCTTTTCTGAAATGCTGTTACTTTTATGCTGGATGTAATGGGACATACACCTTCCAAAAAGTTCAACTTTTGTCTTGTCAGTCCACAGAGTATTTTCCCAAGTCTTGGGGATCATCAGGATGTTTTCTGGCAAAACTGAGATGAACCTTTATGCTCTTTTTGCTCAGCAGTGGCTTCGTCTTGGAACTCTGCCATGCAAGCCATTTTTGCCCAGTCTCTTTCTTATGGTGGAGCCAACAACACTAACCTTAACTCAGCAAGTGAAGCCTGCAGTTCTTTGGATGTTGTTGTGGGGTCTTTTGTGACCTCTTGGATGAGTCGTCGTTGCACTCTTGGGGTAATTTTGGTTGGCCGGCCACTCCTGGGAAGGTTCACCACTGTTCCATGTTTTCGCCATTTGTGGATAATGGCTTTCACTGCGGTTTGCTGGAGTCCCAAAGCTTTAGAAATGGCTTTATAACCTTATCCAGACTGATAGATCTCAATTACTTTGTTTCTCATTTGTTCCTGAATTTCTTTGGCTCGCAGCATGATGTCTAGCTTTTGAGGATGTTTTGGTCTACTTCACTTTGTCAGGCAGGTCCTATTTAAGTGATTTCTTGATTGAGAACAGGTGTGGCAGTAATCAGGCCTGGGTGTGGCTAGAGAAACTGAACTCAGCTTTCCAAAGATGTGATAAATCACAGTTAATTTATATTTTAATGGGGGAGGCTTTTTTTTACCCTTAATAATAAACACCTTCTTTTAAAAACTGTATTTTGTGTTTACTTGTGTTATCTTTGTCTAATATTTAAATTTGTTTGATGTACTGAAACATTTAAGTGTGACAAACATACAAAAAAATGAGAAATCAGGAAGGGGGCAATCATGTTTTCACACCACTGTACCAGCGATTGAATCTGGAAGGGCTCGTTTGTACTAACGCAGGTTGCTAACAAAGTATACTTGATTTACAAATGCTAACATGTTCTTGCATGAGGCCCATTGAACCAAAAAAGTCCTATAAACTGGGAAATTAATTGAAGGCAAAAGCAAAACATCATGAAATACACTATGTAACTTTTTACTATCAGGATATGCCATTATACAGTAAAAATACACCATCAGACATGTATGCACTATCATAAATAGCCGAACTGTTAAAGCAGTTCAGCCTTTCATCACGCTATAAATGAAAGCACAAATTCAGTCATACAAATGTCTCATACAATTTCTATTACTTATAAACTTTCACATGACAAAGATCATTTCTGTGAAAAATAACCGTCTCATCAATCAAAAGCTGACAGTCACGTGTGTCTTTTCAGCTTCGTTTCCACCACTAGCTCCATGGGAAATGTAGTTTTTATGTGCATCACCACGCATAATACCACAAGTTCGGCTGTCTCACTTCTAACAATGCATCAAATTCATACATAAATATCCCCATAATCACGTAGATGTAGAATAAATCCCACTCAAATAGATCTGTTGGACCTGTGCTAATGAAACAGACCTGGATTTGTTGGATTTTCATTAATTCTGGAAATGCAAGAAAGCATCATTGGTGCCACTGCTGTTAGCCTGTGCTATTTGTGCTAGCTCATTTGATGCACTATATTTGTTTTGATGCTGTGATTGATTTTTTTTTTACTTGTTATTGTTTGGTTTTATGTCTTATTACCTCTGGTTTTTCTTCGCTGATAGCGCTTCCTTAGTTCAGCTTTAATGTTTTATATGGTGGTTTTTGTTTTACATTGTTTTATATGGTAGGTTGATTAGTAGGTGTGTTGTGAGCCTATGTTTTGGCTTTTGGTGTATGTTGTTTATTATTTTGTACAGCATTTTGAGCTGCTACATTGTATGAAAAGTGCTTTATAAATAAAGTCTGATTGATTGTATTTCATTTCTACTTCAATAACCAAAAAGACAAAATTTTAAGCTTTCAAATGTTGTATGGGTGGCTTCCAACTCCAAATGGGTAGCATGGTGGTACACTGGTTAGCACTGTTGCCTAACAGCTAGAAGGTTCGAATCCCCAGGCTAGCAGAGGTGGGAACCTTTCGGTGTGAAGTTCGCATGTTGTCTCTGTGCTGTGTGGGTTTACTCTGGGAGCTCCAGTTTCTTCCCACAATCCAAAAATATACATGTTATGTCATGTATGTGGGCTGCACGGTGGCGCAGTGGTTTAGCACTGTGACAGCACAGTTTTACCCTCGGCCGGGGGATTGCGGGGATCATGAGATCGTGGGTTCGATCCCAGCCCCTGACCAACAGTGAGCTGTGTGGAGTTTGCATGTTCTCCCCGTGTTGCGCGGGTTTACTCCGGGATTTCTCCGGTTTCCTCCCGCACACCAAAAACATGTAGGTTTAGGGCGCTCGCGCACGCAGCGACCAGCAGCCGGTGGCTTGTCATCAGACTGCAAACCAAGTCTACCTACGGGTACAAATAAGTAACAAAAAAAAAAAAAAAAAAAAAAAAAAAAAAAAAAAATGTTAGGTTAACTGGTGATTCTAAATTGTACCTAGGTATCTGTCTCCTATAGGCCCATAGAATAGAGGGTTAGTACTAGTGAAGTGTTTTGAGTGGTCTTTGAGACTAGAAAAAGCGCTATATAAGTACAGGTCCTTATCCTTAGTACACTTCACTGTGTGGTCGCAAAGACATTGTGTAGGCTGCCCATAGGGCTTGTAGTGGCCGTCTACAAACGTCATGAGGTTAAACCATTGGCTACTGCCATCAGTAAATATACATTTTTTTTTTGCCAATGGCAGTTGACCACATGACTATTGGCTGATACCAATGGTTGGCCGATATATTGGTGTATCCCTAGTTTTTGTTTATTTTTTTTCCCTTTAAAATGAAATTAAATGGCTTTAAGACAAACAATAAAGCTAAATAAGAGTTAGACAACATTGTGGTAAAAGTTTAGGAAGGTCTCTTTCAGTGGTCTTAAGACATTTTTATTTCAGCATGCTTACCTTCATAAGACTTATATAAGCCAATCCAGAAGTCTCTAGCACTGTCCTGCAAAAATTCTATGGTGTCTCCTATGAACCGATCCTCAATAGGGTCCTCAATGCTCACTAAATTACCACCTGTCAAAAACAGCCACATCAGGTTTAGGTTAGAATTTATGCAGACAGTTGTTGATTATTGTAGTAATTTTTAGCTTACCCATTTTTGCACATTCAACTGAGGCATGAGCCCAGTTGTCCCGTATTGTGCTTAGGAATAAATAACAATGGCCTCTGAAAGGAATCCATGTTCTTTGCTTCTTTGATTCGGGGCAGCTGCCAGGGAATTGTGGGGGCTGTGTGGGAGCAACATCTGGAAAGGAGGAAGACCACTGAAGCTGCTGGCTATTCATGCTTGGTGGTTATGTATAATGTGCAAGAGGGAGGAAGAGTGAGACTGTCTAACCTGTTGACCTTTTGCAAAGAGAGTAATAGGAATTAGTACATGGTGCAGTCTTCCATGTTTTGTCTATGTCTATGTAGACACAGCCAAAGTTTTGTTTAGGCTCATTTTTCCCCCATTTGGTGTAAGACAGAGCCCAGTTATCGACCCACTGGAATCGACCACCAGTCTGTAAAAATCAGATTATTAATAAACCGATCTACAGATATTCACTGTTTGAAATCCTGTTGGAAAGAGCAATAAGTTGTTGACTCTTTACCACATTGTTGTTGAGACCAATCCACACAGGCTGATTGTGCTTTGCAATTTGCAAGGTGATGTATGACTGCATTACAGGGCTCAAGATGCTGGCTAGTTCTGCGTCGTCTGCCTGGCACTGTCTCCTAGCCTCATCCCATCGCATCCTCTGGCCCACCAGTTTGAAAGAGTCATTACCAAGCTTATAGAACGCCTTTGGTAACACAGTGGTGGGCTGGACTTGAATTTGTGAATCTGAGCAAAGAAAACACCTGCCTTATAGTTCTGTAACATACAAGGAATCACACTAGTTGACAGTAATGTCTAATAATTTGCTATATGATATTACGTTACTCACCAATGTTTCTTTTACAAATGAAGTCATGTTTTGCACCACAGTTATCTACCTTCCAGTCTCCTTTTCGTTTAAGGACGCTGCCCATTATGATCACACAGTCAAGTTCCTATTGGACAGAGAAGAGGCATGTTGCTTCATTTTCATTCTGCAGTTTTGAGATTTTCTTGTTCGTCTAAATACTGTATTCACAAACCCTAATTCCAATGAAGTTGAGACATTGTGTAAAACATCAACAAAAACAGAATACAGTAATTTAAAAATCCCTTTCAACCTATAATCATTTTAATATACTACAAAGACAAGATATTTAATGTTCAAACTAATAAAATTTATTGTTTTGTTTGTTTTTTGTTTTTTTGCATTCACTCATTTTGAATTTGATATCTGCAACATGTTCCCCCCCCCCAAAAAAGCTTGGACATTTACCACTGTGTTACTTCAACTTTCCTTTTAAGAGCACTCAGTAGGAGTTTAGGAACTAAGGACATCCATTGTTGAAGCTATGTAGGTGGAATTCTTTCCTTTTCTTGCTTGATGTACCACTTCAACTGCTCAACAGTCTGGGGTCTCTTGGCGTATTTGGCTTCCGTATGTTGCTTCCAAAATCTGTATGTGCCATTCAGCATTAATGGTGTCTTCAGAGATGTGCAAGTTACCCATGCCACGGACACTAACACACCCCCATACCATCACAGATGCTGGCTTTTTAATTTAACACTGATAACAATCTGGATGGTCCTTTGCCTCTTTAGCCCACAGGACACAACGGCCATTCATTCATTCATCTTCTTCTGCTTAATCTGTTTCGGGTCACGGGGGTGCTGGAGCCTATCCCAGCGTCTTTGGGTGAGAGGCAGGGTACACCCTGGACAGATCGCCAGTCCATCACAGGGCCAACACAGAGAGAGAGAGACAACCATTCACTCTCACAGTCATACCTAAGGACAATTTAGAATCCCCAGGTGATGCCAATTAACCTAACTTGCATGTTTTTGGCATGTGGGAGGAAACCGGAGAAATCCCGGAGTAAACCCACGCAGACACGGGGAGAACATGAAAACTCCACACAAATCACTGTTGGTCGGGGGCTGGGATCGATCCCAGGATCCCCCGTCCAAGGGTGAGTTGCTGTGCTGCCGCAGTGCAAACCACTCCGCCACCGTGCTGCCCGACACAACGGCCATGATTTCCAAAAACAATTTGAAATGTGGACTCATCAGACCACAGCACAATTGTCCACTTTTTGTGTCAGTCCATCTAAGATGAGCTTGGGCCCAGAGCAACAGGTGACAATTCTGGGTGTTGTTGATATATGGCTTTCCTTTGCATGGCAGAGTTTTAATTTGTACCTGTAGCTGTAGCGACAAACTGTATTAACAGACAGTGGTTTTCCAAAGTGTTCCTGAGCCCACGTGGTAACATCCTTTACTGAATGGTGTCAGTTTTTAAAGCAGTGCCATCTGAGGGATCATGCATCACAGGCATTCACTGTTGGTTTTCAGCCTTGCTGCTTACATTCAGAAATTTCTTCAAAATCTCTGAATCTTTTGATGATATCATAGACTGTAGATGATGAAATCCCAAAATTCCTGGCAGTTGGACATTGAAAAACATTGTTCTTAAACTATTGGACTATATGCCCACGTAGCTGTTCACAAAGTTGTGAACTTCACCTCATCTTTGCTTATGAAAGACTGTGCCTTTCGGAGATGCTCCTTTTATATCCAGTCATGACACTCACCTGTTTCTAATTTCCCTGTTCACCTGTGGAATGTTCCAAAAACACCAAAAAGTTTTTTTTTTGTTTTTTTTGCAGATTCCTCCTTTTCTTGCCCCTGTCCCAGCTTTTTTGGAACACACTGTGTTGTGTATGGAAATACCTGGGTGAAGGATGAGGCAGGATGATGGTTGGCAATCACAGTTTTATTGAACTATGGACAGAAGCAGTCACACGGTAGGCACCAGAGGGAGGCATCCGGCTAAGAGGGCACAAGATGGTGCCCTTGCCTTTTATACGGACGGTGCAGTGACGTGATGGGAAGTGCATGTCACCACACCGCACTTCACAATAATGTGCCAGAACACAACACCACATTCTCTTCCCCCCTTAGAAAAATCCAAAACCATGCACACAATTGAAAACCTCCCCAAATTTGGGACCTGAATCACGTACTAAAATAATGGGAACTTATGTACTAAAATGGCCTAACACACTCACACAACATAACCTAAAATAGAGCTGACGGGTGGACTACCATACAGCCTGCATGGCACGGTGGATTATTCTGCCACCAAATTAAACTAAAAGTCTTTATTAAAACTAAAAATTACAGCTGTGCTCCTTTCTAAAACACAAACACATAAAATAACGCCCATACCATAACATGTATGCCAAACACCAAAAAACTATATAATAAAGTGCTACCGTACAGTCATTTGGGTAAAAAAAAATGGAACTTGCATGGGGGAGGGGGGCTCCAGGGCAGCCCCTCAGCAGACGCACCCCAAGAGACCACAGACCCCTGGAGTGATGTCTGACCCTCTGAATGACGGAACCTGGATCCCGCATCGCCATCACGACTCCTCTCCAGCCTCACCACCTGGAGCGTCTTCCAGGACACGCCGAAACTGATTGGCGTGCCTCGAGGAGCCGTCGGACAACCTGAAGCATGCTGCACCCAGCTTAACCACAATGCCCAGACACCCTCAATGTTTTGCTGGCTGTCGTTCAGCCCATCTTCGCCATAGATGTCCTTCACCCCGAACCCGAACCAAGTCCATAACCCGGAGTGGAATTTTACTCAGCCTGATGTGTTGCTGCTGAGCATGCGGTAACTCCAAGCTCGTCGATCTGGCCCCGTCCTCTTCTATAAACGTTATAGTGTTCACCGTTGTAGCTGCAGACCCCCCAGTCAACTGTGGCAAAGTACCGGGGGCATCTGGGGCTAGCATGGTGTTGCTCATCGGCATGGGTACCAACCCTGAGCGAGAACTGGTCGACTTGAAAGTGAGGGCGTCCGTTAGCAATTCGTACTGGTAGCTCCCGTCAGGGGCGAGCGGGGTGATTTATCCCTTGCGTTCCTCGGGTAAGACAAAAGGCACACCCTGGCGTAGTGATTCAAACGTCCACATCTGCTACAACGTCTTCCTCTAGCCGGGCAATTCTTAGCTTTATGGCAGTGTGTTGTGGACCCACAAACCCTGCAACAGGAGCTTCCCAGGGCAGACCTTCGACTGGCAGCACTGACTTCCCAAAAATCTTCGTCCGAGCTATCCTTGCTATCGGGGTCCGCAACATTAGCTGAGGGAAGTGGTTCACGCGGCTTCTGTGGTTGGCGCCAATTTAACTCCACAGCTAGCTTATCAATGGCTTCCCACCAGAGAGCTAGCTTAACTGCTTCGGTTAATGTCAAGTCATTAGACGCCACTGACAGCCTAGCATGCAGCTCTGGACAAATATACTTGCTCTTGCTCTTACACGTGTGCTTTGCTAGTTGGTCAAGTACCATTTCATCTTCAAGCGGTCCAAAACGACACTTGCTGGCTAGCTGCTTCAAATCAATCACATACTGGCAGAGAGGCTCACCAACCTGCTGACGTCGCTGCTGAAAACAAATCCTCCGGAAAACCACGTTGTCTGGGGTGGAGAAACGTTTTGCTAACAGCTTCATAATGTCCTCACATGAGTCTGCCATGCCGAGCATCTGCAGGACCCTCCAGCCCTCCATACCCAGGCTGTTAATGAGAAGCGCCTGCTCTCTCACCGAATCAAGTTCCCCAAGTTCCAGCGCCGTAACATACATCTGATAGGCCTCCCACCAATGCAGCCATGAAACCGGAGGTTCATCTGGGAGCTTGAGAAAGGGATGAAGTGGGGTGATGCACGCCTCCATGAGTTGATCCTCGATCGCCAAATGTTATGTATGGAAATACCTGGGTGAGGGATGAGGCAGGATGATGGTTGGCAAACACAGCTTTACTGAATTATGTACAGAAGCAGTCACATGGTATGCACCAGCGGGAGGCATCCGGCAAAGAGGCCGCAAGATGGTATCCTTGCCTTATATATGGGTGGTGCAGTGACTTGAAGGGAAGTGCACGTCACTACACCGCACTTCACAATAATGTGCCGGAACACAACACCACACATTGCAGGCATCAAATTCTAAATGAGTGAATATTTGCAAAAAAACAATAAAGTTTATCAGTGTGAAGATTAAATATCTTGTCTTAGTGGTGTATTCAATCGAATATAGGTTGAAAAAAATTTGCAAATAATTGTATTCTGTTTTTATTTAGGTTTTACACAATGTCCCATGTGAATGTGTGGTTGCAAATCTTTTTGTAGCATACCTGCAATGAATTTCTTGCATTCTTTATCATGTGGTATAGCAGGTATGTGTATTGTAGTGTTGTTCTTAGGACTCATTATGGTGTAACACGGGTGGTGACGTCACCCGGAGTATAAGAGGGCTGTGCGATAGAGGGGCGGTCTCTTCGACTGCCTCTCAGCCTAGTGGGAGCGTTTCTGTATATACATTGAGTCTGTAATAAAGTCCTGTGTAGTTCACCATTCGTCTTGTCATTGTTCCACGTTTTATAGACCTAACATTTGGCGACAAGGGTAAAGTTACGGATGTTGGCGTGCCTTCAATTCGGCTGTTTTTGGAGTCTCCGGGAGAGCCTCCGGTCCCTTGGGCGAGGTGGTTCTTGGCATTTCAAAATTATTTGGTGGCGCTAATCCTTGGTGAACTGAAGAAGATACAGGCATGGGCAATTTTGGTCCACAATTTAGGTACGGAAAGACAGCGTATCCTTGCTATCTTGGGTGCTAGCGATAGCTTCGACAACGTGGTTGAGCTAATGGCGCGACATTTTTGTGCGCATGCAAACGTCATCGTCCGGAGGATCCAGTTTCGGCAGTGCTACCAGCAGACTGGCGAGTCAGTGCAACATTATGTTGTGGACCTGCAGCAGCTGGCTGGAGATTGCCAGTTTGGTGAATTAGAGGAAGAGATGGTCCGCAACTAGTTGGCGGAGCACACGCTTTGCTCGTCAGCACGGTCGAGACTCCTCATGTACTCCGGCAAACTGACATTAGCTACAGCTGTAGAGATAACGGTTGTGCTGTTTCATTCCATCTAGCTACAATGCTCCGCACTGTGTGTATTTATATATTTATATATTTATTCCATCTAGCAACAATGCTCCACGCTGTGTGTGTTCATATATTTACATATTTATTCCATCTAGCTACAATGCTCCGCACTGTGTGTGTTTATATATTTACATATTTATTCCATCTAGCTACAATGCTCCGCACTGCGTGTGTTTATATATTTATTCCATCTAGCAACAATGCTCCACACTGTGTGTGTTTATATATTTACATATTTATTCCATCTAGCTACAATGCTCCGCACTGTGTATATATATTTACATATTCATTCCATCTAGCTACAATACTCCGCACTGTGTTTATATACTCATATATTTATTCCACCTAGCTATAATGCTCCGCACTGTGTTTATATATTTATATATTTATTCCATCTAGTTACAATGCTCCGCACTGTGTGTCTATATATATATATATATATATATTCATATTTATATGTACATACAGTATGTATACTCGCTGCTCTTATTTTTCTCTTGCCTTCTGATTGTTGCTGAGTGTTGCTATCCCTGTGCTGTTGCAATCCTGGAATTTCCCCATTGTGGGACTAATAAAGGCTTATCTTATCTTATCTTATCTTATAACTCAACAATTTGAAGCAGCAGACAAATTGTCACGCGACCTTGGCGAGAGAGCTGTGCTACACCGCTCTGACTCACAATCAATGGCGCAGGCTGTGGATCCGGACAGTGAAGATGGCGAACAAGAGGAATGCGCTACAGCTGTGAAGATGAGGTCCGCCCCGGGATCACCCAGCTGTTTGGGTTGTGGGTCCACTAAGCACCGGTATAAGGCTAGAGAGTGTCCGGCAAGAGGTAAACGCTGCGGCAAGTGTGGACTCCTACATCATTTTGCCAGGGCCTGTAAGAAATTTGAGTGAGGGAAACAATAACGCGAAGTGGATTCCCCTGCTACGACTCCTACGCTTATTCACACCGTCTCTCTGAGCACAGATGGCCGTACATACAGTATTGTATGGTGCAATTGGATGGGGTGGAGGTGCCGTTGCTGGTTGACATGGGCACGGTGAGGTCCGTGTTGAATTGGTCTACTGTAAGGAGTTTCTTCCCATACTACCGAGTAAGAGGTCTTTCAACACCATTTTGTGGATATGGAGGAAACAGACTGTTCATTGTGAGATCGCCAGAACTGACGGCAAGGTACAAGTCAGCGGAGGTATGCAATCTCCAGTTTGTGGTAACCGCCAGTGGTGCGAATGTTATGGGCTGTGACCTTTTTATGGACTGGGTTTCATGATCACCAGCAGAATTGGAAAGGAGTGGTAGCGCCGTAGTTTGTGGGACCGACTGATTCCACGTGTGATGGACAATGCAGTATGGGATGAATCATGGCCTAGTATTCTGGAAGATGAACAGGACCAACCCCATCCAGAGCCATCACAGGAGGGTGCCTGCACCAGGGCCCAAGTTACCCTAGCTGAGGAAACTGGGCGGTGCGGTGGGACGCCCGTGAAGGCGGATGGAGCCAATTGGATGACCCACCCTGTTTCCAGAGTTCGGCTGGGAGATTCTGAGGAACAGGATCACAACGGCTTTGCCAGCGTCTCAAATGAATGTGAGCGGGGCAGGACCGGCTGGCACAGTGAAACGACGTGCCACCCAGGAACACTGGAGGCTGAGTCGGACTCCTCTGGGGGTCGCTGATGTGGTCCAGCCCAGGGAGGAGGCCCGGTTGAGAGGAGTTTGCAAGAAGCGGAAACAGCAGGAGACCAGGGGAGGCTGCAGGTGGTGGCTGTTCGGGAGGATGGCTACCTTTAGCTGTCTGATGGTACATGGAGACACCCCAATGAGCTGTGGCACGTCCAAGATGAGAGAGAGGTGTCTCGGCACTGACGTGGGTTGTCTCCGGGTGCCAAGAGAAGAAGATGCTCTGTTCTGGACCCACCTGATGGGTCTCCGGGGGGGGTGGGCTCTCCAATGTGACTGACTGGTAATGGGGGGGTCAATGTGTTTAATGTATGTTGGTATAAATTGCCCAGGTTTAAGTAATTATGCATGGTGTTGAAATGAGTATTATTCATGTTTATGGAGTTGGTGAATAGACATATAACCTGTTTGTATATATGTTCTGTGAAGGGGATTGTTTTGGATTTTTTTATTTTAGGAGCATGGCTATTTTATTGGGGGGGGTGTAGTGTTGTTCTTAGGACTCATTATGGTGTAACACGGGTGGTGACATCACCACCCGTGTTATGCCCCCTCATGGATCGTCACCTTATCGTGGTGGGGGGGTTTGCGTGCCCCAGTGATCCCAGGAGCTATGTTGTCCGGGGCAATTTGCCTCTGATAGGGTCACCCACGACAAACTGGTCCTGGGTGAAGGGCCAGACTAAGAACGATCCAACAGACTCTCATGATAAATTCTATATCAAGGATTCAGTGTACCCCGCCCGGTATGGGGTTACCGGGGCCCCACCCTGGAGCCAGGCCTGGGGGAGGGGCTCGAAGGCTAGCGTCTGGTGGCCGGGTTTCCACCCATGGGACCCGGCCGGGCTCAGCCCGAAGGAGTTACATGGGTCCGCCCTTCAGTGGGCTCACCACCTGGAGGACGGATCATGGGGGTCCGGTGCTGTGTGGATTAGGTGGCGGTCAAAGGCGAAGACCTTGGCGGACTGATCCCAAGCTTTCTAAACTGGCTTTTGGTACGTGGAATGTCACCTCTCTGGTGGGGAAGGAGCCTGAGCTGGTGTACGAGGTTGAGAGATACCGGCTAGATATAGTCAGCCTCACCTCAACACACAGCTCTGGTTCCGGAACCAGTCTCCTGGAGAGAGGCTGGAGCTTGGCCTTTTCTGGAGTTGCCCCGGGCGAAAGGTGACGAGCAGGGGTGGGTATTCTTGTATCCTCCCACCTTGCTGCCTCTATATTGGAGTTTTCCCCGGTGGACGAAAGGGTTGCTTCCCTGCGCCTTCGGGTTGGGAAACAGGTCCTGACCATCATTTGTGCCTATGCACCAAATGATTGTTTCAGAGTACCCACCCTTTTTGGAGTCTGTGACTGGGGTGCTGGAGGGTGCTCCTCTTGGAGACTCCATTGTCCTACTGGGAGACTTCAATGCGCACGTGGGCAACAACAGTGAAACCTGGAGGGGGTGATTGGGAGGAACGGCCTGCCCGATCTGAACCCAAGTGGTGTTCAGTTATTGGACTTCTGTGCTAACCACAGTTTGTCCATAACAAACACCATGTTCAAGCATAAGGGTGTCCATATGTGCACCTGGCACCAGGACACCCTAGGTCGCAGGTCGATGATCGATTTTGTTATCATGTCATCAGACCTGTGACCGTATGTCTTGGACACCCGGGTAAAGAGAGGTGCAGAGCTGTCAACTGATCACCACCTGGTGGTGAGTTGGATCTGATGGCAGGGGAGGAAGCCATTCAGACCCGGTAGACCCAAACGTATAGTGAGGGTGTGCTGGGAACATCTGGCTGAGGACCCTGTCCTGGAGGTCTTCAACTCCCATCTCCGGAAGAACTTCAGCCACATTCCAAGGGAGTCTGGAGACATGGAGTCTGAATGGGCCATGTTCTCCACCTCTGTTGTTGAAGCGGCTGCCCAGAGCTGCGGCCGCAAGATGGTCGGTGCATCTCGTGGTGGCAACCCCCAAACCAAGTGGTGGACACCTGTGGTGAGGGGGGGCATTAAGCTGAAGAAGGAGTCCTATCAAGCTTGGTTGGCTTGTGGGACTCCCGAAGCAGCTGAGGTGTACCGGCAGGCCAAGCGGAGTGCAGCTCGGGTGGTTGTTGAAGCAAAAACCCGGGTATGGGAGGAGTTCGGTGAGGCCATGGAACAAGACTTTCGGTCGGCCTCGAAGAGATTCTGGCAAACTGTCCGGCGGCTCAGGAGGGGAACGCAGCTCCCTGTCCACACTGTGTATGGTGCGGATGGGGCACTGTTGACTTCGACTGGGGATATCTTTGGGCGGTGGAAGGAATACTTCGAGGATCTCCTCAATCCCACTGATATGCCTTCCACAGAGGAAGCAGGGTTTGGGGACGAGGGGGACAACTCGCCTATCACAGGGGCTGAGGTCACCAAGGTGGTTAAAAATCTCCTTGGTGGCCGGGCCCCGGGGGTGGACGAGATTCGCCCTGAGTACCTCAAGGCCCTGGATGTTGTTGGGCTGACATGGTTGACACGCCTCTGCAGCATTGCGTGGAGGTCGGGGGCAGTGCCTTTAGCATGGCAAACCGGGGTGGTGGTTCCTTTCTTCAAAAAAGGGGACCGGAGGGTGTGCTCCAACTTTAGAGGAATCACACTCCTCAGCCTCCCTGGGAAGGTCTATGCCAAGGTACTGGAGAGGAGAGTCCGGCCGTTGGTCGAACCTCGGATTCAGGAGGAGCAATGTGGTTTTTGTCCTGGCCGTGGCACATCGGACCAGCTCTTTACCCTCTCGAGAATTCTCAAGGGTTTGTGGGAGTTTGCCCAACCAGTTTACATGTGTTTTTGTGGACTTGGAGAAGGCATTTGACCGCGTCCCTCGTGTTTTTTTGTGGGGGGTGCTTCGGGAGTATGGGGTATCGGGCTTGTTGTTACGAGCTATTCGGTCTCTGTACGACCATTGTGAGAGTTTGGTTCGTATTGCCAACACTCGGTCGGAGTCATTCCCAGTGAGAGTTGGACTCCGCCAGGGCTGCCCTTTGTCACCGATCCTGTTCATAATTTTTATGGACAGGATTTCTAGGCGCAGCCAGGGAATGGAGGGTGTCATGCTTGGTGACCACAGGATCTCATCTCTGTTGTTTGCAGATGACGTTGTCCTGTTGGCTTCATCCAGCAATGACCTACAGCTCTTGCTGGGACGGTTTGCCGCTGAGTGTGAAGCAGCTGGGATGAAAATCAGCACCTCCAAGTCTGAGTCCATGGTCCTCAGACGGAAAAAGGTGGATTGTCCTCTCTGGGTTGGGGACAGGCTCCTGCCCCAAGTGGAGGAGTTTAAGTATCTTGGGGTCTTGTTCACGAGTGAGGGGAAAATGGAGCGAGAGATCGACAGACGGATTGGAGCAGCATCTGCAGTGATGTGGACGTTGTACCGGTCTGCTGTGGTGAAGAGGGAGCTTAGTTCTAAGGCAAAGCTGTCGATTTACCAGTCAATCTACGTTCCTACTCTCACCTATGGTCACGGGCTTTGGGTAATGACCGAAAGAACAACATTGATACAAGCGGCTGAAATAAGCTTTCTCCGTAGGATTGCTGAACTCACCCTCAGAGATAGGGTGAGGAGCTCAGTCATCCGGGAGAGGCTCAGAGTAGAACCGCTGCTCCTCCACATTGAAAGGAGTCAGTTGAGGTGGTATAAGATAAGATAAGATAAGCCTTTATTAGTCCCACAACGGGGAAATTCCAGGATTGCAACAGCACAGGGATAGCAACACTCAGAGCAACAATCAGAAGGCAAGAAAAAAAAAAAAAAAAACAAGCAAGCAAGAGCAGCTAATAAACATATGTACGTATTACTATAAAATATATATATATACACACACACACAGACACACAGTGCAGAGCATTGTAGCTGGATGGAATAATATATGAATATATGAACACACAGTGCAGAGCATTGTAGCTAGATGGAATAAATATGTAAATATATAAACACCCACAGTACGGAGCATTGCAGCTAGGTGGAATAAATATGCAAGTATATAAACACACACAGTGCGGAGCAATGTAGCTAGATGGAATAACATGTAGATATATAAATATATAAACACCCACAGTACGGAGCATTGCAGCTAGACGGAACAAATATGCAAATATATAAACACACACAGTGCAGAGCATTGCCGCTAGATGGAATGAAACAGCATAACCGTCTACCCAGCTATCCTGCATGGTATGATTATGTGCCCATACACACTCTCACCCTCCATAGCGACCGGCATGCTCCTAGTTGTATGCCGGAGAGGACCACTGTGTAAGTCTATTGCATCTTCTGCATTCAAAAAACTATTAGTTTGTTACGTCTTTTTTGCTATCTCTGCGAGCAGCCCTGCTTAGGTTGTACAGTCTGACAGCCGTTGGTAGGAAGGACCTACGAAACCTCTCGGTTGTGCACCTGGGATGATGTAGTCTGCTGCTAAATGAGCTCCTCAGTGCATTCAGTATGTCCTGCATAGGGTGGAACTCGGACTCCAGCAGAGATGACAGTTTAGCCACCGTCCTTCTCTCTCCTATCTCCTCCATCGGATCAAGGCGCTGCCCCAGGACAGAGCTAGCTTTCTTAATCAGTTTGTTCAGTCTCTTCCTATCGGCTGCAGTAATGCCACTGCCCCAGCAGACCACTCCAAAAGTGATGGCTGATGCCACCACCGTGTCATAGAATGACTTCAGCAGCGCCCCTTGTACACCAAAAGACCTGAGTCTCCTCAGCAGGAACAGCCTGCGCTGTCCCTTCTTGTAGAGTGCATCAGTATTGTGTGACCAGTCTAGTTTATTGTTCAGATGAATACCCAGGTACTTATAGGATGTCACCATCTCGATGTCTGTTCCCTGTATATTTACTGGTACTGTGAGGGGCTGCCCATGCCTGCGGCAGTCCACCACCAGCTCCTTAGTTTTCCTCGCGTTGATCTGGAGGCAGTTCCGATGGCACCAGTCCACGAAGTCCTGGATAAGCCCTCTGTACTCAGCTTCATCTCCATTGGAGATGAGGCCAACGATCGCAGAGTCATCAGAGAACTTCTGTAGATGGCAGTGTGTTGTGTTGTGTGAGAAGTCCGCAGTATAAAGAGTGAACAGGAAGGGAGCCAGCACCGTTCCCTGGGGGGCCCCCGTGCTACTGATGATCGTGTCGGACACACAGTCCCGGGTTCTCACAAACTGAGGCCGGTTCGTGAGGTAGTCCAGGATCCATGATGACAGGTGCTGGTCCACCCCTGCGCGCAGCAGCTTGTCCTTCAGGATCATCGGTTGGATGGTGTTGAAAGCACTGGAGAAGTCAAAGAACATGATCCTCACCATATTCCCGGGCTTCTCCAGGTGGGACAGAGAACGGTGAAGGAGGAAGATCACCGCATCCTCCACCCCAATGCCATGCTGGTAGGCGAACTGGAGTGGATCCATCGCTGGTTCCACCAGGGGGCGGAGGTGAGCAAGGAGCAGTCTCTCCAGGGTCTTCATCAAGTGGGACGTCAAGGCCACCGGTCTGTAGCTGTTCAGGTCTTTGGGGTGGGAAGTTTTTGGTACAGGTACCACACAAGATGTTTTCCACAGCTGTGGTACCCTCCCCAGTTTCAGGCTCATGTTGAAGATATACGTCACAATCCCACACAGCTGGTCTGCACAGGACTTGAGGAGCTTTGCGCTGATGCCGTCCGGTCCCGGCGCCTTCCTCGCCTTGATCTTCCTCAGCTCCGTCCTCACCTGGGTCCTGGTCAGGGTCAGGATGGGGGGCTGTGTGTTGGGAGTGGGGGGGTGTTGGTAGAGTGGGGAGTGGGCAGCAGGACTTGATTTCTTTAGAGGCAGCAGTGGTTGTTGTGCAGTCAGGGGGGAGGGCGGTTGGTCAAATCTATTGAAAAACAGATTCAGGTTGTTCGCCCACTCCCTGCCCCCTGTGGCCTGGGGGGAGGTATTCTGGAGCCCCGAGATGGTTTTGAGGTTTCTCCAGACCCCGCCGATGTCGCTCTGTTGCAGCTTGTCCTCCATCTTCTTCCTGAAGCTGTCCTTGCCTTCTCTGATCTTTCTCCTCAGCTCCCTCTGTACGGACTTCAGCATCTCCCTGTTCCCTGACCTGAAGATCCTCTTCTTCTCTCTCAGAAGTGTTTTAATCTCAGGGTTGATCCAGGGTTTGTTGTTTGAGTGACGCCGTATGGTCTTGGTGGGAACGGATTTGTCCACACAGAAGCTGAGGTAGCCCGTGAAGGTGTGAATGAGGCCATCGATGTCCTCACCATGTGGATCGCAGAGCTGCTTCCAGGCGGTGGCTTCAAAACAGCCCTTTAGGGTGTCCATTGTCTCCTCAGACCATAACTCCACAGTGTGCATGGCCGGAGGTTGTCTGTGCACTAGGGGTTTGTACACCGGCCGGAGATGAACCAAGTTGTGATCCGATCTCCCGAGTGGGGGTAGTTGTGATGAGGTGTACGCCTCCTTAGTGTTTGCGTAGAATAAATCCAGTGTTTTATTGTCTCTAGTGTGGCATGTGACATACTGGGTGAACGTGGGTAGAATGGGAGACAGTGAAACATGGTTGAAATCGCCTGAGATGAGGAGAAGAGCATCTGGGTGTTCCGTCTGCAGCCTGCTGGTTACTGAATGGATGACGTCACGTGCTGTCCCAGCGTTCGCCGTCGGATTTGCATAAACAACAATGCAGATCACGTGTGAGTGTTCTCTCGGGAGATATGTAGGCCTCATGCTAACAGCTAGCAACTCAATGTCTTTGCTGCAGTGTCGTTGTTTAACAGTGATATGTCCCGGTCTGCACCAGTTGTTGTTAACATACATGATCACTCCACCGCCCCTAGCCTTGCCACTGTCTGGTGTTCGGTCAGCTCGTATCATGTGAAAACCCTCCAGCTCAATGTTAGCATCTGCTGCTAGTTCAGTTAGCCACGTCTCAGTAAACAAAAGGAGAGAGCACTCCCGGTATGTGCTATCATAACGGGAGATAGCCGCTAGCTCATCTAACTTTCCCAGTATCGACCGTACATTTCCCATGACAACAGATGGAAGGGAGGGTCTGTACCTTATATTTTTTGTCCTCCGCCTTACTCCAGCCCGGCAGCCGCGGCGTTTTCGCCTCAGTTCTCTCGGTATGTCGAGTATTTCCAATGGGACCGGGTGGCGGTTGAATGCTAGCAGCTGTTCTCTGCTGTATCGTATCCTGCTATAGACAGTGGCTCCGTCCACCGGCTCAGGAGACATTTAGGACGATCTGTGTGTCCGTGATATAAGTGGGGTGAAAAAAAAAGACGGATCAAAAGAGAGAGGAAGGGAAAAAGACTCGGAATCGAGCCGCTGTTGCAAAAGGCAGCCGACTCGTGTGGCGCCCCTAGTGTATGGGCATCTGATTAGGATGCCTCCTGGATGCCTCCCACTTGAGGTGTTTCAGGCACGTCCCACTGGGAGGAGACCCCGGGGCAGACCCAGGACTCAGTGGAGAGACTATGTCTCCCAGCTGGTCTGGGAGCGCCTTGGTATCCTCTCTGAAGAGCTGAAGCAGGTGGCTGGGGAGAGGGAAGTCTGGGCTTCTCTGCTTGAACTGCTGCCTCCGTGACCCGGACCTCCGGAAAAACAGTAGAAGATGGATGGATGGATGGATGGGCTATTTTATGTTTAATAAACTATATTTTAGCAGAGATGGCAGAATAATCCATCTTGCCGTGTGGGGGTGGAACAGTAGTCCACCTGTTTCCCCCTAGCCTTAGTTGTTTTGTGTGAATGTTTTAAGCCCTGATATATTTCTGTTTACCGTTAGTGCACGATTCGGGTTCCAAATTGGGGAGGGTCTTGATTGTATGTATGCTTTGGACGTTTTTTTTTTGGGGGGGGGGGTGTAGTGTTGTTCTTAGGACTCATTATGGTGTTACACGGGTGGTGACATCACCCGGAGTTTAAGAGGGCTGTGCGGTAGAGGGGCGGTCTCTTCAATCGCCTCTCAGCCTAGCGAGAGTGTCTCTGTATATAAAGTGAGTCTGTAATAAAGTCCTGTGTAGCTCACCATTTGCCTCATCATTGTTCCACGTTCTATAGACATAACACGTATGACGTCACCAAACAGAACTCATGGTAGTTACAAAACACTGAGTGGCAAAAATGAGTGGCAGCATTAGGATGTATGCAGTAAAACACAAAAATACACAGTATTCAGTCACAGCAGTACACAGAGTACCTGTTTGCATTGTAGAGAGCTAATCTTATCATTCCATCTTGTATTAATTGACAAAAAATACCTAAATAAATATTTAAAGGTTCAGAACCAGTTCTTCACTTGTGTGCTCTTACCCACACATCATTACAGTCAAGTAAACAGTGTGATATTAACATCTAAAGTTTAAAAAAAAGAACTCTGTGTACTACTGTGACTAAATATTTTGTGTGATTTTATGTTTTGCTGCATACAAACTAAAGCTGCCACTGTGGGAATGAGTGAATGACGAGACAGAGTTCTCTCTCAAGTCAGCTTTATTCACATCTCCAACATCTCGGAGCAGAAAAAGAGAGCCACACAGGGAACTCTCGTCCTTTAATACCAGGACTCTTACAGTTCACAAGTCACATGTATCACAGACCACGTTGCATTATAATGACAGTAACAATGCATCCTCTCTCCGTGATATCGCCCCCACTGTCTACAATGCATCCCCTCTTTAATCCTTTAATTATTCCCCCACAGTCTCAAGCCTTGCATCCCAAAGCTAACACTCTTGCAGCTTCCTGTAATCACCAAGGAAGTTCTGCCTTTGTTCTGATCTAAAATGTGAGTCAAAGCAGGTCACGTATGTGTGTCCACCACACAAATCCCCCCCCAACATTTTAGAACAAACAAGAGAATAACAACATGCATGCCGTGATAGTATCAATACACATCAGTCCACATGCTGTCTAGGCTTCAGTCTCCTGCCGTATCTGCTGTAGCTGGGATTCAGCGTCTCTGCGGCGCTGTCACGCTGGGGGTTTGCCGTCTGGGGGTGGAAACCTTTTGTCAGCACCTGTGGGTGTTCTGGGGAAACATTACTCGGTGAAGCTCCCTGCGGGGGTCTACCTCGCCGCGGGGCCCTCGCCAACAGCACTTGCTCATCTGCCACCACAAAAGCGGGTTTGAGTCTGTTTATGCCAACTTTCTCTTTCCTACCCCCCAAATCTAGCAAAAACTGCTTGTCCCCTGTTTCCAACACTCTGAACGGTCCGTCATAAGGCGGTCGCAGCGGGGTTCGATGTGCATCGTGTCTGACAAAAACAAACTCTGCGTTCTTCAAAGTTTTAGGCACAAAAACGCGCGGAAAACTGTGGTGCGTGGGGCCGGGCAGCGTGCTTGATTCTATGTTACTCTGCAACAGCTGAGACGGGGAGGCGTCTGGTGCAGTGTTATCTGGGAGAAACTCCCCAGGCAGCCGGAGTGGCTGCGCAAACACGAGCTCCGCTGGAGAGGCTTCTAAGTCCTCTTTAGGCGCAGAACGCAACCCCAATAACACCCACGGTAACTTGTCTACCCAATTTGCATCCGTCAGTGACGCTCTGAGAGCTGCTTTCAATGACCTATGAAAACATTCGCATAACCCGTTAGCCTGCGGATTGTACGCGGTTGTGCGGTGAATTGTGACACCCAGGCTGCGGGCCATTGTCGACCAAAGCTCGGACACAAATTGAGGGCCTCTGTCGGATGTAATGTCCGACGGAACGCTGAAGCGCGCCACCCAAGCTGTTAAAAACGCATGCGACACCTCCTCGGCCGTGGTTGATGCCAGCGGGACCACTTCAGGCCAGCGCGTGGTGCGGTCCACCATTGTCAGAAGGTGTGTGCACCCTTGTGACGGCGGGAGGGGGCCCACGAGGTCCACATGAACGTGATCGAACCTCTTGGCCGGAATGTGAAACGGCTCCAAAGGAGCCCTCGTGTGCCTGTGTACTTTGGCTCGTTGACACGCCGTGCAGGCTGCTGCCCACTCTTTTAACTTGTTTGCGGAGGCTCGGCCACACAAATTTCTCTCCTACCATTTTGACCGACGCGCGCACTCCCGGGTGCGCCAAAGAACGAATCGAGTCAAAAACGCGGCGGCGCCACGCGGCCGGTACTACTGGACGCGGCTGTCCAGTGGAGACATCGCAGATTAGGGGGGGCATACCGTCTTGCAGCACCCTGCTCTCCAGCCTTAACCCTGTTGGTCCAGACTGAAGCGCGCGCACCTCCGCGTCACCAACCTGCTCCGCGGCCATGGCTGCGTAATCTACTCCTACGCTGACTGGGGCCGCCACGGCGCGCGAGAGGCAATCTGCCACTACATTGAGTTTGCCCGCCACATACTGAATATCAGTGGTAAACTCTGATATCGCGGCCAGCTGTCTCTGCTGCCGGCCTGACCACGGTTCGGAAACCTTGGCCATCGCGAATGTTAGCGGTTTGTGGTCAACGAATGCGGTGAAAGAGCGTCCTTCTAGCCAGAACTGAAAGTGGCGGATGGCCAAATGAAGAGCCAGCAGCTCCCTGTCGAATGGGCTGTATTTACGTTTGCTATCGCGCAAGGTCCTGCTGAAAAAGGCGAGGGGCTGCCAAACCCTGGCTACATGTTGCTCCACGACCGCCCCTATGGCCACATCTGATGCATCAGTGGTGAGCGCTATGCGGGCCGTTGGGTCTGGGTGTGCCAACAACACAGCCTTTGCCAAGGCTGCTTTCACCTCTGAGAACACTTGGTCCCGCTCTGGGGACCACTCAACCTTATCCGCGGGTTTCTTTTTTTTGAGCGCGGCATACAGTGGCTGCATGAGTTGCGCCGCGTGGGGGAGAAAACGGTTATAAAAATTCACCATTCCCAAAAACTCCTGTAACGCCCTGACTGTCTGCGGCAGGGGAAAATCTGCCACTGCGCGCACTTTGTCAGGAAGTGGAACTGCTCCTTCGGGGGAGACGCGGTGTCCTAAAAAATCGATCTGCGCCATCCCGAACTGATACTTCGCTGGGTTGATTATTAACCCGTGATCTCCCAACCTTCGGAAAACTGTGGCCAGGTGTTTTTCGTGTTGGTCTTCGGACGCGCTGGCTACTAAAATATCGTCCAAGTAGACGAACACGAAAGGGAGATCGCGAAGCACCCCGTCCATCATGCGTTGGAACGTCTGAGCAGCCCCTTTAAGTCCGAATGGCATGCGTAAAAACTCGAATAGGCCAAACGGAGTTATTACCGCTGTTTTGGGTATGTCTTCAGCGTGCACTGGGACTTGGTGGTAACTGCGGACCAAGTCTATTTTAGAAAAAACGCGCGCCCCTGCCAAATGAACGGAAAAATCTTGGATATGCAGGATTGGGTAGCGGTCGTGCGCTGTAGCGTTGTTTAACCTGCAGAAATCCCCGCAAGGTCGCCATGATCCGTCAGCTTTCGGGACCATGTGTAGCGGGGAAGCCCACGGACTGTTTGAACGCCTGATAATGCCCAACCACTCCAGGTTGGCGAACTCCTCGTGCGCTATGGCCAGTTTAACTGCGTCCAAGCGCCGAGCTTTTGCGAAAACGGGCGGTCCGGTAGTGGTAATAAAATGCTCCACCCCATGTTTAGCGACTGTCGCCGAAAATGTGGGGACCGTGAGTGCTGGGAACTGAGTGAGCAGTGTGTGGAACTTACCGCTTGCAGCTGTGACATTGGCTTGTGCTGTTGGCGGGGCCACTCGCGCTGTACAGGGGATAGAATCAAAAGAAAGTGCATTAACCAGGCGCCTGTTAGCGAGATCAACCAACAACCCATGTGAGCACAAAAAATCAGCCCCCAACATATTGAAATTTACTGCTGCTACAACAAAAGTCCACTCAAATGTACGGCCGTGTAGAGACAGAAGCAGAGTCTTCTCACCAAAGGTCTTAATCTCCGAGCCGTTCGCTGCTGTCACCCGGGGACCTCCGGAACCAGCTAGTCTGTCCGCGTAGGAAGGTGTGATGAAACTCAACTGGGAGCCTGTGTCGATGAGGAACTGCCACCCCGAGCGTGCGTCCGACAAGTAGAGCAGCTTGTTCTCCTCCCCGAGGGCCGCGGCTGCTACCGACCCCCGGTCTTGGCGTTTCCTGAACGCCTGAACTGGCACAGTGGTACACATTTGCGTGCCCTCTCTGCGAAGCGGCGATGGTAGAAACAAAGGACGTCCGATCCGTGTTTCCTGGCCCCTGCCGCCGCCGTCGTCGGTGAGTCTGGTACTGCTGCCTCTGGCCTCCTGTCGTCTCCGGTCGTCGCGCTTAGTTCCGCTGCAGCGGCCATGGCTGCACGCCGCTTGATGGCGTTGACAATCCGCTGCGCCTCTCGGCCCAGCGCGCGGTAGTCCCGTTGGGCCAACAGTGGCGAACTGGCCAGGGTCGCTCTCGCTGCTGACGGTAGAGTCCTGAGGAAGAGGTGGGTGAAAATGAAGTGATCGTCGTCAGAGTCTTTCAACCTCAACAACTTCTCCCTCAGGTTCGCGGGCATGTCATTTTCTGACTCTGTCAGTGCCAGGAGCCTCTCTGCTCGCTCCTCCACCGAGGGGGTGAATTGCTGGATGAGTGCAGCCTTCAACGTGCCGTATTTGTCGCTGTCCGGTGGCTGGTCGATCAGGCTCTCCACATGCTGGGCCGTGTTGTTGTCCAGCTTTGCGACTACGTGGTAGAATTTTGTGGCGTCTACTGATATCCCCCGGAGGTTGAACTGCACCTTAACCGCGTTGAACCAGGAGCGCGGATTGTTCTGCCAGAAGTCCGGTAGCTGGACTGCAGCGGCATTCGCTTGGCTGGGGGCTCCTGACGAGGCTGGCCCGGGGGAATTCTCCTCTTGCATGATATGTCTTGGGTCACCAGTGTGGGAATGAGTGAATGACGAGACAGAGTTCTCTCTCAAGTCAGCTTTATTCACATCTCCAACATCTCGGAGCAGAAAAAGAGAGCCACACAGGGAACTCTCGTCCTTTAATACCAGGACTCTTACAGTTCACAAGTCACATGTATCACAGACCATGTTGCATTATAATGACAGTAACAATGCATCCTCTCTCCGTGATATCGCCCCCACTGTCTACAATGCATCCCCTCTTTAATCCTTTAATTATACCGCCACAGTCTCAAGCCTTGCATCCCAAAGCTAACACTCTTGCAGCTTCCAGTAATCACCAAGGAAGTTCTGCCTTTGTTCTGATCTAAAATGTGAGTCACAAAGCAGGTCACGTATGTGTGTCCACCACACCACATGTGTTTGCCACTCAGTGCTGAGTAACTACGGTAACTGCCCTGCAACTGTCAAGAATTCTGTTCCAATGCATCCCCTCTATAGGCTCCCACCACCCCATGTTCCAAATTTGGATATGCAAGAGTAAAATGGATAAATTAAAGACTGAATAGGTCTCGGTTGTATTTATTGCATGTAAAGTGCATGCTTACATACCTGTCTGCTGATGTAATTACACTTCTTAACTGGTCCAAAAAATTACAAATAATTTGCTGTTGTTGTGCATGGGTGTCTACAGAACCTACAGACCAAATAGGAATTAAAATCAGAATATTTCCCACAGAAACCTAAATGTTCCAGGGACCCCAGGTTGTGAACCACCGCTCTAGTTTAGTGGCTAGTAGCTTACAAAGGAATTGTGTGAATGTTTGGGTGAATGAATCTGCTAGACCTGACAGATGGCTTACCACTTAGTCTCACCTCACTGTGAAAGCCTCCTGAACGTCTGGATTGTGGTTCCCCGGCTCCCCAGTTAGTGTATGAAATTCTTCTGCCATCTGTCCACACAAAATGCATCTCCCAGTTGATATCATTCATGCCAATCCACAAATTGTCTTTGTAGTGCACCATTTGTGTTGTTAGGAATGCTAAAAAAAAAGAAAATAAACATAACAAAATGATAATACATTTTTTATAGATATATTGTCAGAGTTGCCAACTTTTCAAAAAAGCTTAGAGTGAGATTTAGAAGGAATTGTGCGCTGGGGAGACTGGCATGTGGTGCAGAGTGAGCGTGCAGGTGCACAATAGACATAGTTATTTTTTTAAATAAATACACTTCTTTACTTAAGAACAGGTTTTAGAACATGTTCAGTCTGCTTTATGCTGCCTTGAGAGCGCTTATTGTGGAAAAATCCAAAGAAAGTCAACATAATATTGACAGTAATTTCCTATTTTTGGAGTGAGAAATGGGGTTTGTCGAGTGAGAGAGAGCAAAAGTGAGACTCACTCCAAAAGAGTGAGAGTTGGCGACACAGATATTGTTAAAGGTGTCACTGACTGAAAAATTTTGTTTTTTGTAGGTTTTAACCTACTGAAAGGCATGGGCAGTGTTTGGTCGTTTTTAGGGGTGCTGTAGCACCTTTAAATTTAAACTCAGCACCTCTTAAAATTGGAGTGAGAAAAGTTGAGATTATAAAACTTCAGTTCATCTTTGACAAGCTGAAATCACATCCAAAACATATTCAGTAGTTTGTGTTTAAACTTTTTAAAAAATGAAAACACCCCCGCCACGTAAATGGTATGGTCCCTCCTCTCACACACGTTCTCTTCCCTGCTCCTGCACATGCTGCAGTGGCCTGGCGCGCGCGCGCACTCACTCACTCACTCACTCACTCACACCAAGGTCCCTCCTTCCCTACCCCAACAGCGGGAAAAATGACGGGGGATGAGGGGACAGGAGGCCGCTGCAGCTTTTCTACAGGTAACACACTCAATGCTGTATGACGCCAGCCTCAGCTGGAATATTCTGCAACGTTATGAATAGTTTTTGGGTCTGTCTGTGTTTATTCATGAAGCGTAGGGTGCATACCTGCAAACATTTAGGTTTCAAAGCACGTGAGGTTTTCATGGGGTGGGTTTGAAAACAGGCTATTAATAGGCTATAAATAGCCTATAGTATAGGTGCGGTCGGGGCTACGTCACTTCCGGTTAGTAACACATCGCCGCCATCTTAACTCGGTGAAAACAAACCTGTTACCAAGCCTTGTCTAGTGCAGTGTTTTGACTTTTTGTCATGGCCTGTGACTACATAGAAAAGCTTGATGAGGCAGCCAGGCTACGTTATCAGGAGAAACTGACAGCAAGTGGACTGACAGATTGCCCATACAAGCTACCAGCCGGAAAATGGGTTAATGACCCGACCAGGTGGCCAGCTGTGCAGTGGCCGGACGTGTACAGCTACTTGATCGACACCCCTGGTAAGCATATTTGCTTCGACCCATATTAACATGATTAACCCTCTTACATGTTTTGAATGTTTTTAAGGAAAGGCCCCTATGGGTAACATGACCAATCCATTAAATATCAGGGCAGCACAGGAGTAATTCTTAAAAGAAATAATTAAATGATCCAGGGATCTTGAAAATCATGAAAATATGGTATATTCTCAAGACCCTGAGTTTCAAGTATTCAACTATTGTTGTCAAATGCAAAGTTGGCCCAACAGGTCTTGTTAAGTAATTGAACAATTAAGGCCACGTGGTTGCCTTTGTCACCTCTTTCATTAATGGCCAGCCCCTTTGTTGCACTATTTACTACAGTCTACAGTTAAATTAGTCAGGCTGACTGTACATAGAGAGATCTGTATTGTTGGATGAAAACGGAATCAGTCATGCATTTCCACAGACGAAATGTCCGTCTCTGTTTACAATACGATACGGTCGAGTGCAAGCATGATGTTTGTGTCTGTGAACATTCCGTCTTTAGGCGAACTGATACGTAAGAATGTTTACAGTTTTATGAGAAGGTTGCTGGCATGTAACAATCATCTTATATCAGCAATTGTCAACTCGTCACTCACACTTCACTCCAGCATTTGGAAGTGGTGGCGCTCCATATTATACTGAGCCCATTGCTGTGTGTTATTGTTGTTACAAGATTGCCGAGTGTCTGCTGATATGTATATACTTTTATTTTATCTGTTTATCTTTTTTCTACTTGTTTTGGTTTTGCTCTTGCTATGAACCCTGAGTTTGAAATAAACGTTTGAATTTTGAATTTGAATTTACAATACAGAGAGGCTTGTGTCGGCGGCTAGCATTTTCAAAACGTGACCCATCAAGTGGCAACTAATTAAACTAACACAATATCACTCAATTACCTGATATAGGACGTGATGAGCTGAATATAATGCACTACGACGGGCTGGACAAGCTTGACTGGGTCACGGCAGCTGCCTGGGACTAGGTCACCACTTAATTGTTTTCACCGAGTACGGCGTTGCCATGTGGGTTGCTAACCGGAAGTAGGCCAAATGCCTGGATGCCCGACTGCGCCCATAACAGGAAATACTGCATCTTTGCTCATTTTATTTTTGATTTTTAATTTATGAGAGTAGTCTCAAATGTACAAGAAAAAGCCTTAAATTAGCAGTAAACACAAATTATGAGAAAAGGTTGATTTAAGTGGCGAAAAAAATCTAGTACTAAATTTAGATTTAAAAGTACTAAATTTAGAATAAAACTACCATAAATTCAGGGAAAAAACCTCAGTGTCCAGACTAAAGTCACATCTCAGTAACTTCTTAACTATTTTGGGGTAACTACCCTTATGTATACTTGAGTGATAAATAGTGGTGTTGGCGTTATTGTGTTAATCGCCCGTTAACATGTTGCTCCCGTTAATGGCGACAAATTTTGTGATTGCAGTTAACAGCAGTTAACGGCAGAAAGCGCAAACAGTACTTTTTGGCCTAGCCGCTCTCCGTACCAAGGCCGTTGTGGCCACTGGCACTGTGTGCGCCATGCAGACAAGCTTGGTTACAGCCATGGATATCTCCAAAGTGCTGTCATGTTTAAGTTTACAACGTTATCTGTCGGAGCTCTCACCTGGATAATTGTTATAGCCTCACCCAAAACTTCACCTGGATGTTGAGTTGTTCTTCTGTGGAAGCTTGCTAGCTTGTAGCTAGTAGCTACTAGCAACATGTTAGGTTATAGCTGATCTCCATCTGCTGAGATGGACAGAAATTCGCCTGTTTTCATCTCCATAGGTCTACCTGTTGGTGAGTACCAGTCTAAAAAAAATTCTCAAGCGGTGTTTGGAATGTCCATTCACTGCCTTGCCATTTTTGTAGCATGTTGGGGTGTCGTCACAAGCACGATAGTAGCTCCGTTTGTTAGCGCCACTGCTAAGATGCTAACACTGTAAACAAATGACCCGTGCTAGCAAAATGAGTCACTTTGAGGACATTTTCAAAACTGATGTAATGTTATTTCCATATTCTGTATTGAAAGACCTTCAAAATGATATTTAATGTGTAGGAAGTGCGGCAAAATGGCCCGGAAGAAGATGATTTGTTTATATTTTGGCTAGGTTGAAAACTCGCGTTCGATCGGTCGGGAGTTACATCTTCTGCATAAACATATGTATTTTTAGAAAGAAAAATTTCTAAGCTTTCCAATGATACCAGGCACTCATGGGGGATTTCCCAGGACTTGCTGCTAGCAAACAAAGAAAGAGTAATGATTTATGATTTATGCACTTCTTGTGCCTGTAACTTGTAATGACGCAGTGCGCACCATAAGTATTATTTCTGGAGAATATACTGGATAGTTTTTGTCATTTTGGATATGTTGAGAGCTTTAATAAACCTGCAGGTGAAGAAAGCAAGTATATTTGTCCACTCCCATGTTTATAACAGTATGAGAAACTTGAAAAATTACCAACTTAAGGTACACTGTATCTGAATGGAAAAACATGTGATTAACTCGTTATTTAATCGCGATTAACTCAACGTTCCAAAAGATTAATCGTGATTAGAAATTTTAATCGGCCAACACCACTCATGATAATATATAAAGATAATGTACTTTTACTTGTGTACAGTTTCAGGCAACTCCACCACCGAAATTCAAGGTTTTTCTTAATTGAAAATGTGGAAGTTTTTTTATGTGAATTTGGAGAGTTCTCATAAATTACCTACTTTTTCTTATGATTATTTTTATTCTTTTAAATTATAGACTTTTGAAGAAACTTCATGAAATCTTAAACTTCGTGAAAAATTTTTGCTCATGGATTGACATTTTTTTTCTTGAATTTGTGACTTTTGTGTCAAACTGGCATCTTTTATTCTTCCATCTTTGCAGTTTTGCCTCAATAATTTTCATCTTTCACTGATTTTTTCCTTATTTTTTTAATTGCAAATAAGCTACATTTCTCTTGTGATTTTCTCACCTTTGTCTCAACATCCATCCATCCATCTTCTACCACTTTTCTGGAAGTCCGGGTCACGGAGGCAGCAGTTCAAGTAGTGAAGCCCAGACTTCCCTCTCCCCAGTCACCTGCTCCAGCTCTTCAGAGAGGATACCAGGGCGTTCCCAGACCAGCTGAGAGACATAGTCTCTCCAGCGAGTCCTGGGTCTGCCCCGGGGTCTCCTCCCAGTGGGACGTGCCCGAAACACCCCAAGTGGGAGGCGTCCAGGAGGCATCCTGATCAGATGCCCATACCACCTCAACTGGCTCAACAATTTATTAATTTACTTTTTTAATGAATTTATTAAATCTTTTAAATAACTTCCTGTATTTACATTCTCAATGACAGTAATTGTACATATGTGAATTTTTTTCCTCATAAATTTCCAAATTTTGCCAAGATTTTGTAACTTATCTTTTAAATTCAAGTTTGTTTTTCTTGTAATTTTGCATTTTTTCTCATGAATTTAGTACATATTTTAAATAAATGGCCAGTCGTCCCTATAAATTTGAATTTCTAGTAAATTTGAAGCTATTATTGTATATATATTTGTGATGTTTTTTCCCTTGTAATTGTGTAGCTTTTTCTCAAAGTTTTGCTCCTTTGGAAAATTTTGAGACTTTAAATTTGAGAAAATATTCATGCAAAATAGATAAGTCTTTCTTTCTTTCTTTCTTTCTTCAAACACACAGGGATTTACTTGTTAAGGGCAAAAGTGGGATAATTCTGACCTCTTACAGACGTGGACAAAATTGTTGGTACCCCTCTGTTAATGAAAGAAAAACCCACAATAGTCACAGAAATAACTTGAATCTGACAAAAAAGGTAATAAATAAAAAATTCTATGAAAATTAACCATTGAAAATCAGACAATGCTTTTGAATTGTGGTTCAACAGAATTATTTTAAAAAACAAACTCATGAAACAGGCCTGGACAAAAATGATGGTACCCTTAACTTAATATTTTGTTGCACAACCTTTTGAGGCAATCACTGCAATCAAACGATTTCTGTAACTGTCAGTGAGACTTCTGCACCTCTCAGCAGGTATTTTGGCCCACTCCTCATGAGCAAGCTGCTCCAGTTGTCTCAGGTTTGAAGGGTGCCTTCTCCAGACGGCATGTTTCAGCTACTTCCACAGATGTTCAATAGGATTTAGATCAGGGCTCATAGAAGGCCACTTTAGGATAGTCCAATGTTTCGCTCTTAGCCATTCTTGGGTATTTTTAGCTGTGTGTTTTGGGTCATTATCCTGTTGCAAGACCCATGACCTGCGACTGAGACCAAGCTGTCTGACACTGGGCAGCACATTTCTCTCTAGAATACCTTGATAGTCCTGAGATTTCATTGTACCCTGCACAGATTCAAGACACCCTGTGCCAGACGCAGCAAAGCAGCCCCAGAACAAAACAGAACCTCCTCCATGTTTCACAGTAGGGACAGTGTTCTTTTCTTGGTATGCTTCATTTTTGCGTCTGTGAACATAGAGCTGATGTGCCTTGCCAAAAAGTTGCAGTTTTGTCTCGTCTGTCCATAGGACATTCTCCCAGAAGCTTTGTGGCTTATCAACATGCAGTTTGGCAAATTCCAGTCTGGCTTTTTTATGATTTTATGATTTCGGCCACATTATTTGCCGAGGGAATTCAGCAACGTGTATGTAGCTGGTGTTTACATAGTGCCAAGCCCTAATGCTAAAGCTAATGCTAAGAAGGCACTCGGGGTACTGCACAATGCGATTAGTGAAATCCAAACTTTACACTCGGACAGTTTTGTGGTGGTTGCGGGGGATTTTAACCACACCAGCCTAAAGACTGTGCTCCCCAAGTTTAAACAATGTGAAGACTTTAAGACCAGAGGAGAGAATATGTTGGACTTACTGTACACGAACACAGATGCATATAAGGCGATACCCCGCCCCCATCTCGGCCGTTCTGATCACATGTCCATGATGCTGCTGCCTGCCTACAAACCTTTATTGAAGCGCAGCAGGCCAGCAGTGAAACAAATCAGGATTTGGCCAGAGAGTGCAACCTCTGCACTGAAAGACTGTTTTTTGCACATAGACTGGGAGGTCTTCAAAATAGCAGCCTCCCAGGAAGACAAGACAGATGTGGAGGAGTATGCTGATACAGTCACCAGCTACATCGCGAAGTGCACAGAGGATGTCACTACAGTGAAGACCATCACTATGCGGGGTAATCATAAGCCCTGGATGACTGCAGAGGTGCGCTCGCTGCTTACAGCCAGAGATGCAGCCTTCAGTGCGAAGGACAGGATCGCCCTCCGCTCAGCCAGGTCTGCACTCGCAAAGGGAATTAAGGCGGCAAAGCGCGCCTATGCGGAGAAAATCCAGGGAAACCTTTGTGACACTAGGAACACCAAGCAGATGTGGCAGGGAGTTCGGACACTGACGGGCTATAAGTCTAGGCAGGGGGTCGATGATGACGACGCTTCGCTTCCAGACAGGCTTAACGACTTCTTTGCACGTTTTGAAGCATCAAACTTGACAATCAGAGGGAGGGCCGGCCCACCCCCACCATCGGTCAGCCCAGCTTTTACCATCAACACAGCGGACACATGGAGGACCCTAACCAGAGTCAACCCACGCAAAGCTGCAGGTCCGGACAACATTCTGGGACGTGTGCTCCGAGACTGCGTGAGCGAGTTGGCGGATGTCCTGACTGACATTTATAACATCTCCCTGAGTCAGGCCATCGTTCCCAGATGCTTCAAGACCTCTATCATTGTACCGGTGGCAAAGAAACCAGTTGTGTCCTGTTTGAATGACTATCGTCCTGTTGCACTGACACCAATTGTGATGAAGTGTTTTGAACGGCTTGTCAAACCACACATTACAGCCTGCCTCCCTGCATCACACGACCCGCTCCAGTTTGCATATCGTTCAAACCGCTCCACGGAGGATGCTATAGTTACCACCCTGCACTCTGTCATCACCCACCTGGACCAGAAAGACACCTACGCCAGACTCCTGTACACTGATTTCAGTTCAGCATTCAACACCATTATTCCCCAGAGACTGATGGAGAAATTACTCCTTCTCGGTCTGAACACTGCCACATGTCTCTGGATCCTGGATTTCCTGACTGAGAGACCTCAGTCTGTCCGGGTTGGAAACAACATCTCCAACTCTGTCACGCTGAGCACCGGATCCCCTCAAGGCTGTGTACTCAGTCCACTGTTGTTTACACTTCTAACACATGACTGTGTGTCCAGACACGAGGGGAACCAGATTATTAAGTTTGCAGACGACACCATGGTGGTGGGACTTATTCAGAGGGATGAGGAATCAATGTACAGGAAGAAGTGAGAGACCTGGAGGGCTGTGCAGGGAGAACAATCTGGTGCTCAACGTGGACAAAACGAAGGAGATGATTATCGACTTCCGGCGGTCACAGCCTGAGACGTCCCCCTCAGCATCGGCGGCCGTTTAGTGGGAGAGAGTAGAGAACATCAAGTTCCTCGGAGTGCAGAGCTCGCAGGACCTGACCTGGAGCAAGAATTCCTTGGAGATCAGGAAGCGGCTCAGCAGAGACTGCACTTCTTGAGGAAACTCAAACAGGCCTCTCTCCCATCTGCATCCTCAGGACCTTCTACAGAGGTGTGGTGGAGAGTGTTCTGACGTACTGCATTGCTACATGGTACTCCAGTTGCAGTATGTCAGACAAAAAAGCCTGCAGAGGATAGTCAAGGGGGCTGAGAGGGTAATTGGAGTCTCCCTTCCCTCTGTCCAAGAACTTTTTTCAGAACCGTTGTAGGAGCAGGGCACTGAACATTGTCAAGGACCGTTCTCACCCTCTGCATAAACACTTTGAACTTCTTCCATCTGGTAAATGATTCCGGAGCATCAGAGGCAGAACCACCAGACTGATCAACAGCTTCCTTCCACAAGCTGTCAGGATGCTGAACAGTTGACCCGGAATCTCTCATACACACTCTGCACCTACGGACATTTTGTATATTATTTGTATATTATAGTTAGGTTTTTTTTTTTTTCTCCCCAAGTATGTCTCAGGGATGTGTGAATGGATGGGGTTGGGGGTGGGGGGTGGAGCTATGTGGAGTGGGTCTTAAATCATGCTGCTTACTATTATATGGATGCCGAGAGAACGCAATTTCATCTTGCCTGCACTACAGTTGTAATGTACAGCAATATGACAATAAAGTTTGATTTGATTTGATTTCAACAGTGGTGTCCTCCTTGGTCGGTCTCCCATGAAGTCCACTTTGGCTCAAACGACGACGGATGGTGCGATCTGACACTGATGTACCTTGACCTTGGAGTTCACCATGAATGTGTTTAGAGGTTGTTCTGGGCTCTTTTGTTACCCATTCGTATTATCCGTCTCCTCCTGTGGCCACGTCCAGGGAGGTTGGCTACAGTCCCGTGGATCTTAAATTTCTGAATAATATGTGCAACTGTAGTCACAGGAACATCAAGCTGCTTGGAGATGGTCTTATAGCCTTTACCTTTAACATGCTTGTCTATAATTTTCTTTCTAATCTCCTGAGACAACTCTCTCCTTTGCTTCCTCTGGTCCATGTTTATTTGTGGTACACACCATGTCACCAAACAGCACAGTGACTACTTGTCACCCTTTAAAATAGGCCGACTAAGTGATTACAAGTTTGTAGACACCTGTGATGTTGATTAGAGGACACATCTTGGTTGAACATGTCCCTATGGTCACATTATTTTCAATCTTTTCTAGGGGTACCATCATTTTAGTCCAGGCCTGTTTCATGAGTTTGTTTTTTTAAAATAATTCTGTTGAACCACAATTCAAAAGCATTGTCTGATTTCATTGGTTTATTTCATAGAATTTTTTATTTATTACCACTTTTGTCAGATTCAAGTTATTTCTGTGACCATTGTGGGTTTTTCTTTCATTAACAGAGGCGTGTCAACACTTTTGTCTACATCTGTAGACCATTAAAGTGTGATGGCTGATTGTTGCTACTTAACAAATTGGACCAAAAATGCCAGGGCTGATCCATTGGCCACGTGATCTAAAAATATTAAAATGCTCATTTCTTTAAAAAAAAAAAAAAAAAGAAAAAAGTGCACAGCCTTTATATTGTTTTTCACTCCAAAAAGCAAAATTGTCTGTTCCAGAATTGCCACAGGACATCACTTCCAAAGTAAACCCAGTGCAGCACATCCTTGATACCTGCTCGCTGCTCTATTACTTGCCAGCCTAACTGCCAATCATGTGGACAACAATAAGCTAACAAGTTAGCTTACCAAACATGGGTTAATATTATTATTTTCTTAGATTTCACTCACCCCAATAGACATCACTGTTTCCACCTGGTTCACCAATTCACAGTCAATAATACAGTATATACCGATAATATCTCATGCCATTCTGGCTTATTTTGTTATATTTTGGCTGTGATGCTACATTGAGCTCTGTTAGCATTAACTTGGCTAGGCGGACTGTCCAGTATTGGTCATGTGACCGACAGGTTGTTAGCTTAACTGTGTCAGTTTGGATCGCTATTTTCTTATAAATTCTATTCATCCCCACTGGAATCCTTGTTCATCTATGAACACCTGACCAAATACAATATGTATCATTGTGTTTTCTCTCTATTTTATACTTGCTTGTATCTTTACTGTATATAATAGCCCAGAGTACTTTGGCACAGATATTCAGAAGTTTAGTGTATTAATAAAAGTAAAGTTATCGGAGCTACCAAGAGAAACCTGGTCTCAGTAAAAAACGTATCTAATAAACGTTTTCCTATCCCTCTAAATTCATATATTTTTACATTAAATCAGAATCAGAATCAGATTTATTGCCATCGTTCATGTAGTACACAAACTAGGAATTTGTCTCGGTGCAATGCTGCAACATTAAACATGGAGTAGCACTAAAGATAAAAATAAAAAACTATGCATGCAATAAAATGTAGAATATGAGTAATACTAATCTATGCAATCAAATCATTCAATCATTCAAATCATTCAAAATCAATCAAATCAAATCAAAAAATAATGTACCTCAGCATATATTTACAAGCTCACTCACTGCGCATGCGCAAAATACTCCTAAACAGTCCTCACTCCTAAACAGTCCTCACCACGCATGCGCAGAACAATGCAACTTTTACTGTGGTTTACCAACGCTCATTTGGTTGGTGTGAAGGGAATGGCAGACGGTTAACTACACGGACATTCAAGCAACAGACACAAAAAGACTCAAATTCGACTCCCACTCATTTGTGAGTGACCTTTTTGTTCATTTTTTTCCCCTTAGTTTGTTTTTCACTCCACTAATGAAAGGTTCCTGTGAGTTAGGGTTAGGGATAATGTGGGGTAAGTTGGTCGATGATGAAAGACAATAAAAGTGACAGGAACACCAACTGCCAACTGTTAAGCTGCCGTTAGACACCTTTCCACAAAGCTGTAAACGCCACGTATCCACTGCACATGAAAAATCTTTTTTACGTGTCTGTGTGCAGTTTCTCTGAGTGACAAAATGTGCAATTTCACATTTTTTTTAGTGAGGACTAGCCTGACGAAGACACACGTCCTACTCCTTCATTACCAACAGCACCCCCCCCCCCCCGACCCTTATTTGGCTCAATATACACCCAGGGTAAAGGGCTGGGAGTTAGCCAGTCAATGTTAGCAATATGATGTAAAAGAGAGGGGCAGAGTTGAATTCAGTCTGAAAATTTAAAGATACACGCACTCAAAACAGGACATTTTCAGAAAGGCGGGAAAAATAAAAACAAATTTGCTGTAATAATTAAATAAATAAATAAATAAAATGTGAACAAAATAATTTATGTCACAAACAGTTCATTGAGGGTGCTGAATCAGTTGACAAGTTTGTTACTTTGTATCATTTTCTCCTTGGTTCAGTTCCCCTTCACACAGGTAAAAATTCAAGCGGACCAAACTGCATCACGGTAAATCCTGCGAGACTTAGGTCAGAACATTCTCTGTTCTTATTGGTCAGATTTTTCTGCCACGAGAACAGGAAAGGTAATTACCGGAAGTAGGATGACTGTACATTTATGCATTTCTGGGGAGAAAATAGTACAATGCAGTGTAATCTACGAGGGGGGCTTCATCGCCCTGTTTATCGTTATTACATTGCATGCATATACCACTTCGGCAAATTGTAACAGTTTGAAAATGAAACATGACTATGAATAGAAAATAACATGTTAATGCACTGGAATCGGCGAAGGCGCATATCAAGACAGTACAGGAGATGGCGTTCATTCATCCTCCAGAACCGCGACATGCTCAGCCACATGTACAGTGGCATAAAATGTCTTACCATTTGCTGCTGGTCCTGCTTTAGTGTGGTCCCTTTCTTACCTGCAGGACCGCACCAGAGTTTGCCAGTTGATTAGTCTTGGTAGTTATTTTGGTGCACACCTGAGTGTGATTACCGTGTTCTCACCAGACAAACTGAACTGCACTAACAGACAAAACGAACTTGAGTTTGATTGAAATGAACTAAAGCCTATAGGTGTGAAACACCCTTAGACACGTAAGCGAACACATATGACATTGTCACATCACTCACCTTGTTCCTTTTCACTGAGGATAGAAACCAGATTTCCTCCTTGGTTTAGGCAGTATGTCCTGGCATCTTGCCAGTTCTTTTTGTCATCCCCCACAACAAATTTGTAGCACTGTGTGAACAAGAGGAATTTACTGTGTGTAGAATAACAAAACAGTCAAAAGCATTGTCATTTAAAGTGAAGTTTAAATTGTACAGGGGGAAATCAGAAAAAAAAATTACCTGCATATCATGCAGACATCCAGCATTACATTAGACTATTCTGTATGGCATGCATTAATACTGTATATATTTACCTTTCCTTGGAAAGCTAGCCACTCTGGTGCACATCCTCCTCTGGGAAATAGTGGTTGGAGCTAGTGTTTGTATTGATAAAATTACTGCTTCTTTTACAGATAGAGCCAAACTCCAGCCCACAGTTATTGTCATTCCAGTATCCTAAAGTTGCAAAATGTGGAACAAAGTTTTTAATAAATACAAGAAGGAATTAGTTCATCATTAATAATTACTAGTATCGCTGTCCCTTTGTTGTACTCACCCATGCCCTTGTACATAGTCACACAGTGTTCGTCGTTGTTGGCAAAGTTGGGCTCATTCTTTTCCCATGCAGTGTAACTTACAGGGGTGCCATCCAGCCAGCTATAAGGGAATAAAAGGAACAAGGTATCACAAATGTTTGAAACTTAATAGAAGTTGTTGGCAAAGCCTCGGGTTTTACACATTGTCTTATTTCTGTAGGTTGATTTACCTAAATGATTTATCCAAATTTACAATCATCGCGATGTAGTACTGTCCTTCTGTGCCTCTAGATATCTACATTAGATATTTGGGATAAAGAAAATGACATACTGGTTAAAATTTCTCCACAGAAGTGTGTTTTGAAACCTGTAGCATTTTGTAATTTTAAGCTGTCGTGTCTGAGAATAAATTTGGAGTTTCTTGCCTGTTTCCAAAGGAACTTCCGTTCGCTCTCCCCTGTGATGACCACTAAATCACCAAAGTTTTTTTTGCAGTAGCCTCTGGCATCTCCATACTCAACTTGTTTGTGTAATGTAATACTGGCTACCATTGTATATGAGCCATCCATCTTGTGTTTTGTTGTATTCTGAAAAGGGAATGTTAATGGGGAGACAAGGTCAAGAATGAAGGAACCAAATAAGAAAATCAAATATGTTCACAATGGAAATCCTAGAAGCATCTTGATTACATAGGTTGCATTAACTGAAAATTGTCTGTCATTGACATACAGTATTTCTTTTTTTTTAGCAATGACAGAAAAATTTGACGATTGTCAGACATTTTGACAGATTACACTGAGCGTGATCTATTGTAATTATTACTTCTAACTCCCAACTGTCCACTTTAGAGCACATAATAAATAGTCATTATTTAGTATTGTCTCCCCTTTGATTTTAGTGTGCTAAGTTTTTATGACAGTCCACCTTTCTATGTCTGTGTGCAAAAATGTCCAAGCAGCTAAGTGTGAAAACGTTCTTTAAACAGTCACAGTTGTGATGCTGATAAGAGGGGTGATAAAAACGGACTGTTGCAATGCAGAATGGAGGTCAAACATGCACAGCTGTTGGTGTTATCATCTGAACAAAAACTAAGGCTGTCTAATATCTTATTATATTAAAATTAGCATAACATGCAATAAGATAATAATAATAATGCTCTGCACTGGGTGTGTTTATATTTATATATCTATATATTTATTCCATCTAGCTACAATGCTCCGCACTGTGTTTTTATATATCTACATATTATTCCATCTAGCTACATTGCTCCGCACTGTGTGTGTTTATATACTTGCATATTTATTCCACCTAGCTGCAATGCTCCATACTGTGGGTGTTTATATATTTACATATTTATTCCATCTAGCTACAATGCTCTGCACTGTGTGTTCATATATTCATATATTTATTCCATCCAGCTACAATGCTCTGCACTGTGTGTCTGTGTGTGTGTGTGTGTGTGTGTGTATATATATTTTTATAGTAATATGTACATATGTATATTAGCTGCTCTTGCTTGCTTGTTTTTTCTTGCCTTCTGATTGTTGCTCTGAGTGTTGCTATCCCTGTGCTGTTGCAATCCTGGAATTTCCCCGTTGTGGGACTAATAAAGGCTTATCTTATCTTATCTTATCTTAAGAGTATGACAGAATTTTTACACCCCTGTCTGCCAAAATGATAGATAACCCAAAAAATATAGCACAACCTCTGATTGATCATTTTCAGGATTTATCCTGTTAACCTACTTGTTGTTAAAAAGGTACAGCTGACACTGATAAAAATATAAAAAGTATATAACTGTAGGGCTGGGCAATTTGACCTTAAAAGAGCATCACAGTAAACTGACCCTTTAATGTCATTTTTTTCCCTCTTCCCTTCTTCTTCAGAATCAGAATCAGAATCAGAATCAGCTTTATTGGCCAAGTATGCACAACACATACAAGGAATTTGACTTTGGCTAAGCCTTGTCAGCCTTCTTGCTGACAAGGCTCATAATTAAGCAATATTACACAAGAGTGTGGTGTAATATCACTGTGGTGCAGTAGTAAATGAGCATATTATAACAAAAGACAAGCCTTCTATCATTTCGCACACAAAATGGACATTGTCCAGTGTTTACAACACATACCTCTTGAGGGTTTATGGGTCACGTCACATGCGCAGTGACTAATTAGCTTCTTTGTGGGGGCACAGTAGGGATTCCTCCACCCAGAGAGGGCAGGGGAAAGGGGGAACAATGGACCGAAGGAGGAGGTGTCACCGGGGGGGGGGGGGGTATCAGACTGGACTGTTGGGTCTATGTGCCCCCCGGGGCAAGTGAGAACTGCCAGAATCGCTGAGGGTAGAAGGGTGTAAGAGCAGCCCCAGCGTAATGTCATGTTAATGTGCCACACATTCCTTTGTTCAAACAACAATGTGTTATGGTCGGAAGTTCCGGGTCTTGATGCATGGAAATAAAGAGAAAAAAGTGGAATGCACAGAGGCCCGGGATCGCTGTTTGCTGTACTTCATGTTGGAGAAAGAATAAAGTTTCTGTGTCATCCAGCTCGTTGCCTCGCCTGCCTCCTTTGTCCACATCTTCACTGTTGGGAGCCCTTTATGCACCCATGATTGTGTTACCACCACTCTTATTGGGTTCTTAAATAGAGCCATAGCTTGTCCATTCTCTCTTTTTTTCTCTCCTGTGGTATGTTAAGTGTGTTATAGAAAGACCAAGACTTTAAAGGGTTGAGACCAAGTCAAGAACCAAGACCACTGTGTATGTAGGTCTTGGTCTCAACTTGGTTTTGACCCCTTACGCCCGATTTCCACTGACTTTGGATGTGGTCCATTACTGCTGCGATCCAGTCTCCACAGCAAATAGTTCCCATTCTAGTCAGTGTTGTACTCCCCACCTGGTCCAAATCATTGTGGAACAAATCTGGCTCGCCAGAATCCAGTGTGCAAGAAAATACCACAGTATCTACTGTATTATTAGAACTGGAGTGATGGGCTAGTGATAGCGCATCCACCCAATAACTGGGAGGATGTGGGTTCAAGCCCCACCTGGAACATACTAAAGGCCATAAAAATGGTACTTCTTGCCTTTTAGCTTGGTGCTCAGCATAAATACAATGGGGGAAGGAAAGTTGACTACCCAGCCACAAGGGAAAGCACAACCCATTGTACTCCCTGTGCTGCTCCCAAGCCTGGATAAATGGGGAGGGTTGCCTCAGGAAGGGCATCTGGCTTAAAAAGAAATTCTTGCCAAATCGTCACGTGGATCATTGCGATATCAGGTGATGATAGATTGTGGTGACCCCAAAAGGAAGCAGCCGAAAGAAGTATTTAATAACTGTTTGTTCATTAAAAATCTGTTTAAGGGTTGTCCATTATTTTTTTGAGGTGTTCTCCACTACTGTGTCACAGAAAATAAAAACTTTGACATAGCATACAAACACTTCACAGAATTAACATTGATGGGCTACTCAAGCATTATTTGAGCATACAAATCCAGGTGAAAGTCGGTACAACATGCTTCCTTGTTATCACGTGATTGTGATTGCTCCTTCTCGGTCTCTCTTGAGCTCTCACGTTATTTTTATAATTCTCGTGTGACCTTAAAACAAAAACCTTGTTCTGATTTGTGCCACTTCAAAACACAAACACAGCTGGGGCGGGGGGGGGGGGTACAAGGCTGGAACAGGACTGCATCTGTAGTCAGTTTAAATTTGGGGTTAAGAGTTTCAGTCTTGTCTGGTCTTGTCTTGGTCTTGGAAGACTGTGGTCTCAGTCTGGTCTTGACAAGACAAACACAAGGTATGTTGTGTTTGTCCTTGTTACAAACATGGTGTTGGTGATATGAACAAGAAACCAGCATGAAAAGCCAAGGAGACAGCAGTCATTCCATTTTTTACAAATCTTGTACTTTTGACCCTCTGTCAAATAATACAGACTCAAAACAGACTGAACAGATAAACAATAATGTTTGTTTATTTGCCCGGTGCGATGCTTACAGTATTTCATAAATTTGCAAGTTTATGTGGGTGTGCTGTTTACATCGCAACTAATCAGAATTTGAAAAAAATAGCAAATTAAAAATCCAAGGTCATTACAGAGTCAGCTGATGTGGGGCTGAATACCAAGTGAATGCAATCCTACTGGAGATAAAACCCATCTTGGGCTATTTTGATTAGGAGTAAAGTTGTGGATTAAACAAACATGTTGCTCAGTAAATTAAGAACATTCAAAAAGAAAAAGAAATTGGCTTTTCTTTTAAGGCCACTAAGGCAACTTACCTTGCATGACTACAGTGGGCTCAGGTTGGGGATTCACACCTGAAAATATACAAATTGTAACAGTCACACTTTTTATAAGCAGGGGGTGAGCTTTGTCATAACCCTACTGTTGTGTTTGGAAATAATGGATGCAGACGGATCCACGTGTTGAGGTTAGCTTTATTAAACGTTAACTCGAACAGCTAGGAGGGAGCACACAGTGAGGCAACTGGGAGTTGGTACACAAAGGTGGAGAGCAAGACAGAGCCCACAAGAGACCGGCTAGCCCTGGGTAGCTGGCTATTATACCTGCGGCGTGATGACATCATGCGTGCATACGTGCAACTGCAGTGTGGTGCATCATGCTGTTTCCCATATATCACCCCCCCCCCCCCAAAAAAAAAGCTTAGAACTATGTCTGTGGTTAGCCTTAACAAGGGTAGCAAGTAAACATTAAGACAAACTAACATACCGGCTGATGTAAAGTTAAATTCACACAAGATGTGGTCAAATGGGCCGATATGACCATTAGCATATGCTTAATGTAAAACAAGTTATGCTAATGTACTTGACTGGACCATTGTGAGAACGACCTTAGGCTTATTTCCGAACATGACATCAGGAAAAAAAAAAAAAAAAAAAAATATATATATATATATATATATATGTGTGTGTGTGTGTGTGTGTTACAACCTGGGTAACCAGGTAGACTGCTGGTCCAACCCACATGGTCGTGTGGATTATTCTGCCACTTTGAACGGACCATGCACTGACTGAACATGAAACAAGAACTTTTGAGTCAGTGACAGCTCAGAGCTCAGCGAGGACTCTGATGAGCTTGTCGTGGGCGCAGCCCTGGCGGTGCTGGCTCAGGTGAATCTGGAAGCCACCTTGTTGGAATTGTGGCTGGCTCATAAGCAAAGGCCCAGTCCGGATCCCACACTGGCTGGGTTGGCTTGGTTGCTGTTACTTGGTCCGGGGCAGGTGGTGGTGTTACCTTTCTCAGATGACTGGCGTGCCATCGAGACCCACCAGCCATCTGGAAGGTGGCTGGTCCAAGTTGAGCGGCGATCTGCATCAGTGGTGACTGGAACATCTGCAGCTGATGCGGGCAATTGGATTGGCGGATTCGGATCCAGTTGAGCACCGTGAGTGATGTGCTGCTGCTCTCTTGTCATGTGGTTGGTGAAAGGCATCATTGCTGGGATGCCGTTTAATGGAGGATGTGTTTGGGTTGTCGATGGTCGTGAAGGCGAACTGGTTGTGCTGCTGACCGGATGAACCCCACGATCTTCTGGGTCTTGCGTTGTCACAGACTGGAACTCCAGCAGCGAGGCAGAGGCTCTGAGAGGCTTATGCCATGCGAGGATCAGTTCCCAGTCTTCTGTGCTCCAGTCAACGTGCGGTGTGAAATAAGGAGAGGCTACACCTATGTCTGGGTGAAGTGGACTCAGGCCGTCAGTGGTCAAACAGAATCCCATGTGATCTGTGATGGAAAAGCCCTGCTCATGGAAAAGATCACATCCCAGGATGTTGTCACCGAGGTGTGTCAGTTGAAACGTGAACGCTGGGAGAACTCTTGACCCGTAGTAAACCGGTAGAGTGATGGCTCCTACCATGCTGATTTTTACGTGTCCATACCAGAACAGTTCCACTGCGTCTGGCTCGATTGGATGCAGGGGAAAGAAAGTCTTCGCCATGGCCTCGTCCATCAGGGACGTCGTGGCAGCAGTGTCCAGTAGTAACGATAGACTGACACCATCCAGTTCCACTGTGCACCACTTGTATGGTGTGTTATTGGAGTCCATTGAATGTATGGTGGTTGGACTGGGCAGACTGAGCGAGCTAGATGGCAGGCTTGCCGGGGCTGAGTGGCACACTTTGGCGAAATGGTTCAGCTTACCTCAGCGTTGACACTTGTGTCCTTTGGCAGGGCAGGCACTTGCACATGTCTAGTGCGAGGGAGAGCCACAGTTACCACATGGTCGGCATGCTGTAGTGTCCTTTCGTCCCACGATGTTAACTTTGGGGTGCTCCTGGGAGGATGCGGGGTTGGCGGGATCAGCAGCCAGGGTAACAGCTTGTGTTAGTGGAGCGAAGTGTGCGCAGGCTGGAGGCTCCTAGCTGGGTGGTTAGCCAAGCTGCAGCCTCTAGCTGAGACGCCAGCCCCACCACCCTGGAGAGCGGCAGGTCATCTGGCGCAATTAGCAGCTTCTCCCACAGCTTTGGGTTGGTGGTGTGCGCCGCTAACTGGTCCTGTACTATCTCATCTTCCAGTTGTGCAAACCTACACCTACTGGCCAAACAGCAGAGTTCGGCGACATTTTGCTAGACCGACTCACCTACAGTTGGTGCAATGCTGTCGGCATTGGTGAAATCTAATCCTCCGAGCCAACACGCTGTCAGGGTGGCAAAATGTCCGGCTAACAAAGCGACACACTCATCGTAACAATCCCCAGGTCTGAGCGCCCTAAAGACATGTTGTCCCTTGCTGCCGAGGCAGTGGATTAGCATGCCATGCAGCATTAGCTTGCTAGCTTTAGCTAGGTCCATGGCGGACACAAACGTTTCAAATGACTCATGCCAATGTTGCCAAGGAATGGGCGGCTGATCGGGCAAAGTGAAGACCGCTGGTAGTGGTGTCAGCAGGGTTTCCATTTCAATGTTGTCCAAGTTTCTCCTCATCACCAATGTTGTGTTTGCAAATAATGGATGCAGACAGGTCCACGTGTTGAGGTTAGCTTTATTAAACGTTAGCTCGAACAGCTAGGAGGGAGCACACAATGAGATAACTGGGAGTTGCTACACCAAAGGTGGAGAACAAGGCAGTGCCCACAAGAAACCGGCTAGCCCTGGGTAGCTGGCTGTTATACCTGCGGCGTGATGATGTCATGCATGCATATGTGCAACCGCAGCATGGTGCGTCGTGCTGTTTCCCATATATCACACCTACCACTTTGGATGAAAGGACCTGCGGCTCTAAGGTGGAGCCAGTTGGTGTTACCTTTGCGTATCTGACAGACCCAGTCATTGTAGGATTCACAGTGCCTATCGTTCCAGCGCTGTCTGCCACCCTGGATCTCTGCACAGTGTTCGTTGTCATTGTGGTTGTTTGGTTCCCCATAGCCCCAGTTCTCATAGTCAACCTATGTCAAAATTTTGAAAATAGACATAAGCAGGCCAATGTTCACAGCAGAAGTGAGACCATTTTTTTGTCATTGCAGTGAAGTGTTACATACAGGCGACCCGTCACTCCAGACAAAACCTTTATTGGGACCCTGTAAACTGAGGCCAATCCAAGCTGGTTGCTCATGCCTTTATTGAAGAAAAAAACAAGGTCTGATTACTTGAAAGTTCAATTTTATGTAAATCCTTATACGTACAGTTAGTTCCATAAATGTTTGGATACTGACACAAGTTTTATTTTAGCTGTTTACCAAAACATATTCAGAATACAGTTATATAATCAATATGGTCTTAAAGTGCAGACTCTCAGCTTATATTTGAGGGCATTCACATCCAAATGGGACTTATGGTTTAGGAATTGCGACCATTTTTATACAAAATCTCCTCATTTCAAGGGCTCAAAAGTAATTGGCAATTGATTTAAAAGCTATTTCATGATCTGTATGGGCTATTCCCTCATAAATCCATTATCAATCAAGCAGGTAAAAGGTCTGGAGTTGATTCCAGGTGTGGGATTTGCATTTGGAAGCTGTTGCTGTGAACCCACAACATGCAGTCAAAGTGAAAGTGAAAATTAAACAGACCACCACCCATAGGCTGAAAAAAGAAGAAATCAATCAGAGAGATAAGGAGGATCAGGAGGGACCAAATTAACAGTGTGGTACATTCTGAAAAAAAGAGTGCACTTGTAAGCTCGGGAACTCAAAAAGGCCTGGACATCCACAGAAGACAACAGTGGTGGATGATCGCAGAATTCTTTCCATGTTGAAGTAAAACCCCATTCACAGCATCCACTTAAGGGAAGAATTCTCTTCAGGAAGTAGGTGTATCAGTATCCAAGACTACCATAAAGAGAAAAAGTAATGAGAGCAAATAGAGACAGTTCACCACAAGGTGCAAACCCTTCATTAGCCTTAAATATAGAAAGACCAGATTAGGCTTGGCCAAAAAACATCTAAAGAAGCCAGCCCAGTTCTGGAACAGCATTCTTTGGAAAGACGAAACCAAGCTCAACCTGTACCAGAATGATGGGAAGAAGAAAATATGGAGAAGGCTTGGAATGGTTCATGATCCAAAGAATTGCTGTTTTTAAGGACAGTGCAGGTTGATGAACATTGTTATCAATGTAAACTTGCCAGATTGTAGGCAGTGGCTAATTTCCATCTGTTGTCCATGGGTTACAAACATCTTCTGTAAAACATGGTGGAGACAGTGTGATGCATGGGCATGCATGGCTTCCAATGGCACTGGGTCACTAGTTTTTATTGATGATCAGACAGAAGCAGTCAGATGAATTCTGAAGTGTATAGGGATACACTGTCTGCTCAGATTCAGCCAAATGCAGCAAAGTTGACTGGACGGCGCTTCACAGTACAGCTGGACAATGACCCAAAACATACTGCAAAAATAACCCAGGAGTTTTTAAGGCAAAAAACGGGAGTATTCTGCAATGGACAAGTCAGTCACCACATCTTAACCTGATTGAGCATGCATTTCATTTGCTTAAGACATAACTTAAAGGGCTGATGACACGATTTTGACATTTTTTAGGATGTTTTGTAAACCCAAAAGTCATTGTCGATGATCAATATAACATTTACAACTGCGCCTGCATAAACTAGTTATCATCAAAAAACAGCAGCCACTGACTGGACTGTGGTGCCGCCCACTAAATTAAGGGCGGCACCCCCATGACGTAAGCAAGAGAACGGACTCCGGTGTTGTTGGCTGGAATGACAGCAGCTTTGTAGCTAACAGTTTCTCTGGTTTCTTGTTTTAATTTTATGGCTGTGCCTTCACGTTGTGTCGCAGGCTTAGATAAACAGCAAGCAGTGAAAGACCACATAACACGCTTCAGCTCCAACTGTCATAAGCCTCCTCTGCTCCTCGTGCGCTTTTATGCAGGAGGAGCGCACGAGGAGGGGAAGGATTAATGGATTTACCCGCAGCTTTGACCTACTTTCTGTGATCCCATGCTGACATCTCGCCGGTCCGGCCACGTCCCCTCTCTCATTATCATTAGCTGATTCAAACTCCCGCTGATTATATTTCCTGGTCCTCTCCCAGGTACTTCTCCTCACACCATCACCAGCAGTGCGTGCCAGTCATGCACTGATGGTCCATAGTATTGTCATCTGTGCTGTTTGTCTGCCAGTATTTTCAGCACTCTCACGATGCGCTAGTCACTCCATGTTCGCCGTGGCTCTCGTGCGTCCTTGAAGCGATGTCAGCTCTGGGGCGCACCTGTGGCAAACACGTCTCCTCTCATTCGTTCGCTGGGCGATGCCGCCTCCCGAACGCCATCAGCAAGTGTGTCTGTGTTTCTTGTCCATCTTCACCTTTCAGGGAACTGTCTGTCTTTCTGTATTAAATGTGCTGTGGTGAACTCTGCACACAAATCCTTGTTATTTCATCCTCCCTCTCTGTGCCCTGTGTAAGAGCGCACGGAGGGTCATGATGAATGGATTTACGTGCCGAATGCACCACAGCACATGTATTGAACATAAGAATGATGACAACAGTTCCCAAAAAGGTGAAGACCCACAAAATAAACAGAAACACCCACAGTTGGCGTTCGGGGCCGACATCGCCCAGCGAACATGGAGAGGAGACGTGTTAACCACGATTGCACCCCAGGGCCGACATTGCTTCAAGGGGCGCAACAGAACCACGGCTGTGTGGAGCAGCCAACATGTCGTGATAGCGCTGGCAACATTGGCTGGGTGACAACACGGCAGATGATGCACACATACCATGAACAGCTGACTGTCAAAGAGAGAGGGCGTGTGTGTTTGGACTGGTGAATCTTGGACAGCGCCCACCTGAAAGTGGCTCAAAACACACATAAAACACATGTACAAAACAAAAACAACAAGAACTCAAAATATAATCCATAATAAACCCAATGCCTGAGCCACAGAGAAAACACTGCTATGATTTTATTGAAAAATCGGGTTTAAATAAATTATATTTATGAACAAATAATTTGTTGCAATATCTGTAACAAAAGAATAACACTGGTGTTCCCCTGCCATGTGCTTGTCGCTGCTGTTGCGGTGGGCATGTGTGCCTCTCCACCGTCACTCTCTGAGTGTGACTTGCTTGGCACAATGCCTGCTTTGCACGGCTCAAACCTATACAGTCTGATGCCCCCAGATTATTCATTATCATCCCATTCTTTGGAACTATAATCATCTGAAGATTGGACAACACAAACCAATTCCAGCCTACATGTGCTGGAACCATAGTCGATGTTTTCAACCGCTTCCATCCTGTGTGTACAATGAGCAGCCAAGCGCTGTGTTCTCCTGATAACGTGACTACATGGCAGTGGGGTTTTCCAGCCACTGACGTAATTGGTGACGTGGCGCTCATGAAAACATCGGATATTCGCGTGAAAAAAAGCATGTTTGATATAGAACTGCACAGACCAACCTATTTTGTCATATTGTATTATGTGTTGAAAAATTAGAGGAAGTCAAAAACATGTCATCAGCACTTTAAGGCAGAAAGACCCACAAACAAGCAACAACTGAAGACAGCTGCAGTAAAGGCCTGGCAAAGCATCACAAAGGAGGAAACCCAGCATTTGGTGACATCTATGGGTTCTAGACTTCAGTCATTGCCTGCAAAGGATTCCCAACAAAGTATTAAAAATGAACATTTTATTTATAGTAATATTAACTTGTCTAACTGCTTTTGAGCCCCTGAAATGGGGAGATATTGTATAAAAATGGTGTCAATTCCTAAGCCGTAACTCCAATTTGGATGTAAATACCCTTAAATTAAAGCTGAGAGTCTAAACTTTAAGCCAATATTGATTATATAACTATACCTTGAATATGTTTTGGTCATCATCATCATCATAGCAGGCTGTCGGGGGTGACAATGACTGTTTCATTTAGGTCTGATCAGATTCTTCCCCACAGCTCTGTCCTTCGCCCTCCGCCGTCAGGAACTCCTGACCTTGTTAACCCGGGCAACGTCCGAGCCGGTATGAGTTGCTTTCTGACTGACCATTTTATGAAACTGCTTGCAATGGTTAACAGCTAAAATAAAAAAAATGAGTTCAGATGTCCAAATATGTGACCTGCCACAAATAAACCAGCAACAAGTCGGCCAGACATGATTCCTAAAAAACACAGAAATATATATGTATATATACGTATATATATATATATATATATATATATATATATATAAATATATATATATATATATATTTTTTTTAATTATTATTTTTTTTTTAAATTTGTGATTTATTTTTTTTTTTGCAAAATATGCTAGTTGAACGCATGAAGAAGCTACTCCATGCTTCAAATAACAGTGTGGGAGATTTTAAAACCATAAACTTTGGATTTGAAATAGAGTAGTTTCAGAGGGAAAATATCAGTGAGACTGCTTCCTAGTTTCGGGGACATGGATACCACAGCTGATTTACATAGCCGGTTTGTTTGGCTATTCACACATCTTTGTTATTCTTTTCAGCCAACCAGTAGCACGTTCAGGTAGAAGCACATGGCTACTTAAGCAGCTTGTCTCCAGAGCTTCTTTTGATAAGCACTGTAGGAGGTTGAGTTCGTGCTAAGTCATACAAATGACCAGCTTTTGTTACCGCCCCCCACCTGGCTCCCCAGTAAGATGACAATCCATGGAAACTTTGAACCTGATTTTCTCAGAGAAATAGTTTGAGAGGTGCTAACATACAAATGGCCACATCATCAAATCTTTTTGGATTTCCACGTGTTAGACATCATTGGAAAGCTTAGATTCCACACTTTTAGAATCTGTAAATAACTCAAAATACCCTTCGAGAGACGTGTTCCTGGTTTTTCCATGGCTGGTCACATATATATGGACATAAATGTACATACAAATTGGTAGGGCAAGATTAACATACACCAACGAGTACATGTTGACTTTTTCGTGCACACTCATCAGGTCCCCACCAATGGCCTTGCAAAAGTCCAGCGCTTCATGCCAAGTCTTCTTTAGTTCTTTTCTTTTGTTGTAATGCTTCAATGAGTAAGAGGAAATGAAATAATTTCAGTTTATGTTAAACAGTACTAAAAAAAAAAAAAAAAAAAAAAACACTTTTGACATCTGTGGCATTGTGTTGTTAGGTAAAGCTGCATTTTTAGGGTTCCAATTAGCAAAGGTGTGGGAAATAACTTCATTAAGAGTGCATATGCAGCAAAAACCATAAGATACAGAAACATGAAGTTTTATTTTCTGGTCAGAAATTCTCCTCACTACTGAGAGACCCAAAATCAGTGGCGCTATAATAAACGGGTTTACTTTATGCAAATATCTCAAGAACGGCTGGGCCAAGAATCAAAGTTCTTCCTCATCATTCGAAATCTTCTGCAACTTTTCTCCATGGGTCTTATGCTTGAAAAATGTTTTCTGCACCACATTTCCAGTCACATGGAAGTGAAGTTAAAATGGATTTTTTCATTTGTCATTTATCCAAATTGCTTGAAATTAATCACAAATCATCTACAGTTAAATGGTAATGGTAAATGGTGTTCACTTATATAGTGCTTTTTTTACTCATCTCTGGATGGCCAGAGCACTTTACAGATGCTGCTATCCATCCATTCACACACCTAAGCAGGGCTACTCGCAGAGATGACAAAAAGACGTGACAACCTAATAGTTTTGAATGCAAAAGACGCAATAGACTTACACAATGGTCCCCTCCGGTATACAACTAGAAAAATACCGGTCGCTATGGAGGGTGAGAATATGTATGGGTACATAATCATACCATGTAGGATAACTAAGTAGACGGTTGTGCTGTTTCATTCCATCTAGCTATAATGCTCCGCACTGTGTGTGTTTACATATTTACATATTTATTCCATCTAGCTACAATGCTCCGCACTGTGTGTTTATATATATATATTTATATATTTACTCTATCTAGCAACAATGCTCCACACTGTGTGTGTTTATATATTTACATATTTATTCCATCTAGCTACAATGCTCTGCACTGTTTGTGTTTATATATTTACATATTTATTCCATCTAGCTACAATGCTCCGCACTGTGAGTGTTTATATATCTACATATTATTCCATCTAGCTACAATGCTCCGCACTGTGTGTTTATATATTTACATATTTATTCCATCTAGCTACAATGCTCCGCACTGTGAGTGTTTATATATCTACATATTATTCCATCTAGCTACAATGCTCCGCACTGTGAGTGTTTATATATCTACATATTATTCCATCTAGCTACAATGCTCCGCACTGTGTGTGTTTATATATTTACATATTTATTCCATCTAGCTACAATGCTCCGTACTGTGTGTGTTTATATATCTACATATTTATTCCATCTAGCTACAATGCTCCGCACTGTGTTTATATACTCATATATTTATTCCATCCAGCTACAATGCGCCGCATTGTGTTTATATATTTATATATCTATCCCATCTAGCTACAATGCTCCACACATTGTGTGTGTATATATATTGTGGGACACATATGTATCACTTTATGCCTCACATCTCAGAGTAGAACAAAGAACTGAGTCTCCTTGGAGATAACAGGAGGATGTGAAAGTTTGGTCTTTGGTAGGCAAGAGACGGCCTTGGGGGATTCCCTGGTGTGCCGAATTCTGTGAAGAGGATGTTACAGAATTAAAGAGGAGATGCATTGTTACTTGTGATTAAAATGCAATGTGACTGTGAACTGTGAGAGTCCTGGATATATAAAGGACGAATGCTTCTGTGTTTTTCCTCTTTCTGCTTTGCTGATGTTGGAAGATGTGAATAAACCTGACTCAAGAGATAAACTCTGCCTTGTCATTTTCACATTTCCACACTGGTGACCCTAAGACGTAGCATGCAACAAGAAGAGAATTTCCCGGGGCCAGACTCATCGGGAGCCCCCAGCCAAGCGTATGCCGCTACGGTCCAGATACCGGACTTTTGGCAAGACAACCCGCGCTCCTGGTTCCACTTAGTCGAGGCACAGTTTGCCCTCCGGAGGATAACGGGAGATGACACGAAGTTCTACCATGTGATTGCAAAGCTCGATAACCGCACAGCTCGGCATGTAGAGAGCCTATTGGAGCAGCCACCGGCCAGCGACAAATACGGTGCGTTGAAGACTGCACTCATCCAGCACTTCACTCTCTCAGTCGAGGAGAGAGCAGAGAGACTCCTGGCCCTGAACGACTTGGGAGACGGCACGCCCATTGAACTGATGGAGAACATGCTGAGGTTGAGGGGCTCAGGCGACGACCACTTCATCTTCACCCACATTTTCCTCAGGACCCTACCGTCGGCCACGAGAGCGGCCCTGGCCAGTTCGCCGTTGTTGGCCCAGCGGGACTTCCGCGCGCTGGCCCAGGAGGCGCACCGGATTCTCAACGCCAGCAAACAGCGCGCGGCCACCGCAGCAGCGACGGAGTTCGGTGCAGCGGCCAGAGATGGCAGGGGGCCAGAGACGGCGGTAGCAGAATCACCGACGATGGCGACGGCGGGGGCCAAGGATCGCGGAGGAGACACCCTCTGTTTCTACCATCGCCGCTTTGCAGAGAAGGCACGCAAATGTATACCACCGTGCCAATTCAAGCGCTCGGGAAACGCCAAGACCGGGGGTCGGTAGCAGCTGTGGCCCTCGGGAAGGAGAACAAGCTGCTCTACTTGAAGGATGCACGTTCGGGGAGGCATTTCCTCGTGGACACAGGCTCCCAGTTGAGTTTCATCACACCTTCCTCCGCTGACCGGCTGGCGGTTTCCAGAGGTCCCGGGGTGGCAGCAGCGAATGGCTCGGAGATTAAGACCTTTGGTGAGAGGACTCTGCTTCTGTCTCTACACGGCTGTACATTTGAGTGGACTTTTGTCATAGCAGCAGTGAATTTCAATATGTTGGGAGCTGATTTTCTGTGCTCACATGGTTTGTTGGTTGATCTCGCTAACAGGCGCCTGGTTAATGCACTTTCTTTTGATTCTATTGCCTGTACAGCCCGAGTGGCCCCGCCAACAGCACAAGCCAATGTCACAGCCGCAAGCGGTAAGTTCCACACACTGCTCACTCAGTTCCCAGCACTCACGGTCCCCACATTTTCAGCAGCCGTCGCTAAACACGGGGTGGAACATTTTATTACTACCACCGGACCGCCCGTTTTTGCAAAAGCTTGGCGCTTGGATGCAGCTAAACTGACCATAGCGCGCGAGGAGTTCACCAACCTGGAAAGGTTGGGCATCATCAGGCGTTTGAACAGCCCATGGGCTTCCCCGCTTCACATGGTCTCGAAAGCTGATGGCTTGTGGCGACCTTGCAGAGATTTCCGCAGGTTGAACAACGCCACAGCGCACGACTGCTACCCAATCCCGCATATCCAAGATTTTTCTGTTCATTTGGTGGGGGCGCGCGTTTTTTCTAAGATAGACTTGGTCCGCGGTTACCACCAAGTCCCAGTGCGCGCGGAGGACATACCCAAAACAGCGGTAATAACTCCGTTTGGTCTATTCGAGTTTTTGCGCATGCCATTTGGGCTTAAAGGCGCTGCGCAGACGTTCCAACGCATGATGGACGCGGTGTTGCACGATCTCCCTTTTGTATTCGTCTACCTGGACGACATCTTAGTAGCCAGCGCGTCCAAAGACGAACACGAAAACCACCTCACGGCAGTTTTCCGGAGGTTGGGAGAGCACGGTTTAATAATCAACCCAGCGAAGTGTCAGTTCGGGGTGGCGCAAATTGATTTTTTTGGGACATCGCGTCTCTCCAGAAGGAGCGGTTCCGCTGCCTGACAAAGTGCGCGCGGTAGCAAATTTTCCCCAGCCACAAACGGTCAGGGCGTTGCAGGAGTTTTTGGGAATGGTGAATTTTTATAATCGTTTCCTCCCCCGCGCAGCGCAGCTCATGCAACCACTGTACGCCGCGCTCAAAAAACAAAAACCTGCAAATAAGATTGAATGGTCCCCGGAGCGAGAGCGAGCGTTCTCAGAAGTCAAGGCAGCCCTGGCCAATGCTGCGTTGTTGGCGCATCCGGACCCAACGGCCTGCATAGCGCTCACTACTGACGCATCAGATGTCGCTATAGGGGCGGTCGTGGAGCAGCATGTAGCCGGGGCTTGGCAGCCGCTCGCCTTTTTCAACAAGACTTTGCGCGATAGTGAACGAAAATACAGCGCGTTCGACAGGGAGTTGTTAGCTCTCCACTTGGCCATTCGCCACTTCCAGTTCTGGTTGGAAGGACGCCATTTCACCGCGTTCGTTGACCACAAGCCGCTGACATTCGCAATGGCCAAGGTTTCAGAACTGTGGTCAGGCCGGCAGCAGAGACAGCTGGCCGCGATCTCAGAGTTTACTACCGATATTCAGCATGTGGCGGGTAAACTTAATGTAGTGGCAGACTGCCTCTCGCGCGCCGTGGTGGCCCCAGTCCGCGCAGGGATAGATTATGCAGCCATGGCCGCGGATCAGGTTAGCGACATGGAGGTGTGCACGCTCCAGTCTGGACCAACAGGGTTAAGGCTGGAGAACAGGGTGCTGCAAGACAGTATGCCCCCCCTAATCTGCGATGTCTCCACTGGGCGACCGCGTCCTGTGGTACCGACCGCGTGGCGCCGCCGCGTTTTTGACTCGATTCATTCTTTGGCGCACCCGGGAGTGCGCGCGTCGGTCAAAATGGTAGGAGAGAAATTTGTATGGCCGAGCCTGCGCAAACAAGTTAAGGAGTGGGCAGCAGCCTGCATGGCGTGCCAACGAGCCAAGGTACACAGACACACGAGAGCTCCCTTGGAGCCGTTTCACATCCCGGCTAAGAGGTTCGATCATGTTCATGTGGACCTCGTAGGCCCCCTCCTGCCGTCACAGGGGTGCACACACCTTCTGACAATGGTGGACCGCACCACACGCTGGCCGGAAGTGGTTCCACTAGTGTCAACCACAGCCAAGGAGGTGGCGTGCGCGTTTTTAACAGCATGGGTGGCGCGCTTTGGAGTTCCGTCGGACATTACATCCGACAGAGGTCCTCAATTTGTTTCCGAACTTTGGTCAGCAATGGCCCGCAGCCTGGGTGTAACGATCCACCGCACAACCGCGTACAATCTGCAGGCTAACGGGTTATGCGAACGTTTTCATAGGTCATTGAAAGCGGCTCTCAGAGCGTCGCTGACGGATGCAAATTGGGTAGACAGGCTACCGTGGGTTTTATTGGGGTTGCGTTCTGCACCTAAAGAGGACTTAGAAGCCTCCCCGGCTGAGCTAGTTTTTGCGCAGCCACTTCGGCTGCCCGGGGAGTTTCTCCCAGATAATCCTGCGCCAGATAGCTCCCTGTCTCAGCTGTTGCAGCGTGGCACGGAATAGGGCACGCTGCCTGGCCCTGTTCACCACAGTTTTCCACGCGTTTTTGTGCCTAAGACTTTGAAAAACGCGGAGTTTGTTTTTGTCAGACACGATGCTCATCGCCCACTGCTGCGACCACCTTATGATGGACCATTTAGAGTGCTGGAAACAGGGGACAAACATTTTTTGCTAGATTTGGTGGGCAGGAAGGAAAAGATTGGCATAAACAGTCTCAAACCCGCCTTTGTGGTGGCGGACGAGGATGTGCTGTTGGCCAGGGCTCCTCGGCGCGGCAGACCCCCTCGGGGAAATTCCCCAGAACACCCACAGGGACTGACAAACAGTTTTCACCCCCAGACAGCAGCTCCCCAGCATGATGGCGCCGCAGAAGTGGTGAAGCCCGCTTACAGCAGATACGGGAGGAGACTGAGGCCCAAGCAGCACGTGGGCTGATGTGTAATGATTTTACCATGACATGCAGACTGTTATTCTGTTGTTCCATCTTAGATGTTTGGGGGGGGGTCATATGGGACACATATGTATCACTTTATGCCTCACATCTCAGAGTAGAACAAAGAACTGAGTCTCCTTGGAGATAACAGGAGGATGTGAAAGTTTGGTCTTTGGTAGGCAAGAGACGGCCTTGGGGGATTCCCTGGTGTGCCGAATTCTGTGAAGAGGATGTTATAGAATTAAAGAGGAGATGCATTGTTACTTGTGATTAAAATGCAATGTGACTGTGAACTGTGAGAGTCCTGGATATATAAAGGACGAATGCTTCTGTGTTTTTCCTCTTTCTGCTTTGCTGATGTTGGAAGATGTGAATAAACCTGACTCAAGAGATAAACTCTGCCTTGTCATTTTCACATTTCCACAATATATATTTATATTTATATGTACATATGTATACTTGCTGCTCTTGTTTTTTTTTCTCTTGCCTTCTGATTGTTGCTCTGAGTGTTGCTATCCCTGTGCTGTTGCAATCCTGGAATTTCCCCATTGTGGGACTAATAAAGGCTTATCTTATCTTATCTTATCTTATTCACGCACTGATGGCAACAGAGCTGCCATGCAAGGCACTGGCCTGACCCACCAGGAGCAACTGGGGTTTCAGTGTCTTGCTCAAGAACACTTGGTCAGGCAGACTGCAGACAGAGCGGGAATCAAACCACTGACCCTCCGATTAGTAGTTGACCACACTACACCTGTGCCACAGCCGCCCCCAGTTAATAATGAAAAGTGGTTAAAATGATCAAAAAATGTCAGTCTGTTTTGATTTTATAAGACAATTAAGTTCCACAGTTTCTTTTTCGCACGTACAGTATTTTCTGATTTATTTTGCAATGTAGTAATCAAAACTTAATGAAATGTCACACTCCAATCAGAACAGTCTTCTGCAGAATGACACAAAATTTCATGCAATTCTTTTTATATGCCAAAAATCAAGAATCAAATCAAAAATTTTGCCCTACTTCCGGCGCCACACGAGTAGGCTGCCTTTTTGCAACAGCGGATCAATTTCTCCCTATTTCTATTTACTATCTGGCTTCTCTTGCTAATCTTTCTGATCTGGCGATACCTTATACATCGGACGGACACACGGATCGCCCAAATGTCTCCTGAGCCGGCAGACGGAGCCACTGTTTTTAGCAGGATACGTTACAGCAGAGACCAGCTGTTAGCACTTAACCGGACCAAGATGCTAGCGCAAGACCTCGACATACCGTGTGAAATAAGACAGAAACGACGTGGATGCCGTGCTGGAGCAGGACGGCGGGCGAGAAATATAAAGTACAGACCCGTCCTTCCATCCGTTATTATGGTGAATGTACGATTGCTACTCAATAAGACTGACGAGCTAGTGGCTATCTCCCGCTACGAGAGCGTCTTCAGAGAGTTTAGCTTGATGTTATTTACTGAGACGTGGCTAACAGAACTAGCAACAGATGCTAACATCAAACTGGAGGGTTTCCACGCAATACGGGCAGACCGGACACCAGACAGTGGGAAGGCAAGAGCGGAGGAGTGATAATGTATGTCAATAACAGCTGGTGCAGACCGGGGCATATCACCGTTAAACAACATCACTGCAGCAAAGACATTGAGTTACTAGCTGTTAGCATGCGGCCTACATATCTCCCGAGGGAATACTCACACGTAATCTGCATTGTTATTTATGCAAATCCGACGGCGAACGCTGGGACAGCGCGTGACGCCATCCACTCAGTAACTGGCAGGCTGCTGACACAACACCCAGATGCTCTTCTCCTCATCACAGGTGATTTCAACCATATTTCACTGTCCCCCATTCTGCCCACGTACACCCAGTATGTCACATGCCACACTAGAGACAATAAAACACTGGACTTATTCTATGCAAATACTAAGGAGGCATACACCTCATCACCACTCCCCCCACTCGGGAGATCGGATCACAACTTGGTTCATCTCCTGCCAGTGTACAAACCCCTAGTACACAGACAACCTCCGGTCATGCGCACAGTGAAGATATGGTCTGAGGAGGCAATGGACGCTTTAAAGGACTGTCTTGAAACCACTGCCTGGGAGCAGCTCTGCGATCCACATGGTGAGGACATCGATGGCCTCACTCACACCATCATGGACTACATCAACTTCTGTGTGGACAACACTGTACCCACCAAGACCATACGGTGTTGCTCAAACAACAAACCCTGGATCAACCCTGAGATAAAAACACTTCTGAGAGAGAAGAAGAGGATCTTCAGGTCGGGGAACAGGGAGATGCTGAAGTCCGTACAGAGGGAGCTGAGGAGGAAGATCAGAGAAGGCAAGGACAGCTTCAGGAAGAAGATGGAGGACAAGCTGCAACAGAAACTGTCATCTCTGCTGGAGTTCAAGTCCCACCCTATGCAGGACATACTGGACGCACTGAGGAGCTCATTTAGCAGTAGACTGCATCATCCTAGATGCATGACTGAGAGGTTTTGCAGGTCCTTCCTACCTACGGCTGTCAGACTGTATAACCTAAGCAGGGCTGCTCGCAGAGATAGCAAAAAAATGTGATGACCTAATAATATTGAATGCAAAAGATGCAATAGACTTACACAAATGGTCCCCTCCAGTATACAACTAGGACAATATCAGTCGCTATGGAGGGTGACAATATGTATGGGTACATATTCATACCATGAAGGGTAACTAAATAGACGGTTATGCTGTTTAGTCCATCTAGCTACAATGCTCCGCACTGTGTATATATATATATATATATATATATATATATATATATATATATATATATATATATATACACACACACACACGTATATATATATATACAGTGGGGCAAAAAAGTATTTAGTCAGCCACCAATTGTGCAAGTTCTCCCGCTTAAAAGATGAGAGAGGTCTCCAATTTTCATCATAGGTATACCTCAACTATGAGAGACAAAATGAGAAAAAAAAATCCGGAAAAATCACATTGAAGGATTTTTAATGAATTAAATTGATAAATTCCTTGGTAAAATAAGTATTTGGTCAATAACAAAAGTTCATCTCAATACTTTGTTATATACCCTTTGTTGACAATGACAGAGGTCCAAACGTTTTCTGTGAGTCTTCACAAGGTTTTCACACACTGTTGCTGGTATTTTAGGCCCATTCCTCCATGCAGATCTCCTCTAGAGCAGTGATGTTTTGGGCTGTCGCTGGGCAACACGGACTTTCAACTCCCTCCAAAGATTTTCTATGGGGTTGAGATCTGGAGACTGGCTAGGCCACTCCAGGACCTTGAAATGCTTCTTTGAAGCCACTCCTTCGTTGCCTGGGCGGTGTGTTTGGGATCATTGTCATGCTGAAAGACCCAGCCACGTTTCATCTCAATACCCTTGCTGATGGAAGGAGGTTTTCACTCAAATCTCACGATACATGGCCCCATTCATTCTTTTCCTTATACACGGATCAGTCGTCCTGGTCCCCTTTGCAGAAAAACAGCCCCAAAGCAGATGTTTCCACCCCCATGCTTCCCAGTAGGTATGGTGTTCTTTGGATGCAACCTCAGCATTCTTTCTCCTCCAAACACGACAAGTTGAGTTTTTAACCAAAAAGTTCTATTTTGGTATTCATCTGACCATATGACATTTCTCCCAATCCTTTTCTGAATCATCCAAATACTCTCTAGCAAACTTCAGACGGCCCTGGACATGTACTGGCTTAAGCAGGGGGACACGTCAGGCACTGCAGGATTGGATGTCCCTGGCGGCGTACGTGTGTTACTGATGGTAGCCTTTGTTACTATGGTCCAGCTCTCTGCAGGTCGTTTCACTAGGTCCCCCGTGTGGTTCTGGATTTTTGCTCACCGTCTCGTGATCATTTTGACCCCACGGGGTGAGATCTTGTGTGGAGCCCCAGACGAGGGAGATTATCAGTGGTCTTGTATGTCTTCCATTTTCTAATAATTGCTCCCACAGTTGATTTCTTCACACCAAAGCTGCTTACCTATTGCAGATTTCAGTCTTCCCAGCCTAGTGCAGGTCTACAATTTGTTTCTGGTGTCCTTTGACAGCTCTTTGGTCTTGGCCATAGTGGAGTTTGGAGTCTGACTGTTTGAGGTTGTGGACAGGTGTCTTTTATACTGATAACGAGTTCAAACAGGTGCCATTAATACAGGTAACGAGTGGAGGACAGAGGAGCCTCTTAAAGAAGAAGTTACAGGTCTGTGAAGAGCCAGAATCTTGCTTGTTTGTAGGTGACCAAATACTTATTTACCGAGGAATTTACCAATTAATTCATTAGAAATCCTTCAATGTGTTTCTGGATTTATTTTTTTTCCTCATTTTGTCTCACATAGTTGAGGTATACAGATGATGAAAATTGGAGCCTCTCTCTCTTTTTAGTGAGAAGCTCAGCACAATTGGTGGCTGACTAAATACTTTTTTGCCCCACTGTATATATATATGTGTGTGTTGTGTGTGTGTGTGTTGTGGTACGTAGGTATATTCACCGCTCTTTATTTTTTCTTATCTTCTAAATTATTGCTCTGGGTGTTGCTATCCCTGTGTTGTTGATCCATCCTGGAATTTCCCCGTTGTGGGACTAATAAAGGCTTATCTATCAGCTTTATGAAATGTCTATCCATCTTTGTGTCCAGTTGATGGAACATTTTGTTTTAAGAGTCAGTCTGTGAACTGAAGCAGTCCTGTGATGTTGTGGGTTAAAGGGTCTGGGTTTGAATTTTCCCAGGAAAGTCATATTCTTCTGAAGAACAGCCAAATGGTAAATGGCATTCGCTTGTATAGCGCTCTTTTCTCATCCCTGGATGACCAAAGTGCTTTACAGATTCAGCTATCTACCCATTCACACACATCAGAGGTCGCCCACACTACACCTGCACCACAGTACCCACAACTGAAGTACAACATGCCTCTCCTGTGGTTTTGCACAATCCCAATTCCAGTGAAGTTGGGATGTTGTGTAAAACAGAATGCTCAAAACACCTTTCTGGAACATTCCACAGGTGAACAGGTTAATTGGAAATAGGTGAGTGTCATGATAGGGTATAAAAGGAGCATCCCTGAAAGGCTCAGTCATTCACAAGCAAGGATGGGGCAAGGTTCCTCACTTTGTAATCAACTGCATGGGCCAATAGTCCAACAGTTTAAAAACATTTCTCAATGTATAACTGCAAGGAATTTAGGGATTTCATCATCTACAGTCCATAATATCATCAAAGAGATTCTCAGAGAATCTGGAGAGAGTTCTGCACATAAGCGGCAATGCTGAAAACCAACATTGAATACCTGTGACATTCGCTCCCTCAGGCAGCACTATTTTAAAAACCAACATCATTCTGGAAAGGATATTACCACATGGTAGGAACACTTTGTAAAACCATTGCCAGTTAACACAGTTTGTCACAACATCTACAAGTTAAAATTCCATGCAAAGTGAAAGCCATATACAAATATCAACAACACTCAGCAACACCACTGGTTACTCTGGGCCTGAGCTCATGTGAGATGGACTGATGCAAGGTGGATAAGTTTGCTGTGACCTGAGGAGTCCACATTTCAAAATGTTTTTGGAAGTCATGGACGTTGTGTCCTCCAAGCTAAAGAGGAAAAGGACCATCCAGATTGTTATCAGCGTTAAGTTCAAAAACCAGCATCTGTGATGGTATGGGGGTGTGTTAGTGCCCATGGCATGGGTAACTTGCACATCTGTGAAGGCACCATTCATGCAGAACGGTACATACAGATTTTGGAGCAACATACGAGCGGGGGCTGAAAAGTTCATAGGCTGAAAAGTTCACAGTGGTCAAATTTGACCAAATGTGGTTTATTTTCATTCGCAGGGATCCAAGTGCTGCAATACTGATGGAAGAAGTGTGTGGACCGAAGGGGAGACTATGTTGAAAAATAAACCACATTTGGTCAAATTTGACCATTATGAACTTTTCAGCCCCCCTTCGTACACTGCCATCCATACACATTCTGTATGTTACAACAGTGTGGCTTCGTAGTAAAAGAGTGCTGGTACTAGACTAGCCTGCCTGCCTGCAGTCCAGACCTGTCTCCCACTGAAAATGTGTGGCACATTATGTACTGCAAAATGACAATAGAGACCCCAGACTGTTGAGCAACCGAAGACGTGCATCTAGCAAGAATGGGAAAGAATTCCACCTACTAAGCTTCAACAATTAGTGTTCTCAGTTCCTAAATGCTTATTGAGTGTTGTTAAAAGGAAAGATGATGTAACACGTTCATGGAGACGTTCATGGACACAGCGGTGAAAAGAGAGACGGGAGAGATGGGAGAAGGAAACGCGAAAAGCGTGGAGGCGTGAAATTGCGCCTGAGAAGACGTCAGTTTGATAACATTCCTCTTCCTTCTATGATTTTTGGGAACGTACAATCTCTGAGGAACAAGGTGGATGAAATTCAAGGGAATGTACGCTACCAGAAGGACTTTAAGAACTGCTGTGTCATGGCTTATACCGAGTCTTGGCTTAATGCGCGTGACCGAGATGCAGACCTGTGGATTGACGGCTTTGGAGCCCCACTGCGCTCGGATCGGCAGGAAGAGGTAACGGGGAAACGTCAGGGGGGCAGCGTATGTTTATATATTAATAAGCAGTACTGCACATCTGTCACGGTCAGAGAGCGCATCTGTACACCCGATGTGGAGCTGCTGTCTGTATTGCTACGCCCCTTTTATTTGCCTCGCGAGTTCCCCCAACTTTTCATCACGACTGTGTACATTCACCCGAGGGCAGACGCTGACTCTGCCTCCAGCACCGTCTTTGATGTGGTCCAGCGGCTGCAGTCAATTTCTCCAGAGGCGCCAAACTTCATTCTTGGGGATTTTAACCATGTTTCTTTAAAGAAGACACTTAAAAACTTTTATCAGTATGTCTCCTGCCCAACCAGGCGAAAAAAGACATTGGACCTGTGCTATGGATCCATAGAGAGGGCCTATAAATCACTCCCCCTTCCTCCTTTAGGATCCTCAGATCACAGCTGTGTACATTTGCTGCCCACATATAAAACTGCTCTCAGAAGAGGCAAGGTGGAGACCAGAGACATAGATGTGTGGACAGAGGATTCAGTGCACAGCCTCCAGGAATGCTTTAACTGTACAGACTGGGAGATGTTCACACTGTCCTGCGGGGATGATTTGGACTCTTTGGTGGACGTCACATGCTCATACATGGCTTTCTGTAAAAATAAGATTGTTCCACGTAAACGTGTCAAAATATACCCCAACAACAAGCCATGGGTTACAAAAATCAGTTAAATCCTGATTACAGAGGAAAGCACTTGCCTTTAAACAGGGGTCTGTTTCTGGAGCTACAGGTTGCCACAAAAGAGCTGAAGTCCGAAATTTTAAGAGCAAAAACAGAATTAATAAATCAGAATGGAAAGCAAGATGGCAACAAAGAAACTTGGTTCAGCCTGGGCCAGTTAGAAAACTATTGCAGGCCTTCAGAGCACAGAACGCAGTAATCTGTGTTTTTTGATGGTTTTAATTCAGACACAGAACTGGCTAATGCTCTTAATTGTTTTTATGGTCATTTTGTACTCCTTTGATTTTAGCACAGAAACCCAAGATTTGAAACAGAAACTCAAAGACAATCAGCACTTTAAATATTGAGGTGCAGGACTGTTAAAAGGGAGTTCTGCGCTGTAAAAGTGAACAAAAGTCAGGGCCCTGATAATATATGTGGGCGCTTGGTAAAGTCCTGTGCACATGAACTGAGTCCTATATTTCATTACATTTTCATAAGTCCTTACAGACAAAAACATGTGCCTAAGATCTGGAAAGAAGCGTGGTTTGTTCCCGTTCCAAAATTCAGCTGTCCTAAAATGGTAAACGACTTTAGACCAGTTGCTTTGACTTCAATTTTAATGAAAATTTTTGAAAACTGTCAGATGTGAGGTCCTAAAGCAGACTGAGCATGCATTGGATCCTCTGCAGTTTGCCTTTAGGGCCTCACAGAGGAGTGGAGGATGCCACTGTCACTCTGCTTAACATGCTTTTTAAACATCTGGATTTTAATGGGACACACGCCAGGCTTTTATTTGTGGACTTTTCCTCTGCCTTTAATACAATCCAACCTCATATCTTAGTTGAAAGGCTCCTGCAACAATTTGATTTGAGCGATAATCTGGTGGGTTGGATTCTGGATTTCTTAACCAACAGGACGCAGAGAGTAAGGGTCAATGGTACATTGTCTGACCTAAAGTGCTCTTCTACCTGGCTCTCCTCAGGGGTGTGGTGTTGTCACCACTACTCTTCATCCTGTACACAAACATGTGTCGGAGCAGACATGACAACAGACACATTATAAAGTATGCTGATGACTCAGTTATTGTCAGGTCTCCTCCAGAATGGTGAGAATGGCCACGGCCCAGTAGTTGATGATTTTGCTCACTGGTGTGAGGATTCCTACCCACAAGCTGAATACGACAAAACTAAAGACATGATTATTGACTTTAGGAGGAAACTCCAGGCACAAAGTCACCGTACTAAAAGGCCAGATCACCGAATGTGTACAAGCCTACAAATATCTTGGGACTGTGGGCGGTTCGGTTAACCCCCCACAAACAGATTAAGGACAGTCAGCTCTCTTCTCTTGGTTTTTCCCGCTGCACTACTGAGATGTAATGTGCCATGCATGTATTGTGATGTAATGTGCCATTCATGTATCGTGATGTAATGTGCCATTCATGTATTGTGATGTAATGTGCCATTCATGTATAGTGTTCATGCGTCCTGTCCTTACTGTGACCTAGAGGCTGAGATCAATATGTAGATGTGCCTTGTAACCTCTTTGTCCTGCACCTGGAGCAGAGGCTAGCAAATCTGCCTATTGTTATGTAGGTCTCTTAAATGCAAATGTCTCATGCCTGTTCTGCAGTCCCTTTTATCGTACCAACTGCTGTGAATCCGCTTTGATGTATTGTCTGAGTTGGGTATAAATACTGCACAGGTTCTGTAACTCGCCCTCTCAATTCCACTTCCTCAACTGCTGCTGCTGGACACAGACTTTGTGTCCTTCTTCTCTGAAAGCCGCTTGGGCTCGCTCCCGGCGCGCATGCACGGCGCCGGGAGCGGAGCTCGTGACGGCGGTATGATTAATAAAACTCTGCTTAAAACTACACCAACGCTGCTTATTATTTCATGCCGCCGCACTGGTGACCCCGAAGACGCACACGCTTTGTGCGACGCAAACTTCTGGTCTGGACATCCACACTGAACCGGCCGAGGGACACAAGACGTCTCCTCCCTCTCGCCGCTCCAACGCACCATGACCTGAAGGCAGAAGAGAACACGCTGCCAGTGAACGCTTCACTGGTGACCCCGAACATGCACACGTTTTGTGCAAAGCACACCTTCTTATCTGGACAGCTGCACTGGTGACCCGTTCTTCATGAGATCTGCACGTCTGAGATCTGCTCATCCACGCTGGACCGGCCGCGCTCGCAGCTCCTCCACACGAGAGCGCAGGCACCTCGTCCCCTCTCCGCGACGGCAACCTCCAGGGCTGGCAGAGAACGCAACGCGTGGACCTGAACGCACCACGGCCGAGCGGTGTCAAAGATCGTCTATTCCCTCTCACCGCTCCAACGCATCTGCACAAGCCCGAGGGACGAAGATCGTCTATTTCCTCTCACTGCTCCAACGCACCATGGCCAATCTGCAGCCACAGCTCAACCTGGATATTATCGGCGCTGTCTGCGTCGATCTCCACCAAGATTCTGGACCCTGACTCGCCACTCCAGTGGCCCACTCACGCACGGAACCCCCGCGCACGCACCGGGGAGTTGCAAGGATGGCGCATCACGCACGGGACAATAACGGTTCCAGAGACCCCCATCCTCCCGCACTGCTGCACACAGGCCCTTCAGGGTTGCTCGTTCACCTGAGGCATGCAAGCAACTTGTTCACAGGATTTACTGATGGTCTCAGCCACGGCGCACAAAGGGATTTCAGCCGTCAGCTGTTCCCGGGGGCTTAAGGGTTGCTCCTGCACCTAAAGCCAACAAGCCAAGTCCCTCTGCTTCTTTTTATTTTTCTTACAGCCGCTCCTGTTTTTCTTCATGGCCATGAGAGGAGTCAGAGACTAATTTTTCTTCTTGTGGACCTCTGCATGTTCAACGGGACAGCCCTTCGACATCGCGGACCCACAAGCAATTTTTGCACGGCTCGGACGATTTCACCGTCCCCCTGCCGGCACTTACTACCCCCCTCCTCCCTCCCCCTCCGCCTGCAGTGAGCTTCTCCCACAGCTCGCTCCCATAGAGGGATTATCGAGGTCTCGGCCCCCTGCCGTGCCCTCTGGGGGGGAGCGTGTGGGCGGTTCGGTTAACCCCCACAACAGATTAAGGACAGTCAGCTCTCTTCTCTTGGTTTTTCCCGCTGCACTACTGAGATGTAATGTGCCATGCATGTATTGTGATGTAATGTGCCATTCATGTATTGTGATGTAATGTGCCATTCATGTATAGTGTTCATGCGTCCTGTCCTTACTGTGACCTAGAGGCTGAGATCAATATGTAGATGTGCCTTGTAACCTCTTTGTCCTGCACCTGGAGCAGAGGCTAGCAAATCTGCCTATTGTTATGTAGGTCTCTTAAATGCAAATGTCTCATGCCTGTTCTGCAGTCCCTTTGATCGTACCAACTGCTGTGAATCCGCTTTGATGTATTGTCTGAGTTGGGTATAAATACTGCACAGGTTCTGTAACTCGCCCTCTCAATTCCACTTCCTCAACTGCTGCTGCTGGACACAGACTTTGTGTCCTCCTTCTCTGAGAGCCGCTTGGGCTCGCTCCCAGTGCGCATGCACGGCGCCGGGAGCGGAGCTCGTGACGGCGGTATGATTAATAAAACTCTGCTTAAAACCACAGCATCGCTGCGTATTTTTCCATGCCGCCGCAGGGACAATTATTGATAGTAATTTAAACTTTGAAGAGAACTGTGAAAGGGTGTGCAAAAAGGGTCAGCAACATTTGCATTGCTTGAGAAAACTTGCATGCTTCCAAATTGACCAAACCATAATGACAATGTTTTATCGGGCTTTTATTGAATCTGTTTTATCCTTTTCTTTAGTGTCATGGTTTGGTCAGATAAAACTGAAACAGAGGAAATGCTTGGGTCAGGTAGTTAGATGGTCCAGTCGTTTGCTTGGTGAGTCACAGCTGAGCCTGACATCCCTGTACACCAGACAAGTACAGAGGATGACTACCTCCATTTTAAATGATGACTCCCACCCTTTGCACTGCAACTTTCAGCTTCTTCCTTCAAGACGGAGGTTTGCTGTCCCAAAAAGTAAAACCCAGTGCTACAAAAACAGCTTTGTTCCTGCTGCTGTCAAAGAGTTGAACAAGTTGTAACAATATATTGCACATGTCATAACTCTGGCTCTCACGAGCCAGGAAAGGAGATACGAGGGCGACCAGTGAGTTAGCGTAGTTTATTAACAAAGCACACACAACACAAAATAACGAACAGAAAAGTAAAGAGCCACGTGGGGCTAAAACACACACAGAACTAAGGGAAACATACCACCCAGGGAGAAAGGCTAGAGAGGCGGCGAGGGAAAAATACACGCCGAGTCGCTACACTTACTTTGGGTGAAGCGCCGAGGTAACGGCGGACTGAAGCTAGACGTAGGAGCTAACAGTCGTGGGAACACAAGGAACGTCTTCCCATAGCGAGGTCGCAGCGACGAGTAACTCTCGGCTGCTCGCTTAAATGGGGGAGATGATTTGGGAATAGGAGACAGCTGTCCCAGCGCAGCTGAACTAGACAGCTGGCAATCAGCTGGGCGCTGTCAAAGAGCGGGCCATGGAAGACCCGGCACGGACTACCCCGGAGCAGGAGCGAACTGGACAACCTGAACGCAGAGAAAAGATAGTTCAGGTCGTGACAGTACTCCTCCCCCGAGCCGCGCCTCCTGGAGCGGCCTAACCCCCCCCCGCCCCCCCCCCCCGAGGGAAGACCAGGGAGGGCGGTGGGGGCCAGATCTGGGAGAAAGGGAGGGACCAGAAAAAGGAGGCAGGGAAGAAAAAAAACCTAGATACAGTATAGGGTCAGATACCATAATAATCTTAACCCCAAGAAAAAACCATCACCCCCCTCCTCTGCAGACGCCAGACGGTCTGTGCAGGTGACCACAGGAGGTGGGGAGAAACGACAAGAACAAGATACAAGGGCACAGCGATACAGTCATGGGAAGAAAAAAAGCTCACAATAACTTAGGGCGAGGACAAGACAAAAACTCATGTCCTGAAGGACCGAAAACTATAAAACTCTGATGAACATCTGGTTGAAGTAGACTTACACAAGTAAACCCCGACCAAAACAGAATATACAAAGGAAGTAATTCGGGCATAAGACCTAAAAATAGAGCCTGAGGCCGCAAACTGGCATAAAGATACAAAAAACCAACTCCTCAATCACGTATTAACACAACGGAAGTCACAAAACAGTCAGGAGGAGGGCATAAATACAGAAAAAAAAACAAGACTACTCAGAATGAGGCCAGGCAATGTGAAGCAAATGCTACTTAAAGGAGAAATTAGAATAAGATCATACTGGGATCATAAAACAAAGAAAATAGTCCAAGGAAATTTTAACTGGGATAACCCCACAATAAGGACTCTAGGGCAGAGAGTTCTTTGATGTCCTGAAAAGTATTAAATTAGGGAGGACAATCAAACGCAAGACAACAAACAGTCAGTCAATTCTTCCAGGACGTCAGCAGGTGGAGCGGGGCAGGCGATGACAGCTTGTCCGGCGGGCGGCCCGACTCCACCAGGCCAGGAACCACAACACCAGTTCGGGTGGCCTACCCGAGTCCCAGGCTAGGAGACACAGTTTCTCCGGAGGCCGACCCAGATCACCGAACCAGCCAGATGGCTTCCCAGGCGGTCGTCCCGTGACCTCAGACCACGGAGAGCTGAGGGAGAAGTCTTGGTGCAGCTTCCTCCCTGAGGGAAAAGGCAGGAGGAAACTGACCCAGGTGAGAAAAACCCCCACAGTAGTAGGGGGAGAAGAGATGGAGGCCAGGGGCAAAGTTAGCCTGCCATCTAATGGCAACAAGGGTAGGGGGAAACTTGCCCGGGTGAGAGGAACCCCAACAGCGGCAGGAGGAGAAATGATGGAGGCAAGGGACGAAGTCAGCCTGACGTCAGGCGAACACAATCCTCCAGCTCCCACACTAACCGTTACCCGGACCGGCGCAGCACCCCCGGTGGGCCCCAATCGGGCCGGCGCAGCACCCCCGGTGGACCCCGATCGGGCCGGCGCAGCACCCCCGGTGGACCCCGATCGGGCCGGCAAAACACTCCCGGTGGACCCCGATCGGGCCGGCGAAACACTCCCGGTGGACCCCGATCGGACCGGCGAAACACTCCCGGTGGACCCCAGCTGGACCGAGACAGCACTCCCGGTGGACTCCAGCTGGACCGGCGAAACACTCCCGGTGGACCCCAGCTGGACCGGCGAAACACTCCCGGGCGCAGCATCTGAGGCGAACACCGTGCAGGGAACCGGAACCTCCGAGATGGCACCCAGAGCAGGTTCGTCTCCGGTGACCCTGGGGAGAGGCTCAGAGGGACAAAAGGAACCGGGATCAGGATCACCGGCAGCGGCAGAGCCCGGCGGAACAGGCTCGAGCGCAGCAGACGGCTGCACCCGGCCCGCCCCCCCGAGAGACAGGCAATAATGCTCCAGAATAGAGAAAAGAAAAACAAAATAGAGCACTTGCCTGATCTCGGGTTCTACCGCCATCCAGGACTTCGATGCTCCGAGCTCAGCGTGCAGGACTCCGTCCTCCGGCTCCAACTCGACTGCGAATGGCTCCGCAGCCGGCATGATGGTTTCCACAGTCAAACGACCTCCAAACGCCGAAGACCGCGTCGACAGCCCACCTGGCGTGGGGGCAGGAGATCTGGACTCTGCTGGGCCGAACCATTCCTCCGTGGAGACCCGGGGACGCTTAATCGTCGGCGCTGGCTCCAACAGGCAGTTCGACCTTCTCCTCTGCCCATAACGTGGCTGCGGGGCTGGGGCAAAACCCTCCAGGGCCGCAGGCCGCCTCCTCCTCGCGCAGCGGTGTACACCTGGCACCAGGGCACACTCAAGGGGAAGAGACACAGAGGACGCAGGTTCATATTCAGTTTTTGCAGCGGGAGGAGAGAGCTCAGGGGACTGTGAACCCTGAACTCCTCCCCCAGGAATCAAACAAGGCAATTCGCTCATAATGGGAGGAGAATGAAAGGACACTTGCCTGATTCCCGGAGGGCCGGTGGAACCCGCTACAAGGGACTCGAGTCTCTCTTCTCCCAACCGGATAGAAGTGGGGAACCCCCCGGACAGATGAGGCGGTGCTACCCGCACCGGATCAGGACCTGGAACACCTGGAGATGAATTTGCGCTTCTCCCAGCGGCCGGAGTGAATGACGAAGAGGGGGGTGAAACAGCTGAGGAGAGCTGGGGGCCCAAAGCTGACGGGACAGCGGGGAGAGCGGGCCCAGGAGCGGGAGCAGCTGATTCACTTCTTCGGCGAGACACGGGAGCAACAGCAGGCTGGGAGGCGGAATTCGTGTGGTTTCCTGGAGCGGGATCCGGACGGGACTCTCGCTGAGATGAGTGGGGAATTTGGGAGTGACGTCTTCTGAACGTGAGGCCGGGAAAACGCCGCTCCTGTGCGATGAGCGAAGCCAACAGGTCAGCGTATTCCGGATAATCGTTCAGCTCCGGGTTCTTCTCGACCAGCCTGACCGCTGCAATCACGTTCTTCATGGCTACGGGGGGAACGGCGGCGGAAGAAGCGGCTGCCACTCGATCCGCAATGCGCATCGCTGTCATTCTCATCTTCTCCGGGGGAAACCCGGTTGACGTCACTCTATCCTGGGGATCACCCCTGGGTGAGGCGAACTCCTGGACTGGATCGGCGGCAGGAGCGGGATTCCGAAGCGAGGAGCGAAGGCGTTCTGTCCTCGGCTTCCTGCCGGAGTTCTCCTCCAGCCTACGGAGCCTCTCCCAGGCCACAGAGATGTCTGCCCTCCTTGCCTTAACCTCGGGGAGAAGGAAGTAGCGAGAAAAGCAGTTAAGCATACCCTCGGCGAGCTCCAGGCGCCAGCGTATCTCGCTGGGGGCATCGTAGAGGTCCGTGGTGAATAACGTTCCGTCCACAAGGTCCAGAGTCTCCGAGAGATCGTGGCCTGGGTGCCGCATGAGTCTCTTGGAAGGAGACATGATACTGGCTCGCCCGTACCCAGAGGAAGAGGAAAAAAGGCGTCGAGTCCTTACAGCCAACTCACGGTCGCGGACGTCTCACTAGGGCTGCGACCTACTGTCATAACTCTGGCTCTCACGAGCCAGGAAAGGAGATACGAGGGCGACCAGTGAGTTAGCGTAGTTTATTAACAAAGCACACACAACACAAAATAACGAACAGAAAAGTAAAGAGCCACGTGGGGCTAAAACACACACAGAACTAAGGGAAACATACCACCCAGGGAGAAAGGCTAGAGAGGCGGCGAGGGAAAAATACACGCCGAGTCGCTACACTTACTTTGGGTGAAGCGCCGAGGTAACGGCGGACTGAAGCTAGACGTAGGAGCTAACAGTCGTGGGAACACAAGGAACGTCTTCCCATAGCGAGGTCGCAGCGACGAGTAACTCTCGGCTGCTCGCTTAAATGGGGGAGATGATTTGGGAATAGGAGACAGCTGTCCCAGCGCAGCTGAACTAGACAGCTGGCAATCAGCTGGGCGCTGTCAAAGAGCGGGCCATGGAAGACCCGGCACGGACTACCCCGGAGCAGGAGCGAACTGGACAACCTGAACGCAGAGAAAAGATAGTTCAGGTCGTGACAGCACATAATTTAGGTAGCTATTTATTAACTCCATTTTATTTCTCCTCTCGGCGCCACACCAGTCGGCTGCCTTTTGCAACAGCGGCTCGATTCCGAGTTTTTTTTTCCCTTCCTCTCTCTTTTGATCACTTTTTTTTTTCACCCCACTTATATCACGGACACACAGATCATCCCAAATGTCTCCTGAGCCGGTGGACGGAGCCACTGTTTATAGCAGGATACGATATAACAGGGAAGAGCTGCTAGCATTTAACCGCCACCCGGTCCCACTGGAAAAACTCGACATACCGAGAGAACTGAGGCGAAAACGCCGCGGCTGCCGGGCTGGAGTAAGGCGGAGGACAAAAAATATAAGGTACAGACCCTCCCTTCCATCTGTTGTCATGGGAAATGTACGGTCGATACTGGGAAAGTTAGATGAGCTAGCGGCTATCTCCCGTTATGATAGCACTTACCGGGAGTGCTCTCTCCTTTTGTTTACTGAGACGTGGCTAACTGAACTAGCAGCAGATGCTAACATTGAGCTGGAGGGTTTTCACACGATACGAGCTGACCGAACACCAGAGAGTGGCAAAACTAGGGGCGGTGGAGTGATCATGTATGTTAACAACAACTGGTGCAGACCGGGACATATCACTGTTAAACAACGACACTGCAGCAAAGACATTGAGTTGCTAGCTGTTAGCATGAGGCCTACATATCTCCCGAGAGAACACTCACACGTGATCTGCATTGTTGTTTATGCAAATCCGACGGCGAACGCTGGGACAGTGCGTGACGTCATCCATTCAGTAACCAGCAGGCTGCAGACAGAACACCCAGATGCTCTTCTCCTCATCTCAGGCGATTTCAACCACGTTTCACTGTCTCCCATTCTGCCCACTTTCACCCAGTATGTCACATGCCACACTAGAGACAATAAAACACTGGATTTGTTCTACGCAAACACTAAGGAGGCGTACACCTCATCACAACTCCCCCCACTTGGGAGATCGGATCACAACTTGGTTCATCTCCGACCGGTGTACAAACCCCTAGTGCACAGACAACCTCCGGCCATGCACACTGTGGAGTTATGGTCTGAGGAGACAATGGACACTCTAACGGACTGTTTTGAAGCCACTGCCTGGAAGCAGCTCTGCGATCCACATGGTGAGGACATCGATGGCCTCATTCACACCTTCACGGGCTACCTCAGCTTCTGTGTGGACAAATCCGTTCCCACCAAGACCATACGGCGTCACTCAAACAACAAACCCTGGATCAACCCTGAGATAAAAACACTTCTGAGAGAGAAGAAGAGGATCTTCAGGTCGGGGAACAGGGAGATGCTGAAGTCCGTACAGAGGGAGCTGAGGAGAAAGATCAGAGAAGGCAAGGACAGCTTCAGGAAGAAGATGGAGGACAAGCTGCAACAGAGCGACATCAGCGGGGTCTGGAGAAACCTCAAAACCATCTCGGGGCTCCAGAATACCTCCCCCCAGGCCACGGGGGGCAGGGAGTGGGCGAACAACCTGAATCTGTTTTTCAATAGATTTGACCAACCGCCCTCCCCCCTGTCTGCACAACAACCACTGCTGCCTCTAAGAAATCAAGTCCTGCTACCCACTCCCCACTCCACCGACACCCCCCCCACTCCCAACACACAGCCCCCCATCCTGACCCTGACCAAGACCCAGGTGAGGACGGAGCTGAGGAAGATCAAGGCGAGGAAGGCGTCGGGACCGGACGGCATCAGCGCAAAGCTCCTCAAGTCCTGTGCAGACCAGCTGTGTGGGATTGTGACGTATATCTTCAACATGAGCCTGAAACTGGGGAGGGTACCACAGCTGTGGAAAACATCTTGTGTGGTACCTGTACCAAAAACTTCCCACCCCAAAGACCTGAACAGCTTCAGACCGGTGGCCTTGACGTCCCACTTGATGAAGACCCTGGAGAGACTGCTCCTTGCTCATCTCCGCCCCCTGGTGGAACCAGCGATGGATCCACTCCAGTTCGCCTACCAGCATGGCATTGGGGTGGAGGATGCGGTGATCTTCCTCCTTCACCGTTCTCTGTCCCACCTGGAGAAGCCCGGGAATATGGTGAGGATCATGTTCTTTGACTTCTCCAGTGCTTTCAACACCATCCAACCGATGATCCTGAAGGACAAGCTGCTGCGCGCAGGGGTGGACCAGCACCTGTCATCATGGATCCTGGACTACCTCACGAACCGGCCTCAGTTTGTGAGAACCCGGGACTGTGTTTCCGACACGATCATCAGTAGCACGGGGGCCCCCCAGGGAACGGTGCTGGCTCCCTTCTTGTTCACTCTTTATACTGCGGACTTCTCACACAACACAACACATTGCCATCTACAGAAGTTCTCTGATGACTCTGCGATCGTTGGTCTCATCTCCAGCGGAGATGAAGCTGAGTACAGAGGGCTTATCCAGGACTTTGTGGACTGGTGCCATCGGAACTGCCTCCAGATCAACGCGAGGAAAACTAAGGAGCTGGTGGTGGACTGCCGCAGGCATGGGCAGCCCCTCACAGCACCAGTAAATATACAGGGAACAGACATCGAGATGGTGACATCCTACAAGTACCTGGGTATTCATCTGAACAATAAACTAGACTGGTCACACAATACTGACGCACTCTACAAGAAGGGACAGCGCAGGCTGTTCCTGCTGAGGAGACTCAGGTCTTTTGGTGTACAAGGGGCGCTGCTGAAGTCATTCTATGACACGGTGGTGGCATCAGCCATCACTTTTGGAGTGGTCTGCTGGGGCAGTGGCATTACTGCAGCCGATAGGAAGAGACTGAACAAACTGATTAAGAAAGCTAGCTCTGTCCTGGGGCAACGCCTTGATCCGATGGAGGAGATAGGAGAGAGAAGGACGGTGGCTAAACTGTCATCTCTGCTGGAGTCCGAGTTCCACCCTATGCAGGACATACTGGATGCACTGAGGAGCTCATTTAGCAGCAGACTACATCATCCCAGGTGCACAACCGAGAGGTTTCGTAGGTCCTTCCTACCAACGGCTGTCAGACTGTACAACCTAAGCAGGGCTGCTCGCAGAGATAGCAAAAAGACGTAACAAACTAATAGTTTTTTTTTTAATGCAAAAGATGCAATAGACTTACACAATGGTCCTCTCCGGCATACAACTAGGAACATACCGGTCGCTATGGAGGGTGAGAATATGTATGGGCACATAATCATACCATGTAGGATAACTAAATAGACGGTTATGCTGTTTCATCCCACCTAGCAACAATGCTCTGCACTGTGTGTGTTTATATATTTACATACTTATTCCATCTAGCTACAATGCTCTGCACTGGGTGTGTTTATATTTATATATCTATATATTTATTCCATCTAGCTACAATGCTCCGCACTGTGTTTTTATATATCTACATATTATTCCATCTAGCTACATTGCTCCGCACTGTGTGTGTTTATATACTTGCATATTTATTCCACCTAGCTGCAATGCTCCATACTGTGGGTGTTTATATATTTACATATTTATTCCATCTAGCTACAATGCTCTGCACTGTGTGTTCATATATTCATATATTTATTCCATCCAGCTACAATGCTCTGCACTGTGTGTCTGTGTGTGTGTGTGTGTATATATATATTTTATAGTAATATGTACATATGTATATTAGCTGCTCTTGCTTGCTTGTTTTTTCTTGCCTTCTGATTGTTGCTCTGAGTGTTGCTATCCCTGTGCTGTTGCAATCCTGGAATTTCCCCGTTGTGGGACTAATAAAGGCTTATCTTATCTTATCTTATCTTTATATTCACTTATTTTTGTAGGATGTTACTTGGGTTCTAAATATTTTATTGGGTTTTAGACCTTTGAGTTTTTAACCTCTTTGACTAGTTTTTAACTTTTTAATATGACCCTTCTCTCTTACCTCTGGTTTTTCTCCCATCTCTTTGTCTTTTTATACCCTGATTGATGGAGCCAGGAGTATTTTTTATCATGTTTATAGTCAGCTTCATGTGTGCCTGTGTTTGTGTCTATGTTGAATGTAATTTGTGGCTTGTAAATATGTCACCAGACTGCAAAACAAATCTACCTACGGGTACAAATAAAGTAACCTGAACCTGAACCTGAACACGGTGGTAAATGTGCCCCTGTCCCAGCTTTTTGGAACATATTGCAGACATCAAATTCAAAATGAAAGAATATTTGGAAAAAACAAAGTTTATCAGTTTGAACATTAAATATCTTGTCTTTGTGGTGTATTCAGTTGAATATAGGTTGAAAAGGATTTAAAAATCTTTGTATTTTGTTTTTATTTACGTTTTACACAATGTCCCAACTTCACCAGAAATGGGGTTGTAAAACCTAATGTGTAGTGCATCTTAGGTTTTAAATTCTGTTGGTAAACCGTACAAAGCCTTGAAGTTTACAGCTGCTTGGAACCCAACGATCACCACTTATCTCTAACCCTAACCACTTTATTAGAGATGTTTTTGTGCCTCGTGACCAGGCAATACCACACATATGCACCAATAATGCTGGTTAATCAACATCTTCATCTTTCACACAGCAGGTGAATCACTTATCTTTGCAAAAGGGAAGTGGCCTTTAACACAGACTTTAATAATTCCTTGTGTGTCTTAAGAAAAAAGTTTTAGAGCTTTTAGGAGCTGAAAACAAAGTATTGTTTATATTGCTCAATGCAACACAGAGTTAATGGGTTTGTCCTCACTTTGACGCAGACATTTCTTTTGAGAGATGGAATCCATCCTGAGGCACAAGTCTGGGCCAGGGTCGTGGGTGGGGTTGTTGTCATCGGAACATCATCTGCCCATTTCTTGCAGATATACTTCTCCTTGTTGGTACAGCTGACAACATCCCATAATCCAGCGAAAATTCCAGTTGTCATGGCAACACATCCTTGTTTTCTGTCTTTTTAAAGTGCCAAGACAAATGATAAAATTTGAAAAATCACAATCTTCTTAGAACAGTGTGCCACTCTACATCTGTCTTATTTTGGAGCATGTAACCAAATGATCATGTAAAATATCATCATATAGGTTAGTTGCAAGTACATATAAAACTAAAATGAGATACTACGTGTACTGTACCTGGCATCCCCACATTGAAATGAGTGAATGTGACCTTTTTGGGGGTTGTCCACTTAAAGGTGTTTCTATCTTCTGTGTTGGATAAACCTATCCAGAAGTATTTCTCTGGTCTTAAACCCACCAAACTCACCAGGAAAGCACTCTCATATCTGCATGAAAAACATAAAACCAGAGAGAATGGCAATGATTGAAAGCTCTTTCCATTCATTCATCTATCCATGAATCCATCTATCAGTGCAGACCCTCCCAGTTTCCTTCTCCCTGGCCAGTGGCCACCACCACCAGTCTTCGGTTCCCTGGGGTGGGGCACTGAGATGTTCCCAAGCCCGCCAAAAGACATAATCTCTCCAGTCTGCTCTGGGTCTTGCTTGGAGCCTGCTTTGAGTTGGAGTTGCCCAAAACACCTCACCTAAGAAGCATACTTGTCAGATACCAGAGCTCCTTTAACTGGCTTCTTTTGATGTGAAGGAGCAGTGGCTGTACTCCAGGCTTCTTCTGGATGGCTGACCTCCTCACTCTAATAATAAGGCTGACCCAGATACCCTCTTGAAGACTCACTGTGACCTTGCATATCCTCAGTCATCTTCTTTTGATCACTACCCAAAATTTATGGCTATAGGTTAAGGTTGGAAGGCAGATCAGCCAGTAAATTGAGGGCTTTGTCTTTATAGTGAGCCCTTTTTTCCTACATTGTATGTATACAGGTGCATCTCAGTAAATTAGAATGTCAACAAAAAGTTGATTTATTTAGGTAATTCAATTAAAAAAAACAACAAAACTAATATATCGCGGTGGCGGAGTGGTTCGCACTGTGGCAGCACAGCAACTCACCCTTGGTCGGGGGATCCTGAGTTTGAACCCAGCCCCCGACCAACAGTGATCCATGTGGAGTTTGCATGTTCTCCCCATGTCTGCATGGGTTTACGCAGGGATTTCTCCGGTTTCCTCCCACATGCCAAAAACATGCAAGTTAGGTTAATTGGCATCAAACTGGGGATTCTAAATTGTCCTTAGGTATGACTGTGAGAGTGAATGGTTGTCTGTCTGTCTGTGTTGGCCCTGCGATGGACTGGCGATCTGTTCAGGGTGTACCCTGCCTCTCGGCCAAAGATGCTGGGATTGGCTTCAGCCCCCCCCCGCGACCCGAAAAGGATTAAGCGGAAGAAGATAGATGGATGGATGGATTATATAGAGTCATTACACAGAGAGTGATATATTTCAAGTGTTTATTTATTTTAATTTTGATGATTATGGCTTACAGCCCATGAAAACCCCAAATTCAGTTTCTAAAAAAATTTGAATATTACATAAAATTAATTTTAAAAAATAGTTTTTGAATAGAAATGTTGGCCGACTGAAAAGTATGTCCATGTACACACTCAATACTTGGTTGGGGGTCCTTTTGGATTACTGTATCAATGTGGTGTGGCATGGCATGGAGGTGATCAGCCTGTGGCACTGCTGAGGTGTTATGAAAGTCCAGGTTGCTTTGATAGTGACGTTCAACTCGTCTGCATTGTTGGGTCTGGTGTCTCTCATCTTCCTCTTGACAATATTCCATAGATTCACTATGGGGTTTAGGTCAGAAGAGTTTGCTGGCCAATCAAACACAGTGATGCCATGGTCATTAAACCAGGTTTTGATACTTTTGGCAGTGTGTGTGTGTGTGTGTGTGTGTGTGTGTGTGTGTGTGTGTGTGTGTGTGTGTGTGTGTGTGTGTGTGTGTGTGTGTGTGTGTGTGTGTGTTGGGGGGGTGCCAAGTTCTGCTGGAAAATGAAATCAGCTTCTCCATAAAGCTTATCAGTAGAGGGAAGCATGAAATGAAATTTCCTGGTAGATAACTGTGCTGACTTTGGTCTTGATAAAACACAGTGGACCAACACCATCAGATGACCTCTGTTCAGATAAAAGTAAATTTTGCATTTCATTTGGAAATCAAAGTCCCAGACTCTTGAGAAAGTGTGTAGAGGCACAGAATCTAAGTTGCTTGAGGTTTAGTGTGATGTTTCCACAGTCAGTGATGATTTGAGGAACCATGTCATCTGCTGTTGTTTGTCCACTGTGCTTTAACAAGACCAAAGTCAGCGCAGTTATCTACCAGGAAATTTCACTTCATGCTTCCCTCTACTGATAAGCTTTATGGAGAAGCTGATTTCATTTTCCAGCAGGACTTGACACCCCCTCACACTGCCAAAAGTATCAAAACCTGGTTTAATGACCATGGCATCACGGTGTTTGATTGGCCAGCAAACTCTCCTGACCTAAACCCCATAGAGAATCTATGGAGTATTGTCAAGAGGAAGATGAGAGACACCAGAACCAATAATGCACATGAGCTGAAGGTCACAATCAAAGCAACCTGGACCTTCATAACACATCAGCAGTGCCACAGGCTGATCACCTCCATGCGACACCACATTGATACAGTAATTAATCCAAAAGGAGCCCTGACCAAGTATTGAGTGTGTACATGGACATACTTTTCAGTCGGCTAACATTTCTATTAAAAAAACTATTTTTTAAAATTAATTTTTTGTAATATTCAAATTTTTTGAGAAACTGAATTTGGGGTTTTCATGGGCTGTAAGCCATAATCATCAAAATTAAAATAAATAAACACTTGAACTATATCACTCTCTGTGTAATTATTCTATATAATATAGAAGTGACAATTTTTTTAATTGAATTACCTAAATAAATCTGATATTGTAATTTATTGAGATGCACCTGTAGACTGAATGGCAGTGACAACACCTACACTGCAATAGCCACTGTTTAAGTAAGCCTGTCCATCTCCTAGTTTGTGGCATGACCTTATCCCCAACCTGAAGAGCGCAAGCAACACTTTTTCACTTTAGAATTATTGAGGGCCAGTTGTAGGTAACTCAGCTATCCACAAAAAGCTGGGCTGAGATTGCAAGACCCTTGAATATGAGACTGTATCTCAAAATTCATATCCATAAAAATTATAAACTGAACCTATGACAACAGCACAAAAGAAAAGCCTGACTGTAGTTGAACAAGTGGCAATCTGGTCCAATTCCAGACCTCAAGGGTCTTCTGTCCAAACCCCTGAAGCCTTTTGATACAGTTTGGGGAAAAACGGATATGCCTTGTCCTTATGCCTGTTTCATTTTGATGGACAAAAAAGCAGAACTCAGAGACTCTGTAGCCTCTGGACAGTTTATGGTGTGACACATAACAGAGATTTGTGATGGCAGAGTGGAATATACAGCGGGGAAAATAAGTATTGAACACATCAACATTTTTCTCATGAAACATATTTCTGATGGCGCCATTAACCTAAAATTTTCACCAGATATCAGTAATAACCCAAGTAATTCATACATACAAAGAAATCAAGGCAACTGTGTTTACAAAACCAGTTATATTTAATAAAGTGGAATGACACAGGGAATAAATATTGAACACATGAAGAAAAAGAAGTGCAAAAAGTCATAGAAAGTCAAGAAACCAGCTGAAATCCATCAATTAAATTAATTTCAGCTGGTTAAAGGTGGATTCACACTACAACACTTGGACTGACTTTTACTGACGTTTTGGCAAACATCTGGCGCTGCTGGCAAAAGTTAATTATAGTTGGTGTTTGTTAGCAAACGCTGGTGAAAGTTGTGTTCTTGGAAAATTTTCAGTATGCCGAAAATTTACCAACGTTTGGAAATACACAGTGAAAGTGATGCTCAGTTTGTAAAAGTTCCTGAGCGCTGGGCTAAGTTATGCAGAGTTTACCTAAGTCGGACTAAGTTAAAGCTGGATTTACACTATAGCATTTGGACCGACTTTTACAGACGTTTTGAAAAATCAGAGAAATTAGTCCAAATGTTGGTGAAATTACGTTGATGAGCAGTTTTTTTTTTTTTTAATCCAGCGCACACCAACTTTTACAAACTTTTACGAACTTTTGCTGGCATTTGCCAGTGTTGCATTCAGCATTGACAATCTTTTGCCAACTAAGGCTAACGTATGTGTAGCTGTTGCCAACTTAGTTCAACTTAAGCAAACAAATACTCAGTGCAGGTCAGGTGACATCAGCATTAGGCGATGCTTATATAAAGATCAGCGTTTGTGGAGGCTTCCTGCCATTCTGGACCTGCTTTTGGAGTGAACACATCTCCCTTGGGCATACGTTTCAGTATTTATTTTCATTTTCTACTCCTATGTAGTTACTTCTGCATGCCCTTTTCCCCTGTTCATTCATTCATTCTTTCATTCCTCTATAAAAAACAATACAATGATGCCTATCTTTAGACTCCAACAGTAAGTCTGCAATTAAAATGTGAATGTGGATGGAATAAAAACTATTTAGTGTATCATCATAAAATAAAATGACGGGTGATTATATTTTGACTGTTACAACTCCATCTATCCATCCATCTTCTTCCACTTAATCCTTTTCGGGTCGCGGGGGGGCTGGAGCCTATCCCAGCAACTCTCTTCATTAAAATAACATAAAATCCCTCACCCAAAGATGCTGGGATAGGCTCCAGTCCCCCCGCGACCCGAAAAGGATTAAGCGGAAGAAGATGGATGGATAAATGTCATTTGTTTCAGTTTATTCACACACACACACACACACACACACACACACACACACACACACACACACACACACCCACACACACACACACATTATCAACACACACACACACACACACACACACACACACACACATTATCAACATAATCAACAACATGAATAAATGAATTACAGTGTGAGTTATCCACAGCATGAATTGCAGTATAGAATAAGATTTTTTCACATTGATTTGGAGTGTGAAAGGGTCACCCCAAGTAAACTATTTAAAGCTTTTAGTAGGGGGCTTAAAGCTTTTGGTAGCTTTTACTTTTTGACGCCACATCAGCGCTGTTTGATTCCCCACAGTGGAAGCCGAACCAATAAATCCTGGAGAATGATTTCACATGGAGCAGAAAATTAAGAACAGTAAATTTCTCAATGAGGAGATATTTTTTTTCTTTTGGGCTGTCACATTTTTTGGGAGGTTATATATATTTATTTTGTTTTATTTTTTTAAATTCCCCCTTCTCTCCATTTATCTTTCGTCCGTGCATGTCTGAAGTGAGATTTGGTCTAAAAACATCTGCTTCCACCGGCATTTCAGTCAACATTTGCCAATGGAGCTTAACTTAGGCCAAGTTAGGCGAACTCTGCATAACAGCCCAGCACTCAAGAACTTTTACAAACTGAGCACAACCTTTACCAACGTGTATTTCCAAACTTCAGCAAATTTTCAGCATGCTAAAAATTTTCAAAGAACACAACTTTCGCCAGCGTTTGCCAACAAACACCAACTGTCATTAACTTTTATTGTGGTGACCCACCACAATCTACATGGACATTCAGCCTTCACACTCAGCTAGGCGGCAGGAAGCAGAACAATTTGCATACGGACAGAGAGCCCCTAGGAGACAATCAGAACAATGGCTATTGTTATACATCCCTGGATTAAGGAGAAGAAGTCCGGGCCCAGTTAATCACGTGATTGATATGTATTGACTGATATGTATATCAATATGCAAATGTGCCATGCATTCTCTCTTGTCTGTATAAAAGAGCTTACTATACATGCCACAGACACGCACACACACACAGCACATTCACAGGACACACAGCCACAGCACACAGCGCTACAGTGTGTCTCATGATGATGGAGGAATAAAACTCTGAAACCTTAAGCTCGTCGCATCTCGCCTGAACTTATTTGCTCCTCCACATTATCAGCTTTTGGCAGCAGAGCCAGACATTTGCCAAAGCATCAGTAAAAGTTGGTCCAAATGTTATAATGTGAATTCACCCAAAAAAGCAAGTCTAGAAAGGCAAGAAGCCTCCACAAATGCTGATCTTTATATGAGCGTCACCTCACGCTGATGTCAGCTGACCTGCGCTGAGTATTCGTTTGCTTAAGTTAACCTAAGTTGGCAACAGCCACAAATACTGTACATTAGCCTAAGTTGGCAAAAGTTTGCTAGCGCTGAATGCAACACTGGCAAATGCTAGCAAAAGTTTGTAAAAGTTCGTAAAAGTTGGTGTGCACTGGATTAAAAAAAAACCTGCTCACGAATGCAGTTTCACCAACGTTTGGACTAATTTCTCTGATTTTTCAAAACGTCTGTAAAAGTCGATACAAATGCTATATTGTGAACCTAGCTTAAGTCCTGACTGACAGCCTTTAAAAAGGTCTGTGAATGTCAAATTGTCACACCACAAAGAACTCATGATGGGGAAAGAGCTCGCTCTAGACCTTCACAACCTTATTGTTGCAAAACATAATGATGGCATTGGTTACAGGTGCATTTCTAAACTGCTGTATGTTCCAGTGAGCACTGTTGGAGCCATCACTCGGAAGTGGAAAGAACATCATTTACCATAAACCAGCCACGGCCAGGAGCTCCTCACAAGTTTTAGCTTTTGAGGATCTTTTGGTCTACTTCACTTTGTCAGGGAGGTCCTATTTAAGTGATTTCTCTATTGAGAACAGGTGTGGCAGTAATCAGGCCTGGGTGTGGCTAGAGAAATTGAACTCAACTTTCCAAAGATATGATAAACCACAGTAAATTTATGTTTTAACAGAGGTGGGGAATCACTTTTTCACACAGGGCCCTGTAGGTTTGGATTTTTTTTTACCCTTAATAATAAAAACCTTCCTTTAAAAACTGCATTTTGTGTTTACTTGTGTTATCTTTGTCAAATATTTAAATTTGTTTGATGATCTGAAACATTTAAGTGTGACAAACATACAAAAAATGAGAAATCAGGAAGGGGGCAAACACTTTTTCACACCACTGTATTTTCTGTCATTTCACTTTATTAAATATACTGTAACTTGTTTTGTGAACACATTTGCCTTGATTTTTATTGTATGTATGGAATACTTGGGTTGCTACTGATATCTGGTGAAAATCTCAGGTCAATCTCAGGTCAATCTCAGGTTCTTAAATTAGAAGCTCTCATGTTGAAAGATCTGGTTGTCTTTAAAACTGCAATAATAATGTTTAAAGTGAAGAATCTATCACTGCCCGCAAATATCCAAAAGTTGTTCCAAATAAGGGAGAAACAATATCATTTTAGAGGAACATGTATATTTCAAAAACCTTCAGTGAGAACTACCACCAAGCAACACTGTGTTTCAGTGCAAGGAGTCAGATTATGGAACGATTTTGGACCTGAATTAAAATCATGTACAACGCTTGGACAATTTAAACAAAAACTAAAGGAAGAAATACTCCAAACATATATACAAGATGACATGTAAAATCACATAAGGATTGTCATATCCAGCCTGTGTTGTGTTGTAGCTTAGTTTTTTTCTGTCACATTTTGTCTTAGCTTCGTTTTTTGAATTGTAATCGCTCTTGTCTTGTTTTTTTTTTTTTCTTTTGAATTCTTGGATGGAATATGGGTGGGCATTATAAGCTGCGGCTTCAGCCATCACCCATTTCGGATAACTTATGTTGAATTGTATAATCAGAGGAGTTCTTGTCTAATTTGACCTTGTTGGATTTTCTTTATATTATTCAGTTTCTTTTAACCTGTACTATCCGAAATAAAGATTCACTCATTCATTCATTCATTCATCAGAAATATGTTGAATGAGAAAAATGTTGACGTGTTCAATATTTATTTTCCCCACTGTACATGCATCATCTTCATTAAAAACAAGCATATCGCAGAACTTTAAACAAGTGGTGTCAAAATTTCCAACCAACTCATAAAGGACACCCATGTGCGTACATCGTACGCACATGGGTGTCTTCAAAATCAGAGCATTGCAGAGATAGGGTGGTGTGATTTTGGTCCAAGTAGGATCTAGGAAATCCTTTTGTTTGGCTTTAATTGGTGTCTGACTTGCTGATTTTTGGCTTCCTGAAGCAACCTGAACTTTTCTAATACGCTGGGTATGTGGCCACTGTGTACTAGAAATGGGTTGCTCATTTTCAATACACAGGCCCCATACTGATGTATAGCTATTATGTGGGAATTTGTATTTAAAATAGGCTATGCCCATTTCCAATACCCTTGTCCCTTATTTTCATGTACAGCAATTGGGCTTTTGTACCATGTTACAGTCACAACTGACAAGTGCCACAAACTAATCTTTGACGCCCACTCCCTGTTTAAGCTTTGGCTCTGTAGGATATGTGCTAAATAGGATTTCTATTCACCCTTTATCTCAGTTTAGCAGCAGAGATTATGTCAACAACAATAACTTCTATAAGACAAATATGGATGTATACCTATCAGCCACATCCACCAAGTTTGCACCAGCTTCTGTACATGCACGCTTTGCTTCTTCAAAAGTTTTTGTCTCAACTCCAGTGGCATAGCAATAAGAACCAAACCTGGTAGAGCCCTGGGATAAAAACAAACAAACAAGCAAAAAAGTTGTTTATTCTGACAAGTGCTTTGTTTTGTAATTGTACTCATATTTGATAGAAATGGCATCATTTACAAGTTTGCATCCTGGGTTAACTTCCGCGTGGGTGCCTTCAGATGGTTTATTTGAAGCCTTTTTCTGACAGATATACCCGTACATTCCTTCACACAGATGATCAGCCCACTTCCCGTACTGTAAGAATTATGTTAGCGGTTAGTAGTGCTAGTGAGATTATCAACAAACGGACTGTGAAGAGTTTTACCTTTCCTCGCATGACCACACAGTCCTCCTGAACACTGATTACATGAGAGGGTTCCCCACTTTCCCACTGGGTGAACGTGACATGGGAGTGGTCAGACCACTCAAACAGCATCTGGTTCCTCTGATCATTCAAGCCAATCCAGAGCACGTCAGTGGGCACTGAAGTTTAAATTAGACAAACAGATGTGAAGCTGTAAAATTTATATTCTCTTGAGCTTCATTCAGTTAAGCAGTGGCTGAAATCAATATTTTAATGTTTTTGTTGGTTGAGTGCAATTGCAAAAATAATATTTAAGAGTTTGCTCATGGTGAGGAATGTCAAATTTCAAGCACAGTAGGTAGCCGTTTTCTAGAAGGAAAAACATTAAAACAAAGGGGTTGCCAGGGTTTACTAACTGAACAGCCATTACCTCTAGGGGAATTTTTGGACAACAGCACAGTTTAAAAGAGAGAAAAAAAAATAATCATGTAAATGGATTTTCTGAAACACTATTCAGATCAAATAGTGAGTCTAGCTTGTTTGTGTATATTTATCATAGTAGGTGTCAGTGGGAATGATATATCACTTTATGTTCCCAGCTCATTTCCACTACCTTCCAATGGCTAGTAATTGTATTTTTATAGAATCTATTTTTCTTGCATAAAGTTAAAAATATAAATAACTCACAGGAATTTGTGGCATTTACAATTTTTACAAGATGGCTCATAGTTAGCTTCCACTAATTTACAGATTGCAGTAAGAGGAAGTAAATGATATGGCGGCCCAGAAAGTTAACCAAAATACAAAAGCCACAGTACAAATACAAAAGCTGCAACACAAATACCCAAGTCACAACTCAAATACAAAAACATGCTAATGTTAGCATCAGTACTAAAGTTAACATTAGCATTAGCATGCTCACAGCATCCTAATGTTACACAACATTAGCATCAATGCTAATGTTGTGTCAATGCTAATATTCACATGCAAACATTAGTATAGCTGTTTTCTAAGTTAGCATGTCATTGTTTGTATTTGTGTTGTGACATTTACTTTGGTAAACTCTCAAGACCACCATAAAATGATCATTATTTGTCAACATTTTTGCAAGTCTAGAAGCCTGTATTACAAAGTACAAAGCAGGTTCAGCATACCCAAGGTATCTGTCAGTTATCCGGCTTCACTATCCCAGCCATTCTGGATCAGGAATATCTGTTCTACGAACGTGGTTATCAATTCATAAATGGACCCTGGGTTAATCTATCTGGCTGAGTGCACATTCACATGAAAGAGGCAGTGATCTTAACAGATGACCAATAGGAGAATGAACAGGCAGCAGAGCGGACTACCTCAGTGATGAAGGAAAAACTGTCATGTTAAATCAATATGATATGTAATTATGGTATATAATACAGGGGAAAAACAGCTACAGCAGTCAAAACGGGGAATAAGCATGGCAACTAGGGGTGTAATGGTACTTGAATTCATATTCAGATTTTTCTGTACGCCACCCACAGTATGGTACAGAGGCTTACCGAGTACAGCATGGACTATATTGAGTGATGGACAGAAAGTGCCATATCCCCCTGCCTTCTCCTCCAGTTAGCCTGTCATTGTCACGGACGGGGCTGATGCCTCAGTCCCGTCCTGTGGTTGTGGCTGGAGTTCCTGATTATTTGATAATTATTTCCAGCTGGCAGTTATTGGAGTCTGAGCCTGGCTCCCTGTCAGCCTATGGCCACTCCTCCTCCTCTCTGCCAGGCATCCACCAGTTTACACTGTAACCTGTTGTATATTATTATTATTTGTCCTCCTCCTTGTTTTCTACATGCTTATTTACCCACCTGCACGCACTCGAGCACACTCCTTCATACACACACACACACACACACACACACACACACATCCATTCTGACTCACAGTCACTCATGCACCTGCTCTGCCACACTCCTGTATCCACTTGACATCATTAGCTCTCTGGGTACTTATGCTTGTCGGGTGGTGCACTCAGTGTGGCGGCAACAGTCGATCATGACTAGTCTTTAGTCAGAAAGTCATTCCAGTCTCCTCTACACGGGTCTACATTGATGTCCTGGAGCTGTTGGCTCCCTTCCCTTTGGACTGCTCAGGTGTTGTTTTCCCAGAGCTAGCTGCGCTCCGACGCCTTTGTAAGTCTTCCTTTTATTATTAGCCCTTCCTATCCGCTGGCCAATCCCATCTGGGAGCGCATGGGGATCCTCCTGCCAACTGAGCTCAGACATCCGTCACCTTGTGTATCAGACTGTTATTCCATTGAACATTTTGTGTTTTCCCCTTTCTGTTAATAAACACGTTCACTTCACCTGCATCTTGGGCTTGTATTAATTACTTTGTGTGTGCACAATTACACACACACATGACAGTCATCAGACATCCATCCAGGTAATGAACGAATTGGGCTACTTCTAGACACCGGTAAGGTTAGCGAGTTCCATCCATCCATCCATCCATCTTCTACTGCTTTTCCGGAGGTCCGGGTCGCGGAGGCAGCAGTTCAAGCAGAGAAGCCCAGACTTCCCTCTCCCCAGCCACCTGCTCCAGCTCTTCAGAGAGGATACCAAGGCGTTCCCAGACCAGCTGGGAGACATAGTCTCTCCACCAAGTCCTGGGTCTGCCCCGGGGTCTCCTCCCAGTGGGATGTGCCTGAAACACCTCAAGTGGGAGGCGTCCAGGAGGCATCCTAATCAGATGCCCATACCACCTCAACTGACTCCTTTCAATGTGGAGGAGCAACGGTTCTACTCTGAGCCTCTCCCGGATGACTGAGCTCCTCACCCTATCTCTGAGGGTGAGTCCAGCAATCCTACGGAGAAAGCTCATTTCAGTCACTTGTATCCGCAATCTTGTTCTTTCGGTCATTACCCAAAGCTCGTGACCATAGGTGAGAGTAGGAACGTAGATTGACTGGTAAATCGACAGCTTTGCTTTAGAACTAAGCTCCCTCTTCACCACAACAGACCGGTACAACGTCCGCATCACTGCAGATGCTGCTCCGATCCGTCTGTCAATCTCTTGCTCCATTTTCCCCTCACTCGTGAACAAGACCCCAAGATACTTAAACTCCTCCACTTGTGGTAGGAGCCTGTCCCCAACCCAGAGAGGACAATACACCTTTTTCCGGCTGAGGACCATGGCGGCAAACCATCCCAGCAAGAGCTGTAGGTCATTGCTGGATGAAGCCAACAGGACAACATCATCTGCAAACAACAGAGATGAGATCCTGTGGTCACCAAGCATGACACCCTCCGTTCCCTGGCTGCACCTAGAAATCCTGTCCATAAAAATTATGAACAGGATCGGTGACAGAGGGCAGCCCTGGCGGAGTGCAACTCTCACTGGGAATGACTCCGACCGAGTGTTGGCAATACGAACCAAACTCTCACAACGGTCATACAGAGACCGAATAGCTCGTAACAACAAGCCCGATACTCCATATTCCCGAAGCACCCCCCACAAAAAACCACGAGGGACATGGTCAAATGCCTTCTCCAAGTCCACAAAACACATGTAAACTGGTTGGGCAAACTCCCACGAACCCTCAAGAATTCTCGAGAGGGTAAAGAGCTGGTCCGATGTCCCACAGCCAGGACGAAAACCGCATTGCTCCTCCTGAATCCGAGGTTCGACCAACGGCCGGACTCTCCTCTCCAGTACCTTGGCATAGACCTTCCCAGGGAGGCTGAGGAGTGTGATCCCTCTAAAGTTGGAGCACACCCTCCGATCCCCTTTTTTGAAGAGAGGAACCACCACCCCAGTTTGCCATGCCAAAGGCACTGCCCCCGACCTCCACGCAATGTTGCAGAGGCGTGTCAACCATGTCAGCCCAACAACATCCAGGGCCTTGAGGTACTCAGGGCGAATCTCGTCCACCCCCGGGGCCCGGCCTCCAAGGAGATTTTTAACCACCTTGGCGACCTCAGCCCCTGTGATAGGCGAGTCATCCCCCTCGTCCCCAAACCCTGCTTCCTCTGTGGAAGGCGTATCAGTGGGATTGAGGAGATCCTCGAAGTATTCCTTCCACTGCCCGACGATATCCCCAGTCGAAGTCAACAGTGTCCCATCCGCACCATACACAGTGTGGACAGGGAGCTGCTTTCCCCTCCTGAGGCGCTGGACAGTTTGCCAGAATCTCTTTGAGGCCGATCGAAAGTCTTGTTCTATGGCCTCACCGAACTCCTCCCATACCCGGGTTTTTGCTTCAGCAACCACCTGAGCTGCACTCCGCTTGGCCTGCTCCCACAAGCCAACCAAGCTTGATAAGACTCCTTCTTCAGCTTAATGGCCCCCCTCACCACTGGTGTCCACCACTTGGTTCGGGGGTTGCCACCACGAGATGCACCGACCACCTTGCGGCCGCAGCTCTGGGCCGCCGCTTCAACAACAGAGGTGGAAAACATGGCCCATTCAGACTCCATGTCTCCAGACTCCCTCGGAATGTGGTTGAAGTCCTTCCGGAGGTGGGAGTTGAAGACCTCCCGGACAGGGAGGTCTTCAACTCCCACCTCAACTGCTGTCAACTGATCACCACCTGGTGGTGATCAGTTGACAGCTCTGCACCTCTCTTTACCCGGGTGTCCAAGACATACGGTCGCAGGTCTGATGACACGATAACAAAATCGATCATCGATCTGCGACCTAGGGTATCCTGGTGCCAAGTGCACATATGGACACCCTTATGCTTGAACATGGTGTTCGTTATGGACAAACTGTGGTTAGCACAGAAGTCCAACAACTGAACACCACTCGGGTTCAGATCGGGCAGGCCGTTCCTCCCAATCACCCCCCTCCAGGTTTCACTGTCGTTGCCCACGTGCGCATTGAAGTCCCCCAGTAGGACAATGGAGTCTCCAAGAGGAGCACCCTCCAGCACCCCAGTCACAGACTCCAAAAAGGGTGGGCACTCTGAAACATCATTTGGTGCATAGGCACAAATGATGGTCAGGACCCGTTTCCCAACCCGAAGGCGCAGGGAAGCAACCCTTTTGTCCACCGGGGAAAACTTCAATATAGAGGCAGCAAGGTGGGGGGATACAAGAATACCCACCTCTGCTCGTTGCCTCTCGCCCGGGGCAACTCCAGAAAAGGCCAAGCTCCATCCCCTCTCCAGGAGACTGGTTCCGGAACCGGAGCTGTGTGTTGAGGTGAGGCCAACTATATCTAGCCGGTATCTCTCAACCTCGTACACCAGCTCAAGCTCTTTTCCCACCAGAGGGGTGACATTCCACGTACCAAAAGCCAGTTTAGAAAGCTTGGGATCAGTCCGCCAAGGTCTCCGCCTTTGACCGCCACCTAATCCACATAGCACCGGAACCCCATGATCCCTCCTGCAGGTGGTGAGCCCACTGGAGGGCGGACCCACATAACTCCTTCGGGCTGAGCCCGGCCGGGTCCCATGGGTGGAAACCCGACCACCAGATGCTAGCCTTCGAGCCCCTCCCCCAGGCCTGGCTCCAGGGTGGGGCCCCGGTAACCCCATACCGGGCGGGGTACACTGAATCCTTGATATAGAATTTATCATGAGAGTCTGTTGGATCGTTCTTAGTCTTGGATCGTTCTTAGTCTGGCCCTTCACCCAGGTTAGCGAGTTTTAGCAAGTAAAGTTAGCACTTCTTATTTTCAATGAGTCTCAGTTTTAGAAAACTGATTAAACTGTTAGCATGTGCTAACATTACCTGTCGGACAATAATCTCTCTTGGATGATCATTGCTGACGGCTGAGCTGTTTCAGTTCTGCTGGTAACTGCAATAAATGAGGGAATCACATCAGTAGCTTACTATTTCATCTTTATTATTATCGTGGTAATATACATACAGTAAGCCCTCATTCTGAATATTAGTGCATCTCAGGAAATTAGAATACCATGATTTGTAATTTAATTAAAAAAATAACATCACAAATAAATTAAAACAGCTTAAATATATCATTGTATGTGTAGTGAAGGCTCACATTCCTGCACTGTAACTTAAAGCATTTGTAAACTGATATTTTGGACTGGAAGAAGTTATTTTAATTTTCATCTGGAGCCTAATTAAACTTTTAAACTTCTAGACCCATCAAGGTTTTAAACAGGATGGAATTAGTTATTTTCTTTTTGACTTTAATGGAGCTGAATATTATTCATGTAGTTTGTTTTGAACACGCAGTTACAACAACCCTGTATGCTGCTGATATTTGAGTTTTATTTTTTTATTTTTTGGGGTTAAAAGAGCAAACTTTAATGTCTATTATTTGTATTGCTACAAACACTTTTGATTACGCTTTCAAGTTCAAGTTTCCAACTCATGTTTCATGGGTGATTACTTTGTTTAGCTATGGGAACTTTTTTATAAAGGCTGTTCAAACTTCTGCTGTTGCACTTGTCTGCGTCATTCATTTCCTAAAAAGAGAATTTATTTATTTTATTTTTATTTGTTTGAGAATATTTTATTTTTTGGAGAATTTACTGCTGGCAGTTTGCAGCTTTTTTTGGTCAATAAAGCAGTTCCTGTTTATACAAAGGATAAGAGTTTCATGTTTTACATTTTGTTTCCTTACTGTACCAAAAATTAATCAAACTGTGACCTTAAAACCAAGGTACATACCGAGCCATGATTTTAGGTGTACTGTTACACCCCTTGGCAACAAAGCAGACATTGTGAATACCTAACTTAAGTGACTGTTTTAAATATTAAATGGCATTCACTTATTTTGCGCTTTTTTTCTCATCTCTAGATGACCAAAGCGCTTTACAGATCCTGCTATCCACTCATTCACACACACATTCACAAACTGATGGCGGCGTAGCTGTCATACACCGGCACTGGCCTGACCCACCGGGAGCAACTGGGGGTTCAGTATCTTGCTCAAAGACACTTCGACATGCAGACTGCAGACAGAGCGGGAACTGAACCCCTGATCCTCCAATCAGTAGTCGGCCACACTACACCTGCGCCATTACTGTCCATTGCTGCGGTGGTTATTGATCACATTGTGGAGGAAGGAAGCCGATGAGGCAACGAGCTAGACGACACACAAACTTTATTTCTCCTCCAACATCAAGTACAGTACAACTCTGACTGGGTCTCTGGTCACCTTCTTTTTATAACCTTTAATTCCTTGCCATGAGACCCAGGGAGCCCAGCAACAATACATTCAGTGGAACAAAGACATGCGTGGAACATTAACATCATATAACACCAGACCCACTTCTCACACCTTCTCTTCCTCCAGCAGCTCTGGCTTCTCCTGAGCTCTCCGGGGGGAAGGGGGGGGGCAAATAGTCTTTTCTGTTCCGTCCGAGACCCCCTGGTACCACTTCGTCCTTCAGTCCATTGTTTCCGACTCCCGAACCGGTGATGTCACAGAGCAAGAGAGGGCACCCTTCTTGCATCACCTTGCTCTCCAGTTTTAACCCAGTAGGCGCAAACTGGAGCGCACAAATGTCCGCTTCCCCAGCTTGCTCCGTGGCCATGGCAGGGAAATCTGTTCCCACGTAGATCGGGGAGACTAACGTGCGTGACAGGCAATCGGCCATGACGTTGAGCTTACTGGCAACATGTTGAATGTTGGTTGTAAACTCCGAGATCGCGGCCAAATGCCATTGCTGCTGGGCCGACCACGGTTCTGAGACCTTGGACATTGTGTATGTTAGTGGCTTATGGTCAACAAACGCGGTGAACTCGCACCCCTCTAGCCAAAACTGGAAAAGGCATGTCACCAGATGGAGAGCCAACAATTCTCCGTTGAATGTGCTGTATTTGCGTTTGTTGTCGCACAAAATATGACTGAAAAATGCAAGCGGCTGCCACCAACCGGAGACGTACTGCTCCACCACTGCCCCTATGGCAACATCAGACGCATCTGTAGTGAGCGCTATCCGTGCCAACGGGTCAGGGTGGGCTAGCAAAGTGGCATCTGCGAGCGCCTGTTTTACCGTCTGTGAAATCCTGGACTCGCTCGGGAGTTCGGTCAATGTTTTTGCACGGGCTTCTTTTTCCTAAGCGTGGCATACAATGGCTGCATCAGCTTGGCTGCCCGGGGGAGGAAACGGTTATAAAAAACTGACCATTCCCAAAAACTTCTGTAGGGCCCTCATGGTCTGCGGATGCGGGAAGTCCGACACGGCGCGCACCTTATCCAGTAGCGGAAATACAGTGGCCCAAAAAATCAATCACTGGCACATCGAACTGGCATTTCATCGGGTTCACTATAAGCCCGTGCGCTTCCAGCCTCTGGAAAGCCATCTTGAGGTAGGCGATGTGTTCCTAATTGGACGTGCTAGCCATCAGAATGTTGTCTAAGTAGACAAAAACGGAGCACTGCGCCCATCATTCTCTGGAAGGTCTGCACTGCGCCCTTAATCCGAACGGCATGCGTAAAAACTTGGAAAGGCCAAAAGGAGTTATTACCGCTGTTCTAGGAACATCTTCCGCGTGCACCGGGACCTGGTGATAACCGCAGTCCAGATCCATGTTTGAAAAAACACGCATCCCAGCCAGGTGCGCTGAAAAATCCTGGATGTGCGGAATGGGATACTGATCGTGTTCCGTGGCGTTGTTCAAGCGCCAGAAATCGCCGCACAGTCGCCACAACCCATCAGCCTTAGGTACCATGTGTAGCAGGGATGCCCACGGGCTGTTGGAGTGCCTGATGATACCCAGCTGCTCCAAATTGGCAAACTCCTCGTGTGCGCTGGCCACGTCCAGGTGCTGAGGTTGCGCGAACACCGGTGGGCCTTTTGTGGTTATAAAATGTTTGACCCCATTTGGTTACCGTCGCCGAAAAAGTCAGGACCGTGAGTGCTGGGAACTGTGCAAGTAATTGCTGGTGCTTACCCCCTGGAGCTATAACGTTAGTCAGTGTTGTTGACCCTGCTCCCCGAACTGTGCAAGGCAGGGAGGTGAAAGAGACAGTGTCCACTAAACGTCTGTTGACAGCATCAACTAATAACCCATAAGAACATAAAAAATCTGCACCTAAAATGGGGGCAGAACATGCAGCTGCCACAAAGTCCCACTGGAAATTCCATCCATGCAAGCATATCATCAGCATCAGTTCGCCAAACGTCCTGATGATGGATCTACTGGTGGCCATGAGCTCGGGACTGCTGCCTCCTGCCGCCCTGTCTGCGTTGACCGGCAGGAAGAGGCTCTTCTGGAAGCCGGATTCCACCAAAAACCATCTCCCCGAACGTGTGTCCGTGATATAAAGCAACTTGTTCCTATCGCCAGCGGTTGCAGCTGCTACTCACCGCCGGCTGTGCTGTCTTCCTGTCTTCTTGAATTGGCATTGTGGCAGGCAGCGATGGACACTCGAGCCGAAACAGCTATGATAGAAACAAATCACCTCGTTCCTTCGTCTCTTGATGTCTGTCCCGGCTACCACCCACGGCTCCTCGACCTCGCTGGAGTCCCTCATGGATGCTGGTGCCACTGCCTGCAAGCTGAGAGCTCTGGTTGCCAAAATGATGCGGTCCACTTTCTGTGCCAGGGCGCAGTAGTCTTTGGTAACCAGCCGCAGTGAATTGGCCAGGATCGCCCTCGCTGTAGCAGGTAGGTTCCTGAGGAACAAGTGGGCGAACAGGAAAGATTCGTTGTTCTTCCCCCTCAGCACCAACATGCTCTCCATGAGCTCCACGGCTGATCTGTCACCTAACTCTGAACGTGTTAGGAGCCTCTTTGCCCTCTCACTGTCAGACAGGGTATAGCGCTGGAGTAGCATCTGCTTGATCGCTTCATATTTTCCTTGGGCCAGTGGCTCCTGGAGCAGGCTCGTCACCTGTTGTGTGGCGTGTGCATTCAGCGCACCGACACATAGTAATATTTTGTGTCGTCTATTGTTATCCCGCGGAGTGTGAAGTGGGCTTCTATATGCAGCAACCACGCAGTCGGGTTGTGAAGCCAGAAGTCTGGGAGCTTGACTGACACAGTGCAAGCGGCGCTGGTGTTCTCTCTCCGGGTAGTCTCCGGGGCAGTGTTCAGCTCGTTCTCCGTGGCACGTCTTGGGGTCACCAATGTGGAGGAAGGAAGCAGATGAGGCAACAAGCTGGACGACACACAAACTTTATTCCTCCTCCAACATCAAGTATAGTACAACTCTGACTGGGTCTCTGGGCACCTTCGTTTTATAACCTTTAATTTCTTGCCATGAGACCCAGGGAGCCCAACAACAATACATTCAGTGGAACAAAGACATGCGTGGACAATTAACATCATATAATGCCAGACCCGCTTCTCACACCCTCTCTTCCTCCATCAGCTCTGGCGTCTCCTGAACTCCCCAGGGGGCGAATAGTTATTTCTGTTCCATCCGAGACCCCCTGGTGCCACTTCCTCCTTCAGTCCATTGTTCCCTCTTCCCCCCAGCTCCCGACTCTGGGTGGAGAATCCCCCACACAGTGCCACCATAACATAATAATAAGTACTGCTAATATTTATATCTGCATGTTGGCATAAGTGAGAACAAATAAAGAAAGTCTTCCAAATATTTCCTTTTCCTATGAAGAGGCTACAGTTGGGGAAAAGATACAGAATCCTCAGGACTATTCAGCTGCTTTTATTTTCTTTTTTTCTCACAGCTATCAGACTTTACAGGATAATGTGAACTACTTATAAGACTGTTTCTCTGTTTTGTTTTGTTTTTTACTTCAACTGTATATTTTATTCCACTTTGGTGTAATTTTAGTTTATTAGTGCATTTATTTATTAGGTTTTTATTTTAGTCTTTTCTCCTGCACTGAATTACTGAATTTTTTTAATGTGAAATATTAAAATAAATAAATGAATCTTGAATTTTGAAGTAGGAATATTTTGTGTCAAGGACATATTGTAGCCTATACTCGCTCTGTCCTGAGATAATACAGATATCCCAGGATCTGACCCTGGCAGGAGGAGGTCATCTTAAATAATAACATTGGTCTACCATTAATGGAGAGGAGTGGGGTGTCTCCTCAAACTCCAGGGGAGGTGGATGTCATTTTCCAAAGGATTTAATTGGCTGGAGAGTAGTGCTGATACACCCACCCAGCTCTTTTCTGGATCTTAGCCTGCCCCAGACCAGGTTAGCTTCACAGCATAAGTTAAGGCCTTTACATACTTCGCAAGAACAGAAAAATTTGTTCTCTCTCCCAGGGCAGCAAGAACAAAATGACATCATTTTGTTCTTGCTGCCCTGGTTTGGGAGTTCTTGCAGCTTGTTCCTGACACCTCATCGTGACAGCACTTTTTTCTTGCGTGGTGTCCGAGAACTGTTGGGTGATTGGTCAGACATGTGAATTTAAGATAAGATAAGATAAGATAAGCCTTTATTAGTCCCACAATGGGGAAATTCCAGGATTGCAACAGCATAGGGATAGCAACACTCAGAGCAACAATCAAGAAGATAAGAAAAACAAGAGCAGCGAATGTACAGTACATATGTACATATAAATATATAAATATATAAACACACAGTGCAGAGCATTGTAGCTAGATGGAATAAATATATAAATATATATACACACCGTGCGGAGCATTGAAGCTAGATGGAATAAACAGCATAACCGCCTGCTTAGTTATCCTACATAGTATGAACATGTACCCATACATATTGTCACCCTCCATAGCGACCAATATTGTCCTAGTTGTATACTGGAGGGGACTATTGTGTAGGTCTATTGCGTCTTTTGCATTCAGTACTATTAGGTTGTCACGTTTTGCTGCTATCTTCCGGTTCCGGCGCCACACGAGTTGGCTGTCTTTTGCAACAGCGGCTCAATTCTGAGTCTTTTTATCTTCCTTCTTTCTGATCCGGTGATAACTTTCTGATCCGGCATACCTTTCACTCTATATATATCACGGACACACAGATCGCCCCAAAGATCTCCCGAGTCGGCGGACGGAGCCTCTGTTTACAGCAGGAGATGATACAGCAGGGAAGAGCTAGCTAGCACTCAACTGCCACCCGGTACTAACGGAGAAACTCGACATACCGGGAGAACTGAAGCGAAAACGACGCGGGTGCCGGGCTGGAGTTTAGGCGGCGTGCAAGAAATATAAGACAGAATAATAAAGAGCGATGGCAAGAACCAAGCAGACCGCCCATAAGTCTACTGGAGGAAAAGCCCCCCAGGAAGCAGCTGGCCACCAAGGCTGCTCGGAAAAGCGCTCCAGCCACTGGCGGAGTGAAGAAGCCTCACCGTTACAGGCCCGGTACCGTGGCTCTGAGAGAAATCTGTCGCTACCAGAAATCCACGGAGCTGCTCATCCGTAAGCTGCCCTTCCAGTGCCTGGTGAGGGAGATCGCTCAGGACTTCAAGACCGACCTGCGCTTCCAGAGCTCCGCCGTCATGGCTCTGCAGGAGGCCAGCGAGGCCTACCTGGTGGGTCTGTTCGAGGACACCAACCTGTGTGCCATCCACGCCAAGAGGGTCACCATCATGCCCAAAGACATCCAGCTGGCCCGCCGCATCCGCGAAGAGAGAGCTTAGACTTTCTGCTGCACATCCACCAACCAGAATGCTCCGCACTGTGTGTATATATATATATATATATACATTACCGTTCAAAAGTTTGGGGTCACCCAGACAGTTATTTTGTGTTTTCCATGAAAAGTCACACTTATTTACCACCATGAGTTGTAAAATGAATAGAAAATATAGTCAAGACATTGACAAGGTTAGAAATAATGATTTGTATTTGAAATAATAATTTTTTCCTTCAAAGTTTGCTTTCGTCAAAGAATCCTCCATTTGCAGCAATTACAGCATTGCAGACCTAACATGATTGCACAAGGGTTTTCTAATCATCCATTAGCCTTCTGACGCAATGAGCAAACACACTGTACCATTAGAACACTGGAGTGATAGTTGCTGGAAATGGGCCTCTATACACCTATGTAGATATTGCACCAAAAACCAGACATTTGCAGCTAGAATAGTCATTTACCACATTAGCAATGTATAGAGTGTATTTCTGATTAGTTTAAAGTTATCTTCATTGAAAAAAAGTGCTTTTCTTTCAAAAATAAGGAAATTTCTAAGTGACCCCAAACTTTTGAACGGTAGTGTATATACAGTGATCCCTCACTTATCGCGGTTAATGGGTTCCAGAACCGACCGCGAAAAGTGAAAAACCGCGAAGTAGCGTCACCCCTAATGACGTCACCCATAAATAATACGTACGTTCATTCTCTCACTCTCTCTCTCATATGATACGTGTGTGTGTGTGTGTAAGTGTACATACATACGTAGATGTAAATAAAGTGTACATAAATATGTTTTTAGAACTCTTTTATTCTTATAACAAGATACGTAACTCAAGATGAAGATGATTTACTGCACAGGTTAATGAGAGCTTTACTGCTCCTCAGGTGACGCCTCATCGTCAGGTGCTAGAGGCGCAGGATCGTCGAGGGCAGCTTCCGATAGAGCTGGAGAAGCTGCAGGAGGCGGCGTAGTGGCTCGACGGGAAGACTATTTCGCACAAAATGACACAGGAGAACAGCAAAAAGTTCCACGCGGCGAGACTAAGCAACACGAGCGATAAAGAGCAATGAATGCGGTCTTCCTTCGCTGCATGGGCGCTCGGCAGGGAGAGAAGGTGGGTGAAACGTCTCGGCCAATCAGCTTGCGGGGTGAAACGTCTCGGCCAATCAGCTTGCGAGATTTCCGAGCCGAGCCAACACGAGAACAGCGAACAGAGAGGTGGATTTTGAGTTGTGCGGGCTCTCCGTGTTGATACCTGATGGTCTAATGTAGTCTCCCTGCCTTCTGCTAGCGCCCGCCCATTATTTCTCAATTTTGAATTTTTGATGAATATTTTTGAAAAATCCGCGATGCACTGAGGGCGCGAAAGGTGAAGCGCGAAGTAGCGAGGGATCACTGTATATATTTATATTAATATATACATATATGTATACTAGCTGCTCTTGTTTTTTCTTGCCTTCTGATTGTTGCTCTGAGTGTTGCTATCCCTGTGCTGTTGCAATCCTGGAATTCCCCATTGTGGGACTAATAAAGGCTTATCTTATCTTATCTTATCTCTGTGAGCAGCCCTGCTTAGATTATACAGTCTGACAGCCGTAGGTAGGAAGGACCTGCGGAACCTCTCAGTTGCGCACCTAGGATGATGTAGTCTGCTGCTAAATGAGCTCCTCAGTGCGTTCAGTATGTCCTGCATAGGGTGGGACTCGGACTCCAGCAGAGATGACAGTTTAGCCACCATCCTTCTCTCTCCTATCTCCTCCACTGGGTCAAAGTGCTGCCCCAGGACAGAGCTAGCTTTCTTGATCAGTTTGTTCAGTCTCTTCCTATCAGCTGCTGTAATGCCACTGCCCCAGCAGACCACTCCAAAAGTGATGGCTGATGCCACCACCGTGTCGTAGAATGTCTTCAGCAGCGCCCCTTGTACACCAAAAGACCTGAGTCTCCTCAGTAGGAACAGCCTGCGCTGTCCCTTCTTGTAGAGTGCGTCGGTATTGTGTGACCAGTCTAGTTTATTGTTCAGATGAACACCCAGGTACTTGTAGGATGTCACCATCTCAATGTCTGTTCCCTGTATGTTTACTGGTGCTGTGAGGGGTTGTCCTTGCCTGCGGCAGGTCCACCACCAGCTCCTTAGTTTTCCTCGCGTTGATCTGGAGGCAGTTCCAATGGCACCAGTCCATGAAGTCCTGGATAAGTCCTCTGTACTCAGCTTCATCTCTGTTGGAGATGAGGCCGACGATCGCAGAGTCATCAGAGAACTTCTGTAGATGGCAGTGTGTAGTGTTGTGTGAGAAGTCCGCAGTATAAAGGGTGAACAGGAAGGGAGCCAAAACCGTTCCCTGGGGGGCCCCCGTGCTACCGATGATCGTGTCAGACACACAGTCCCGGGTTCTCACAAACTGTGGCCAGTTAGTGAGGTAGTCCAGGATCCATGATGACAGGTGCTGGTCCACCCCTGCACACAGCAGCTTGTCCTTCAGGATCATCGATTGGATGGTGTTGAAAGCACTGGAGAAGTCAAAGAACATGATCCTCACTGCATTCCCGGGCTTCTCCAGGTGGGACAGAGAACGGTGAAGGAGGAAGATCACTGCATCCTCCACCCCAATGCCATGCTGGTAGGCGAACTGGAGTGGATCCATCGCTGGTCCCACCAGGGGGCGGAGGTGAGCAAGGAGCAGTCTCTCTAGGGTCTTCATCATGTGGGACGTCAGGGCCACTGGTCTGTAGCTGTTCAGGTCTTTGGGGTGGGAAGTCTTAGGTACAGGTACCACACAAGATGTTTTCCACAGCTGTGGTACCCTCCCCAGCTTCAGACTCAGGTTGAAGATGAGCTCCACAATCCCACACAGCTGGTCTGCACAGGACTTGAGGAGCTTTGCGCTGATGCCGTCCGGTCCCAACGCCTTCCTCGCCTTGATCTTCCTCAGCTCCGTCCTCACCTGGGTCTTAGTGTGGGTCATGTTGGGGGGCTGTGTGTTGGGAGTGGGGGGGTGTTGGTGGAGTGGGGAGTGGGCAGCAGGACTCGATGTCTTTAGAGGCAGCAGTGGTTGTTGTGCAATTGGGGGGAGGGTGGTTGGTCAAACCTATTAAAAAACAGGTTCAGATTGTTCGCCCACTCCCTGCCCCCTGTGGCCTAGGGGGAGGTACTCTGGAGCCCAGAGATAGTTTTAAGGTTTCTCCAGACCCCACCGATGTTGCTCTGTTGCAGCTTGTCCTCCATCTTCTTCCTGAAGCTGTCTTTGCCTTCTCTGATCTTCCTCCTCAGCTCACTCTGTACGGACTTCAGCATCCCCCTGTTCCCTGACCTGAAGATCCTCTTCTTCTCTCTCAGAAGTGTTTTTTATCTCAGGGTTGATCCAGGGTTTGTTGTTTGAGCAACACTGTATGGTCTTGGTGGGAACGGTGTTGTCCACACAGAAGCTGATGTAGTCCGTGATGGTGTGAGTGAGGCCATCGATGTCCTCACCATGTGGATCGCAGAGCTGCTCCCAGGCAGTGGTTTCAAAACAGTCCTTTAGAGCGGTCCATTGCCTCCTCAGGCCATAACTTCACTGTTCGCATGACCAGAGGTTGTCTGTGCACTAGGGGTTTGTACACCGGCAGGAGATGAACCAAGTTGTGATTCCGATCTCCCAAGTGGGGGAGTGGTGATGAGCCGTACGCCTCCTTAGTGTTTGCGTAGAATAAGTCCAGTGTTTTATTGTCTCTAGTGTGGCATGTGACATACTGGGTGAATGTGGGTAGAATGGGAGACAGTGAAATATAGTTGAAATCGCCTGAGATGAGGAGAAGAGCATCTGGGTGTTCTGTCTGCAGCCTGCCAGTTACTGAGTGGATGACGTCACGCGCTGTCCAGCGTTCGCCGTCGGATTTGCATAAATAACATGCAGATCACGTGTGAGTATTCCCTCGGGAGATATGTAGGCCGCATGCTAACAGCTAGCCAACTCAATGTCTTTGTTGCAGTGTTGTTGTTTAACCGTGATATGTCCCGGTCTGCACCAGTTGTTATTGACATACATTATCACTCCTCCGCCCCTTGCCTTCCCACTGTCTGGTATTTGGTCTGCCCGTATTGCGTGGAAACCCTCCAGTTCAATGTTAGCATCTGTTGCTAGTTCTGTTAGCCACGTCTCCATGAATAGCATCAGGCTACACTCCCTGTATTTGTTATTGTAGCGGGAGATAGCCGCTAGCTCATCTGTTTTTCTTAGTAGCGATCGTACATTCCCCATTAATAACGGATGGGAGGTGGGTCTGCACTTTCCCAGGAGTTCTGCACTTGAGTTCTTGTGAAGTATGAAATGTCCCGGTAAGAAGTGAACCAGCTACTGTAAGTAGTACCGAAAACCCAGGGTTAACCCTGAAGTTACCTCGTTAAGCCTAAATCCTGCTTCAGAGTACAAGCCCTAGGTCTGGACTGTGATGATAATACTCAGTTTTGGTCTCTGTTTCCACTCATTTCATTGAAACTGATTTTTAAAAAAAAAAAAAAAAAATTATTCTGCTGCCTAAAATTAGGAGTGTGGTAGCTTGTCTAACAGGTGTGTTGAAACTGTAGGCGATGGCTGGCTGTTTACTTAATATCCTGACCTTGTTTGTGAGTTTGCATCTAACAGATAATATTAGTTTAGACAGACACTACTCAAAAAAGTTAGGGACATTTGGCTTTCAGGTGAAATTTTGGAAAATTTAAAACGTTCATGCTACAGTGATATTATATCATGAAAGTGGGGCATTTAAGTAGAAGCATGCAATGGTCATTTCCTCATCTCAAACAAATTTATTGAAACAAAAGCCAACAACAGTGGTGGGTATACCCACAACAAAAAATGTCAATGTCTCAATAACTTGTCATGTGCCCTTGAACATCAATTACAGCTGGCAACGATGTCTCATGCTGTTCACAAGTTGAATTATTGTCTGCTGAGGCATGGCATTCCACTCTTTTTGAAGGGCGGCCCTGAGGTCATCGAGGTTGTGGGGTCCAGGGTTACAAACCTTTACACGGCGACTCAGCTGATCCCATAGGTTTTCTATGGGATTTAGGTTTGGATAAAGTGCAGGTCACTCCATTTGAGGTACCCCAGCCTCCAGCCAGCCATTCCCTAATGATGCAACCTCGATGAGCTGGAGCATTGTTGTCATGGAGATGAAATTAGGCCTATGTTGTTCATGCAGGGGCACAATGACTGAATTAATGATTGCTATTCAGGTAGTATCAGCTTGTCACTGTATCATTCACAAGGTGTAGGGCAGTTCTGTATTGACTAGACACACCTGCCCTGACCTGTAACACCACCACAAAAAACAAAGGCTCATCTGGTGACATCTGTGGCTGATGCATAGTGCTCTCCTTGACGTCTCCAACATCGTTGGTGGCCATCATTTCTGCTCAACGTGAATGACTTTCATCAGAGAACAGCACTGAGAACCACTGATCCCTTGCACAGCATAAATGCTCCCTGGCCCATGCAAATGATGATGCCTGTGCCTGGTGGTGTGGTCAGGTACCCTTGCAGATCGTCTAGCATGCAGACCACGCTGATGTAAACCATTTTGAATGGTCTGACATGACACTTGCGTGCCTCTCACCTCCCTTAAATGTGCCTGGAGTTGAGTGGCATTCATCATTCGGTTCTGCAGGGCACTGTTCACAATGAAGCGGTCATCAGCGTGGGATGTGGCCAAAGGACATCCACTTCTATGCCTTTCTGTGACTCTTCCAGTCTCTCTGTTTCTCTGTTGCAACCTGCTGATGACACTGTGACACTCTAAGCTCAGTGGCCACTTCCCTCTGACAACATCCTATTTGAAGTCTCGCAATGGCAAGGTACTGTTGATCAATTGTTTGGTCTCATGATGTCAAAATGTGAACAGTGTGATGAAGAGGACTGTTTCAATACCAATTCTAATTGAACCAGAAAATGTATTTGTCAGTTCATGGATCAAACACCTATTGTGAATTTTGCTGATTGTCACGCCCTGAACGCTCTTTCTCTGCGTTCAGGTTGTCCAGTGTCGCTCCTGCTCCGGGGTAGTCCGTGCCGGGTCTTCCATGGCCCGCTCTTTGACAGCGCCCAGCTGATTGCCAGCTGTCTGGTCAGCTGCGCTGGGACAGCTGTCTCCCATTCCCAATCATCTCCCCCATTTAAGCGAGCAGCCGAGAGTTACTCGTCGCTGCGACCTCGCTATGGGAAGACGTTCCTTGTGTTTCCCACGACTGTTAGTTCCTACGACTAGCTTCAGTCCGCCGTTACCTCGGCGCTTCACCCAAAGTAAGTGTTGCGACTCGGCGTGTATTTTTCCCTCGCCGCCTCTCTAGCCTTTCTCCCTGGGTGGTATGTTACCCTTAGTTCTGTGTGTGTTTTAGCCCCACGTGGCTCTTTACTTTTCTGTTCGTTATTTAGTGTAGTGTGTGTTTTGTTAATAAACTACGCTAACTCACTGGTCGCCCTCGTATCTCCTTTCCTGGCTCGTGAGAGCCAGAGTTATGACAGTAGGTCGCAGCCATAGTGAGACGGCCGCGACCGTGAGTTGGATGTAAGGACTCGACGCCTTTTTTTCTCTTCCTCTGGGTACGGGCGAGCCAGTATCATGTCTCCCTCCAAGAGACTCATGCGGCACCCAGGCCACGATCTCTCGGAGACTCTGGACCTTGTGGACGGAACGTTGTTCACCACGGACCTCTATGATGCCCCCAGCGAGATACGCTGGCGCCTGGAGCTCGCCGAGGGTATGCTTAACTGCTTTTCTCGCTACTTCCTTCTCCCCGAGGTTAAGGCGAGGAGGGCAGACATCTCTGTGGCCTGGGAGAGGCTCCGTAGGCTGGAGGAGAACTCCGGCAGGAAGCCGAGGACAGGACGCTATCGCTCCTCACTTCGGAATCCCGCTCCTGCCGCCGATCCAGTCCAGGAGTTCGCCTCACCCAGGGGTGATCCCCAGGATAGAGTGACGTCAACCGGGTTTCCCCCGGAGAAGATGAGAGTGACAGCGATGCGCATTGCGGATCGAGTGGCAGCCGCTTCTTCCGCCGCCGTTCCCCCCGTAGCCATGAAGAATGTGATTGCGGCGGTCAGGCTGGTCGAGAAGAACCCGGAGCTGGACGATTATCCGGAATACGCTGACTTGTTGGCTTCGCTCATCGCACAGGAGCGGCGTTTCCCCGACCTCACGTTCAGAAGACGTCGCTCCCAAATTCCCCACTCATCTCAGCGAGAGTCCCGTCCGGATCCCGCTCCAGAAAACCACACGAATTCCGCCTCCCAGCCTGCTGTTGCTCCCGTGTCTCGCCGAAGAAGTGAATCAGCTGCTCCCGCTCCTGGGCCCGCTCTCCCCGCTGTCCCGTCAGCTTTGGGCCCCCAGCTCTCCTCAGCTGTTTGACCCCCCTCTTCGTCATTCACTCCGGCTGCTGGGAGAAGCGCAAATTCATCTCCAGGTGTTCCAGGTCCCGATCCGGTGCGGGTAGCACCGCCTCATCTGTCCGGGGGGTTCCCCACTTCTATCCGGTTGGGAGAAGAGAGACTCAAGTCCCTTGTAGCGGGTTCCACCGGCCCTCCAGGAATCAGGCAAGTGTCCTTTCATTCTCCTCCCATTATGAGTGAATTGCCTTGTTTGATTCCTGGGGGAGGAGTTCAGGGTTCACAGTCCCCTGAGCTCTCTCCTCCCGCTGCAAAAACTGAATATGAACCTGCGTCCTCTGTGTCTCTTCCCCTTGAGTGTGCCCCGGTGCCAGGTGTACACCGCTGCGCGAGGAGGAGGCGGCCTGCGGCCCTGGAGGGTTTTGTCCCAGCCCCGCAGCCACGTTATGGGCAGAGGAGAAGGTCGAACTGCCTGTTGGAGCCAAGCGCCGACGGTTTAAGCGTCCCCGGGTCTCCACGGAGGAATGGTTCGGCCCAGCAGAGTCCAGATCTCCTGCCTCCACGCCAGGTGGGCTGTTGACGCGGTCTTCGGCGTTTGGAGGTCGTTTGACTGTGGAAACCATCATGCCGGCTGCGGAGCCATTCGCAGTCGAGTTGGAGCCGGAGGACGGAGTCCTGCACGCTGAGCCCGGAGCATCGAAGTCCTGGATGGCCGGTAGAACCCGAGATCAGGCAAGTGCTCTATTTTGTTTTTCTCTTCTCTATTCTGGAGCATTATTGCCTGTCTCTCGGGGGGGCGGGCCGGGTGCGGCCGTCTGCTGCGCTCGAGCCTGTTCCGCCGGGCTCTGCCGCTGCCGGTGATCCTGATCCCGGTTCCTTTTGTCCTTCTGAGCCTCTCCCCAGGGTCACCGGAGACGAACCTGCTCTGGGTGCCATCTCAGAGGTTCCGGTTCCCTGCACGGTGTTCGCCTCAGATGCTGCGCCCGGGAGTGCTGTCTCGGTCCAGCTGGGGTCCACCGGGAGTGCTGTCTCGGTCCAGCTGGGGTCCACCGGGAGTGCTGTCTCGGCCCAATCGGGGTCCACCGGGGGTGCTGCGCCGGCCCGATCGGGGTCCACCGGGGGGTGCTGCGCCGGTACCGGGTAACAGTTAGTGTGGGCGCTGGAGGATTGTGTTCGCCTGACGTCAGCTGACTTCGTCCTTGCCTCCATCATTTCTCCTCCTGCCGCTGTTGGGGTTCCTCTCACCCGGGCCAGTTTCCCCCCTACCCTTGTTGCCCATTAGAAGGCAGGCTAACTTTGCCCCTGGCCTCCATCTCTTTCTCCCCCTACTTCTGTGGGGGTTTTTCTCACCTGGGTCAGTTTCCTCCTGCCTTTTCCCTCAGGGAGGAAGCTGCACCAAGACTTCTCCCTCAGCTCTCCGTGGTCTGAGGTCACGGGGGACGACCGACCTGGGAAGCCTTCTGGTGGTTCGGTGGTCTGGGTCGGCTCCGGAGAAACTGTGTCTCCTAGCCCTGGGACTCGGGTAGGGCCACCCGAACTGGTGTTGTGGTTCCTGGCCCTGGTGGAGTTCGGGCCGCCCCGCCAGACAAGCTCTCATCGCCTGCTCCACCTGCTGTCGTTCTGACATTGTCTGACTGTATATAGCCTTGTATTTTGTATGCCCTCCATTATTTAGTTTCATTCAGGACATCAAGGAACTTTCTTTGCTAGAGTCCTTATTGTGATGTCATTTCAACGAAGAATTTTTCCTTAGACAATTTTCTATGTTTTACGGTCCCTGTATGGATCCTTATTTAATCTGTCCTTTATGTTGCTTCCGCCTCACATTGCCTGGCCTTATTCAGAATAGTTTGTTCTTCTGCATTTATATCCTCCTCCAGACTGTTTGATTTTCTGTGTTGCGTTAATTCATGTTTGAGGAGTTGATTTTTTTTTTTTTTTTGTATCCTTATACCAGTTAGCGGCCTCAGGCTTTATTTTTAGGTCTTGTGCCCGGTTTGTCCCTTTATACTTTCTGTTTTTGGCCGGGGTTACATGTGTAGTCTTCTGCAACTTTATGTTTACTGAGTTTTGTAGTCTTTTTGGTCGCCGGGACATGAGTTTTGCATTGTCCTCGCCCTGAGTTGTTGTGAACCTTTTTTTTTTTTCTCCATGATTATGTCGTTGTTTTTCTGCAGGTTGTTCTCCCCACCTCCTGTGGTCACCTGCACAGACCGTCTGGCCTCTGCAGAGGAGGGGGTGATGGTTTTCTTTTGTGTTTGAAATTATTGTGGTATCTGACCCTATACTGTATCTAGGTTTTTTTTTCCTTCCTTGCCTCCTTTGTCTGGTCCCTCCCTTTCTCCCAGATCTGGCCCCCACCGCCCTCCCTGGTCTTCCCTCGGAGGGGGGGGGGTTAGCCCGCTCCAGGAGGCGCGGCTCGGGGGAGGAGTACTGTCACGCCCTGAACGCTCTTTCTCTGCGTTCAGGTTGTCCAGTGTCGCTCCTGCTCCGGGGTAGTCCGTGCCGGGTCTTCCATGGCCCGCTCTTTGACAGCGCCCAGCTGATTGCCAGCTGTCTGGTCAGCTGCGCTGGGACAGCTGTCTCCCATTCCCAATCATCTCCCCCATTTAAGCGAGCAGCCGAGAGTTACTCGTCGCTGCGACCTCGCTATGGGAAGACGTTCCTTGTGTTTCCCACGACTGTTAGCTCCTACGACTAGCTTCAGTCCGCCGTTACCTCGGCGCTTCACCCAAAGTAAGTGTTGCGACTCGGCGTGTATTTTTCCCTCGCCGCCTCTCTAGCCTTTCTCCCTGGGTGGTATGTTACCCTTAGTTCTGTGTGTGTTTTAGCCCCACGTGGCTCTTTACTTTTCTGTTCGTTATTTAGTGTAGTGTGTGTTTTGTTAATAAACTACGCTAACTCACTGGTCGCCCTCGTATCTCCTTTCCTGGCTCGTGAGAGCCAGAGTTATGACACTGATAAGCACCATGTTAGAGAACAGCAAGTTATGTAGAAAGTATTGAAACATTGAACGGTTGGACATGTGCATTCAAAAGGTTAGAGAAGGTCAGATTAAGTTATGGTGCATTTTTGGTGTGTCCTGAGATTTCACCGAAAGCCGAATATCCTAACTTTTTGTGAGTAGTGTACAGTATGTGTGATTGTCCATGTAGGTTATTTGTACTTTGTTTGATAAGTTGTTAAAAACATTCGAGTATTTAGAAGAAAATAGAATAGAATATGCTTTATTGTCATTGTAGAGTTGTACGGCACAACGAAATTGTGGGTGCTCCACCAGGCTAACTAACTAACTAACCTGCACTTACTGTGCAATAAAGTAAGAGAGAAGGATTAGATAAAACAGTTACAGAACACACGATTAAACACACGACTGAAATAAAAATAGTCCAGGATTATGGAAATGAAGAGTTCTTTTGCAAAAACAGATAAGTCCAGTTGAGTTCAAAGGGAGAAAAAAACACTTTTTCATCTGTTGGTTTATAGGTGTTAGTATTTCCAAATCAGCTTCTAAGACATAGTCACTTGAAATATGAATATCTCAGACATAATAAAGCAAAAAATCAAACATCAACTCATTGTTACTTTTTGGCAATTTATTAGTACTTTTTTTTTTTTTTTTTTTTTTTTTGCAAAAACAGATAAGCCCCGAAAGCCATGCTATTTTGTCTGGAACATACTTGAATGTCTATAAGCATCAATGTAGTATGATTGACACACTGATTTAGGCATATCCACTCAGTAAATGGTATAATATAGCTACAGGTGCATCTCACTAAATTAGAATATCATCAAAAAGTTGATTTATTTCAGTAATTCAATTCATAAAATGAAACTCATATTTTATATAGATTCATTTCAGACCAGAGTGATTTATTTCAAGTGTTTATTTCTTTTAATTTTGATGGTTAGGGCTTGCAGCTCATGAAACCCCAAAAAACAGTTTCTTAAAATATTAGAATATTACATAAGATCAATTTTAAAAATTAAATTTTTTTAATAGAAATGTTGGCCGAATAAAAGTATTTCCATTCACACACTTAATACTTGGTTAGGGCTCCTTTTGCATGAATTAATACTGCATCACTGTGGCATGGCATGAAGGTGATCAGCCTGTGTTACTGCTGAGGTGTTATGAAGGTCCAGGTTGCTATGATAGCGGCCTTCAGCTCATCTGCATTGTTGGGTCTGGTGTCTCTCATCTCCCTGTTGACAATACTTCATAGATTCTGTATGGGGTTCAGGTCAGAGAGTTTGGCTAACCAGTAAAATATGGTGATACCATGGTCATTAAACCAGGCTTTGGTACTTTTGGCAGCAGTGTGGGCAGGTGCCAAGTCCTGCTGGAAAATGAAATTAGCATCTCCATAAACCTTGTCAGCAGAGGGAGGCATGAAGTGCTCTAAAATGTCCTGGCAGATAACTGCATTGACTTTGGACTTGATAAAACACAGTGGACTAACACCAGCAGATTACATGGCTCCCCAAATCAGGTGCCAAGTCCTTTCACTTGGAAATCAAGGTCCCAGAGTCTGGAGGAAGAGTGACCAGGTACGGAATCCAAGTTGCTTGAGGTCCAGTGTGAAGTTTCCACAGTCAATGATGATATGTGGAGCCATGTCATCTGCTGGTGTTTTTCCACTGTGTTTAATCAAGTTCAATGTCAGTGCAGCCATCTAACAGGAAATTAGGAGTTTAATTGAAAAAGAAAAAAAAAAGAATGTTTATGATGCTAAAATCCTATTTGCATACTAATTTGGAATGCAGTGTAGAAAGAACTTAGCCATTTACTTAGCAAAGCTGCTTTCACAGCATGTCTATGTTTTCACTGTTCAGAGATGAGAGTTGGAAATGTTAAGCCAGGCCCACTTGGAAAAACAAGAGCTATAAGGTTAGTTACTAATCAAGAATCAGAAAGATGACTTATTGCGCACTTACAGTATCCACACTGAGATATAATGAAGCTCTGCTCCTCTATATTGTGAATACTGGCCAGATCTCCTTCCTCTTTGCGGCATGCTACCAAGGCATCCCTCCATGTCCTTTTAGTCCGCTCCAGGTAGTAACAGTTTCCTCCATAGGGAACCCAATTATTAGGGCAGAAATTGGGATCTGTGACTGTAAATAGAGACCAGCTGTGAGGTAAATATACTGTTTGGGCTATAAAGACTTTTAGATCAAATCAGATTCTCATCAGTTTAACTAAAATTTTACTCAGTGGTGGGGGCAGACTGGTGGAGTTTCCTTTTCGACAGATGTATCCAAGTTTCTTGGTGCAGGCATTGCTCTCCCATTTTGAGGCTTTTGCAGCATTCAGAGTTGCACAGATGAGCCCAGGTTCAGATGAAGGGTGACCTGGCAGAAACATAGTCAATAATAAATGAAAGACACTGCCTCCACTTAAAAACAATACTCATAATACCGTGATGTTACTAACCTGGTGCCCAGTTTAAATATCTGAATGGGTTTCCATTGCTCCACTGCCACCCACTCTCAAAATCCAAGCTGTTCAGTCCAATCCATAGAGACGTTCCCAAGTGATTTGTTAATCCTGTACCAACACATGTATTACAGTAAGCAAATATTTCAATACAGGTTATTAGCACTAATACAGGGCTAACGTTGTACCTGAAATATATGACTGCTCATGTAGCTCTATGATACTGAGGAGGTCAGCTCCCTGCTGCTGGCAGCTCTTCCTGGCCTGATACCAGGTCAAAGCTGACTGTGCATTCCTCTGATACTGAACCTTCGTGACTGGATCAGTGTCCCAACCAGAAGAGCCTGGATTATGGTGAAGATAAAAATGACTCCAAATCAGTAAACAGGGGAACATTGTTTTATGAAGCAAAAAGAATGTAACGGTGGAAGTATAAAGCTAGAATGTGGTAAAAATCAGACTCGCTGCATAGATTGAAAAGCATTTTTAAATCGTTAATGGGACTGAGCTTTGTTTCATATAGACTATGGTAAAGTGGGTGCCTTTTTTCTGTTTCCTGTCTAATCTTTAGAGCACTATCAGGGAAAAGTTTGTCGTGTGAAAAAAGAAAAGGAGGACAGTGCTGTGCAGGAAAATCATAAGAGAAAGAGGGGAGAAACCAAACTTGAAAGTACTGACCATCTAATGAAATAAACCTTGGTAACTGCATGTTTCATTTGTGGACCAATAGACTTGTTTAGACACGGAAATGTGTCCATAGAGGTGACAACACTTGAAAGCTGTCTGTTATAGATGTAGATTAAGGCATACCTGTGGTTGGACAAAGTCCCCACTTCTTCTCTCCGTCATAATCTCTCACTGTGGCACACCACAGTTGCTTATCTCTGCGACCATCCTTTGTACATTCAGCATACCACTTTTCTAAGAACTTAAACGGGAACTGACAAGGGGCTCCAAAAGAATTGCCTCCCAGTGTCAAAATCTCTGAGGAGACACAGATCAATGATTCACTGTCAGTACAATGCAACGTTTACAAGCAAATGAGTCCTGTCTCATTTGAACACTTAAACTGTCATGCACAGTACTGGTTAATTGTGGGTATGTATTTCTTCTTAATAGTTTCCAGTCTTCTGAGATTTTACAGATCTTATCACTTTATCTGATTTTATTATTTATACATATGTTTTTGAGTAAAATGAACAATTTTTTAAAATTTCCTAACCTACTGAAAATGAAAGCACCAAGGTGATGATGCCTCGGTGGCAGAACCTTGGCCAAAGTATGCGTTCTCGGATCATCACCAAAATGCTGTGGGTTTCTCTCTAACCCAGGGACCACCGCTGGTAAAAAAAAAATAAATAAAAAATCATCCAAATCCATCTAGTAGTTTTGGAGTACTCTTGCTAACACACTGGGCTGCACGGTGGCGCAATGGTTAGCACTGTGGCAGCACAGTTTACCCTCGGTCGGGGAATCGCAGGGATCATGAGATCGTGGGTTCGATCCCTGCCCCCAGCCAACAGTGATCTGTGTGGAGTTTGCATGTTCTCCCCGTGTTGCGTGGGTTTACTCCGGGATTTCTCCGGTTTCCTCCCACATGCCAAAAACATGCAGGTTAGGGATACGGGGCGCTTGCGCACGCAGCGACCGGCAGCTGGTGGCTTGTCACCAGACTGCAAAACAAATCTACCTACAGATACAAAATAAGTAATAAAAAAAACAAAAAACAAAACAAAACAAACACTGTGAGAAGATAAGAGCCTTGGTAGAAGTATGCATACTGGGATCATCACCAAAATGTTATGGGTTCCTCTCTAGCCCAAGGACCACCTCTGGTAAAAATTTCATCCAAATCCATCCAGTAGTTTTGGAGTACACACATGTGCAGCGAAAATAATCTACTGTTCACTTGCCCATACTGTCGGCGGCAGCCAAGAGCCACCAACCCGATTTGAACAGCTGCAGTCCAAACACAAAGAAGAGCACGGTGGCAGACATTTTAAATGGCAGAAGTGATGGAGGTATGTGAATACAATGACAATCAAGACAAACAGGAGCTCTTGCTGTTTAGCGGCAGAAGAAGAAAACAGACGGGCAAAAAGACAGACATTTCTTCACCTAGTATTGGCGGATTGCTCAGTACTTTCCTTTAGTGGGAGTTTCCAGGCGCATACGCAGTACCGTTCCACTGACAGTAAAAGTGAGCTTTTTTTGTGTTTATTCAAAAAATAAAGCGTTATTTTGAAATTCTGGCAAATTAAAAGTCGAGAAAATATGGTGATACAATGATACAAGCCTTTAGTTCCACTTAATTTTGACCAAGCTGAAATAGAGAGGCAGACAGACAGATACACACAGCCACAAACAGATGCAATAACCGATTACCGTATGCCTCCGTTTCACCGAGGCATAACAACTCACCCAAATTCCAAATCAAAATATTGTTGTTTGGTCGAACGTCAGATTCAGGAGGAGCATGTGGTTTTCATCCTGGCCTTGGCACATCGGACAAGCTCTTTACCCTCTTGAGCAACCATGCGGGTTCATGGGAGTTTGCCTAACCAGTTCTACTGTGTTTTTCTGGACTTGGAGAAGGCATTTGGCTGCGTCCCTCGTGGGTTTTTCTGGGGGGTGCTTCGAGAATATGGGGTATCTGGCTTATTGTTACGAGCTATCCACTCTCTATATGACTGTTGTGAGAGTTTGGTTCGCATTGCCAACACTCCAAGGGACATGTTCCAGGGACATGTTGCTGCATTTAAAACACGGTTGATGCAGCAGCTGTGATTGAGCCTAAGCCGCAACTGCCGGACTTTATTTTGAGAGACGGACATAGCGGTGAAAAGAGAGACGGGAGAGACGGGGAGAGACGGCAGAAGGAAGCGCGGAAGGCGTGGAGGTGTGAAATTGCGCCTGAGAAGACGTCAGTTTGGTAACATTCCTCTTCCTTCAATGATTTTTGGGAACGTACAGTCTCTGAGAAACAAGGTGGATGAAATTCAAGGGAATGTACGCTACCAGAAGGACTTTAAGAACTGCTGTGTCATGGCTTTCGCCGAATCTTGGCTTACTGCGCATGACCGAGACGCAGACCTGTGGATTGACGACTTTGGATCCCCGCTGCGCTCGGATCGGCAGGAAGAGGTAACGGGGGAAACGTCAGGGGGGCGGCGTATGTTTATACATTAATAAGCAGTACTGCACATCTGTCACGGTCAGAGAGCGCATCTGTACACCCGATGTGGAGCTGCTGTCTGTGTCACTACGCCCCTTTTATTTGCCTCGCGAGTTCCCCCAGCTTTTCATCACAACTGTGTATAGTCACCCGAGGGCAGACGCTGACTCCGCCTGCAGCACTATCTTTGATGTGATCCAGCAGCTGCAATCAATTTCTCCAGAGGCGCCAAACTTCATTCTTGGGGATTTTAACCATGTTTCTTTAAAGAAGACACCAGTATGTCTCCTGCCCAACCAGGCAAAAAAAGACATTGGACCTGTGCTATGGATCCATAGAGAGGGCCTATAAATCACTCCCCCTTCCTCCTTTAGGATCCTCAGATCACAACTGTGTACATTTGCTGCCCACATATAAAACTGCTCTCAGAAGAGGCAAGGTGGAGACGAGAGACTTGACGTGTGGACAGAAGATTCAGTGCACAGCCTCCAGAATGCTTTGACTGTACAGACTGGGAGATGTTTACACTGGCCTGCGGGGATGATTTGGACTCTTTGGTGGACGTCACATGCTCATACATGGCTTTCTGTAAAAATAAGATTGTTCCACTTAAATGTGTCAAAATATATCCCAACAACAAACCATGGGTTACAAAATCAGTTAAATCCTGCTTACAGAGGAAAGCACTTGCCTTTAAACAGGGGTCTGTTTCTGAGCTACAGGTTGCCACAAAAGAGCTGAAGTCCGAAATTTTAAGAGCAAAACAGAATTATAAATCAGAGTTGGAAAGCAAGATGGCAACAAAGAAACTTGGTTCAGCCTGGGCCAGTATGAAAACTATTGCAGGCCTTCAGAGCACAGAACGCAGCAATCGTGTGTTTTTAGATGGTTTTAATTCAGACACAGAACTGGCTAATGCTCTTAATTGTTTTTATGGTCATTTTGACTCCTTTGATTTTAGCACAGAAACCCAAGATTTGAAATAGAAACTCAAAGACAATCAGCACTTTAATATTGAGGTGCAGGATGTTAAAAGGGAGTTCTGCGCTGTAAAAGTGAACAAAAGTCAGGGCCCTGATAATATATGTGGGCGCTTGGTAAAGTCCTGTGCACATGAACTGAGTCCTATATTTCATTACATTTTCAATAAATCCTTACAGACACAACATGTGCCTAAGATCTGGAAAGAAGCCATGGTTGTTCCCGTTCCAAAATCCAGCTGTCCTAAAACGGTAAACGACTTTAGACCAGTTGCTTTGACTTCAATTTTAATGAAAATTTTTGAAAAACTGGTCAGATGTGAGGTCCTAAAGCAGACTGAGCATGCATTGGATCCTCTGCAGTTTGCCTATAGGCCTCACAGAGGAATGGAGGATGCCACTGTCACTCTGTTTAACATGCTTTTTAAACATCTGGATTTTAATGGGACACACGCCAGACTTTTATTTGTGGACTTTTCCTCCGCCTTTAATACAATCCAACCTCATATCTTAGTTGAAAGGCTCCTGCAGCAATTTGATTTGAGCAATAATCTGGTGGGTTGGATTCTGGATTTCTTAACCAACAGGACGCAGAGAGTAAGGGTCAATGGTACACTGTCTGACCTAAAGTGCTCTTCTACTGGCTCTCCTCAGGGGTGTGTGTTGTCACCACTACTCTTCATCCTGTACACAAACATGTGTCGGAGCAGACATGACAACAGACACATTACTAGAAAAGCACTCGGAGAGCGCAGACCTCCGCCAAGCGCCACAGTTCCCCCCCCATACAGTGTTTGTGTGTACGTTTTCAGATTCCTTGACCATGAAAACATATGACTAGCAATTGGATTCACAATGATAGGATTAGTGGTTCATTAGTAAAAGCATTACCTCCTTGGCAGAGGTAATAATCTGAAGTGTTGGTGTTGTGTCCATGTCCTGCATTTGCAAACTCCCAGGCTGCGAGCGTTGCAATTGAATGAATGAATGAATTAATCTTTATTTCGAACAGATTAAGAGTACAGGTTAAAAGAAAGTGAATAATATAACAAAGGGGGTAATAAAATCCAACAAGGTCAAATTAGACAATAACTCCTGTGATTATACAGTTCAACATAATTTATCCGAAATGTGTGATGGGTGAATCCACAGCTTATATTGCCCACCTATGTTCCATCCAAGAATTCAAAAGAAAAAAACAAAAGAAATCATGACACAACCGCATCCAACCCACAGGCCAATGGGTTATGCGAGCGTTTTCATAGATCACTGAAAGCAGCACTGAGGGCTTCACTGACGGATGCAAATTGGGTAGACAGGTTGGCGTGGGTTTTATTGGGGTTGCGCTCCGTGGCAAATGAGGATTTGGAATCTTCCCCGGCAGAGAGCTTGTTTTTGCGCAGCTACTATGGCTGGCCGAGGAATTTCTGCCAAATAATCCGGCAGCGGACAGCTGCCCGTCTGAGCTTTTGCAGCGTAGCGCAAAGACAGGCACGCTGGCGAGCCCTGCCCAGCACTGTGTTCTGCGTGCTTTTGTGCCTAAAACTTTGAAGAAGGCGGAGTTTGTGTTCGTCAGACACAACGAGCAGCGCCCTCCATTGGGCCTGCACACATGTTGAAAATGGCCGTATCTGACAATGTTAAAGAATCCTTTAAAAAATTCCTGTATCCAGACGGTGATCCGGATCATCCCCAAAATTTAATCAGTTCTTCCTTGTACCATTTCCAACAACGCCTGAAAGTTTCATTGAAATCTGTCCAAAACTTTTTGAGTTATCTTGCTAACCAACAGACAAACAGACAAACAAACAGACAAACAAACAGACAGACAGACAAACGCTGGCAAAAACATAACCTCCTCCTGGCCTCCGGCCTGGCGGAGGTAATAAAGTATGCTGATGACTCAGTTATTGTCAGTCTCCTCCAGGATGGTGAGAGTGGCCACGGCCCAGTAGTTGATGATTTTGTTCACTGGTGTGAGGATTCCTACCTGCAGCTGAATACAACAAAAACTAAAGACATGATTATTGACTTTAGGAGGAAAAATCCCAGGCACAAAGACACCGTACTAAAAGGCCAGACCACCGAATGTGTACAATCCTACAAATATCTTGGGATGATTATTGATAGTAATTTAAACTTTGAAGAGAACTGTGAAAGGGTGTGCAAAAAGGGTCAGCAACATTTGCATTGCTTGAGAAAACTTGCACGCTTCCAAATTGACCGAACCATAATGACAATGTTTTATTGGGCTTTTATTGAATATGTTTTATCCTTTTCTTTAGTGTCATGGTTTGGTCAGATAAAACTGAAACAGAGGAAATCCTTGGATCAGGTAGTTAGATGGTCCAGTCGTTTGCTTGGTGAGCCACAGCTGAGCCTGACATCCCTGTACACCAGACAAGTACAGAGGATGACTACCTCCATTTTAAATGATGACTCCCACCCTTTGCACTGCAACTTTCAGCTTCTTCCCTCAAGACGGAGGTTTGCTGTCCCAAAAAGTAGAACCCAGCGCTACAAAAACAGCTTGGTCCCTGCTGCTGTCAAAGAGTTGAACAAGCTGTAACAATATATTGCACATAATTTAGGTACCTATTTATTAACTCCATTTTATATTTACTTATTTTTGTAGGATGTCACTTGGGTTCTAAATATTTTATTGGGTTTTAGACCTTTGAGTTTTTAACCTCTTTGACTAGTTTTTAACTTTTAATATGACCCTTCTCTCTTACCTCTGGTTTTTCTCCCATCTCTTTGTCTTTTTATACCCTGATTGATGGAGCTTGAGCATTCTTATCATGTTTATAGTCAGCTTCATATGTGCCTGTGTTTGTGTCCATGTTGAATGTAATTTGTGGCTTGAAAATATAGATGTCACCAGACTGCAAAACAAATCTACCTACGGGTACAAATAAAGTAACCTGAACCTGAACCTGAACCTGAACTCAGTCGGACTCATTCCCAATGAGAGTTGGACTCCGCCAGGGCTGCCCTTTGTCACGATCCTGTTCATAATTTTTGTGGACAGGATTCCTAGGCACAGCCAAGGAACAGAGGATGTCATGTTTGGTGACCACAGGATCTCATCTCTGCTGTTTGCAGATGATGTCGAGCAATGACCTACAGGTCTTACTGGGATGGTTTGCTGTTGAGTGGGAAGCGGCTGGGATGGGAATCAGCACCTCCAAGTACGAGTTCATGGTCAGCCGGAAAAAGGTGGATTGTCCTTTCTGGGTTGGGGACAAGCTCCTGCTTCAAGTGGAGGAGTTTAAGTATTTCTGGGTCTTATTCATGAGTGAGGGGAGAATGGAGTGGGAGATTGATAGACAGATCGGAGCAGCATCTGCAGTGATACGGACGTTGTACTGGTCTGTTGTGCTGAAGAGGGAGCTGAGCTCTAAGGCAGAGCTGTCGATTTACCAGTCACTTTACTATGTTCCTGCCCTCACCTATGGTCATGAGCTTTGGGTAGTGACTGAAAGAATGAGATTGCAGATACAAGCAGCTGAAATAAGCTTTCTCCGTAGGATTGCTATACTCACCCTTAGAGATAGGGTGAGGAGCTCAGTCATCTGTGAGACACTCAGAGTAGAACCGCTACTCCTCCACATCGAAAGGAGCCAGCTGAGGTGGTTTGGGCATCTGATCAGGATGCCTCCCACTGAAGGTGTTTCGGGCACATCCCACTGGGAGGAGACCCCAGGGCAGACCCAGGACACGCTGGCTTGACTCTGTCCCCCCGCTGGCCTGGGAACGCCTTGGTATCCTCTCTGAAGAGCTGAGGCAGTTGGCTGGGGAGAGAGAAGTCTGGGTTTCTCTGCCTGAACTGCTGCCTCTGTGACCCGGACCTCCGGAAAAGCGGTAGAAGGATAAGGATAAGCCAACTTTGTCATTCAGTCCATCATGTACAGTAGAAAGAAATTACGTTTCTCTTATCGCCAATGTTAATCACATATATAGAATCAGAGGGGTCGCTGTCATGCAAGGCACCGTCACATTTCCCTCCGTTCCATTATTGCTGAGCACCAAGTTGGACGGCAGGAAGTTCCACTGTTTTATGGTCTTCGGCATGACCCGGCCGGAATTTGAACCCAGACGTCCCAGGTGTAGGGCCGATGCGCTACCACCTAGGCCACCACTCCGTTCAAAATTACATGAAGGACCCAGTTGCGACTTGAACCCCAGCCTCCCAGTTGCAGGGTAGATGTTTTACCACTAGGCCATCACTTCAGTTAGAAGATGGATGGATGGATGGATGGATAGATGGATGGATGGATATTGTCGTTTAGAGTTTTTTTTTTTTTCAGAAAATGACAGTTGGCCAAAACAACAAAAATATGTTGCTTTTTGAAATGCTTTTAGATCAAATAATGCAATGATAACAAGTTCATGCTCGTTCTTATACACTACAATACTTAAAGTTTTAACTTGGAAAGAATTCATAAATCTGTATTTGGTTAATAACACTGATTGTTATTCACAGCTTTCATGCATTTTACTATGCTATGATGATCACCTAATCAGTCCTTCCTTAAGTAGATTGAGGTGTCGTGTTGGAGTTCAACAGATACTCAGATTGAATGGCAGCCATACATGTAGAGTGCTAATGCCAATTGAGGAAAGATTTTGCAGTGGTCTCTTATTTTTTTCAGAGCAGTATGTTGGGCTACAAGGAATATTCGTCATTGTTAGATTAATGATATTGTGGTAGGACATGCTTTAATATTCTGTCCTGTCGCTTAAGTTCACACTAAATATATAATAAGGGCAACCTGTATACAGTGGTGTGAAAAAGTGCCCCCTTCCTGATTTCTCATTTTTTTGTATGTTTGTCACACTTACTGTAAATGTTTCAGATCATCAAACAAATTTAAATATTAGACAAAGATAACACAAGTAAACACAAAATGCAGTTTTTAAATGAAGGTGTTTATTATTAAGGGAAAAAAATCCCAACCTACATGGCCCTGTGTGAAAAACTGATTGCCCCCTACACCTAATAACTGGTTGGGCCACCCTTAGCAACAACTGCGATCAAGCATTTGCGATAGCTGGCAATGAGTTTTTTACAGCGCTGTGGAGGAATTTTGGTTCATTCATCTTTGCAGAATTGTTGTAATTCAGCCACATTGGAGGGTTTTCGAGCCTGAACCACCTTTTTAAGGTTACAGTGGGGTAAAAAAGTATTTAGTCAGCCACCAATTGTGAAAGTTCTCCCACTTAAAAGATGAGAGAGGTCTCCAATTTTCATCATAGGTATACCTCAACTATGAGAGACAAAATGAGAAAAAAAAAATTCAGAAAATCACATTGAAGGATTTTTAAAGAATTTATTTGCAAATGATGGTGGAAAATAAGTATCTGATCAATAACAAAAGTTCATCTCAATACTTTGTTATATACCCTTTGTTGGCAATGACAGAGGTCAGATGTTTTCTGTAAGTCTTCACAAGGTTTTCACACACTGTTGCTGGTATTTTGGCCCATTCCTCCATGCAGATCTCCTCTAGAGCAGTGATGTTTTGGGGCTGTCGCTGGGCAACACGGACTTTCAACTCCCTCCAAAGATTTTCTATGGGGTTGAGATCTGGAGACTGGCTAGGCCACTCCAGGACCTTGAAATGCTTCTTATGAAGCCGCTCCTTCGTTGCCCGGGCGGTATGTTTGGGATCATTGTCATGCTGAAAGACCCAGCCACGTTTCATCTTCAATGCCCTTGCTGATGGAAGGAGGTTTTCACTCAAAATCTCACGATACATGGCCCCATTCATTCTTTCCTTTACACGGATCAGTTGTCCTGGTCCCTTTGCAGAAAAACAGCCCCAAAGCACGATGTTTCCACCCCCATGCTTCACAGTAGGTATGGTGTTCTTTCTCCTCCAAACACGACAAGTTAAGTTTTTACCAAAAAGTTCTATTTTGGTTTCATCTGACCATATGACATTCTCCCAATCCTCTTCTGGATCATCCAAATGCTCTCTAGCAAACTTCAGATGAGCCTGGACATGTACTGGCTTAAGCAGGGGGACACGTCTGGCACTGCAGGATTTGAGTCCCTGGCGGCGTAGTGTGTTACTGATGGTAGCCTTTGTTACTTTGGTCCCAGCTCTCTGCAGGTCATTCACTAGGTCCCCCCATGTGGTTCTGGGACTTTTGCTCACCATTCTCGTGATCATTTTGACCCCACGGGATGAGATCTTGCGTGGAGCACCAGATCGAGGGAGATTATCAGTGGTCTTGTATGTCTTCCATTTTCTAATAATTGCTCCCACAGTTGATTTTTTCACACCAAGCTGCTTACCTATTGCAGATTCAGTCTTCCCAGCCTGGTGCAGGTCTACAATTTTGTTTCTGGTGTCCTTTGACAGCTCTTTGGTCTTGGCCATAGTGGAGTTTGGAGTCTGACTGTTTGAGGTTGTGGACAGGTGTCTTTTATACTGATAATGAGTTCAAACAGGTGCCATTAATACAGGTAACGAGTGGAGGACAGAGGAGCCTCTTAAAGAAGAGGTTACAGGTCTGTGAGAGCCAGAAATCTTGCTTGTTTGTAGGTGACCAAATACTTATTTTCCACCATAATTTGCAAATAAATTCTTTAACCACTTGCACTCCGTTGTTCCGCGGGCGGGCAAGTCTCTGCGTCCTAGGGCGCACGAGGGCGCACGAGAGCGCACGAGGGCGCGCTTGGACGCATGACGCATGATGGTGGTGATGGTGATGTAGTGGCGTCCAAGCGCCACTCAAAAAAAAAAACTGCAGAGACAGCCGCGAACAGATTAGTTCATCTGATTGTCCTCTCATTCGACTAATAAGAGCCTTGAATTGGGTTTCTGAAACCTTGAAGAGCCAATGAATGAAAATCTAGGAAGGAGGACCCGCCTACTGTGAACGCAGGAGCCAATTGAAGCACAGAAATTCAGGCTGGGTGAAGAGAGATTTACTGTTGCAACAGATGAAAACAAAGGATGTTGGACGAATCTACTACAGACCCAGGCTCACCCAGCAGCATGGAGAACACCCACAAGTGGGACCTGCACTCATTCCAGCAGAATAGACGGAGGCCGACGACAAAAGTCGTAAATCATTCGCCAAAACGGCAATAATGGAATTATGTTTTGATCGGGATCCACGAGCGGAGCAGCGTCGCGTTCGTCTGACAATGGGGGAAGAAATGTTCGCCACTACTCTGCTGCTTTGAAGAGGTAAGGTGTTATAAGCTAAATTATTATTTATCCCTGAAAACTGTAATCCAAAAATGACTTTTGACAGATCGGTAAATTACAACTGTACTGCGCACGAAGTACGAAGTCCGTGCGCCGTGATAAACGGTTCATTTGCTGTGTTCGGACCGTGAACGCCCCCCCCCCCCCGCTGCAGAAGAGGAGCGGGGGGGAGCATATCAGTCTATTCCATCATGTAGCGATGGCCCTCTTCTGTAGCAAGGGGGGGGGGGGGCGTTCACGGTCCGTTCACAGTTCCCCCCCCACACACACACACACAGTAGCGAGGGGGGGGGAGCCGCTGTGAAAACATGCAAGGAGTGTAATCCGTCATGTAGCGAGGGCCGAATTTGGTCCTTGGTAGCGGGGGGGGGGGCGACCCCCCGCTCACACACACACACACACACACACACACAGACACAGCCCTGAGTGTGACCTTTCATTAGAGCCTAAAATGAAGATTCTACATTGAATTATTCAAAAGTTACAGACGTTTTTCCAAACTGTGCCATTTGGCACAATTTGGCACAGTTCCAAAACGCCTGGGAACAGCCTGAGAACAAAGCTGTGTAAAATATTCATTTTTTGTGGTATTGTTACCAAATTTGGATCTCAGCTGGATAACACTTGGTTCTACATTTCTGTTGCATTTTCCAGCCAGATCAAACAGCTGTGTGTTATTTACAAGCATTTGTATCCAAAAAAACACTGTGTCCAATTTTTTTTTCTTCAAGTTCAGTATGTTTAGATGACTGTAACTCAGTGGCCGGAGCACGTAGAGAGAGTATGTTTTTTTTGCCAAAAATTCAAAGTGTTTTCTTTTAAATGACACCAACCCCATGAAGATGCTGCAAAGGGTTGAATAACAGCTTTCGATTTACTTTGGGCACGTTATTTTTTGGCATTTTTAGGAAAATTGCCCGGAGTGCAAGTGGTTAAAAATAAGACAGTGTGATTTTCTGGATTTTTTTTTTCTCATTTTGTCTCTCATAGTTGAGGTATACCTATGATGAAAATTGGAGACCTCTCTCATCTTTTAAGTGGGAGAACTTGCACAATTGGTGGCTGACTAAATACTTTTTTGCCCCACTGTATGTCACAGCATCTCAGTCGGATTCAGGTCAGGACTTTGACTAGACCACTCTAAAGTCTTCATTTTGTTTTTCTTAAGCCATTCAGAGGTGGACTTGCTGATGTGTTTTGGATTATTGTCCTGTTGCAGAACCCAAGTGCGCTTCAGCTTGAGGTCATGAACAGATGGCTGGACATTCTCCTTCAGGATTTTTTGGTAGACAGCAGAATTCATGGTTCCGTTTACCACAGCAAGTCTTCCAAGTCCTGAAGCAGCAAAACAGCCCCAGACCATCACACTATCACCACCATATTTTACTGTTGGTATGATGTTCCTTTTCTGAAATTCTGTGTTACTTTTCCACCGGATGTAATGGGACACACACCTTCCAAAAAGTTCAGCTTTTGTCTCTTCAGTCCACAGAATATTTTCCCAAAAGTCTTGGGGATTATCAAGATTTTTTCTCGCAAAACTGAGACAGGCCTTTACTTTTTGCGAAGCAGTGGTTTTCGTCTTGGAACTCTGCCATGCAGGCCATTTTTGTCCAGTCTCTTTCTTATGGTGGAGTCATGAACACTGACGTTAACTGAGGCAAGTGAAGCCTGCAGTTCTTTGGATGTTGTTGTGGGGTCTTTTGTGACCTCTTGGATGAGTCGTCGCTGCGCTCTTGAGATAATTTTGGTCAGCTGGCCACTTCTGGGAAGGTTCACTACTGTTCCATGTTTTTGCCGTTTGTGGATAATGGCTCTCACTGTGCTTCAATGGAGACCCAAAGCTTTAGAAATGCCTTTATATCCTTTTCCTGAACTTCTTTGGATCACAGCATGATGTCTAGCTTTTGAGGATCTTTTGGTCTACTTCACTGTGTCAGGTAGGTCCTATTTAGGTGATTTCTTGATTGAGAACAGGTGTGGCAGTAATCAGGCCTGGTTGTGGCTAGAGAAATTGAACTCAGCTTTCCAAAGATGTGATAAACCATAGTTAATTTATGTTTTCACACAGGGCCATGTAGGTTTGGATTTTTTTACCCTTCATAATAAACACCTTCATTTAAAAACTGTGTTTTGTGTTTACTTGTGTTATTTTTGTCTAATATTTAAATTTGTTTGATGATCTGAAACATTTAAGTGTGTCATAAACTTCCCTCTGTGCTTTTTCACAGCGCACGGAGGAAGAGAAGGAGGAACGAGGATTTACGTGCAGGGTTCACAGAACACACATTTATTGACAGTTCAAAAAGTAAAGACTTACAAAAATGAACAGTTGTGCACATAAAGGCTGACACTAATAGTGGGCAGCGGGCAGACCACTGCGCACCGTGGCCACAAAAACTAACATGACAAAAATGCTCGGGTACACTTAGAGTTCCCAAGGATGCTTGACTGGCACGGGAGAAGAGCTGGGCAGCAGTGCCCGAGCGTAACAGTTGTGCTGCAAGGGGGGAAACGCTACATACAAGCGTAGCAGCACAACTGCAAACAGAAACGCGGAAAAGCTCTTACTCACCATGCAGGAACAGTCCGAGTCATCCAAGGCTGACAGCGAGCATAAACACAAAGATCCTTCGGGACGGCCCACACGACGGCCTCAGGAAGCGGGGAAGCTGGACCCACGGTGTTGTTAAGCAGCGGGACCTGTTCCAAGGCGACCCCTGCAGGAGGAGGAGGAGCAACGGCCTCCTCCACTGGACGGACTGGACCCACGACAACCTCTGGCGAAGGCACGCCCTCTCCGGCGACCGTAGATGAATGCTCAGAAATAGCAGGAGAGAAAGGGGGGGTTAGGGTCACTGGCAGCGGCGGAGCCCGGCGTGGAGAGCTCAGATGCGGCTGCGCGCTGCACCCGACTCTCCTCACCCAGAGCCAGGCAAGCTCTCTCCAATACTGACATAAGAAAAATGAGAGAGAAAATTTGCCTGAGCTGGAGCTCCACCGCTGTCCAGCACTCTGTCGAACTTGACATTGACAACCTGGGTCCGGTCTCGAGGAGATCCATCTCCGGCTCCCACTCCACTGCATCATCCTCCACAGCAGGTGAGATGGTCACAACAGTCCTAATATCCACCTGCAGTGGCTCCAATGCTGGGAAATCCTCCGGCGTGGTTGCAGGGGGACCTCTCCATGCTGGCTCTGTGAAGGACTCCTCCGAAGCCACTGGCTCCTCCACCGTCTGATGGCCCTGACCTTGGGTTGACAGGCCCTCAGGGAGAGTTGGAGGTGACACGGAGAGGGGGAAAAATGAATTAATATATGCAGCTGGAGGAGAGAACCCAGCGGACTGCCTAAACTGGGCCTCTCCCTCGGGAGACAGGCAAAATTCAGTGTCATTAGATGGTTTACAATGAAAAAATACTTGCCTGTCATCCCAGTCCTTGTTGTTCCCAGCTGCAGACGGCAGACAGTCATCCCTCTCCGTGTCAGTGGTAACATGGGCCCCTTTGAAAGCTTGTGGAGGAGCTGTCTCCATGACGACGGAGGTGGGTGTTACCGGGGTGAGCTCAGTGGACTTCACGGCAGCTGGAGGGCAGAGGGCTGCCGAAGGCGATGAGGGATTCTCCTGGTGTCTCCTAGCTGAATGACACCGTCTTTGGGATGCGGGAGAGGCCTGGGCCAACGCTGGCGAAGTGGGAGAGAGAGAGGCTGCAGGTTGTGGAGCACGTACCCACTTAGGCTCAGCAAGAAACGCTGCTCTCCCTACGCCAGGGAACTCCCGCTGGAGAGTGTAGACCGAGGCGATCAGGTCTGCATACCAAGGGTAATTCCAGAGTCCTGGATGCGCCTCCAGAATCCCCTCCGCTGCGCCCAGACTGCTCCATTTCGCCTTCGGTCCGCGGGCTTTATGGGCCTCCTCCATGAAGTCCCGAACGAAGAATGCCGCCCATTCCTCCTCCACAGTGGGACTCCCTGCCGATCCTCTGCCTCGGCCGGTGCGGGAGCGGTGCGTCAAGGTCATTGTGGGCAACACGGGTGGATGAGGAAAAAATGATCAAAAAGAAGGGGAAAAAAAGGGATGTGTGGGTGAACCCGCTAAATCCTGGCAGGCTGGACCATTCTGCCATAAACTTCCCCATGCGCTTTTCCACAGCGCATGGAGGAAGAGAAGGAGGAATGAGGATTTATGCGCAGGGTTCACAGAACACACATTTATTGACATAAACAGTTCAAAAAGTAAAGACTTACAGAAATGAACAGTTGTGCACATAAACGCTGAAACTAATAGCGTGCAGTGGGCAGACCACTGCACACCATGGCCACAAAAACTAACATGACAAAAATGCTCAGGTACACTTAAAGTTCTCAAGGACGCTCAACTGGCACGGGAGAAGAGCTGGGCAGCAGTGCCTGAGCATAGCAGGTGTGCTGCAAGGGGGGAAACGCTACAGACAAGCGTAGCAGCACAACTGCAAACAGAAATGCGGAAAAGCTCTTACTCACCATGCAGGAACAGTCCGAGTCGTCCAAGGCTGACAGCGAGCACAAACACAAAAATCCTTTGGGACGTGACAGTCAGATGGCAGAGAATAACCGTCTAACCCGTACAATGGTCCAGCAGTGTTTGTCTAGCAAAGAGCTGCTTAAATACAAACACCGCTGGCCACACAAACTGGGCACACCTTGGCGAGGCACGGGAAAGATAATTACCGGGGCTGGGAACAGCTGGTGGAAACAAGGAGAGTGAGGGGGCGTGGTTGGACCGGCAGACTGTCAGCAGCGTGGGAGAAAATAGATCACAGAGGCTGTCTAACAGCTGCTGGTCAGGCAGTGGCTATGGATAAGGGGATAAGTACAAAAATACACATTAACAGTAGAACCAAACCCACAGAGAGATCAGGGCCGAGCCAGGGGAAAGCCAATCCGGCTCGGCTCCTGACAAAGTGTGACAAACATACAAAAAAAAAAGAGAAATCAGGAAGGGGGCAAACACTTTTTCACACCACTGCACATCAGGAAAATGTCTAAATCTAAACTGCTACTGAAACTGTAGAATTTTACAGTTGACAAAAGTATTGCTCCAAAGCTACAGTTTAAGTGAAAATAAGTGCAGTTTTGTATGCAGTAGGGTTGTAATCAAGACCGCACCGAGACCAGAATCTATAGAAATCAAGACTTTAAGGGATCAACACTAAGACATTGTGTCTGCATGACTAGCTCTCGACTTCTTAAAGTCTTGGTACACTGTGGTCTCGTTCTGGTCTTTACTAAAACACTTGTACTGTATGTAGATAGAAGTCTACTAACATATTTACAAAGATCAAAGCACGTACAGTAAATCTACATAAACTAATGTTGGCACTGGCAAAAAGCATATCATCCATAATGTTTTTACTTATCATTTAATTGTGACATATGATACTGTGGCTATAACTGTTTGGCTTTAACCAGTCCCGAATCCATTTCAGCCAAAATTGAAGATTTGTAGATTCCATGTGCTGCACGGTGGCGCAGTGGTTTAGCACTGTGGCAGCACAGTTTTACCCTCGGCCGGGGGACCGCGGGGATCATGAGATCGTGGGTTCGATCCCAGCCCCCGACCAACAGTGAGCTGTGTGGAGTTTGCATGTTCTCCCCGTGTTGCGCGGGTTTACTCCGGGATTTCTCCGGTTTCCTCCCGCATACCAAAAACATGTAGGTTTAGGGCGCTCGCGCACGCAGCGACCAGCAGCGGTGGCTTATCAACAGACTGCAAACCAAGTCTACCTACGGGTACAAATAAGTAACAAAAAAAAAAAAGAAATAAAAATTCCATGTGGTGCATCAGAGATATTGCTGTTTTTAAGGACAGTGCAAGTTAATGAACATTTGATATCAAATCAGTATAAACTTGCCAGATTGTAGCCAGTGGCTAATTTCCTTCTGTAGTCCATGGGTTACAATTTTTCCTTCCCCCATTCTGTTATGCTGAGCACCAAGCTACAAGGTGGGAAATACCATTTTTATATGGTTTTAAGTGTGATCCGGCCAGGGCTTGAACCCAAGACCTCCCAGCTGAGGAGTGGATGCTCTACCACTAGGCCATCATTGTCTAGCGTATGTATGTATGTATGTATGTATGTATGTATGTATGTATGTATGTATGTATGTATGTATGTATGTATGTATGTATGTATGTATGTATGTATGTATGTATGTATGTATGTATGTATGTATGTATGTATGTATGTATGGATGTATGTATGTATGTATGTATGGATGTATGTATGTATGGATGTATGTATGGATGTATGTATGTATGGATGTATGTACGTACGTACGTACGTACTGGGAAATTACAGTGTAACAGCAGCATGGCACAGTAGATTACCAAAACAACAGAAACACACACAGCATAATAGAAAAAGGAATTACCCACAGAAAGCAAAACTACCTAGACAACTTTATATACATTGCAGATGAATAGATGATGACCCGTATAGATACATGGATTGTACTAGCTGTACAACATCGATGACGAGGTCGATTCACACATTACCAAGGCAGGCTCAGCATTCGGACGGCTAGATGCAACAGTGTGGGAAAGGAGAGGCATCAGGCTGACCACAGAACTGAAGGTGTACAAGGCAGTTGTCCTGCCTTCCCTACTGTACACCTGCGAGACCTGGACAGTCTACGAGTGCCATGCCACAAAGCTAAACCGCTTCCACCTGAACTGCCTCAGAAAACTCATGAAGATCACCTGGCAAGACAAAATCCCTGACACAGAGGTCCTCTCCCAAGCTGAGCTGTCTAGCATCCACACCCTGCTCAAGAGAGCCCAGATTAGGTGGGCTGGCCTGGCCGCCTTGTTTGTATGCCTGATTCACACCTACCAAAGAGACTAATCTACAGTGAACTAGCAGAGGGCAAGTGCTCACAAGGTGGTCAGAAGAAGCGCTACAAAGACACTCTTAAGGCCTCCCTGAAGAGCTTTGACATCAGTCCTGATACCTGGGAGACCCTACTGCTAGACTGACTAGACTGGCGTAGCCGTACCAGCAAAGGTGCTGCCTCCTTTGAGCTGAACAGAATTGCCAAGGCCCAGAGAAAACGTGAGTTTGGCAAGTCCAGAGCCATCCCTGTATCTTCTGCCTGCACAGAGCACCTGTGCCCGACCTGTGGTAGATCCTTCTATGCCTGCATCGGACTGATCAGCCACAGCTGGACACATCACACCCAGTCCTCTTCCCTGTGATGTCCTTGGTCATCGTTGAGAATGACGGACGGACAACTAATTGTACAATGCAGGACTATCGGGCGCAGCGTGAAATGTGAGGTACCAATTAGACTGTAAGGTGCAGTGTGGCAGCATTGTTATGACCACGATTCAGCATTACATTGAGTTATTGTACAGTGAAATGGCATGTGGCAGGAAAGATTTTCTGTACCTGACCGTTCAGCAGCAGAGTTGTAGCAGTCTGCTGGAGAAAGTGCTCCGCTGTCTGTCCAGTGTGTGGTGGAGGGGGCAATCATGGTTATCCATGATGGATAACAGTTTGTTCAGTGTCGTCCTCTCCACCACATTCTCAAAAGTCTCCAGCCTGAGACCAATTACAGAGCCAGCCTTCTTGATAATCTTGACAAGTCTGTTGGTGTTGCTGGCTCTGATACTGCTACCCTAACAGACAGCAGCAAAGAAGATGGCATTGGCAACAATGGTCTGGTAGAAAAGCTCCAGCATCTTGTTGCACACATTGAAGGAGCTCAGCTTCTTCAGAAAGTAGAGTCTGCTCATCTCCTTCTTGTACACAGCATCAGTGGTAGATTTCCAGACCAGTCCATTGCTGATCATGACACCCAGGTATTTGTCGTCCTCCACTACCTCCACATCCTCCCCCCAATCCGCAATGGCTGTGTAGGCGTTCTCTTCTTCCTGAAGTCAATCACCATGTCTCTGGTCTTGCTGGCATTCAGACTCAGGTGATTCTGCTCGGTCCACTTCACAAATCAGTCTCACAGTGCCCTGTACTCTCCCTCCCCTCCCCCAGTTATACTGGACACCTTTAGTTCATGTGATTCTTTTTTTTTTTTTTCAGTTTACCTGTGGTCCAGAGAGAGGGAAAGGGAATACTTCACAAGCTACTTTTCAAAGAACAATCCTCCCTTATTTAAATTTAAGGATATTTTCCCTGAAATGGATTTGTAAGGATGTTGATTTTTTTTCACATTTTATTTTAATGTGTTATACGTATATCCATAAAAATGAGGAAAAGGGGTTATTTTCTAATTCATATTGTTACTATACTTTATAAGTATTTACCGCAAGTTGTTTTAAAGAGATATTTTGAGACCATGTGGATGTCAAGCTAAATGTTAAAATAGAAATTACACAACTTTTTTACAGACTCTTGTAGTTTAAGATATCTCCTGTTGCTCTACACATGAAATCACATGCTCCTATTATATTACTATATAGTGCAACTAAGATTTGAATTAAAAGGATTATGATTAATATTACTTGCATTTAAAAATTTTCATGCATATGAGGTTCCCTTAGTTTGCATAATGCCTTTTCTATTTTCATTCAGATCCAGACTTTCCTACCTTGATATCCCTTTGAACAAAGGTCCCCTTGAGTGCCAAAAATCTTCCAGCGACTCCAATACCCTGAAACTCTGTAGATCATTACATTCCTCTCATTGCGGTTGCCCCAGTTAAAGTACAGTTCCTGGTCTTTCAGACCAAACAGAGTGTCGTTCTTGCACTGCCAATGCTGCAGGATGCTAGTTTCATCACATTCAAAGAGGAGCACCTTCACCCAGTCTTTTATATCTGTGGCACCCAGACACAGCTTTAGGGACAGACTGAGGAGACGAGACTCAGAGGCCCAGCGAAACTGCTGCTCTTTGGCCCGTGGATCACAGGGGGCCAGCGTCACAGAGGTGGCACTCTCCACTTTTACACACTTGTTGTGGTCCTGATTGAAGATCAGGAAGCTGCTGCTGTCTGGAGCATAACAGAAAATGTATCCACAGTGCATCAAGTACCCATTCTTGAATAAATTCACAAAACCTGCTATAGTATGTTGCAATCAAAATGAATTAAACCAAAAGTGAACCTGGAGAACTTACCTATGTCAGCTACAATGCAGAAGAATTGAAGGAGACAGAGGACCACAGCAAAATTTGAACTGGGTGACATTATTCTCCGTGGTCAGTGAAGCTGCAGGAGGAATTTTCAATTATGAGAGAGGGCATCTGGTGTGTGAAAAGGTGTGTGCCATGGAGAAACAGTGACATAGAGCTATGGTGTCTTCCCTCCTTAATCACACTGATGGATATCCTGTCACATGAGCAGTTGCTGCTTACGCTTCCACAGAATTTTTAGCAGAACACAGGAAGACAGGAAGTGGTAATCAGTAATGTGATACCACTGTTATGCATGCATTTTTTTTGTTTTACATTATGTGTATGGTGACTGAAAAACATCAAAAACTAATTGATATTTTCAGGCTTAATGGAAGCACTATGTAAGTTTTTTTTTCTATATTAAAAGTGTATTGTGGTGATGTGTGCTAAATCTCTGCATGGATGATGATTCTAGTGAGGAGAAAAGAAGAGAAATAGATAAACTATAGCAGGGAAAATAAGTATTGAACATGTCAGCATTTTTCTCATTAAACATATTTCTGATGGAACCATTGTCCTGAGGTATTCATCAGATATCAGTAACAACCCAAGTAATCTATACATACAAAGAAATCAAGGCAACTGTGTTTACAAAACAAGTTATATTTAGTAAAGTGGAATGACACAGGGAATAAATATTGACCACACTTGGTGAATTCATTTAATGCTCAGTTGAAAAGTCCTTGTAATAACATCTTCCAGACACCTCCTGTATGGAGAAAGTAGGCGCAGGAATTGCTCAGGAGTAATTTTGGCCCATTCTTCCACACAGTCTTCAAATCTTGAGGGTTTTGTGGGTGTCTACGAGCTCTGATCTTCAGTTCGTTCTGTAGATTTTTAATTGGATTCAGGTCAGCTGACTGACTGGGCCATTCTAGCAGCTTTATTTTCCTTCTCTGGAGCCAGTTGAGAGTTGCCTTGGCTGTGTATTTGGGATCGTTGTTTTGCTGAAATGTCCACCCTCATTTCATCTTCAGCATCTTGGGAGATGGCAACAGGTTCTCATCAAGGATGTCTCTTTACATTTGTCCATTCATCTTTCCTTCAATTATATGAAGTCTGCCTGCACCATGGGCTGAAAAACACCCCAACACCATGATGGGATGTGCACTGCCATTTCTCCTCCAAACCATGCTGTTTGTTGTGGCCTCCAAAAATTCAATTTTGGTCTCATCTGACCAGACTATATTCTCCCAGTATTTTACTGGCTTGCCCAAATGTTGTGCAGCAAACTTTAAACGAGCCTCAACATGCTTTTTCTTCAGCAATGGAGTCTCGAGAGGTGAATAGGCATAGAGCCCATGTTGGTTGAGTGCATTACTTATTTTCTTTGAAACAGCAATACCTGCTAACTCCAGGTCTTTCTAGAGCTCTCCATGAATGGTCTTTGGCTCTTGGATAACTCTTCTGATAATTCTTTTGACTCCTCTGTCAGAAATCTTGCGAGGAGCTCCTGGTTGTGGCAGGTTTAGGGTAAAATGATCTTTCCACTTCCAAATGATGGCTCCAACAATGCTCACTGGAACGTTCAGAAGTTTAGAAATGCACCTGTAACCAGTGTCACCATTATATTTTGCAACAATAAGGTTGCAAAGGTCTTGACATAATGTCGGGCCCAGGGAACATGCACACAGGCTCAAGTGAGATTTAAAGGCTTTGTTCAACAACTGTGCGTGTATGGATGCGTGTATGCGGAATGTGAGTGGACTGTTGGTGAACGGGAAGCGCCGAGGGCAGAATGGTATGCCGTGCAGCCAGGCAACCCAAGGAGCAGAGCAAACACAGGGATGAGAGCAGGCCTTCACTATGCAGGGTTAATGTATAAGGCGTTGCTTACTTGCAGGTGTCGCGGTGGCTGGCGTTGGCAAGTGGAGCTCCTGCCTGGAGGACAGCGCCCAGCTGTGCGTTTGGCGAAGAGAGGGAGATGAGGATGAGGATGAGGTGAGGATGGGAGAAATTCGCCACCTGGAGGGTCTACCTGTGCACAGGGGAGAGACTGTAGAACAGGTGAGGAAGAAACACAGCTTACTTGCTGGATGAGGAGAGGCGCAGATCGGGAAGAGAAGATCTAGCGCTGGGGTTGGGGAGTGTTGGCGAACAGACGGCTCCAGACCGATGCTCTGGGCAGAGCGGGCTAAATAGCTGGCGGCTGACGAGGCGCAGGTGTGCGTGCAGCTGGGGCAGATGACCGGCGAAGGCAAGTTGTGACAGTACCCCCCCCCCCCCCGAGCAGCACCTCCTGGCGCTGGCTTATCCAGGTGCGCCCGATGGAACTCCATGGTAAGATGCTTATCCAGCACAAAGGAAGGGTGCACCCAGGATCTCCACTCCGGGCCATACCCCTCCCAATCCACCAGATACTGAAGCCCGCGACCTCGGTGTCGGGAGTCCAGGATGGAGGTGACCCTCCACGCCAGGTCGCCGTCGATCATCACGGGAGGGGGAGGCACCCTAGGAGGAGGACAGAGTGGGTCAGAGATCACGGGTTTAACCTGGGACACGTGAAATGTAGGACAGACACGGAGGGAGGGGGGGAGGGCCAAACGCACAGCCACCGGATTAATTACCTTGGTTATCGTGAAGGGACCGATGAAACGTTGCGCCAGCTTCCTCTTCTCCGCCTTCAGAATGATATCCCGGGCCGATAGCCAGACCCGCTGGCCCACCTGGTAACAGGGGGCGGCTCTCCTGTGGCGGTTGGCTGCACTGGAGTTGCGCACCGCCATGCGTAAAAGTGCTTGGTGCGTCCTAGTCCATAGGCTCCGGCAACGCCTAAGATGTGCCTGGATGGATGGACTGCCACCTCGCCCTCCTGCTCGGGGAACAATGGGGGGTCATATCCCAACGACGCCCGGAAAGGGGACATCCCAATGGCCGATGATAATGTGGGATTATGGGCATATTCCACCCAATCCAGGTGGGTGCTCCAGGAAAAGGGGTTAGAGGAGGCGATGCAGCGCAGGGCAGCCTCCAGCTGCTGATTGGCACGCTTGCACTGCCCGTTGGACTGAGGATGGTGGCCGGAGGAGAGACTCACCGTGGCCCCCAGGGCATTGCAAAAGCACCTCCAGACCTTGGACACAAACTGGGGCCCCTGGTCGGAGATGACGTCAGTTGGGATCCCGTGTAGCCTGACCACATGCTGGACTAGAAGATCGGCCGTCTCCCGAGCCATGGGAAGACTGTGGAGGGGCACAAAGCGGGTGGCCTTGGAGAACCGGTCCACAAGGGTCAGGATGGTGTCGTACGAGTTGGAAACGGGAAGACCGGTAACGAAGTCCAGGGCTACATGGAACCAGGGTCTGCCAGGGACCGGTAGGGGATGAAGCAGCCTCGCTGGAGTTCGGGGTCTTATTCATTGTGCACTGGGGGCAGGCACGGACGTAGTTGGCGGCGTCCTTCCGAAGTCCGGGCCACCAGAAGGAGCATTGGAGGAGGTCCACCAGCCGGGAGATGCCAGGGTGACAGGCGAGTTTGGACGTGTGAACCCAGTGGATGACGTCACCCCGGACCGACGATGGCACGAAGAGCCTTCCCGCTGGACCGCCACCAGGATCAGGTTCGGTCTCCTGCGCCTTCCAGATCTTGTCCCTGATGGACCAGGAAACAGCCCCCATGACGCACGAGGTGGGCAGGATGGTGTGGTTTCGCTCCTCCGGGGTCTCAGGAGTGAACTGTCTGGACAGCGCATCAGGTTTGCCATTCTTGGAGCCTGGGTGGTAGGTGAGCATGAACCTGAAGTAGCCGAAGAACAGAGACCAGCGCGCCTGGCGGGCATTCAGACGTTTGGCCGACCTCAGGTACTCCAAGTTCTTGTGGTTCGTCCAGACTATAAAAGGCTGCGCTGCCTCCTCCAGCCAATGACACCACTCCTGCAGCGCGAGCTTCACTGCCAGGAGCTCCCTGTCACCGACGTCATAATTCCGCTCTGCTGCCGACAGACGCTGGGAGAAGAAGGCGTAGGGGCGCACCACCCCATCCACCGGAGAAGGCTGAGACAGAACTGCCCCCACCCCCGTGTCAGATGCGTCCAGCTCGACCAAGCACTGCAGTGACGGGTCAACCTGGGTCAGGTCAGGTCAACCTGGGTCAGGTCCTGGGTCAGAACCCGGGAGGAAGAGAACTCCGTCTTCAATGTCTCAAAGGCCGATGCTGCCTCCTCGGTCCACTGGAACGGCACCTTGGGGAAGGTGAGGCGGGTCAGAGGAGAGGCGATAGTGCTGTACCTAGGCACAAAGCGGCGGTAAAAATTAGCGAATCCAAGGAATTGCTGCACCTGTTTCCTGGAAGAGGGGGTGGGCCATTCGACCACCGCTTTGACCTTGGCGGGGTCGGGGAGAAGTTGATTATGGGAGATGACAAAACCCAGGAAGGAGGTCTTATTGGTGTAAAACTCACACTTCTCCGCCTTAACGTACAGTCTGTTTTCAAGAAGCCGCTGAAGAACCCGCCTCACGTGGGCCTGATGCTCCTCTCGAGACCTGGAGAAGATCAGGATGTTGTCCAGGTATACGAACACGAAGACCCCCAAGAAGTCACGCAGGACGTCATTGATGAGCCGTTGGAAGATGGCAGGAGCGTTGGTGAGCCCAAACAGCATAACCAAGTATTGGAAATGGCTGCTGGGCATCCGGAACGCTGTCTTCCACTCGTCGCCCTCCTGGATCTGAACGAGGTGGTACGCGCTGCGGAGGTCCATTTTGGTAAACCAAGTGGCCCCCTGGAGGGAGTTGAAGGCAGAGTCCATGAGGGGTAGGGTGTATCTGTCCTTCTCTGTGATATCATTAAGAGCCCTGAAGTCGATACACGGCCGCAGGGACCCATCCTTCTTCGACACGAAGAAAAACCCAGCTCCGAGTGGGGGACAAGGAGGGGCGAATGATGCCAGCGCTGAGTGAATCTCTGATGTATGTGTCCATGGCCTCCCGCTCCGGGGCAGACAGGCTGTAGAGGTGGCCAGATGGTAAGGGCACCCCCGGGCGGAGGTTTATGGTGCAGTCATACGGGCGGTGGGGGGGGGAGAGACAGTGCCTTGGATTTGCTGAAGACGAGCCCCAGATCGAGAAACTCTGGCGGCACCAGGGAGAGGTCTGGTGGAGGTGAGTCGGGGGCAGGGGGAGGAGCAGATGGGGCGCAGGCAGCAGACTGGAGGCAGGTGCCCATGCAGAAAGAGCTCCAGGAGATGATGCTGCCGGACTGCCAATCAAGCACGGGGTTGTGGAGGCGCAGCCATGGGTAGCCCAGGATGACGGGGGAAGCTGAAGTGGGCAAGACGAATAGGCTCAGATCCTCCCTATGGTTGCCAGAGATGATGACAGGCACCGGCTTGGTGCGATGGGTAACCCTTTCCAAAGGTGTGTGGGAGAGGGTGACGAGATTGAGGGGGGCTGGCAATGCCAGACATGGGATGCCCAAGCGGGTTGCCAGGCTCTTGGAAATAAAGTTCTGTTCTGCCCCCGAGTCCACCAGTGCGTGAGTGACGTGCCCGATGGAGTTGTGACAGAACCTAATGGGCAGTAAGCATTTAGAGAGGGGATTAGGCCGGGTTACGTCCGTGAGGCCCCCTACAGTGACTCGCGGACTTCCCCTTTTGGCTTGACCGAACAAAGCTCCATGGAGTGCTGGTCGTCCCCGCAATACATGCAGAGACCCAGCTCCCTGTGGCGCTGTTTCTCCGCTAGAGGGAACTTGGTCCGCCCGACCAGCATCGCCTCCGATTCGTCGGCGGACTCTGGAGCGGGTAACGCCAGGGGGCGAGGCTGAGAGACGCGGGCAGGGGCTCCACGCGAGCGGCTGTAGGACTTCCACTCTGCGGCCCGCTCTCTCAACCTATTATCCAAACTGATTGTCAGGGAGATTAATTCAGACAACCGTTCCGGCTGATCCTGGCAGGCCAGCTCGTCCCGCAAACTAGAATTTAGGCTGCGGAGGAAGATGCTGCAGAGAGAAGCCTCGCCCCAGCCAACTTCCTCCGCTGCCACCCGGAAGTCAACAGCGTAATCAGCCGCCGTTCGGCTACCCTGGCGAAGATTCAGCAGCCGATCGGTTAGCACACTGTCGCGATCCGTGTGGTCAAAAACCTCATAGAAATCATGCACGAATTGGGCATAGGACAGGTTCGCGTAGCTGGGCTTCACCATAACGGCGTAAGCCCAGGCTAATGCTCTCCCTTCCAGGAGATTGGCAATGTACCCAATCCGGCTGTGGTCAGAGGGAAAATCACCGGGGACGTGCTGGAATACCGACTCGCACTGCAGGAGGAACCCGCGCGCCTCGCCGAGCTTTCCTCTGAAGCGTGAGGGTGTGGGGAAGGGCGTGAGCCGGGTTGGCGGCCCCGAGGTAGCTTGGCTAGCTGGAGGAGCAGCGGGAGCTGGCCCGCTAGGCTGGGCCGGAGGAAACGCCTGCTCGGGATCCAGTCAATTCAAACGGTGAGTGATGTTGGTTAATTGATTTAGAATGACTTGTTGTTGATGGGCAATCAAATCCACTTGAGCCTCGAGGGTGGAAAGTTGGCGTGCGAGCCAGCTGTCCGCTGGGCTGCCCTGCTGGAGCCGTACTGACATAATGTCGGGCCCAGGGAACACGCACACAGGCTCAAGTGAGATTTAAAGGCTTTATTCAACAACTGTGCGTGTATGGATGCGTGTATGCGGAATGTGAGTGGACTGTTGGTGAACGGGAAGCGCCGAGGGCAGAATGGTACGCCATGCAGCCAGGCAACCCTAGGAACAGAGCAAACACAGGGATGAGAGCAGGCCTTCACTATGCAGGGTTAATGTATAAGGCGTTGCTTACTTGCAGGTGTCGCATTGGCTGGCGTTGGCAAGTGGAGCTCCTGCCTGGAGGACAGCGCCCAGCTGCGCACTCGGCGACGAGAGGGAGATGAAGACGAGGATGAGGCGAGGATGGGAGAAATCCGCCACCTGGAGGGTCCACCTGTGCACAGGGGAGAGATTGTAGAACAGGTGAGGAAGAAACACAGCTTACTTGCTGGATGATGAGAGGCGCAGGTCGGGAAGAGACGATCTAGCGCTGGGGTTGGGGAGCGTTGGCAAACAGACGGCTCCAGACCGATGCTCTGGGCAGAGCGGGCTAAATAGCTGGAGGCTGACGAGGCACAGGTGTGCGCGCAGCTGGGGCAGATGACTGGTGAAGGCGAGTTGTGACAGGTCTAGAGAGGGCTCTTTGCTTCTACCCATCATGAGTTCTTTGTGGTGTTACAATCTGATATTCACAGACCTTTTTAAAGACTCTCAGTCAGGACTTAACCAGCTGGAATTAATTTGTACTGATAGGGGGTGGGATAGCTTCCTAAATTCTGATGGGTTTCAGCCTGTTTCTTGACTTTCTATGCCTTTTTGCACCACTTTTTCTTCATGTGTTCAATACTTATTCCCTGTGTCATTCCACTTTATCAAATGTAACTGGTTTTGTGAACACAGTTGCCTCGATTTCTTTGTATGGATGGATTACTTGGGTTGTTACTGATATCTGGTGAAAATCTCAGGTCATTGGCCCCATCAGAAATATGTTTAATGATAGGCTTGTGGAAGGATCGTCACTTCCTTGTGGTAACGTATCGTCACTTCCTGTTTTGCTGTCTGCCTGTGTGGTTGCTCTCCAGCCACTAGCTATGGCTACTAGCTCTCTTTCCTCTCCTCCTCTGGTGTGCTCTCTCTGTCAGATGTTTAGCTACACCTCTGCCTCTTTTAGTGATAACGGTAAATGTAATAAATGTTGTCTTTTTGAGGCGCTCGAGGCGAGGTTGTCTGATTTGGAATCCCGGCTCCGCTGCATTGAAACACCGTCTGCGCCAGTTAATCTCGACGGACGCCCCTTAGCTGCAGCGGAGCTAGCTAGCTTAGGCCCCACTGTCAGCGGTCCCTCGGCTCTCCTCAGCAGCGAGGAGACTGAGTGGGTGACGGTGAGAAGGAAGCCTAGTCGCAAAGCCCCGGTTCACCACCAACCTGTTCACGTTTCTAATCGTTTTTCCCCACTCAGCGACACACCCGCTGAGGAAAAAACTCTGATCATTGGCGACTCTGTAGTCAGAAACGTGAACCTAGAGACTCCAGCGGCCATAGTCAAATGCATTCCTGGGGCCAGAGCAGGCGACATCGAGTCAAATTTGAAAATGCTGGCTAAAAGTAACTGTAAATATTCCACAATTGTTATTCACGCCAGCATTAATGACATCCGTCTCCGGCAGTCGGAAGTGACGAAACTTAATGTAGAATCGGCGTGTGAGTTTGCAAAAACAATGTCTGCCACTGTAGTATTCTCTGGGCCCCTCCCCAATCTGACCAGTGATGACATGTTTAGCCGCTCGTCATCCTTGAACCGCTGGCTGTCTGTGTGGTGTCCTAAAAATGACGTGGCTACATTGACAATTGGAGCTCTTTTTGGGGAAAACCTGGTCTTATGAGACGAGACAGCATTCATCCCACTTTGGATGGTGCTTCTCATTTATCTAACAATCTGGCATCTTTTTTATCCAAATTTCCAAAACCCTGACTACTCAGAGTTGGGACCAGGAAGCAGAGTCGCAGTCTTCCACGCCTCTCTGCAGCTCCTCTTCATCCGCCACCCCTCAACTTAGCCCCTGTCTTCCCCATCAGAGAATCGTTGTCTGCTCCCTCCAAAGTAAATAAAAATATAATGTATAATCATCCCAAAGTGATTAAGCAAAATATTGGTAAAACTCAAATTAAACATAAAGCCTCTAAACTGAATGATTTGGCCTCTGTTCCTCCTCATAATTTAAAAATTAAATGTGGTTTATTAAATATTAGGTCTCTAACTCCCAAGTCTCTGTTAGTCCATGATCTGTTAATTGATCATCAGATTGATTTAATTTCCCTTACAGAGACTTGGTTAGGGCAAGAGGATTATGTTGGTTTAAATGAATCAACTCCCTCTGGTTATTTAAACTGTCAAAATCCCAGAAGTTCTGGTTGTGGAGGAGGAGTAGCAACAATTTACCATTCCAAATTACTAGTTAATGTAAAGCAAAAAACATGTTATAATTCCTTTGAGGGCCTGGTCCTCAGTATTGGGCACTTTAGCAATTTTAGGTTAAATCCAATTTTATTTGCCATAGTTTATCGTCCCCCATCAACCTACTCAGAATTTTTATCCGAATTTGCTGATTTCTTAGCTGATTTAGTGCTGAAATCTGATAGAATAATTATAGTAGGGGACTTTAATATACATGTGGATGGAGATAGTGACTGCCTTAATGTGGCTTTTAATTCAATATTAGACTCGATTGGGTTTTCTCAGAAAGTAGGAAATTCTACTCATTACCTCCACCATATATTGGACCTTGTTCTGACATATGGCATAGAAATAGAAAATCTTGTAGTGTCTCCTCATAACCCTGTACTGTCAGACCATTGTCTGTTAACCTTTGATTTTACTATTTCTGACTATTTGGCTCCTAAAGAAAAATATTATTACAGTAGATGCCTCTCAGATGATGCTGTTACCAAATTTATGCAGATTGTCTCCTCTATGCCATGTGTCAACACAACAGAAATAAGCTATAGACAGCTTGCTCCTTCTGTAATTGATAACATGGTGGATAGTGTTTCAGCTTCTCTGCATCAGGCTCTAGACTTGGTGGCCCCCTTAAAAAAGAAAAAGTCTAATCAGAGATTTCTAACTCCTTGGTTCAACACAGAAACTCGTAGCTTAAAACAGAAGACTCGTCAATTAGAAAGAAAATGGTGCTCTACTAATTTAGATTAAATCTATTTAGCTTGGAGAAATCATCTTTTAATTTATAAAAAATCTCTTAGAAAAGCTAGAACGAGTTATTACTCTGCATTAATAGAAGAGAACAAGAATAATCCCAGGTTTCTTTTCAGTACTGTAGCCAGGTTGACAAAGAGTCAGGACTCTGTCAATCCTAGCATTCCCTTAGAGCTTACTAGTCAGGACTTTATGTCAATAATAAAATTTCATCCATCACGTTTACCCCGTATGTCACATGCCACACTAAAGACAATAAAACACTGGACTTATTCTATGCAAACACTAAGGAGGCGTACACCTCATCACAACTCCCCCAACTCGGGAGATCGGATCACAACTTGGTTCATCTCCGGCCGGTGTACAAACCCCTAGTGCACAGACAACCCCCGGCCATGCGCACAGTGATGTTATGGTCTGAGGAGGCAATGGACGCTCTAAAGGGCTGTTTTGAAGCCACTGCCTGGAAGCAGCTCTGTGATCCACATGGTGAGGACATCAATGGCCTCATTCACACCTTCACGGGCTACCTCAGCTTCTGTGCGGACAAATCCGTTCCCACCAAGACCATACGGTGTTGCTCAAACAACAAACCCTGGATCAGCCCTGAGATTAAAACACTTCTGAGAGAGAAGAAGAAGATCTTCAGGTCGGGGAACAGGGAGATGCTGAAGTCCGTACAGAGGGAGCTGAGGAGAAAGATCAGAGAAGGCAAGGACAGCTTCAGAAGGAAGATGGAGGACAAGCTGCAACAGAGCGACATCAGCGGGGTCTGGAGAAACCTCAAAACCATCTCTGGGCTCCAGAATACCTCCCCCCAGGCCACGGGGGGCAGGGAGTGGGCGAACAATCTGAATTTGTTTTTCAATAGGTTTGACCAACCGCCCTCCCCCCTGACTGCACAACAACCACTACTGCCTGTAAAGACATCAAGTCCTGCTGCCCACTCCCCACTCCACCAACACCCCCCCCACTCCCAACACACAGCCCCCCATCCTGACCCTGACCAGGACCCAGGTGAGGACGGAGCTGAGGAAGATCAAGGCGAGGAAGGCGTCGGGACCGGACGGCATCAGCGCAAAGCTCCTCAAGTCCTGTGCAGACCAGCTGTGTGGGATTGTGACGTACATCTTCAACCTGAGCCTGAAGCTGGGGAGGGTACCACAGCTGTGAAAAACATCTTGTGTGGTACCTGTACCAAAAACTTCCCACCCCAAAGACCTGAACAGCTACAGACTGGTGGCCTTGACGTCCCACTTGATGAAGACCCTGGAGAGACTGCTCCTTGCTCACCTCCGCCCCCTGGTGGAACCAGCGATGGATCCACTCCAGTTCGCCTACCAGCATGGCATTGGGGTAGAGGATGCGGTGATCTTCCTCCTTCACCGTTCTCTGTCCCACCTGGAGAAGCCCGGGAATGTGGTGAGGATCATGTTCTTTGACTTCTCCAGTGCTTTCAACACCATCCAACCGATGATCCTGAAGGACAAGCTGCTGCGCGCAGGGGTGGACCAGCACCTGTCATCATGGATCCTGGACTACCTCACGAACCGGCCTCAGTTTGTTAGAACCCGGGACTGTGTGTCCGACACGATCATCAGTAGCACGGGGGCCCCCCAGGGAACGGTGTTGGCTCCCTTCCTGTTCACTCTTTATACTGCGGACTTCTCACACAACACAACACACTGCCATCTACAGAAGTTCTCTGATGACTCTGCGATCGTTGGCCTCATCTCCAATGGAGATGAAGCTGAGTACAGAGGGCTTATCCAGGACTTCGTGGACTGGTGCCATTGGAACTGCCTCCAGATCAACGCGAGGAAAACTAAGGAGCTGGTGGTGGACTGCCGCAGGCAAGGACAACCCCTCACAGCACCAGTAAATATACAGGGAACAGACATTGAGATGGTGACATCCTACAAGTACCTGGGTGTTCATCTGAACAATAAACTAGACTGGTCACACAATACTGATGCACTCTACAAGAAGGGACAGCACAGGCTGTTCCTACTGAGGAGACTCAGGTCTTTTGGTGTACAAGGGGCGCTGCTGAAGACATTCTATGACACGGTGGTGGCATCAGCCATCACTTTTGGAGTGGTCTGCTGGGGCAGTGGCATTACTGCAGCCAATAGGAAGAGACTGAACAAACTGATCAAGAAAGCTAGCTCCGTCCTGGGGCAGCGCCTTGATCCGGTGGAGGAGATAGGAGAGAGAAGGACGGTGGCTAAACTGTCATCTCTGCTGGAGTCCGAGTTCCACCCTATGCAGGACATACTGAATGCACTGAGGAGCTCATTTAGCAGCAGACTACATCATCCCAGGTGCACAACCAAGAGGTTTCGCAGGTCCTTCCTACCAACGGCTGTCAGACTGTACAACCTAAGCAGGGCTGCTCGCAGAGATAGCAAAAAGACGTAACAACCTAATAGTTTTTTGAATGCAAAAGATGCAATAGACTTACACAATGGTCTCCTCCGGCATACAACTAGGAAAATACCGGTAGCTACGGAGGGTGAGAATATGTATGGGCACATAATCATACCATGTAGGATAACTAAGTAGACGGTTGTGCTGTTTCATCCCATCTAGCAACAATGCTCTGCGCTGTGTGTGTTTATACATTTACATATTTATTCCATCTAGCTACAATGCTCCGCACTGGGTGTGTTTATGTTTATGTTTATATTTATATATCTATATATTCATTCCATCTAGCTACAATGCTCCGCACTGTGTGTTTATATATCTACATATTATTCCATCTAGCTACATTGCTCCGCACTGTGTGTTTATATATTTACATATTTTTTCCACCTAGCTGCAATGCTCCGTACTGTGTGTTTATATATCTACATATTATTCCATCTAGCTACATTGCGCCGCACTGTGTTTATATATTTACATATTTATTCCCTCTAGCTGCAATGCTCCGTACTGTGTGTTTATATACTCATATATTTATCCCATCCAGCTACAATGCTCTACACTGTGTGTCTGTGTGTATATATACTGTATATATTTATAGTAATATGTACATATGTATATTAGCTGCTCTTGCTTGCGTGCTTTTTTTTTTTTTTCTTGCCTTCTGATTGTTGCTCTGAGTGTTGCTATCCCTGTGCTGTTGCAATCCTGGAATTTCCCTGTTGTGGGACTAATAAAGGCTTATCTTATCTTGTAAAATCAATCAGACTCTTCCACAGTTAACTTAAATACTGTAACTACTACAACTCCTTCTATTGATGTCTGTCTTGATGAGTTTACTCCTATCGACCTTTGTGAGTTAGACAAAATAGTTTCCTCATCCAAACCTTCAACTTGTCTTTTAGACCCTATTCCCACCAGGTTATTTAAAGAAGTCTTCCCACTTATTGGTAGCTTTATTCTTCATATAATCAATTCTTCATTAACTTTAGGCCATGTACCGCAGGCTTTTAAAACGGCTGTAATTAAACCCTTACTCAAAAAGCCAACGCTAGATCCAGGAGCTTTAGCTAACTATAGACCAATCTCTAATCTCCCTTTCATTTCAAAAATCTTAGAAAGAGTTGTTGCTACGCAATTATTTGACCACCTGCAGGGAAATGGTTTACTTGAAGAGTTTCAATCTGGGTTTAGAATCCATTATAGTACTGAAACAGCCTTAGCGAAGGTCGCTAACGACCTCCTCATTGCATCTGATAATGGACTAGTTTCTGTACTTGTCCTTTTAGACCTTAGTGCAGCTTTTGATACTATCGATCATAATATTCTACTTGATAGATTAGAACACTATGTTGGACTTAATGGAACTTCGTTGCAGTGGTTTAGATCTTATTTATCTGCTAGGTTCCAGTTTGTTCATGTAAATAATGAGTTTTCTTTCAACTCAAAGCTTAGTCATGGAGTTCCACAGGGATCTGTGCTAGGCCCTACTCTTTTTAGTTTATATATGCTTCCGTTAGGCAACATTAGAAAGCACTGTATACATTTTCATTGTTATGCAGATGACACACAATTATACCTGTCAATGAAGCCAGATGATAGTAATCAATCAGCGAAGTTAGAAGCCTGTCTTAAGGAAATCAAAGCTTGGATGACTTGTAATTTCCTGCTATTAAATTCAGATAAGACTGAAGTCATTCTTGTTGGTCCAAAAAACCTTAGAAATTCCTTTCCAAATCAAACTTTCAGTTTGGATGCAGTTACTCTTTCTCTTAATAGCTCTGTGAGGAACCTTGGAGTTATTTTTGATCAGGATTTGTCCTTCAATTCACATATTAAATTTGTTTCTAAGACTGCCTTCTATCATTTGCGTAATATTGCCAAGATTAGGAGCATCTTGTCTCAGAGTGATGTTGAGAAGCTGATCCACGCTTTTGTTAGCTCGAGATTAGATTATTGTAATTCTTTATTATCAGGCTGTCCTAAAACATCTTTAAAAAGTCTTCAGCTGATCCAAAATGCTGCAGCAAGAGTTTTAACAGGTACTAGAAAGAGAGATCATATCTCTCCGGTTCTGGCCTCCCTTCATTGGCTTCCCATAGAATTTAGAATTAAGTTTAAAATCCTTCTTCTTACTTACAAAGCTCTAAACAATCAGGCTCCTTTTTATTTAAAAGATCTGATACTACCGTATTATCCTAACAGAGCATTACGCTCCCAAAATGCAGGATTACTTGTAATACCTAGAATCTCCAAAAGTACAATGGGAGGCAGAGCCTTCAGTTATCAAGCTCCTCTCCTGTGGAATCAGCTGCCAATCTGGATTCGGGAGTCAGACTCGATCTCTGTTTTTAAGAATAGGGCTAAAACCTACCTTTTTGATCTAGCCTACAATTAGGGAGGGATCATGTGTTTCTGAACCCTCCCTTAGTTATGCTGCTAATAGGTTTAGTCAGCTGGGGGACCTCCAGTAATGCACTGGGCCTCACTCCTTTCCTCACTCTCTATGAAATATTTTTTTTTACTGGTCATTAACATTTGTTTGTTCTCTCCCATAGATTGAGTCCCCATCGTGCTGTTTGCTCTCTACATGTCTGTTCTTTTCTTCTTCTCTATCCCCTCACCCCCCCAGCCAGTCGCAGCAGATGACTGCCCCTCCCTGAGCCTTGTTCTGCTGGAGGTTTCTTCCTGTTAAAAGGGAGTTTTTCCTCTCCACCGTCGCCAAGTGCTTGCTCACAGGGGATCGCCTGATTGCTGGGGTCTTTCTGCAACTGTGGGGGTCCCCCCCTACAGTTGATAGTGCTATGAGATGACTGTTGTTGTGAAATGGGTCTATATAAATAAAGTTGAATTGAATTGAATGAGAAAAATGTTGACGTGTTCAGTACTTATTTTCCCCATTGTATGTGCCAACAGATAGCAACTCATCTTCAGTATGACATTATATGATGTCTTTGTCAGGGAGAAGGTTAGCATTGTACTTGAAATGTATGACTACTCATGTAACTACGATGCTGAGGAGGCCAGTTTCCTGCTGCTGGCAGGTCCTCCTGGCCTGATACCAGCTCAGAGCTAACTGTGTTTTCATTTGATTCTGAACCCCTGTGACTGGATCAGTGTCCCAACCTGAAGATTCTGGATTATACTGAAGACAAAAATGACTCAGATTATTAAACGGGGGTATAGTGGATTATAAAGTGAAAGAAGTGTACAGTATGTAGAGCTAGACAGAAAGTGCCAAAATCAGATTTATTAAATAGATTAAGAAGTTGACTTCCAGTACTGTGTCTATTCTTGTTTATATCAGGAATTATCCTTTTGTTCTTATTAAAGACAAAGATAGAAAGGAGATGTTTTTACATTATTTTCTTTACATGTTTCAACTGTTCACTGCAGTCTTCATCAGAAGTGTCAGCTGATTGCTGCAAGGTGTCATTTATCAGCTGACTTTCGTAGGTGGGGCCAGCCCAGCAGAACTGTCAGATCCACCAAGCTGGCCCTGCCCTATGCCGTCTGATGGTCTCTGGAGAATGTAGTCCCAAGTGTGGGAAAGCATAAATGCCCCCTCATCCCAATTCATGCTGTCTCCTCTGGGAATAAGACAAGACAGTTTATTTTTGGATGTAAAAAAATGAAAGGATACTTGCCTTAGTTCCGGGGGACTAGTGGTTGCTGCTGCTGCGAGTCCACACGAAGCCCTTCCAGGGACTGAGGAGGAGGAGGTCGTCTGGCAGGCGAGATGCCAGAGTCAGGGGATGCTTATTTGTCTGCTCAGATGTTGGCGCAGATGGTGTTCCTGACCTCAACCCACGGAGTGACTATGGGGCTGGCAGGGCGGGGACTGGAGCTAGAGATTGGTGAGAAGTTGATGGTACCAAGGCCAGGGGACACTTCCTTGTCAGCACAGACCTCGGCTTGTTGGTGGGACTCCTCACCATCCCGCGGTGCTCCCGCTGCAGGTCTGCCACCAGGGTAATCCTCTCCACCCCCTCAGCATGCTCTGCGAGCCGAGGATAACGGTAAGCAGCTGCCTCCGCGAGACCCAGGTACCAAAGAGTGGATTTTGGGGTGTGAGACATGCATAGCAGATGGACTAAGTCTATCAGTTTCCATTAATGTACGGCAAAACTCCCATCCCAGGCTCATAGGATACCAATGTCTGCCTGCTGAGTTTGCACTGGCTGACATCTCAGCAAAAATGGACTTAACAAAAAATATTAAGGAGGGAAAAAGAAAAAAGGCAACCTCACAATCCGCTGGGTCCACACTGGCAATGACCGTCTGTCATAAACATCCCTCAGGGCAGGAACGAAGACCCAAATACTGGAGCTGTGAGTTTGCAGGGAGTTTAATAAAAACACAAACAATATAACAAGAATGAAAAAACTTACAAGGCAGGAATACGAGGAGTTGAACAGCTCAAGGCTGAGATGTGGAATGCACGTCAGGATAACCATGACAAGAGGATAATTATAAGACGTGGGACTCACGTCTGGGAATTTAGTGAAGGTCGCTGCCCCGAACTGTGGGGCAGCGGCCCTTAAATAGGACAAAAAGGAATTAACCAAATACTGAACAGGTGTGGGTAATGAGCGAGGATAATCAGACCAAACAACTGACAGCTGTGAAAGCCTGCAAACTTGAGCTAAAGGCACAAGTAAACACAAAGCGCTGTCAAAATAAAAGTACAGGAGGGTATGGCAAAAGCTGAGTACAAATATGAATTGATACAAAATGAGAAACAGAATACAAAAAGGGAAGCATGACCCATCAAGGTGAGGACAAGATAAAATACAAACCAAGAAATACTAACAATATAATATTCATGAACACCACTAAACAAAAAGGGAAGTGAGGGTGAAGACGAGGGTAGACTCATGTCAAAAACCAGGAAGATGCTGTTTAATACAAAATGATCACAAAACACATAGTAATAATAAACAAGATTATTATAACTCTGGACACATAATATATCTAACAATATAATATTCATGAACACCACTAAACAAAAAGAGAAGTGAGGGTGAAGACGAGGGTAGACTCATGTCAAAAACCAGGAAGATGCTGTTTAATACAAAGTGGCCACAAACACATAGTGATAATAAACAAACAAAAATAAACAAGCTTATAATAACTCTGGACACATAATATAAACAAACAGGACTATAGTAGGGCAACACGGTGGTGGAGTGCTTAGCACTGCGGCAGCACAGCAACTCACCCTTGGCCGCGGGATCCCGGGTCCGATCCCAGCCCCCAACCAACAGTGATCTGTGTGGAGTTTGCATGTTCTCCCCGTGTCTGCGTGGGTTTACGCCGGGATTTCTCCAGTTTCCTCCCACATGCCAAAAACACGCAAGTTAGGTTAATTGGCATTCTGGGGGATTCTAAATTGTCCTTAGGTATGACTGTGAGAGTGAATGGTTGTCTGTGTCTCAGTGTTGGCCCTGCGATGGACTGGCAATCTGTCCAGAGTGTACCCTGCCTCTCGCTCAAAGATGCTAGGATAGGCTCCAGCACCCCCCCCCCCCCTCCGGTGACCCAAAAAGTATTAAACAGAAGAAGGTGGATAGACTATAGTAATTAAACTAAGAAAAACAGGAACTCCCAAAAACAGAGAAACAAACTGCAAAGACATAACAACATACAGACAAAACCAATACTCAAATATAAAATAAAGTCAGGATGAGAAAAGTACAGAAAAATAATCTAAACTAACTGAAAGTGTGAGCACAGCTCTCTAACCATGCTCCGCATCATGACACATATTACAGACAGAAAGGGTATAGGCTGAAGCAGCAGCTTATTAAGGCCTACCCCTCATACACTATACAAATGTTTAGCCAGCCACATAGCAACAGTAACAAAAATTCTATCTATAATGTAATTACATAATTATATTAATTTTAAATAAATTAAATACCATTGTATCTCTTCATTAGCATAATTATTGTCAAATATTTAAACTTATTAAATGTGCCACATAACTTCAAATCAGCAATAACATTATTTCATAACTTCACCTCTGTAACAAAAAAACTGAGATTTTTTTTTTACATTGGTTCTTGTCTTTGCTTTCTAAAAAGTACATATTCCCCTTAAGTTATAATTGCTTTTCCTCAGCTGGAACAACTCCTGGATGCTATGAGGTAACTGGCAGTTTTTCACCCTGAACGTAATCTGTAAAATTTTGAAATCTTTTAATTCACTGAATCTTAAAGTATTTAACATATAGTGGATTTGTAGAATCATAATAATGTGTTCTGCACACGTCTCATTGCTTTCTTTTGTAGTAAAAATATTGAATTAGTGATTGCTTTACATGTATTTCCCCATACTTCCACACCACATATCACATATGGAACTACGAACAAACGGTATAATACATACAATGAACCTGGAGTTACATAATCTTTCATTTTGTGTAATAATGCAATAGATTTTGATATTTTTGTTGTTATATTTTTAATATGAGGTTTCCAACTTACTTTACTATCCAATAACACACCTAGGAATTTTGTTTCTGATACATTATCAATTTCAATGTCATTTATCAACCGGAGTGGTGGCTCAGTTGGTAGAGCATCCGCCCCACACCCGGGAGGCAAGGGTTCAAATCCCGGCCGGGTCATACCAAAGACCATATAAAAATGGTATTTTCTGCCTTCTAGCATGGTGCTCCGCATAATGGAACAGGGAAAGTAAAGTTACGCACAGAGCTACCAGAGGACTGACCCCCCGCTGTAGCTTTCACTACTTACAGTAGCTGTGTGGCCTAGGGTCAGAGAAACGGAGATAGGCGCCGCCCCATACACCAACATGGTGTGAAGGGAATTAACTAACTAACCATGTTATTTATCATGTTTTCTATTCAAATATACCAGGGGTCACCAACGCGGTGCCCGCGGGCACCATGTCGCCCGCAGGGACCACATGTGTTGCCCGCAGGCCTGTTCTAAAAATAGCACAACTTGCAAGTGAGCTGCGTCTAAGATGTAATTTTTTCTGCCGCTATTTTTTATTTTATATTTTTTATATTTTTTAAAATCACACTTGCATTTATATAGATTTTAAAATGACAATGTCTTAAAAAATAAAAAAAAATGAAAATATGTTTATTATACGTAAAGTTAAGGTGAACTCTGACCTAGTTCAAAGGTCAGTATTGTGCGCATGACAAAACCTTCGCGCTTGTGGAGCGTAAGCTAGCGGGCCGGGCAGTTAAGATGGTGAGGGGAGTGCAGTTTCCAAGCCCAAAAACATTGCAAAAAAAAGACAGAAAATTTATCATTTTCAAAGTGAGCAGGAGGAAGAGTTCTTTTTTACTACCGTGAAAGGAAGCTGCTTGTATTTCATTTGCGGGGCGATGGCGAAGCGCCACTTCACTACCCACTCTTTTTTTTTTTTTTTTTTTGGACTTATCTTGTACCCATAGGTAGATTTGTTCTGCAGTCTGGTGACAAGCCGCCAGCCGCTGCGTGCGCAAGCGCCCCTTAACTCCCTAACCTGCATGTTTTTGCATTAAAAACGAGAACATGCACCACCAGAACATGCAAACTCCACACAGATCACTGTTGGCCGGGGATCGAACCCGCGATCCCCCGGCCGAGGGTAAACTGCTGCCGCGGTGCTAACCACTGCGCCACTGTGCATATAAGCACTTTCAGTGCTGTTTAGCTTCTCATGAAAGGACAGTGTTGGTTGCTCAAGCATGATTCTTGGCAGGAACTGTATGGATATACTGTAATTCCAGTGAAGAAGAACACACAAAAGTGTGTTTATTAAATGTAACAGATTTTGAGCAGAATTGCAGCAGATTTGTTCAGTTAAAAATGTGATAAGATTTATTTAATATGAAAGTTGATTTTTCTTAAATGTTGCATAACTTTTTCAAACATGGTTCAACATAGTTCATGAATTAAAAGGGTTTAGTTTTTTATGGTTAAAAGGGACTGGTGAAAACTGGACATTTTTTTATGAAATGTAGAAGTGATCATCTGAACAATTGCTGAGATTAATAAAAATAAAGTGTTGAATATTGATCTTGTCTGTTAGCCACTCTAAGTTATTGATAATTATTTATTTATGTGTGTATATATATATATATATATATATATATATATATATATATATATATATACTGTATATATATATATATATATATATATATAGTATATACACACACACACACAATTTGTTATTTTAGAGGAGTGTGTCAAGCTGGTGCCCTTCACATGACTCGATACCCATGAAGTAGCTCTTGGTTTCAAAAAGGTTGATGACCCCTGAAATATACCAATCGATTCCCAAATATTATTTGTGTTTCAAAGAGCTTGGATACAACAATAACATGTATCATCTATGCTGAAGCACTATCGTGTCCTACGTTGAAATAAGAACAACAGAGGTGAATGTACTGGGAAAGAGAATGTATTAGGAAAGACAGAAACGTGTCTACCCTACACTGTACAAAGTTGCAGTAGCTCTCTTTTGCACACCTGCATCCTCTATGCTCTGTGAGAGAGTGTTCTTAAAAGCTGGTGAAATAATCTTAAAAAAAAATTGCCTTAGTCTAAAGACTGTTGAAAAGTTATTTCTTAATAAAAATGGATAAGTAACACAAACACACTAAATAACACAAGCACATTCACTGTAGTCACCCCAGTTTTATTATTTCTTTTTTCCCCTAATGATCATTGTTATTTCTTAAAGGACAGTACATTTATTGAACTGAAAAAATACACATCAAACCAATAACACCCTTGTAAAAATCTGCATGTTGTATACTGTTTGTCCAGTAGATGGCTTAGTAGAGCAAATGAAGCTTCACATGAAGCTTCATCCATATGAACCAATTTGATAAAATGCTTCAATGCTTCTAGAAAGCCTCATCTGGCCATCAGTAGTTTTTGCACATTGTTGTGATCAGTTTACATACCCTCCTCTGCTAACAGTGCTCCAGCATGTTACATCATCCACTCAGTCATCAGCAGGCTGCAGACACAACATCCCAATGCTCTCCAGCTCATCTCTGGTGATTTTAACCATGCTTCAGTGTCCTCCACTCTGCGTACTTTTCACCCAGTATGTTACGTACCACACCAGAGACAATAAAACACTGGACTTACATATGTTATGCCAACACTAAAAACGCATATAACTCATCAACCCACCCCCTACTTGGAAGATCTGATCTCATAACCTGGTTTACCTCTTGCTTGTGTACAAACTACTTGTACACAGACAACCTTGTGCTACCCGCACAGTGAAGAGGTGGTCTGAGGAGGCTGATGACGCTCTGAATGACTGTTTTGAATCCACTGTGTGGGAGCAGCTCTGTGATCCACATGAGAAGGAAATCAACAGCCTCACACATACACCATCACACACTACATCAACTTCTGTGTGGAGAACACCGTAACCACCAAGGTCATAGGGTGTTTTGCAAACAAGTCAACCCTGAGATAAAGACCCTGCTGAAGGAGAAGAAAAGGATCTTCAGGTTGGGAAACAAGGAGGACCTGAAGTCCGTACAGAGGGAGCTGAGGAGGAAGATCAGAGAAGGGAAGGACAACTACAGGAAGATGGAAGCTGCAGCAGAGCAATGTCAGCGGTGTCTGGAGACGCCACACAATCACCTCTGGGCAACAGGACACCACCTCCCAGGCTGTGGGGAGTAGGGAGAGGGTGAATGGATTGAACCTGTTCTTCAGCAGGTTTGACCAACCACCCTCTCCTCCCCCTGCTCTGCAACCCCTGCTGCCTCCACCTTAATCTACTCCCCCTTACCACTGCTCCCCTCCACCCCCTTACATCCCCCAGCTATCAGTGCACACCCCCTGCTATTTTCCCCTCACGTGCCCAACACCCCCACCCTCTCCTTCCAGCACACAGCCCCCCCCTGCCCAGTCCGTCCCTCACTAAGGATGCATTCACACGGCCACTGTTTGGTCTGGACCAAAGGACTATCTGCGGATAGCTCGGTTCATTTGGTGCTTTCTGAACGCGCGTTTGAACTCTGGTGCGCACCAAACAAGCAAAGTCTGGTTCGTCTGAAAACGCGGGTCTTGGTTCACTTACAAACAAAGTCTGTGCTTCGCTTGCAGTGTGAATGTAAACGGACTATCCAGTGGACCAAAGAGCAGAAGTATCCCTCGATGTTTGTGTAACCATAGCAACACGTAGTCTGAGAAGAGGAAGTGGCATTTGCCATAGCACATTTTGGGTAGAAAATAAAAATAAAGACAACTGCGTGGATCCAAGAAATCGTTTTACTGGAGAAAGCTGAGGAGAAAAATAAAAATTTTTTCTTGTTTGTGGCGGACAAACAACCTGGCTGAAGGGAATGGATTTCTGTTTTCAGTCCTGGCCATTCTTCTTCGCTGAGATTTTTTCTTCCTGGTCAGTGGTAGTTCGGGCTACAGTGCCCCAAACGAGCAGTTGTTGTAACAGCATGACGTTGTCCAGGCAGTTTGGTCCTCTGCAGTGTGAATGCAAGCCAAACCAAATGAAGGTGCAAAAATGTTTGGCATTCCCCACCCAATCGAACCGAGACCCCTGGACTATCCAGGTGTGAATGCAGCCAAAGACCTAGGTGAGATCTGAGCTGAAGAAGAACAAAGCGAGGAAGGCTGCAGGTCCAGATGGCATCAGCTCGAGACTCCTCAAGTCCTGTGCAGACCAACTGTGTGGGATTGTGGACCACATTTTCAGCTTGAGCCTGAAGCTGGGGAGGGTACCACAGCTGTGGAAAACATCCTGCATGGTACCCGTACCAAAGACTCCACACCCCAAAGACCTGAATAGCTACAGACCAGTGGCCCTCACATCACACCTGATAAAGACCCTGGGGAGGCTACTCCTCACCCATCTCCGCCCCCTGGTGAGAACAGCGATGGACCCACTTCAGTTTCATGGGGGTGGAGGATGTGGTGATGTTCCTCCTACATCGTTCCCTGTCTCGCCTGGAGAAGCCTGGGAGCACTGTGAGGATCCTGTTTTTTGATTTCTCCAGTGCTTTTCAACAGCAATCAACCAGTGCTGCTGAGGGACAAGCTGCTGCGTGCAGGGGTGGACAAATTCCTGTCATCGTGGATCCTGAACTACCTCACAGACCAGCCACAGTTTGTGAGGACCCAGGACTGTGTGTCTGATACCATCATTTGTAGTACTGGGTTCTCCCAGGGAGCAGTTCGGGCTCCCCTCCTGTTCACCCTCTACACTCCTGACTTTTTATACAACACACCACACTGCCACCTGCAGAAGTTCTGTGCTGACTAGGGATGGGAATTGATAAGATTTTAACAATATCGCTTGTATTATAATATTTTAACATTGTCGCTTTTGCTTTTCGATCTGATTCTTTATCGATTCCCTTATCAATTCTTGATCAGTTTTCTGAGTGGGGAAAAATGCAGGCCTTCACAGGATTTCAGCATCAATGCAGGAGTTTCGTTATTTTTCGGACTTTAAACAGTACTTCTTGTCTTAAAAAGATATAATAAAATCAAATATAACAGACTGTAAACATGCTATCCTTCGAAAAATGGGCATTTACGCCTTATAACATTTGTAATGTTTAAATGCTGGAAAGCAATATAAATAAAAGTAGTATAAATGGAATTATACTACTGATGAAATGATTAGAAACAACTGCACAATTATGATATTTTAGCAGTGAAAAATATATGTGCTGTATTTTGGTGTAATTTTGCATGTTCTTTTATATATATATATATATATATATATATATATATATATATATATATATATATATACTGTGTATATATATATGTATATATATATATATATATATATATATACTGTATATATATATATATATATATATATATATATATATATGCATAGTATATACAATGTAATAGAATAAGCTTTATTGTCATTGTACAGTTGTAAAGTACAACGAAATTGTGGGTGCTCCATCAGGCTACTGTGCAGAAATATATATATACATATATATATATATACAGCGGGGGGAAATTATTGAACACGTCAACAATTTTCTCATTAAACATACTGTATTTCTGATGGAGCTATTGACCTGAGATTTTTACCAGATATCGGTAACAAGCCAAGTAATCCATGCGTACAAAGAAATCAAGGCAACTGTGTTCCCAAAACAAGTTATATTTAATAAAAATGGTATGATACAAGGGATAAGTATTGAACACGCTTGGTGAACTTAATTTGATATTTAGTAGAACAGCCTTTGTTGGTAATAACAGCTTCCAGATGCCTTCTGTATGGAGAAACTAGGTGCAGGCATTGCTCAAGAGTAATTTTAACCCATTCTTCCACACAAACCTGCAAATTTTGAAGGTTCCGTGGGTATCGTCTATGAACTCTGATCTTCAATTCATTCCATAGATTTTCAACTGAATTCAGGTGAGGTGACTGACTGGGCCATTCAAGCAGCTTTATTTTCCTGCCCTGGAGCCAGTTGAGAGTTTCCTTGGCTGTGTGTTTGGGATCATTGTCTTGTTGAAATGTCCACCCTCATTTCATCTTCAGCATATTGGCAGATGGCAACAGATTCTTATCAAGGATATCTCTGTACGTTTGTCCATTCATCTTTCCTTCAATTATATATGAAGTCTGCCTGTACCATGTGCTGAGAAACACCCCCACACCATGATGGGATGTGCAGTGCCATTTCTCCTCTAAACATGCGGTGTGTTGTGGCATCCAAAAAGTTCAATTTTGGTCTCATCTGACCAGACTATATTCTCCCAGTATTTTACTGGCTTGCCCAAATGTTGTGCAGCAAACTTTAAATGAGCTTCAACATGCCTTTTCTTCAGCAATGGAGTCTTGCGAGGTGAGCGGGCATAGAGCCCATGTCTGTTGAGTGCATTACTTGTTGTTTTCTTTGAAACAGCAGTAACTGCTAACTCCAGGTCTTTCTAGAGGTCTCCACGAGTGGTCTTTGGCTCTTGCATAAAGGTGGATTCACACTACAATGTTTGGACCGACTTTTACTGATGTTTTGGCAAACGTCTGGCTCTGCTGTTGGTGTTTGTTGGAAAATGCTGGTGAAAGTTGTGTTCTTCGAAAATTTTCAGCATGCTGAAAATTTGCCGACATTATGAAATACACGCTGGTGAAGGTTGTGGTCAATTTATAAAAGTTCCTGAGCACTGGGCTAAGTTATGCAGAGTTTACCTAAGTCAGTCTAAGTTAAAGGTGGGTTCACACTATAGCGTTTGGACTGACTTTTACAGACGTTTTGAAAAATCAGAGAAATAGCGCAGGTCAGCTGACATCAGCGTCAGGTGACGCTCATATAAACAGCAGCGTTTGTGGAGGCTTCCTGCCCTTCTGGACCTGCTTTTGGAGTGAACACATCTCCTTCAGGCATATCTTTTAGTATTTATTTTCATTTTATATTCCTACACACGTGGACAAAAGTGTTGGTACCCCTCTGTTAATGAAAGAAAAACCCACAGTGGTCACAGAAATAACTTGAATCTGACAAAAGTGGTAATAAATAAAAATTCTATGAAAATTAACCAATGAAAATCAGACAATGCTGTTGAATTGTGGTTCAACAGAATTACTTTAAAAAACAAACTCATGAAACAGGCCTGGACAAAAATGATGGTACCCCTAGAAAAGATTGAAAATAATGTGACCATAGGGACATGTTCAACCAAGATGTGTCCTCTAATTAACATCACAGGTGTCTACAAACTTGTAATCAGTCAGTCGGCCTATTTAAAGGGTGACAAGTAGTCACTGTGCTGTTTGGTGACATGATGTTTACCACACTAAACATGGACCGGAGGAAGCAAAGGAGAGAGTTGTCTCAGGAGATTAGAAAGAAAATTATAGACAAGCATGTTAAAGGTAAAGCCTATAAGCCATCTCCAAGCAGTTTGATGTTCCTTTGACTACAGTTGCACATATTATTCAGAAATTTAAGATCCGCGGGACTGTAGCCAACCTCCTTGGACATAGCCACAGGAGGAGACGGATAATACGAATGGTAACAAAAGAGCCCAGAACAACCTCTAAACACATTCATGGTGAACTCCAAGGTCAAGGTATATCAGTGTCAGATCGCACCATCCGTCGTTGTTTGAGCCAAAGTGGACTTCATGGGAGATGCCCAAGGAGGACACCTTTGTTGAAAACAAATCATAAAAATGCCAGACTGGAATTTGCCAAACTGCATGTTGACAAGCCACAAAGCTTCTGGGAGAATGTCCTATGGACAGACGAGACAAAACTGGAACTTTTTGGCAAGGCACATCAGCTAAAATGTGGGGGTGGGATGGGTCTCATGCCCTCATCCTAATTTATAATTGTGGTATCTTGTCTTCAGGGCATGATTCTCAGCCCTCGCTTTAAGTTAATTTTGGGGATTTTCTGTATTTCACTCTTCTTGCTCTTTTTCTGGTTTGCCATTATTATTATTATTCTGTTTTGCATATGTACTTCCTCCAATGGTCGTCCTCTTAGTTTAAAGTTATCAGCTTTATTTACTATTATCATTGTTTCATGGTCTCGTCTCGCTTGATCCTCTGAGTGTGATTGTCTGATCTGCCCCACCTGTCCTGTTTCTCTGTGATCATGCTCTGCTGTCTCAGTTTACTGAGATTGAGATTGCATTGTGTTTGATTACTCCTGTGTGTATTTATATCAGCCCCTATCTGTGTTTTGTTATGAGTGTTGTTAAGTCATGCTGCGTGAACAACACGCTTCTGTCTGATCTGTATCCTGCTTCTGATCTGACCTGGTATCTGATAGAAAAGTTTCATATTTGTCATTTGCTTTGTCTCAGAGTCCGTGTGAAAGTGTCAAGGATGCAGCTGCACTATGTTATCATTTAGTTTTAGTTCATTTTGTGCATTTCCTGTGTGACTGGTGCTTAGTGAGCGCCATGGTTCCTGAGAAAGAGATAGTCTGTACACCAAGTTTTGACCAGATGTACTGGACCAATCACTATGGACAATTTCTTCTCCACCTCTCAGATAATGAAGGGCTTAAAGAACTGAGTGATGTGTGTTTGAGTCAGAATGGTGCTAGAATAGGCTCTGAGACCGTTTTTGTATTGTTCTCCACTGGCCAGTGTAATTAAATTTGCTGAAACTCTCATCCTGCCTGGTTTTTGATTGAAGGTTAAGAAGAATTTTTCTAACAGTATCCTGACCTGATCCTGCCTGTTTTTTTTTTTTTTTTTTAAACTTTTGTTCAGCTCCTGAGCTGTTTATTATTTTGTGTTTTTTGAACTGCGCCCGTTTGGCCAGCTCATTAATAAATCACTGCCGAAACTTTGACTATCATGTTTGGGTCCAGTTTTCCACCAAACTGTGACAGTACGACACTCATCCATGGACCCAGCATATTTGAAGTTTTGGTATATAGATCTCGGTGAAAGGGAAGCCTGGGTTGCCACCAACATCAAGGCCTACATCGAGTATGTCCGTACTTCCTGCATGCCGGAGGAAGCCCTCCGCTGCCTGGAGAGTGCCGAGAAAACTGGGTGAGGCATTCCCAGCTCTTCAATGGTTCTCTCGGCTCGCCCGTCTGCATGAGCAGAGCATCAACATGCAGATTATCATCCGCAGGTTGATGGATGCAGCAGGAGAGGCACAGAAGGAAAAAGGACTGTATCCATCCGGGAGAAGACAAGGTCATCGCCAGCGCCATGGGACCCAGATTCTCATACCCAGCAAGGGAACATCAGGCTTCTATTTCCCTCTTCAGCCCAGCAGAACATCATCGGGCATCTTCCTCCCATCTGACGTGTCACAGCTTCTCCCAGAAGGACTCGCCAGATGGGTCAATGGCAGCAGAGCAGGAATACAGACAAGTACCCATTCATTTTTTTTTTACAGCTATTAATGAAGGGGCTTGTCTGGTTCCCGGCCATACTGGGGGAGTGAACCAGCTCATCTGTGAGGAGTCAGCTGCTCCAGAGGATTCCGTGGTGTACTGGCTTGGGGCAGCGACATTGGTACCCCTGTGTGGGGGTGACAAGAAGTAACAGGAGGAGTGCCAGCTGGCTGTGCTCGCTCAGAAGGAGCTGATGCTGGACTGAAAACCGTGGCTCCTTCCAGAGCATGTTTCCCAGCTGGGTTGGAACCAGCTGGCATTGGATGACCCAGCTGCCCCGGCTCCCAAACCAGCACCACGTTGCTTCCCAGCTCCAGTACCAGCACCACGTCTCTCCCCAGCTCCACCACCAGCTCCAGCTCTTCTTCAAACGACTCCAGCTACTCATGAGGTGCACATCCCAGCTCTCACATCCCATCTCTCAGCAGCTTATAACACTGTCTGGCATTGAGATCTTGCCCTAAAGCTACTGAAGAGAATACCAAGTTAGCATATGGTCAAAATGATCCTGCATATGATATCTAGTTGAAGTTTCACTCTGCATATCGGAAAAAAAAGACCAAGAAGAATTTTCTGAAGGACAGCATACATCAAGGATCAGTCCTGGCACAGCTGCTATTCAACATGTAGACATCTGACTTACCTGTCACGACTTGAGCCTCAAGATGGCGACCGGAATGGTCACACTTTTTCAGTGCTGAGACAAAGTCACTGATTTTGCCATTAAAAGTGGCTGGCCTGCAGCGATCGGCGCTCGTGGCGAACACGCACGGGCTGAATTGCCACCTCCGTTGGATTGCCCTTTAATCGCCTTTCTCCAGCGACTTCCTGCGCCTTCCTGAAGCGATTGCTAAGCTAACACTAGTTAGCTTAATGCTACCTGAAGCGATTGCTAAGCTAACGCTAGTTAGCTTAATGCTGGCGCCAGTCTCTAAAAATCTAACCTACAGCGATCGGATATACCTCCGGTGGATTACCCCTTTGATCGCTTTTATCCGGCCACTGTGAGTAAACTGACCAGCGATTCCAGCGCTTCCTTGTGATTCACTGATGTGCCCTACCTGAAGCGATTGCTAAGCTAACGCTAGTTAGCTTAATGCTGGCGCCAGCCATTCCACCTAACACCAGCCTGAATCAAAGCCCAGCTGCGAGGCCCAGCGGAGATACTACCAGGCAGGCGGCTATTTGTTTGACGGGGCTCAGCAGAGATTTCACCCAGGCAGACGGCGGTAGGCGGCGGTGCCCAGCGGAGGACTTACCGTGACTGCAGCGGCGGTGTGCGACGAGACTACCCGAAGCGATTGCTAAGCTAACGCTAGTTAGCTTAATGCTGGCGCCAGTCATTCCACCTTACACCAGCCTGAATCGAAGCCCAGCTGCGAGGCCCAGCGGAGATACTACCAGGCAAGCGGCTAGTTGTTGACGGGGCTCAGCAGAGATTTCACCCAGGCAGACAACGGTAGGTGGCGGTGCCTAGCGGAGGACTTACCGTGACCTCAGCGGAGCTCGGTGGCAGCGGCGGTGTGTGACGAGACTCGGTTGGAGGAGCGGGACGGGAGACCAGTTACGGCGACTATGAGCAACGAGACCAGCAACGGAAGGGGCTAGTTGGCTAGCTGAGGCCCAGCTGGATTCGAGGACGATCGGATCAGATTCTGGCGATATAAGCAGAATTTATTTTACTATCCACAGATTTTCTTTTTCCTTCTTTCCAAGAAAGACTGAAGATGGCGGCCACCGGATTAAAAAGTGGGCTGATGGGCACCACTAATAAGCCTTCTCTACTTCTCTACTTCCTCTTCGTTTTGTCTTTGTGTGTCTGGACCTGCAACAAGAAGGATTTTCCGACAAACTCAACCAAAGGTGAAGTTAAAAAGTTTTATCTGTATGGATTTGGGCTTGGACATCTCACCCTACACTCTATGTGGTCTTTAAAAGGCCTGAGCAAAAACTTCCAAATTAAGGCAAACATGGCTGTTAAGCAAAAATCACAATATGGCAGAGGATATACAATTAAAGTTCTGTTAGTTCTGCTACTTCTGGCAGGAGATATTCACCTTAACCCTGGACCTGCCACTATTAAACAGCAGACCACTGGGTTAGCACAAAACCGAGCTGCACAAAAGCAAAAACAACATTTATTTTTCCAAACTGTTAATCATGCACGAGTTCTTTGGGACACCAAGGCTAAACCAAAGGGGATCCTCGGCGGTCATTTAAACATACGGAGCATAATCCCCAAAAGAGATGAGATTTCGGTGTTGCTGTTGGACTCAAATCTGGACTACCTTTGTCTCTCAGAAAGCTGGCTACACAGTAACATAGACACTAATATGATCGATATTGTGGGCTACCAGTGTTTTAGAAAAGACAGGCAGGTAGGGAGGGGAGGAGGTGTTTTAATTTACATCAAAGACAAATATAAATGTCAACTGGTTGATTTGAATACTTCACTTGAATGTTTAGCTGTTAATGTATGTCTCTCTCCGGTAATGAATTTCAACATTGCAGTAGTGTACAACCCACCGTCACACAACTCTTCCTTTTATAATGAATTAAGTGATCTGGTTAAACAACTTGAGAAGAACAGAGAAACAATAATTCATGGTGACTTTAATATCAACTGGTCTGATAAAAAAGACAAACAAAAACTGAAAAGCCTCATGACTAAATTTAATTACCAGCAAATCATCAAAGGACCCACCAGGATAACCAAACAATCCAGAACACTTATTGACATGGTATTTACTAATAAACCAGAACGAATAACCAGAACCTATAATCTTGTAACTGGTCTCTCAGATCATAACATGGTTCTTGCTGTCAGGAAACTTACTAAAAAGCGACTACAGTATTTTGGGGGAGTCGATATTGACAAATCAAATTTTATTATCCCCAAATCAAAAAATGAGGAGTTTGAACATTACTTAGAGAATCAAAATTGGGAGCAGCTCATGTCAACATGTGAAGTAGATGATTGTTGTAATTTTATAACTGCAACAATCACAAAGTCTATAGAAAAATTTTCAAAGCAAATTAAAAGTAGACAACAGAAGATTAGCCTACCATGGTTAAATAATGAAATAAGAAAACTTATGAAGAGGCGAGACTATGCACTGAAAACATCACTAACCTCCAAACTACAAAATGATCACCTTGTGTACAAAAGTTTAAGAAATAAAGTGGTACATGAGCTGCGAAAATCAAAAATATCTTATTACAATAAACTGATAGATCATGCAAAGGGTAACAACAGTTCCCTATGGAGGCATTTAAATAACTTAACTAATAAAAAAAACGATCAGAAGGGGGTAAAGGAACTTAGAATCAATGGCAAGACCGTCAGTGACAAGGCTACTTTGGCAAATGAATTTAATTCACACTTTGTGGGCTCTGTGGAAGACTTAACAAAAATTTTTGTGCTGCCAAATGTGCTCAACAACACAAATTCCATACTTCCAACAGATACTTTTCACATCGATGAGGTAAATGAGAAGTTAATTGCTGGTATTGTTAAAACACTGTCAAACTCAAAAACTAATGATATCTACAATATGAGCACTTCCTTTCTCAAAATGCACAGCAAAATATTAATCAAACCACTGACTCATCTCATTAATCTCTCCATTAGGTCTAGTACATTTCCATCTGGCTGGAAAAAAGCTGTCGTCATACCAGTTCATAAATCAGGCAGTAAAGACGATATATGCAATTACCGCCCAATCTCTCTTACCAGTCCTATCTAAGGTTCTTGAAAAAGTTGTAGCTACACAGCTGATAGACTACTTACAAGACAGTCAACTTCTTCATCCACATCAATTTGGTTTTAGACCAGGATACTCAACAGAAACAGCAAATTGTTGCCTTATTGAAAACGTCAAACAGTCCTTGGACAGGGGTAATGTGGTAGGAGCTGTTTTTCTAGATCTCAAAAAGGCTTTCGATACTGTAAACCACAGTTTGCTTTTATCCAAAATGGTATCTTTTAACTTCTCCCCAAATACATTAGAATGGTTTGCATCTTATCTCCAGAATAGAGAACAGTGTGTAAAAGTTCACCAGGATAAATCCTCATTTTTAAACAACCGCATGGGTATCCCACAAGGGTCCATTCTTGGTCCTTTACTTTTCAGCATTTTTATTAATGACCTGCCGTTACACTGCTCAGCTGCAACATGCCAACTTTATGCAGATGATGCAGTTATTTACACAGCTGCCAAGACTCCAGCACAGGCTGCAGATGTACTGTCTACAAGTATGGTTGATGTCCAAGAGTGGCTCCTCAAGAACCATCTATTGCTGAACCTTCAGAAAACAGTCTCAATGTGCTTTTCAATCAAAAAATGTAACCTGCAACATTTTAAAGTTAATATACATGATCATGACATCAGTTTAGTTACAGAATTCAAATACCTTGGCATTGTACTAGATCCTCAACTCAAATTTAATCTTCATATAAAGAAAATTTCAAAAACAGTAAAAAAAAATCTGAACTGCTTTAAATTAATTAGATATTACATACCTTACGAAGCAGCTGCACTGTATATGCATTCTATGGTTTTTTCTCATATATCATACTGTTTGACAGTCTGGGCTCAAGCAGCCCCTTCCACAATAAGACATATAGGTTCATTATATAATCAAACCCTAAAAATCTTGGACAAAAAGCCCATTAGGTGGCATCACTGTAATGTTTTAAAAAAATACAACCTATTGAGTTTTGAGAGCTTCATTGACCTCTGTCTTCTGAAATTAACGTTCAAATGTTTTCATAAATCAGCACCCGAGCCACTTGCTGGTTTTGTCCAAAGACAGGACAGCAGCAGAGCCACCAGGAGTTCTGTTAACAATAACTGTAAAATATTCCACCGCAGAACCACATTTGGACAAACAGCTTTCTCTATAAAGGGCAGTCACATCTGGAACACAATGCCAAATGAAATTAAAATAATAACGGACTTTAAAACATTCACTAAAAATGTTAAAAACTGGCTGAAAAATAAACAAGAATGTACTCATGTATGAATTAATTGTCTGCAAAGTGAGAGTGAATGAAGGGAAGGAATAAATGTGTTTGTTTATAGTGAGTGACGAAGGGAGGAAGGCCTGAAATAGGCAAATGTGAGTTATGTTATATGTGTTAAATGTGAGTCAGGCTGTTATATTTGTGTATTTATAATATTTATAATATTTATAATTGTGTATTTATAATTTTTCTGCATTGATGTATGTGGTTATTGTGTATATTTTTTATCTTGATTCTTTTTTCTAAAGCCCATCCAGGGACAAGAGTTGCAAATTAGCTAATAGCTATACACTCTATGTGCAACACATCAGATTGATTGTCTTTGATTAATTGTCTATGTTTATTGCACTGTCCCTGTCAAATAAACTAATCTACTACTACTACTAGCAGGAAGTACATCTATGCAGATGACATCACCCTTATGGCCTCCGCAAGCTCCATACCAGGCTTGAATAGTACACTCAGCAGTGACCTGTCCAGCCTTGAACAATATTTCAAAAACTGGAGGCTTAAACTGAATAGAACCAAAACAGTCAGTAGCCTATTCCACCTCGCTAACTGACTGTCTCAATAACTAACTAACTAACTAACCTGCACTTATATAGCGCTTTTCTAGTCACAAAGACCACTCAAAGCGCTTTCATTAATACTAACCCTCTATTCTAAGGGCCTATAGGAAACAAATATCTAGGGACAATTTAGAACAGCCAATTAACCTAACATGCATGTTTTTGGCATGTGGGAGGAAACCAGAGAAATCCCGGAGTAAACCCACGCAACACGGGGAGAACATGCAAACTCCACACAGATCACTGTTGGTCGGGGGCTGGGATCGAACCCACGATCCCACGATCCCCACAATCCCCCGGCCAAGGGTAAACTGTGCTGCCGCAGTGCTAACCACTGCGCCACCGTGCAGCCATAACAGCTATAGGTTAAGTGTGGTGATGCTGTCATCCCGTTTGAAAAAGAACCTAAGTATCTCAGGGTACTTCTTGATAGAAGCCTCACCTACCATAGCCACATCAACAGAGTATCAGCAAAGGGAAAGGCTAGGGATGCCTTGCTTAAGAAATTGGCTGGTACCAGCTGGGGAGCTAGCTTTTTTACCCTTAGAACATCAGCACTTGCCCTAGTCTACTCAGCTGCTGAGTATTGTGCCCCTGTATGGTGCAGGAGCACCCACACCAAAGCATTTGATGTTGTCCTAAACAACAGCACGAGGCTCATCTCAGGGTACTTAAGATCCACACCATCCCCCTATTTACCTGTGCTGAGTGGTATCCCACCACGTGACATTAGACGCAGCCAGTGCTGCCTTCAGCTAGCACAGTGGGCCCAAGACCCCATCCATCTTCTACATCACAGATTAACTCAGGCGCAGGGGAACATGAGACTCTCCTAAAGATCTCCGCTGATTGCTCACCTGCATGAATGTAGGAATTTATTGTTATTAGGTACAAAGATTCTTTAATATATATATATATATACTGTATATATATATATATATATATATATATATATATACTGTATATATACAGTATATATATACTGTATATGCACACATACAGTATATATATACAGTATGTGTGTGTGTGTGTGTGTGTGTGTGTGTGTGTGTGTGTGTGTGTGTGAATGACGTTGATGAGGTCAGTGCAGTAGTGTTGGAGTAGTAGTGCCTGTAGTTAGTGCATGCTGCATGCTGCCTTTGCTTGCTACTTTCTGCTTTCAGCTACCGCTGCCGGCTAGCCCTCTGTTTTCAGGGGTGAAAAGAAGAGCCGAGTGCATAGGTCTCCTCAGCCGGTACATAGCCTCGCCACTGCCAAGACTCGTACACGCCTCCTCGTGGCCACACAGGGTAACTGGTACCTTGCGGTTTCCAGGCCAAGTTGTACGGGATCTCGGAGCAGCAGTGGGCCCCAGAGTCGCGGCATGCAGGCCCACTGGTATGTGGATACGCCCTGCTGCCTGTCAACCACTGCCCCGGTTGTGGGTAAACAGCCCCAGCTATGGGCATATAGCAAAAACTTCAACGGTGGACCAGGTGGAGGATGATGGTTGACCTTTGGGAAACATCACAACGGCTGGGAAGGCGGACGAAGGCTGCAGCAGAAATGGGTCACCAGTCGTCTTGGAGTCCATGCCACTGGATCCTGACCCCGATCTGTCAAGGTCTGTGTGGTGGCTGTATGTGCACCAGCCTCCCCACACTAAACAAATTCACACACAGGTGTCTTCTTCATGGGAATCCACCTAACATCCCGGGTTAAGTCCTGTGCGACCAGTAAGTGGCAACGGGGGCAGGATTGTGAAGTCTGGAAGCCCCTAGTCACAAGCTGGCACATCAGGCGGTGGATGCCAGATGATCGCTGGGCTCTTGGACCGAGGCAGAAAGAGCCCTTCGGTAGCTACATCCATGACTGAGCAGTCCTTTTTAGGATCCACTCTGCTCACCCTTGATAGGGAAGGGCTAGAAAAGGTGCCCTAAAAATAGCCTGCCTCAAACCTCCCGTCTGGATTATCGCGTTCAGAGGGATCACCAATTTGTGGTCAGAAACACAGAACTATGAATTTTGGAGCCTGGAATGTGCGCACACTGATGGACAGTGCAACCAGTGACAGGCCGGAGAGGAGAACCGCCATCATTGCCAGAGAACTGAGGAGATGCCGGATTGACATAGCTGCTCTCTCAGAAACACGACGGGCAGAGGAAGGCCATCTGAAGGAGGAGAAGGGTGGCTATACTTTCTTCTGGAAAGGAAAAGCAGCAGATGAGCCCAGGATCCATGGGGTTGGGTTTGCCATCAGGAACCAACTGATCAGTCATCTCTCTGAACTCCCTGTGGGAATCAGTGAACGTCTGATGACCCTCCGTCTGGTGCTTGCCAACAACCAGATGGCAACAGTCGTGAGTGCCTACGCACCTACCCTTGTCTCCGAGGAGGAAGTGAAAGAGACCTTCTATGCCTGTCTTTTTTTTTTTTTTTTTTTTGTTACTTATTTGTACCCGTAGGTAGATTTGGTCTGCAGTCTGGTGACAAGCCACCGGCTGCTGGTCGCTGCGTGCGCGAGTGCCCTGAACCTACATGTTTTTGGTATGCGGGAGGAAACCGGAGAAATCCCGGAGTAAACCCGCGCAACACGGGGAGAACATGCAAACTCCACACAGCTCACTGTTGGTCGGGGGCTGGGATCGAACCCACGATCTCATGATCCCCGTGATCCCCCGGCCGAGGGTAAAACTGTGCTGCCACAGTGCTAAACCACTGCGCCACCGTGTCTGGATGAGACACTGTCAAAAATCCCCAAGGAGGATAAGATCATTCTTCTGGGAGATTTCAATGCCAGAGTCGGCCGAGACCACCACCTCTGGAAGGGCACCATTGGCAAGGAAGGCATTGGAAACATCAACTCCAATGGAGTTCTGCTTCTCGGCAAATGTGCTCAGTATGATCTTACCATCACTAATACCATCTTTCTCCAGAAGAACAAATTTAAGGCTTAATGGAGACACCCTCGTTCTAAACAGTGGCATCTTATCGATTATGTCATTGTCAGAACCAGGGATCTGCGCGATGTAAACATCACTAAGGCCATGATCAACTCCGACGATTGCTGAACAGACCACCGCCTTATACGATCCATGATGCCCATCAAACTTAAGAGGAAAAGGAGATTGCAGAAGAAGCAGAACTGGCTGAGACTAAACCTTGAAAGCCTTAATGAAACTGCCATCCATCAGCAGCTTCAGGCCTCTCTTGGAGAAAGTCTCAAACAGGAATATCCAGAGAACATCAAAGAGCACTGGAACCTGCTTAAGTCCACTATCCTCAACACCTGCCAAACCACCCTTGGGTACAAGTCCAGAAAACACCAGGACTGGTTTGATGAAAATGATGCAGAGATAGAACTGCTCATCTCCAAAAAAAAGGGGAAGCCTTTCATGCCTGGCAAAACGACATTACCTGCAAGGCCAAGAGACTGGCTCACTCTAGAGCCAAGGCTGATGTCCAGAGCTGGGTGAGACAGATTAAGAACTCCTGGTGGACAGAAAGGGCAATGGAAATCCAGTGTCTGGCAGACTCTGGAGACACCAGAGGCTTTTTCAGTGCCATTAAGGCTGTCTACGGCCCAAGCCGTCGTGGCTTGAACCCATTACACTCAAAGGATGGACAGGAGCTGCTGAAGGACAACGAGTCTATTAATAAGTGATGGAAAGAGCACTTTCAGGAACTCCTCAACCGTAACACTGCAACCCAATCAAATTTCATCTGTTACATTCCTCAGAGTCCCATCAGGGAAGACATAGGGGCACCTCCCACCTTATCCAAGGTCCAAGATGCCATCAGGAGCCTGAAGAACAACAAGGCCACCGGTCCAGATGGGATCCCAGCTGAGGTCCTAAAGGAAGGTGGTCCAGAATTCCTGTGCCCTCTCCATGCCCTCCTTCTGAAGGTCTGGGAAAAGGAAGAACTCCCCTCAGAGCTCAGGAATGCTCTGATCGTGACCATATTTAAGAAGGGGGACAAAGCTGATTGTGGTAACGACAGAGGCATCTCACTCCTGTCAACAACTGGCAAGGTACTTGCTCGTGTTCTCGCTAACCGTTTACTGCCACTTTCTGAGGAAAAACTCCCAGAATCACAGTGCGGCTTTCGTCCATCTAGAGGCACAGCAGATATGATCTTCACTGCCCGCCAACTTCAGGAGAAATGCCGTGAGCACAAGTTGCCATTGTACATGGCTTTTATAGACCTGACAAAGGCCTTTGACTCAGTAGATCGCCAGGCTCTGTGGAGCATACTGTTGAGGTATGGCTGCCCAGAGAAATACATCAGGATTCTGAGGCTACTGCATGATGGAATGACAGCCACGGTGCTAAGTAACAGCGGCTCCATGTCTGAGCCTTTCACCGTGGAGACAGGGGTCAAACAGGGATGCATCATTGCACCCACCCTGTTTTCTATCTTTATTGCTGCCATACTTCACCTCATTGGCAAAGACCTACCACAGGGAATTCCGATCCAGTACAGAACCGGCGGTAGGCTCTTTAACCTTGCCAGGTTCAAAGCCAAAAGCAAGGTTAGAAACACCACCATTATGGAGCTCCAGTATGCAGATGACAACGCCATAGTAGCACACTCCGCAGAAGACCTACAGGGTATCCTGAATGCCTTTGCCAAGGCATATAGAGTCCTGGGTCTAACCTTAAACATCAAGAAGACCCAGGTGCTACATCAACCTCCACCCAATCAGCCATTTATTTCACCCATTATAAAAGTGGACAACACCCCTCTCGAAAATGTTGATCACTGTAGGAGTCAAGAATTGAGGAGACTGGAAGATTTTTCCAGTATTTGCTTTAATTCTCATTCATCCTACGTCCTCTCTCGATCGGAGTGAAAAGAGACAGGACGCAGTAACACACATACATTTATACATTCATCTCTAACAATACATCACACACAAAAGTCACAATACTCAGCTACATCCTTTCATCTCTAATAGAACACCCAGAGTCCTTCTGTTCTCCTTTCCGACCCCCAAAGGTCAGGCCGGGTAATCTTCTCCCCTCTCCCGAGTCCCCAGGGGGGTGCAGACACGTCTTCCTCTTGAGGTGTGAAGTCAATACACATGGCTAGCTCAAAGTCTCTCTTGGCTGAATTCAGCCAGCCACTTGTGAGTTACATAGGTTATAACTATGGGCTCCACATCACTCCCCCCTTCCACGCGAAAGACTGGGCACCCACATACAGTCATACAACAGTCATACAGCACGTCACACCCCCCCACAACAGAATCTCACAGCAACCCAAACAACCTGACCAAAAAAACCCACATCATTCTGCATGCAGCTTAGGTTTCAATCTTCTCCCGAATCTGCTGTATGCAGGTCTCCTGCTCAGTGTTGGGCCGTCCTGCTGTGCATCTGTGGAGTGAGGGGGAGAAGGATTATTTGCCCCCTGTGGGGGGTCCCGGGGCCGCCCCTTTGGAGGCCTGCCGCGTCGAGGCACACCCGCCGGCCGTACAGACTCGTTATGCAACACAAAAGCAGGCTTTAATCTATCGATACTGATCGTCTCCCTCCTGCCCCCCAAATCTAGCACAAAATATTTCTCCCCGGTTTCCAGCACTCGAAATGGACCGTCGTAAGGTGGGCAGAGACTATGCCGCTGAGCATCGTGCCTGACAAAAACAAACTCTGCGTCTCGTAAAGCCTGGGGCACGAACACACGCGGGAAAGAGTGATGAGCGGGGCCCGGGAGCATTTCTGCTCCCGTGTTACTCAGAGACCCCCGGATCGGGGGGGGGGGCCCTGGTGCCGTGTGGTCAGGTAAAAACTCGCCTGGCAGCCTGAGCGGTTGTGCGAAGACCAATTCTGCTGGTGAGGCATCTAGATCCTCTTTGGGTGCCGAACGCAACCCCAATAAAACCCATGGTAGTTTGTTTACCCAATCTGTGTCCGTCAGTGACGCTCTGAGGGCTGCCTTCAAAGACCTGTGAAAACGCTCGCATAAACCGTTGGCCTGGGGATGGTAAGCGGTCGTGCGATGTACCGCCGCTCCTAAGCCACTGGCCACTGCTGACCACAGTTCCGACGCAAATTGAGGTCCCCTATCAGACGTAATATCTGACGGGACCCCGAACCGCGCTACCCAGGCTGTTAAAAAAGCGCGTGCCACCTCTGCCGCTGTGGTCGATGTTAACGGGACCACTTCCGGCCAACGAGTGGTTCGGTCCACCATTGTCAAGAGATGCGTGAACCCTTGTGAAGTGGGCAGGGGGCCCACGAGGTCCACGTGCACATGATCGAACCTTTTAGCCGGAATGTGGAACGGTTCTAAGGGCGCCTTAGTGTGCCTGTGAATTTTAGCCCGCTGGCAAGCCATGCAGGTTTTAGCCCACTCCTTCACGTGCTTGTGCAGGCTCGGCCAAGCAAACTTCTCCGCCACCATTTTCACCGAAGCGCGCACCCCTGGGTGCGCTAGGGAGTGCACGGCGTCAAAAACGCGACGGCGCCATGCGGCTGGCACCACCGGGCGTGGTCGCCCCGTGGATACATCGCAAATAAGCGGGGGGAAACCGGTTTGTAGATTTCTGCGTTCCAGCCTTAACCCTGTTGATCCAGACAGAAGCACGTGCACGTCCGCGTCCTCGCCCTGCTCCGCCGCCATGGCTGCATAATCTATTCCCACGTGGACCGGAGCCGCGCGCATGTCCGCGCTGTTACTGCGCTCTGGGTAAGCGGCTGCGCAATCCGTTTCCACGCGGACGGGTGATGTTACTGCGCGTGACAGACAGTCTGCCACCACATTGATTTTACCGGCTATGTGCTGAATATTGGTGGTAAATTCAGAAATTGCGGCCAGCTGTCTCTGTTGCCGCCCTGACCACGGTTCTGAAGTTTTGGACATCGCAAAAGTGAGCGGTTTGTGGTCGACAAACGCAGTGAAACGCCGCCCTTCCAACCAGAACTGGAAATGGCGAATAGCCAAGTGGAGCGCCAGCAGCTCCCTGTCAAACGCGCTGTATTTTCGCTCAGCCTCGCGTAGGCATCTGCTGAAGAATGCGAGTGGTTGCCAAACCCCGGCAACCTGCTGTTCCACTACGGCCCCTATGGCCACATCTGACGCGTCCGTGGTTAGCGCTATGCGGGCTGCCGGGTCTGGGTGGGCCAACAGTGCCGCGTTTGCCAGTGCCCGTTTAACCTCTGTGAATGCGCGCTCCCGCTCCGGGGACCATTCAATCACATGGGAGGGCTTCTGCTTTTTGAGCGCGGTGTACAAGGGCTGCATAAGCTGCGCTGCGTGGGGTATGAAACGGTTATAAAAATTTACCATCCCCAAAAATTCTTGCAACGCCTTTACCGTTCGAGGCTGCGGAAAATCTGCCACTGCGCGTACTTTGGCCGGCAGAGGAACTGCTCCCTCCGAGGAAACGCGGTGCCCTAAAAAATCGATTTGTGCCACGCCAAAATGGCACTTGGCCGGGTTGATTATCAACCCATGCTCTCCTAACCTCTGAAAAACTGTCGTGAGGTGTTTTGCGTGCTCTTCCTCGGAGGTGCTGGCTACCAAAATGTCGTCTAAATAGACAAAAACGAAAGAAAGGTCGTGCAACACTGCATCCATCATCCGTTGGAAGGTTTGTGCGGCGCCTTTAAGGCCAAAAGGCATTCGTAAAAACTCAAAAAGCCCAAACGGAGTTATTACGGCTGTTTTGGGGATGTCCTCTGGTCGGACCGGGACTTGGTGATAACCGCGGACCAGGTCTATTTTAGAAAAAACTCGCGCCTTCGCCAAATGCACTGAAAAGTCCTGGATATGCGGAATCGGGTACCAGCCCTGCGCTGTGGCATTGTTCAACCTGCGGTAATCGCCACAAGGTCTCCATGAGCCGTCAGCTTTAGGTACCATGTGGAGGGGAGAAGCCCAAGCGGACTTCGAACAGCGAATTATGCCCAACCTTTCCAGGTTGGGGAACTCCTCGCGCGCAATGGAGAGTTTAGCTGCATCCAAGCATCGAGCCTTCGCAAAAACGGGTGGGCCACTCGTGGTAATAAAGTGCTCCACCCCGTGCTTCGCCACCTTAGCTGAAAAAGTAGGAACTGTGAGTGCTGGGAACTGGTGTAGAAGGCTGTGAAACTTACCACCTGCTGTGGCGACGTTGGTCTGAACTGGCGGCGGGCACACCGAGCTGCAGAAGGGATAGAACAGAAAGAAAGTGCATTTACTAGTCGTTTGTTGGCCAGATCAACTAACAAACCATGTGAACACAGAAAATCAGCACCTAACATATTGAAACTCACTGCCGCCACGATGAAATTCCACTCATAGGCGCGACCGTGGAAGGACAGAGACAAGGTTCTCTCTCCGTACGTCTTGATGCTGGAGCCGTTGGCCGCTGTCGCTCCGTCTCCGCGGGGTCCCGCGACCCGATCAGCATGGGTGGCAGTGATGAAGCTCCTCTGGGCTCCGGTGTCCACTAGGAATTGCCGCCCAGAGCCCGCGTCTGTAAGATAAAGCAGCTTTGTCCGTTCGCCAAGAGTGGAAGCTGCTAACGGCTCCCGGCCCCGTCGTTTCCCTGCTTTTTGAACTTGCAGGGCGGGATGCATCTGTGCGCCTTCCCAGCGAAACGTCGGTGGTAAAAACAGAGGCCGTCATCTCCCCTGCCACGGAATCTCGCCGCTGCTGTCGCCGCTGAGGTGGTCACTGCCGTCTCTGGCTCCACACTGCCCCCGGCCGCCGCGCCGAGGTCTGCCGCTGCCACGGAAGCCTCTTGTTCCTCGCAGGCGTTGAGGAGCCGCTCCGCCTCTTGGGCCAGGTCGCGGAAGTCCTGCTGGGTCACACATCTCCTGCTGGACAGGGAACCTCTCGTGTGCGCTGGGAGGGTTCTCAGGAAAATATGTTTGAAAAGGAACGCGTCGTTGTCCGTCCCGATCATTTGCAGCATGTCCTCCATGAGGACAGTCTGCCTGCGTCCACCTCTGTCGCGCAGGTCCAGTAGCTGCCTGGCTCTTGCCTCAGCTGACGGCACGAAGCTCCTGATGAGGGTGGCTTTCAGCGCGTCGTATTTGCCGACAGCGGGTGGTTGCTGCACCAGGCTCCGCACACACCGAGCTGTGCGGCTGTCGAGCGTTGCGATGACATTATGGAATTTAATGTCATCCGCTGAAACTCCCCCGAGCAGGAACTGCGACTCCACATGCTGGAACGAGTGCGGGTCGCTTTGCCAGAACTCGGGGAGCTTAATTAGTCTTGTGCCCCTGCTGGCATTCCCCGGTGAATCCGGGTCTGAGCGGCTGTCTCCCAGCTCTTCCATATCGATCACGAGGCTGTCCTCCAGCCTCGGCGTGCTCAGATTCATGCGTAGGTCACCAATTGTAGGAGTCAAGAATTGAGGAGACTGGATGATTTTTCCAGTATCTGCTTTAATTCTTATTCATCCTATGTCCTCTCTCGATCGGAGTGAAAAGAGACAGGACGCAGTCACACACATACATTTATACATTCATCTCTAACAATACATCACACACAAAAGTCACAATACTCAGCTACATCCTTTCATCTCTAATAGAACACCCAGAGTCCTTCTGTTCTCCTTTCCGACCCCCAAAGGTCAGGCCGGGTAATCTTCTCCCCTCTCCCGAGTCCCCAGGGGGGTGCAGACACGTCTTCCTCTTGAGGTGTGAAGTCAATACACATGGCTATCTCAAAGTCTCTCTTGGCTGAATTCAGTCAGCCACATGTGAGTTACATAGGTTATAACTATGGGCTCCACAATCACTTCCCCTACCTCGGCAGTCTTCTCTCCTCCAAAGTGGACATTGACTCTGAGATCAACCATCGTCTGAGCTGTGCCAATGGAGCATATGCCAGGCTCAGGATGAAGGTCTTTGAAGATCGAGATCTCAGGATCGATACCAAGCTCTTGGTCTACAAGGCTGTGGTTCTCCCCACCTTGCTGTATGGGGCAGAATCATGGACCATCTACAGCAGGCACCTGAGAGCTCTGGAGCAGCTCCACCAAAGAACTTTGAGAAAGATTCTGAGGATTTATTTAGCGAATGCAAAGTCCTTAAGCCAAGCAGTTGCCTCCTGGTTTGCTGTATGGAGGGTGTGTAATCCTCCTTCCAGTCTTTGGAGCGGGCAAGCCTCTATGATGTGTTCCATAGTTTGCTCCTCTCCACATGCGCACAGTGGGCTAGGGCTACTGCCCCATCTGTGAAGGCTGGCCAAGCAGGGGCCATGTCCAGTCCTGAAGCGATTGAGTGTAGACCACTGTCTCCTTGGGAGGTTGGTGCCCGGGACCTGTTGGTTGGGGTTTATCACCAGCTGTTTGTTTGGGACCTCCTTGGTCTCCCATTCCTCTTGCCAAGCTGTCTGGATGGTAAAGTCAGCTGGGGGAGGGTTTTTCCAAATCGGCCGTCTGGATGAAAGTCGGGCAGTGGGTGGGGTGTAGATATCTGCATGGATTGGTAAGTGAGGAAAATCTTTAACTTTTTGGAGCATCCTTTGAGTTAATGCTGCTCGCCGGATGTGTGGAGGGGCTATGTTTGACAGTACAGAGAGCCAGGGGAGTGGTGTTGAGCGGATTGTTCCAGTTATAGTTCTCATGGTTGAGTTGAGCTGGGTGTCTACATGGTGTGTGTAAGATGACCTGGACCAGACAGGGGCACAATATTCTGCTACAGAGTATGAAAGGGCCAGTGCTGAGGTGCGCAGGGTGGAGACTGCCGCCCCCCATTTTGCACCAGCGAGCTTGCAGAGCAGGTTGTTTCGTACTTTCACCTTAGCAGCCGTCCCCTTTAGATGTTCCTTGAAGGATAAGGTCCTATCAAGGGTCACTCCAAGATAAGTTGGATTTGGGGCATGCTTAAGCTTGAGTCCGCTCAGGTGGATGTTTAGTTCTCTGGCAGCTTTTGCATTGTGGAGATGAAATACACTGGAGACGGTTTTTGCTGGGCTTGGTTGTTAGGCGCCAGATTTTGCAGAACTGGTCCAGTTTAGCAAGATCTTCCGTGAGCACCCGTTCCAGTGGTTCAAAGTCTGGTGCTTGGAATGCCAAACGATGTCGTCTGCATAGATGAATTTGCGGGATTTTGTAGTAGGCAGGTCGTTTATGTAGAGGTTGAACAGAGTTGGAGCTAGAACTGAGCCTTGTGGGAGTCCGTTTTTCTGCATTCTCCATGCACTTGTGTTCTGACTGAGGGTGGACTCTGAACCTTCGGTTGGTCAGCAGCGTTTTTATAATTGCTGTTGCCCAAGCAGGGATCGCCTTTATAAGTTTCAGGAGGAGGCCTTTGTGCCAGACCGTATCATAGGCGGCTGTAAGATCGAGAAACACAGCCCCTGTCTTCAGTCTGCTCTCGAAGCCATTTTCAATGAAGGTGGTTAGGGCCAGTACTTGTTCTCCTGTACTGCGGTCCTTGCGGAAACCTGCTTGATCCACACTTAGAATATCCTCTATTTCTGGGGAAATGCGTTGCAGTATTAGGCGCTCCATGATTTTGTAAGGAACGCTGAGTAGGGAGATTGGGCGGTAGCTTGCTGGTAGTTTGTGGTCTTTGCCAGGTTTTGGGATGGCAATGACCTTTGCTGCCCGCCATTTCTTTGGGATCGAGTTCGTTTGTGTGATCCTTGTGTAGAATTGTGTCAACCAGGTTAGGGCTCGGGGGCCAAGATTTTTCATGAATTCTGGGAAGATGTTATCGTATCCTGCTGCCTTTCCACATTTCAGGCCCTGTAGGACTTTCTCCAGTTCAGCAGCCTCGAAGGGTTCAGGGTTCGTTTCCTCTACAGCATTTTTTGGTGTTTTTTTAGCTCAGTTGTAACTGCTCTTCTGGTGTCTTTGTCTTGGGGTGCTTTGGCGATAGTCAGTAGGTGGGATGCAACTTGGTTGGGTGTGACGGATGCTCGGCTTTGGCTAGGGGGCTTCTGTGCAGCTTCTAGGCGACGGATGAGGCTCCAACATTTCCTGCTAGAGTGGGTAAAGCTCCGGTCAGCAACTGTCTCCTCCCATTTCTTTCGCCGGGCTGTATTTAGCGATTCAATGAGATGGTCTGCTATCTCTGGGTCCCCTGATGTTTGATAGGATTGTAGGAGGGCAGCACTTTCTCCGTCCAAACATGGGACATAGAGGGGTCGGTAGCCTCGTGGGATTGCAGTATGGGCAGCCTTGAAGATTGCGCTGCAGAAGCGGTTGTATGCTTCATCTACAGTGATGGTGTGGAGTGGGATGGTAACAACGCTCCGGTCCAGAGTTTCACTGAATTTCTTCCAGTTGGCTTTGCGGAAGTTCCAGCGCATCTTCCTTGGGCTGTATATGACTGGAAGTTGTAGGCCAATGTGTACAAGCAGGGGCCGGTGTTGGCTGTGTGGAAAATCATCAAGAATGAGGATCTGTGTAGGATATGGCTCCCCATTCAAAGAGCTGACCCAACACAGGTCAGGAGAATAGTCCTGACCTGTGGATTAAATGGGAGGACCGACGCACAAACATCAGCGTTCTGGAAGAGGCCAAAATGCCCAGCATTTCCACCACAATAATAAAATACCAACTACGATGGACTGGCCATCTCATTCGCATGTCTGACACCCGTCTCCCAAAACAAATTCTTTATTCTGAGCTGGAGAGAGGTTCGCGGGCTCTAGGAGGGCAAAAGAAACGGTTCAAGGACAATATTAAAACAAACCTTAAAAAATTCAATATCTTATCTCCTGACTGGGAGCACATGGCTCTAAACAGGCACCGATGGAAGGAAGCGGTGCAAGAAGGTGCTGCACACTATGAGAAGGAAATTCACCGTGTTGCAGAAACAAAATGACAGCTCCGCAAGGAAAGACAGAAAAAGGCTCCAGCACGACCACAACCCACCACCATCTACCCATGCCAACATTGCACCAAAATATGCGGGTCACAGATCGGCCTCTATGCCCACCTGAAGACCCACAAGTAGACACCCCCCACGAGGAATGACTGTCATACTCGCTCTGTGTGACTGCCGATGATGGTGAATGAGGTTTCCTGTCATTACCAACACACATAAGCTTGTGGGGCACCAGTCCAAAAGAATGGACACTTTTATTAATAATTCAACTTTGTTCCAGCTATGAATCACTCTCAAACGTTTGTGAATTCTTCTGCGTGAATCGAGAGAACAGATACACAAAAAAAATCAAGCAGAAACTTCAGTGTAGCTTTAACACTTTAATGATCAAACTCAGCTTAGATAAAGTATTGCAATCAAATGACTTTTAAGGCAATATGAAATGATTAACAAGTATCAGACAGCACATTAAACTCTTTAGGCATTACTGGGATAGTGCGGTGGCGCAGTGGTTAGCACTGCGGCAGCACAGCAACTCACCCTTGGCCATGGGATCCCTGGTTTGATCCCAGCCCCTGACCAACTGTGATCTGTGTGGAGTTTGCATGTTCTCCCCGTGTCTGCATGGGTTTACTCCGGGAGTTCTCCGGTTTCCTCCCACAGGCCACAAACATGCAGGTTAGGTTAATTGGAGACTCTAAAGTGGTCCTAGGTGTGAATGTGTGCGTGAATGGTAAAGGGATAGCGCCGTACCGTGACTGCTTCATCCATCCAGGTGGATGCCCTGAATTTCCCCTCTAGGGATCAATAAAGTATACAAAATCAAAATCAAAATAATGTGTATTATTAAACATTTGTGGAACCAAGGAAAACCATAGCTTAAATTGGCACTGTGAGGGAAAATGAAAGGACAGTAAAATAGCTGTAACAGAACAGTGAGAAAAATTGGACTCAATTTTACGAAGAAAATGATAAAAGCTGGTTTATATGAAAAAGGAAAATCGGTGTTACTCTAAAAAGGAATGGATGTTAATGAAATGATTGGTATTACTTTTCCTCAATTTTATAACTCTTGTCAGAGTTTATGACCTAGATCTCAACATGAGAAATTTTGACATACTTCAATTGGGATGGACATCGTAGCCGAGCCCAGCAAATATAAAATGAGTCGTGCTTAATGTTCAGTTGATTCCAGTGCAATTCTAGCTGATCATTAGATGACATGGAAATTATCTGCCCGCAGATAACTTCTCCCAAAACTCAACTGTCTTGAAGCTGTGACCCTGGGGTGATGCGAGGCTTGGCTGGCTCCGCTGATTTAGATGTCATCTAAATGGATGGAAATTTCAGAAGAATCACCCGGGTCCCTGGAGTTTGTAGACCATTCAAAGTCCGATCAAAGTCACAAACTTGAAGAAAGAAAAATATTTAAGCCACGAAATCCAAGTTCTTCCAATACTGTGGTAATTGAGTGAGAGTAAGCTTCTAGTTAAATGCGAAAAAAAAAAAATCAAAATCAGTCCTCTTTGACACGGTGATTTAAGGGAAAAAATTAGAGAAAGCTTAAGCGTACCTGGGTGGTCGTGAAGATGCATTTAACTTGAAAAACATTAGGAAAAGGTATTTGTTATTTGGGTAAATAATTGTTGCCAGCCATATACCACCTGAGATATATTGAAATAGGACCGCGGGCATGGCCAGCCAATGAAAACTATGGGCGCCGCCATGACATATGCGGAAGTGACGTCATACCATTGCTACTGAAAAGACAATACTCAGCGTTTCACCGGGACTACGGTGCTGTAGTCCGTTGTTTTTGTTCTATTGAGGCTGAATTTTCTGACTCTGAGGAAGAATTCGTCCACATGGCTACAGGTATGAGCCAGAAAGGTCTTCTGAGGGTTTAAAGTGACGAAGTGGTCCTCACACACAACGCAATTTCGTCTGAAAGGATTCACCTGTGCCCTGTTCCGAGATTGCGCAATCACTTTTCCTCTATGATCTTCGGACAAGGTGAGCTGGGTTTGGGTACACAAAAGAAGTGTTTATCTTTGTTTTTTCGCTTATTATTGAGACATCCAAAGGCTTTACATTCTGCCATGTTGCGATATCCATATCGCATTGTATGTTTTTGTTTTAACAAGAGCGCCGAGTGTCTGCTGCTCTGTATAACGGCGAGGGGAGGAGCCGAATCATCTGCCGTGTTGCGGCAGTTAGGACCTCAGATCAGACGAGTTGACCTGCTGAATTTAAGCATTTATTTATTTATTTTCTACTCATTTTAGTTCTGCATTTAATATGAACCCTGAGTTTGAAATAAACGTTTGAATTTTGGTCCTCCTACACAACGCAACGCGCCGAGTGTCTGCCGCTGTGTATAGCGGCGAGGGAGGAGCCGAATCATCTGCCGTGTTGCGGCAGTTATAAGCTCAGATCAGACGAGTTGACCCGCTGAATTTAAGCATTTATTTATTTATTTTCTACTCATTTTAATTCTGCATTTAATATGAACCCTGAGTTTGAAATAAATGTTTGAATTTGAATTTGAATATCCCAAAAGCCACTGCTCATCCGGGCACTCCAAGCTCAGCCAATATTGATCCAGATCGCGGTGCCCACTTTATTACGTTACAGGAAGCGTCCTGGCAGGCCATGTAGCCGCTAGTATGGCTGCACCCATGTTTTGCTGACATAGCTGAACCAGCACATCAGCAATGGATTTATATCAAATTGCTTTGAACATGAATTTCAACTTAAACTTGAACTAGAACGTGAGACAGGGGCTCAATATAATATCTTTTTTTTCACAACCACCACAGGTACCCTTTAAACAAATTATTAAAAGTATGTCTGAGGAGAGAAAGATGGAGTTTCACTCCAGGCAATAAAGAAGATTTTGAGCTCAAATGAAGGAAGAAAAAAACGGTCTCCCCCCAGAGAAGAGGTGCAGATCAGAACAGGACTCAGACCGTGACGAAACCTAGAACTCAAAAAAACCTTTGGTATTCCCAACTTTTAAGGTGAGCACTTTCCCGGAGAAAAAAACTTGACTGGCAGTAAAAAGGACCAATTACATTTGAGAGCGGGAGACAAGAATGGACTCTTGTCTACTCAGTAAGAGTTTCTTTGTCTGAAACTGACCAATAGGATGAAGGAGGCGTTACACAAACTAAACTGGTTGGTGATTAGCTGATGCAATCAGATGGCTTGCGTGAGCTTCATGAAGAAAAAAAAATTGAAAGTGGAATTCACATTATACATAAGCTAAACTAAACCTGAGTGATTCACGACTATTTTTCATCATTACTACAATAACATGCATTTCCATAAACTTGCCATTCTATTATTAACATGCATTGAATAAAGTTTGTGTAACATAATTTCAAGCACAATACATTAGACTCAATGATTAATAAAACATTCACCAGGATTGTATGTCGGAGTCCCCTCCTAATCTTCCAGTGTGTCCTGAGAAGTATCTTCTGAAACATGAGACTCTTGAGGAGAAAAAAAATTAATTCCTGTGGGATTATGGTTAATACAAGGATGAGACATAATATTTCACTCGTCCATTTGGGGGCAATGTTGGTCTTCCATAATTTGGAGAGAACAAAAAAGGGAGTGCAGGTCTGGTAAATTTCAGTGGCTATTAAAACATAAATTGTCTTGTTGGAATGTATTCTATTGAATTTTATGAGAGGAAGTCCAAGCCGTTCCTGGCACGGAGAGAGGATTTGAGGTTCAATTTACCAATGGAATGTGGCTTCAAAGCTGTGGTCTTTAGGTGAAAGGTAAGCAAATGGGGGTCTTAGCTCTTCTCCAAGAAAGGATGAATCTTTGTCTTATTTCAAACCAGGTGGTAACGCTACATACACCCCCCTCTGTATCACTGGTGAGCTTTGGTCATCTTTGGCACACATACTTGACAGCTGGTTCCCATGGAAGACCACTCACTCAAACTGCTGAGCCTAATGGTTCTGATGTCCATAAACACCAAGCTTGTAAACAGTATCTATTCCTGAGTATAGATCTTTGGGTTTGGTTTACCATCAAACAAACTTCTAGGAATTGTCAAAAATAGTTTGACTATGAGCAAATATAAAAATTGTAAAATTGTCTGAAAAGGATACACTGTATATGCATGCAAAACCTCAAAAATTCTGGATACAAAAGTACAAAAAATTGTATTTTTTTTTTTTTTACATACTTGAGGTACAGACGTGGACATAATTGTTGGTACCCCTCTGTTAATGAAAGAAAAACCCACAATGGTCACAGAAATAACTTGAATCTGACAAAACGGTGAAATAAATAAAAAGTCTATGAAAATTAACCAATGAAAATCAGACATTAGTTTTTGAATTTGTGGTTCAACAGAATTATTTTTAAAAACCAAACTCAAGAAACCGGCCTGAGCCAAAAAAGATGGTACCCCTAGAAAGATTGAAAATACTGTGACCATAGAGGACATGTTTCAACCAAGATAGTGTCCTCTAATTAACATTCACAGGTGTCATACAAACTTGTAATCAGTCAGTCGGCCTATTTAAACGGTGACAAACGTAGACACTGTGCTGTTTAGTGACCATGCGTGTGTACCACCACTAAACATGGACCAGAGGAAGTAAAGGATTGTTCAGGAGATTAGAAGAAAATTATAGACAAGCATGTTAAAGGTAAAGGCTATAAGACCATCTCCAAGCAGCTTGATGTTCCTGTGACTACAGTTGCACATATTATTCAGAAATTTAAGATCCACGGGACTGTAGCCAACCTCCCTGGACATGGCCGCAGGAGGAGACGGATAATACAAATGGAAACAAAAGAGCCCAGAACAACCTCTAAACACATTCAAGGTGAACTCCAAGGTCAAGGTATATCAGTGTCAGATCGCACCATCCGTCGTTGTTTGAGCCAAAGTGGACTTCATGGGAGACGACCAAGGAGGACACCACTGTTGAAAACAAATCATAAAAAAGCCAGACTGGAATTTGCCAAACTGCATGTTGACAAGCCACAAAGCTTCTGGGAGAATATCCTATGGACAGATGAGACAAAATTGGAACTTTTTGGCAAGGCACATCAGCTCTATGTTCACAGACGCAAAAATGAAGCATAGCAAGAAAAGAACACTGTCCCATACTGTGAAACATGGAGGAGGTTCTGTTATGTTCTGGGGATGCTTTGCTGCATCTGGCACAGGGTGTCTTGAATCTGTGCAGGGTACAATGAAATCTCAAGACTATCAAGGTATTCTAGAGAGAAATATGCTGCCCAGTGTCAGACAGCTTGGTCTCAGTCGCAAGTCATGGGTCTTGCAACAGGATAATGACCCAAAACACACAGCTAAAAACACCCAAGAATGGCTAAGAGCGAAACATTGGACTATTCTAAAGTGGCCTTCTATGAGCCCTGATCTAAATCCTATTGAACATCTGTGGAAGGAGCTGAAACATGCCGTCTGGAGAAGGCACCCTTCAAACCTGAGACAACTGGAGCAGTTTGCTCATGAGGAGTGGGCCAAAATACCTGCTGAGAGGTGGAGAAGTCTCATTGACAGTTACAGAAATCGTTTGATTGCAGTGATTGCCTCAAAAGGTTGTGCAACAAAATATTAAGTTAAGGGTACCATCATTTTTGTCCAGGTCTGTAAATGTTTCAGCTAAGTAATATTGGGGTAACTCAAGGAGATTCAAACTGGATTGGTTTAGCTGAACTAAACCATGGTTCCACAGATGTCTGGACCATAGGGTGTTCGAGACCTTTATTCTGGGGAGTTTTTCCTCTCCAGCATTGCCAAGTGCTTGCTCACAGGGGATTGCCTGATTGCTGGGGTCTTTCTGCAATTGTCGGGGTGTCCCCTACAGTTGAAAGTGCTATGAGATAACTGTTCTTGTTTAATGGTGCTATATCAAATCAAATCAAATCAAATCAAACTTTATTGTCATATTGCTGTACATACAACTGTAGTGCAGGCAAGATGAAATTGCGTTTCTCTCGGCATCCATATAAATAGAAGCAGCATGATTTAAGACACACTCACACATAGCTTCACCCCCCCACCCCCACCCCCCATCCATTCACACATCCCTGAGACATACTTGGGAAAAAACTAACTATAATATACAAATAATATACAAAATGTCTGTAGGTGCAGTAGTGTGTATGAGAGATTCCGGGTCAACTGTTCAGCATCCTGACAGCTTGTGGAAGGAAGCTGTTGATCAGTCTGGTGGTTCTGCCTCTGATGCTCTGGAATTGTTTACCAGATGGAAGAAGTTCAAAGTGTTTATGCAGAGGGTGAGAACGGTCCTTGACAATGTTCAGTGCCCTGCTCCTACAATGGTTCTGAAAAAGTTCTTGGACAGAGGGGAGGGAGACTCCAATTACCCTCTCAGCTCCCTTGACTACCTTCTGCAGGGCTTTTTTGTCTGACATACTGCAGCTGGAGTACCATGTAGCAATGCAGTACGTCAGAACACTCTCCACCACACCTCTGTAGAAGGTCCTGAGGATGCAGATGGGGAGAGAGGCCTGTTTGAGTTTCCTCAAGAAGTGCAGTCTCTGCTGAGCCCTCTTCCTGATCCCCAAGGAATTCTTGCTCCAGGTCAGGTCCTGTGAGATCTGCACTCCGAGGAACTTGATGTTCTCCACTCTCTCCACTAAACGGCCGCCGATGCTGAGGGGGACGTACTCAGGCTGTGACTGCCGGAAGTCGATAATCATCTCCTTCGTTTTGTCCACGTTGAGTACCAGATTGTTCTCCCTGCACCAGCCCTCCAGGTCTCTCACTTCTTCCCTGTACATTGATTCCTCATCCCTCTGAATAAGTCCCACCACCGTGGTGTTGTCTGCAAACTTAATAATCTGGTTCCCCTCGTGTCTGGATACACAGTCATGTGTTAGAAGTGTAAACAACAGTGGACTGAGTACACAGCCTTGAGGGGATCCGGTGCTCAGCGTGACAGAGTTGGAGATGTTGTTTCCAACCCGGACAGACTGTGGTCTCTCAGTCAGGAAATCTAGGATCCAGAGACATGTGGTGGTGTTCAGACCAAGAAGGAGTAATTTCTTCATCAGTCTCTGGGGAATAATGGTGTTGAATGCTGAACTGAAATCAATGTACAGGAGTCTGGCGTAGGTGTCTTTCTGGTCCAGGTGGGTGATGACAGAGTGTAGGGTGGTGACTATAACATCCTCCGTGGAGCGGTTTGAACGATAT